>CM074517.1:45702207-48102207 GCA_037379345.1 Perna viridis
TGTTTAGCCTGGAATATAAATGGTGGTTTTGAAAATAAAATAAAAGATATCAGATTTAAAAATTTCTTAAGCACTTATGATGTTGTATTTCTCTCAGAGTGTTGGATTAATGATACTTGTGATGTAGAAGTTAATGGGTATAAATGTAAATCAATCCCATTAGCCAGAAAAAAGTATAAACAAGGATGTGGTTTATTTGTTATGATTAGAAATTCTCTTGACAAATTTGTTACTATACTTGATATTTTTTATGAAACTTTAGTATGGTTAAAAGTATCCAAGGAACTCACAGGCAATGAACATTACTATTTGTTATCTTGTGTGTATGTCCCACCACAGAGATCTTCATTCTATATGATACACGATATAGATTTGTTTTATGAACTAGAGGCCCAGGTTGCAAGATACTCTGATGTTAGCCCAAACATTTTTATTATAGGTGATTGTAATTCTAGAACTAGTAATTTATATGATTTTGTTTGTAATGATGTAGTACATGATAATGTTTTAGATAGAATATGTGAATGTTTTACTTACGTTGCTGACGAGAGACAGCCTGACAGGAGTAATCCTGATTCTGCGACCAATGACTACGGTATACAGCTTATAAACTTATGTAAGAGCAGTGGTTTACGAATCTTGAACGGTCGTCATGTCGATGGTATGGCAAATGACATTACGTACAGTAATCCTAGAGGTATGAGTGTGATTGACTATGTGCTATCAAAACCGAGTAACTTCAAGTTTGTATCACAATTTATAACTAGTAACTTCACAACATTTAGTGATCACGCACCTTTACATATTCAATTAGAAATAAACTTTTGTACAGAAAGTGTTAATAACGAACATAGTACTAACCCAGGGAATGAAGATGTGATTTTCAAATGGAATGATGATTTTAAGGACCCGTGCTTTAATGCACTGTTGGTTAATTCTGATATATTGAATGCAACAATTAATCATTTTGAATTGGCTTCCCAGGAACAAATGGACTATAGTATAAATCATTTCTCAGAGACCTTTGTAAATGTTATGTCTCCATTCTTCAGACAAAACAAAAGACAGAATCGTAAACCTGATACAATCCATGAAGATAAACCGTGGTTCGATCGAAGGTGTAAAGAACTTTATTCAAGCTATCATTCAGCGCTGTTTATATTTAACAGAGGCAAAACCCGTCTCAATCATAACGCTTTAAACAATGCTAAAAAAGAATACAAAGTCTATGAACGTAAATGTAAACATCTTTATAAGCGACAGCAAGGTGATATGCTCAATAAACTTAGGATTAATAATCCAAAGCTGTTTTATGCAAAATTTAGGAAAAAAAATACTAGGAACTGTGATTTGAATGCAACTGATTTTTTTTAATATTTCAAAAATCTAGTTTCTGATGTATCAGATGGTGATGTTGATCTGGAGATGCCCGACAATGAATGTATTTTCGAAGTCTTGGACTCGCATATTTCTTCTGATGAGATCGTCAGCGCCATTAGTCAGTTGAAACGTGAGAAAAGTCATGGCCCTGATTGTTTCTTAAACGAATTTTTCATCGAATACAAGAACATTATGTTACCATATTTATGCACTATTTTTAACGCAGTGCTTGATTCTTGTTATTTTCCGTCATCATGGACTGATGCAATTCTTGTTCCTGTTTTTAAATCTGGTGATGTCAACGATCCAGGAAACTATCGTGGTATAAGTCTTGTCAGTAACCTAGGTAAATTGTTTACTATAATATTGAATCTTAGATTGCTAAAATGGGCATCGAGTAACGATATATTAACTGATGCACAATTTGGTTTTCGTAGGGGTTATAGTACTGCAGATGCAATATTTTGTGTATATTCTGCTATAGAAAATGTATTGTGCAAAGGAAATATATTATATTGTTGTTTTGTAGATTATAAGAAGGCGTTCGATTCAATAGATCGCATGTGTTTATGGTATAAAATTGCTAAATTGGGAATTAGAGGAAAATTACTTACAGTTCTGAAATCCATGTATAATAATGTTAGAACATGTATTCGCTATAATGGGTTGAATTCTGATTTTTTCACCAATAGTTTAGGTGTCATGCAAGGTGAAGTTATTTCACCTATTTTATTTTCATTTTATGTTAATGATTTTGAGCTCGAGTTTATCTCAGAAGGAACTACACCACTAGAATTTCAAAATATTACACTTTTCTTATTAATGTATGCTGATGATATCATTTTAATGTCTGAATCAATTAATGGGTTGCAAAATATGCTTAACCCTTTGTCGAACTATACAGAAAAATGGGGTCTTACTGTTAACATAAGGAAAACTAAGATAGTTATATTTCGTAGAGGTGGAGCTGTTAGAGCTCAAGAGGAATGGTTTTATAATGGTAATAGGTTGGATATTGTAGACAAATTCTGTTATTTGGGTGTATTGTTGCATTACAATTGTAAATTTCTTATAACAAAAGGCATTGTGCTGAACAGGGTAGAAAAGCCATGTTTGGCTTACGAAAAACTACATCATCTTTATTTTTGAATGTTTTTACTATGCAGAATCTATTTGACACTTTCGTAGTTAGTGTATTATTGTATGGTTGTGAAATATGGGGTGCACATAAAGCCCCAATGGTTGAAAAAGTACATTTAGATTATTGTCAGATGATACTTGGAGTGAAAAGGACAACATGTAACGTCATGATTTATTATGAACTTGGAAGATATCCTTTACAATATGAACGTTATTTTAGAATGATACAATTGTGGTATAAAATTTTGAAAAGTGATAACTGTATTTTGCAGTCTTGCTACAAAGAATTGGCAGATAATTGTGCCAATCATAACAACTGGGCACGATGTATTAAGCAAATATTATATCGTATAGGTTTATATTACCTGTGGGACAATCAATTTGATATTACTTTAGATAAGTTTTGTTTATATGATATCAAAAAACGTTTGTTTGTTCATGCTCAACAAGATCCTTACTCTGTATTAGATGCTACTTCAAAAGGTAAAATTTATAAATACATAGTTTCTAATGTTGAACTTCAATTTTATTTGAAAAAATGTGTTATTCCTGTTGTTTATCGTAAATATATCACTATCTGCGCACAATCTGCTTATTGAAACAGGGCGGTATTATAATACTAGTAGAGATACTAGGCTTTGTAATATGTGTCAAATGAATGTAATTGAGGATGAGTTTCACTTCATTTTACAATGTAATTGTTATATTGATTTACGTAAAAGTTTTATAAAAAAGTATTATTGGTCTAGGCCTTCCGCCTTTAAACTTGTTCAACTACTAGCTGTTGAAAACACAAAAGAGTTATGCAACTTAGGCAAATATTTATGTCATGCATTTACAGTAAGAAACGCATCTATATAATATTGTAACAATAATTTCTGACATTACTGACATATAATGTCATTATATATTTTTTTGTTCACCTTATACTGATAAACTGTAAAGTTTAAAGTTAATAAAGAATTGAATTGAATATTAATCTTGGTTACAAAAAGTAGAGAAAAAAAAACAAAAAAAGCAAAAAACAAAAAAATTTAAAAAAATAAAAAAATAATAAAAAATAAAAATAATAAAACGGTTTTCGTGGTATTTATGAGCAAAATAGTAAACGTCATCATATATCTATCTATTAAACGAACTAAACGAAATATCAATTCTGAAATATCAAATCGGTTATTTACTTAAATATGTACAATATAATAATTCTTTAGAAAGAAGAATTTGTTTGTTTTGAACAATTATTTCAATTTTCCTGAAATCTTAAGCTTCAGTTGTATATAATTGACTTGAAAGTATCAAATTGAGATTCAGTCACTCACACATTAAGTCTACACATACATACACACCAATACTTGAATCGGGGAGTAGATATGTTGTATACGCATTAAGTCTACACATACACACACACCAATACTTGGATCGGGGAGTAGATATGTTGTATATGCATACATGTACGATCAAACTTAGAATACAAAGGTATTAGAATATTACATATTCATGGTGTGAGTAAATGGTCTCGTTACACAAATGTAAGGTTCAATAGAGACAGTGGTTATTTTTTACTGAATCACTGCATATAAATTTATATATTATCATAGCCTTTGAAATCAAATATCTGTTCCCTTAAAATGTGTGCTTTCTGTAAAACGTATATAATTTTCTTTGAATACCGGTGGCACTAGCTTTCATTCAAAAGGACCTGCATTAGAAATGTGATTATTAAATTATGCAAACAGATTTAACTTTTTGATCTTAATATTCATTCCTATAGTTCATATGCTGCAGAATGGCACTTTAATATTAAAAAGTCAACGATTTTGCACATAATAGAATAACCGCTATGAAAGTATATGAACATATTTTCTTGTCTGTCCCATCAGTTGGCCCGCCAAAATTTATTTTTGAAACATCTCTATCGTTACAAATCCCGCCATTATTGTTCTGTCCTTGACACTGGTACTGGCAGACGACATTGTAAAAATTTTCATCACAACAATTGACACCACATTGCATCATTTCTGAATCTCTACAGCCTCTGTCAACTGATCGTATCGTCTTCTTATCTGAAATAAATAAATTAATAATTAACTTAATTGTAACAAAATTCTGTTTTATCAATATTTCTTGTTCTGGATCATTTTTGACGAGATTCTTTCCTTTGAGTCGTTGTATTTTTTAGTGTCGTTGTCACGTGGTCGTTGTAGTCCAGTAAACAAGAAGAAACAAAGATGACGAAAAACTGTAAACCAAGAAAAAAAAGAACAAACAGAAAACGAAAACGAATTGTCAATAAGAAAAACAATGCATGAGTAAAATGCAACTAGAAGAAACGAAACAAAATAAAAGTGCAGGGAAAAGATATAAAACGAAAAATGCAAAAAGCACATACAATCAACGCTCAGAGAATGAGTCAAAATCGAACACTAGTACTCAGTATGTTTCACTCCAGGCCTAGGGGTGGAACCAGACATTTATAAAGGGAAGGGATAGTAAGACTATTATTTTCACATATTTTCATAAAGTTAGCATATTTGTTTCAACTAAAGTGGGGTTCAAACCTCGGACACTTAGTTCAAACATATTTATTAACTAATTTGCACATTTTAACATCAAACCAAAACAATAGAATGAATCGAACAATAGCAAATTAACCACAGGATTCAGAAACAAGACTTAAAGTCTTATATCAATCCGTCTCCTGAAGTCATGAATAATAATTATATCATATAGCATTGCTCACGGAAGTAGTGCTTCAGTGTTTATAACGTGCATTTGGTGAGTTTGGTGCAAAGCGAAGAGGTTGATATTTAATGCCCGTTGTATTTACTCTGGACGCAAGGAATTCTTAAAATTATTCGAACTAGTAACTGTGTAATTTAGGTTGTTGATTTGAAGTGTTTACTGTGTAGCAAAAAGTTTTGAACCTTGGTAAACATTTCAACATTTATACTCATCAGACATCTCATCTGATCCAAATAGGAGAAAAGTCAGTTGATCAGGAAGTTGAAGTGCTGAAATATATTGTCATCTAAGCGATTGATATAATGGACATAAGAGTAAGAAGTGGTTCGCTGATTCTATTTCGCCGCTATAATGGGGATGGAATAATGTTGTTGTCAAATAGATCTTTATTTAGCTCGCTACACTGACGACCAAGTCTGGCATGTAGGATTTGACCTTTGCGTGATCCGCAATAGTAATATATTGTTTTTTTTTACTACCTCATTTTGGAGATGAGTTTTGAGAACTTTTACTGATGGCGAGGTCTTGATATCATTTGGTAATGTGTTCCACAATCGAATGAAGTCGGACACTTCCCCTGCATCCACCCCAGCACTCATTCAGACAACATCCAGCTTTTCTTTACATGCATGAATTATACACAGTGTTCATTGTTATTTTCTCGAGCACTTTTTGTATCTAGTTGTCCCTATTTGAATTGAATTATAAATATAATTTGATTGATAGATTGATATTTAACGCCCAAGCAGTAATATTTCAGCGATGTCCGGGCGATGAAAATGAAATGGATGATAAAATGAACATGCAATGATGATGAATGAGGTCGGTATGGTGAGCAATTTGGCCTCCTGTAGTGAAGTCAAGACTCCTTTTCCACAAGGTCCTATAACATGCATGTGGGAGGAACGTGGCATTTTTCACAAAACGGTGCACCCCTTTGGTTTGCAATCAGATTCTCCGTATATGGCCTGACGATCCTATTCCACCACATGGGGCACACAACCCAGTTGCTCTATGAACAGAGCGCCCTAGCCCGGCTAGGGTTCTGAGCGCTATTTAGTCGCCTTTTGCGACAAGCTTAGCGCTACTGCAGATTCATTCTTTTGACACCGGGCCTGCAGGGGGCAATATAATTTGACATATTTTTTCCACGCACGCAACAGTATAATCCTTAATGAAATACTGTAAAAAGCTATAAAGAACGAAAATGAAAAAAAATGTTGAAAGTACTGGTACACGGGGTCATGACATACTTTGTCCCCCTTTTTTTCAGATTTTTTTTTTCACCAGAAACAATAATATGTTTTGGTTAATTATCATTAGCCTTCCACTTTTATCACTGGGTCTTGATTTTTCATTGATTTTTGTAGTTTTTCTGTCAAGCTATTTTTCCGTTCGGAATAAAATGGCTTGATAGTAAAACTGGAAAAAATGAAAATAAATCATTGAGAAATCGTTATCCAGTGGTAAAAATGGAAGGTTAATGAAATTATTATTGTTTTCTGGAGAAACAAATTCAGAAGAGGGAAGTATGTCATGTAAGTTGGGAGTCCACCGATATCTCATTTTTAAAGATCTGTATTCGACAATCACACGTTCACTACATGTATACACTATTCTAAACCACCTGCATGGTTTGCGGTTCATGTTTAAGAACTGTCAGTTGCTTTGTGATTTTTAGAATGTCTAGTAAGATAATCAATTCCAAAGTTGAGGACGGCAGTGTCATATCTTATGGTGCCTCTAGCTGTTACCTATATTATTATGATCAAACTAAGAGGAAAAGAATAATACAAAAAGTGGTTCAGAAATAACTATGTATTTGTGAGCGCAGCGAAACGTGGATAGCACGAAGTTGATTTGTATTTCATTTCTTATTTAATATACTTGCGTCTTTTTTTTCCACTTAATGTTGGCCCCTTTAGCCATAATCACATGTACATTCTATGAATGTAGATAATTATCATCTTATGGTTGATTTAGGGAAAACAGGACAAAATTTCGAGCCCAGGGACGTGCAGATTGAGTACCCCTAGTTGCTTATACACCTTTTTTGTGCTAACTGTTGGATTGTCGATGAGCACGGGTAAGGCGAGTGCAATGTACACTTCGCGGACAAAATTCTCTTGTTCTATTCAAGACCTACCTCGCGGAAGAGTATATTGAGTATGCTCATCAACTTAACACGAAAGGGTTTATAAAAGTAAAAAGTGAAAATCTTACCTTTTTCAAAGACTACTTTTGCGATGCAATACTTATCGGTTGCACATGGCTGTGTTTTGAGGCCTGTCGTTACATTCCACGGTTTGTTTGCACATTCATAATGCAGAGTTGGGTCACCAGTCAGCGTGTACGAGCATGTGTAACAGTCAAATGTACTAGTACCTGCAAAACAAGACGGTGGAATGCATGGAGATACTATGTATACAGTTTTAACGAGACAGTTGAATGTATGGAGTTACATGTACTATGCATATAGTTGATACAAGACGAGGGAATGCACGGAGTTACTATAGATACAGTTGATACGAGACGGGGAATGCATAGAGTTACTATATATATAGTTGACACGAGACGGGGAATGCATAGAGTTACTATATATATAGTTGACACGAGACGGGGAATGCACGGAGTTACTATAGATACAGCTGATACGAGACGGGGAATGCACGGAGTTACTATAGATACAGTTGATACGAGACGGGGAATTCACGGAGTTACTATAGATACAGTTGATACGAGACGGGGAATGCACGGAGTTACTATATATACAGTTGATACGAGACCGGGAATGCACGGAGTTCCTATATATACAGTTAATACAAGACAGGGAATGCACGAAGTTACTATAAAAACAGTTGATACAAGACGGGGAATGCATAGAGTTACTGTGCATGGAGTTACTTTGTATGGAGCCAATATGTATGGAAATAAGTACATGTATGTATAGAGTTAATATGTATGGAGTTACTGTGTATGGAGTCACTATGTATGGAAGTGGGTTTGTACACAGTTACTGTGTATGGAGTAAGTATGTATAGAGTTACTATGAATATAGTTATTATGTATGGAGTAACTATGTATGTATGGAGTTACTATGTATAGAGTTACTATGTATAGAGTTACTATGTATAAAGTTACTATGTATAGAGTTACTATGTATGGAGTTACTATGCAAAGATTTATTATGTATGGAGTTACTATGTATGGAGTTCCTATATATGAACGGATGTACTAAGTATGGTGTTCCTATGTAGGATTGGAGTTACTATGTATGTATGGAAGTACTGCATGTAAGTATGGAATTACTATGTTTGTATGCATTTACTATGTATGTATGGAAGTACTGCATGTAAGTATGGAATTACTATGTTTGTATGCATTTACTATGTATGTTTGGAAGTACTGAGTATGGAGTTACTATGTATGGAGTTGTTATGTATATAGAGTTACTATGTATATAACGTTACTATGTATATAGTTACTATGTATATAGAGTTTCTATGTATAGAGTTATTATGTATGGAATTTCTATTTATGGAGTTACTATGTATAGAGTTACTATGTATGTATGGACTTGCTACATATATGTATGTATGGCGTTACTATGTATGTATGGACTTGCTACATGTAAGTATGGAAATACTATGTTTGTATGGAGTCACTATTTATGGAGTTAATATGTATAGGATTACATGTACTATGTATGGAGTTACTATGCATTGAGTTACTAAGTATGGAGTTACTGTGTATGTATATAGTTACTGAGTATGTTTGGAAGTACTAAGTATGGAGTTACTATGTATGTATGAAGTTAATATATTATATAGAGTTAATATGTATGGCGTTTCTTTAGGATGCTGCATCTTAGGTTTATATTACAAAAAAACAGCCAATAAGCACAAATGACCCAAAGGAGCAAGTAAACTTTTGCCATCACTTGGCGTCTGTCGACGTCTGTAAACTTTTCTTCAGATATCTTCTTCCCTGAAACTACTGGTCAGATTTAATCTAAAGTTGTTATGAATGTTTTGTAGGGTATCCTGTACAAAAATCGTTTGGATTTTTGCTTATTTCACTACATTGTTTCAAGATATATCTACAAAAAAAAAAACAATGAGAGATGGAGAAAATAAAGGTGACCTTTCTTCTTCGACTTGCATGAAGAGCTTTTACAACAGACTTCATTTTATTACGATTCCTTATAAGCCATTTCTTTGTAAGGCGTATCAAGACTTTTTGTAGATTTTAACAAATACATGTATCTTGAAATCATAAAAGATAGAAAACAACTTTCAACTGATGAAATGATCTTAACATGATAAGGCCTAAAATGTCTCTCTATCTACTGACTCCTTGTTAATGTTGTTATGATTGAAAGTAAAAAATGAGTTTTTTTTTGTTTTTGTTTGTGCAGTTATTTGCCATTTTTTTTAAAAAAAACTATGATAGATAGTAAGAAAGTTTCAATTACATGATGAATCATGATAAAGCCTTTAAAAGTCTCCATCGAGTTTACGACTCCTTGTTAGAGTTATTTCCTTTGAAAGGCAAACAATGAATAAGGTGAACGATTCAAGCACTTGTGGGCCTCTAGTTTTCTTAACAGCTGTGTCAGTGATTACAATGTTTAAAAAAAATACATTATTTTACTTTAAAACAAAATCTGTAAAACTCAGTCAATGCATTTAAAAACAAACCTACAAATGAAGCCGCATGAATACAAGTTATCACAGGCATTTTGGAGCAGGATTTTTAAATTTATAAAAACATTCTCCTAAAAAATATCATTAAATCATTTTGTTTCCAGATTTGAGTTATTAAGTGTGTTCTCTGACATGTCCGCTTAGTATTTAATGCTGTTTATACTATGTCTAGCTTTCATCTATATATACTTCTCTATACTTTAGATGAAAACTGGGCTTAGTATAAACAGCATTGAATAGCAGGCGGACATGTCTGACAACACGCATAATAACTCAAATATGGATACAAAATGATTTAATGATATTTTTGAGAAAAATAAAAAAAATCCTGGTCCGCAGTGCCTGTGCAAGTTATAAGGAAGTTCATGAGTTTCGTATAGGCTTAATGTACAATGTACGTATATGAAGTCACGCATCTCGAAACGGCTTGTGATTTTGCTAAGAAGACGAATACAAAGCTCAGTTACAAGGACCAGTTACATGCATTACTGAATCAAGACCAGATAGGACAGGCTATATATGTACTCAGAAGGTATTCGGTTTTTCCATTTAGGCTACAAGGTTTATCGAACTTGCATGTGATGTAATTCTTATAAAACTTTTTTTGTGGAATTTCCGTAAATGCGTATATAAATGCATTAAGGATTGATTTTGAATTGAAGCGAATCGATAAAGAATACACAGTCATATATATACCAATATTTTTAAACCTAAATACATTTAGGAGTATCGTCATAAATTCAACATAAATCACCTCTATATACACCACTCTTGTAAAATATATGTGTATTTACATGTCAAGAGATTTAAAACATTGTCAAACATGAATATGAATACACTACAAACACATTAATATAATTGCATAGGGTTTTTGTTTTCTCAAGTGAATTGGCAAGTCAATACACTCGCTGTTGATTTTGTATGACGGTGTTTGGTGGAAACGGAAGGTTGTATTAGGACGAGCGGGTATTCACTCAACAACAAACGTTGCATCATGGTGTATAGTGTGTATTCTGCTTGGGATAACTCATTTACCTTCAGTCTGTCAACGGGGGACAACCGTGCATGTTTGTCAACACAAATAATTATGATGAACTCATTTATTCAGTATGTTGTACTAAAATTGAATGTTCTTTTGTTTTCATATTCAAATAGCAGAAATTACAAGGGTTACGTTTGTTATTTCAATAACCTAAAATCGGTTTTGTCTTCTTGGCACTCAAGTTAAGATTCACGGTGACCTATAATTCACATGGAATAAACGGAGCTGTATATACAAACAATAACCTTACTTCATATTACTGTTACTAGCGTGAAGTCTTAAGCCCAGATGAACATCTTAAATACATTTTCCGGTTGCTCAAGATCGATGCGCGTATAATAAATTTCATATCAAATTATTAGTCAACGTACATTATATCATGTTTCTAAGTTTCAATTTTTTTTAAAATTCAAAATTTAAAATTGAATATGATAACCGAACTAAACCGTGACTAACCTGTTATTTGAATAAGAAAGACACTAACAAGTGTCAAACGACCCGATATTCCAAGTTGTAACCCTATCATGCCGTTCTAATACAGTGTAAAAAGATCAAACAAAAACAAAGACAAAGGTAAACATGTAAGTTAGTCCTCTAACATGTAATGAACGAATACCAATGCCTCCAGGTAGTATGTTAATCAGTGTCATGGAGTGTAGTTTCACTAAATACCATAAACCAATTGCATATTTATGAATGATGCATGTATATCCTTTTATGACGCGTACGAATACGAAACAAAAGCCAACAGTTATTTAAAATACTTCACTCAACTACTTAAGCATGCTTATTTGATCATATCAAGGTAAAACTACACACAAGCGTTGGTCTTGTATTTGAAAGTTCCCGTAATATTTGTTTCCTTTTTGTTGTTGTTGTTTTTTGTTCTATGTCTAAATGCGTCTTACCTGAAATCGCATGTCGAGCATAGCATTAACACATATTCTTTTTCAATTTCATTCACGATCTCGAAAACGCATCTTTTTTAATACTATTTTTGATCTTGGTCTCTCAATGGTTGTTAAACATGTGTTGTCAAATCAACCATACAATGTAAGTATCAATCTAATGATACTGTTTGCGATTGATACCCCTTTCCAAACAAAACACAAAACAAAACAGACAACAAACCAACAGCACACACACACACACACACACACACACACACACACACAAAACTATACATGTGTATCAAAAGCAAAGCTCAAGACACAAAATATAGTGAAATTACTTTCTTCCAACTATTTTGTTAAACTCTTTGTACCCGAATATATCAAACAAACCAAAACATATTTTATCGATAGTTTTAGCCGCCTCTCTGTCTATTTCTGCGACCCACTTATATATTGTTTTTGAGGCATCTCTTGAAGTGGAATACGGTCCGGAATTGCCATTGCCAACAGAGTTTTCTTCAATCCATCGGATCACTTCCGCTGTTATGTCTATATTCATTTGACGGAACATTTCTTTAGCGGTTGAGGTAGGATTTTTTGCCATATTTTCGAATTGTACTATGTGTATTCTATTTTTATTTTCTGATAATTTAATGTCCTTGAGGTCTGAAGAGATTCTATTGCACAGATCGCTAGATTCGGTCTTCAAATTTTCGGGGAAAGCCATGTTAAGCCTGATCCGTGATTGCATAACCGCTCTTGGATCCCGCACTAGATAAATGACTTTTAAATCTGGTATAACTTCAAGAAGAGCATCAGCTAATTTTGTTTCCAGTCTAATTGTTTTTATAGCTTTTATGGCTGAGTTTTTACAAGTGTGTGTCAAGTTTTTCAAACATTGGTTCCAACTTTCTACAGATGAATCTTTACGAATACAAGTGCGAAACTTTGAGGTCTTCAATGACCTCCTCATAAAGTCACTCTCCAGTATTTTCCGTGGCACTTTTGAGAATTGGCAGTCGAACAAATTTTTCAATAGTTCTATTGCTCTTTGATCTTTTAAAGGATACCCTTTTATCGCTCTAAAAGAAATAATAATTAAAAAACAGTTAAGAGTAAGAATAACTTTTTTAATCAGCTAATACCATTAACAAGACTTAATTGTGAAAACTCTAAGTTAAACAAACGGACAATTTATATTATAGATGAAAAAATTCTTTAAGAACTGATCTGTTGTAGCCATGAACATATGTATATTGTAGACGCATTAGTTTTATCGTGCTATACGACAAAATAGTTTGAAGTAATTACTGCAAGTGATCATTAAAACAATGGTTTTTACTAGACGGTCACCGCGGAGCCGTCACTTCAGAACCGGAAGTTAGATTCCCGATGGCGAAGGTATACAACAACTTATTTCCAATATTGATAATACGCAATGATTTCATAATAATCAGTGCAATAATGTTATTGAAATTAATCTATTCCAGAGCTAAATATATATTTTTTGCAATGCGGTAAAAACAATATTTAAACCATATTGCAGTAAAAGCGTCATTAAAAATATTATATTATATTTTATTATACCCCGCTTTGAGAGTTCGTCAGCCTGCACCTGTGTTCGTTACACGTTTCCTTGAACTTCTCACTAGTTGACATATAGATAGAAGCCTTATATAGTTTATATTAAGTAAGATAGATAGCTACCTAATTAAAGATTCTTTATTTCTAGCTTCAGACTTTGCCAGGGCCAGTAACGGCTCAAACATATAGAATGAGTTAGGATGTTGATTAAACATTTCGCCAGTGAAGGAAGATCCACTTCTCATGTGCCCGACTAGAAGAATTTTACTTTGAGAATTAATGTTCGTATTGGTCTGTTCTGTTGTCAGTGGTAGAGATAAAAGTCCATCTGCAAAATAGGAGAAAATGTAAATGATGCAGTCGTTGAGATTGAAGTAAACCTGTATGTGTTCCTTGTCATTTACTTCCCTGAAGTCTATTTAAGCTACATTTTTGTTCTTTTTGTGAACAAGTGTGGCTTACTAAAACTTGCAAATACATTTTGTAATACAGAATATGATCTATAATTATATTACAATTGAGATAATTGTAAATTTAAACTCTAACTGGAAACAAAATAATAAATTACAAATATTGAAAACTAAAATAATTATTTTTCTTTGCACAAATGATTCCTACAAAACGCCAAAAATATGGAAACATCAGAATTTTTTTTCTCTCGAAACAATAGGACTGACTTCTCAATAGGGCAAAATTCCTATAATAGCCAGTCATATGAAGCAGTTTGTAGCAAGTCATTTATACATTAACTATTTATAATTGTTTCTTTTTCATTGTAAAATAACACCTCCATCAATTTTGCGGCCATATTAGTTCAAGTATACATACTGATTATAGAACAAATTGCAAATCCAGAAAACCAAGCGTTCAAATAATACCTATACATCGTAGAACCATTCTTAGTTAGTTCCACTTATTCAAGTGAAACTCGAAACTGCATATCTTCGTATTATATACATATTTGTTTAAATATCAGAGGAAAATCCAATAATCCTCGATTAGGTTATGTCAATCATGGCTTACATGAGGTATCATATTTGAGAAGTTTTGTAGGAATTTTCTTCAAATAAAATGAACCCCCGAAACCTTGAGATTTACTTATCAGTTGAAGAGATTTAAAGGCATGTCCATTTCACAGCGTCTTTCGAATCATAGGGGGTAATACGGGATAAATTGACGTCACATACGTGCACTGGATGAATCGCTAATTTATGTAAATACTAACCCTTCTAAGGACCATGCACGCTTTGATAAAATGTTTTACATGTTTATCCACAACGATGTTAATGAATGAGTCGGAGAAACATTTAAAACATGATACGTGCAACACTTGACGTTTACACATACTGTACTATAAAATAACCTAATTATGTCGATGTAATTAAAACTTTTAAACTTAAGATTTTTAGAGTCAATAATGAAGCCGTTTCCTGCATGACTCTTGCAAAAGTGTTTTATATATTATCCGATAAAATACTTATTAAATTTCTAATAAATTTTACGCTCAATGTTGCACTAAGGAACCGGACTTGGCCATGAACCGTTTCAATATAAAGCGTTTGAAAGGACATTGTAATAAGTAATAAACGTCACGTCACATACTGGAAAAATCTATGTTTTCTATATATTTTTTTTAAAAGAATTCCTGTTGGCTTACATTCTTTTCAGTTTAACCAAACAAACTAAAGAACTATATAGTTATATATTCTAAATGTGTGAAAGTATTGTGAACAATGAGCAAGAACAAGTTATGTTCATTGCATTTCTTTGAATAATTTCAGTGCATGAAAACCATCATCGCCATGTTATGTCAGTCTATGTGTGCATACTCAAAGGTTTTGTATTTTAAGCGAATACTCTCACGAAAGTTCCTTTGCCTTTTATTCTCTTTATCAGTTTCTTCTTTTTATAGGCATGAAGTGCGATTTTGATGGTAATTTTTTTTGTTATTTTACAGAATTGGTGAATAGTTTTGTAAACTGAACTATTTTTAACGTCTATGTATATATATATTTTTAATTTTGTTATAGAATAAATAAATAAATATATAAATAAATAAATAAAAACCTGCAAAACAAAACTGAAACAAAATAACAAAACATATAAACTTTAATTAAAATCATAGCAAACAAATTTGAAACAAAATAATAAAAAATATATAGTCTTCAAAAAACAAAATAAAAAAACAAAAACAAAAAACAAAACAAAAAAACAAAAAAAAACAAAAAACAAAAAACAAAACAAGACAAGACAAAAACAAAAAACAAAAAACAAAAAAAAAAAAACAAAAGCAAAAACAAAAAAAAAACAAAAAACAAAAAAAAAGGTTTCTTTATTTTGTTTTGTCTTTATATTTACATTAATTTTGTTTTATTTGGTTCGGTTTTGTTATGTTTTATGTTTATTTGTTTGTTTTATAAATATTATGTTGGTCATGGAAAACATATCGCTTTGAGTATTTTTGGATACTTTTTAATATTAGTTGGTTCCCAAAGCTGCATTTTTTTGCTTGTTGTTAACTCAGATGATTTTCTAGCCATCTTCGTTCCAAAAGTATAGCATTGTCTTGTATTCGATAAACAGTAGGATATAGACAGTATATTGCAATTTCATATAAAATACAATAAACCACTATTATGCCAAAAAGACCAAATAGTGTTTAGAGCAAATAACTTGTATTGACGAGAAACAATCTTTACAAAACTATTGAATATTTCAGCAATAATGACCTTAATTCATATTACTGATTTGACAAGAACACCCACCTAAGGTTTGCCCTTTGCCTGATTTCTGGACACTGCCCACTATCGGGTTTATGACCTTGTTTATTTCGTTTGTACCATCAAGTTTTGTATCTTTATGGAATAATGTCGTTAAAGTTTGTTTTCCTGTGATTGTTTTTAGAATGAATGAATAGCGATTTTATGGGGACTGGATGTAATAAAAAGTATAATTTCGACGGTAATATATTAGTGTACTAATCTATGCCGTTTAAAAATATATTAGGTAGAATTTTTCTCAAAGGAATTTATTTTTGTATATCATGTAGAAATCGAAAAGATAAAAATATAAAAAATGCAATTATAGGCTATTTATGATGTCGGTTCTGAAAACTGATTATTTTGAGTGTTTGTTTTATTTCATACCTCAAACTGTAGAAAGTCTCAGTAATTGACTTGGCTTTCTATTTCAATAAGTCTGGTTTTTAGTATTTCTTGCATACAATGTTTTTTTTTGGATTGAGATTTACCTATATATTTGATTCTAATGCTTGTATGGAGAGGTCACTCCGTGAAAGACGTGTACAGTGTATTGATATTTGCTGAATAAAAGACAGATATTTTTTTAATTTTAGATGTTCCCAGCTGTATTAGATTGATCATACCAAATTTCAAGTATTAAGACACTATATCGTTGTTGTATATGATGAACCTACGTTGGTTTCATGTTATCTGCACCTATTTTAAAATTGTATGTCTACCTTTATTATTGGGCTAAGTGTCAGCACAGCAAACATTTATCAAGAAGTTTTCAGATTAAAAAATATCTCCGAAAATCACACAATGTAGTTCGTAATAAAAAGTAAAATGGAGAGAAGATATTGTATTAAATAATGGACTTCTTTAATGCAATAAATTCTTTAATGCCCCCACCCCCCCAAAAAAAAACCCCAAAAAACAAACAAACAAACAAACAAAAAACAAACGCGCATATATTGGTAACTAGCACGGCTATTGAATGACCGTACACCTATTTTTTGTACAAAGGCTATGTAGATAGGGTTTCTGATTTTTTCGATTTTGAAGATGTAAGCTTTCGTTCATTGTGTTATGAAATCTAATAAGTTTCAACATCTTGCATTAAACTTTTTAAAACACGATGACGCTCCACTCATTAAAAGCTGAATAAAACATTATCATTTGAAATAAATTTTATTATAGAATTAAGTCAAAGTTTTATTTGATTTGATTCCCAAATACAAAACAATTAAAAATATATATAAAACGGTTATTTTAAAAATATATATAAAACGGTTATTTTAATACAACCGAACATGATAATACAAAACAAAATGACGAAAAAGCAAGAGAGAGAGAGAGAGCATACATTTTACACATCTACTGACGTCATGTATGTACCTATTATTTACAAAATTAAGGTAAAGATACCTGTAAGAGTTTGAAGGAAATCGTTTTATCTTTAAATTAATATTAATGTGGGGTTTTCGTAAACTTATTTGATCGACCGCTAGGTTTCAAAACTTTTGGTTACTTTAGCGACGTTTTGTACCGAATTCACCTTCAAGACATCTCACCTTGAATGCCTTTATGCAGCAATTTTACTTATTTTCTTAACCATTATAACCGGTTCTTTACAACTATTCCGCATATCATTGCTTTAAATATTATCAAGGCTGAACTACAACATCGGCAATAACGACAGGAAAGTTATAATTGTAGAAAATGTGATGGGATTTTAATCGTAATTTATATATTGCGAATATCAATTTGCAGCCCTTGGTATTCTTTAACGTAGGGATGACAACCTGGAAAGTAAAACTTGAATTTCACTATGTATGTTGACATGAAATTGTTTTATTTTAGGGTTAAAAAAGAAGTTTCAATATTATTTAATAAATATCATGAGATCCTATATAGTAAAAATGTCAAAGAAACATAACGACCGTTATCGTGCATTAAGTCTATATACGTAGAAATAGACGAAAAGCAAAACTCAATACTATATTTTAAACTTGCAAAATTTATAATAATGTCTTAGTTTCCTCTTCAATGAACCAGGCGCGTACCTGAGGCCAAATTGAAGTGCAGGCAAAGTTACGGCAGGGGTCTGGAGATAGCGTTTTAGAGCATCATTTATGCCTCTCCTGGATGTATTTTATCTCAAAAGAAAAAAAAGAATTGGCAAAATTAAGTGCAGGCAAAAGCTTCTTTGCCTAACGGCAGCTCCGCGCCTGTGAACATTTGAGGTTTAGAGACATTTCCATAAGCGTCAAATATTGCAATTACAATTTTATTGCGTAGTTATTAGCTAGCAACTTGTAAAATAAAGGAAACACATTTTCATGATATTAACGGTCATATTCTCAGTACCTTGTGGAATCAAATGTAAGAAAAGCATATCTTTTTGATAGTAAAATGCAGTGGTAGCTATCAAAAGTAATACATTCTTCTTCCAGTATCTGGTTATTGCGTACTGTGTCGATCACTTTCGTAGACAATGTAATGGGCTTCATGCTTGTAAAATGTAAATAAAATGCATGTGTTATTTAAATAGAGAGTGTATTTATAGAGGGTTTCTCAATATCAAAAGTTTCTGTTCAGTTTTACGATTTGATTCCTATTCACTGTCAATTTAATTTTCTCTGTTTTGTTCATTCGATTAGAGATTATCGTTTTCTTAACATTACATTTTTACTACATTTTTACTATCTACTACATTTTAACTGTTAAATCTGGTATTGAAACCACCTGATGCAAGATGATTTAAAAAAACACATTCGTCGGTTTATGATTATTAACAAAACCGTAATACCTATAACATTACCAATATATCGTATGTTACCCTACCGGTGACCTGGTCCATGCTCCCAGTTTTTAGTGGATTCCGAGTTGCTCATTTGCTTTTGTTACTTTGTATGTATGATTTTAGTTACTGTATGTTCTTTGTTGTATATGTCTGTTTTCCATGTCGGGTCTTTGTCCCTGGATTACATTCTTTTGATTACCGCTATAACCTCGGTTCCCTTGATTACTCGTTTGAACGAACTGAGTACACGTGTACTCTGACGCACATCGGTACGGTATACTAATGTAGTGCGTTCATTGTTTTATTTCAGGAAGAAACTATTCGACCAAACCCTCTTTTAAGCAATGACGATGTATATTTACATATCAGACATAACAGAACACTTTCATGCCTTTTCACATATTCGTTGCCAAACTCAAGTGGGAACCTTATCTTTTTTTGATGCTGTTTATTTTTGGAAAAAAATAGTATATCAGTTTTAATTTCTTTTTACTACCAACTACTGCAGATAATGTCCACACTAATAATATCAAACCACAATGTCATGTTCTCAAATGATTAAACAATTCCTCAATAAATGGAAGGACACAACATTAACGATTAATTTGCGTTCTGGAAGATTAAATGATTAGGCTAATTTTTTTCATCCAACTACAGGACTAAGCAAACGGTATTTTGCATTCCGAAGTTGCAGATCATTTAGCCATAGTCAAATAAACGAAACAGTCAATTTAATGCTTTTCTACAGGAACATTGTGCATAACACATTAACACATATCCCACACAGAGATTCTACCTGAAGCGACTAATTGACAAATGTTTTTGTCCACGGTAGATAGATGTCAAAACCCAAGACCGGGTGTTAACTTTTCAACATAATATATATTTATCCCAGCATGAGATTGTCATGACTAGGCATAATATTCAAATAGCGTTGGGAATGATAATATGTACTGCATAAGACAAACAAATTGTAAATACTTACAACTGGATTCATAATTACCCAGTTTATAGTAAAAAAAAAAAAACATTACACCTCTTTCAAAGTAAAACTTTTTTCTATTTTATGCAATTTGGGAATGCTCTTTAAGAAATCAAGTTGACTTTTAATACTAACAGGCCAAGTAATATTTTTTAATGTAATAACAAAACACTACCGAACTGATAAATCCTAGGAAATAGTCAAAATTCAAATTCAAAAGGAAAGGTCGTATAGCAAACGTCAATACCATAGTAAAAACGGGAAAGTTGGAAACCAACGCAATGGTGATGACACGGTACAGGCATGATAGGTTAAAACAGTTTTTTGTAGAGCGCTAAACCTTCCACTTTCTTTTTGGTTCATTATTTCCGGCATATATTAACTCAAATGAGGGTCATAAAATATTGCAACATGTCAAAATCGGTAAAATGAGTAGTCAAAACAGTACAGAAAAAATTGAATTATAAAACAATGAAAATAAAAGAACGAAATGCAATAAGAAATATGTAATTCCAAGCCAAGAGTTTAAAGAAATCCTGAACTTTGTGTGGAAGATCAAAATAGAAATTACAAGTAAAATCTAAAGATTATGATTTGATGACATATTAAAAATTCATCTATAAGCTGTTTCAGAAACATAATTTTTTGCAAAAAGATAAGGATATTGGAATTTAAACTTTTTAGGCAGCCTATGGGCCTTATCTACCTTAACCTTGGTCTAAAGCCTGTATTTGATGCTTCGGCGGCGTCTTTAGAAGTCAGAAAAGACGCTATTAGCTATGGCATACCTCTACAACTGAGAAATATAAACAAATGTGCAGGGGAAGCTGGTATATTACTTTACAATAAAGGGAAAATAATAATTTTTATATCAAAATCGTCTCGGAGGTATGACGCGCAGGAAGCTGTGTAAATAGTTTCTTTAATTTCTTCTTTTCTGGTGGATAAATAAACAGAAGCCATTCTCAAAATTTAGTTATTATTAATGGAGAGAACTTTATCAACATATATCGATATTGAAGGATCTAGCCTCTTTAACTGTTTTACCTTTCACAAGATTTTGAAGGCACTCAAATTAAGAAGAATAAAGAAGTCAAATTAATGCCCATTCGATACTCCGTTGAAATTGTGCCTCGATGAAGTTTGTCGAATTTGTTGTATTAAAGTTCAAATAAAAAGATTAACACAGGTAGTATATTTTAATGTTAAAACGATTTAACATATCGCTTGGAACTGCATTAGTATTGCTAGACTATTATCTGATTATCATCACTAGCAACATGACGGGTGTCGCTGACGGAGCAGGATATGCTTACCCTTCTGGAGCACCTGATGTCACTTCCGTTGTTTTTGTTTTTTTGGTGGTTCAATTTTCTAGTGCTTTGAGTTTTCGTGTTTGCATTATCTTCAGTTTTCATGTGCAATCAATTTCATTAGGTTTGAAACATTGTATGTTTGTAGAACGTCTTTTGTTTCGTGTAATTACGTTCAGGCCTTGTTTTTTTTATGACACATTTGAATTATCCCTCATCTGACGTTTGGTATTTTTTGCCGATATTTTTTTCCTATATTTAATTATGATCTGTTTATTTGCCTGTACGTGTTGAATTTATTACTGCACAGACTAGTACTATTTGTTAACCCCAACCAACTACCTTTGTTCACTTGTTTAATTTAATCACAAAATCGTCATGCTTTTTAATTGATTTTGAAAGACAGTTCTATTGGAACAGGTGCCATATAATAATTAATTGCAGGTGCTTGCTTTTGTGTAAATTTCCACATGGCAAAAGTAGAAACAGAATGGCGGTCACATAAAAACTAACATTGATTAATAAAATTCTTTGTATTAGTATACACATGTTTCTGGATAGTTTAATATATTTTGACAATAGTTGTGGAATGTTGATGAACGGTTCATGGATTTGCTTCTCACGAAGACTACGCACATGCATGGAGATAATTTACTTTTTCGTTAATGTATGTTGTCAAAACCTGATACTATAAATAGAAAACGACAAAAGCAATACAAAACAAAACTACACCACATTAACACGAACATAAAAACTAAAATACATAAAATATAAGAAACGAGTTTTCGCCAATACATCAGGATTATTGTTTAAAATGTACGCATATTTGCTGTAAATTAAACGCATATATCATATAACGTGAACGCACACATTAGGTAATATGAACACATGTTTCTATTTAATTGGACGCATGTATCGTGAAAAACTAATACATGTATCAAGAAAATTTAATGTAAGTATCGTTAAAAACTGATGTATATATCAATGTATGTGATAAAACTAGGCGATATAATGAAAATAACAACAGATACAGGATACTTAACACTGACATATAAGCAGGAAAAGAATGATCTCGACTTATGATTATCTACAAAAACTTAATCCTTAATGTAATGCCACTACAATATTGTGCATCGTTCCTTGTACACATGTACTCTGATTCACATCTTTGTTGTATACTTACGCTTTGTTTAGACCTGCTTTAACTACAAAGCTTATAAGGTATATATATATTAAAGACACAACCGAGCACGTAAATGCCTAGCAATTTTGACACATTCATTCACAACCAAAAAGTCACTTATCTTACACCCCGTTCATTTGTTGAAAAAAATGCAAAGTGGAATTTTAAAAGCTATACTTTTGTGGATTCGCTATTTCATGCATAAGAAGGATTGCACCGTTATGAAAGAATTAGTAGAATGATTGAGTTTTTTTTAAAGATTGACTTGCCCACAAAAACTGAAATTATCAGACTTATTTTTTCCACCATACTACAAGACAAGAAAAAAGCATTTCGAATTCCAAAGGAACAAACTATAAGGCCTTTTCTAAACAGTCGAAAGACCAAATGAAATGCTTCACTATAGTAAAATTTTGCATAACATCTTTCAACACTTCTCACATAGATATTCCACTCTAAGCGATTAATTGACAAATGTTTCTTTTTTCGTCCACGGTAGACAGTTTTCCAAAACTAATGCCCGTTGTCAAATCATAACAAAATACAAATGAATCTCACCACTGAGTAGTTGTCTTTAGGCTGTAAATGTTTCAATAAGGTTGGTGAGTATGGAATGTTAATATATATTGCATTTATTGATAAGAAAAATATATACTTCAAAAGGACTCCGTAATGTTTTAAGATCGATCTGCAAAGTTCTGTTCGTTTGTTAACTACATTGAATTTGTATATACATCTATTACCAGTTGCCTTTGTAATTATTTTCCTCACAGAAATGTATATCTAAATAAAACAGTTCCGTAACAATAGGAATTATTTGTTTTTTAATCACAACATTTATAATAGTTTGTTTTCAATATTTAAGAATAAGCGTTTGTAAGAATCAGGCAAAATGGGAAAAATCGGACACCTGCATGTCAAAACCCTACCGGTCTGACAATAAAATTTCACTCAAGGATGCTTACGTTCTTTGAAAAGACTTTCTGCATTATCGGAATTGCTCAGACTGTTTTAAATAGAAACTTAGAAAAATGAAAATGAGATTTTTGACAGAGTTATCTGCCCTTGAAATGTTCATTTTCAGTGCATTTCAATGAAATTGTAACTCATAGTAAATGATCTGGAAAATCTTACGACCACAAAAAAATGCGGTTCTATTATGTAATAATGCTGTCTTCTTTCCTTGATTCTGATGGTGCAAATAGTCAAATTACACTATCAAAATGATGTTTTTTTTTCATACCATGTTTCACCTACTGCCTGATTCTTACAGATAATGACACTTGACTATTGTTAGACTATTTGCCTGTACGTATTACATGTACATCTTGGTTAATGGTTAATGGGATAATTTTCTGCATGTTTCATTTGAACACAAATGAAGTCATGCTTTTACAGCTAATATCACAATTCATACGTTATGCCAGAAATTGCCGAAACTATGCAGACTTTTTGTATCGCGCTAGACTTCTAACAAGTAGGCTTCTGGAACAGGGTTATGTTGCTACAAAATTTAAGTCATCACTACAGAATTTTTATGGTCGTCATCGTTAACTCGTGGATCGTTACGGTGTATCCATCTGAGCCATGAACACTGATTTGTTGAACGTGTCATAGTTTTCCTTTCCTCTTTCCACTACCCTGGCCTTGACTATTTATGAGCAACTCGGGGGATGTTGCTAGAAAAACAGAGCACGGAATGTTGCCACATATGAAAGGAAAGTTCTGAATGAAGTCATCACGTTTCTCGTAAAGTTTGGTCAATAGTTTTCCATTACCATCGATTCTAAGTGTAGGTCAAGATATAAGGTTGAATTCACAGTGTCTGTAGTATCCTTTATCTCAAGTTCTTTGGGATCGATGCGAATCCCCGAAATTAGGATTGTTTAAAGATAATACGTTATCTATATAGCGGAAATTGAGATTAAAGGATCTATCTAAACGATGTTCTTTCTGCAAATAATAGTGTAATAAAATCAAGAGTATTTTTCTAAATTGGCAGAATGTGATTACATTTTGCAAGCAAAGTAATAGTTCTGCGGACAGGTATTAAAAAGTGCTTTAGTTTTCCAGTTTAATGGGCCTAGAGGGTATCCAGCTATATCATATGTCAATGGAAAGATAAATCAATGTAGTTTTTGAATATCGTAACATCAAAGTGAAAAACGGTAAAGTGGTTTGCCATTTTGCATTAACTAGAGGAGAGGTCAAAGATCAATCGACCCTAATAAACTTTGATAAGTAATTTAAGTGAAAGCAGTTTTTGTAGGTATTAGGAAATGTAAAGGTCACATGTATAGAATTTCAAAAATGTAAAAAAAGAAACTTTTTCCGACAAAAGTTGACTATTTAATCGCAGAACAAAATTGCCCCTAAAAATTGTTGTATTTTAGTCATTTGTAATGATTAAGAGATAATAAGGCACCGTAGCATATTACAATGTATATCTAAATATTCTTTACTGTATGACAAATGAAATAAACTACGTTCTTGATTCGACCTGCAACATGAGCTTTACAAAATGCGTTTAAAGTTTTCACATATTTTAACTACTAATAATACTAAAATTGTAATATACGAAATTATTTTCCGGACAATCTGTTCTTTTTCCGAACTGTTGGTGCAACAGAAAAGCATGAATATTATCCAAAGTAACTTATTTTTTGGCATGATAAATATTTTGAGTGCTTTTTAGGCAGATAGAAAAAAAGTTTGAAATGTTATTTTATGTTTTAATAATCGAGCGCTCAACAATGTTCGTTTTGAGGAAATTGGAATGAGCATGATATTCATAGTCCAGACAAAGCACCAAAAATACAAAAATAGTCAAAAGATTAAAATACATAAATTTAAAGAATTAAGAAGCAAAAAACAAAAAAACCAAACAAACAAACAAAAGAAAAAAAAAAAAAAACAACCACAAAAAAAAAAAAAAAAAAAAAAAAAAAAAACTGGGGGTTTGTACCAAGTTCATTGGTAAGATATTAATTTTAACGTCTTTACTTTGTTTTTTCTTTAGGGCCCGTCGATCTGTCCTTATATAAATGATGTCATTGCGATTTAAACGAAGGGGGAAACTCTGGTATTGGTTAAAAGTCATCTAGTATGTGACGTGAAAAAGAGAACGGTACAAATATTTTGTAAATGAATTATTTCGATAAAAATAGGCCTTTACTATCATATAGACAGATGAAAAGTTTGCAAGTTATGAGTAGCTTATTTCTGATTCCTATATTTTACAGCATCTTAGTTAGGCAAGGTTTATGGTCCTGTCCCTCCCACAAACCACGTACTACAACTGCTCTGTATATGTATGTTTACGCCGCAAAAAAGTAAGTTTATAACAACTTATAGACAGTAAATATAGCAAACGATAGATTATATCCCCTGTCTTAATCAGAGTTCGTCTATTTTTTTAAAAAAATATTCTTGATCCGCCCCTGGCCTGGACGATGATGTTTCCTTTGAACATATATTCTATATGGCTACTAAAACTTGAGTCTTTTGAGAAGTAAAAAAAATCTTAGAAGTTTTTATTGCGTCTGAACTTCTTTCTTCTTTTTGCGTTAGAATTATTACAAGGAACCTGGTTTGTTTTTATCAACTCGTTCAGTATAATCCGTTCAGAGCAGCGGCGGATCCAGATGGGTTGCATGGGATTTGCACTCCCCTTTTCATTGGAAAATTTGTCATTGTCATGTATAAAATTGACAAAAAATAGCAAATAATATCCTAACAAACACATCCTTTTTCTGAGGACCCCCGGCTGGCACCCTCCTTTTCACCGTGTGGATCCTTCACTGCAGATTGCATTACAAGCATCAGCCTGGCGCATAGTTACATGTAAACATCATAAGACAAATATTTCAAAAACATGCATGTACATGTTTGCACATGCTTCCATGTAAAGTTAACAGTTTATGTATTGTCAAAATTATTACGAAATCCAGCCGTGTCATGAACCCCCGAGTCGCATTTTTTGTTTGAGAATCCCTGATTCATGGATAAATCTTTAACGTTTTATTTGAAGTCCAAGCACATGACGACAAACGCAACAAAAATAATATGTATGTAAATAAATCTCAAAACCTTAAGTCTCTTCATCAAAACGTAAGGTAGACTCGATACTTTACATGTGTCGGTTCATAAAACTTCCCGAAACTAGACAAATTGTCCGGAAATGATTCCGTGTTATACAATTTTATTTTAATATGTGAAAATTTGCAACTTCAAACTCATTTTGCAACGCCCATGTTGCAGATCTAATCCAGAATGTTGTGTGTATTTTATTTGTTACTCAATAAGGAATATTTAGATATACATTGTAATAATCGACAGTGTCTTATTATCTCTTGATTATTGAAAATACATTAAAATGCAACCAATTTTAGAGGCATTTTTGATCTGTGATCAAATTGTCAAATTTTGTCAGAAAACGTTCTTTTTCACATTTTCGACATTGTATACATCTGATCTTTACATGTTATTTGTTTTCCGATACCTACAATGAACGATTTCACTTGAATCACTTATCAAAGTGTATTGTGGGTCGATTGATCTTTAACCCTCCTCTAATTAATGCAAAATAGCAGAAAACTTTACCACTTTTCAGTTAAAAAAGATTGATATTCACAAACTACATTGATTTATCTTTCCATTGACATATGATATATCCGTATACCCTCTATGCCCATTAAAGTTCGAAAAATCCTTTGCCGTCCTCAGCACTATAAGCACACCTTTCAAGAGTGGGGTATACTAACCATGCCGTTTTATTATTTCAGAGAAAAGTATTTTCTGGACTAATTGAAACAATACCCTGATTTAACCAAAAAGCAGGTACATATGTATAGACACAACAGAACACGTATATGGACTTGACACAGATTATATACCAAGATCTCTTGAATCCCGTTTATTTGTTGGAGAAAGTACAAATTGTAATTTTTAAAAGCTTAACTTTATGAATAAACTTTCTCAAGCGAAACTATCAAATTCAAAATCTAATCTTCGGCGTGGATTGCATCATAATTAAAGAGCCAGTAGGATGCCCGAGTTTTTTTTAACAATAAATTTGCCATTATACTACAAGGCTAAAAAAGTATTGTGCATTCCAAAAGAACACAGTTTTTTTTCAGCTTATTCAAACACACAAACTATATCCAATTTAACATTTCACTATAGGAAATTTGTGCACAAAAGCTTACAGCACATCCCGATCAGAGATTCTACCTCATTGACAAATGTTCTTTATTCATAACAAAATACATATGAATCTCAGCGTGGACTAGTTATGTCTGGGCCTTAGAACTTTAAATAATATTAGAGAATATGGAATGCTTGTATGTATTACATTTATTGAAAAGAAAGATAAAATAATTCAAAGTATCTCTTTCATTTTCAAGCTTGACTTGCAACATCCAGTTGATGTGTTATTTACTAGTATCATTAGATTTTTAAATGTATTTGTTAAGGTTTTCATTTTCTTCATAGAAATTTGCGACTGAATAGGAAAAATGTATATCTGGGAACAAAAGATTTTTCTGTCATTTTGAAAAGCATAATTTTACGCATGAACTTTCTTAAGCGAGACTATTAAATCCAAAATCTAATCTGCGTTATGGATTGCATCATAATTAAAAAACCAGTAGGATCCCAGAGTTTTTATCAGTTTGTTTACAAATGTTCAATGTTAAATTATGGTCTCTGTGTATGTGTTTAATTTTCCTCATTCTGGTTGATAGTACTTTTTTCTGAACGTGATATTCTACACACAAGTAGAATCAATCATGCTCTCTCAGTTTACTTGCTAGACTTTATTATTGAGAATAATTCGGTAAAGTAATTAATACGACTCAGATTATAAGTATTCATGACAAAAAAGGAAACAAAATGGTGTTAAACTAAAATATACATGTGATAGAAAACTCAAAATATGTTTCTATTGTTTGCGGTATTGTATGTCATATTTATCTTTTTTTTTCTCTTTCTTTGTGTCGTTGATCCCGGATGCTTCGTGAATTGAAATTTGCTCTTTTGCTCTTGCTTTTATACAGAATGTTGACCACAGACGGATGCGTTAAGCATTAATATAGGTAGACGATTTTTCAATCAAGGTGTCGTATGTGCAAATGTTTTTTTCCTCTTATTGCAACAAACTTTCCTGTTCGCTCGTATATAATTATAATCAGTTGTGCATTTTCAACGTCACTTTTTTTATTCATTACGGTTCATCATAACCTTTCGACAAATATTGCTTCAATTTCCAGTTTTTCATATTGCTTTACATAGAATGAATCAAACTTTCTCATAATAAGGGGATGCTAAGCCTTTCAATTCTTCTTGATAAACAGGTTTGTCTGTAGAAAATAGTGGTGATATGGAGGTCTTATTTGTGATGAACCGTAATAAATAAGAAAAATCAGCGAAAATGCTAAGAAGACAATTAATAATGGTAAGTACTAAAACGTTTTGAATAATACATTTCTACTTGATATTGGTTTGAGAAGTTCAATATGAAATCATTTAAGAAAAACAAATGCTTATAAACTCTAGTACTTTCAGCCTGAATATGATCCGTCTAGCAGAAATTCTGTGGCCTTTCTATCATTGCAGTTGATCTATTATATGCATGGATATTCCTATATTCTTGTGTGGTGTTGTATGGTGTTGTTGTCTTCTTACTATGTCCCCATACTTCGAGTGTCCGTCCTTCCTTCATTCTGTCCTTTCTTCAGCCCGTCTTTCCGTCCGTTGTACGAGAGTGTACCCATATCTAATCCGTTACTCCTCTTCACCACTGGTTGGAATTGAGTTAACATTTCATAGAATCTTATTATGTTTCCATTATACATCTCCTATGTCAGATTGTGATCCTAATCAATTAGAAGATCAAAGGGAAAGGCCTGTTATCAAATGGGAAAGTGAGTTATCAAGTGGGAAAGTGAGTTATCAAATGGGAAAGTGAGTTATCAAGTACGTGAGCATTACTCACAGTTTGTCAAGTTAAATTGTAAATATTTATCTATTGTTGTCCTTACCTGATTTATATTTTTTATTGCTATCAGTCCAATGCTTAAGCTAGCTTACTGAAGAAATTCTACGTCTTTTGTCTATAAATATAGCCCGCATTTTCCTTTAAGTCATAGCTTGCTTATAGACAAAATTTTTAATGCATGAACTAGTCGAGACAATCAATTTTTATATAAAGCCTTGGACTTAATTGAAAACATTTGACTTGTAAGCATCCAAAAAAAAATTATGATAGGAAGACATCATCTGGTCTTTGTCCCTGGATTACATTCTTTTGATTACCGCTATGACCTTGGTTCCCTTGATTACTCTTGAAGACCTTGGTGATCTCTGTATTTACTATTTTTGTGAAGGTTTCATGATGGTGCATTTGTTGTGTTTCATCATACCTGTTCCCTTTTCTATAGTTCCTCTTAGTGTGATGATGTTTGTTTTGATACATGGGTCTATTGTGTACAGTTTTTTCGTTAAAGTCAAAGTTTGTCTGTAACCTCCAAATGCAAAAGATCGAATTTAAATACAAAAAATCAGACAATCCAGTTACAACGAATCCTATCTGTTTTGGTAGGTTTACATCATATTATATTCATGAATTTTGGTTTGTTTTGTTATTTGTTTGGATAATTCTATCTTTTGTAGTATTTCTTGATCCTTGAAAGATATATTTCTATTGTTTCGGTACTACAAATATGCAAGTCAACTTCTATAATCCGCTTTATCTTTAGTCAGAGTGTAGATTTTTGTAAAGTGGGTCTAAAATCCAATTCTATAGAGAAAAGGATAAGTAAAAGAATCTTATGAAGTTTACATGATGCTCCGAATAATCTTGTTAAAAACCATTTTAAACATCCTTTTCTCTTGTTTATTTTTCATAGAAGATAATGGTTATTTATTTTTTCTTCAGAAGTTTTATTTTCTATGGGTAACATGAAACTCAAAGAAGTAAAAATACATCAGGACATGATATAGTCATGGTATTAAAATGATCTTCTTATCTATAACTCATCGCAAATAATCGTTGATTAAATAGAGCTGGTGAAAAATATATTAAAATTGATTGAGCCATTTTAGCATGTAGGCTTCATTTTATTATTATTTTTTTATCTTGTTGTGGTTGAAATGAGCATAATATGTCCCTTTTTTATTAATTCCAATCATTTTGGGAAATCTTTGTTCATTTTTTCGCTCAATCGATAAGTAAGTTTCAATTTGAATTCCCAACAAACAAATCTGAACCAGACAGCTTCAAACACTTAAAGTGAAGTATCAGCTTAGTAAAAATGTATGGGGATGTTAAAGATAATTGGTATTGTCCATGTGAACTCATATACTTGTCAGGAAGTTACTAATTGCTTTCTAGTTGAATGATTAGTATTTAGCAGTAGGTAAATTCAATCTACTTGTCTTTCGTTGGTGGACAGATAGGTAGGGCTCATATAATGGGAACATTGAGACATACTAAACCAAACGAGAAAATTATAATTGGGAATATTAGTTTTCTATTATGCTTGCCGTTTAAATTTTAGGTTAACATGATCAAATTGAAAGCAAGTTTACATTGTAATGCATATGTACACAACAAAATTCGGAAGTATCGGATCTGATATTTAATGGCGTGTTTCATGTTTTTTTTTTTGTATAAATAATGCAGTTTGCAGTATCTAACTTTTTCCAGTTTACCTCTCTTGAATAGCAACTCATAACATGGAGAGAAAAAAAGACACACACAGCAACAACAATCAAATTTATCACCAACTAATGTGATGTTTTGCTTGCATAAAATTTTATGTTCAAACATTTGTACTTATTATCACATATATCATGTTTTAGTCAAAATTTTGAGATTTTAATCGTTAAGGTCTGAATGTGGCATGCAGCAATAATACGCTGGTACCCACAATTATCTCCTGCAGAGACTAAATAGTATGTGTTTAAAATGGTCTCCATTGTACCAAGCACATAGGTATTAAACCATAATCTCACGTATATTCATATACAACGGTATATAATATTTACTTGTCAAGGGTCAACGTTTGACAGACAAAACATACAAAATGTTATAATTTGTGATCTAGTTAATCAAATATTGTGGTTTTTTAATAAAGTTTCTAAGGTTCTAAATAAATTGGTCTTTTTTAATACATATTTGACAACTCATATAACCTTTTATTAATTTCACACCCTCGATTAGCTACGATCAATCAATTTCAAGCGTTGAAATTCACGGACTGGAGATACGTTTCTTGTCCTTTAAAATCTTTGCACGGTGAGAATTTTTATCGCAAGATCTATTGAAATGCTCAATGTGTCAAGTTCAAAGTCAAGTCCCAATGGTCTTGAATATACAACGTTGATGGTGATTTTTTAATTATTTATTTATTTATTTATTTATTTTTTTTTTGAAAATCGTTCTTTCTCTGCCTTTTTAGTTTTTTTTATGTCATTATACTTTGATGAAGTGAGCGCCATCACCCTTGTGTAAATTTTTGTGATGTTACGCGCGCTGTCTAACTTAGAACTTAGAACCAAGGCTACGACGTTTTTAGGAAAAAATCAGAGGAAATGTGGACGTTATTTGTTATTTCATTGACAATAAGTTATCTTATAAATAACAACGAAAAAACTTTCTGAAAGAAATGAACAACTGCACCATGCAATCTAGAACAGCTTTGAAGAACTCAGTCTTATGTTTGTAATGTAATATTATACAACTGATTTTATCGATAGATAAATAAATAAATAAGAGGGCAATGCTGTTATTGGTAATATTCATTGAAATATATGAAATATTAAACCCTATTCTATAGTAAATGCATTTTCGTATTTGTGATATATTTTTACATCCCTTGTTTTTCTAAAGGCATGTTTAAATATTTAAAAAAATCAAACAACATATTCCAATTCACACCATTTCCTGACTTGTTAAATATTTACTGATTTCTAAGCAGGTCCTTCCATTTCGTTCAGAACAAAAAGTGTATCAAGATAAATGTTTTCAGAAAGTTTACGGATTCCTCGGCTAAGTCAGAGCTGCAGAGAGACATATATCACTGATTCCTCGGCTAAGTTAGAGCTGCAGGGAGACATATATCACTGATTCCTCGGCTAAGTTAGAGCTGCAGGGAGAAATATATCACGAATTCCTCGGATAAGTTAGAGCTTCAGGGAGACATATATCACGGATTCCTCGGCTAAGTTAGATCTGCAGGGAGACATATATCACTGATTTCTCGGCTAAGTTAGAGCTACAGGGAGACATATATCACTAATTTCTCGGCTAAGTTAGAGCTGCAGGGAGACATATATCACTGATGCAGAAGGAAAACTAGCACGTTTGACTTTCTAAAGTTTATAAGACAGCCCGGATTTCGTTTTAGGGGTTTAAAGCATAGTCTTCGGACTGCTTTAGGAATAACAAAGGACTTTCCAGTACCAATGTTGGTAATATTTTTTCTACTCTTAAAATTATTTATTTTTTTTCAATCGCAAATAAATTTTATTTTTTTAGGGTTATGGCAGCTTATTTTTGCCAGTCAACTTTATGATAAACAATAAATGGCAAATATTATATAGGTAACAAAAGGAGAGCGTATAAAAGTAAAAATTCAGTTCCATCAGATATTTTATTCTTGTTAATATTAAATAAAATAAATTAGAAGATTAGCATCCTCTCCCGCCCCTAAAACAATGACAATCCTTTAAAAAAAAATGAGACGGGAATTTCAAAATTAGGATTTTTACTCACGTCAGTTTCTTTTATTTAGGCCTTATAACATATAAATCTTTCAATACTTTTTGGCCAAACTAATGTTTTTTTTCCCTGAAACTGATGTGGCTATGGATTTTGCATGGCCAATGTACCCAAGTCTTCCCCTTTTTTTGACTTGCGGATTCCACTCTCCTCTCGAGAGTGTTAGGTGATGTTGCGTATTAGTATATGGTATGTCCATGTCCATTTACGTCTCTTGATCGTGTCAGTAATGGATGTTTGGTTGGTGCAATCCCATAGCTCTGGTAATTTATCAGGCAATCTTATGTGGAATCTGTCCAGGACATTTGTTTACGATGACCTGTTGGTCATGTTTGGTTTCCTTAGTCTGTTTCCAAGTCTTCCATACAAAAGAACTGACTTGACATTTGTCGCGTATATTCTGCGTTTTTTAGGCTGATGTTTCTGCTCATCCATATTGGTTTTAGAGTCACAAGAGTTTGTCTGGCTTTTCCAAGTCTCGCTTTGATGTCCTCATTGGCGCCTCCATTCTTTGAAACGACACTGCCAATGTAGGTGAAGTTGCCAACGTCTTCAATGGATTCACCAATGAACATGGTGACTACTGTGTTATGTGTTTTAATTCTGAGTGACTTGGTTTTATTTGTGTTTCTCTCTAGACCAGTTGATTTTGGCTGTTTTTACAAGGCCGATGTCATCAGTTGGTATGTGCTGGAATTGGTGGGACAGGAGGCTCACATCATCGGCAAAGTCAAGGTCTTCTAGCTTTGTAGTGAGTGACCATTGGATTCCTCTAGGTAGTGACAGCAGTGTTTCATAATCACGTCTATGACTACTGAAAAGATAAGGAGTGACAGGAGACAATCTTGGCGTACTCCTGTATGTACACTGAAGGATGGCGAGAGTGGAATTGTGGATGACGGCATTTGGTGTTTTTGTAGTCATTGTGTATTTCTGTCAACTATGTCGAAGGCCTTCTTGAAGTTCACAAAGTTGATGTAGAGGGATAATTGCTATTCTATGGACTGCTCGACGATGACCCGTAACTTGGCAATATGGTTAGTACATGATCGACCACATAGTAGTCCTGCTTGCTCATCACGGAGGTTTGTAACTATTGTTGCCTTGATTCTGATTCTTTCCAAAATGACTCTTGCTAGGACTTTACTTGGAAGTGTAGCTGAATTCCTCTCCAGTTATGGTGGTTACTCAGGTCGCCCTTTTTGAAGCTTCATTATGTAACCAAATCTCCACTCAGGGATTTCCACTGTAGGTAAATTCTGGGTTGATCTTCAAGAACTCAGGTGGAGTTTGGTCCGGTACTGGGGATTTGCCAGTCCCGATTCTCCATAGAACTTTTATGATTTCCTTCTCCATATAAAAGTGGTCGATCTAGGTTTGTTACCACATTGCCATCTTTGTATCAATTCAATGTGGATCCTGAAAAATTCGAAAGATCTTTTGGAAACAATCAGTTCAAGACTATTATCTGAATATAATAGCATTAAAACCTATGTTTTTCAACACTGTATACTTCTATTCCCCATACTCAGTTAAAATCCCGACTTAAAAACATTATACATCGTTGGTTTTTTCCAAAAAAGATGGTACACCTAGATACAAATATATAGTTCTTGGTAGAGATTCCTAATACTTTGTAAGAAATAATTCCAAATCATCTTCCAAATATACAGAAGAAGATGTTTACAAAATGCTGGAATTTTTAATCGACAACATATTTGTCAAGTCTGGTGGACGTGTTTTTCAACAAACGGTCGGCATTCCAATGGGAACAAATTATGCTCCATTACTTGCTGACCTATTCCTTCATTCTTATGAGGCTGACTTTATAGCTAATTTGATCCGAAAGAAAGAATATCGTTTGGCTAGATCCTTTAATCTCAGTTTCTGCTATAAAGATGACGTATTATCTTTAAACAATCCTAATTTCGGGGATTTGATACATCGCATCTACCCCCAAAGAACTCGAGATAAAGGATATCACAGACACTGTAAGGTCAGCCTCATATCTTGACCTACACTTAGAAATCGATGGTAAAGGAAAACTATTGACCAAACTTTACGACAAACATGATGACTTTTCATTTAGAATTGTCTACTTTCCTTTCATATGTGGCAACATTCCTTCAGCACCTTCGTATGGAGTGTTCACATCACAACTCATACGTGATACCAGAGCTTGCCGAAACTACGCAGACTTTTTGTATCGCGCTAGAACTCTAACAAATAGGCTTCTGGAACAGGGTTACGTTGCTACAAGATTGAAGTCATCACTACAGAAGTTTTATGATCGTTATCATGAACTCGTGGATCGTTATGGTGTATCTATATGCACCATGAAAACTGATTTATTCAACGGAACATAGTACTAGTTTTCCTTTCCTCGTTTGTCTACCCCGGATTTGACATTTTATGAGCAACTCGGCGGGTGTTTCTAGAAAAGCAGAGGACGCTTACCCTACCGGTGCACCTGGTCCATGCTCCCAGTTTTTAGTGGAGTCCGAGTTGCTCATTTGCTTTTGTTACTTTGTATGTATTATTTTAGTTACTTTATGTTCTTTGTTGTGTATGTCTGTTTTCTATGTCTGGTCTTTGTCCCTGGATTGCATTCTTTTGATTACCGCTATAACCTTGGTTCCCTTGATTACTCTTGTCTAACACTGGTTTGGATGTGTTGGTCTTTCTTAATGCCAGTTGGCATGTGTTGTAGTACGCAGTCTTGATGTCATTTCTGGCCGTTGCATTCTTTGCTTTTGAGGCGAGCTCGTTGGTATAGGTTCTTTTATCCTGTTTGGTCTTTCTCTTTACTTCTTTCCAGCTGATTATGTGTTACCTCGTCAGCTATTTTTTCTTCGATCCTGTCTTGACTTGGTCAAGATATATCTTAATAGACTTATGCTTCTTAGTTGTCTCGATTGTATCGTCAGATAACCATATCTTGTATTCCTTCTTTGGAAATCCAAGTTGTTCTTGGCATGTGATGTTACATGTGGATTTTACTCTCTCTCCAATTGTTTGTTTACTGCGCCTCTTCCTTATGCTGTACTTTTTACTTCTAATCTGATATTGTCTAATTGCTCTGGCTATCTTGATCTTAAGTTAAGCCACCACAAGTTGATGATCGGATGCTATATCAGCATCTCGATAAGCTCTAACGTCTGTCATACTTTCTCCATCTCTTGGTGACTGTAATGTGCTCTATCTGGTTTCTAGTTTTAATGTCTGGAGATACACAGGTTGTTTACATCCTTGTGAGGGAATGTCGTACCTCCTATGACCAGATCGTTGTTGGAGTATAAATCTGCAAAGAGTTCTCCATTTTCGTTGAATTGATTGTTACCAATTCCTTCCTTCCCCATGATGAGTTCTCCCCATGTGTTATCTTTTCCGACTTTCATGTCAACCATTACAATCAAGATATCCCATGGTGTTCTATCTAGGGTAGCTTGGAGCTGGTTGTAAAACGAGTTATCTTCTTTCTCTGCTACGTTGGTAGGAGTGTAGCATTGAATGACTGTTACTTTTTATATCTTTGACATAAATCTTGCCACTACAATTCTTTCACTTACATGATTCCGTTCGATGAGTGATGATTTGGCCTTCGTGTTGAGTAAGATTCCTACTCTATGTTGATGGTGGTCCAGAGTACATCAGAGTTTACCTTGAAGATAGTATGACCTCTCCAGATGATTCCATCTAACTTCTTCCCAAGGTTGTAGCGCTCCATTTCTTTTTGCAGCGTGGGCAGCTTTTCTGGTTTGGTATAATGCCTGCACGTTCCAGCTCGCAATCCATGAAGCGGTCTTAAGGGAGAAAAGTTTCATCAGCTGATGAAAAAATATGGTAAAGTGAAATCGAATGCATTCTGTAATACATATACACATACCACAAGTATATTTCACGAATGTTGCATTGGCTCCCGATCATATAGTGAAAATATTGATTAGTTTCCTAATTAAATGTGTTATGTAAAAGATGCATATTTAAAGAACGCTATATACGGGTAATGATTTTATCTTAAACAGATAAACAGTGCTATTGAGTAATATTTAAAGTTTAACTGTTCATGAAAGACGTGCATTATTAAGGTTTGACCAAAGTCTGCTAAGAAATAAGTTCAATTATCATTGTTAAAAAGTATAGCATGTTGATATTAAAGGCATTTGTAACATACTTCTTCATACATAATTTAACATGTTGAATGGCAGTTTATATTGAAGGAGGAAGGGGCTGGGATATTTTTAAAAAATATTAATATCACTTTGAAGAAAAATAAAAGAAAAACATATTTTTTGTGGCAAGAAAAAAATAAATGAAGTTCCACATTGGTAAACAAAAATAAAGAATATTGTATTATGTTTTTCATGAAAAAAAGTTTACGAAGAAAAAGAAAAAACAATAGAAAAAGAAAAGTAAAGGAGAGGAATCTCATGTACATATAGTGAATGTATCATAAAAATGGTCGGTGCCTAAATGTAAAAAAAGGCTAATGGTCTTGATGAAATTTCAACTAAAGTTCTGAAAAAGCTGCACCAGTAGTAAAACATCCAATTACCAACCTGATCAACATGACTTTTGAAACTTCTGTTTTTAAAGAGTGGTGTAAATCTTAGATAAAAATAAGTTTACTGCTGCTATATTGATGGATTTGTCAAAAACGTTTGAATGTCTACCGCATAATCTGCTCCTGCTGAAATTGAAAAGCAATGGTTTGTCTGAAAATGCCCTATCTTTATTAAATAGTTATCTCAAAAACAGAAAGTGGTGTGTTAAAATTGGTTTTATATGCAGTCTTTTTTATATCTATAAAGGGGTTCCGCAGGGGTCAGTTTTGGGACCTTCCTTTTTAATATTTTTATTAACGATATGTTTCACTTAATTTCGAAAAGTGACTTATATAACGATGCTGTTGACAATACTTTATCATATAGCAGCAATGATCATTACTTTTGATTTAGATGGTAATCCTCTGTGAGGATGAGGTAAATCTACTTGGTTTAACATTTGATTTTAAATTGAACTTTAATAGTCATATCTCTAATGTATGTAAAAAGGCATCACAACAATTAAATGTATTAAAAAGAATTGGAAATCATCTCAGTAAATTTGGTAAACTTACATGTTCACTATATTATTCTTTCGTACTAGCAAAGTTCAACTCTTGTCCATTAGTATGGCATTTTTGTAATGAAAGCTGTACAAAAAAAGTTAGAAAAGATTCGAGAAAGAGTTTACGCTTTATTTATAATGATGATAAAAGTACATATGAAGAGTAATAAGTAAAGTCTAAGATGCCATCCTGAAGAGTTAGACGATTGAGATTTTTAGCTGTACATGTATATAAAATAATAAACATACTCCTGTATACTTACATGATACATTGAATGATAACAATTAAAGAAAGTTGTTACTCTTTTAGGTATACAAACTTGGTGACCATACATTGTACCAAGAGTAAACACAACCAGGAATGGCCTGCATTCTGTCAGTTGTGGGGCGGCTAAACTGTGGAATTAACTTCCAAATGAATGAAGAGGGGACATGGTACTTGATCAATTTAATAGTTTGATAAATAAGTGGGAGGGGAAGGGATGTTCTCGCTCCTTTTGCCCTTTTGCCAATAGTTTGGCTTACCCATCTGACAGTGCAACATCATCTCCTTAAAATCTTTCATTTGTTGTTTTAATCTTGCTGGCATGTTAATTTTAATGCTTTTAGCTGCTTAGTAAGCATCTGCTATTAAAATTGGTCTGCGCTGCTTTCATTATAGTGTTTTTGTGTGGTTGATTACTTGCATGTTATTTATAGTTTATATATCATGTTGCTTTAAGTTTATGTGTATATCTTGTGTGTTATTTATGTCGATTTTAAAAGCTCTAGAGGGCTTTTGTTTCTTGTTTGATATATCGACTTTAAATAAAGTTTACTTGACTTGACTCCGTGCAACTGAAGCCACGTTTCATCATAATAATGACTGTACAGTAATGTATGGCAAGATATACAACTCTGGCTACGAATCCTTACGAATAATCAATTATGCATCCGTATTCAACTCGTCTTCATTCGTGAATAACTCCAAACGACTTGTAGACATTCGCAAGCACTTTTTGACATGCCAAAAATCTTTACACGAGTATCAACGAATCTGTTTTGATTAGTTAATTCGTAAAAAGCTCGCAAACCATTCTCAATAAGTCCTAAGGCATCGTTTACTTAACCGATTGCAAAAAAAAAAAAACGTATACTGTTTGGTTAGATTTTTAATACGACTGTTTTAAAGATTCATTTGATTGCCAGTAGTTTACGTTTTTTTTTTTTGATCGATTGACAGAGAAACACAAATTCAAGCGTGCAGTTTGCTTATATATACGAATACTTTGTCCACTCGAAGATGGTTGGGTTGTAGTGGCAGTGGAAGAAGAAATTGGACGAATTATTGGTTAAATATTGAAATATGTCAAATGTTCAACAGAAGATTGCATGTGGTTTTATGGGTTGAATTTATATGACAAAATACAAGTCCATTGCAAAATTATTACCTTTCGTAAAATACTCAAAACCAAGCCGTAAATATTCGTAAAAACTCGTTAGGTTATCATAAACTATTCGTTGGTTATTCGTAAAAGATTAAGACAATTTTAACAATTCGCATTGCACCCGCAATTATTCTTAACAATATCGTATGCATTCGTAAATTCTCGTATTTAAGTCCTCCATAGCTATACTATTCAGGAGAAAAAAGAACAGTCTTCGCCCGGTTGTCTATGCATATAGTAGTTTTAAGTTTTGTGCACATTTCAGATTGATTTTTTAAAAAATTTTGTTCATGTCAATAAAAGAAAGCTTTGTGTCATTTGATATTAAGCGAATTCTCCTGAAATAATACATGTACGTGCAAAACTCCTAAATTCAATACAACAAAAATTTTGAAGTGATCGATGTCAATTCAATACATTAAAAAATGCTTAAGTGACCGATTTAGTGCCATCCCAAAACCAGATTTTGTACAACTCTCCGCGTTCTACTTTGATTAATGACATTTTCAAAACATTACAAACATATTACGGGTAGGGGAATTTCTACTACATCAATGATCGTAATGAAGATGTCTAATGACACACCAAATATGTTCCTTAAGGATGACATCGTAACATTTTACCAATAGAAATTCAGATATTTGTTTACTCATCTGTGAACACTAATAGTAATTCTGGAAGTAGTTCCGGAAACTCTGTATGACGCATTATTTTGGCGTAGTTTCGAATTTCCGTAGTGTTTAAACAGAAGAGATGAGTAAGTGCCTCAAATAGAGTATAAAAGCAAGAACCGAAAACATGATAAGTATACTGTGGAATTGGTCTCTTGAAAAAGGTAATTCATCTATCACACTTTACTTATTTTCGGAAACGTTTATTTGTTTTGTTTTTGTTTTGAATTACCACCCAGTAAACTTAAGCACACATGTATGCATTACAATTGTGAAAAGACTAAATACGATAAAATATTGTTGAATTTACATCATTATAACATTGCACAAATATAAATATGTTGATGTGTACTCATTTATGAATACAAACATGCTAAGGGGTTTTTGGGGATTTCAAACTTAAGTATATTTAATGCAAAACATACTTATATTTGAAAATAGTTATTTTTGTATTTGATATACATGTATGTATTATTAATTATGAAGTGTACCTAGATGTTTATTACTATTATACATGATTTACATGTATGAACGTCTGGATCTAAAGTGAATTTTAATTTTTTCTACAGTTCTAAAAAATGAGGATAATGATGTTTTCTTTAGTGGTCGTGTTGTCTGCGATCAGTACATCGTGTGTACAGGGCTATACAAATCAAGGAACATTCACAAACCAGTACAGTAGTGCCTATAGCAAGGGATATAACTCTGGCTACGTACCTAATTATAACCAAGGATATATAGGTTCATACAGCGGTGGTTATGGGGTGACTTCCAACTCCGGCTACGGACCCAACTACAACGGTGGCTATGGGACCAACTACAATTCTGGCTACGGGTCAAATTACAACACCGGTTATGGAAGCAATATGAACTATGGGAATAATTATCAAGCTGGATACAGAAATAATTACGGAACAGGATATACAAAGAATTATGGCACGGGATATGGGAGTGGCTATGCCGACAACTTTTACAATACATTTCCGTATTTTTTCTTGGACCCATTTGGAGTTGGATACAATTCATATGGATTTCAAAACCAATACACAACAGGTTTCCCGTGGTCCCCGTTTGGTCAAAACCCCTGGTCGTTTGGACAGTTCTTTGGATATTATCCATTCGGACATAACATGTATGGAATACACCCACATTTGCACTATAATGGACATTATGGTGTGTATAGAAATTATGGGTATGGAAACAAATTTGTCAACGGCTTCAAATACCAAGCACATCCCATACCCGTGCCTGTCCCAGGATGGGGTCACCCTGGTCAATTTTTCGTACATCGTAGACCATCTTTAGGGGAGAGAATAATGAATAGTCCTCTTTGTAAGTATATGTATACCAATTCTTTACATTTTTAAGTTGGTCTTTGACAAACGCAGTTTCCTTTTCGGTTGATGATTTGTCAAAATATGAAGTTTTTTTTCTGTTCTTGCAAAGCTTAAAATGAACGGGAGATGCAAGTTTTGATAAACTATGTAAAGGTAGATATAATTAAAACAAGTACTATACATTTCATTCATGAAAATAACACATGGCACGCAATTTCAGTTTCCGATACGGTTTTTTTTAGTATTTTCGAACGCCACTAAGTTACTAGTAATTTATCAGTATTTGGCCAATCGGGAAACAGATTTGCGATCAGGTGACTTGCGTTTCCATTGAAGAGCGTCCTTAAGGTCAAAGGGTAAAAAGCGGAACTATACCTGCAGCGTCGGAATAAGTTACTAGATTCAACATAATTAATTCTAACTAGATTTTGTGCATGTTTGAACATACTGCCAGGGAGAGATTATAAGTGGAGTGATACATGTATCATGCTGTTTACATATTAGACAGTGCATTCAAGACATATCGAGGAAATTAGCTTACACTAAGGAACACACATATATTTGTTTATTTGAATTATGGAAGTATAAATATATACAGCAAAAACAAAACTGAGTTTTCTATAATCTCGTTTTTCATATTTCAGTACCAGCGGCTCTAATTGCAGCTCCACTCATACTGTTGGCAAAGGGAAAATAAATTTCTCGGTATGTACTCATTACTTATCATCGCGGAAATGAATGAGACTTGGTAAAACATTTGTTTAAGTAACTAAATGATTTATGTTAATTATCACTTAGTAAATTGTGGAATAGTCCGTCCAATGATGTTGATAAAAAAAGTTCTTATTACAAATGTGTACCGATTAAACAAAAGCATATTGTTACATGTAAGTCCCTTTGTTGGACATAGACATTGCTAAAAGTGGCTTGTACCAATGATTTTTTTTGTATATGATTGATCATCGTACATGTACAAGCACCGACAAATGAAATCGTTTCTGTTTTGTTTTGTTTTTGTTTTTGTCAAGTAAATAATACATTTTGTTCGTTGATGTATTTCAGGAATCCAAAGCGCTGATTTCACCAGCCTAGATTACATGTACTAATGCCGAAAACCAAAATCAGAAAGCAGCTCAACAACCACACCGAGCTGTTTGAAGAGCAGCACTAAACTTTTAAATATGTGGAAAAGACAATTGCGACTATAAATATTGGCGGCCATCACAGCTCGCTCAATTTTCTTTTTATAATGCTAGTAACATGACAGTGGTTATTTTGCTGTATTCTTGTTGGATTAAATAAGCTTTAAACAAATCATGAGTTTATAGTAGGGGTGTATTTTGTCCGGCCTTCAGTTCGTCCTAGTAATACTTGTTCACAAGTTCCATGACTTACGATGTACATAGCATAAAGGATTTATTTTTTTCCCTTCTTGACGAGTCAAACTTTGTCTCAAAGCCCAGTAACGCGTTTGTAAATCTCCGAAAATATAGGCCCATGTATCTCCTAATCCAACCAAACACGGTGACGATGAAGCTACAGGCCTTTTGTTTCGGAGATTGCGCGAGTATACCCTTTGATACTGGTTAATCAAAATTATTGATATTTTATTCGGTCTATGAAGAAGCAGGTTACTTTCCAGTTTGCACCACAGGCATTGAGGTTATTTTTAACTACCGTCGTTCTTAATAATCAAATAGCGAGTAAATAAAACGACCCAATCAATGACGTCACTGTCACATAGCAACATTATGCCTACATATGAATCAGAAAACGTGTAACGTATGAAAATTTAAAATTATATTGATATTGCTACTTTAAACACAAGAACCGAGTGTAAACTGTTCTAGCTTGTAGATGTGATTAATGTTCATGAATATGTGTTCTGAATGTATAATAATAATAGATTTACATATATTTGTACATTTGTAGACTATTTACATGAATATGTGTTCTGAATGTATAATAATAATAGATTTACATATATTTGTACATTTGTAGTCTATTTACATGAATATGTGTTCTGAATGTATAATAATAATAGATTTACATATATTTGTACATTTGTAGACTATTTACATGAATATGTGTTCTGAATGTATAATAATAATAGATTTACATATATTTGTACATTTGTAGTCTATTTACATGAATATGTGTTCTGAATGTATAATAATAATAGATTTACATATATTTGTACATTTGTAGACTATTTACATGAATATGTGTTCTGAATGTATAATAATAATAGATTTACATATATTTGTACATTTGTAGTCTATTTACATGAATATGTGTTCTGAATGTATAATAATAATAGATTTACATATATTTGTACATTTGTAGACTATTTACATGAATATGTGTTCTGAATGTATAATAATAATAGATTTACATATATTTGTACATTTGTAGACTATTTACATGAATATGTGTTCTGAATGTATAATAATAATAGATTTACATATATTTGTACATTTGTAGACTATTTACATGAATATGTGTTCTGAATGTATAATAATAATAGATTTACATATATTTGTACATTTGTAGACTATTTACATGAATATGTGTTCTGAATGTATAATAATAATAGATTTACATATATTTGTACATTTGTAGTCTATTTACATGAATATGTGTTCTGAATGTATAATAATAATAGATTTACATATATTTGTACATTTGTAGTCTATTTACATGAATATGTGTTCTGAATGTATAATAATAATAGATTTACATATATTTGTACATTTGTAGACTATTTACATGAATATGTGTTCTGAATGTATAATAATAATAGATTTACATATATTTGTACATTTGTAGACTATTTACATGAATATGTGTTCTGAATGTATAATAATAATAGATTTACATATATTTGTACATTTGTAGACTATTTACATGAATATGTGTTCTGAATGTATAATAATAATAGATTTACATATATTTGTACATTTGTAGACTATTTACATGAATATGTGTTCTGAATGTATAATAATAATAGATTTACATATATTTGTACATTTGTAGACTATTTACATGAATATGTGTTCTGAATGTATAATAATAATAGATTTACATATATTTGTACATTTGTAGACTATTTACATGAATATGTGTTCTGAATGTATAATAATAATAGATTTACATATATTTGTACATTTGTAGACTATTTATTTTTATAACCTGTTTTAATAATAAAAACAAAATCAAAACAAAACTATCATTGTCTTTATACTGGCTTTGTATTCTCCTTAAACTATACGGATTACGGTCCTGTTTCTGTAAAAATCTGCTTTTTAGGTTTTGAAACATTTTTTGATGTACCAGAGAAAAAAAGTTTTGAAACACAAACATGCACGCACACAAACACACACGTCAATAAAATCCAAAACAGTCTTTTGTAAGAAGCAGTGGTCGATCCAGGGAAAAGGGAATATGAACCTCCCTTTAGTTGGAATATTTTGTCAAACTCGTGCAAAATCTGAACAAAAATTAGCAAAGTATAGCCTGGAAAACCTCCTTTTTTGGTACATATCTGCCATAAGAAGAGTCATGTAAAAATAAATGAGCGAATCGGAATGCATTGAAACCTAGAATCATATAAGACTAGTACACAATCTCACGAAACTTTAAGGTTTCACAATATACATGTAGCTACAGCACTCCGGCTTTATTAAAACCTAAGTTTTTGACTGTTTTATTATTATTCATCTAGCATGAAATATTTTTTATGTTTAGATTCGTTTACTGGTATTCAACTTTTATGCACAAAATATGAATATTTTGATCGTGCGTTCAACAACCTTAGCTGTATCTGTTGAGTACTTGGATCTGATGCTATTAATTATTGATAAATTGTTCAAATGTTGATGACACAAGGATTCACATGTTCATTTGTTTCTATTTAACAAGGCTGAGCATTCCTGAATTCAAGCTCCACTAAATGTCCTTTTCTATTATATTTTTACGTAAATGCTACAGCAGCTCTGTTGTGCTGTGTCTGGTAATGGTTGACAAGCTTGTTACATGATACACGTACATCAATATACGTGAAATCACGAGTTAATCGATAATTTCCAAGGCAGTCCTTTTCTTAATTCTGTTTGGTGTCTAAGAATATACCATGTGGTATATATGCACTACATTTTGTAATATAAACTTTCCAGCTTAAATAGTACATGTATGCAATTACAATAAGTCTACCGTTGTTTGCAAAACATTTTAACATACATACATGTACCTTTCACCGCGTGCGCTTGGTTTCGTATTTTAAATCGATAGTTTCTTATTAGGAAAGAAACCAAACTTTCATAGCTTTCAATATGGCTTGTTATTATCGATCTCGATTTATTTTTATTCGGAAGTCATTCAAAATATTTAGTCTGCTACTTGCGGGCACACCAGTATTATAAATGCTTAACTCGATAGTCAACACTATCCTCTGATTTTAAGTACCATCCTATGTAAGAATCATGGAAATGGGTGGCACATCACTTCCCCCAAATTTAGTTATTTTGCCTAAAATATATTCACTACATCTAGAAAATAAACAAAAAAGCTATTTAAGTTTATCCTGAAGCATCTGTTACATGGATATTTTTGACTGCTTATTTAGGGAAAGAGTGCGGGAAAATTTCCCCGCCATTTTTTCATAGTACATTTCAACTGAATTTGACCTAGCTATCAATATCTTTAAAAAGCAAATTTTACAAACACTTTGATAGTTATTTCTGGTGGTTATCAGGTATAATTTATTGGTGAATGCAATAGAATCTCTGCTTTTTTCTCTTAATGTGCCACACCTTATATACTGTACATTTTGCCATTAGACGGAGAAGTACTTAAATTTTGTTTAGAGACTTCACAGAGTAACGTAACTAGGCTTGGCTAACGTCTTACTTATCTGTGGGATCTGTCCTTCATAAAACCAAAACAAGAAACGATTTTGCATAAATATATTTTTTTTTATATATGTAATATTCGCATTACTACATTGTGAACATTATATACGCGTATATGTATTCCTACTCCCAAGTCATGGTTTTGAGTCCACCTTCGCTCCCTAAGGTGGACTCAAAACCCTGACTTGGGAGGATGATATTTATTGAACATGAAAAATAAGTGCTTAAAATTGATAAAAACTATAGTCTCAAAATACAAATACTAGTTATACATTCATGTAACTAAGTACAATATGCTTGAACTGGTCCCCAAGTGCCATCGCTTTGACATGTCATTGTCTGTACACCAGTTGATCCATCAGCCCTCTTAAAACCGTCCAAACAGCTTGATTCTATAGTTATACCTACATGACATGATGAACAACCCAGATTAATTAACCCATTCCAATGAGCTGTGGTTGGAGCAGGGCAATGACTATAACACTTTAAATTACTTGTCGTGCTTGTCATAGTTGAGCCCCATGACCATTGACCTTCACCGTTGCATGCTACTAGAATGTCGTACTCAAGCCCATCATCCCATGTGTAACCTGCAGGACATAAAAGTGTAAAGGATTTGCCAGAGATGAACGGTTTTGGTATATTAGAGTCCTTGAATTTCACCCCTGCCCCTGCTAGAAGTAACAATGGATCAATACATTTCTTGTAGCAGTTCAAATTTTGCGCATGAGAAATGTTCCATCGTCCGTTTGGTCCACAAATGAAAGGTATATCTTCGCTGGAACCTTGTAATCTGGCAGCATTAGGCTTGCATCCAACATGAACAATATCACCTTCGTAGAGTATAGACATCTGGATATCAATGGTAGTTTCATTCAGATGCTTAGTTGGATCTTTGCAAGTATGATAACAATTTACGTCAGAGCTTCCGCTTCCGGTATACTGCCACCTTCCGTCTTCTCTGCAGATGATTGAAACACCAAATGCATTCAGATTCTTTCTGTATGTTTGCTTGATACAATCAATTGAAACTGTACTACCCATTCCGTAATCAGTACCGTCTACTTGAACATTTTTGAAAACATCTCTAGGGTCTTGGCACTCTGTCGAAAGAATAAAGCAATACCTGACACAAAACTGTATGATTTCTTCAAAATGTCAGAGACAACGCACCGTTTATACATGTAGAAATTGAAACAGAATTACGCAACTTTACCATAAGAATAAATATACCAATCTACTCGCGATGATTACAACAATCGATTGGTTTCCTTCAGTGGCGGATCCAGAGGAGAGGTGCAGGGGAACTGCACCCCCTTTTATTGGAAAATTGACAAAAAAATGGTAAATAATGTCCTAGCACCCCCCCCTTTTCTGAGAAACCTCAGCTGGCACCACTCTTTTTCAAAGTGTCTGGAGCCGGCTATGATCTACTATAGATTTTTATGATGAAATTGAAATGAATAAGTATACAAACAATCTTTTAGACACGTTTTGACGTATTTAAACCATCTCACAGACGACGCTTTGGTATTTTTTGGCCGATAATTACAATGTACATCAAATTGAAGTCAATGATGGCAATGTTTGATAAGTATAGTATACCCAAATAACAGCTTTACTGCGGGATAAATCTGAGTGATAGCTTGACACTAATTACACAAATTTAGAAATGATATAGATGGTGTTGCCAATTCATAAGAAATAAAGTTTATAGAATTATGTAAGAATAATAGTATGTATATTGTAAATGATAGATTTGAAATTTTAGTAGTAGAACTGTTTTCGTCGAGCCGGCACTTCTGGCACTTCTAGTAGTAGTACAGTTCTCAAAGTGCTGGCTCTAGTATTAGAACAATTCTATACTAATGATATGTATATTGTAAATGTTAGATTTGAAACTTGTGGCAATTGTAAACCTACAAGTAAAAAGTAGTGTAATTGATTGTATATTATGAACAGAGGAGATATTATGTGAAAATCGATTGCTTTTAGTAAATTATCTTCTTACGTAGTACATTGTACCTTGTCATTACTATTTGAACATTTGCTTTTGTTACTTTGTATGTACGTCTGTTTTCCATGTCTGGTCTATGTCCCTTGATTAAATTCTTTTGATTACCGCTATAAGATTGGTTCCCTGTATTTCTCTTAGAGAAACTATTGATGTTACGGTACAATTTCTGGTATCACAGGCAACCATGTAAAAAGAAGAAAATGGAACCAAAGAAGAATTTTATCATTTAAAGATAACATACCGAACATAATGTTTTTTTATTATAATTTATATTGATATGTCGTTCTTTTGTGACATACGGAATATGTTAAATATTGCTTCGATCGTATCTGTAAAAGTTGATGTAACACAATTAAATATAGAAGAGTTTTTATTACTGAACAAAATGTATTTTTAGAAAAATGATGTAGATTTAAAACAACTTACTGATATGAGAGTCAATCCTCTTGTTCATTTTACTTGTATTCAACACTGCCATATTGGTTATGTTGTAACATAACGCATGCTTTACAAGTGTGTGTATTTGTTCAATGCATTGTTTTCTCTGTAACTATGTATATAGTTAATAAATATAAAGTTCATTCATCATAAATATTTAAGTGACAGAATATGATCACTGACTCCTATTATACCAATAACAAGGCCTTCAGTATACAGTAACTGTTGCAGATCCAAGGGAGGGCTTCGGATTCGGAATTCCCCATCTGTTTGAAATTTTTTAAGCATATGAGCAACTCGGACTCCACTAAAAACTGGGTGCATGGACCAGGTGAATATCTATAATTTAAGGCTTCTTAGAGTCGCTACCAGTTGGCAAACATTTCTGCAACTGTCCACTATCTCTTTACATTATTAACTGTTAATGGGGTTCAGCAATTAACATCTGTAACGTGCATGTGAATCCTTTATCAGCGACATTGATTTACCAGTGTGGTATATCAGAAATACGTTCTCAGTCATAGGCCGAATTATGATTTGAAAACAAATACGCCCACTAAAATCATTTTTTTTTATATAAATTATCTAAGTACATGTACGGACGAGATGAGTTCTAACCTCTTACAAAACTGTCCTAGAACAGTCACTAAGTACATGTACAGATGAGATAAGTTCTAACCTCTCACAAAACTGTCCTAGAACAGTCACTAAGTACATGTACAGATGAGATAAGTTCTAACCTCTCACAAAACTGTCCTAGAACAGTCACTAAGTACATGTACAGATGCGATAAGTTCCAACCTCTCACAAAACTGTCCTAGAACAGTCACTAAGTACATGTACAGATGAGATAAGTTCTAACCTCTCACAAAACTGTCCTAGAACAGTCAGAAGAAATGCTCTATGGCAGATTAAGAATAGTTCTAGAACAATTTTAAAACCAGCACTTCAGACAGTTCTAGCAGACCCGGTCTCCAAAACTGTTCTCGTAGAGCTGGCCTTCGTAGTATAGTTCGCGTAGAGATGGCTTTAGTACTAGAACAGTTCCCGTAGAACTGGCTCTTATAGAAGTGCTCTCGTAGAGCCAGCACTTTTTGATCAACTTCTCGGTATTGTACGTTGTTGGCGTAAAATAAATCCGAGATATCCGAAATAACGCCGAAATGCATTCTGGGTTCTTCGGTTTTTGGACAAACCATTTAAACGTAAACAACATCTCCTAGCAACCCGATCACTGTAAACATGGCCGACTTTTTACAATGTAAATATTGGCACCGAGAATTAAAATCTGACCGGAATTTAACGATTCAGTGTTTAGGGAGAAGCCGTTTGGCTAAACGAATGAGCAAGTCATTTAAGACAATTTAAACGACGGTAGGTGTCAATAAAGTCGTAGAAAATATTTTTATTCAAATTTTAACAGTATGTTATTTATGTGACGCCGAGTATAGTTTGACCTTCTATTATTGTAAAACGTTTGTGCTTTCTATCCAATTATTTAATTCTTATCATTTCTTTTTTACAAATTAACATTCAAATTTCAGAAAACACGAGTTTGTTATCGCTAATGGAATTGTCAGGAAACAAATTTGGAATATACCATCCTCTGCATGTATTCTTCTTCAATGGATACTCTCTATAAAATTATAAAAGACACAAACCTGATCTCAAACAGCTGTATTTGCCGTTTTCGTTTGGCACGCATTTGTAATTTTCATTGCACGGACGTCCTATACAGCTTTCCAGTTGGCCCTGCTAAATGAATATCTAGTTGTAACATCATCTTTGAAGGAAATCGAGGGAAAGATGCAAGATTCGAACGGTAATAAAAAAACCTAATTTAAGAATAACAACTAGGCTTATGGTAAAATATGCAGACACAACAAAGAACACAAAATAACCAATATAGTCTTGTAACACGTAAATAGAAAGAAAAGAAAAAGATCAAACCATACTCCACAACAAACTGAGGGCACGGACCATGTGAGTGGTAGGGTAAGCATCCTCTGCATTTCTAGAAACACCCGTCAAGTTGCTCATAGAATATCAAGTCCAGGGTAAGACGAAAGAGAAAAGGAAAACTATGACACGATGAACAAAACTGTTATCATGGTGCAGTTTACATGATATACTTTAATGATTCGCGAGTTCATGATGACGACCAAAAAACTAGTAGTGATGATTCTAATCTTTCAAATCCCTCTGTCTTGTACCTTAATTAATCACGCCTCTAGGAACAATACAGCGAAAAGAGCTCCTACACATTTAATGAATAAAGGTGCCATGCCTTTTCCGAGTTTCACCCTAATGGTACAAACGCTGTTATATTTTCTGTCTGTATCTCGAAAAAGGATTATAAGTCTGAGGTATAAAACGGTATAAATTGAGAGTTTTACTCTTTCAAGCGCCTTTTCCGATTCGTGCAAATACTTAAATCGTTTTATGTTTTCAGTCAATTGTGACACTGCTGTGCATATACTGCAATATTGATTACTTTTTTTAATCAGTTAATTTTAAAAAATTAAAAACTAAGTTTAGAAGATATTTTTAGATCGTTATATGCGATATGGAGATTTCAGATTGAGCTATATCTATAGTAAATAATAAAAAAAAACCTGCAAGTATCATGCACCATTTACATGTTAAGTTTTCTTCAAGTATGTATGTGTGTGTGTGTTTGTGTGTGTGTGTGTGTGTGAGAGAGAGAGAGAGAGAGAGAGAGAGAGAGAGAGAGTCAAATCCATCATTGACGCCACTAAATCTTCAAATACAATTCAATTATCTCTTAATTGAATTCGTTGTGTTCTGTATTAGCAAGTATTATAGTAATGACAAATGATCCAAAATTTGTCCTTTATAGTTTTGATCGATGCCATATATTAAGCAAGAGGCTTTTCGAAAATACATAAACCATTGTTATGGTGTTCACATTGAGTATGATGGCTGTAATCCAGTAATAAAATTCGCATTTGGTCATAAAGTGGGAAAATCGCAACAATATAGAACAATATTATTTTTTTTAAATGACAGCTTTACCTGGAGAGGTCCATCGTCGGAAACGACATAGCCAACACTTTCAACTTCAGATGATTTTCCATGTCTGTCCCGTCTGTAGCTGAGCTCACATGTAAGGTCTTTCCAGCTGTGGTTGATAGAATGGCAGTGTTTGCGACGCCCGCATTCCCTGATGCACTGTTGGTAACCTATGGAATGTATCGTACGAAATATTTCACCAGTCAGTCTTTTCTCCTGTATCATCAACGCCACAATTAGGGGAATTGATAAGGACAGTATTGCTAAATGTCTGAAAGATGAATTGGAAAACACTGGTATTTGTGTTCAAACAAAATTATCATAGATAAAGGAACAGATATGGTCAAACGCAAAAAATGTACCATCGTATAACCTTTGTAAAAATATTAAATACTTACACAGATCACCGAAAGGTCTCAACAAGTGTAAGCACTACTTCAGGTACATTTGTAAGCTCTGAAAGGCCCTGACAACAAAATTAATAAAATCTACGGTAACAGAACGATGAACCTCCTTCAAAATAAGCTGGAAAGTCAAATAAATACACATCAATTATCAACATTGACACAATTACAATGTACATTAATTTCAATTGGTTTTCCCAAGGGATTTTTTTCTTATGAATATTTTTCCAGTTTTTTAACAGTTGATAATGAGTCACATTAATTAATGTAATATGAAATTAATCTTAAAAAATCATTTGTAGTTTTGTTCTTACCTTACTAGTCTCATTATCTTTCCCAGGTTTTCATTGCCTCTATTTTTTTAAAGAGCTTATGAAACAGTTTAAGGAATGTAGGTGAACATAGAGAAAGTAATAATTATACGACCATCTGCTTCAAAATATATGATATTAAAATAGACTGGGACTACCATGGCATTTCCTGTAGATAAACTGGGCATAACCCCAGCTAAGTTGACTTAATTGAACTCCATTGTACCGCACAAGTGTTTAGTCCAGTATGCAGTTTTAAAGGTTAGAAAATGGCGGACAGTTTTAAAGGTTAGAAAATGGTGGAAGTGAAGACAAACAAAATTACCAAACTGATCAACTCTAGATAATAGTAAGTAAGAAAAGTATGTATAAAAAACGGCAATATCATAGTAAAACCTGGAAAGTTGATAATCACACAATGGTCCTGACTTAGTACATACATTTCCGATGAAAATGTTTGGTCAAACCTGGTTTTTTAGATACAGATATATAGGTGCGGATCCAGAGATTTTGGAAAAGAGGGTTCATGAAAAATAGAGGTTCTAGGCTAATGTTATAAGCCATTTTGGTCCTGAGTTAGTACAAAGTACTAACAACTGTTACATTTAATACGTTTCTCAACAGAAGATGGGTACCTGGCACAGAAAAGAATGCATATGAAAAGGTACAATCACACGGTCCAATCCAGTCTAAGTAATGTTGTCATTTGAAACCAACCGCAGTAATATCTTAATATTTAGGCTGTGTTTTTTTATTCGTTAAAAATGAAATTTTCATTCATACACGTCACCAAATAATCTAAATTATGTTATAGTAAGTAGTAGCCCATTGCATTTCAAATGCTTCCCAAGCAACTTTTACACTTTAGTCCTAGTGAAATAGGTTAATAAAAAAAATCTTTGACTTTTTTTGTACCCCTATCCATAAGTTACTTTTAAACAACCGTAAAACTAATAAAATGTAATTACTTTGGCCATCTATATTCATCTACTTTATGATCAGCTGTTTATTTCATAAACACAGATTAAAGACCAGATATTATTTGTCATAGAAATTTATATTATATTATTATTAGGTTGATAAATCCAAAGACAAATGTTACACGATAAAATTAAAAGAAATTCCTTGGAAATAAAATAAACAAAACCGCATTTGTTTGTTGATTATTTCGACCATAATCATTTTATACTTGTTCAGATGTTTAATACTGGCAGATGACTATGAATTGAAAAATAAACTACGCAATAAAATGGTAAAATATATTTATATTGTTTTCTGTCTATCCAAGAGAAAATTAAGTAGCAGTATTTCTTACAATCATGCAAATTCAGTGATATGTGATATACCACATAAAAGGCTGCACATTTTTATTTATTGCTTTATGTGTCAATAGAATGATTCATTCCTATATGTCTATGTATATTTTTTTTTCATTTTGCATGATTGTTAGCCGGAGTGTTAATTAAAATGTTTCTCGCTATTTCACCAATCATTTTTATACCTACATTTACTCAAGGTTAATTAAAAGTGGCATTTGTAAGAAAGTTGAAACTACCCTTAAAAGTTTAAACATTTCAAAACACCGAAATTGATAATAAAAATGTGACAACATAAAGCCTACGAAAGCATGTTTATTTCAGAGTTTGATTGTAGAAGATATGTACATTTGTTTTTGCTTGAAAGGGACGCTCGCATAATGGCTAATCTTCAAATAAATTAAGTATGAAATGTGCTATCAAATAAGCACATTAAACTTATATGTATAATGAATAATTTGTTTTGCCAGTAATGTATTTACAAAACTCTTTTTTTGATTTTCTGAATGCATCAGTATAAGAAATGCCCAAGTGAGTACACAGCATTTGACCGGTGGCATAATCAATTATGAGTACCTCCGATCTATTAGACCGCGATAGCGCGTAATCGCTTTCAATCCCCTCCTACTCGCACCAAAGAATTTTAAAAATGGTAACCACTGCTTCTTCGCTAAGCATCTGGTATCTAGGATTAGAGTGACGACTGTTGGCTCGTAGTCAGAAAAAAAAACAATCCGAGAGGGTTGACGTATAGGACTGTTGCTTCTCTGACCTAGTACAATAAAGATCTGACTCAGTGTATCGGACTAGCACAATAAAGATGTCGGACTAACACAATAAAGATCTGACTCGGACTAACACAAGTCAGGGTTTGTTATACTAGTCAAATTTTCTCGCCTTGAAATGAATGAAATATCTACCAAAGGACGTTAAACTGTTAAACCACAATCAGTAAAAAGGTTATGATATGAGCGCGCTAAAAAAGAGACTGTTTTCACTTCGACACCAAACCCGGACAATTTTGCCTTGTAAGCATTTGACAACAGTTAGTACGCGTAAAATCCCCTTCTCACTTCGATACCAAACATGTAATCGGGCAATTTTTATACATACCAATATTATGATACCCAACCCTCATATAAACTTTCACTCAAATCAATTAATGGTTTAGGAGAAGTTGACTTGCACACAGGGTTCATGTATACGGATGGGCAGACAAGGATGTTTCTATTAACCCCTACCCATGCGGTTCGTGGTGGTATAAAACATATTTATATCAGAAAAACTACACATGAACCGGTTGCTGTCGGGACAATCTGCTTGTTTTAAGACTAGCGTCGGTAGCCGTGTAGATTTTTTCAAACATAAAAATGCATATTAACTTATTTAAGACCGTTACATCACAAAGTATTATTCTTAATTCTTAATTGCTTGGATGAATAAAATCATATTTGTAATATATTTGTGTTTTCAAATCTAAAAACAATATAATTAAAATTAAAGGTCCGGGTGTTGAAAGAATAGGCATGCAGCAGCGCTAAGCTTGTCGTAAAAGGCGACTAAATAGTGCTCAGAACCCTACCCTCCGGGCTCTGCCTACAGAGCAACTGGGATGTGTGCCCCAGGTGGTGGAATGGGGTACCCCTGGCGTGTTACATGCTGGAGTTGTCAGGCTATAATACGGAAAACCTGACCGCAAACCATAGTGGTGCATCGTGTTGGGAAAGATGCCACGTTCCTCGCACGTTAAAGAACCCTACTGTAGTATTCTCCCGGAGTAGGAACCATAGGGCTCTACCACATTAGGCTAAATTGCCCGACTCTACCCACCTCTCCTTATTTCCAGGGGCAATCAAAATTTCATGTTCATTTTATCACCAATTTCATGTTCATCGTCTGAATATAGCTGAAATATTGCTGCTCGGACGTTAAACCCCAAAACAAACAAACAAACTTATTATCGTTAGTGATGTTTCTTGGTCGGGAAAGAGTTACTCTACAATTTGATACAGTAGGCAGATACGAAAATCAACATATGGTAAAAACAAGTACTAATTTATTTAAAGATAACCGACGCATTTTCTCACTTTGTTCATACTAAGTCGTGTAATTTAGATTGTATTTTGTGAATTGTGTGATCACTGTGCTATGTTTCGTATTTCAATTACATGTGTACATGTATTTGATTGGTTCCACAAGTAAACTATTTCCAATTATTCAATATATAAAAAAATGTTCAATATATTCAAACGTGATTGAAAATATTCCGGACAACAATACCCCTAATCCCCTAATGGAGTCACGGCTGCTTCCACTTTCATCCAATGAAGGCTCCATCGGTTACCGTTCCATGGTTAAGTATCATGGGTGTCACATGATGTCCAAGCGAACTCAAAAACCCCAAAACGAAAAACATTAACCCGTTTGCAAATAGGTTTTGACAGGAAACACCAAACAATGTATGGATAAGTCGAACAAAAACTTTGAATGGTTCACGTCAGGATATTCACCTATCAGTTATCGTTATCGGAAATTTAAAACAAACAAAAACAAACAAAATACAAAAACAAACAAAAACAAACCAAAAACAAAAACAAACAAAAACAAACCAAATACAAAAACAAACAAAATACTGTAAAAACCAAAATAAATGATTTTATGCTTAGTTTAAACAATTATTTCATTTATTTATTGTTTATATCTTGTGTACTCTTTTGACTACTGGTTTTATCGATTTAGACTGATAGCAATTTGATGCTGCCTATTAGGGTTGAAATATACCGGAAATAACGAACCGTGATGAAATCGGGAGGTGTGGGGACGCTGACCGACCTAGTTTAACCCCACTTTTATTTTTGAAATGCCTGTACCAAGGACCATTGCGGTGTTTTTCCAACTTTCCGGTTTGCCTTGATATTGTTATACGGACTTTCCTTTTAGACTACATTTTTATTCCTTTTGACTACTGCCTACATATTTTATCAGTTTGGTAATTGTTATTACACTTCAATACTTGTCTGCTTCTTTTTCAGTATTATACATTCTGCTGACCTCCTTTATAAAGAACTTAAACTCAAAGTGAATTTTCAACAATGGTGAGTCATTTATTGAAATTTCGTGTTATTCGTATTGTTAAAGACTGATATCCTGATTTTGTTTCCCGAAAAATGTTTTTTTTTCTCCTCAACATAAATATCACTCGACACGTAAATATTTATGAAACGAAGCTATATTTTATACGTTGTAGTCAAATATGTTCGTTTTTTATTTATGTTGAACTTAAAAAACCGCGAATGGCAGACTGGGGAAGAAATGCATTACTCATTTGCTTACCGTGTTGATCAGATGTTATAAATGCTTAACAGACGACTTACAACTTTTCAATAGAAATGGTGTTTGATGTATTACATCATCACATGATATTAAGAATTTCAATATAGATTAATTTCCCCCTAAAAACCAATATCATTCTACCGAAGTCCGAGATCAAAATATCGAGATCATTGACAAGTTCTGGGTCATCGAGGTTCAAAGGTATATAAACATCAATGTAAACCTGCATAAATAAGTTCATAAAGTTGCAGTACCTATAGTACATGTAGGAACGAGGGTAAATCATTTGACCTAACGTTAGGGACACACACACACACAAAGAACCGCCTCGGGGGTCTTATGATAGCGTGGGTTTTTATCTCCGACCGAGTCACACCAAAGACTTACATGAAAGTATATACTCCTTCTTCTCTAAGCATGCGTTATTTAAAGGGATTGAGTGCACATGACAACTGCCTTACACGGAGTTAGAATAAGGTGTCGGAGTGGGGTGTTATGCTTCCTGCGGGTTGTCCTGACAATAAAAATCAAGTCAAAGCAGGTATGTTCGACTGCTAAATGATTCTTGTCCTGAAATGTTACCATGGGTAGTTAACCATAGTCAATCACGATCACAAAGAAAAAGATAAACACAGGAAGGAACCATCTCAATATGGCTCATTGTATAAACAGTGCATTAGAATTCAGCATGTTTTCTTTTTTAGGTTAGATTCCAAAGAGTACATGCCTTTCAATAAAAAGTTTTTCTGTTGAGGATCGTCTTCGATAATTCATTCAGGTATTGCAGTACCTAGTCTGCGTATCCAGTACTCCTCTTTTTCCCAACGATAGTTTTTACTTTTTACTGTTCGTAGGATGGTAACTTTTTTTTTTCTAAAATACGAACTTTCATGGAGAGGATTGAATGATCTTGTTGATTAAAGTGTTGATAAATTGTCGGGAATTTGGTGGTGTTAATTCCCGAACGAAGACCGCACATTCTTTTATTTAATCGTTCTTGCGTTTCTCCGACGTATATATTAAACCACATAAGTTGCATTCTAATCCATATATTAAGTTTGTTGATTTGCAACTTAAGTCATCGTGACTTCTTGAATGGAAGGTTTTGTTTGTAAGGGAACTGGAGAAGTAAGGGTCGGTTATAAGAATTTTACATGTTTTGCAATTTTTAATGCCACATTTTGATATGGTACAATGTCAAATTGTCATCGTTGTAGTCAAATATATCGTTTAAAGTGATGGAACATGGTTTGATAATTTTAAAAATGTACTGGAATAGATGGTCTGCAGACTAAACGTGTGAATGGGTACTTTTAGTTGAATTGGTCGGGGCACTTTCCATACCAGATGTGAGTGTCAGTAAATAGTACACTTTAAAACTTGTATTGTGTATGCTTAGTTTCATATGTTTAAAATTACACAAATTATCAATTACCAATTTAAAATTTGGGAGATCAGGCGCGGTTCCAAGACTGGCGTACCCGGTATACCCCCCCCCCTAAATCGGTAAGGAAAACAATTTGTATCACAATTTTCACACCATAATACTTGTTTTGCCTTGCTTAGCACGGCATTTAATTCAATTAACGCCCAACCCCCTTAAACTCAAATCCTGGATCCGCCCCTGGAGATGGCATAGAAGGTTAATGGAAAATGAAGAACTTTCATTTCAAAATCTAGTAACATTTATTAAGAATTCTGAAACTTTTCGCTGCAAAAATACACTTTTTTCTACATGATGCAATACAATCACATACTCAAGATAAACATATCGATTTGATGTAACTTTTAGCGTTCAGTAAATGTGACATGATTCGTATGTATGCGTGTTAATATTAGACATTTAAAGTACATTTAATTGCGCAATCCTCATAAGGAAATTGCGAAATGTTTACCTACCACTGAGTATTACATGTAAACATTACATTCAAAGGTATATGTTGTACTGTACGAAAAAGGTAAGAATCTTATACATATCTGTACAATTTGTTAAGTATGATAACATATTTCTAAGTTATTGCTTTTATGGGAAAGGGGGTTGTTGATGCAGGAATAACACTTTTAACGGAAAAGTTCGGTAATTTCGTTCACAATATGGGCAAAAATAAAAAGTAATGAAAGCCTTAACCTTCTTTTGCTGGAAACCTGCTGGAACCCCTCCACTTTCAAAATCTTTGTACACGCCACTGGTTTAGTGTGGCGATCTTTGACCTGGTTGCACTCTTGCAAATCGGTTTATAAAATGGTGAATGTCGTTTTTTCAGGGAAATTATTTTCGTAACATTTTTCTCATCAACTATAAATCACAGGATTTTAGGTTTGTCTCACTTCTACATCCTGTTTACGGCGACCCGGTAATTTTTATCTATAACTAAATTTTCTAAACTATGCACCTTTAATATTTTTTTTTATCAAAACGGTCTCTCACGTACACGTATACGTATTTTACATAAAGTCTTTATACAGCATCAAGGAAACATAAAGCAAACCGGATCTGAATGTCCTTAAATTCATAATAACAGGTATATATAATTATATTTGAACACATGTAATTATTTTGATTTTTTCACAACTATACATCACCAGATTTCTTTGCTTTTTATATCCCCTTTGTAGGAGACACACACTCATCGATCGTGGTGTCCGCTCGTCCGTCCGTCCGCATGTCTTTTTTCTATAACGTTTTCTCTGCAACTACTGATATTTACAGATATAGGTGCACCATATCGTGTGATTCGGTTTCAGGCTGAAGAGGCATCTTCTTGTTTCACTCTATGGGCAGGAGGTATCCTTTATTGAGCTTTCTTCATAGTTCTCTGACTTGGAGATAATTTCAACAATTCATTACTTTGTAATCGATGTTTAGGAATAGACCATAAGAGGCATTTAGTCATTAAAAAAATAATAACAAAAAAAAAAAAAAAAAAGAAACAGAAAAAAAAGAAAAAAAGAAAAAAGACAGGAAAACAAAACAAAAAAAAATGGAGAAAACAAAGAGCATTTAAATATTACTCGTCATTATAATATGTATATTTGGCAATTCGAACTCCATTGAACAACTGTGTAAAATTGTTGTTGGGGTTAAAACAAAATTTGTCGGCTGTTGTCTGCTTTCTTACTTTTACAGAGAAATGAATGAATTACCAGACGATGCTGTAGTAGAAATATTTACTTATTTACCCAAACCGGAAGTTATATTGAATGTTAGATTTGTATGCTGGCGGTGGTATTCACTTTCATATTCAGCAAAACTTTGGTTGACAGTAGACTTGACCAAAGAAACTGATCCGGTCAAGAAGCGGGCACTGATAGCAAATTTAAAGAGAATTCAAGATGTTGTGAATGTTTTGAAAGTAGCACCTTGTGTTTTGACATCAATATTCAATCATTATATCTGGCAGTTGCAGTCCCTAAGAGAAATACACTTGACACCAATCTACAAGTCAGAACCATCACTGTTAACTGAGCGGGAGATACGATATCCACGGCTTGAACGCATTGTTTTAGCTTCCATGACGGACTATGAAATTCTTCTTTATACATTTCCTGATCTCCAAGTTGAATTATGTAATAGTAATAGCAGCAAGAAGTCACGATTGGTCGTTCAGTTGACATTGCCATCATCAATCACGACAAAACGATCGAGAATGACGCAAGCTAATGACGAACTTTACATAAGCGATGAAAGCTCGTTTTTCTGGTGACAGATAAACGAAATACGGGGAAAAATGTAAAAATAAAATAAAAATAGCACTCGCTTGCCTATTTCACTTTGTGACCTGAATATATACAGTATATGTGAAGAACAAAACACTACATGTAGCTGTAACAAATATGCTGTAGGTACACATTTGTATTTAAAGTTGTAGTTGAACTGGTTGAATGTTTTATCGATACTTTTTATAAGCTGCTCTCTTGGATAAAATATTATTGGAAGATTACATTTTTTGTTTTCTAGTATTATCTAAAAAGTTTAGGGCCACCTGATGGATGGAACTCAGTAGCGGATCCAGAGGGAGGGTTCAGGGTATTGGCACCCTCAGTTGTATTGGAAATTTTCATTTTCATGTGTAATTCGGCAAAAATGGCAAATAATATCCTTCTGACCCTAATTTCCTGATGAACCCCGGCTGGCACTCCTCATTTTCAAAGTGTCTGGATTCGCTCCTATGTCGAACTACAATTCCATCAACTGATTCAAGAGGAATTTCTTCTTTCTGCATGCGAGGTTATTTTCTTTTTAGTGTGACGTAAATGGCAGAGTAGTTCAGAAATATTCAGGTGTCGCTGTGAAGAGTTTTCTCGGTTTTCATATGCTACATTCAATTGGTAAAAGATGTAACTTTGCAACAACTCGAACGTAATTAACCTTAGCTCCAATTTTTCTATTTATCAACCCACCAATATTGGTGTTTAAAATCCCAAGAAAAAATGATGTAAACGACAAAGTAGGAAATAGAGACACCTTTTCATCAATCTTTTTCCGAGATGTCAAATTCTTATATCTTGAAACATACTCAATTTTTTACATACCTGATGGTCCGTTGACCAACGGTTATTTACATTCATAGCTTTGAAAACAGCTAAATTCTTCTACGAAATCATTTTTTTCTCCTTTCTCATGGCTTAACGACGATTAATGTTTGCTAAAGTCAAAATATTGGGCATTACATGCCAATATACTTATAATCAAAATGTCAATCGAATGCAGTAGGCCTTATCGATAATTATGCAAGAGTAATCAAGGGAACCAAGATTCTAGCGGAAATCAAAATATTGTAATCCAGGGACAAAGACCAGACAGGGAAAACAGACACACACAACAAAGAAAATAACCAAAATAATACATACAAATTAACAAAAGTAAAATGAGCAAAACACACTCCACTAAAACACTTATCAAAAGTTCGATGATGTCCACGGTCCTTAATATAGACTTTTGAAGACTTGTCGGAACCGAATTGCTCCAGATGTCAAACTCTCGTGTAAGGAAAATTAATTTAACAGCCGTGACATTACCTCTTGGAACAGCGATGCTTCCATTTTAAACAATAAAAAGTAACAGTATGGAAGTCGATTAAGGCCACTAATATTATGTCATGATTAAGACATCCTCTGTCGACATATTTATATTGTAAAATTCGATAAAGGATGTCATACGTCTTCCGTACAATGGCTTCGGGACAACGCAATGGTTATTTTTTCAATGAAATTTGATGCTAATTTTTTATAGACGACGGTTGAAACATTTATAAATCCAAGACGGGAAAGGAATCATGGCCATCGTCACTATATGTCACCTAAGTTGCATGATGTCTCCATAGATGGTCTCCTTCCTTTCATACAAAAACCTCTTGGACTTCATCACATTAAAACCAAACTTTATTCTACACCTCTCACTTTACTACACTCCCTTTACAAAACAGGTCTTGACACTCCTGTTTCTGACCCCACCTCATCGTTTTACAGACTTGCTGCCATCATTTTGGATATTGGTTTCCACAGACTTTTTAAACCAGTTTGTGTGAAAAGACCAGATGAAGAAAAACGATCATTTCTTCCACTACAATTTGTCAACAAAGGTATAGATGCAATTAATTTGGCTAACATCCTCCATCACAAAAACGTTACCAACAAAATTTCACCGTATTTCAGAGACAAATTCATACCAATTATCTTATATTCCTATACTTCACCCATCGCATCCAAAATTTTCAATTATAAAAGGCTATTGCAGAACCTCGAGATTGAGGACTTCAAGGCTAAACCACCTGACTGTTCTTGCAAATACTCTCCATTCAAATATGGTCTTTCTGGTCACGTCGTTACGGAAGACTTAACCATCATCGAAAACGAAAGGTCTCACGTACCGTGAACCACGCTCCATAAATTGGAATTATAACTTTAAAGTTCTTATGGATGCCGTCGAGGACTATGCAAGAAAATGCATAAAACGAGAACAAGAAGACATTCATTCTCTGTCAGAGTGGTTGAAGGCCGTGAGGTCTTTAATTTTGAAACGAATGAAAGTTTTAAGTCGGTCAATGAGTGACAAAGCTACATCGGTTTTCAAAGACCCCGATGTAGCAAATGCATTGTCAACTATACAAGTATCAAGTATGTTGCCGTACCAACAGACAAAGCCCAAAACACCATTGTTTTTGCAAAACGTTTTACATCCAATGTTAAATATCAGAGTTAGACATAGAAAATAATAGCAGTTATAAGACCTATACTAATACCACTCTCTCCAAAGAAGAGATTGTGGAAAACCATAAATCTGTGCTATACTCGTTCTGTCTCTGTACCAAGGACGATGAGTGTGATTTACCGTCTTTGTACTGGATTCCTAAACTTCACAAGAATCCATACAAACAACGTTTCATAGCTGGATCTGCAAAAAGTACCACCAAACCTCTATCAAAACTTTTAACCTCTATACTCACAACTGTCAAAGAAGGTCTGCAGTCCTACCACAACTCTTGTTACTCCCGTAGTGATATTAATTCAATGTGGATCTTGAAAAATCGAAAAATCTTTTGGAGACAATCAGTTCAAAACTATTATCTGAATAAAATAGCTTTAAAACCTATGATTTTTCAACACTGTATACTTCTATTCCCCATACTCAGTTAAAATCCCGACTTAAAACATTATATATCGTTGTTTTTTTTTTTTTTTTTTTTTTTTTTTTTTTTAAAGATGGTACACCTAGATACAAGTACATAGTTCTTGGTAGAAATTCCTCATACTTTGTAAGAAATAATTCCAAATCATCTTTCAAATATACATAGGAAGATGTTTACAAAATGTTGGAAATTTAATCGACAGCATATATGTCCAGTATGGTGGTCGTGTTTTTCAACAAATGGTCGGCATTCCAATATGAACAAATTGTGCTCCTTTACTTGCTGATCTATTCCTTCACTCTTATGAGGCTGACTTTATAGCTGATAAGATCCGAAAGAAAAAAATGTCGTTTAGCTAGATCCTTAAATGTCGGTTTCTGCTATATTGATGACGTATTATCTTTAAACGATCCTAATTTTGGTGATTTGATACATCGCATCTACCCCAAAGAACTTGGGATAAAGGATACTACAGACACTGTGAAATCAGCCTCATATTTTGACCCAAACTTAGAAATCGATGGTAAAGGAAAACTATTGAGCAAACTTTACTGACTTTTCATTCAAAACTGTCAACTTTCCTTTCATCTGTGGCAACGTCCCTTCAGCACCTGCGTAAGGTGTGTTAATATCACAAATTGTACGTTATGCCATAGCTTGCTGAAACTACGCAGACTTTTTGTATCGCTCTAGAACTCTAACAAATAGGCTTCTGGAACAGGGTTATGTTGCTACAAGATTGAAGTCATCACTACAGAAGTTTTATGATCGTCATCATGAACTTTATGGTGTATCCATCTGCACCATGATAACTGATGTATTCAACGGGTCATAGTTTTCCTTTCCTCGTTTGTCTACCCCGGACTTGACTTTTTATGAACAACTCGGCGGGTGTTTATAGAAAAGCAGAGGACACTTACCCTACCGGTGCATCTGGTCCATGTCCCCAGGTTTTAGTGGAGCCCGAGTTGTTTATTCATGCTTTTGTTACTTTGTATGTATGATTTTAGTTACTTAATGTTCTTTGTTGTGTATGTCTGTTTCCATGTCTGGTCTTTGTCCTTGGATTACATTCTTTTGATTACCGCTATAACCTTGGTTCCCTTGATTACTCTTTCGAAATGAAAAAAAATTAAAATAATTGACACAGAAGTACATGTTCCGTTTATTCTCCCTAACGATATCCATGGAAAGCCGCTGTATTCTATGTGGCTGGATTGACCAATACTATCTCTATAAGGATTAATAAGGAATTATAAACATGAAGAAAATTAAACAAACAACAATTAACTTAAGACAATTTACTTCTGAAGGTAAAGAACATAGTTCGATCTCTAATTAAGAAAATTGTTTCCTTAATGGCGTTCATGTTACCCCAGCAAGTTTGAAATTTAAGACATGAAGCTGTGTAATTGAAGGAAGTCAAACATTTTCTTTTATAGCATTGGAAAGTTTATTCCTTTTGTCTTAGATCAGGACTCAGTATTCTGAATCATGCTTAGAAAAAACACACAAATTTGACAATGTGGATACATAGTTATTGGTCTATTGGAGATGAATTGACAATTCATTTGTCACAGAAGTGTCATAGGATGCTGAAAAGCGATTGCAAAATTTCAATAGAATGATACGGGAAAAGTCAGTTATCTCCCTTCGATGATGAAATTGCAAAGCACTTCATATGATTGACACCTAAAGTTACTGACACTTAAAAAAGAAATGAATGCCATTTCTGCATTTCAAAAGACATTTTGAATAATGTTTCATGGAAAGAAATATGTGTTTGTTCATCATGATTCACCTACTGCCTGATTCTTATAGAGAATAACACTTGATAGCTCTTCAAAACTCGTTTAGACTGGTAAGAAGATTGCCAGGGTTCAAAGCAGCATTCAGGAAAACAAGGTCATGGACTTTTCCTTACGTTTGAAATCAATGGTCCACTCCAGAAAACTATATCAATGAAAAAGTTTGATCTATGACCAGGTAAAATGAAATTTCAAAGGTCCTAGATTGCAGAAATTGAGGATCCCAGACACCAGTCCACTAATTATTTGGACGCCTGGTTTGCAAAGACGAAGGAAATATGAGTAACATATTAGTTGACAGTCAGACTAATTGTAAAAAATAACTTGTGAATCTTCCAGAGCAAAGACTACATCGAAATCAATCATTATAATTAAAACAAAAATATAAGCTATCATTCTTGTGAGTTCCGTTGCAATACACCAGCTTCTTTGGCTAATGAGAAGAAAAGTCCGCTTTTCTCTTCAAGAAGTACATCAGGTTTGTCAAATTGTACTATTCTCCCCTGATCCATGACTAGAATTCTGAAAAAAATGGATAAATTGTGCTGAAAACAAGTTATTTTGTGGTTACAACGTGTAATTATTTTATCTGATGCAGTAGTGTAACAGTAGAGCACGATGCATTCAACATAATTCACAATACCAGACGAGAATCATACCGGAACCCCTTCATGTACCGCTGTAAGATGTAAGCCCAAACTCTACCGATCATGCCGGAACCCCTACATGTACCTCTGTGAGTCGACACTCTACCAATCATACTGGAACCCTACATGTACCACTGTAAGCTGTAAGCCGACACTCTACCAATCATACCGGAACCCCTACATGTACCACTGTAAGCTGTAAGCCGACACTTTACCAACTGAGCAAAACTAACTTCTTTAACCCAGATTGTATAGCGTAGGGCTACACTGCCATGGGTCCAGAGATTCTCAGTTGGCATTAATGTAAATTTTGCCACGTGCATCATGCATCATGGAGACAACAATACACCAATGTGATTTGTTGAGTATGTTAAGTATATATCAGCATACCTCTGCTTCATGCAAATTATTTATATACACAGAAGTAAAGTGCGAATTATTTTGTATTTTGTATTATTAACTATAACAAATCAAACCACAGCATGTTATAAAGATGCACAATCATTTATATTGAAGCCAACTTATAAGAGGTGTACGTAAAATGATATTTACTAGAAGAGTACAGTTTTCATAAAAAACTAGTAGCATAATTCAGCAGATATAAAACACCTAGACATGTATACCATATCACATATCAGGTTAATGAGCGCAGTCATATGACATATAAGTAATCTTATGTATGCTCAAAGGTAGACGTGTTTGATATAAGGTACTACATTTTGTATGTAACAGGTACATGTACTCGTCATAACCAGATGCTTAAATGTTTTACTGTCTTATTAATTATTTCGGGGATCCACCAATTCATTGTACAATCAGCATGGGAACACACACATATCAAAAGCACTTGAACCAACCGTTGTACTGCCAGAGAAGTCATTTTGTGACTCAGAAATGGATTTGAATACTGTTGAACCAAAAATTGCCAAATGTTAGCAGGCATTGAAACTTTTCATGTATGAAAGACAGGCACATCCCTTTATATGGAACGACACAGTAATTTTTTTCAAACCAATTCTTTTGTTCCAATTGTATTAAATCATTAAATTCTAAACCAACATTCATTATTAAAAAATCATACGTTTGTGACCTCTAATGGGTAATCTCTTTAAAACAAAATTGGGCATGTGCCGCCCACTGCTTGGGTTTTCTAAGGTCACCCTCTTAACAGTGTACACATTTCGATTAAGAAGAATTTAATTGCATATAGAAATAATAATAGAAAAAATACATGTATGCTGTTCCTTAGAAACCTCTTATCAGTAGAAATAGAGGAAGAGATCGAGATCCAACTACTCATGTTTCAGTGAGTTACCTTTCATAAACAGCATTTGAACTAAATACGTATTAAAAAGCACTAGTTCCAAATAAAGGAAGTCTACCAAATATACTCTAAGTATTTATAATTTTGTATTTAGTTTATACGCTGGTGCGTTTGTTCTGTTACACCATAACCGCTCTTTTTTCAAAATTAAGTATGTAGACAAGGGTAAAGGACACAATATTTACAAATCATTGGAATGTTTGTATTCTACATCAATCTAGTGTAAGCATCAAAGTAACTTGGACTGATTTCATTCTGTTTCAAATAAAAGCTTGATAGACTTTGGTGAAATTGAATATGATACAAACATATCACTGAATTCAAGAGTTATGTCCCTTACCTAGGTCTACCTCCTTAAATCAAATGGTGATAGGAAGCCAAAGCTAGCACCGATACAAAGTTTTGTGCAATACAAGAAAAGAATTCTAAGTAATTTTGGGGTTTTGCATTTTGTACAACTGCAATATTTGGTAAGATCTGATTCAAGTCGTACAAGTCTAAAAATGTTCCTTCTATATGTTTACCTGTCATAATCCATTATAGTATTTATTCTATGGGCAATAGATAACACAGTACATTCAGAAAACTGTGACCGTATTGTCTCTTGTATAAGGTTATCTGTTTCTATATCAACGGCAGCAGTCGCTTCATCTAAGATCAGTATTTTACGTTTGTGTAGAAGAGTTCTTGCTAGACACAGCAACTGTCTCTGTCCAACACTGAAAAATAAGGAAAAAAAAATACTAAGAGTTAAAAAAAAAATCCAGGTATATAGACATATAATTTGTTTCAGTCCTTAAGACAATAATGACAAAAAACACCCTATCAAGACATATTTTATCTTTCTCTTATCATTCTCTCCAGGAATCTTATTATCATGATCAATTTCCCTCTTTTGAAACGGTACCGGTTCCACATTGTCAAAATGCCTCATATTATAAAATGTTGTATCGTAGGTAGAATATGATTAATCTAGAAAACCATGCCTACATATACTATACAATATTTTAACATGTGCGCGAGTCAGACAAATGTTAATATTTCATGTTTTAATCTTGCCGTTAAGCTGCAGGCTTGTAGCTTTCATTAGGTTAAAGTTGTATTGTTCGTTTATCACCTCACACCCTTATACTATCTCACAGAGATCACCTCACACCCTTATACTATCTCACAGAGATATATTTTCTAATTTGGTGGAAGTTTAGTAATATCAAAATTTCTTGTGCCATTTGAAATTTGTAAATTATACGAAATTCATTGTTTATGTACTTAAGTCTTTTTCTTGACCAAAACATGTTTCCAAATAAAAATTTCAAAAAATCAAAATACCACAACTTAAGAAATACAATATGTAGCTAATGACAAGTTTGATTGTTGTCAGTGTTTAATTACCTCAGATTTCCACCACTTTCCCCAAACTCTGTGTCTAGTTGTTCATTTTGTTTCTTTATATATTCTTTCAGGTGTGAATACTCGAGAGCATTCCATAATTCGTTGTCAGAAAATTCACATTTAGGATCTAAATTAGTCCTCAATGATTCAGAAAAAATGATGGGATCCTACGAAAAATTACAATTAATTTGGCGTAGAGATATTACATAGCATGTAAAATACAGATAAATGAAATTTAGTATTCAAATTTGGTTCCCATGAATGATTGGTAAAATTAATATATTCTGATATCAGACAATGTTGTGTTCCATTCCAGTCATGTCGTCTTTCTTGTTTAGCTTAAACAAATGTAAGGTAGTTTATTTAAGAAATAATTCATGAATGGGGTAGATTTATACTCATTTTAACATGGGTTTGACATTTATATTTTCGTTTAACACCTCTCAGTCGCTCGGTGTTAAACAATCGAATATAAATGCCGTACCCATATTAAAATGACTACAAATCTACCCCCGGAAGTAATTATTTCTTTTCTAATATGACAAATACGGTAACTTTTGTGACAAAAATTTCCCTAGGCGTAGCCAAAATAACGACTGTTCCGTTTAACCTCCCTCGAATGGAAGTTGGATTAATTAAGAAATAAACCACATATCCAAGTAACCCATCTAGAGAATAAGTATCAGTATCAGTACAGTAATAGACAACCTCTCAGCCGTTAAATCATAGTGTAAACGTTTTTAAATGAGTATTTTGTTTCGAAGCGACAGCGAAAGAAAAGAGACAGTGTGCAGGTCCTAAAGGTGGGGTAGTACCGACATATACCCGTTGACGATATGAAACTCTAACCCTTACTTGTGGAAGTATAGACATATTTGATCTTAGGTCGTGTAGTCCTATTTCTGCAACATCAATACCATCAATGATAATGGTGCCACCTGCTCTTTCTATCAGACGGAACAATGCGAACGATAGTGAAGACTTGCCCGCTCCAGTACGTCCGATAACTCCGACCTTTAATGAAATGTTGTATCATTATTTCATCAATAATTAACAGTACTCAATACGCAAGTATTAATATTGAAAGATGATTATATATCAGGAAATGAAGAATACATAGCTTCTAAAATTTTATGATAACCATTCTCTTACATGACTTATATTTTTCATTTTTTGTCAAAATATGAACCAAAAAAAAAAAAAAAAAAAAAAAATACGCAGCAACTTTCCTGTTAGAAGTGAAGTCTAGAACTGAAAGTCAATAAACATAATATACTGCCGTTTTACTATGGCGATAGAAATAAAATATATGCAATAAATGAAAAATCTATGTGAAATCGGCTTAGACATGAGTGTTTCGAAAGTACTAGGCGAAGGAAAAGCGCAATTATTCGTCTATACTAAAAGGGAGTTAATTCAGTTGATTATAACATTTACCTTCTCCCCTTTATTTATAGTTCCGGTGATATTCTTCAACACTAAATCATGCCCTGGTCGATAGCGGGTACTGTAGTCACTAAACTGTATAGTTCCTTGGTGGGGCCAACCAGACGGTGGTCTATGCTCATTGATCCAATCAGCCTATATCAAAAATGCCATATAACCAAATTCGTTACAAAAGGGGCTTATTGGTTTAACAAAAGGTCGAATAAATAAAATAAAACAAGCTACAAATGATCATTAAATTATCTCTAATATGTTGTGTTTTTTTGTGTTTGTTTTGTTTTTTGTTTGTTTTTTGTTTGTTTTTGTTTTTTGTTTTTGTTTGTTTTTGTTTTCGTTTTTGTTTTTTTTTAATATTTCTTATTTTGTTGCCAGGCATTATCTTTATCAATTGCTTGATTTTTGTTTGATGTCCTCTGGCAGATATGTCATGCATATCAGGACGAGAACGTTAACACACTGAGCCAGAGCTTGCATGAATGTGCTAGCTCAGAGAATCAGACAGACACGCAGGCCCGAAGTTTGTAAGTGTTAACTCACAGTGTCAGGCAGGCACGCCTGGCCAGAGTTGGTATGTGTTAGCTCACAGAATCAGTCAGTCAGACAGGGTCGTAGTTTGTATGTGCTTTAATCACTGATTCAGTCAGGCACGCATGGTCGGAGTGTGTATGTACAACCTCACAGAATCAGCCAGACTCGCAGGGCCATAGTTTGTATGTGCTTACTCACAGTCAGCCAGGCACACATTGACCGGAGTTTGCATGTGCTAGCTGACAGAATCCGCCATATTGGCTGGGACTTTGTATGTGCTAGCTCACAGAATCAGCCAGACAAGATAAGTCGTAGTTTGTATAGCTTACAATCAGTCAGGCATACTTGGGCAGAGTATGTATGTTGTAGTTCACAGAATCAGCCAGACACATTGGGCCAGAGTTTGTATGTGCTAGCTCACAGAATCAGTCACACGCGCTTGGTCGTTGTTTGTATATATGTGCTAGTGTACAGAACCAGAGACGCTGAATTTGAGTGTGTATGTGCTAGTTCACAGAAGCAACAGTAAAACATATTATTCCTACTCCAACATTAAGGGTGCAACCATTGGGATTTTCATATGGAGGGGACCAGTTCCAAATTTCTTTCCTGCTTTTTTTATTTTGAGAAAATACAGGTTCTGCAATTTTTAAAAATAATTATAATAATAATAATATATTAGGACAATAATCGATTCTGTCTTTATTTTTTTCTTATGGGCGGTCCTGCCTCTTTTTTTTTTGAAAATTTTAGTTTTGCCTTTATATTTTAGATTTGATCCTAGCGTCCCCAATCAAGATCATATGGTAGTTCCTTAACAAGTCGTCACATTGTTTCCTATATTCTACATACTTCGCGGAGAAGATATTCGGTTCATCTTGAAAACATCATTGCTTTTTTTTCTTTTTAGATTTAAGGCGAATAAATTTTAGTAAACAAAGTAATTTAAATAGGAATCAATGCGCCAATATCCACTCCTACCCCAAGCACCTTAATCTGAAGGATAAAGACTAGACGATTATGTTGTCACCCAAGCCAAACATAAAATCGCAAGATATGGAATACTACTACAGAGTTTTTGTCAAAATATAAAATAACCATGACAAGTAGTTGCAGGCAAAACCGTAACGAATATTTTATATTAAGCAGCGGTTTTTATATAAAAAAACAGATATGATGTTATTCATGCATGTCAAAAACCCACCGAATTCACTTTTACTTCCTATTCAGAATCAGTTACAGACCACATAGTCAGTTTTTCATTTAGATGTTGCACGTTTGAGATTAAATTTATATAGATTGTACATGAACATGAAATCAGCGCTTTGCAAGAGTTATCATTCTTGATTTGCTTTGAATTACATTGCAGTTGATTAAAGTGCGAGACGAATGAATGGTTTGCTCAAAAGTATCAATTTGAATGCAGAAAAGACTATTGTAACATATAAATTTAGCATTTGAAAACCGAAAAAAAAACTGTTTATTCAGTGCGATTTTGTAGATCCTGTACCATAGACAGCGTCTGAATTGTTTATGTATTGCATCGACTTAGTGTTGGCTAATAACAAAATTTTGGCATACAATGATGACTTAAAACTTTAAAATATTGACACAGTTAACCTTGCACATATATTTTTTCGTTTCACATTTACACTAGCCCAGGTGATAAATCAGTGAGAGTCAATACGCAATAAAATATTTCTTCCTCACTTATACCTACAGCGTAGTATATTCTAAAGTTAACCTGCTAAGAACAAATTTTATTAAATGACATACCTCCGGTTGAAGACGGGTGTATTCCTGGGCCCTCTCTATTGATATGACCTCCATTTGCAGAAAACTTATAGAATGGACAAGACTGTTCATTAATACTATTATCTACAATAATAACAAATTTTAGAGGATACTTGAACAATCCAACTGGAAATAAAACTTAAATTTACTAGAAATCACGCCCATATTTTGGTGCCTAAATGCCATACTTCTAAATGCGAAGAAAAACTGTAGTCCAAACACGTCATTTTATAAATACATTAAAACACACATTGATGAGATTTTGTTCATAACAATTCCATCTACACCACTGAATCTGAACTTCAAAGTTAATACAATTTACAAAAAAAAGGAATTTGAATTTACAAATTAAGGTACAGTGATCTAAAAAATAACATTTCCATATTTTTTAAAAACTCGACAATCAGCTGAATATATCTCTGGCATTAAAAAAGAAGTCGATATTTGGTGTCGTGTATAATTATGCAATACACTGTTGGGCATTTTGAAAATTATTTTAAAAGAAATGCGTAATAAAAATCAAACTGTCCAAAACAACCATGGATGCTATAATGCACCTTTAACACCAATTAAATAACGTATCAATATGTATGTAGTTACCTGCAATGCATATGTAAGAGACAAACCGGCATCAGCTCCAGATAATTCTGGTGTCAATACACTAAACAGTGCAGCGGCAAGAATAATCAAGTTACCAACACTCTCTACCCGAAGGCCTATCCAGCTGTACATAAATGGAATTCAAATTCGTATTATAATGAAGTACTAAGCATGTGCTGGGGATAGCTCAATTGGTAATTGGAAAATTGACTCAGTATTATCTGTGCAGTGTTTGTTGTTGTTTAGGTTTCTTGGTTGCGATTTTGTTTGAGATCACTCGAGTTAGGAAGTTTTTATAAACTCTCGACTTATGTTGAATTGCATATATTGTTTAGCATGAAAATAAATGGCTCGGACATTTAATCTTACTGGTCGCGATGTCATTTATCTATACTTGTATAAAAGTCTACTTATATCTGTGACAAATCACATTATATTTGGTGAGCTTTGAACAAAAAGTAAACAAGAAAGACTAAATAAATTTATCAAAAACCGTTCTGATATACCGACCATGCTTAACGTTGAACATTACATAAGTTAAGGAAATGGTCAATGTTTTATGTGGTGTGTGCGTGTCTTTGGTTCGACACAGTTTCTTAAATGAACTAGTTTTCGATATCACTGTAACATTAGCGGACCTGGAGGTCATTCAAATATTATATATATATTTAAATTTAATATATTTCAAAATATAAGTTCAAGAAAATCTTTTAATGCACACCCCATTCCTGTATTAGCGGCAAAACTAAATGTTGAATTGAGATCAAGTCTTCTGTAAAGCTCCTGTGTGAACCTGGCCTGAGATTTATATGCTCGTATAACATTCTTCCCCGAAAAAGTCTCACTAATATGGTTAAACAATGGTGACCTTGTAATGGCTTCATTCCGCTTCAATTGCCGAACAGAAGCAAGATAAAATTTCTGAAATAAAATATTTCTGGATTAAGATTTATATTGCTTAACCTATGCTATGACTTTTTCAAACAAGAGGCTCCCAGGAGCTTGCATCGCACACCTGGTTAAATTTTTGCCTTTCAAGGGCAATAACTCTAGCTCGGAGTTGTCCGACAATTTTGACTCCATTTGATTCATTGGGGACTTTTGTAAGCCTTATAATAAGGAGTATTTCATCAATTAATAGATATTAGCTAAACCTAACGGATTTGGAGATATATGCAAACACCTGCTGTCTGACCCTATTGTTCTATTCTTAGAAACGGCGGTCATGTTTTTCAACAGATAAAAAATCCAAACGGTCATTGTGTTAAGGGTACCCTATAAAACAAAAATGCCTACTTTCATTGAATTCTGTGGAGTAGTTTCTGAGGAAAAGATTGTTTAAAGAAATAAGATCAAAAACAACAAAAAAAAATGTCAATAAAGGGAAATAACTCCAACATTGGTTAACAGATTTTCACCAAATTTTGATCTCAGACAGATCTCATCATGCTAAATACATTTACACTATGTCAGAATTTGGTTCAACTAAACCGTATTGGAGATATATACAAAGATCTACTGTCTGAACCCAATGTCCTATTTTTAGAAACGGCGGACATATGTTTTAACAGATCAAAAATCCAAACGGTCAATTTGTTAAGGATACCCTAGAAAACAAAAATGCCTACTTTCATTGAATTCTGTGGAGCAGCTTCTGAGGAGAAGATTTTTTTTTAAAGTAATAAGATAAAAAAACAGCAAAAAAAAAAGTCCACAAAGGGCAATAACTCAAACATGAGTCAACAGATTTTCACCAATATTTAACCACAGATAAATCTCATCAAATTGACTATTTTTACCTATGTCAAAATTAGGTTAAACCAAACCGTTTTGGAGATGCATTGTATAGGCAAAAATCTGCTGTCTGACCTCTATGTTAAATTTTTAGTAACAACGGCCATGTTTTTACAGATCAAAAACCAAACGGTCATTTTTACTAAAGATATCGTATGTCTACTTTCATTCAATTCTGTAGAGTAGTTTCTGAGTAGAAGATTTTTTAAAGTAATGAGATCAAAAATACCAAAGAAAAAAAACAAAACAAAACAAAAAACCAAATATACTAAAAGGGCAATAACTCCAACATGGGTCAACAGATTTTCACCAACATTTAACCACAGATAGATCTCACCATGATGAATACTTTTATTAAAGATTAGAAGGTCAAAATCAAAGGTTAGACCAAACCGTTTTGAAGTTTTATGCAAAAATCTGCTGACAGACACCTATTTTTTATTTTTAGTAACAACGGCCATGTTTTTGAACAAATCAAAAGTTCAAAAGGTTATTTTATGCAGGATACTCTAAGAAACAACCATCATAAGTTTCATCCAAATACATTCAGGAGTTTCAGAGATCATGTTTGAAGAAATTGTTAACGGCGACGACGACGGACGCTAGGTGATGGCAATAGCTCACATTACTAGATTAGCTAAAAATCGAAGTAGACATATGATGTATAGTATATAACATTTTTGTTAAACATAAATAAAAAGATTTCGGAGATCAATTAATATTTGTCCGGAAACAACACCGTTAAAAGGTCAGACAGTATAAAAGGTCATTTTAAAGTATTGACTTATCACGCTGAATCGGTCTCACAACAACATATGCAGTACAGTTCTCCCCAGGGATTATCGTCATACTTTTGGGCAGTACAAATGTATACACGTATTTATATTGGTACGTAATATGATATCTCAAAAACATTCGGTCGTTTAAATTGCATCGAAGATTGATGATTGTTATTAACAATATATTGATAATTTGAGCTTGCCGAAACTACGCAGACTTTTTGTATCGCCCTAGAACTCTAACAAATAGGCTTCTGGAATAGGGTTATGTTGCTACAAGATTGAAATCATCACTACAGAAGTTTTATGGTCGTCATCATGAACTCGTGGATCGTTATGGTGTATCCATCTGCACCATGAAAACTGATTTATTCAACAGGTCATGGTTTTCCTTTCCTCATTTGTCTATCTCGGACTTCACTTTTTATTAGTTACTCGGTGGGTGTTTCTAGAAAAGAAGAGGATGCTTATCCTACCGGTGCACCTGGTCCATGCTCCCAGTTTTTAGTGGAGACCGACTTGCTCATTTGCTTTTGTTACTTTGTATGCATGATTTTAGTTACTTTATGTTCTTTGTTGTGTGTGTTTATTTTCCATATCTGGTCTTTGTCCCTGGATTACATTCTTTTGATTACCGCTATAACCTTGGTTCCCTTGATTACTCTTAGGAATAGATAGTATTATTTAAATACTTACCGATAGAACAATATAAATAATTAAAACCGCAACAATTACGAAAATAACATATGGAGTCAGTATCACTATGACAATTAATGTTCCAATAAAATTTCCAGTCTGTAGCACTAAAAAGTTTGCAAAACGTCTAAATCTTTCGTCGACTGCATCGATGTCACTTGAAAATCTATTAATGATTCTGCCGCTTGGGGTCGTATCAAAGAAAGACATTGGACAACGCATGACGGCGGTCAACATTTCTTGGTGGAATTTCGCAGAAGCCTTGACAAATCCAGTTAAAAGGAAGATATCAAAGATCCACAACGTAATTGCTGTAAACGTAAATATAACATAGTTAGTATACCAAGAAATTGAAAACTTATCCATTGACCATTATTTTAAGCAAAATATTAATCATGAAAATTAATGGACACATAATTAATTAAAGTTCAACAATAAATTATAAAAGTGCCTATCAATAACAATGTATATATGCTATAATAATATGCGGCCAATGTTACAATAAGAACGGTACAAAACATTGTGTATGAAATATTGACTTGCACATACTCTTAACATATTTTTTATTCGAAGGAACACTAACTTGTTCATTTGAATAGATGCTAATTAAATACAATCAATTTGTGTTTTTTTTAAGTTCTGTAGATGAGACAAACTTTGAAAAGGGTGAATTCACTAACACTATTTCTTGCCAAAGTTTTAACTTACTATTTGCAATTTTCTATTTGCCTATTTTAAAGCTAATATACTATCGTATCTAAATACTAATATACAGAATATACAAGCTGCTTTGTCATAATTTGGTCATAAGGAAGTCACAAAACTCTGTTTCCACAAAGTTTTCAAAGAATTTTCACAATAATGAGAGGATTATGGGTAGTTTTTTTATCCAAAAATACAGAGCGCAAGTTATGAACAACAAAATCTTTTGTCAAGAGTTGTGATGGTACAGAAGCCTAGGATAGTTTTGTATAAGTATAAAAGAGTACGACAAATTTGCTCTATATTTTCTACATAAAAATGTCTACTGAAAAAAAGCTATTTTAACGCAATTCGGCTAAATTTTCTAATTTTCCTTTACTTTCAATTTTAGTGAAGCGAAGGCATATATTCAACTAGTGAATTATACAATTTATTTGAAAGACTTAAGTTTTTGGGGCTGATTTCGACATTTTCTGAACATTCTCCTTTGTGTTTCAATTATAGCGTTTTCTATTTCAGAAAACGCCGGGGTCAACGCAGAACGTTTATATGTTAAATTATATTAAACTCCTAAAACATACCCTTTAAACAAATGATAACACTAGGTTTAGAAGATGAGCAGATATGTTATATTTGTTTAATGAAAATAAATATAGCAAGAATATGTTGCATATAGCATTGCAGGGGCGGATCCAGACACTTTGAAAAGGAGAAGTGCCAGGTGGGTTTCCTCAGAAAAAAAGGGGTGCCACATGTAGGACATTATTTGCCATTTGTTGTCAATATTGACTTATGAAAATGGTAAATTTCCCAATAAAAAAGGGGATGCCAACTCCCAGCACCGTCCCCTTTAATCTGTCATTGCGTTGTCATTAGAATCGTTTTTCCGTCGTAGATATTTATAACGTAATTTATAAGGATTAGTTGTTTAGACGGAAAAACGATTCTAATTGGTTACCATATGGTAACTTGACAAATACATCAGCTTCCTACATGTAAGTAGTTCGCCGTTCTTATAGCTGATTGGATCTTAACGTGTTTAATATATACATTTGTATATGTATACATCTATATACAATGTAATTTACCTGCTAAAACAATCAAACCGAAGTACATCAATATATAATATGTTTGTCTGTTGCTGTATTCGTCCGTTGACATTAGTGTAGCATTTAATATAACATCATCAGTTGTCCATATAGTAATCCAGAAGTTAGCATAGATTTGAATGCTTTGTGATATACATAAAAACACAAATGCTAAAATCAGCATTGTTTTTGTCATAGCTTTAAATAGTTCAACGAAGACGTGTAGTTTGACCTGAAATAAAACATTGAGAAATGATAGATCTACAATTGCAGTTTTTTTTCAATTCTTATTATGTACAGTTTTTCCTCGTTTTTCGACTCGATCTAAAATACACCAATCTGTTGAAAAATCAAGATAACCTTTCCTTGTTTCATTACAATGATAAAACTATTGGAAATAACATTGAATTCTTTTAAGTAGTAGTCTTTGTAAGAATCATGCAAAATCTGTAAAATGTGATATACCTAAAAAAAGGCTACATATTTTTATTTTTGATATTAAGTTGATTTATGGGTTTATACTATGAAATGTGTTATTATTTATTCGAATCTACCTGCTCTTAGGAGATAATCAACATTGAAAATCCAATAGATTCTATTGTATTTGAGCGTCATTTACAGAGTTATCTCCCTAAATTTTGAAATCTACAGTGCATTCTATGTAATTTTATCTCCTAAGAGCACGGGGTATATGAAAAACCGACTGTTAATTTCTGTTTACTATGTCATTTCAAACAAAATATCAAAAATAAAAATATGTAGGCTTTTCATCCATGAATCACATTTTGCATGATTCTTAGCCGGTTCACTACTTAGTTACATCTGACATGTTTCTCTGTTTTGTTTCTCTATTAAAACCCCTGTGATTGAGATATCGTTAGCGTTAGTATCTGTACGTCAAATTAAAGATAGATTTTATTTCAATAACCGTAGGTTCCCCTACAAACCAGTGCTTCATAAAGTTTTGGCAATTTGTTAATATGCAAAACTACATATCATCGACTGACCACCTTCAAAGTTTCACAAGCAGTGTGACAGACAGATGGAAAGGCAGAAAAAATATGTGAGGGGAGACATAATCATTTGTCGTCAATGATGTAAAGCTCCATGTTCAACAAACAATGTGATATTTCAGTTGGTTGAAAAAACATATAATAAAAAACATACTGATCCTATTTGTGTTTCCTCTTCTGATATTAGTTTTCCTTCATTGTATTTTTGGCTTTCAGTTAATGACTTCACTGCCATGCTTTCCTGTGATATACTGAAACCTCTAGTCTTCCTGTAAAACAACCATCAATTTACTACCCTACCGATGTACCTGGTCCATGATAATAGTTTTGATGGACTAATATTTGTTGATATGTTCACGTTTTCTGTACAATGTCAGTAGAATGTTCGATTGTGTTTTTTCTACGTTCTTCGATAAATTTTGGATACAAGTTTATATATGTTTGAGTGATTGTATTGATCAACCCTAAACAATTTGTTTTTGTAAATATTTGCGTATTTTAACGTTTGGAAAAAAATTCTCAAATGTAGGCCAGTTTATTTATGAAATTTATAAACATTGTCGTTGTTCTGCTGAATCTCACTGATGCATGCATGTCAGCATTTAAGTCTTCACAGATTTCTTTCAGCTATTTTGCTTACCTTTTAGGTTTCCGTCTGTTTCTTGTTTCATTAAAAGATTGAATTTCTATTTCTGCATCAGTGCTTGTAAAATCTGTGTTTTCGTCTGTTGTAAATTTAAGAAGATTTTCAAGCATTTCTTCCCTACTCTAAAAATGAAAACATATTAATGTTGTCACGTGTTTCCATCAACACTGCTACTTAATGGCTCATCGGGGTCAACATGGGGTTCTGTTTGAGTAACTGATACACAGAAATAACGGTATTATTTTAAGCCAATTGCTCATCATAAAGTCCCTATCAGAATAGAATTTCATTAATATAAATTTAGTTGAGACAAACATAATCCAAACTAATCGATGCAAAAATACTGGTGTGAGAAGAAACAGTTTTAAGATATTTGTATAAAGTTGAATTTAAGCTTGGTCCAGGTCGCGCTACCTCCAACCTTTCGGTTGAAATGAAAGGAAATCAAAGAAGCGTGATAGTGGATCCCCAACTTTGGTCAGTTAGTGCGCCCTCCCCATCTTCCTATATCCATCGGGGCTTCCATTGTGTATCAGTTTACTTTCGGGTCGACTTCTTATTTAGCTGTTTGGTAACATGACTAATGAACTTAATTATGGACTGAATAATCCTCGCTCTGTATTTACACATATTTATGACAGAAGGGCAAAGGTATTGGAAAATATTTATCAGCAAATATATTCGGATTAAGAAATCTGCGGAACCTTTTAAGTTTTCAAATTCAAAAGACACTGTAGCTTTAATCAATCCTTAACTTCTGCACTTCAGCATATAAGCCATAGCATAAAAGACAATGCAACAACTACAAAAACAGTTCGATTTATAAGATAATCAATTGGACATAGTAAGAACTAAATTATATTGACGAGTGCCGAGGAATGTCTTGATTCATATTGTAATTACATTTGATTATAGGTCTTTGCTAGATTTGCGGAACACGAGTTAGATCTTCAAACATGTTTGGCAGGAGTAATTATTTCATTTGATTATTTGCGATAACCAATTGTTTTTCCTGTGTATAATACAATTATTATCCATAATTTATTGCCATTTTCAACGTAATTTTTTTATTTTGTGATCGGCGAATTGATATCCGTGTTGCAACAAATGCACCATCGTATAACCCCTATAAAATGGTTAATACAGGGATCACCAAAAGGTCTTCAATAAGTGTAAAACACCTTCAAATACGTGTAAGCTCCGAGAGGCCCCGACAACAAAAGTAATAATATCCGAGGTAACAGAACGATAAAATGTCCAAGAGTGAAATATGATCGAAACATTTTACTCAAGGAACATTCGATGAATCACCTATCTATGTAATAATGATAGTTATCTGGTTCCCTGGTCAATATCATAAGCGACCCTAGGATCGCTGAAATATAGATTCAGGTCACAAGCGACGTGTATGCACAATATAGGAGTAAATTGCCGCTTATGAAATAAAATTTTAAAAATTTAAATAATCGACATTAACTTAATAATTGTGCATTTACAGTATATCGAAAGATGATATAAGTTTGGAAAAAAAAATATTAAAAGGTTAAAAAGTCAATAAAATAACGTCATATCCGCTCAGCCATTCAAAGACAGAAGACGTCACTGGTGACCCGGGGTTATATTTGAGAGAAACTTGTGGAACGAAAATATTGCCCGGGCTTCCAGGTTATAATGATAGGAGTTATGATGAGTAATATTTTCTAGTGTGATTTTACGATGGTTAATATGATGACAAGTAAATTATTTAAAGTTTAACAAATGTTGATTTTAGAACGGTGTAGGATAGAAACTTTGCTTAGTACCATAAATTGTCCTTGCGGTTACGTAAAAAAATGTTTACCGACCCTATTACTCCGTTCATCATTTTCGTCCGAATGGTCTCCATTGTGTAAATGTTGTTTAAGAAAGTTAGAAAATGGTCCATCATGTGAAATTAGCTCATCATAAGTCCCATGCTCTGAAATCGTTCCATCATGCATCACAACTACTTTGTCCACGTACGGTAACCAGTGGACGCCATGAGTGACTAAAATTCTTGTCTGGAATGTAAAAAAAACGTGGTTTTAGATAAAAAAAAAATGACTAAATTATTCGCTAGTCAACATAAACACTGACTCTTTTGGCGGCTCAAATTATCTACTTGTATATTGAAGTTTATAAAGGGCGTTTTGAAGAAAAATCTAGTTTAATAGTATAAGATTTTACCACTTATTTATTTCTTTTAGTGTTGTTTAGCCAAACTACATAATGAAAAATATCCAAACAATACCACAGTATACGTAACAGAATAATTTTATGCACTAATACATTATAACTAAATATTGTCACGTGCTTCGATATGTTGCTCTTTTTATTACCAAAAAAATATATAATAAACGCATCTTATACCTTCTTTTTCAGCATTCCCTTCCTACCAATGATGTTGGTAAACAGATCTTTACCAACATGCGCATCAACAGCACTCAACGGATCATCAAGCAAGTAAATGTCAGCATCGGAGTATACAGCCCTAGCCAGGTTTATCCTCTGTTTCTGTCCCCCGCTTACATTAATCCCCTGATTAATGAGAACATGATATATAGTTCTAGTACAAGAAATAAATTGAAATCATTTTATGATACAAATAAACTAAACGAATGAAATGCTCTGTCGTGTATTTGGCTCGTTTGATTGTAATGTTCCGATCGTATCTACCACTGTGACTACGACGATTTATAAACAAATGCAAAGTTAAACATTCACCCAAATGTTTTAACTTGAGTTAGTCATTCATGTACATGTACATTTCTTAAGTCACGGCTAATGGCGTCTACAACACTAGGGTATCGTTTTCACCCTATGCAAGCAGCTGAAGTATTACTAAATTATAATATTTTAAACGTACATCAAACAATTGTACTAAATATCTGCAAACAAATAGGGAAGCTTCAAGAATGGGGTACATGTACTTCGAATACGTCAAAATCTCAAAACATGGTCTAACAATGAACACAGGAATCAAAGACGATCTACATGCACAATATAGCGAGTCAATTAAAATTGATTACTTATAAAAACTGAAGAAAAGAAAAATAAGACTTCACACAAAAAAATCAAAGCACAAGTAATATGAACTGCCCCGGAAGGGTAAGCATATCCTTTTCGGCCAGCAGCACCTCGTCATATTTAAAGTGAGTACAATCCGGTAGTAGTCTAGCTACAGTAATGCAGCTCCCCGACACGAATCACATACTGGTCCGGTCAAAATCTATTCACACTACGGCGAGGTTATGAATTCATTTCAACAATGTATCATGGTGTAAACATAGTAAATAATGTGTAAATAGAAAAATATTATCCAAAATGGACTAAATAAAATAAGATAATTAATATTCAGCATATAAAATACGCCGTTATCAACAGCATATATATATATTCAAAACGGCCGGAATTATATCTTGAACCTGAAATCGTATATAGCAATAAGTTAACATAGTGCCAAGATTTTTACTAGAAGATTTTAAAAGAAATATATATAAGGTAGTTAAAAATGATATTACATACTGAAATCATGGGTGAGGTTTTCTGCTTCGATATTTTAACATGTATATCTGACGTACATGTACGATACCAAATGAAAGCACGTGAATAGAGTTGATATAAACATTTCCATTTTATCGACGGTGCCTATTTATTCACAAAAAATCATATATAACGAGAATAGGTATGATGTATAGGTAAAAAAATGCCAATTTTTAGGGTTACTGCATCTTATTTCATTATAATCATGTATCAACAGAATTTAGATATATTTACTTGCCCTCTCTCCAATTTCAGTTTTATCTCCCCCTGGTAAAATTCTCAAATCTGGTTTCAGACAGCACCGGTCAATGACCTTTCTATATTTTCTCTCATTATATTCGTTACCATAGAGAATATTGTCCCTGATTGTCATATTCTGTATCCAAGCACTTTGAGGTACATAGGCCATAGATCCCTACGTTTTCATGAAAATAAACACTTTATAAGTAAAAGTGCATATGCCATTGACGTACATGTCTTTATAAACATGTATATTCTGCTTTCATGCATGGTAATACATGTAAAAGATACATACATGTAGGTAATTCTTTCTTTGTTAGATTTATGCAAACCGGCTAAAGGATGTTTGTAAAATATTCAACATTGAATTGAGTTAGAAAAGCAAGAAAAAGTACCTAGCACACTGTCTGCTTTGTAGTGAGACACCATTTAAAGTGAAGACAGAGTGGATAGACTTTTATACTTTAAGATAGGAAATAAAGAATGTTATACATGTATTTGACTGAATGATGATTTAGTTGATCTAATACAGATGTATGGTACATGTATATCCAATGTCTTGACATCATTTAGAGATTTGATTTTCAGGCTTTCTTTCGAAATTGTTCTCTAAAAAAAGGTTTCCCTTTCTACCAGTGAAACTGCCATGCTTCAAAGTTACTGTTATAGACTTTTCATCAATGTAATTACGTATAAAAAAAAAAAAGGTTTATTGGCATCCTAAAATTTTGCTTTACTATACCTCAATTTACTCAGTTTATACCTTGATTTGTACGGTTCCTCCACTTTTGTTTATTTCTCCCAAAATTCCGGATAAGAGGGAAGACTTTCCTGACCCTACTACACCGACCACTGCTGTTAGCTTCCCTTCCTCGAAACAAACATTGATACTGTAATGGAGTGAAATATATAAAAGAAAGCATAAAAAGTTTTCTATTTGAAAAATGCAAAAGTAAAGGATATATTTACAATAAAAAATATCGTCTGGTATCTAAATTCAGCAACAAATATTTAATATCCTAGGCTTGTCTATCATTTTGTCGAATCTGTTTCAAACTTTGCAATTAAAACTATTCGCCTATACATACATGCATACGATTATAGAACTTATGTGTACAGTGAAAAAAAATCACATGATTTTCACGTGAATTTCATGTGGTTAAAATTTGTAATACAATTCACGTAAAAGTCGTGTAAATCGAGTGTTTGTACAGATTTCTTCATAAATCGTCACATGAAATTTATTTTGAGTAAATTTCATCTGAAAAGCATTTTAATTTCATGTGAAGTTAAGTTCACATGAATTTCACGTGAACAATATTTGTCTGTGTAGCATACTTATTCAATATTATTTTCTGTGCATGGACTAGATGCTGGGGAATAGAAGGATCCAGTGGTCTAATACTGAAACTTCAGTGTGTACCTTGTGTCATACATATATCAGCACAGGAAAATATAATTCTGAACCAGTTGTGTCAGGAAGCGATAACATTTATTTATTGGTTATATTGGTAGATTATTAATCCAGCGTAAATCTGCTCAATAATTTACTCATTCGGTTTGACTACACGTGCACTGGTTATATCGAATGAACATGCGCATCAGTAAACATCTAGTTAATTTAAAATCTGAAATATTATTTAAGTTTTTTTTTGTTTTTTTGTTTTGTAATGAATTTAACACATTGCCCATTATTGTTATTAAGAATGCAAAAAAAATATGCAGAAAGCTCAATGCCACGGTAGATGTCCGAACGTTATGCGTTTGGTACAAGTTTCTCTACTAAAATTAAAATATAAGTAAATAATTTTAACATATCTTACTCGTGAAGTATGGCTAGCTGGCTTTCAAGATCCCATTTGAAATACCCGTTCTTTACACATACAGCAATTTCTTAAAATATATAACAACCAGCTATAAATTCCCGCGTTCTTCGGTTTTGAACTATTTTTATTGGGGTTCTTCGGCACTCGTGATCATACTTTGATTATTCACTCTTTCCAAGTAATTATCCTTGTATTCTCCACACGAGATATTTAAATCTAAAATTAAACTATCAAGAGTGGAGAAATCTTGTAATGCCCAAGAGCATTGAAGGCGAATCTGTTTCTCCCGTGAAATCTGTGGGAAAATCGAATATGTAAAATGGCGGGAAAATTCATGCAGAAATTTAATCACCGCCCGATGGTTAAACAAGTCACGTGCATTTTAAATCACCGGCTTAGAGTGGGAGAAAATCATAACGACATCAGAGTCCAAGCTACATGTATCATATTGGCAGAAATACATTTGCTCGTTTATCCATGTACATTATTAAGGGAAGTATAAAAATAATTTTGTTACCTTTGTCTGTTGTTTCTCCAAAGGCTTGTGTATCGTACTCGTCAGACATAAGAAAATCGTTGATTCTTCCAAGGGAAACATACAACTGTCAACAAATATCTGTTTAGCCTATAGAACTTTATTTTTTCTCTAATAAAAAAATCGCTCGTGATTGCCAGCCCTTTCAACTATCATGGCAAACATTCCTAATCGATATTCAGATAAATTAATTTGATTCATTGAAATATGTGTCTTTTATAAAAGAAAGTCATAAAAAGTTTCTTAAAAACTGCTTTCATTGAAATCTGTGTCTTTTATAAAATTTAAAATTTATAAATAGTTTCGCAAAACTTCGCGCTTTTACATTTTTACGTGGACTACGGTCTGTATAAGACAAAATATCATTGAAAAGACAAAGACCCCCCCCCCCAAAAAAAAAAAAAAATAAATAAAAAAACAAAAACAAAAAACAAAAACAAAAACAAAAAACAAAAAACAAAACAAAACAAAACAAACAAACAAACAAAAAACAAAACTAAACAAAACAAAAAACAAAACAAAAAACAAAACAAAACAAAAACAAAAACAAAAAAAAGAAAAAAGATACAAAAATATACAACTTCGGTTTGAAGGTTGGGGTAACACATATGTATGTTTGTACACGCATTGCATTATCATCTAAAACATATAAATGCGTCAGGTTATCGACCTATATTTTAAAAAGCCGTATATATGGTCCATGTTCATTGTAAAAATTCATGAAATATTTATGTTTGTTCATGTGCATGATTAACTGTAAAACTGTTACATACACTCACGATTTTTTATGCAAATATATAATTCTGTAGCCCTATGTCATCATGTAAAAAAAATTACGGAACGTATCAAGATTCAGGACCTTGTTTAACAAATATTTCGCATAATCACACGTTTGGAAAGTGGGGGGACATTTAACACGGGTTAAAACGGAGTCAGATGCTCTAGAAATTATAATAATACAAGATCAAATGTCATTGAAAAATAATTTTAAATAGAATAAAAACTCGGCCACAATAAATAAAAACATTATAAAATATTGTGTAAACCACGGGTATCATTATAAACATCCAAAGAAAGATCCCTGTCTCACGGTTTATTGTTGTATTTTATGCTACTGACCTGTGATACACCATCTACGATGAAGGGAAGTACCATAAAAGGTGCTTTAATGGCTGTCATAATAGACAAGGCCACAAAAGCTCGCTCAGCTACATATGGCTCAGAGGATATCAATGAAAATATCAGAACAACAACTAAATTCATCTGTTAAAACAAAAAAAAAAAAAAAAAAAAAAAAAAAAAACACACACACACATTAAAACATTTTAAAACAAATTCAAAATTCAGGAGACTACAAAAACGTATATGCGAAAAGGGTGAATTTAATATGACAGCCGATAAGTAAAAAAATTTTAAATAAATGAAATTATAGCCGTACGTCATGTCTGCACTATTTTGGGTTAGAACAGTCAAAACTAAGAATTGTACTTTGATATACATGTTATTGTCATTAATCTATTTGTCATACAGAAGGAATGCAGGAATTGTTTTGAGATAGAATATGCGTAAGTCTGTTAGTTTATCTGGAAAATTGATTTTTATGGTTGCAATTTCTTAAAAAGGGCATATTAGTAAGAGACAAGAATTCTTAAGGAAAAGAAAGAAATTTTACATGTTCTACAAAGAAAATGTAAATTGACAATGAGAAAAGCAATACCGTCGAGTTTTTTATGGAGGGTAATAGTTGAATACTTTCATTTTTGTCAATTTTTGAAATGAACTTCAAGATAAGAGGCAGACTTAAATGAATTTGTATTGACTTAAGTTCAAAATCTTTTCAGTGGAGGAGACGAAGTAAGTCATCACAACAATGATTTTTGGTGACTGAAAATTTCATATATACAGGGGAAGAAAAAATTACTTACATAAAATGAATTCATATACACCAATGTTATTTCACTACAAACTATTCTCATGAACTTTTTCATTTTTGCTATCTCTTTCCGGCGTATTGATGCAACTTTTTCGGTGAAAAACGACTCCCATGTGTAAACTTTTATAATCTGAAAATTAACAACAACGTGGATTGGAGGATATATTGAAGAAACAAATGTGTCAAGTCCCATTACTGTTTGTCCTCACTACCAAAGGCTTAATTGGTAAGAGTAATCAAGGAAACCAAGATTATAACGGTAATCAAAAGAATGTAATCCAGAGACAAAGACCAGACAATGGAAAACATACATACACAACAAAGAATATAAGGTAACTAAAAAAACATACAAAGTAACAAAAGCAAATGAGCAACTCCGACTCCACTAAAACCTGGAAGCATGGAACAGGTGCACCGCTAGGTTAAGCGTCCTCTACTTTTCTAGAAACACCCACCGCGTTGCTCATAAAAAGTCAAGTCCGGGGTAGTCGAAAGTGGAAAATAAAAACTATACAACTACTTGTCCGTTACGTGTAATTTTGTAAAAAAATGACACATGTTCTAATTAATATAATCAATTGCTGAACAGGTGCGCTGCTGTACAAAACAATAAAACAAAGCTGTCAACTCATTATTATAATGTACAATCCCATTGAAATACAAGAAGCTGCGCCGATGTAGAGTCATGTAATATCTTTTTATTCTGAAGCATTTTTGTCTACTTTATCCTGCAGATTTGATAGATCTACGTTGGCGCAGGTATCACAAATTAAAAAAAAATGAGAAATTTTGTACCAAATTTATTATAATAAGCTGGAATTGCAAAAACTTGAGTTTTTAACTACGTTCGACTACGTCATTCCTTAACAAGAACTTCGTCTAACTAAAAAATCTAATATTGTAATTTTGTTGTACTACGTTAAGTCCTTAACAAAAATGCAGATTGGTAACAATCCATTACTATGTTTATAATTCAGCCTAGACGGGGGCCAAGACATTTTATTGTACCGTGTATTTTGACTCCATAGTTGTATCAATGCATGACATAAATAACTCGCATAAAATAACCAGCACGTTTAAGTTTGTTCTCCAATTCTTCCTTAACTAAAGTTTTAATCAATCATATTGCTTGAAATCCAATTAATACTTCAGGATTCAAGAAACTAAATTCCTGGGAAATTTTGCCCTGAAATATAGTTCGTCTTTATTTATGAATAGAATGGACACTTTTTTGTAATAACATGGTCATTCAATCATATGTACTCACATGTATATAAAATGTGCATGTACTTAAAACCTAATTCCGTATTCTCAATTACGACGAATACTTCTAGTAGTTATGGTCTTTTTCGATGTTCTGACCAATCTATCTTAGCACTCAGGGCCAGTATAACTAAGTAAGGGCCAATATATTCGATAAAAGTAAACAAATCAGTCAATACTATTTTGTAACAACCTTAATGCCTTTGACAATTTCGTCGATAACTTTTGCTCTCTTTCCCTTCAGTGTTAAAACTTCCGTAAAGAACCCTGTCCTGAATTTTCCAAGAAATAGTGCGATACCAGTTGTAGCGAGCAACGTCCCTATACATCCTAAAAAGGCTATTCCAACTGGCTCGTAGAGTTCGTATAGACCAATTCCTACGATGAACCAAACGCTTAGAAATTGTTGTGAGTAATGAAAAGAGTTTTGAATACGTTGGCAATCTGCAGAAACCAAGTTCATTATTTCACCAGTTGTAATCCCATTACTTGAGGATGTACATTTAAGGCACTGGAAAAGAAAAAAAAATGTTAACACTAGGTAGATTTAAAAAAAAAAGTATCGGTGTCACACTACCTTGTATGGCGGTGTCAATCTACTCTGTTTGGTGGTGTCAATCTACCCTGTATGACGCTGTCACCCTACTCTGTATAGCAGTGTCACCCTACCCTGTAAGGCGGTGTCACTCTACTCTGTATGGCGGTGTCACCATACCCTGTATGGCGGTGTCAATCTACCCTATATGGTGGTGTCACCCTACCCTGTTTGGCGGTGTCATCTTACCGTTTAGCAGTGAAACCAAACCATTTCGACGGTGTCACCTTATCCTGTTTCACCGTTTCGCCTCAGCCTGTTTGACGGTGTCACCCTTCCCTGTTTCACCTCAGCCTGTTTGACGGTTTCACCCTTCCCTGTTTGACATTATCAGCCTACTTCGTTTGTCGGTGTCTCCTTTCCAATACAAAATTAACCATCACCGACAATGAACAACTAGAGGTTTGTAATTAGGGCTCCCAAAACAAAGATGGGGAATCTTATTGATTTTGCTCTGTTTCTTCCGTCTGAAATTTTTTTCGACCGGGATCTCATAAAACTTTGTATACATATGCGGTATTACCTGAAGTTGTGTCTAAGCGTATATGAAGATATGCTGCCGCTGACATGGAAACCGACTTATCGCCTAAAATTTAAGGTTCTCCGATTTGGCTGAGATTTGGTTTTTAGGATAAAAGTGACATGGTGCGTGCGAATTTTATGTTTTGAGAAGACTCAAAAGTCCATGTTGCAATGCCGGCTGTTTTTTTTCTGCACAAAATTCAATATGCTCGAATTTGAATGAAATATATTTCGAGCCTGCCTGGAGTCACAGATGAGGCCGGTTTTGGGGGCCCTTCATGATCCTTAAGATCATAATCATCTCCTGTTTATTTTTTTCTTTATATCTTGTTCACTCCTGTTTAGTAAGTAAAACCTTTATTTTCTTTTTTAGGCAAATTTTTAAATTTGCTGTCATTTTCATCGATACAAAGCACAAAACAATGTGATAGGTTTTTGTTCTGTAAAGTCGGAATTGTTAAGAACACACACGCACAAAAGCGGTCAATTAAAATAATCTTTTGTTTTTACAAAACTTGACTACAAATTATTACCTTAAATGTATCAAAATAAAAAAATCTACCATGATGCATTAATTAAAATGCGAGTCATGTGTCAAGAAATGGGTGAATGTCAAAGCTACAAATGTATCATTGCACATGGAATGTTTTGACAAGAAATATCAATTTCCTTCAATTATTTCTTACCTTGGCAAATATCATTCCTACCAAAGCCGTTTTAACCTTGAGTGCCAGTATGAGTACGAGTTGTTCCGAGTGTTGATAGAAAAACAACATCAACTGAGTAGTTAGGAAAAGGGAGATAGCAAGAAATACTGGGTACCAGTTCTGTCCTTGGTGGTCTGGGCTCTGGACTTCTTGAATGATCTCTCTGTGTGAATGAGTATAAATATAACGAGTTAATGTTATTTGGACTTATAATTTTCTCAGTAGGTTTCCAAAAAAAAAAAAAAAACAACAACAAAAAAAAAAACAACAACAAAAAAAAAACAAGAACACAAACAACTTCGATACAAGGGTACTGGGTCCAACAAATTACGCATCCTAAATTTTAAGAGACTGCATGTGCTCACCTTAAAATGAGTGGACAGACCAATGTCAGTAAATCTGCCAATAGCCATATAAACGATATACCAAGCCACGCCGGACCGTAGTTCCGAAGAATAAAAAGTCGGAGAGAAGGTATAGGTTGGTTATCCTTGGCACACTTCACATCATGATACAGTGATGTTTTCTCATTCGCAGTTAAATGTTTTACTTTATATCCATTATTAGTCAAGTTGTTGATTTTTCTGAAATAAACAAAGAATGTAAAGGAAACTATTGCGTACATTATATTTTGCGAATTAGTCTATCATTCTTTATTAGTCATTGTAAAAATTCATGTGGCAATTCTAAAGCAGTCGCATTGTTTGCAACAAAATATACGTCGCATAAATTTCTGAAGTTACAGTACATTTAAAAGGAACTAGAATTGTCACATTACCTTGTTTGAAAGGGTGGCCTATCTTTTACGTATCATATTTCGTTGATCTTATATTGAATTCTATGTATTTTGTTGTTTATAGTCAAAAGTTGTTAACATGTACAAGTAATATAGGATTAAAAAACCAAAATGTTTTGTCGTCATTTTAATTTTTTTATGCTTACATTGATTTATTTTGTTCTATTCTCCACTTCTCCAGTATATCTTCTATTATTGAATTCGCTCGAAGTGTAGACACCTGGTTCCAAAGATCTTGTAAAGAAATTCCTTCCTTATAACACCGTGAAACAAGCCTGTTAAACGATAAATAATAGGATTTATTTCAAAATGTTCATATACATGTAGTTGCACATTCATTCATGCATGCGGTTTACTTGCTAAAAGCTTATGTCTATTACAGGTTTATAGAATTTCTATAGAAAGTACATCATTACCCGATAATCGCAAAATAATGATGTATGATGCATGTACTTTATGTGCCTATTTATGAGTAAAGACATTACATTCCAATATCATGCGGACATGTATATATACACAGGAATATATCTAAGTAAACAATAGCCCCATTTGAAAAGTAAACGGAAGCTAAATATAAATAACATACAAATAAAACACATAAATATATAGAAATGAGGCCCAAAGTTTCGGCCTTACGTCCTTCGCAAGGGGCGAAAAAGTCTGAAAGTGAGGACTGTCGACCCAGACTGAGGAGACAAGGTGACCTTCAAAATATATACACGGTATGCAATATTCGCAGCTGTAATTATTTTTATTTGGGAAATTGCCTTCATCTGGAAAAAAATTATTTGATTTTTATCCATATTTCTGATTGGTCGGTTTCTTATAACAAATGTTTAGGTTATTTGTATTTATAACCTGGTTTGATACTGTGACGTTATTCTTGACTGGTCAGCATGTACTTTGCGTGATTCCGAAATAAAACAACGCTTTGTTGTGTGTGTTTGTTTTCTCAGTCTACAAAGAAAAATCTTCATTCCTGGATTACATTCTTTTGATTTCTGCTAGAATCATGTTTCCTTTGATAACTCTTTGATTACAATTTAGATTGAATCCATTAGAGGCTAAATAAATATGCTCTGCTGATCAGTGTCAAAAAATGAAATGTAAGTTGCCAAATAAAAAAAAAAAAAGAAAAAGAAAAAAGAAAAAAAAGAAGAAAAAAATCCAGGATCTTCCGTATAACATTCCTAAAATTAAAAACACTCCTTACTTCATGTATAATATACCCTTTCACCTTTGTAAATAAGAAAACTCAGAATTTCACCTTCAGAAAATATACCTTTCTTGTGCTAATCTCTCGCAACTGAATTTACAGAAAGTTACTTACGGAGTATACCAACTAAATGTCAACATAGAAAGGATTGATGAATCGTCCAATGGACAACTATTTCCCTGTAAAATAATAAACTGTTTGTAATACATTTTGCATTTTAATATGGATTATGAAATACAAAAAAAAAGTTGAAATGCAGAAGCATGATAACCTGTTTCATCAAACTTATTCTACAAATATGTTCGTTTATACAGTTTAAGCACATGCTATTAACACTACACTATTAAGACAATATCTGAAAGGTGCTTTTCATCAAGCAGTTTGTTCCAGTTGAATCACTTGTTTATAGTGTGATCATTTACTGGTTCGATTCAGTAGGAATCAATGCAACAGTTGTACCGCACCAACCTAACTAAAAATATCTATCTTTATATACTAAATGTAAATGAACGGGTTGATTTTTTTATCAAGCACATCTGTTCGTGCAGAATAATTCTTTGCAAATTTTGTTTTAAGTGCCGCCTGTATTTAAGCAGGAACCTGACATAATATTTCAAATTATGATACAAGCACGAAATTTTGTACACATTTTCTTAAATATATGCTCTTTCAAATGAAAGCGTGAGCCACTTCGATTTCGCCATTTTTCAAGATGGCCTTCTTTTTTTGACATGTCGGTCAAAACCAAACTTTCATTCACTAAAGATATGGTTTTTATGTCAAGTTAATTGAAGATAATATCTTCATTCAAATTATCTTTGGAATCGAAATGGTCCTAAAATATAAAAAATATCCAAATTCATCCGCGAATGCGCCATTTTTGTCGTATAAAATCAAGATTTGTTAACCTGTGACAGGTTGGGTCAATAAAAATCGCTATGTGCTACATGCACACCTGAGCTCATACAGATTTTGAATCCTCTTTATATATATGCGTGTGTGTAGAATGCCATTTCAGGTATCATAAGACGTTTTTGTCGTTTTGAAATGCCATTTTTGGATTTGATTTTTCCCAATATTTTTTAAAAGGTGGTAATTTTACCTCATATGTTTATAGTAATGCAGTTAAAATGTTACACATCACAGTAAAACATGTGTTCTCTATGTTAGAATACTTATAATTGTTTAGTAATGCGCATGCGCATGTTTGGTGAAAAACTTTTAATTTTTACTGAAACAACTTTTCATGTGTCATCGCAATTACAACTGCATAATGCTGTGCTTTGCAATCCGGATTTGTAGTTCTAATAATTTCTGGAGCATAGTTTCCTGCAACTGCACTTCAAAAGTTATTGGCACGATGCCGCAATCAGAGGCAACGAAGTCCAATATGGCACCCACATATCGTGTTGTCTTTGCCAAACTCATCTATCTTGAGGCGGTAATTCCACCTTTCGATACAAGGACTGACCCAAAGTATGCCCTGCATGCAATACAGCTCTTTTTACAAGCTCAGTCAATGCAGCTTTGAACGGTGGGATAGCATTATATGGCTTTTGCTTTCATGCAAAAAGATCAAGAGTCGTTTGTAGCGGTCATATATAATTACGACGAATAATTCAATAATACTGACATAAGGCGAACCACTTTTGCCAGTTAGAGACTCAATCAATGGAACATCTCCGTTGCACCAGGAAAAACCATTCCAGGCGTGCCAACATGACTTTTTCACTTTCCCAACAAAGGCATTATAAGCGTGGAGAAAATAGGTAGGACTCTTGCCTTCGTTCAAAGTTTTCTATCGATATCGTGAAAAAGAGAATCCATCTGAAATATTCACCTCTAAAAATACAACCATAAGTTGTTCAACATTCAACTGAACAAACACCGATAACATCGCTACCATTAACAGCTGCGTCCTCCGCATGCAAGAATATTCGGCAGTCTGCTTCTTCATAGTTGCACGGAGCAATTGGTGATACATCGTTTCACTATTGGAAAGAAAATATTCATCTTTTGTCCCAAAAATTGTAGTTTCAGATCGGTGGTGTTGGTTTTAAATTTCAGGAAAGCATGTCGAATATTAGTGTAAGATTCAAAAGGTTTCTGTGCGTGTAGAGGGAGAGTAAGTTTTTCGATACTAGACATTTCATTTTGGGTGTTGAAAAACGGAAATCCCTGTTCCAAGGAACAATGTAAAAGCAGTTGTCGATGAGTGATTATGATCGATATTATCAATAACTGAAGTCGTTAAGACACCATTAAAAAAATCATACGATATGCAAATAGCATGTTGAAACAACAAATCAATAAAATTACGCTTCCTGTCTTTTTTAAAAGGAGTCCAACATTGATCACAAAAGGAGGCTCGCGGTCTGTAGAAAATTTTTGACGACTGCCTTCATTAGCTGCTTTTTATGAAAATTATACAGTAATAGTTAAGAAATGGCTAGGTCAGAATCAAAATTCCATTTTCAATTTGAGACTCGCTATCAGAGCCATGCTCAATCGATACTGGTGCTACACTCGATACTAGTGCTAGAAGAGAGTTTGGAACGGTTTCAGTCATGGATACGTCGTCGAAAGTGCAATTGAAACGTATCTTGTTTTGACTCGTATCATTTCGTGCAATCTCAGCTGCCCTTCCCAGATACATAGCATTGGTATAATCACCAGCAGTGATCATCGCCTGACCAACATCCTTCTCGAACACAGGTATTACATCCCTCCCTTTGTTATATCTGTTTTTCACTCAGTTCAGTTGACATCTACTTAGGATGGGGGAAAATCTTGCAACCTTTCTCATACAATGAACAAAGGTCAGCAAGTTAAAAAAAACAACACAACCAGGATTTGCTTTTTTAGATTCTACTATATGGATAACAAGTTCTGCAAATACCAGTTCGTCTGTGTGTTGCTCCTTTTTCTTATCAGAAAAATCACCCTCGTTTAACACTTTCCTTTCGCGATTGTATAAGTAAGGCGGTAAGGCATTTTGGGTGGTATTTAAACGTCTGTGCAACGACATTTTACAAAAGGGTTTTGATCTTGCAAGACGAAAACACAATGGTTAAGTCTGTCATATAGTTGCATCGTCATTCCCTCTTGTCTACTGTTATGATGGATTCCTTTTCACACAAGAAGCTTTTTGCTTCATCCACTATCTCGACTGTGCCTCTTTCGTTGATGATTTAAGATGTTTCAACTTAATCTTCAGTTCCTACATATCTTCGTTTCATGGTTCTTTCTTATTTTGATTTATTGAAAAATATCCAGCAAGAATGAGTTATATACTATTTAAAGTTGTTTCGATACCATGGTCATCATCTATTCGTCTTATATCTTAGGGTACGGGCATCTCATTCCACCTTTTGAACTCGGAAATATGTTTTGCCAAATGAGTATATCCCTATTTGAATTTATCTGATGGATCAGTGCGGGACATGAATGCCTTGTCTTCCTTACAAATGAACTATTTTGGTCCAATCAGTTTCCCTTTTCTCCTCAGGAGACATGTCAACAAATGAAAAATCTTAAAAATATGCAACAAAAAACTGTATATAACTGTGTTTGAGACTACCTGTCCTAAACTTTTCAAATCAGATTAATCGTTATGAATAGTAGAAACAATCTCAGACTTTGGGAAGGGCCGAGAGATTATCTTTTTACCAACTTTATCTCTTGAATACACTCTGTTGTATAGGATTCGACTAGTTTTGACGGTGTTGTTCCTACACATTGCCCAATCGTTCATTTAGCACCATATAATCCCGTACAAAACTGGTACTAATACTCATGCCGAGTTTCACGGCTGGAAGTTGCACCAGTATATGCCCTGGTAGGTTATTGAATCTCAAAAACATCTATTTAACTGATATTTAAAGAATACAACGTTTCACAGTAATATGTAACACTTTTAGTAAATTGATATCACCGTATGGAAAACTGGCTTTGACCGCCATTTTTAAAAGTTGACGGCCGTCTTTAAAAATTCAAAATCGAGCTGGCTCACGCTTTTATTTCAACAAGCATATAATAAGGTATAACAGTGCAAAATTTGGTGCTTGTTTCATTATGTGAAATATTTTGATGAAATTCTGAGCTTATCCGCTCCACTACTGGAAGAAAAGACTATTTTGTTCCGCGGGTTGGTTGATTTAAGGAAAGCAATTCAAAATGAATGTTTTCTTTTTGTATCCGATGTTATATTCAGTGTAATACGGTAGAAATGGTTTAGTAGGTACACCGATTGGTTTATATCGGGTAATTGGTAAAGCAAGGTAAACCGATAGGTTCATATCGGGTAATTTGGTAAAGCAAAGTAAACCGATACGTTTATATCGGGTAATGTGGTAAAGCAAGGTAAACTGTAGGTTCATTATCGGGTAATGAGGTAAAGCAAGGTAAATCAATTGGTTCATATCGTGTAATTGGGAAAATCTCAAGGTTAGTTTCCGGTTGTTTTAAAGTGAGAGCTGACATGGTTCTCTTTTATACACATGTTTACCTCATCAATATCAGTATAATTTCCAGCCTTTGATTTACTTTCCGCCAGACCGTACAGTACAAATTGACAACATATACACACAAAGATGAAATAATTTATGATGCTGTTGATGCAGCCAGGCTGAAAGCATATAAAGTGCTCATATATATTGTTATTGTAGTACTCTTACTCGATGGTGAAAATTAGTTTTCCCACACTTAAATCCTTAGTGGTCCATATACACATAAAATAGGAAGCTATCAATCAATGAAAGACAACAAAGGAACATAAAACACACACAAAAACGAAAACCACAAATAAAAAAGAGTTACAAGAGAACAAACCATTGAATTGGGTGACTATAAAGACATAATTATATATTTTACACAATTTATACATAATTATACAGTAAATTAAATTGAAATATACTTCGAAATTAATTACATTAACACAGTGGAATTCATTGTTGCTTTCTTTATGACTAAAAAACACACATCAATAATATATTCATGTTTTGTGCGAAAGCTATTTTTTTTACTTTTTTCAACAACAAAAAATCATATGTTATGAAAACAGCATTTTTTGTTTAAATTTTGTATTAGTAAAAAATAAATTCTGAACTCAAATTTGTTTCCTTTCACTATGAGTTAGATCGAATGTGTTACCTGAAAAGTAATGTCATTTTGGACAATAAGAAGAGAACACACAACGGACAATAGCCAAAATATCCATAGTGCCCAGCATCTCTTTTTTCCTTTTCTTCGTTCAAGCTGAGTAACTAAAGCCATAGAGCCCTAAAAATAAATAAAAGCAGATTGTCGAAGTTTTACGTATATAATAGTTGCTTATTTAGGGACAATTTATTGAAGGAGAATGTTATTGCTTAAAACGTTGACAAAATTGCTTTGAGCCGTAGCGAGAGCAGTTTCAATCACGTTTCAAGGGCAGCTGATTTATCGGTTATGCCATACCTTATTCCACGTAAGTAACTCTTGTGAATCTGGAGCGGGCTTTATGCCCAGGGCATTACATTGTATCATGTAGCAATATCCTTTTGAATTTAACGTAAATTCATGAATACCACATGACTATATTTTAACCAATAAAAATAGTCCATTCTTTCAAAAGTCAGAAAAAATGACGCGACATTTTAAAAAGATACTCACGTAGACTAGAAGATTAAGAATTAAATTTATAAGAAGATCAATTGGAATCCCTCTGCTTATTTCACATCCATGGCCATAGTGACACGTACTCCACAAATAAAAGCCTGTCAGTATGAATAATAAAATGCAGATTCCCTGAAAAACAAACAGTTCATTGTTGACATGCTCCAGTTTGGTCGCTCCATTACAACATCACCGTATCAATTGGACTTTTCTTAATGCAAAATTAATAAAAAAAAATATAAAAAAAAAAAATATCTCAAGTACCACATGCACGTTTTGATGTCTTTGACTAGCATATTGTATTAATACAATTTGGTCGCTCCGTTAAAATCACCGTATCAACTGATGTTTTCGGGTGTTTCTAGGAAAGCAAATGGCGCTTACCGTACCGGTGCACCTGGTCCATGCTCCCAGTTTTTTCGCTCATTTACATTTGTTACTTTGTATGCATCATTTTGGTTGTTTTATGTTCTGTGTGGCGTATGTCTGTTTTCCTTGTCTGGGTCTTGTTCCTGGATTACATTCTTTTGATTTCCGCTAGAAGTTTGGTTCCCTCGATTACATTTAGTTAATATTCACTCGGATTTACTGTGAATCTTTTATGAAATCGAATGTTTTAAAACGATGTCTATGTGCGTTTTTATCATATATAACACTGGGATAACGACCTAGCTTAATTTTTTAACAACCACATATCATAGGTTAAGATTTTATATAAAAATTAAAAAAAAGGTGTAGTTTGTAATTTTCACAAGTTCAAGCGCTTTTGTATCCCTCCGTTTGTTTGTATTATTATATGACTATAAATAACCACGATTTTAATTGGTTCAATCGGTATTTTGCTAAATGACATTGTTAGGTTCTTAAGCAAAAGATGATTACCGCGCGTCGTGGCACTCGATGTATTCATTACCTGCTAAAGCTTTGAAAATGTGTGGCAAAATAATATTGTCCTTGGTAATCACATGTACATGTTTCAGGTCTCATTGGTTGATAAATCATGGTATAACCTAATCCAAAGTCATTTTTTGTACATGTGTAATATTTTTGTAATAATTATGTAATAATAACAACTAATTAACAAATTCCAAATCGATTCCGAAATCCATCTCAAATAAATGATATGTCACATTTAATTTGCGGTTGCAACAAAACTGCATGGATTACACTGCTGGTATGTAGTACTAAAGTAACAATTACTTACAGTTTTAAAAACACTGATAGTCCCTATTCGGAATTGTTCTAGATCAGAATCTTCAAACTTTCTTGAACAGCATGTCCTGAGCGTATATAATTTGTATAACAATAGCCATACAATTGGTATCCAGCGTGGCACCGTTATCAAGAAACATGTCGTAAAATAGGGCGAGGCGCCAAGTTTTGTTGAATTATTCTGGAAAAAGAGAATTAAATGGATATACACAAATGTATTGGTGATATGCCAATAAGGTATAACAATCTGATATCGAGATACTAAAGCAACACATTCCTGGTGATAAAGGACTGCTTTTAATTCCTCTCTATCCCATGAATGGTATTGAACAAATAAAATGCAATGACAAATATCATCCATTGGCAATAATTCCAATCTTAAGAACATTATGATTACGATCTCAATGATGACAGTAATCGTAAAAAAAACGTTGCTACCATACATCAAACAAAAGACAAACTACAAAACGGTATTATCTGTTTTATTCCATTTAATTTCGGCATCCTAATTTTGAATTTTTGGAGATCAGTAGTTCTTATTTAATACGTATAGCACGTTTATTGAATTCAACTATGTCACATTCATTGACGCCATTTGCAAGGTCAATTTCGAGTGCCGATAATGTTTTTGAAAAAAAACTATTTTGGAACTGTTTTTTAAGTGACAGATTAATTGTTGACTTGGGCACTGAATGACAAGAGTAAAAATATACGAAACTTACCCAAAAAGTGGAATTTTCACAAAAGTCCACGATTGTCATCTTGAATACAGAGAATAATTTTCAGTTACATGTATCTAATTAAAGAAAATAGACGAAGCGAATACTAATAAAGACAAAATTCAAATTAATCGTGATAAATATTTATAAAAATGTATACATGTGCACGCTTGGGTATACGTACTCACTCCTGTGTCATTCCTGTCACGTAGTTTACGAAGTCTACACGTTTGTAAGAACATGTCTAAAACCCGCAAACCTGTCTAGACCTGCCATAAACCAAATCCTGTCTAAATTAGACATTAAATTTACAAAACACCTGTCTAAACCCGACCTTGAATAAACCGAAATCCTGCCTAAACCGGACCATGAACAAGCAAAAACCCTGTCTTAACAGGACATTGAATAAACCGAAATCTTGCTTAAACCGAACATTGAATAAACTGGAATCCTGTCTAAACCAGACATTCAATGAACCGAAATCCTAAAGCGGACCTTGAATAAACATTAATCCTGTCTAAATCGGTCATTGAATAAACCGAAATCCTGTCTAAAATGGACATTGAATAAACAATAACCGTGTCTAAACCAGTCAGGGAATAATCCGAAATCCTGCCTTAACCGGACTAGAATAAACCGAAATCCTGTCTAAACCAGATATTGAATGAACCGAAATCCTGTCTAAACCGGTCCTTGAATAAACCGATATCCTGCATTAAGCGGACCTTGAATAAACCGAAATCCTGCATAAAGCGGACCTTGAATAAACTGAAATCCTGCCTAAACCGGATCATGAATACACAATAATCCTGTCTAAACGGGACATTGAATAAACCGAAATCCTGCATAAACCGGACATTGAATAAAATTGAATCCTGTCTAAAACAGACATTGAATGAACCGAAATCCTGCCTAGACCGGACATTGAATAAACAGAAATCTTGCCTAGACCGGACATCATATAACAAAAATCCTGTCAAAACCGGACATTGAATAAACCAAATTCCGCCTAAGCCGGACCTTGAATAAACCGAAATCCTGCTTAAAGCGGACCTTGTTGAAACCGAAAGCCTGCATAACCCGACCTTAAATAAACAAAAATCCTGTCTAAATCGGACCTAGAATAAACCAAAATCCTGTCTAAACCGGACCTTGAATAAACCAAAAATCCTGTCTAAACCGGATATTGAATAAGTCGGAAACCAATTTTATATAGTTGAAGACGTAGCTCATTACATATTAGTAACTCGTTCCCCCTTATATGAATGAAAATCTTAAATTTGAAAAACGAAATGATTTCGAAAAAAAAAACTTTCAATACCATCAATACCAATCAAAGGGCAAGTAAACTAGCTTTTTTTCCTCACAAAATCATTTGAACCGAAAGCCAATTATTTTTTGTTGCTTGTATTAGCTTTACTTATAATGTACTTTTTTGTGATTGTTTCCTTTTTACCTTGACTATTATAGTTGTCACAAACTAGATAATGTTTCATAACAATATATCTTTTAATTTAAATTTAAGGTGCGGTAGAGGATCCAGTATAAAATTTGGGAATGGTCCCAAATTAACATCGTTTAGCTAAAACAGGGTTGAAAACTTCTGGAAATCATAACATATATCATAATCATATTGCTTGAGCTAAATTAGTACACATCACATCACATCACATCTCACCACATCACCTAATGTTATTTTTACGGTCTCGTCTTAACTTAGTAAAAGATAAATAACACTATTAAATTCGTATGCCTATACTCTATTGTAATTATTGTTATTTCAGGAGAAGACTTCTTAAGTATGTTATTTAACTTCTGTCTCATCCATTTTGTTTATTACAAAATATGTGTAAACTAACTAATCATAACCATCTTGAATTCTGAACAACACCATGTACAACACGACATACACGTAATAAACTTAAAATCGCATTTTGGAATCATTTTGGCAAGGACATGCTACTACATAATCTACTTGCTGATAGTCAATTAGACATCTCTATATCTCGTAAAGGCAAGGTTTTTTTTTTCAAATAGACATATACAACTTCTCATTACAACTTTTCTACATTGTTCTTGTCACTAATCATGAGTGGTTAAAAATACAATATAACAATACAAGATCATAAGAATAGAATATAAACATGGTAACTGTTTAATCCATCACTAATCTCTTAGATATGTATTTTTGCATGGGTTTCGGACATTATTTTGTTTTAACTGATATGGACAGCTTTTTCATGCCAATGCAACCAAACAAAAATTAAAACTTTATTTTCTCTGTATTGTTTTTTCATGATAGACTTGGAATTCCTAATTGGATATCCTTAAGACAATTAACTCTTAAACATGTCGGGCAGCCATTTTAAGTTTTATTCTCGTTAGCTTATGAATTTAATCACATTTGAAATGTCGTTTATTGTTCATGACCTCGCCAAGTTATCAGAAATAGAAAGAAAACGGGGATCGAACACTTTTCTTTTTGAGTGTTTATTGACAAAATAAAAACAAACTAGAATATCAGGTGTGTTCCCGTTTTGTTTTCCTCGTATTTTGTTTCTGAACAATTGGCATGATTGCAAGGTATCAGGAGGAGTCGTTTGGTTCAGGACCCGGCTTCGTAAATCATCTCGAACTGAGATTTTTCCAAATCCTTCCTCAACTAAAACTTGACCAATCAGATCACTTGAAATTGCAAATTTGAGGAAAAACACAGGACTTGAGGAAATTCTCAACTTGAGACATTTTATGAAACCCAGGCCAGGTTTATGTGTGACTGTTTTCTCAGCAACTGTATAAGAGATAAAGGGTTCAGTTCGCGAATTAAGAAATGTGTACATGTACGCCGTGAGCCTCCACCCGGGATCCGCCCCTGCAGTGTAAATCGCTAAAGAGCCGAATGAATTTGACTTATCAATGCTATTTAAAAGTAACACGAAGCGTAGCATATAATTTTTTGGGGGTTTCGTATAAAAAACTGTCTTGACTCACAACTGAATAGATAAACAACTGCAGAATTATGTACAATTAAGATAAACTACATTTGTGAAATATACATATACATGTATTTTAAGCCTGTCTTGTCTACTGAATTATTTAATTAATTGCATTTTTTATTTATATATATTTACTGACCTTCAATAAAATTAAAATGGAAGTTTCTGATAATCATGCAAAGCCAATATGTCCATTTTTTTCCGCGGCGGGGCTTCTGCCTTTTACACCATATTTAAGATTTAAACAATGGGTTATTCTCTCTTCTAGATAAGTTGACTTGACATGAGTTGGTGTGTTGATTTTCCTTTACAATACCTCTGGCCGATGTTCGGAATGATCACAATTCTCTCTTATTCTTAGACAGATATAGAATATAATCAGCTGTAAATTCCTTGTGTTATTGTAACAAATTAAACGAAATTAAATACCGATTATCTTTCAATGTAATTTTGTAACGTAAATAAATTTAATAATCTATTTATTTATCAGACGCTAGGTTTAAAAAAATATTACGTGTATCAGACAATAAAAGTTACCTTAAAGAATAAAACAAAGAATGTGGCTTTAAGAATTGAATTAACTTGAACAGTTAATCAATAAACAACCATTTTGATATAAACCAGTCAGAATTATCGGGGTATGATAAATAGGTAAAAAAACACGTTACATTCAGGTTTGATACTTTGTATGAGTTGTAGTCATTTCAGTTTTGCATAACCCAACTGTCTTGTCAACCATGCACATGTATGCAAATATAAAATCCTTGATTTTTTTTGTAATCTTGGGTCATTTGTGTGTGTGTGTGTGTGTTTGGAGTTGCGTTTTGTTTGCAAAAAAAATCTTTATTTGTAATGTTTGTGAGAAAAACACAAGTATGCAATTTGTGGTAGATGGGGTCTCGACTCCAGAAAATGCAATTATTTTTTTATAATGAAAAAGGTATACATGTATTGTTTTGTTGATGCACGTTTATCTGTATGTAAGTTTGATATATTTGGTATGTTCATGATTGAAACTACAGCATACAATTATAGAAGTTTTGCCTAATTCACTGTTAATTACGCAATATATTTTAACTTTTGTACATCTCTTGATCTGCAAATGAATCGATTCATAAATTTTGCGCCAAAATTTGTTGTTTGTTTGGCAGTGCTAAACTTTTAGGCTGCATTTTGCAATTTGTTCAAATATCATATGGAAATTATAAGGGTTACTTGTGCTTTTAAAAATAACCATAAAAATGTAAGGGTTACACTGAAGATTGAAAAAAAAAGTGTTCGGGAATGACTCTTCATAATATATAAGATTATTTTTTTTTATAATTTGAATAATAGCCAAAACTAGTACATGCATTTTAGACACTTATTTTTGTTCAATCTTTAACTGCAACTTGATGTTTGTTTGCAATTTTTAAACCACGGAAAATTGTAAGAAAAGCAGCACGAGAACTGAAAGGAACGCAGTTTGCGATAAGCAAGCAATTTCCAGACAATAAACAACCGTTTGGAAAAACCGTCATTGCCGTACCTCCAGGAAGCGTGAAACCAAAAGGTAAAAAGCTTACTTGAAATGGAAGGCCAGGGGCTAATCCAGACACTTTGAAAAAGACGGGTGCCAGCCTGGGCTCCTCTGGAAGAAAGGTGGGTGCTAGGACATTATTTACATTATTTGCTATTTTACACATGAAAATGACAAATATTCCAATTAAAGGGTAGTGCCAACCCCCTGCACCCACTGACTAGTTCCGCCACTAGAAGGCAGAGGTTTTGCGACCGTATGATGACGAGGACAATGGAATGGAAATAAATTACAAGCGACCGTAACAGTGACACTCTAACCAATACGAACAAAAAGGTGGGCGAACGAAAGGACGCTTAAATTTTCTTTCGAATCGAAATAAACCAGGGGAAGTTGACTTAAAATTTCACGCACTCCGTTCAATAACTACAAACGTAGTTGTGGTATAAAACAAGACTAGATTATCCAAAGTTTAAATCTTCATGAAGTTGTTACATGTATGATACAATATGTGTTAACACAAATTAAGATGATCTCGATACGATTAAATATTAAAAAAAAGGATACACTGCATCAAACAATAAATTAGGTGGTATTAGCTATTAAATACGAAAGATGTCTTGAAAAGCATATAAACGCCATTGTAAAATTTAATTACATGTCTATGTTGAAACTAAGTGTCAATTTGTTTTATGGTTTAATGTCGATAAAAAAGTTTTAGAAATTGAAATTGATGACATTTTTAGTATTACATATAATTATATCCCACCAATAAATACAAAACGCAATTAAGAAAATGGAAAATAACACTTCTATTACATGTATACTTCACAGTCGGGCTGGTAATCTACTAGAGTTTTATGATGAAATCGATATACAGAAAGTCTGAGCGACCATTTGAGGTTTGGAGGTGTATTCAAGTATTGAAGCAGTGATATTTTATTTTAATCTATTGAAATAATTTAAAAGAATTTAACTCAAAACTTTCTATATCGAGTAACAATAATTAAAAAGTAACTCTAACTATAACAGTTACTGTTACAGTAACTTCTTGTTTCCCGGATAAATGATAAGGGGTCATTTCGCATGGACTCCGGGAGTTACTTTCGAATACATCAATTAGCCGGTTCTGGTCTGACTAATCACATAGTCAATGATACAATACTGAGTAGTCAGTCAGGTACCAGCTTATACTTGAATCGAAACTACATGTACTTTGACTGTTTCTGCTACACTAAAATAACCAAGGAGGTAGAAAGGATAATTTCATCTTGAATAATTTGCCGGCATTATATATTGACAAGCGGATCAAAGTAGTTCCACCCCTCCCTGGTGGCTTCCTAAATTACAATGTATCACTCTCTTATAGGCTCTGCAGGGCATGAACACTAATCATACAAATCTGCGAAGCTTTATACGTTGTACTGCACTAATATGCATAAAGGGGCGGGGTTTAACACTGAGTGTGGCAGAGGTGAAAGCTCCGAAATAGCAAATATATCATCCATATGCAGGAGATTAATTGTAGTTCGATATCACTATAAATTAAGAACAGTCGTCACATTCCACACAGATTATATCGCCTAGTGCATATGAGGTTTTTCTCCGTGCAACCAAAAGGGCCGGCTCATTGAGATTGATTGCTACTTTTTGCATGATTCCCGAGTAGTCTCTGTCACTGGCTACCTTCAATTGAACACTAGTACACATTTCGCAAACTGTCCGACTTACTAGTGTCAATTTTGTACCGCTAGTTTGTTGCCATGATGGAGCATAAGTAGACTAGTACAAAAAATTAGTTATAGATGTACTTACAAGTTTCATTTGATAATTGCTTCTTTCCAATATAATTTACTTCAGGATCAATCCCAATACTCTCTGTATTAGTATAGAAAGCAGCCTTATTGCAGGATGAATTACTACATGTACCGCAGTAATCTTTTTAGATTTTTTTCTTATAAAAGCGCAGATGATTCGTTTAACAGTATGATACCACTCCTACAGTATGTTATAAACATACAAATAACATTCCTAATATATACGTGAAGTGCATTGCCTCGGCCATGATTAATTTTAAATAAGTAAATGAAACATTACATTTTTTATTGGAGTATTTAACAGTAATAGTTAAAAATTGCCACTTATGACGGAAGAAGGAGAAAATAATTCACAATTAAAGTATATTACGATAGTTACTTATTTTTTATGCGTGTCAAGTATTGTAATTCAATACAAACATGTGTTCAAAATTCTGCGCATGCCATCCGTCAATAATTAATTTCGTTGTTCGTCTTTGCGTGTTACAAAATAGTTCATTTTTGTATTTATTTTCATCAAAAGATATATTGAGAGGGACAGAGCGTCATACCTACCTAGTTCGATTCCAGATTCATTATCATGTATGCTGACAAACACAACAATGAACATGATATAACCAAAATAACATGTACGTAGAAATTAAAAAAATAAACGAGTACAGTAACCCAAGACTCCACTAACAGGGATTATGCTACAGATGCATCAGCAGTATAAGCGTCATAACATGATAGGAACAAAATGAATGTTAATAATATTCAAATGATAAAACACGTGTATGCATGAAAGTAATTGATATTTAAGGGAACATTTCGTTATTAAAAAAATGTCATTTTAGCGGAGGGGAAAGGTGAAACTTTTCTCATTTTAAGTGAAAATTAAGTCCCAGATCTCGTAAAGTATTCAAATTCCTGAATCTATTTTGTTTTCACATTTCTCGATTGAATTGATTTTAAATGGTTAGATTTAGCAGTATGCTTAAATGACTTCAAATTACCACCCACGACGGAGATAACCCCAGAAAAAAAATAGATAAAACACCGGTCTCTCTTTCCATGTTTACGCTATAAAAGGCTTTTTTCTACATTTTCCAGTATAAATGAGACAAGGATCTATGATGACTGGGGTCTATGATACAGTTTGTTCCACTTGAACCACATATTTGTGTTCCATTGTTGATTCGTACAAAGTGATTTTTCTCAGACGACTAACCGGAAGTAGAATTAGAAAAGTTAGTTCGTACCGGTTAATAGAAAAAAGCCTTCTTGTGGAAACTGAGGAGAGCTTTTCTACACAAGAGAAATTTGTGACTACCGAAATTGATCGCGGTAATGTTTTGTTCGGTAATGATATCTACTTATCCACACGTAGCAGCTAAGAATAAAATAACATGTTTATTCACATTTTAAATATTGACTTGGTTTTTAAAAGTCCTAAATCATTCAATAAACACGATTTTGAACTTAATATGTTTTATATAATGCCCGTTTGTTTTTTTTCAATTAATGCATAAAAAGAGAAAAAGATTTTTTTAGAGTATGTCATTGTTCATATTTAAAACACCAGCGTTGATATATATTAAGATATGAGAAAAAAAATAGACTAAATCTTATTTTAATCACGAAACATCCGAAATATGAGATTTAATGGTTGGTGAACCCAATAATTATGTACCAGATTTTAACGGTAGATATAAATATTAGGGTAGAAAAGTAATGTTTTGTTTCATGCACATTTGAATGAGTGTATGTTTTACGAAAGCGATAAAAATTGTTTATTATTGAGGACTTTTTGTGAAAGATTTTGCTAACAAATGAAAAATAATGACATTTATATACAGGTACACGTAAACTGGATGAAATACTTCTAAGGAGATAATGTGAAGATGTTTTAATTACTTTTTTGACAAATAACGAATATTTCGATTTCTATTTTATACATTTACCAGCGTTAGGCGTGTCTAACATGGAATTTCAACTCCGTTCTGTTGTGATGCCTTGTGGGGACTCGGCACAAGAGTATGTAGAAAACCCGGAACTCATTGATATGACCGATCTAGTTTTTATGATCATAGCTCATTTTGCAAAGCTTTTTAACAAGTACAACAAAAAGGTGATTTATGTTGCCCGGATATGGATCGGATACCTAATGGACGGTCTAGAAGTTGTCGTAATAAGCATTGAACAAGGTGGAATTAATTTTCAAAGTTGGTTTGCCAACTTCCTGTTTGGAGCTTACATCCTTGCTTTGGCGGCGTTCGTGTTTTTCATAACATTTGTCGAGTGCTGCTCTAAATCATCGCTTTCAAAGCACTGGATGAAAATTTTTATAGTATTCAAACTTACATCTTTTGTGAATGCTTTATTTATATTCATTTATCCGATAGTAATTTCCCATAGCGATTATCCGTTTTGGGAAGTAATCGTCATGGTGTTAGCGGCGCTTGACATGTTAGCTATTTTTATTATTTTGGTTCTGACTATACTTGTGATGTGTCGATGTGTTCGGTTAACGAAAGTAGCACCTAAAAATCAGACAACTAGAAAAATTTCGAAACCAGATCGAAAAATAAATGTCAAAGCAAAAGGACAAAAATAAACCTAAAGCCAAAACTTGAAACTTACTATTGTGAAGTAGCAGCATGTGTACTTATTTCGGATTGATTGACGTGTGTTTTGAAACCCTTAGTTCTGAAATGTTAAATAATTTTATTTGAAAAGAGCATGCAAAATCACGTTGACTTTTTGTTACTACATATTTTACTTTCGCTGTCACCAAAGAATGTGAGTAAAGTTAGTTTCTATTATCGACAGATTTGAAGTTAATTTTTATGGCACGCCGTATTGATATTTATTCTATGGATGTCTTTTTCTGTCATCGAGATAAATGAAAGTCGCGAAAAATTATCTCGAAAAGTCGTGATAATTAGTGTACATTGTATTTTGTCGACATAAATGACAATTTTGTCTCAAAAAGTCACGATAATTTTTCGTGATAGTTAAGATAATTATGTCGACCGTTCGAGTTAATTATCACGACTTATAGAGTCATGCCAATATGTAGCTTTGACATAAATATTTTTGCGATAGTTTTTTACCAATATCACGCCATTAGAGCTAATCATTGTGACAAAATGGAGACACGTTATCTCAACGTATTGGTATCTGTCGCAATTTTATAGTTTAAAGTTATGAAAATGCCAAGTAGTGTCAGCTACATAATGTATACATTGTGATAAATCATGTTGACTTTTTTTGTGAAATGACTTGAATTGTTGACGTATTATTTCGACGAACGCGAAATTTCGTGATAAGTTATCGTTATTTACCACGAAAAACTAGCTTTTGTCGAGATATTAAGTCAATAAGTCAAGTTAATTCACGAAAAAGTCAACATGATATATCGCAATTCATTTGTTTTGTTGTTGACACTACTTTACGGAAGCGTATAGGTATCATTTTTTGTTGTTATATATTTCAATTAAACGATTTAAATATATCAACATCCTGTGATATAATTCGTCATTTTCAAGTTTTCTTGTCGTATGTTAAAATTATATTGATATATGTAAGTCAATATCTAATTGTTGATAATTTTTGTCGATATTTAAAAATCAACATTTTATATTAAACGATTGTTTTATTGACAATTTATTTTTATATCGAGGTATAATCGGTATTTTACCATTATTTTGATACGAAATGTCGACTTTTATAACAACAAAAAATGATACCTAATATACGCTTCCGTACTATTTGGCATTTTCACAACTTTAAATTCTCAGATTGCGATAGTTTATGTCGACAGATATCATAACTTTTACTACCAGTTGAGATAATATATCATGATTTGTCATGATAATTAGTACATAAATCGTTGTATTAGTATAAAGTTGTCATAATTTATCGTGAATATATTTTATGTCAAAGGCACAAGTTGTCGTCGGTTCCCTTAAAGTCGCGATAATTCATGTAATTATATCGAACGGTCGACATAATTATCTTAACTATTGGGCAAAATTATCGTGACTTTTTAAGATAAAATTGTCATTTATGTCGACAAAATACCCCAATTGTCATGACTTTTTGAGATAACTTTTCGCGACTATTATTTATCACTATGACAGACAGACTTCCATATTATTCCATTTTAAAGATACAAATATCTTATATTATTTTAAATATTAAGATACTTTATAAATTTTACAAAATATCTCATGTAATGTACATTTAACATGATATCTTATTCAATATATAAGATATCGGATAAAGTATATAAGATATCTGATAAAGTTGATAAGATATTTCATAAACTTTATGTCTGAAAAGTTCCCAACGATGTTAGAACTGTCAAATTTGCGATGCAAATTTTTGGTCGTTCCCTCCGCGGGACTCGAACTCGTACCTGCTCTAACTCGGAATATGTATCAATATTACCTGTTTGGCCGTTTCAGACATCTTGGTTTTAGGATGTTTTTTTTCTGAGTCTTAAGAATGCTTGCACTTTTAACTGTTTTCAGAGAAGTGATATAATATTTGAAATTGCACCTCTATTTCATATATTTCATTTCATTCTATGATGTTTAATAAATATTATTTCAGCCCAAAACAAAATTACAATATTAATGCCTAACACAAATGAACGTCCATAAACGTTGGATATTTAAAGCAAAGTACGGGTATTATACAAGAGGTATTATAATCAAGGGAACCTAAATGCTAGCGGGTATCAGAAGAATGCAATCCAGGGACAAAGACCAGACATGAAAAACTATCTTTTGAAAAAAAAAAAAACAAAACAAAACAAAACAAAACAAAAACTTTAGCTTTAGTTATTTCTGTAAAAAATAATCAACTTTTGTTCACATTGCTGAAAAATGAACATTTTTCTGAATAATTTGACAACAAACTGAAAAATATATATAGCTCCGCAACAACAACAACAAAAAACCAAATGGTTGCTGCCTTAGTTTAATAATCATCTCTGTAGTTTTGCTTATCTAAGTCCTGGTAGTGATGAAATTCACTACCGAAGTAATGCCTGACTAAAGAACACAGGAAAAGCTGCATCGTATGTTTTCATACGTTTTAAAACACATGAAAACCTATGTTTAGCACCAGTATGGTAAAAATATGATTTTTTGCTTTTAAACACACTTGAAATGCTATGTTTGTGAAAATCATATGTAAACCATACTTCTAGTATTTTCGTATGTGAATTTCTTTTGAAAATATATAAGTATCATATGCCTTTTATTTAAGTACCAGTCCATATAAAATTCAGACACTGCCTAATGTATGTAGAAAAATGGTGTAGAAAAAAAAATCACGTAACAAACGATGCTTTGTTCGTCTATATATGCTACATTTTTATGTGACAACAGTCCTTGTTGTATTTAGATCTGTACTTTCGAGAAAACTACACCTTAACCACTAAAATCAACTAAATCAGACCAGATCAAAACGACAACTCTTGCAAAATGGAAATGCTAATTTCATGTACAATCTACATGTACATAAACTTTATCTCAAAAGCGCTACATCCAATCAAAAACCAAAGGCTGGTTATGTGTATTATTCGTTGGGTTTTTGACATGCATGTATCATTTCCTGCTTGATTTTTATAAAGACTGCTACTTGAAGTTAATTGTCTTTCGTGGATTACTTTGCTAGGCAGAAACAAGCTGTCCTCAAGTTTTTCGTGGTCCTTACATATGAAAAACATATGATAAACATATACATTTCAAGTGTTTTCAAAACTTATGAAAAACATATGTTGCACTTTTTCCTGTGTGTACGATATACTAACAACACACTAATTTGCTGTTAGTTTTGTTAAAGCTACCATATAATACTTGAATGGCTTCTCGGTTTCCAATATATAGAGAAGACGATTTCACAACGATGAGCAAGAAAGGGCAGAAACGTCTTTGGTAAAAAATCGTTTCGATTGAAAATATTATTATTATTCGTGTTTTGATTGAAATAAACTGTTTTGTTTCTAATTATACAGTAAAACCTCTATACACCAAACCCGGTACAAACTGGTAACCTGTATACACCAAACCGATACAAAATGGTAACCTGTATAAACCAAACCCGGTACAAACCGGTAATCTGTATAAACTAAACTGGTAACCTGTATACACCAAACCCGGGACAAACTGGTAACCTGTATACACCAAACCCGGTACAAACTGGTAACCTGTATAAAACAAACCCAGGACAAACCAGTAATCTGTACAAATCAAACACAGGACAAACCGGTTAACTGTATAAACCAAACCCTGTACAAACCGGTTACCTGTATACACCAAACCCGGTACAAACTGGTAACCTGTATACACCAAACCCGGTACAAACTGGTAATCTGTATAAACCAAACCCAGGACAAACCTGTTATCTGTAAAAACCAGACATCTTACGATATCCTTTCGTATAAATCTCTTTACGTTTTCAAGCTGTCGAACACCTGCTTTAATCAAACAAATATAGAAGTCAAAGGGAGGTTTATACTGATTTCACAGTAGTAGAATCTTTCATGGATGTTCTTTTTTGAAGTTTTAAGTCATTGTTAATAACATGTTTAAAATTTAAAGTCATTTTCATGATTGATTGATTGATTGTTGTGTTTTAACGCCTGTGCAGCAATATTTCAGCTATATTCAGGCGATTAACATGAAATGGATGATAAAATGAACATGAATGATGATGAAATAAAAAAAAGGATGGGAAACAAGTATAACAGATTCGACAAATTTTGATTGCCACTAGAAAAAAGGGGGATGGGTAGGGTCGGACAATTAAGCCCCCTGTGGCGGAGCGCAAAGGTTCCTACTCCTATCGAGTACCACAGCAGGATTCTTTAACGTGCGAGGAACGTGGCATCTTTCCCAACACGGTGCACCACTGTGGTTTGCGGTCAGGTTTTCCGTATTATAGCCTGACAACCTCAGCATGTAACACGCCAGGGGTACCCAATTCCACCATATGGGGCACACATCCCAGTTGCTCTGTGAGCAGAGCGCCTAGCGCCCGGCTAGGTTTCTGAGCACTATTTAGTCGCCTTTTACGACAAGCTTAGCGCTGCTGCAGTCCTATTCTTTTGACACCCGGAGTCATTTTCAATTAACTGTTTGAATTCTGTTCTCTCTGTCTTCTCACAGTGACATCGTATGATTTTTACATCGCTGATTTACGTATGAAACGACTAATGAGAAGAAGCAAGAGAAATGTGAATAAACAATTGATACACCTGTGACAAAAAGAAAGTCAGGAATATACTTAAAACAAAACAGAAATCAAAAAGCAAAAACAAAAGAAACAAAAACACAAATTCAACAAAGGACCAAACAAATAATACAAACAAACATAGATACAATAATCAAAGACTGAAGACTTCAAAGTTGTTAATCGTCTAATATTCAACTGACAACATCCGAAATAATACGAACTCTAGAATCTTTTTCTCTTGTCTACTCTTTCATAACCGTGATGACCCGTATGTTTCTCTATCAAAACAACTGGTAACCAGGAATCGCGGCTAAATTTTTCGTTACAAAAGTTTCTCTCAATTTTTAGCTATCTTGGGTCCTTATATGATATTGGCAAGAGATCCAGTTAAAGAACCAGATTAAAAACTGGCATTTGATTCAGAGACTAGGGTTTCTCAGTAATATTACAAAAAGTTCAATGCTAAAAGATTGTTTCCTCTTTTAATGTAAACTTTTTGTTTTCATACAAGAAAAAAACACACAGAACACATTAGTATGGTATTTAAGAGGTACATTTTGATCTCGTATGAAGCTAGAAATGACAATTCTATTGTACTTATCTGCAACATTATCATAAGATAGTATAGTATTATATACATGTAATTATGCAAAGGATATGCAAATGTACAGTACTGAAATTACGAACGCAAGAAAGCTGTACAATATTAGTTACTTAAAAAGCATATTAAAGAATAATGATTAAACAAACACAAAAAAAAAAAATCCCCCCCCAAAAAAAACAAAAAAAAAAACAAAAAAAAACAAAACCAAAAACAAACAAACAAACAATAAAACTGTACTTTGAAAAGAAATCCTGACCTCCGGAAAAGTAGAAGCTCCATTGCCCAAATAAATACATTATCCTACTTTCAGCAAAGCATTTGATATGGATTATGTAGGGAATTTTCACTATTTCAAAAACTATTTTACAAGATTCACTGTGTAATATTCGGAATTATACAGTGTGTTATGACGTCATTTCTACATTTCACGAGTTGAAAATAACGAGTTACTGACTTAGAACTCAACAACCTAGATCAGAAACTGCTCGTTGGTGTCTTATAACGCAATATTACATTCAAAATCACACAAGATGAGTTTTTTTACACTCTGTGCGATTGTACCGGGAGAGCATGATTTGAGTCACAAAATTATATTCCGCCACCGAGGATCGAACCCTAGATCGCTCGGTGACAATCCTGCAGCGACAAACTGATTCGGCTAAAGAATTAATCCTTTAGCCAAATCAATCAACTGGCTATTTTAATCTCACTACCTACTACAACGCAGCTTCCTGGTGGCGAAATAAACAAACACACAAACATTTAAAAAAGAAGTCGCATTACGCGATCGTAACAATTACATTTAACTCAAGTTTTAAATTAATATACGCATTAAATGTGAAAAAAAAAACAATTTCATTACGGGCAGCTGTTTAATTTGTATGCGATCAGTTATGCTGATTTGCAAGGAAGCAACCCGTTACTTTAACACGTAACATTTCAGTAAATTGTTTCAAAAAAGTTGTATATTTTTCATTCTAATAAAACGTGCTTTAAAGCTCTTTAGACCACAGCCATAGTAAAAAAGTGATAAACACATCAGCAACACAAAGTCTATCCAAAAATATGAATTAAGAGATAATTCGTGGAAGGGGTAGATTTGTACTCATTTTAACATGGGTACGGCATTTATATTGGACTATTTAACAGAGGTGTTAAATGAGAATATAAATGCCGTAACCATGTTAAAATGAGTACAAATCTACCCCCGGAAGGAATAATACTTTTTTAATATGACAAATACGGTAAATTTTGTGACAAAAAAATTCCTAGGCGTAGCCAAAATAACGCTGTTCCGTTTGACTTCCCCCGTATGGAAGTTGGATAAAATTCGTACATTTATGTAATCGTATGTGTTAAATGAGTGTATTTATATAATTGATTCCAATTAGATAACCTTTCGGCCATTAAATCATCGTGTAAATGTTTTTAAATGAGTGTTTTGTCTCGAAGCGACAGCGAAAGAAAAGAGACGGTGCGCAGGTGCTAAAGGTGGGGGTTGTACCGACATATACGCCCCGTGCAGTTCCGGGTGTTAAAAGAATAGGCCTGCAGCAGCGCTACGCTTGTCGTAAAAGGCGACTAAATAGTGCTCAGAAACCTAGCCGGGGGCTAGGCGCTCTGCCCACAGAGCAACTGGGATATGTGCTCCAGGTGGTGGAATGGGGTACCCCTGGCATGTTACATGCTGGGGTTGTCTGGCTATAATACGGAAAACCTGACCGCAAACCATAGTGGTGCACCGTGTTGGGAAAGATGTCACGTTCCTCTCACGTTAAAGAACCCTGCTGTGGTATTCGATAGGAGTAGGAACCTTCGCGCTCCGCCACAGGAGGCTAAATTGCCCGACCTTACCCATCCCCCTTTTTCTAGTGGCAATCAAAACTTGTCGACCCTGTTATCCTTTTGTCCCATCCTTTTTTTTCATTTCATTATCATTTCATGTTCATTTTATCATCCTTTTCATGTTCATCGTCTGAATATAGCTGAAATAATGCTGCTCGGACGTCAAACCCCAACAAACATGTACCGACATATACAGTTTCACGATAGGACGACGTCATATTAGAAAAACAAAATAAATCAAGGAAACTCCATTTTATCATTTTTTTACCGTGGGCTCGAGGTGAAAATGTGACATAAATGGCCAACCCGTGGTATAACAATGATAACATGGGGTTTCCGTGATTTATTTTTTTATTCATTTCATACATGTACATCATTTATATTTTATATCTAGCATTTATGGTACTTTACGAACATTTACGACAGTTTTACGCAGTCTTACCATAATCACTTTGACCAGTGCTTCCGCTATTAGCTTCCGATTTCAATAATTTAAAAAAAGAATTCGATCTGACAAAAATGAAATTTACTTTTCTTTGCCTTTTTTCTTGTAAAGAATTGTAGATTTCAACAAATTTCACCAAGAGAAGGTGTGTTACTTTTTAATTTAAGAGACATATGATTTATTTGTGCGCATTCAAATACACAAAATCTATAAGAAAGGCAACATCAGTTTGTATTGATAGAAAATCTGTCAGAAAGGCAACATCGGTTTATTATTATGAATAGGTTATTTTACTTGCGTCTAATCCATTTTCTTCATAACAAATTACTCATTTAAACATAAAGTAAATAAATTTATGGTTTAATTGTTTCAATGGATATCTGTCTGTCTGTTCTTTATTTTTTTAGTTAGTCCACAGTGTCATGGGTAAAGTTCGTTTAGTTCAAGATTCCTAACAACAATGAGTAATGTGTCAACTAAGAAGTCGCGTTGGGCTTAGAAAAAACTGTTTTTAGTCTTACATTTTGTAATACATAAATATGTTCCGCTCTTACACACAAAACAGAAACAAAAGCACAAAATCAGAAGTTAACTAAAAAAGAAGCAGATCGCTTCCTATCACACTCTGTAAATATGGAGTCTATAGCTCTTAAGCACCCCAAAATATATTAATTAAGCAAGAAGCAATTTATTAGTAAATTCATGATTGTATATTATATCTAATTAAAATTCTTGCACACTTATATAGACAATAAAGGATGACAGGAGACGACCTTGGCGTATTTCTTGTATGTTCATTGAAGGATGGTGAGAGTGTTGAATTATGGATCACTTGGTATGTGGTGTTTTTGTAAAGTCCTTGAATGATCTTTACAAGTTGACAGGTATTCCACAGTTCTAGTACCATCCAAAGTGCATTTCTATGCTAAGGCCTTCTTAAAATCCACATAGTTTATGTAGAGGGCTGATTGCCATCCTATTTACTCCTCGATGATGACCCATAATGTGGCAATTTGGTCAATATATGATCGACCGCATCGGAATCGGTAGTGTAGCTGAATTCCTATCCAGTGTTTGGCAGTTGCTTAGGTCGCCCTTCCTTGGAAGCATAATAATGGAGCTTAAACTCCACTCCTACGGGATTTCCACTGTTTCCCAGATGTTTTCAAACAGCTCATGCAAGGTGCTGTACGGCCCCGTGCAGGTCCGAGTGTCAAATGAATAGGTGAAATATTGCTGCTCGGGCGTCTAACCCCAACAATCAATCAATCATTCAAGATGTTGTATGTTTTTCCCAGGTTGATCTTCAAGACCTCAGGTGGAACTTTGGTTCGGTCCTGGGACGTTTCCAGTCCTTATTTTTAGGGCTTTTATGATCTAGGTTTGTTATCACATTGCCATCTTTGTCTTTCACTGGTTTTGATGTGTTGGTCTTTCTACCTGCCAGTTGGCGTATGATGTTGTACGCAGTTTTCGCGTCATTTCTGCCCATTGAATTCTTGGCTTTTGAAGCGAGCTTGTTGGTGTAGGTTCTTTTGTTCTGTCTAGTCTTTTCTCTTTACTTCATTCCTAATGCTTATATGTACGCTTATCAACCATTTTTTCCGCAATCTTGTCTTGACCTGGAGAAGTTAAATTTTGACAGACCTATGCTTCTCAGTTGTCTCCATTGTATCGTGGTCTATTTGGTTTCTAGTTTTCATCTCTGGAGATACCCGGGTTGTTTTGTATAGTTCCTTGTGAGGGAGTTGGAATGTACCTCCTATGACCAGATCGTTCTGAGAGCAAAAAATCTGCATTCTGAGTTCTCTATTTTCATTGATGTTACCAATGCATGGTGATGAGTTCTTTCCCTTTGTTATTTTTTCAAACTTTGGCATTCACGTCACCCGTTACAATCAGGATGCCCCAAGTGTTGTTAAATCTAGGGTTGCTTGGAGCTGGTTTGAAAACTCGTCTTTGTCTTCTTCCTCTGCTACGTTGATAAGCGCGTAGCATTGAATGAGTATTACGTTTTGTATCTTTGCCACGATAAATCTTTCACTCACAGGATTCCATTCGATGAATAATGATTTGGCCTTCATGTTGAGTGAGATTTCTACTCCATGTTGATGGTTACCAACTTCGTTTCGCGGTCCAGATTATAGTAGAGTTTGCCCTGAAGACAGCATGACCGCCCCAGAAGATGTCCATCTAATTTCGTGCCAAAATATCAAGGTTGTAGCGCTCCATTTCTATTGCAGCCTGGGCAGCTTTTTCGGTTCCGTATAATGTCTCCAAGCTCCAGCAATAATTATGGCAGTCTTAAGAGATAAATGTTTCATCGACAGATTAAAAATTATATTTAAGTGAAATCGAATGTAATTTGTAATACATATACACATATCACAAGTGTATTTCACGAATGTTGCATTGTCTACAGATCATATAGTGAAAATATTAATTAGTTTCGTAATTAAATGCATTATGTAAAGGATGCATATATAAAGAACGGTATATACATGTGATGATTGTATCTTCAACAGATAAAAAAAGTACTATGGAGTAATATTTATAGTTTAATTGTTCATAAAAGACGTACATTATAAAAGTTTGAGTAGAGTCTGCTTTAGTGGTGATTCTAATAAGTGAGAGCATTCAGGGTCATTAATTATACAAGACCAGTGTTTTCGGAACAAATACGAGATTGTGTGTAATGTTGGATACATTTTATTACAAATGTCAATATCTTTTCATCATTTGTTATTGACTTAAAATCTGAGAGCACATTCTATGTTTGTGGGCAGCACAAGCTGTATATTTTGCAGTCGAGTAACTTTTTAATGAATTAAAACTTTTGAGATTGTGCATTAGGCACATTGGACTACTATTAAATTTTAAATGTCGTAAGGTTTCACCCTATTCCATTTAGATTTAATTGCACTTTCTCTAAGAAATTTACTGAGGACTTATATAACGTATAAGTAAATTTGAGTAGTTCAGGTTCTTATTAGCAATATTAAAAATCATTTGAAGTTGATCAAAAGACCCATTAAAGACAATAAAACCATGACGTCGGAGCTAATGATGTTGTGCTTGTTTGGGAACTTTTCAACCATAAAGTGATTAAATTCTTACGCTTGTATGTCGCATATGTCAGGTACAGGGGCTGTCCTCATTGCACATCGCATTAAGAACTAATTCTAATTGAACAAATTGTAATATTAGAATTAAGTTCTCATAGCATAAACTTCTTTTTTCATTTCAAAGTGAACGTTTTCAGCCGCCTTAATTAGTTTATTAATGTACATGCTTGTATACATGCTTGTCATGTCATTATTACATTGGAAATATGTTATTTACAAACTGCAAAAGTTTCGAGCTGTTTTGTATTTAAGTTCCTTGGTCTTTATATATAGATAGCAAAAAATAGTCAAGAAGTCTTCGCAATTTCCATAATGGGAAATAATCGGACGCCATGGTATTCTGATCTTTTCTCTATTGGAGATAAAATCTAAGTCGGTAATGTTTAGCGGTAGTTCGTGTGTTTTTTTGCATCTTTCTAATTGTTTGTTTAACACACTGGATTAATATAACACAAAAATCTCTGGATATTGATATCCATCTAGTTGCTCATTATAACATTATGAATTTTTCGACTGTAAAATGTTAATATCAAAGACATTTCTTACATAATTCCTCATACATAATTTAACATGTTGAATGGCAGTTTATGGTACATTCACTATATGTATACGAGATTCCTCTCCCCTCCTTTCTTTTTCTTTTTAAAATTTTTTATTCTACATTTTCTTTGAATGAAAAACAGAATGCAACTTTTTTTTTAACCATTATTGAATTTCATCTATTTTTTTCTTGTCACAGCAAAAATATTTTTAAAAATTTTTCTTCAAAGTATGCCAGCCCCCTCAATAAAAGAATGGTGGGGCTTAACCATCAAATACCATCTCTGCAGTGCTAAATTCCGTATCCTAGATTCTAGTCGATTTCAACATATTTATGATATATCTGTCTTCGTTTCTAGTCCTCGTAAAACTTTTGTTCCGAAGTTTTGAATGCTACTCGTTATAATTTTTATATCGGTAGTACTGGTTATCTCGTAAAGATTGTTTAGGTGCTTGTCAGTGTGTACGAACTAGTGTTTCGACCCCTTTAGATTTTAAATATAGTTTAGTAAGTTATATCTATATAAAAAGAACCCAGGTTTTCACAAGCGGTCTGGGTTCTTTAATTCGCAGAACAATATTATGTTAATTGAATTGTACACCTATTCATCGCACTAGATTCACCTTTGTGTTTTTTTTCCAGTTTATATCTACGCGCCTGTACTGAATCATCTTAATTCAGATATTAACATAATGCTTTTTTATTATTTATTTTTGTGTAAGACGTTCTAATTTCTGATAAAGGCTACAACAGGCCTAGCATTTTGTAACAAATACTAATTGTTTTCTTTTCATGATTGCACTGTCTTGTGACAAATTATCTTTCGTTAATGCGGAAGTTTCAATTTCTGCATTGCTGTATGAAAATTACAAAGTACAGTCCTTGAACTGATCCACGCAACGATTTGACAGATCGCTGACCGATTGATCGCTGACGGATCGATGACCGATGACCGGTGACCGATCTCATCGCAGTTTGGTTATGTAAAATGACGTAAGATCTCTTTTAAATAAAAAAAAAATGTAAAATAAAAGTATAAATTGCTGTTTAAATCTATTACATTATGCAAATATGTGTAAAATTGACAAAGAAAACAACAAAAACTGTAAAATACATTGACCGTTCTGTGGTCACGTGATGCGATCACCAGTTAAATGGATCGGATTGACGGATTGATGAAACTGATCGGTGTTCGATGACCGATCGCAATGTTTGTTATACGGATCGGTTCAGGTACTCCTCGAATTCTTTGATGCAGCTACTTCTTTCATTATTTATAATCATTCATTTTTAGTTCACCTTTAGCGTTACGATGGAAAAAAATTTGCGTCGTATTTTTAGAAATGTTGATTAACAACTACAAGGTAAGACTTTTTGAAATTAGAACATATAATTGAAAACAAAAACTTCAAATGTTTATGGTTGTGAGTTGTTCCATTATTCTAGTGATTTGTTTGGCTCCATTTGTTGTTTCGGTCTTTTTGTACATGTCTTAATCAAGAAAATGTTCTCATTTCATTTTTTTCTCAAACTATGATTATCTTATCCATATACTGTACACATATACTGAACACATATACTGAACACATATTATTTGAAATGTTACATAAAAAGGAGCTTTTGGTTTTTTTGCATAAAAATACACTCTTTATGTAATCGTACAAGCCTTTTGATCGCATCACTCCTTTGTTAATTGTGTGCAACTATCCGGAAAAGAAACGTTAATCGAGCAGAAGAATTAAGGATATTTTATTGAAGATTTAAACAAAACTAATTTCTGCACAACGAACATCGTATTTTTAAGCTCTCCACAAGATATTTTACTAATCTCTATCTGGTGTTATTAGGTTACTCACCATTACTCTTGTAGTTTATACACGTCTTTTTTGACCGCCATGTTTGGCATATGGTGCATATGGTGCAAACAGTTTGCCGTCTTTCCAATTGTTACTTTATGCAGTTTCAGATATAAGTAAAGAAAAGAAATCATCACTCGCCTGCAATAAGGTTCATACCCTCTTCTCAATTCGCCAGTGATAATTCCACGATCTCCCTTTTGAACGTCCTAATTCCCAGTAGAATCCCAATTGCAATTCACTGGATCAAGTAAAATTAATTTCTTTTTTTTCTGTTTTTATTTCTTAAACACTTAAACATACATTTAAGATTTTAAAGAAATATAATTTTGATTATAATTATTGATGTAATGATGAACTTTTCACAATCTTTCCTCATTCAAAATCGTAATTCTCCCATACAAAATTACAATCTCCCTTGTTTCATTTTCCATCTCTTATTTCCTATAGAGTGGAAAGTTTACTCCACAAAAGTACTTAACCCTAAGCACAATACCTATGTTCTTCCTTGATCTGCTAGATTTGTGCAAGAGTTATCAAGGGAACCAAGGTTATAGCGGTAATCAAAAGAATGTAATCCAGGGACAAAGACCAGACATGGAAAACAGACATACACAACAAAAAACATAAAGTAACTAAAATCATACATACAAAGTAACAAAAGTAAATGAGCAACTCGGACTCCATTAAACACTGGGAGCATGGACCAGGTGCACCATTGCAAAATGCTATTTGAACAAAGAAATTACCTTAATTTGTTATAAACATCTTGAACCAAAATCAATATTTCATTATTAATTTTCTTCAACTTTTTCTTTAATTTTAGATTCTAAATTTAGTGACAGTATTAGATTGGTATAACAAAAATAGCTTTAAAATACCGGTAAAGATAATGAATCTTTGCTTATTATTTTAACCAAATGTAGATAATATAAAAAAAGAAGTATATGTTTGTCTTGTAATAGCTAAAGTTTCTTAAATGTTTTCTGAAAGTAAAATAATTTTCAAGAACTGTCTCTTATCAAACGATGTGGTAATTTAGTAAAACTTTTAAACGGGAAAGGTAGTTGAAACTAATATTATACACGGCTACAATGAAAAGTAAACTGAAAATGAAGTCGAAACAACATTAGTATGAAAGACAAAAAATTTACTCTAGTTACTATTGAGATGATTTAAGATATATTATGAATCATAGGAAGAAATCAAAACACAATTTGATTTAGTAAATCAATCTCATTAATTTGTAAAATAACATATTACATTTCACACATTTCGACTGAACACATGTCAAGCTAAAAACACATTAAAAACACATGGTTTCTATTCTTGTTTACATTTACCTGAGCTATTCTATTTTACCTGAGCAATCCTGTAATGAAAAAGGTAATATATGGTAAAATCTTGCTTTAGGGGTAATGGGAGAATTGTTTTATCACATGATGTTTTTTTTTTTGCTTTAGATGATTTCACACACATATGTGTTTTCCAGGAAGTTCAAGACTTTTTTTGAAACTCATTGCTTGGATTTAAATGACTTTTACTGTACTTAGTTCTTTGTATTGTTACTTATTGATTGTTCATTTTTTTTTTATATATGTACCGTTTTGACTAATGATTTTTACAGATGTTGACTGGATGCGACTGTATGATGCCCATATACCGTAAATAATGAACCTTAATGGAACCGGGAGCGCCTTCTCCCTAGATTGTACTAGTTCGATAGTTATGTTATTTCCTTTCGTCTCTTAAAGCTGCATCAGCTGCCATTTTCGTAAATGTTTGTTTCTGTTGAAATACATCTCAACTTTGAATTGTTTCTCCTAAATTGTACTTTTCCTATATAATTTAATTTAATATTCACAAAATTGAATGCATTAAATACATGAAATAGGTGTCTATATTTCATTGTCTTGATAAAATAGATAAATACGTATGCATGTGACTTCTGGTGACCTTAATCCGTGCATGTGCTGTAAGGGTCGCTTCTTTAATAACAAATCTGATTGCAAATCGAACGTGGTTATTCAACGGCAAGGGAGACCGACGGACTCAAGCCGTAGAAGAGAAAAAGTTCGAATATGACGCAAGGATCCGTTTGAAATTTACGTATTATATATTTATTATGTGACTCAAATATGATCAGTATTTATTTGAAAACTAGTAAAAAATAGATGAAATGAAATGAAAACAAGACACGTGCTCACCTATGTATCCGTCATTGTTATAAAAACGTATAAAACAAACGTAAAAAAAACCACAATATTCTGTTTTTATCGACATTTATTGCTTTAATTGCATTACTACAAACTTATTTAATTAAATCAGCAAAATTCAGTAAAAAAAAAAAAAAAAAAATATGGGATCATGGACCAGTTGCACCGGTAGGGTAAGCTTTTTGTTTTTCTAAACTACATCAACCGAATTCGCTCATAAAATGTTACGTCCGGTGAAGACAAAGGAGAAAAGTAAAATTATGATTCGGAATACAAATCAGGTTACGGTGCAAATGGATACATCATACGTTTGATCATGATTCACGAGTTCATAATGACAGCCACAACACATCTATAGTGATAATTTTAATCTTGTAGAAACATAATCTTGTTCCAGAGGCCTTATTGTTAAAATGTGTACCACGGTACAAAAATCTGCGTACATGTAGTTACAGAAAGCTTTGCAATAACGTAGAAATCGTGATATGAAAACTCCATATGCAGGTGCTGTAGGGATGACGCTACAGATGAAAGGAAAGTTGATTATACGGAATGAGAAGTCACGTGTTAGTTGAATAGTTTAGTGAGGCTAATTTCATAATGTCTGTAGTGCCCATTACATGAATTAATTTGGCGTAGATGCGATGTATAAAATCCTCGAAACTAGGGTTGTTAAGACAATACGTCGTCTTTATAGCGAAAACTGAAATCAAAAGATCCGACTAAACGATGGAAGTTCCGTGTTTGGATCATATCAGCCATAGTCAGCCTCATTATTCCCATTCGGTGCCACCACACTGGACACATATAATAATAAGATTGTCGATAAAAAACATTCCAGCATTTTAACAAAGTGTTAATTATACATGTATTAGGACCACGTAAAACTGTCGTAAATGTTGAAATAGTATATTTCATACTGGATCCAAATTATAATCCTCTTTTACAATGAATAGAAAATAGATTTTGCAATCTGTCGTTATGCATTTTGTACAACATGCTGTAACATTACACACGTTACATCATAAATTTATGTTTTTTTTCAGGATGACTAGATTCTTTCATTACTGAATAGCTATCCATATTGAAATCAAAATTCTATAAAAAAAATTTGTTAGAACCCTGATAATAGTTAAATTAACTATTTTTCAACTAAACTGATCTTTTTGTAGAATTTATTAATAAATATCTAAACAATCACTGAAATATTTCATTAAACTAAAGAGATGCGCGGAAGATTTGTGTCTTAATGTGTAAATATTTTTTAAATATATGTGTATCACTGATGCACCTTGTCACCCCGCACCGATTAACCACGCACTTTTAATATAGGAGTTCACTTAAAGAGATATACAACGAAATTATAAAACAATATCAATGAAATGTTGATGTTGTGCAATACTAATTCTCAATTCTTCATATTCATCGATATAAGTCATGAATTTCTTATTAAATGCAAATCTTCAATTTTTAACATTTTATATTTTTAGTTTAGGCACTTACGTTCACCATACAAGTCAAAAAACAATTTATATTGTTCACAAGTAATTCGAATCCATTCTGCTGATACGTTTCTTGGTGGTGCAAAATAATGGGCTGAAAGTACAAGATGGAGTTTGCTTTTAGGCGGATAACCGATGGAGAACCTTCTTTCTTGTAATAAAGTAATTCCTAACGATTCCATTACCATGCCAAGAAATACATCGTCAAACTTAAAAAGTTTAACAAACGGAATCTTAGACCTTATCATTTTGACAACAGACATGTCCATTATGAATGATCCTCCAGAAAAAAATGGAGGGTATTCCTTGTAGGGGTAAACTTCGTACGGTATGAACCATTTGCTCTCTTTATTTCTAATTGGTGTCCAATGAACATTCTTTGATCCAGCCACCAATTGCTTGGTCTTATGTTTAGTATGAAAATATAAAAAATCCAATATGTTTGGAATATGTACGAAATAGTCATCGTCTACAAAAAATACGAAAGAAGCGCCTGGACATTGGCTTACAACCCAATCAAAAGCCATGTTTGTCTTTATTGTATTATTGTAGTAATGATCAAGAAAACTGAATTCAACTATGTCATTGTGACGATCATATTCCAATTTAATTATTTCTTCCATTGTTGGTGTATATCCCAGTAAAAACACCAGTTTGATACGAGAATCATTTAAACTACCCCATGTTTCACGAATGCCATGTCTGAGTTTTGTATTAAGCACGCTGGATTTCACAACTATCAACAGGAAAGGATGAGCACTCCCTTTAGATTCAGTACAAAGTTTATTTGGATTGTATAAATATTCATAATTGTTATATCGAAAATACACAGTTTCGTTACTACGCTGAGTCAACATGGTCAATTCCGTCTGTATTATGGAAACCTCAAACTTCGTGACGGTGTGTATTTTGAGTACCTCTCCATTCAGGACATGTATAGGTTTCGTAAAATCATGACGAAGCAAAATAAAACTCCAAACGATATAAAGTGTCAAAAGTATTAAAATCACACATTTACATTTCCATTTTACGTTCCTCATTATGTCCAGAAGTGATGACTTTTATAAGGACATAGCTTGTTGACAGACACGTACTCTTTTGAAAAAAAAAACTTTTATCAATATATGAATACGAAAATGACATGTGATATAGCCATTGAAAATAACGAAGAAGAACAAACTGATAAAAAATTATGTTAATAGAAATAACACGCCTTAATACATAACCTTGAAAAAAAATTAATATAAACGTGATACCTAGTGTAACATCTGAGCATCTTTGATCAAAATTGTGCAACATCGACATTTATTGCTTCAATTGCATTAACACAATTATTTCATTGAATCAGCAAAATTCAGTAGAATCAAAACTTAAGGTAAATGGCCCAAAAACAACCAGCGAAATAATTTGGTTTTTTATCAGTAGTTATAAGCAGAGGTGTCAAGTAGTTCTTACTATAAAATAAAAATCCGTAAAATGTTCAAGGTATTAGCACAGGGCTTGGTTATATCACCCCTCTTTTTTGCCATATTTTGGGGGTTAGGGGGTGCAAGAAATATTCAAATGACAGTAACCACTTTAATACAATATACTACTATATACCTCAAGAGGAACCATAAAGATATTCTTATCAATTGAAACTAATAAAATTCTCACAGCTATGGGTTGTTCTATTTTTAGACATGTATGGTTTTTACTAAAAATAGAAATAGAAGAAAAGGCTAAATAGGCACAACCTCAGAAATCAAGGAGTCCAGAAATACAACATTTTTTGAGGCACTCAACATTTGCATTAAAAATAACTTTAGTTATTGTTTATGTTGTAAAAAAATATTCGGAGACTTTTACCGTGCCGATTTCTATGAATTAAGATTCGTAATGTAAAGGTCATTGTCGTGAGATGTAGACTGGCAATCAATTATATATTTTTTTGGTGTCTCGTTTCAGTTTATCTCTTTTTTTTCACAATACTTTAAGTTTGCAAACAACTTTGATAGTGTGTCATAATAGGGACATTTAACAACCAAAAGGTTAAAGGTTAAGGTCACCTTAAAGGCTAAAATCTGATAACAATTTCCTTTTAATGCTCAATCCTCAAAGATGTGTATTTGTTTTAATAATTTGATCCTTGCTATTGACAGTTTTACACCTGAGAAATATCATTAGATGTATATGGTCAAGTCCAACCTCCAACATAAAGTATTATGGAATTCATATTCTTGCAAATATGCATTTACATGTATCACTATTCGAAACTATAGATATAGAAATGTGCGACTATGGTGCACGAGAGTATTACACTATTACACAAAGTGAAGTTGAATTAAAAACCTAATTATTAGGAATGACGATTTCTTCCCTGTCGATTCATTGTTTGTTTGTTTGTTGGGGTTTAACGTCCGAGCAGCAATATTTCAGCTATATTCAGACAATGAACATGGAGTGGATGATAAAATGAACATGAAATGAAAACAAAAAAAAGGGGATGGGTCACAAGGATAATAGGGTCGACAAATTTTGATTGCCACTGGAAAAAGGGGGGATGGGTAAGATCGGGAAATTTAGCCTCCTGTGGCGGAGCGCAAAGGTTCCTACTCCTATCGAATACCACAGCAGGGTTCTTTAACACGCGAGGAACGTGGCACCTTTCCCAACACGGTGCACCACTATGGTTTGCGGTCAGGTTTTCCGTATTATAGCCTGACAACCCCAGCATGTAACACGCCAGGGGTACCCCATTCCACCACCTAGGGCACATATCCCAGTTGCTCTGTGGGCAGAGCGCCTAGCCCCCGGCTAGGTTTCTGAGCACTATTTAGTCGCCTTTTACGACAAGCTTAGCGCTGCTGCAGGCCTATTCTTTTAACACCCGGACCTGCACGGGGCCCCTGTCGATTCAAAATGATGATTTCTTGAGGTCATTAGTTTGTAGAAAAGTTTAAAAGACTCTTTTTCATAAATGAGATAATATCAAAGCCAAATAAATATTTGGCATCCTGGTAGCAAATCTAACAAGGGTTCCCTCAACACTTATCTCGGCATCCTAACTGCATACATATAATAACCAAAAACTGCACAAACATAAAAAAATTTATTTAAAAGTAATCTATACTCTGAATTCTAAATTCATATAATTCTTTTCATCACATAAAAGCACGAGTTGCAAATGTTTACAGTCATGTAATGTCTTGCAATACATATTTATTCTACTTGGTATGAATCAAGAGACGGTTCTTGACAATGAATAATCTTCAGTAAAACATATGTTTTTATGAAAAATACTTATCAGAAGATGAAAGAAAGAAAAGGGCCAACAAAAAAAAAAAAAAAAAAAAAAAAAAAAAAAAAAAAAAAAAAAAAAAGAACTCCATCAACGCAGAAGGCTAGTTACATGCATTTATAATACTAACATTATTAATCAAGCATAAATAAAAATAACAAAATAAGTTATGACAAAAATATGTGATACAAATGTATCTATCAACTAGAGTATTTTAGGAAACCTAATTGCTCAATTGCAATAAAAGATTTAATCAACATGCTTAGATAATTCAAGTCCTTCAAAACACTTATAGCTATAGCTGGTCACGTCTTATCAAATAAGAATAAAAAGCTTCATAGAGTGCAGCATGATACAACTGCAGTGGTCAAATCCTGAACACTTGAGAGTGCAAACACAATATTAGTTTTTGGCATACTTAAGCATAGGGACTTACAATTCATTATGGACAGAACAGGTTTGGACACAATATGCACATAATTTTAAATTCAATCAAAATATTTCAAAATCAGACCAAAAATAAGAGTCAATTTTTTGGGATGGGGCCTCTTTTACCCTTTATAACTCAAAAACTGAATGGGATATCGGAAATCTGATTAAAAAAACACCAGCAGGACTTTTTATGAGGAATCGGTTAAAAAAATGTTGAAAATTGACCAAACATTTAACAAAGGAATAGGAACCTTCCTTTAGTCAATAGTCAAATAATATCCAAATTTCATAACAATGGGTTTATCACACGCAAAGTAATTGCATGGAAAAAAGGTCACCGTTTTCACTATACACACACTGCTTCAAAGCATGGGATACATAAGTCCTAAATGAAACATACAGAACTATGGTTCAAATGAGCTAATGAACAATTTAACACAATTCTGCAAAAAAAACTTGCATAATTTTTGTACCACAGACATTAATATTTTATCATTTGAAACTTGATTTTCCAAAAATGTTCTTTAAAAAAATGTTCTTTGACATAAGACATCAAGAAGACCATCTTCTCCTTTACGAACATATATAAGTTTTAAATGTACACAGCTTAAACCTGACCCAGCCATGTTCTCTGCTGTTGTCATTTTAATTACACCACTAGCAATAAAGGGATGAAAACTTGGCAAGTTCTTAGATTTTGCCTTGATGAAGTTTTCCTGTATCAGTTGACTATTTGTTTGATATTAAATTTCAGTAATTAAACAGTTGTTCAGAGGTTATATTTGCTGCAATAAGTATTTTGTCAAGCATCTTTACATCATCTTCAGCATTATGTGCATTATAGATTTCCTTACAAAAATGTTGTGCTAGATAAGGTTGACTGTATTTTCCTATTTTTTGAAATTGTGATCTAAATAAAGATAATGAGTCTACAAGTCCTACTACAGTTTCTGTAAAATTATCAAACATTCTACAATTATAAACAGCTGCTGACAAAACTCAAAAATCAAAACTTTTCCCATTATGTGCTACAAGCAAAACATTATTGAACTTTTTTAATCAAAGAAAAAAATCTGATATGGCAGCCCTAATATTAACAAAATTAAGTTCTACCCCTTTTAAAACAAGTTTTTGTCCATTCCAAACAATCCCAGTTACTTGTTCAGCTTTCTTCGGACATTGGCATTTCAGGAGACACATATCGACTGAAATTCATCTGTGTTCTGTGTTCTTTTGCTGCTATCTGCACAATGTGTGGAAATATATTTCTTCTGAGTGTCAGAAAATAAATTAGAATAAATTTTGAATAATTTCATGCATATTCTCCTTGCCCAGTCTTGCATATATATAAAAGACCTTTATTGATTGTTCTTTAGCAGATCTGTTAAGAATGTATGCTTGAACAGACTATACTTTGAAGTAGTCTAACATGCCGAATCAGATCTTTATTGTGCTAGCTTTGACTTATAGCCAACAAATATTCATTCTTTCTCCTATATGCATTGTTTTTGACTAACATGTAGATAGCAGTATCTACTAACTTTAAAGTATTTAATGTGATAAATCTCACAAATTGTTACACTTATGGTGAGCATGCTACCACCGAAGCGGTCCCATATGCATGGTATGAATGGTTTAGATATTTGGTATATAAATGTATAATTTGATTCAAAATGTAACAAAAATTCTAGCTTAATATAAGCATTTCAGTAAGTAAAACATCCTCATATTTCAAGACCTCTTATTTCTTTGAAAACAGACATAAAGCTAATTTCATCAAACATGACATCAGTCATTGTTTACTGTAAATGTTAGCATATAGGAACAAGGATTTTACAAATTGCATAATTGTATAACTTATTTTTTTCACTGTAGACCTGATTTGGTACCTGAAAAGTACTATTACTTACTCAAGTCTGTATTTTCTAAATCTATTAGAACAAAAGTTGGATTGGCCAAAGGTGGTACTGAAGTAAATGCTGGCTTTGGAATAGCATCAGGAATCATTTCAATGTCATCTGCCTGTTCTGTTAGACTTATCTCTGAAAAGAAACAACCATGTCTGTTTGAGTCTATGCAGTTGACGAAGAGAGTTTAATTTTATATTAAAATGTTGATAGTAATTCACAAAATTCAAGAAATTTGGTTATATTCACAATTAACTTATTTTGACCCTTATTTGAGTATATAGGCAATTCATCTTCAACAACAACAAGTAAAACTTTAACTGTCCTCAAATATCAATTTTCATAAAACAGGGCAAATTTCACCCATAAATGTACTTCAGCCTTTCTACATGAATGTACCAATGGGTTTTCCATTGTAGATAATTTTAACTTGCTACAAAAGGTATACAAAGTTAATATGTGACAAGAATCTAAACAGATCATAAACCTTCATGTTAGGATTGGTCTAACTCTGTTGTACATACCGGACACATAGCTTGCACCCTCTGACGCCTCACAGGCTCCTTTGGAAGTTGATCTTTCTTCCTTTAATTTTAGGCGGCGTAATTTCTGTTCTGGTAATATGAACTTTCCTTGACGCCTTTCTCTTTCAATATCTTTCTTTAAAATATATGAAACTGTATAGCTGCCTGGGAAAAGCCCATTCTTTTGGAATGTCTGTGAACAGAAGATATATATTGTATTATTTAATGATGCTTGATTGATTGTAGTCAATCTGGGGATTGGATACATTTGCCGTACCTCATCTTTGCATACTTCTATAGCTGATATGTTGATATTAGATCATGTTTACTATATCTGAAATTGTCCTTTGATAAGTATCGGGTACGTGACAGTGAAATTGCAACAAAGCACAGAACAGAATTTTTGCAAAGGACCAGTGATTTTAATGCTTTTCGATTTAAAAGTTATGGTGTGACTTAAATTTTAAATAATCAATTTTTACATATAATTTGAAATACATGTAATAGAAATTGTTCAAAAAGATGTCTTTCATTAGGTCTACATTTGTACAAAAGGTATGCAGAATTATAGGTTGAACTGGGACATAAATATAAATCAATTTAACAATATTTTTTTTCTTTTAATCGTGCTCTCAAATGAAATCATGCAAAGTAATAACATGCTTGAAAAAAAAAACTGGCATAGAAGTTCATATCTTCTTAACCTCAGACAAGTACTTTCTCCCTTCATTAATGCAAGCAGCTGAGGCTTTGACACAGAAATCCAAGCTTTCACTCTCATGTACATGTATTTACACTTTCAGACTGTATGGCCAATATGTAATTTTTTCAAACTATTTTTTGTTGCATTGTAAAACCAATAACTGCTTTATTTACATAGAATATAACCAATAATAATATCCATCATTTGAACTTATATCTCTCCTTTCAGAATCTGTAGGGTTCATTTCCAACACATCTTCTGAAGTATTATTAGCTGTATTTTCATCTTCTATAGTATTAAAATTCCTGTTGAAAAATCCGAATAGAAAATGGTTATACAATCATGCGAGATAATACATAAACAATGAACCTTTTTTCTTATTATTGTCATATCTATTCAATTTTGAAATCACACACACACACACACACACACACACACAATTGACATGTGCAGTGCATGCACATAATATAAAATTCAGATTATAATCATAAATAATACCTTTCTGTAGATCTATACAACTTTTAGTGGAAAACAAAAATAAAACATTATTCCTTTGTCTCTTGTATCTTTTGATTCCTTGCCAAGGTCATGGCATCATAATTTCTTACACATTTTGAAACACTTTCAAGTAGTGATGTACAAGTAAATTTTTAGCAGATGCATTCAATTAATGTTACAAAATAACTAACTCATTTAAGCTTCAAAAGCCTCTCTGCCTCTCTGCTCCATACTTAAGTTTGCGAAACCTTCTATCATTTCCCCTGCTCTTTCTTTTTAGGGGAAATAGGGGGTAGGTTCAGTGTGGAAAGGACATTATTCACTCTTTGTGGACCCCCTAAGGCATCTATCATTGCTGAAAGAAAAATTCAAAATATATCATAATGTTCAATACAATGGTACAAAATATCATACAAAGTACATATATATACATCTCAAATTACAGTAGTAGCATCACATATAATCATGAAAATAATATAAAAAAATGTCACTGATCCTGTTCATGTCATAAAAGTAACAATTGGTTTGAAGCCTATCATTTATAGTCAATGCCAAAATTTCAATGGAAATAAATAAATCACTTTTACACCAAATGAAGTTGTTTTTTGTTGTTCAGGCTCTTAAAACTTGAACTTAAATATTACTTTTTTTCTGGGCATTTTGCCTCAAAGCCAATTTGCAACATGAATGAACCATTGTTCTGTAAATTTAAGTACTTGAGACTATTTTTACAAGCCTTGAAATGGGCATATTTTGCTGTTTACTATTGTCTTTTTCTTTTAATGTTTGTGTGTAATGGTAATCATTTTAATGATTTTGCCCTTTTTTGACATTGTCTGGTAATAAAATGGCATTTGTTAACTATATTTAGGTTCATCTGGTGTGCATGCTTTGACAAAGGAGAGAATTGAAAATGACAGTGTGGGTATTCGACTAGAATTACATTAACAGGTTGAGAACAAGTCCAGAAATCAGGTTATCCCCACCTGACCCCACCCCGATTTCAGATATAACTTTTCCCCCACCCTAAGAAATACCATACTAGTTTCAGTCAGAGTATTGCTCCCTATACTTAGTCTAAGGAGTGAGGCTCTATCTGAAATGGGGACCTACAAATGTATATATGTAATATGACGTTGTACTTATCATACTGATAAGCAAGACACATTGTTTCTTACCTGCCCCAAGCTTTGTGTTTATACTGAAACTTGGCATCTCCTTGCAGCTTTTGTTGTCTTTGTGCGTTTTACCATATGCAACTCGGTTTAACTCGTTACAATCCATACATTGCACATACAGGCAGCCACCGAGTCCACATTTCATTTCTGCCTTCACTGTTTTGTGGCTAAGAATAAGCGGGCCAAGCAAACACTGTCTACAAGACTGCATGTTGTCTTGAAGTGTGCCCCATTCAATCAATCTTCTGCCCGAATGCCAGGACGTACTTGTGTTTATCTTGGAACTTCGCAGAAGTTTGTCAATTCCGGCTTAGAAAAACGCCCACGTCTATCCCGGCAGACGACCGAGTAAGCCATGTTGTTGTGTTGGTGTTATGCAATGAACTGCAATTTTTATTTCCGATTCGTAAAATAACATGTTATATTTTTTTAAGGAAAAAGGGATTATACTATATTTTTTATTGAAAATATACAATTTCAAAGTATTTTATTTCATTCTTAAAAATTGAATAAAAATTAAGTGCACTTTCGTTTACTTACTTACCGAGGTTAAAAGAAATAAGACACCTCGGTAAACTTCGGAAAATTGAAAAGTTTTTAATATGGGTCGGATACCTTAATAAATTTTGCAGCTGATGTAGCTTTAAATAACACATACAAAGAGACAAATGTGAATGAGCATCCTGAAGTTGTCAAAAAAAAAATAAAAAATAAAAAATAAAAAAAATAATAATAATAAAAAATAAAAAAAGAAAAATATTAAAACTGGGATCATGGACCAGGTGCAATGGTAGGGTAAGCGTCCTTTGCTTTTCTAAAATACTTCAACCGAATTCGCTCATAAAATGTTCCGTCCGGTGAAGACAAAGGAGAAAAGTAAAATTATGATTCGGAATACAAATCAGGTTACGGTGCAAATGGATACATCATACGTTTGATCATGATTCACGAGTTCATAATGACAGCCACAACACATCTATAGTGATAATTTTAATCTTGTAGAAACATAACCTTGTTTCAGAGGCCTTATTGTTAAAATGTGTACCACGGTACAAAAATCTGCGTAAATGTAGTTACGGAAATCTCGTGGATCGTTATGATGTATCCATCAGTACCATGAAAACTGATTTATTCAACGGGTCATAGCTTGCCTTTCCTCGTTTGTTTACCCCGGACTTGACTTTTTATGAGCAACTCGGCGGGTGTTTCTAGAAAAGCAGAGGACGCTTACCCTACCGGTGCACCTGGTCCATGCTCCCAGTTTTAAGTGGAGTCCGAGTTGCTCATTTACTTTTGTTACTTTGTATGTATGATTTTAGTTACTTTATGTTCTTTGTTGTGTATGTCTGTTTTCCATGTCTGGTATTTGTCCCTGGATTACATTCTTTTGATTACCGGTATAACCTTGGTTCCCTTGATTACTCCTTTGCAATAACGTAGAAATCGTGATATGAAAACTCCATATGCAGGTGCTGTAGGGATGACGCTACGGATGAAAGGAAAGTTGATTATACGGAATGAGAAGTCACGTGTTAGTTGAATAGTTTAGGCACCACCTTTCTTACCATCTGTTTCCAAGATATGAGCCTAATTTCATAATGTTTGTAGTGCCCATTACATAAATTAATTTGGCGTAGATGCGATGTACAAAATCCGCGAAACTAAAATTGTTAAGACAATACGTCGTCTTTATAGCGAAAACTGAAATCAAAAGATTAATTAATACGAATCGCAATAAACAACCAACCTACCTTTGAAGTATCATTGGTGATAGCAAAGAAAGATATACAAGCAAGATTAACAGAAGCCATTCAGCCAATCTTGGACTCTAAAAACACCACACCATTCAGCCAATCTGGAAATCTAAAAACACCACACCATTCAGTCTAACTGGAAATTCTTAAAACACCAAGCTGAAGAATTTTAACAGTAATGTCATTTCTTCTGTACTGTTCTGAATGTTTGAAAATAATACAGAGAGGCTTACAAAAGATATACAAGCAAGCCTTACAAGATAAGCAACACCAATCGTCTGTAAAATATCAACTGTAATAGCATTACAACACAAACCAGCTTTAGACGACTATTTGTTCTGTTAAGAATGCCAAAGGAGAGAACACCAAAGGTATATTTGCATTGGACACCACAAAGAAAAAGGAAGCCAGAATAACTTCGAACCACCTGGAGGAGAACCTTCCAAACAGAGATTCAAGAGCTCGGTTTCACCTGGATGGAGGCTTAACACATAACAAAGTACTGAAAGAAGTGGCGGAAGAGTGTTGATGGTTAAGATGATTATTGATCCAAAAATATTACGGTCGAAGGATGAAGTAGAAAAAGTTGTATAATTTTATTTTAATCTAAAGTTCTTTTGGGTAGATTAAATGTAATTCCTAAAACTATGTACAAATGAAACATCATCTGTATAACGGGTACTAAAGTTGAAAGTAGGCAAATCGAATCTCTTTTTTTTTACTGTAGTAGTAAACGTCGGGTTTCATACACATTCAAATGTTTTCACCCTCAAATAACTTCTTATTGTTATAGCAGCAGCCATACTACTTAACATGTGCGAATCCCGGCGGAAGATTATAGTCTAGCTTGTTATGTTTGAACTTGATTAAAAAAAAATTACAAGACGTTTACGTATGGCATGCAGTACCAACAAAAAATATTCCCTACATTACCGGGTGCTACGCCTCTGATGACTTTAAAGAATTTAAATTGAATTTTTTCCCTTGCAGTCACCAGTATTAAACAGTCAATTTTAAACAGTTTATAAAGAAGTTTTAGACCTTTATCAAACTTAATAGTGTTCAAATTCTTACATTTTACAAGAATATGATATTTTTTGAAGAATGTGGACTGAAATATGTGTTGCAGCCACCCACATAATAATCATATTAACAAAATTAGCATTGTAGTCTATAATGTTAGCCCCTCGTAAAAATTGAACGTGTGCGCATTCATACATTTTGCAGAAATTTGTCAATTCTAAGAATTATGATTGAAATATATGTGTAATAGCCACTTACCTAATAGTTATGTTGAAAAAAAATTCTCATTTTAGTCATTAATTTTAGACTCTCATGGTAATTAACAGTGCTCGCAGTCCTACAATTTGCAGGAATATGACATTTTTGAAGAATTTTGATTGAAAAATATGAGTCGCAGCCACCCATATGATACATGTACATATATGGAAAATTTTAGCATTTTAGTCACTTTAGACCCACATGATAATTATATTAAAATTAGCATTTTAGTTTATACGTCTAGCCCCTCATAAAATTTAAAGTGCTTGCACTCATACATTTTGCAAAAATATAACATTTTAAAAGAATTTTGACTCAAATTAATGTGCCGCAGTCACCCACATGATAGTTATTTAAAACAAAACAAATAACATTTTTGTCAACAACTTTTAACCCTCATTGAAATTAAAAGTGCTCGCACTCACACATTTTGCAGAAATATGTCAATTCTAAAAAAAATTGATTTAAATAATGTGTCACAGACACCCACATGATAATTTTATTGAAAGATTTATCATTTCAGTCATTAATTTTAGACCGTCATGGTAACTAACAGTGCTCGTTCTCATACGATTTGCAGGAATATGACATTTGTAAGAATATTTACTGAAATATATGTGTTGCGGCCACCCACATGATAGTTATATGGAAATTTTAACATTTTAGACCCTCATGGAAATTAAAAGTGCTCGCACTCATACATTTTGAAGGAATATGGCATTTTTGAAGTGTTTTGATTAAATTATGTGTGTCGCAATAATCCACATGATAGTTATATTGAAAAAAATAGCATATTGGTCATTAACTTTAGAATCACATGGAAATTAAAAATTGCTCTCACTTATACATTTTGCAGGAATATGACATTTTTGACGAATTTTGATTGAAATACATATTTCGAAGCCACTCACTTGATAGGTTTAATTAATGTTAAGCCCTCATAGAAATTAAAACCGCTTTGACTCATACATTTTGCTAGAATATGACATTTTAAAGAATTTTAACTCAAATTAATGTGTCACTTAATGTTAATTTTTAGAATTTTCACTTAAAGACATGTGTCACTGTCACCTATTACAATTTCTACAATTTCTGCATTGATAATATTTTAGACCGTATAGGTTTATTGGAAATGCTTACACTCATATTCTTTGTTGAATAATGACATTTTAAAGAATTTTGGTCGGTGTACAGTGCAACATCAACAGCTTCGTGGTTTATTTAAGTCGATTATTTAAAAACAAAAATCGAACAATAATTGAAAGAGTATTCAAGGAAACCAAGATTCTAGCGGAAATCAAAAGAATGTTATCCAGGGACAAAGTCCAGACAGTGAACTTGACACACACAATAAAATACATTAAAAAATCAAAATATTAACTCGGCCGTAATGTTGTTTTTTTAAAAATTTTTTGATTGGTGTTAATTTGACGAAAACAAAGTTTAACCGTTTTATTTTGTTTCGAAAGTTCTTCTGAAGGTTATCTTCAATGAAAAATTGCTTATTTTCAACTTAGTGAGAAATAACATGTTTTTCAACATGGAACTTGAATATTTGCTTCGATTAAAATAGCCAAGAAATTACGTGATCAAGGTTTTCGATATAACAAGCTCATAGAAATATATACTTGGTGTGGCTGAATTTGTATACTGTTACAGATCCTCTATTCTCTTACTCGATACAATCAGAGTTTGTCCTATTCAGTTGCATCATGTGTTAATGTTCGTGCCCCGTGCAAGTCTAGGCAAAAATAGGCCTGCAGCAGCGCTAAGCTTGTCGTAAAAGGCGACTAAATAGTGCTAAGAGCAACTGGGATGTGTGCCCCAGGTGGTGGAATGGGGTACCCCTGGCGTGTTACATGCTGGGGTTGTCAGGCTATAATACGGAAAACCTGAGCGCAAACCATTGTGGTGCACCGTGTTGGGAAAGATGCCACGTTCTTTGCACGTTAAAGAACCCTACTGTGGTATTCTCCCGGAGTAGGAACCATAGGGCTCCGCCACAGGAGGCTAAATTGCCCGACCCTACCCACCTCTCCCTATTTCCTGTGGCAATCAAAATTTGTCGACCCCATTGTCCTTGTGTCCCATCCCTTTTTCATTTCATCATCATTTCATATTCGTTTATCATCCATTTCATGTTCATCGTCTGAATATAGCTGAAATATTGCTACTCGGACGTTAAACCCCAACAAACAAACAAAAAAAAAAACAAGCTAATGTACGCGCACTAGATTTATTTACGAGGAAGTATCACTCGGTTAACGAAAGCTATATTTTTATATAGCCAAGTTGGCCGAGTGGTCTGGAGCGTTCGACTTAGTGCAGGCGGCGTTGCCATAGTTGTCAGAGAAGAGAAGGGATTCGAATCTCGCTGAGGGAGCAACACAATTTGCAACCTCACATCGATTCCAGAGTTGTGGTGGAGTTTAGACTTGATTATATATATATATAAAGGTCTGAAAAATTCCCAACGATGTTAGAACTGTGGAACACGAACTCGTACTGCTGTTACATCTATGGCAACATCGCCTACATGAAATGCAGTGCCCTAGACCACTCCACCAGCTAGACTATATAACATATAGCTTTTGCTTGCCGGGTCATTCTTAATTGTAGGATTAATTTAGGGCTGTAACTCAATACACGATGTATGGTAGTATGGGACAGTTCATCTAGGTGTCATTATGTAGGATAGTGGATCAAATTAATGATGCATGCCGAACAAATCAATATTATACAAATGTCTCAGAATGTGACGCTTCTATTCGCTACACTGCTCCATCGGATCAAATTGATACAGGGAAGATAATGTAAACGTATAGAAAGGTCTGAAAAAATTCCCAACGATGTTAGAACTATCAAATTAACGAAGCAATTTTTTGGTCATTCCCATCCGCGGGACTCGAACTCGTACCGCTGTGACATCATTTTTTTTTAACTATGAAATTAAAAGTAGAATTTTATATAAATGTTTATATAAATTGCAAATAAATTCAATGCTCATTTTCATTATACAGTTGACTCTCGTTATCTCGAAATTGGAGGGACCAGGAGAAAAGTTCGACTCAACCGAAGTTCGACTTAACGAAATCAATGAAGTTCGAGCAGCAGAAAGGGGAGATAACCATGGACGAGAATGACAAAATAAGTACAACTGGATCTGGTTACATATTCTGTGTATACTGGGTTGTCGTAAATTATTTTTGTTATTGTTTGTACTTTGATGAATTCTTGTTTTTCCTTCACCAAGATCACGTGTAACAGTATCATCAGAAGACATTCTGAAAGGCATACCAAAAGCCACATTGATACCATTTTTATATGAAATCTCATTAATTTTCTCAAATCAAGTAAAAACATTAAATCCTTTGCTTTCACAGAAACGCCGAAAATGTTCAAGATCCGCTTGGCCAATTGCTATTCATCCACAAGCGTATATGTTTGTTTAAAATTGTAATTAATAAAACATCAAGATTTTAATAACAACAATCTTATTTTAACGACCCATTGAGTTCGGATAACGGTAATTATTTTATACACACCCAAGCGTAGACATCTTGTCAAAAACACAAATGCCGACAATGGTCTTTGATCATTAAATAAAAGAAATCTAATTGCATTAATAAAATATTTCATAGTTTTATTAATTACAGAAATACAGGTAACAAGTCATCAAATCAAAATCATCATCGAAAGGTGTAATAAACTAATTAATGGTGACACAGGGCCTCGACAGGTAAAATGATTTGACACTTTGACATGTAATTTACCCTAATTAGTTCGAGATAACCATTGACTTTTACAAGGAAATTCATTGAAGGGACTTAATTTTTACTTCGAGAAAACCGAAATTTCGACTCATCCAGTTTCGACTAAAAAGAAGTAAAATAACATAGACAAATAGGCATTTTTTTTCGGACTTCGACAAAATTTCGAGTCATCCGAGTTCGAGACAACGAGAGTCGACTGTATCATTTTTCACATCTTAGTTTGTAATTTTGATATTCAGTAATCTAAGTTTGTTTTCAGAGGTTCAAATAAACACATAATCAGGACAGGATGAGCAATTTTAGGCCTCTATAACCCTATAATATTTCAAAGAGTAATCAAGGGAACCGAGGTTATAGCGGTAATCAAAGAGTAATCAAGGGAACCGAGGTTATAGCGGTAATCAAAGAGTAATCAAGGGAACCAAGGTGATAGCGGTAATCAAAAGAATGTAATCAAGGGACAAAGACCAGACATGGAAAACAGACACACACAAAAAAGAACATAAAGTAACTAAAATCATACATACAAAGTAACAAAAGCAAATGAGCCACTCGGGCTCCACTTGAAACTGGGAGCATGGACCAGGTGCACCGGAAGGGTAAGAATTTTAATATTAAAATACCATTGAAATGAAATGTTTGTTTGATGTTGATTTCAAAGTGCTTAAACCAAATCAAACCATGTTGTGCAAGTTATATATACTTCCTGTTTTTTCAAATACTTCCATGACCATCAAGCTACGCTAGATTGATATCTACTTACCGGATACACTTATACTTAGACTTTGTTGCAATTTTTCAGTTTTACGAATGACAAATTAATAACAGGAAAAAAATCATTTTAAACTATTTTCCAAAATCAGATGAATAACGGATGATTCGAAGGTATGATCATGTGAAACATTCATTTGGTGGGTTAACTTGGGTAAACTTCTGTAGCTGAAAATGTAAGTACATGTAAATGCAATTGTAGAGAAGCACCGAAAACTATATATTCTGGTCGAATATTTCACAAGTATCAGTTTTAAAGTAAAGTTGTTATAGCAAGTAACAAACATATAATGCACATAAAATTAAATACTAATACACAAACTGCTATTTAAAAAAAACAAAACACAAAAATAACAACAAAACAATGCCCACAACATTCGGCAATAGGTCAGTTGGTTATACATATGTGTAATATGAAATAATTAGAGCCCAAAATATAGTTCGGACAAGCGGTTTGCACAAACAAGAACTTTGTTTTATGTTGTGTTATTACATTACAAATAACATATCCCGTTGTTTTACCACTTTTGTTAATATACCAAAATGTACTGTTTCGTTATTTTGGTCGTTGTTCCTAGGAATTTCAATTTCAAGCTGAAAGTTTGTTGATATCTTCAAAATGTCACTTTTATTGAGTAGTTAAAGGCCGTGAGGTCTTTAATTTTGAAACGAATGATAGTTTTAAGTAGGTCAATGAGTGCCAAGGCTACATCAGTTTTCAAAGACCCCGATGTAGCAAAAACATTGTCTACTATACATGACAAATATGTTGTCGTACCAGCAGACAAAGCCCAAAACAACATTGTTTTTGTCTGCAAAACGTTTTATATCCAATGTTTATTATCAGAGGTAGACGTAGAAAATAATAGCAGTGATAAGACCTACACTGCTACTACTCTCTCCAAAGAAGAGATTGTGGAAAACCATAAATCTGTGCTTACCTCTTTTGGTCTCTCTACCAAGGACGATGATTGTGATTTACCGTCTATGTACTAGATTCCTAAACTTCACAAGAATCCATACAAACATCGTTTCATACCTGCATCTGCAAAATGTACCACCAAACCTCTTTCAAAGCTTTTAACTTCTATACTCACAACTGTCAAAAAGGGTCTGCAGTCCTACCACAACACTTGTTACTCCCGTAGTGGTATTAATTCAATGTGGATCCTGAAAAATTCGAAAGATCTTTTGGAGACAATCAGTTCAAGACTATTATCTGAATATTATAGCATTAAAACCTATGATTTTTCAACACTGTATACTTATATACACCATACTCAGTTAAATTCCCGACTTAAAGCATTATACATCGTTGTTTTTCCAAAAAAGATGGTACACCTAGATACAAATATATAGGTCTTGGTAGAGATTCCTCATACTTTGTAAGAAATAATTCCAAATCATCTTCCAAATATACAGAAGATGTTTACAAAATGCTGAAATTTTGAATCGACAACATATTTGTCCAGTGTGGTGGACGTGTTTTCAACAAACGGTCGGCATTCCAATGTGAACAAATTGTGCTCCTTTACTTGCTGACCTATTCCGTCACTCTTATGAGGCTGACTTTATAGCTGATCTGATCAGAAACAAAGAATATCGTTTGGCTAGATCCTTCAATCTCAGTTTCCGCTATATAGATGATGTATTATCTTTAAACAATCCTAATTTCGGGGATTTATTACATCGCATCTACCCAAAAGAACTTGAGATAAAGGATACTACAGACACTGAAGTCAGCCGCATATCTTGACCTACACTTAGAAATCGATGGTAAAGGAAAACTATTAACCAAACTTTACGACAAACGTGATGACTTTTCATTCAGAATTGTCAACTTTCCTTTCATCTGTGGCAACATCCCTTCGGCTCGTGCGTATGGAGTGTTCATATCACAACTCATACGTTATGCCAGAGCTTGCCGAAACTACGCAGACTTTTTGTATCGCGCTAGAACTCTTAACACATAGGCTTCTGGAACAGGATTACGTTGCTACAAGATTGAAGTCATCACTACAGAAGTTTTATGGTCGTCATTATGAACTCGTGGATCGTTATGGTGTATCCATCAGCACCATGAAAACTGATTTATTCAACGGGTCATGGTTTTCCTTTCCTCGTTTGTCTACCCCGGACTTGACTTTTTATGCGCATATCGGCGGGTGTTTCTAGAAAAGCAGAGGACGCTTACCCTACCGGTGCACCTGATCTATGCTCCCAGTGTTTAGTGGAGTCCGAGTTGCTCATTTACTTTTGTTACTATGTATGTATGATTTTAGTTACTTTATGTTCTTTGTTGTGTATATGTGTTTCCATGTCTGGTATTTGTCCCTGGATTACATTCTTTTGATTACCGCTATAACCTTGGTTCCCTTGATTACTCTTTCGTAACTCCTATCACAGATGTAACAATTTTTTCTTGCTGTGATTGACCAAAACCCAAATTATTTTGGTTTGAGAATGAACTGATATATCAGCATAATGAAGACAACAACTGGGATCATTTCGTATATATCTTTAATTGTCTTTTTTCAAATACAGTTATCCCCATTTAAATCTTCGTCAATTTTTAACAGAAATGGTGAACAATCGAAAATAATTATGTAAACAGATGCTTAAAAAGATGAGGCAATCAATCGTGAAATTGATATCCATAAAACCACGTTATCCAATGAAATTGCAAATGTTATACATGCTGTCATTTTTTGTCATTTTATGTCTCGTAACGGCTTTTTAATTCATTTAATAAACCACTCTAGATATATATCCATAATCAATATCAACTTTTGTCAGACACAAAGAACAGATGTAACAAGAAATATTTTTTTCATTCTTATCCAATAATAAATAGATATAGACTGTTATTTAATTTTTTCTGTATCTGTCCATTTAAGGTAAGACATTATTTTAGTTTACAGTAAATTACATGTATTTAGCTGTGACTTGAATATCTCCTTTATGATTGGCTTCAGCACATGAAAGCTATCTCTGACAACAAATATATTTTGTGAATTGTCGGACCCATTTTAAATTCCTTTTGAAATCCAACTTGAACGCAGTGTGATGTTCAATCGGGTATAGTGATTACCCTTTTAAATAATTACTTAAAACAGAATTTTGAATATGTTGGGAAGAACACCCTTGTAAAATACAACTTAATAATATTGACGTTATCTTCATGCAAATGCTAACAGGCTATGGTGAGGCCAGTGTTTTTTTTTTCAAAATGGTACTTCTGTATTGATAACACTCAACGAAATCAAGACATTTAAAGACACCATTTTTATACTGTTAGAATGTCACATCGAAAGCGTCAGATTTGAAATACATTATTTGCATTCTTAAGCACACCACGTCCAATGCCCGTATGCTTTTGATATAAGATCTTATAAGAAGCAATACCAAGTGTCATCAAAGATTCACACGTGAATATGTTTGATCTCCAGAAGGATGCGTGGTTCATGCTTCTGGCAAGACGCATGTTACGCTGTCCGTTGAAGGTTAATTGAACGTTAGTATGAATTGATAACAATCACATTCCTCTTTATGCCATCAGCTTTAATGCGGTCGGTAACTTTTTGACATGCTCTGTCCGGGGTAATGCATCATAATTATACCAATAGGAAATTCGATTTACTTGCAAGTTTGGTGGTTACGAAAAAGCGGTTGAATGTGATGCTATGTCCGTTTGTCATGATTTTATCTAAGTATTTGGTGTCTTAAATAATACCAAGCAGTTTAAAGTTTAAAATCTGCCATTTTAATGTGTAACCCAATGCATATTTTAAACCAAAAATTTAGTCATTTCCAACTTCTAACATCTGACCGGCAAGAAGCTAAAAGCTTGTTACGAGCCATTGCTTGTAGCGATTTGTGTAATAACCTTCACATAATCCATGGGATGTTTTGTTTCGCAATGGTTTATTGATTTGTTCACTATTGAAGTTTCCTTTTTAGTTGGTCAAAATCGGTTTTTTTGGCTAATCGGTATACACTTTAGAAGTTTGCTTGTAAGTTGAATAAATCCAGCTAATAGTTATACATTGATGAAATCTCCTGATAAGTCACATGGTCATGTCTTGGTAGGTAAATTTGATTTTGTACATACATGTATTTTTTACTGAATAGTACGATCATTAGAATGCCGTTACATTGTATGTTGAGATTTGTTTTTAACATTCTTTCTGCCTATTTTTAACCAGATCAAGTAGCTTTTTGCCCAGTGGTTAGCCCGATTTTTTGACAACTAAACACTCACACTCAGAGTTTGCTTTTTACGTTAGTTTGTTTTGTTTTGTATGTTTTTACTCTTATTTTATGAGGAAAATGTACTGGTAACTATAAACCTATCGATACTGCTGTCCTCCTTCATTTACTCTAAAATATTCATTTAAAGTTCGTTAATATATCCATCTTAGCACATATAAATTTTTTCCTGCATAATAGTATGTTTCACCCTAGACTAGTGTCTCAGTTTGTTGATCCATTTTCTTGCGCTTAAAAAGTTATATACCATTCGATCAATGACTACACATTCACTCCAAAAAATCTATACGACAAATGCGATGAATTATCGTTTCGCATTACTAACTATTCTTTCATCTTTGGCAACATGGCGCTACGCTAATAATTAAGTTAACAAATCTGTCCTCAAACATTCTTAGACCATAGTTATCAATAACGTTTTTTTTAATTTAATATATTATCGTTTCTATAACTTTTAGGCGCAGACTTGAGGAGGTAGACCTAGGGTTAGAGACAAAACACTTACATATCATTGGAACGTTTGTATTCAACATCTTACATCAATCTCCTGTAAGCATCAAAGTAACTTGGACTGAATTCATTTTGTTTCAAGTGAAAGCTAGATAGACTCTGGTGAAATTGAATATAAATTGAAATTGAATATAATAAAAGCATATCACTGATTTCAAGAGTTATGTCCCTTACCCTTCGTCTACCTCCTGAACAAAGAGGAACAGTTCTATTACATGTATATAAATGCCGATGATTGTGGACCGTATTTGTTCCTTTTAGTTGAAAACCATAACAAATTAAAAAAAATAACTGAAAATATCAAAATAACATGTACTGAATTTAATACAAAATAACATAATTTAAAAATATGAAATTTAATTTGATAATGTACATATTTGATACGAAATATACGTTGGGAATTCTCTGAGGAGATTGGATTTTTCAAATGGGATTGGGAATGGAGATTTTGGGAATAGGGAATGGGAGGAAAGTGTATGGTGTAAGTGGATAGTTTATACCATTCAAGAGCTGTAGGAACATTGATCCTTTGGAAAATATTGCACTCAAATGAAACTCTTTGTAAAATGATAATTTTGGTATTTTGGCCCATCAGACACGGTCATGCTATTGATTTCCAATATAAAATACAAAATGATTAGTATTACAAGGCTGATCATGTCGCAAATCTGTTGTCAGCCTACAATATTAGAAAAGTGTTGGAAAAACGAAACAGTGAAACACACCATGTGCTCCCCATCAATGCAACGAAAAGACCAAAACTACTTTTAAAAAATCTTGTGACGAAAAAAACATTTTTTATTGAAGACATAACAATTAAAGATATATGCGATGATTTATTTTGCAAATTAAGAATAATCTTAACAAAAGACAAAGGAGTTATCTGTAACCAATTGATTATTCTATTCATTTTATAAATTTTCTCCATTTTGCATTGCTATTTTCAATTTTTTAAATTATGTAAACGGCGGATTGGTATACGGGACATTTTTGTGACTTTATGGCAGGAGAAAATTCGAGTGTGAAATTACCGAACTTATTGAATTTGAATTAGAGAAAAGTTTTACACTGGGGACATTCGATAAATCACTGCTATATAATAAAATTTCAATCATGAGACTTATATATGTGTAAAATTTTGAATGAATACATATACACATAGAACAACATCAAAAGAAATGATTGTTGTGGTATCAATCGGTATATACAAGTAGTACATATAACAAATTTAAGGTACAACAAAATTACAAAGGTCCCAGGATTGTGTTATTTGGTCATTGTCAATGAAAAAAGATGTTCAATGCAAAGGCATATATCGAGACCGAATATAGAATTGTAGGGACTAATGAATTTGTAAATGAATGTAGTAGCTTTGGCTTCAGATCTGTCTTCTTAAACATTATACTAAAACTGGAAAACTGGAACTTCTTTCCGTAGTTTTTCGTGGATAGTGTGGAACCTGGAAATCAATAATTCAATAATTATCTCCGTGGATTTTGGCATTTGCACTAAGAATGTTATAATTCTGTATTGTTTAAGTGACATAAAGGTAGAAGCCATTTCAAGTGGTCGACATCGTGTCAACCTAAAGATGATTAAGCAAGCAGAAATTCAAGTTTTAAACCAGCAGTTACATGTATAGTCATGTTTTCAGATTTATTAGTAGAGAATAATTATCAATTTTGACAAAAAAAGTAAATATTTTTGGCTGCAATAGGATGTGTACCCATATTGTAATGCATAGACCGTATTCATGTAGTTGATTTGTATTTTTTCAGCAATTCTTACAGACAATGGCGCATAGTATAATTTTCAAACTCATGGCGTTTTGAAGATTAAAAGAATCAAAATTTTACATGAACTAAAGCTTAAAACGTTTTTTTCAAACTCCCGTATTTGCGTTCTAAAACTTATAGTACGTGGGCTGAGATTACCCCCCTGCACCCCCCGACTCATCGACCAAAGTATGATTTTCAGGTACCCTTATACTTCTCACTTACAAATCTTTTTGTCGCCAAAATATAAACTGAAGCATTTTTTTGTATTTTTTTACTACTTTTTATACCTAGTTGAGGCAAAAATCTATTTTTAAGTTTCTTTTATTATACAAATTTCCTCTTTCTACTAACTGAAGAAAACTGACATATGTCTGTATTGTGTAGCTAAATGTCTCAGCTTTACAATGGTACCAAGAAAGTTGTGGTAACACTTATGGTTTTGCGGTATAATGAAACAAATATACCGCTACCCCGCCGACAAATCGCTTATTGACATATCTTTCAATGTCAAAACCTTTAGAGTATTTATGCTTCAGTAAAACAAATGGCTTATATGGTATTTTGTGTTTAGTACTATCACAATTTAAGCGACTTTTCGGCAATGTTGCAATATAAGATAGTAGACACATTAGAGACTAACAGAATAATGAGAAAATAATGTTAAATAATTGTAAAACGATAGCATTTAATTCCGTGTAACACAATAAACTTCGACAACAAAAATTGCATTATTTGGGTGGTGACATTGACATCGAAAAATCACAAATTGCACCATTTGTCAAATTAAAAAAAAAGGTTTTCAGGAAACGATTGATGTATTGTATAGCCGCATGTTCTTTATGACGATTAAATTTTCCGAATTTGTTGTCTAGGTCACCGAGCTACATTGCCTGTAGGACGTTTATACAGTTCGCTTCCTCTTAAATAATGATGTAAAAATGCTGAGACGTATTTCATAAGATATCACCAGAACACATATGTTGTTTTTTTTTTATATAAAACATGTGACATACGATAAAAATTGTATATAGATCTTAAATTGTTCTGAAAAACGTTTATTCTCGTTACTTTAAAGTAGATGATAGACTATAATACAAACTTTTTGCATTATCTAGTAGAAAAGTGTCAGTCCCTGTAAGAAGCAGACAGTACGTGAAATATGGTATGAAAAATCCCATCATTTTGACAGTGTAATGTAATTATTTGCACCATCAGAATCAGGGAAAACAGGCAAGATATTCCACATCATGCTGGACCATTGAGTTACAATTTCATGTCCATGAACTCAAAATGAACATTTCAGGGCAGATAACTCTGTCGGAAATCTACTTTTTCAAAGATTCTTTTGAAAAATTTCTGAGCAAATCCAATTATACAAAGATTGGTCTTTTTAAATAGACAGATAGAGAAAGCATCCTCGGGTGATGTTTTATTGTAAGATCGGTATTATTCCTATTTGTAAGATGTGTCTGTCATTACAGCAGGTTTTAGTTTGTTGAGGATTATTACTACACCTTTTTACTTAGAAATTAACAGCCAATACATACACGTACCGTAACATATTTGGCAACGCAGACTGTCATATAACACTAATAATTGTGATGCTAAAAAGGCCTTTAGAGAACACATCACAGAACTTTTTAATGTAGCGATATGTTTTTTTTAAAGGATAAAAAATGGTGTATTGATAAATGTTGGAAAGAATCACAGATCCTCTAATAGATTCAATAAGGTTTGTTTGTTGGGGTTTAACGTCCGAGCAGCAATATTTCATCTATATTCAGACAATGAACATGAAATGAAAAAGGGATGGGACACAAGGACAATGGGGTCTACAGATTTTGATTGCCACTGGAAATAAGGAGAGGTGGATAGGGTCGGGCAGTTTAGCCTCTTGTGGCGGAGCCTTGTAGTTCCTACTCCGGGAGAATACCACAGTAGGGTTCTTTAACGTGCGAGGAACGTGGCATCTTTCCCAACACAGTGCACCTCTATGGTTTGCGCTCAGCTTTTCCGTATTATAGCCTGACAACCCCAGCATGTAACACGCAAGGGGTACCCCATTCCACCACCTGGGGCACACAACCCAGATGCTCTAGGGTTCCTAGCACTATTTAGTCGCCTTTTACGACAAGCTTAGCGCTGCTGCAGGCCTATTCTTTTAACACCCGGACCTGCACGGGGCGATTCAATAAGGAGAGTCATTGATATATACACCATTTGGAAAAAAAAAGAAATCTAACAAGCCAAAACATTTCGATAACTACTGACAAAAGTACAAATATACATTATGTAGTTTGCACATGTACACGCGATTGCACGTGTGACGTACTGAATAGGCATGGAATAAGCCTGATTCCCAATGTTTTGAATACCTTTTGAATTGGCCATGAAAACTTAAACCTACATGAAACACTGATAAATACTGCCTATATATTATGCTTTTGTTAAAGTGATTTTGAAATTGATTCATAAAAGATGTATTTATGCTAGGGTCCTACAAAGTTTTCAGTAGTATCGGCCACCAGGCCCTTGAAAAGCTTGTTCCCTGGTTAGGTTTCTTTAAAAATAAGTCAAAAAGTAACAAAACGTATTCATAAAATTCTTTTATCCGTAAAAGACCGAATAACTTTGATATTTATATTCTGTTTGTTTTGTTTGTTTGTTGGAGTTTAACGCCCAAGCAGCAATATTTCAGCTATATTCAGGCGATGAACATGAAGTGGATGATACAATGAACATGAAATGTTGATGAAATGAAAAATGGGATGGGACACAAGGATAATTTTTGATTGCCACTGGAAATAGGGAGAGGTGGATGGGGTCGGGCAATTTAGCCTCCTGTGGCGAAGCCCTATGGTTACTACTCCGAGAGAATACCACAGTAGGGTTTTTTAACCTGTGAAGAACGTGGCATCTTTCCCAACACGGTGCACCACTATGGTTTGCGCTCAGCTTTTCCGTGTTATAGCCTGACAACCCCAGCATGTAACACGCCAAGGGTACCCCATTCCACCACCTGGGGCACACAACCCAGTTGCTCTGTGGGCAGAGAGCCCTAGCCCCTGCACGGGTCTATTTATATTCTGAATTACTTACGAAATGTAACAATACTTCTAAATATGAAAATACTTCTAATCCAAAAGTTTATTGGAAAATTATGAAGATGCTTTTAAAAGCTGAAAAAAGATCTTAAAATTATCCCGTTAAGAAATGTCTCTGGCGACTACGGTGTACGAGGACGATGAAAAGTGCATCGTTTTAAATGAATACTTTTGTTCTATATCAAACATTAAAGAAGCAAATGACCCTTTACCAAACATGGAGCGAAAATCAAATAATGAAATATTTACCATAAATATAGAACGTTCCGAAATAATAGATATTATCAAAATTTTACACCCGAATAAGGCATCCGGTCCTGATATAATAAGCCATAAGATGCTAAAAATCTGCCCTGAAAAAAAATCTCAATCCCTTTACAGATAATATTTAATACATCCATTCAATATTGCAAATTTCCCTCCAGCTAGAAGACAAGACTGCAAACGTGACTCCGATTTTTAAAAATGGGGATACCGCTTTACTACAGACCTATTTCTTTGATTAGCTGTGTGGGCAAAGTGATGGAGGGAATAATTCATAAACATGTCTACAATCACTTATTTGAAAATAAACTTTTGTACGAATACCAAAGCGGATTCCTTCCTAGATATAACAGTGCACCAATTATTAGGGCTTTATAACTGTTCATGATGGATTAGAAAAAAGCAAACGATCTGTTTCGTTTTTTTGGTGACTTCTCGAAAGCAGTTGATAGAGTGTGGCATAAAGGTATACTGCATAAATTGAAATCCTACGGCATAACTGTTGATCTTTTAAAATGATTTAAAAGTTATCTTGAAATAGGGAACAAGGAGTTGTAATAAAAAATACAATGTTCCCAGTTTGCGGTGTCTCACAAGGGTCTATGCTATTATTTGTCTTTTTTAAAAACGATATATCTGAAAAGCTAATTTCATTGACAAGACTTTTTGCAGATGATACATCATTTGGAGTTTATGGAACTGATCTTGTACATATTAGATATATCATAGATCATGATCTTGCTGAACTAGACGACTGGTTTAAAAAGTGGTTGATGACCTTTAATCCGGAAAAGACGGAAGTCTTAATGATCTCTAATATGAGTATACCTCATACTAACATTAACTTCAATAATCAAGCAATTCCAATTGTTGACTCTCATAAAGATTTACGTGTAACATTTAGTCAAAATAGCAAATGGAATACTTACACTGACAGCATCATTAAAACATACCAACGTGATGCGAAAGCTTAAATTTAAAATTTGTAGGAATACTATAGAAAAAAAACTTTATCTAGTTTACGTACGGCCAATTTTAGAATATGCATGTGAAGTGTGGGACAACGGTGGTGTAGGTTATTCGAATAAGTTAGAAAATGTGCAACTTGAAGCTGCCAGAATTGTAACTGGATTACCTATTTTTACCAAGATAGATCTAATCTACCGCGAAACTGGATGGGAAACATTAAAATCTAGACGCGAGAGAAGAAAACTGCAAATGGTGTATACTCTTAACAACCAAATTACACCTCACTTTCTGTGTAATTTACAATTAAGTAAACAATTCGAAGTACCACTAATTATCCCCTAAGAATGGTTCAGCTATAATATTACCCTTCTTTAGGCTTTTTATAACAGCAGAATCATTTATTCCCTCTACGATAAGACATTGGAATAAACTTGATCAATCAACAAGAGATTTGAATTCGTTATCACATTTCAAAAGCAAACTGAAACGTAAAGTAAAAACCAATATTCTATGCTTTTGGACCCAGACGACTAAATATTGTTTTAACACAAATGAGAGGCGGAGCACCATTTCTTAACTATGACCTTCACAGAGTAAACATTGTTGGTAATCCAACTTGAAGATGTGGATTCAAAGTAGAAACTCAATACCACTATTTTTATCGAATGTCATCTATAGAGTCACTTAAGGCAGATTGATTAATTAATGAATGATCTTACGTGGTTACCGGGAAATTCCTTGTTGTTTAGTTTCTATTACTTCCGTTGAACAAACACACCATGACAAAAAAGCACACGTCTCATTTTGTTTATCTTTTCTCTTCCATATTTAATCTCATAAAAAAAGCTTTTTCTCCATTTCTTCATCTGTTTTATATGAGTAATATTAAAACAAAATGTTTTTGTATGCGTATGCTCATTAGATTATTGTATATTTCTTTAACGGGAAAATACTTCATAAGATGTACTTGTGTATATTCCCTTTGTACGTCATTCGACAAATAAAATACGTTTAAACTTAGTTATCAATACAGGTGTGTTTTTGTTTCTGTGTAGAGTATACAAGTATTTACATTGAAATGTTTTTTTGGGATTTTGTTGGTTTGGTTGTTTGTTTGTCTTTGCTTTCACGTTCAGTAGATACAAATTTACAGATACAACGAACATATCGATACTTTTAATTTTTTGTTGGAATAAATAACATCCTTAATGATTTTAATTATCTTAAACATGCCATTCCCAAAAAATTGAGTTTGAGTTAAAATTATGCAAGAATTCAAAAAGCTGATTGAAGCAATTCAGTTAAAAAAAAATCATCCAAGATTGTCATGAAAAAAATTAATATAATGTGTTCATCCTGACCTATGATTACATGTACTTGAATATAACCAAATTCCTTCCGCGGGACTCGTACCGCTGTGACATCTATGGCAACACCGCCTGCACAAAGTCCAGCGCCCTAGACCATTCGGCCAGCTAGGCTATGTAAAAATATAGTTTTCGCTCGCCGGGTCATTCCTCCTCGTAGGATTAATCTAGGGCTGTAAATTAGTACACGATGTATGGTAGTGCAGGACTGTTCATGAAATTGTTACTATGTAGGATAGAGGATCAATTTAATATATATATATATATATACTAAACGTTTACATATCTTCCATGTATCAATTTGATCGGATGGAGCAGTGTAGCGAATAGAGTCGTCACATTCTGAGACATGTATATATATATACGTCTCAGAATGTGATTTATCTAACTTTAATTGAAGTTACTTTATACATGTACTATGAAATGTAAAATTATTCTAAGTTTCACATGCCTTTTCAGGATTTGTGGTGCCAGGACAGGTACACGTGAAACAGTTTCCAATGTCCAGTTCCCTTTCTATTGTTCAGTTAATGAAATAATATATGTTAACGAGGTTTCCTACTTTGTATACTTGTACATGTACATTTACATACATGTTAAGGTGACTCCCAGTATTCATTGAAATTCTGAGTAAAACAATTTCTTTACTAAAGGGCATTGTGAGAGAGTGTGAGGGAGAAGAAAAGTTGAATCGCTAAGAGCCTCAAATTGAAAAAAACCGAAATTATAAATCTAGACATTGAATTCTGGAACTAATAAGAAACACAATAGAAAAAAAAATTTTATCAACCTTGTTGAGAAGCACAGTTTACAAAATGTTTTTGCTAATAGGCAATAGTAATAGTAATCAAGGGAACCAAGGTTATAGCGGTAATCAAAAAAATGTAATCCAGGGACAAAGACCTGAGATGGAAAACAGACATACACAACAAAGAACATAATATAACAATGTAACTATAATCATACATACAAAGTAACAAAAGCAAATGAGCAACTCGGACTCCACTAAAAACTGGCAGCATGGACCAGGTGTACCAGGTGAAAATAATATGTGAAAATTATTTCATAAGAATTTATGACAAAAATTAAACTGTAAGGTAAAATTAAAAGAAAAAAATAATTGTAAAACACCTTTTTCAACGAAAGATAACTAGCATAAAATGTTTGAATAGATGTGTAATGGGATTTGTTCATAATTATCCAAAAAAATGCATTTTGAAATATGAAAGAATGTCTGTCGATTGTTCTGTATACGAATTTGAAATAAATTCTCTCTACCATTTTTTAAATAGTTTGTAAAATTAACAGAATCCATATAACAAATTTGCTTTCATTAAAGCTCAATTACCTGGAAATCAAGTCTATGTTTCTTTAAAATAAAATGTTAAAATATGTTCATTTAAGGTCACATTCCGGAAAAAAAAAAGAAAAAAAAAATATCTGCTAGAAATATTTGGTATGATCCACCTTAAATACAATCTGTTTATTTTAATATTTAGCCAAAAGTAATTTTATACGTTTAAAGATTCTACTTATCACTACTTATCGCTGAACCCCGTGCGGGTCCTGGTATCAAAAGAATAGGCCTGCAGCAGCACAAAGCTTGTAAAAGCCGAATAAATAGTGCTCGGAACCCTAGCCGGAGCTAGGGCGCTGTGCCCACAGAGCAACTGCGTTGTGTGCCCCAGGAGGTGGAATGGGGTACCCCTGGCATGTTAAATGCTGGGGTTGTCAGGCTATAATACCGAAAACCTGACCGCAAACCATAGTGGTGCACGGTGTTGGGAAAGATGCCACGTTCCTCGCACGTTAAAAAAACCTACTGTGGTATTCTCCCGGAGTAGGAAACATAGGGCTCCGCCACAGGAGGCTAAATTGCCCGATCCTACCAACCTCTCCCTATTTCCAGTGGAAATCAAAACTTCTCGACCCCATTATCCTTGTGTCCCATCCCATTTTTCATTTCATCATTTCATGATCATTTTATCATCCACTTTATGTTCATCGCCTGAATGTAGCTGAAATATTGCTGCTCGGGCTTTAAACCCCAACAACAAGCAAACAAACTTATCGCTGCAAATGTACTGCTGTCTTTAATAACGACTACTGACAATGCACAGGCAAAATATAACTGAGGAAAAGTTGAAAGGTGTAGGTAACTGGCTAACTGTCTATTTAATTATCCGAGCTCTTTATTGTAGTTCTCGCTGCAATTCATGCAAAAACATGATAGAGTTTTGCATGATATAACTTAATCTTACCACTGTCGTACCATGAAAAGTTGCGGCGAATTTAAAATTGTCAAAAAGTTTTATTATGCATATAGTTGATTCGATTCAATTCAATACAGCGAATAACAGATTGTTTAAAATATTTCACGAAACAGAAGACTGTTAAGTGTAGGTTTTTGTAAGAATCACCCTAAAATGAAAAAAATTAGAAACATGCACGTGAAAAACTCGGTTTTATAATATAATTTCAATCAATGGTGCTTTTACTATTTAAAAAAACTATTACTTGATCTCTGCACCACTGGATTCGGTAAGATTTTTTCAATATGTTAGAAAATGAAGTTATCTTTCCTTGAAATATTCATTGTCATTGTATATCAATGAAATTAAAACCCAATTTACCAAAAAGATATGACCAATCTTGTTTCTTTCCTCGATTCTGAATAAATTATCAAAAAATAAACTTTCAAAATGGTTTTATTTTGTCTTTATGCCTAATTCTTACATATACTGATACCAAAGTAATAAACATCGTTTATGAATGGGAAAGTAAAATCTTGAACTACCATTTCCATTTGTAGAAGTAAGATTTGGAAGAAAAATACTTTCCTATGAATTAATCGTAGTTTTAAAGCATCGAATTTTACTTTTTTCTTGCTTTGTATTATATTTTCCTGGATACACATGCAAACCTATTTAAGTTCTACAACATAACATATCGGTTATGTAAGAAATTAGTATGGGGAATTTCCTGATAATGCTTTCGTAGAGAACAACTCGGCGCTTGATCGGGTAAATCAACTTATTTATTTATTATTTATATTCATTTTACTTCATGCATTGCCCCGCACAGGTCCGGGTGTTAAAAGAATAGGCCTGTAGCAGCGCTAAGCTTGTCGTAAAAGGCGACAAAATAGTGCTCAGAACCCTAGCCGAGGGCTAGGGCGCTCTGCCCACAAAGCAACTGGGATGTGTGCCCCAGGTGGTGGAATGGGGTACCCCTGGCTTGTTACATGCTGGGGTTGTCAGGTTATAATACGGAAAACCTGACCGCAAACCATAGTGGTGCACCGTGTTGGGAAAGATGCCACGTTCCTCGCACGTTAAAGAACCCTACTGTGGTATTCTCCCGAAGTAGTAACCGTAGGGCTCCGCCACACGAGGCTAAATTGCCCGACCCTACCCACCTCTCCCTATTTCCAGTGGCAATCAAAATGTGTCGACCCCATTGTCCTTGTGTCCCATCCCTTTTTCATTTCATCATCATTTCATGTTCATTTTATCATCAATTTCATGTTCATCGTCTGAATATAGCTGAAATATTGCTGCTCGGAGTTAAATCCCAACAAACAAACAAAACAAACTTCATGCATTTTTTTGTATTATCGATGATCAAGATCCTACAGTCATCACCTTTATCCTAGTGATTATGGTCTTTTCGATTACTGTTACTGAAATTATTCTTCCTTTTGATTATTTCCGTTTACTGTTGCTGTGCTTTCATATCTAATTTGTATATTACTCCTTTGCAGAATGATTGCCATAAAATCCCTGATTAAAAATTTATATAAAATTACATAGTTATGGTGTCAGTTATTGTGGTTTACGCTCTTTGGAAATCACCAGTATCGCAAAGGATATTGTCACTGCAAATGGAAAACCGTAACATCAGTAAAAATTTACCTACATCAGAAACTTCCACGGTATCAAATGACTACTTCAATTCAAACGAATGGACCCCGGATAAATACAAAACTGTTTATTTTCCGTACGACAAATATAAGTATGTTTTCAATCCTAAGAATGTGTGTGATGTATATCGTGAAAATAGTCTTTTCTTGATAATAGTAGTGAATTGTGTTCGTTATGCCAAAAACAGAGAAGGGATACGTGAAACGTGGGGCAGTTTCCATGATTCTAGGATTAAAATTGTATTTTTGTAAGGATACAATTCATCACTTGAAGATGCCGTAAAACTGGAGTATTACACACGCAAAGATATCGTACAGTTTAGCAATTACTACAATAACATGTTGAAGACAAATATGGCTTTTGATTGGGTATTTAACCACTGCCAACGCGTAAAGTTCGTGTTGTTTGTAGATGACGATATTTTTGTGAATATTCCAAACTTGGTGTATTATTTACATTTTCATTATAAGAATAAGACATCAAAGTTAGCAGATGGATCAGATAAAGTTGTAGATTCACCAATAAGGGACAAAAGAAGTAAATGGTACATGCCAGCTGAAGTCTGCCTCAACAAGGAATTTCTAACATATTTGTCCGGTGGTTCTTTTGTATATGACATATCTGTTGTTAAAGCGATGTATTCTGAAATTCCTCTTGTCAAACCGTTTAAATATGATGATGTTTTTCTTGGTATAGTTGCAAACTCTTTAGGACTTGAATTTCGGAACGAAAGACGATTCTCAACTATATGTCAGTCAAAAAAGTTGCATGTTTTACTGTCAGCTCACGGTTTTTCACCCAAGAAACATATGCTATCTGAAAAGGTTCGAATGAATTGTGAACATTCCAAACTATTCACAGATTTCTACGATCCACCCAAATGTGAAAGAAACCGCATTAATATAAACCAAACACTGACATAATGATGTGATTATGAATAAGAAAAGTGATGCTTGGGTATTAATACAGCTACTAAATCATTGAGACATAATTATCATATATTCACATTCGAGACGATTACACGTTAATATTATGAAGCTGTCTCGTAAATTTTGTTTCTATCGAACAAATCAGATTGTGAAACCAGAACGCTAATAACAAATAGAATTGTAGCTTACAACGAGTAAGTATGGAATATCAAGGCTCGTTTGTAATGATGTTAAAATTAGATATGTATACATGTATATCACTGTACATTTTGTAAGCCGTACTTATTCAGGGATATTTCCTTTTGTATGGATCTTTGGCAAGATACATCAGCGCAGCTTTCAATCCCTTTAATTATTTATCTGTCTCTTTGGTTCAACGTTCTACTCTCATTCGTTGTATGTTCAATGCAGCCAGAAAATATGTGACATCCTGAGCACTCGTTCACATTCTAAATAATTATCTCATATTTTGTGAGGGGTGTCAAAAAAAAAAAAATGGATATTTCCTTCCATTCTCCAGTTTAGAATAAATGACTAGTCATGTTTCGACGAACAACAAATGAAACAAAAAAAACGGTAGACGAATGGTAATCTAAAATTATTTTTTTGGTAAGAGTGGGATCGCGAATATTATTACTTTTTTGTATTTTTTTTTGGCGTGAAAGTTATTATTTGGCTTTTGAAGCACTTGTATAATATTGTTGAACTCGTTTAGTTTAGGCGTATTTTGTCTCGGTATGCATTTGTTTTATACATTGACGCAGAATTGATCCTAATAATACTATAAAGTAGCAATTTGGATGGTCGGAACCGGACCAGAGAGAAGGCAAATGTTCAAAATAACAAATATGTAGCATAACACAATATTTAGTGTTGTATTTTTATCCCGGGATTTTTATCTTTGATTGCTGTTTTCCAACTAAACGATTTTACCTTTCCTGTGTCAGTCGGTTGACAATATTAATGGTATGTTGGAAAAGAAGGGGCAGACTGGAAGTAGTTTGTTTTTTTGTTGGGGTTTAACGTCCGAGCAGCAATATTTCAGCTATATTCAGACGATGAACATGAAATTGATGATAAAATGAACATGAAATAATGATGAAATGAAAAAGGGATGGGACACAAGGGCAATGAGGTCGACAAATTTTGATTGCCACTGGAAATAGGGAGAGGTGGGTAGGGTCGGGCAGTTTAGCCTGTTGTGGCGGAGCCTTGTAGTTCCTACTCCGGGAAAATACCACAGTAGGGTTCTTTAACGTGCGAGGAACGTGGCATCTTTCCCAACACGGTGCACCACTATGGTTTGCGGTCAGGTTTCCGTATTATAGCCTGACAACCCCAGCATGTAACAAGCCAAGGGTACCCCATTCCACCACCTGGGGCACGCATGCCAGTTGCTCTGTGGGCAGAGCGCCCTAGCCCCCGGCTAGGGTTCTGAGCACTATTTAGTCGCCTTTTACGACAAGCTTTGTGCTGCTGCAGGCCTATTCTTTTGACACCCGGACCTGCACTGGGCGACTGGAATTAGAGTTGTATCTCAGATAATTTCAACATGAACATGCTTTTTTCTTATAGTTTCACTTTATTGATAACGTTACTCTTATATGTATTTTAATATTTAAAGCAAGAGTGCTGGTGCTGGAATCTATCAGTTACTTTGTATACGAGTTTTGAGGGATTTCGTTTTCTTTGCACATAAGTTATATCTTTTTAGGCGTACACCAATACTAAATGTATGTTTTTTTTTATCATTTTAACGTATGCAGAGAACAAAGGCTTACAGTTTAATTTCATACCCACTCATTTTTGTGTTAACATCCCAGATCTGTATTCCCCTTTGTACTGACATTTTCTGTGCATTTTGCCCGTCGAAATCGGATTGATATGAGGGCTATTTTCACATTGAATATAAAGAATGCTCCCATGACTATACCAAAAACAGGAGAATTATGTACAGTTTTCACACCTTTTCAGCATACCTGCCAGATGTCCCAACTCTACTACTCTTGAAGCCTGTCTCCGTTCCAAATTGTCGTTATTACTTTCGTGTGCTTCCATTTTTTTCTTTCTCGTGAATATTTTCTGGTCTCTTCTTTTGCAAAGGTTATGTTACTAAGTAAAATACAATTTACGAATGAAATATGCACAGGAATTTCGATTGCCGTCGAACATTTGTAAGTCAGTGATCAAAGGGAAATAACTCGCATAGTAACGGCAACGACAACGTTTTCCCTGTAATCCGCTAGGGGCGTTAATTCAAGCAACTTCTACCTTAAAGTCCCTGTTGCTGCACAAACGATACAGATATATGTTATTTTACGAAATCTTAACGTGAAGGAAAGGAAAGTGCACATAAAAGCCAAAAACAATTATCGGAACTCTTGATTCTGACCCACTCAAATGTTGTTCCACTATATTTAATGAGTCTTAACATGTACGTATCTAATGGTTTATCACCAAAATAAAGGGATCATGGAATCTGCATACCGGAGACCTTTTATAATTTATATGAAATATGATGGCAATCAGACAGATAGACAAGACCACATGACACCGCATTAATTTTTTTTTACATTCATATAATAACATGTTGGATGCTCTGAATTAATTTTTTATATTATAATTTCACAAATTGACCGAGGCGAGCTTATTAAATAAGGAAAGTTGTTTTGTTTACTGCATAATGCTTGAATTTAATGAATCAAGATATGCAAATAATTGTTTTCTGACTAAAACACGTATACACTAAACGTCACTGGAACACTCAGAAGAAACCCATTGAATTTACATTTATTTTTTTTTCAATATGTGTGAAAAATAAAGTACGAACAAAACATAAAGTACTCATGATAACTCGCCGCAAACTATACTTATTATATTGTATTCAGTAGAGAAAGAAATTTCGTGAAGGACATTGGAAAACAAACATTTATGCGCTAGATATTGCACAGAAAACACTTTACTGTCACGAAATATGCCGTTCTTCACGTTACATTTATCAAATATCACTTAAACGACCTATTATCCAGGCCCTTTATTTGAAATGATTTACTAAAATCTTTTGATAATTTGCAATGAAACGCTATTAAATTGCACATATTGATTGTGGACGTTTGGTGTAAATCTGTGATGAGGCTGGTTTTTTGTCTACTCCTTTTATGATTCAAAATCTTTCATAGATATAAATGGATGCTTTGTTTCAGCAGATCGATATTAAACAAAATTTTCCCTAATTGAAAATGGAATATATGTATATCCCATTAAAGTAAACATTTTGGTAGATAAAAGCCCGTCTCCAAATGTGAAGTCATTAATGGATACATATCAGCAAAAAACGTACCCAAGTGCAACAATGGGACAATGCGCGTGCGTCAAAATAAATTTAACACTAGCAATATGACATCCATAAATTAATATTAACAAAGGCTGGACGTATCCCTGATTAAGAGTCTATTTGACAATATCCGTGCTTTACAGAGAACGTATGTGTGCACATCACATGCTCAACCCTAAAAGATCAACTGTGATATGTATACTCGATAGGCTGAAGATTAGATTAAGGTTATGGTTAAACCAAGGAAAAAGAAATGCATCTGATGCTATGAAAACATTTCAATTTCAGACAGATAAAATGATCTTTGTTCGAGTTTACATCACCTTTTAGACGTCCAATACACAAGAACATTTTTTACTACAAATCACTCTTCTGAAAGATCTTTGAGATTTTGCACTCAAGAAAGTAGGTGCCACCCCTTTTTCTATGAAATACAGATTGTCCAGTATTATATCTGACGTGGCCAAATTTCATCTTTCAAACCGGTTAAATCTTAGCCTCTTCAGTATTAGAACCGGACATTTATCCATATTCCATTTTCCAACAAGCTAATAGATGCTATTCACATCAGTAATATTCTTCATGGCAAAGAGGTAGTTTCCACCATATTTCAAACATCAATCGGTTCCTAATGTCTCTTACAGCTACACTAAGACAATAAGTAGTAAACTTTTCCATAAAAAGACATTAAATACAGCCCTTATGATCATGTTGTCACTAGGGATTTGAATATCACTGAGAATGAATCCCTACGTAAGGTAGTTTCTCATTGTCAAAAATTCCGAGAATCACAGCACTTGAATTGGAAACTTAATTTCAAAACCATAATGGATGCTTTTAAAGATTTTGCCAGATCGAGGATAAATATGGAATAGGACCAAGAACCAGGACAATTTAAAAACATATGTCATTAATAGATCCAAGTCCATATGTAACGATCATAAGGCACTTGAATCTCTTTCTTCACTTCAAGATGAATATGTTATCGTACCTGTGAACAAAGCTTCAAAAATTGAATTTGTTTGTAAAACCCATTACCACAGTTGTAAGCTAGTTGCAATACCACCTACTATCATAGTGGCATTAATCATATGATGATACTTAAAATAAAAATCCTAAAGATTTACTTCAAAACGTAAAATTCTGCCAATTTATGACATTTCAAATATTTACACTGCGTTTCAACATGATAGATTAAAATCTCGTTTGAAAGGACTTTTTTGTAAATCTTTTGCTTGTTTGAAAACGTTTGTTGTTCTTGTTCAAATCTAGATATTTTTTCTAAAACATGGCAGAAGGGTAAAGTGTGTTACACAGAAAAACAGGTTTACAACATGCTTGATTTTATCATTAATAATGTATTTGTCACATTTAGAGGAGCTATTTTTCAACTACAATTTGACATTGCAATGGACAGTTACTGTGCCGATTTCACATGAGACTGAATGTCTTCAGAATCTCGTAAAGAATATAAATATAAAAATGCTAAATCTTTTAACTTTACATACAAATATATTGATGATGTATTGTCCATTAACAACCCTTCTTTTTGTAAATGGTCACCTTAAATAAACCAACTGGAGGTAAAGGGAACTACGGAATCAGCTTCTTCCGTATCTTTTTTTGTTGGACTTATGTTTCTAATTCGACAACAGTGGTCATCTATGCACTAAGATGTATGATAGAACTGACGATTTTAATATTGATATTATAAATTTCCCTTACCTGTGCAACAATAATCATTCATTTCTGCATATTGTGTTTATATTTCACAATTGATTCGCTACGCTAAAGCAAGAACTAACCACTCTGACTTCCATAAACGCCATACAAATCTGCGTAACATACCCATGAATCAGGGGTGTGAGGAAATGCGTCTCAAAAGGTATCTTACCCGATTGTATTTAGATAGCAGTCCTTGGTTTAAAAATGCTCATGTTCCTTCTAAAATTATGAGCAATGATCGTTTTTTTTAGTAATATGTACTTGGTGCTGATGTGACAACTGTTATACCGATCATGACGTAAAAGAATGCAAATAATATTTACCATCGGTATATTTACGCTGAAATGGAAGAGGGAGGTAAAGAGCGCTGTAAAATCTAGATTAGGCCACCATTTCGTTTGAAAAGCTTGTATCAAGTCATGACTATTGCGGTACCAGCTGCTCCAGTGATGAAATATCTATTTTGCAAGATTTAGTTTGACTTGACTTAATTATGGATCGGTTAGTGTTCGGTAATTTTGTTGTTACCCATATTTTCTGTTATCTTTAGAATCACTGGTAAAATATCGCTTCATAGGAACCTCTGATCTGCCAAGAGTTGCGAACAATTCGTTCCAATAGGTATTCAAATAGTCTGCTGGAACAAATGTCCCTAAATATGACAAACCATTTGTCGGCTGTGGTTGTTCACACAATAAACATTTCATCTACCTTATACCTTTTAAACATTTATTTTATTTTACAACTGTATTAATTATTGGTGAATTAGATCACCTAGAACTGACTTTAACTTGCTTTGTGACACTTGGTGAAAAAGGTGGATAAAAAAATTTGAAAACTTATACAAAACGTATAGCTACTGAAAGAAAAAAATCTTAAGGTACTTTAATTTTTTTGAAAATACACCTCTAAATTCAGAATTCTCCGGCTTGATATATTGAAATATCGTGTTAAACGGACAGATACAGTAATATCATGAAAATATCAGTTTTATCAAGGTAACATAATCAAGTAAACATCTTATCTAGCCGGATGTTATTAGCTTGAACTAATACTGTAGAAAAGAACACGTTCTGAAATGGATTTTAACATTTGGAAATTAGACAATAATGACATTGAAGTGTTAGGACGATGCCATTGTATAGGGGTAGAAATACATCAAATATGACCGGAATAGTGTGTTTATCAAAATAAAGGTAACAGATGTGCCGTGCATTATTGTGAAAAATTCTACCTTACAAACAATGGTTCTGTAAAGTAAGTCGTTGTAATATTATTTATCCAAATTATTTTATCTTGTGCAATACTTTTTACTCACAAACATCTTGAAAGTGATAATATATAGCGTGGTTTCTCCTTCAATATTATTCCAAGCCCTATTAAAATATTGCCTTTCATAATTTATGTCCATACAGTGCTAGGAAATATTTCAGAGAAAAAACTTCAAATTGGTTCCTTGTAAACTTTCTATAACGAATTTAAAAATAATTATATCTTACAACAATTTGAACGTTTATGTACTATACTTCAACGGTCAGTCATACAGGCCATGTAAACAAACATTCGACAATATTTTAATATTGACATTGGAAATTATTTTGAAAACGTACTGCTAAAATGACATAATACAAAAACAAACAGCATAAAATCAACAAAAACTAGGTCTAGAAAGGTCCTCAGGTCACGCAAGATACTCACAGTGTATCTTGTTGTTGATAAAAAAAACTTCACTATTCTAAAGTGTACTATATTTCAAATCCTTTTGGATGTAAACTACGGGCTAGCATACTCAGGGGGACTTATGTTGACGCGTGTAGGATTTTTATTGATGTATTTGAAACACATGTCCGCCAGTTTGCCAAAATATAAGTGCAGTACTAGATCATAAGTAAAGGAGTAGTAAAAGCTTTGATTAGTGAAATGCCAAATTTCTGTAATACATGATGTTTTTAAATTAAGAATATTCAGATACTAAACATAGTTAGATACCAATGAAAGGTGCAGTTTCCACGCTGTTGAATTAATGAATGCTTTATGGTTTTAATTCCAAAGTATTGCCAAAATATCATATACCATCTACCCCTTAAGTTTACAACAATAATTCGTCGAATTTGAAGTTGTCCTCGGGAGAGTATAGATTAGAAACCCTTTTGAGGAATTTTTCACAAGAAGGCATAGTGTAAAGCCTGGTATGGAACATAATCCTACTCGTTTAAAAAAAATACAGCAGCAGTATTCAACTATTAGGCCAGGTTTATTAAATGACCCACATCCGTTTCATGCAATACGAGTATAACAATATCAATGAAAGGATTTGTCCATTAGTTTTTTTTCCTGACCAATATATATATATATATATACAACGTCTCAGAATGTGACGACTATTTGCTAAACTGCTCCATCGGATCAAATTGATACAGGGAAGATATATAAACGTATAGAAAGGTCTGAAAAATTATCAACGATGTTAGAACTGTCAAATTTGCGATGCAAATTTTTGGTCGTTCCCTCCGCGGGACTCGAACTCGTACTGCTGTGACATCTATGGCAACACCGCCTGCACAAAGTCCAGCGCCCTAGACCACTCGGCCAGCTAGGCTAGCAAAAACTTACAACTAAATGAATCCAACATATATGTTATAATCATCAATGTTTGTTCCTTTTTAAAATTCAGTTGCTAGAATTAGTTTATTGGCTTTCATTGTTAAATAAAATTTCATGCTTAAATATCTTGGTTTTGTACTGCTATGATGTCCTGATAAACCTTTACCCAAGGTGTTGGACAAAATAGTATTGGCTCAGCCTTTATGTTCTTTACTGCTCATCTATGGGTTTTCCCATTCTTTATTCATAAATGTAGAGATATGTTGTTAAACAATGATAATATAATATATTCTAACAACCATAATATTTATAAACAAAAATGATATATTTTTACAATCATTAGGCGTTCACCCTTTATCATCTGAACTTCAATTTGGGATATTATCAATTGCATGCAAGTACAACTATATTTAGAAATCATGATATACTTATCTTTCAGCTTTTTTTCAAAAAATAGAAAGACAATCTACTTTTATCAGTTTGTCTCTTTCAGATGAATACTTTTCAAATCATTGGAAGAGTAATCAAGAGAACCAAGGTTATAGCGGTAATCAAAAGAATGTAATCCAGGGACAAGACCAGACATGGAAAACAGACATACACAACAAAGAACATAAAGTAACTAAAATCATTACAAAGTAACAAAAGTAAATGAGCAACTCGGACTCCACTAAAAACTGGGAGCATGGACCAGGTGCACCAGTAGGGTAAGCATCCTCTGCTTTTCTAGAAACACCCGCCGAGTTGCTCATAAAAAGTCAAGTCCGGGGTAGACAAACGAGGAAAGGAAAACTATGACCCGTTGAATAAATCAGTTTTCATGGTGCTGATGGATACACCATAATGATCCACCACGAGTTCATGATGACGACCATAAAACTTCTGTAGTGGTGACTTCAATCTTGTAGCAACATAACCCTGTTCCTGGAAAACTCTAAGATTAAAATATACATTATTTTTAGCACTTTTTTCGTTTTTATTAAAAGAATCTTAATTGCTTTAACAAAACTAAAGTTTTGAATGCATATCCAAGTCAGAAGAAATATATTTGTTTTGCTAATACTATTTTCAATTGACGGAGAGGTTTTCTAAAATACAATTTCACATTTATAATACAATTAATAATATTATGTGCAATTACTGATCCATTTGTTTTGTCATTTTGTAACAAAGAAATTAATCAAACTTGATTAAAGGTTTTGTCTCTAAAAAGGATATTTTAATAGGGAATCTGCCGCATGGGAAAGGGGAGTAAGTTAGTTCTATGCGATTCAATGGCTCTGGTTTGGGCAAAAAATAACTTATGGATCAATAATCTATGCAGTTAGATAACAATGAAATGAAAACTTTTGCGACCATTTTTCGGTATTTACCTATGATATGTTCATGAAATGTTCATTTTCTTTTAAGGAAGAGAAAACTTTAAAAATGAAACAAACAAACAAACAAAAAATGAATTAAACAAAAAACATTGTAGACGCTTCAGACAGGGAGAATAAATGCTTTAAATTTGATGAATGAAATTGAGTATAAAATCAATATTCCTCCTACAAAGAGAATGGTTGCACAAAAAATACAAGCCTTTATTTACATGTAGCTTCCCCCTTCAAATAGTCCCAAAGATACCGACCTGCAAACGTCACAGATAGTTTTCTAGCATATGAAGACAGAAATGATTCTAGATAGAGCGAGTCCAATAGATCGGTTCATGAAACTGAAAGACCGCTTTGAAAAATGCCTATGTATATCGGGTTTTACCATAGTAAGCGTTAAACGTTTGAAATGTATACCTGAGATTTGTAAAACAAAAACAACATTTAAAGTATCTGAAATATACGTATACCCTATTTAAAATAAAAATGTCTCATTTTCCCCATAAGAATGTTTTATCCTTATGCCCATATTTTTAAGTGTATAACCACAGGAAAGGAGTTTCACATCAAAACATATCTATATTTGGTCAGCATAAATAGGAAGAAAAGTTTGAGCAAAATAGTAAATTAACGGAGAGAATTGTCAAATATTTGAAAAATACAGCCCTCCTTTTTCTCAAATGTTAAAATGAATGAGGAAGCCTAGCAAGCCATGACCTGTTGCAAAATGAGATTTCAGATATTCAGCTTCTCTTTACAACGATATACACATTTTTGGGGAGAATTTAAAGTGAATATCCACTTTAAAAGAGTGATATACATGCATAATTAGCATGCTGTACTCACTAGACTTAAGGCTGCATGTATACATAGCAATTGGAACCCTGAAATTGTTAGCTCAAATAAAATCTGATGAGTCAGACTTTTGCCAGTATGTAAAAACAAGATTTTTGATGCACGAGCACGTATTTATTAACTTGCCGTTTTTAACATCCCTGAGTTTGACTTTTTGAATTAGTAAATACAGCATCAGTGATCTCGTTGTAGCCCATTTGTTTCGGGAGCAATAAAGACAGTTCCTGGAACCAATCACGCTCGAGTCAAAACAAAAACGTTAAAATCGGAGGTCACTGTTTCTTTGTCAGTCAAACATTTGTACATAAGATCGAGTAAAGACTGCTCTATCGGCAATACCGGATGATTCTGCTACACTACTGGAAGTACGAACCGCCCAAAAAGTTTCAAGTAAAGACCGATCGATTCGCTGTCTAAATGGTGTAACATGACTAATGCAAACTTATCAGCTAGCTATTAGCCCAACGTGTCAAGGCAGTACAAAGCAGGATGCTTTTTTTGGTTATTGAAATGTACAGGACTGGGTTCTATAAAATAATTCCCAAACTGAGACTTTCCCCTAATCCTTCCTCAACTTGAATATTTTTTTTACAAATTAAACTGCTTGAAAATTGAGATTTGAAAATAAACTGAAGTATTTGAAGAAAATCTAAGTTTGAGATTTTTTTTTAATTAAAGATAGTGCTAATCCTGTCATAGGATTTATATCTACAATCAATCAATTATAATCGTAAATAATTTTGTTTTTCATTTAAGCAAAGACAGGAGTCTGCTTCTTCTGATATTTCAATGCTTTTTTTTTCTTTACTGACGGGGGTTACAATTATTTTTGCATTTTTGAAAGAGATCAACCAGAGATGTGGAAATACGAACATTGAAACATTAGAAGACTGTTTTTAATGAAAATGTATGACTTACGATTGGTTTTATTTAACGTCTTCATATCTTGTCACTTGACAAATGACAAGAATTATTGGCATTGTTTCAATTATTATTCGGACAGGTTGTATATTTCTTAAATCCATATGTGACTAACTCCAAAATTACTATGGTATCCTAAACTTCTTATAAATCGCAGTACAAAAAACAATGTGACATCCGCATAAAATCCAGACTATTATTTAAATGATTTTGCAAAATAAAACAAGTTTTTAATATCTAAAAAGTCACGGTGCGTAAATTCTTGATATAATTCAATACAAGTGTGTTCATCGTAATTTACATACATTGAGGCACAACTTTATGTAGGTGTAAAATGGTCTGGCGCATGTATGTCAATAAACTAGTATTCCTTTGTTTGTTATTCATAAGTTTAATGTAAAATTAATTGAAAATGATTTTTCATGTAAATGTATAGACAGTTTGGTACTTAGAAAGTAATATAAATATCAACAAGAACTGACGATTGTACTTGTACACAGCGCAAATCATACAACAAACAAAAACATAAACAATAGGATTAAACTGTATTTTCTTTCAAGACTTTATCGATGTGTAAAATCGAACCGTTCACAAAACAAATAGTGCGAATGATTTTTATGCCACATATTAAACAATTTGAAAAAAGTCAGTGTTTAATCCTTATAATTCCAATCCCTTACGATCTGAAATAAATTTATTCTTCTTTTTTTTGTAAAACTAACGTTAGTTATGGAAAGTCCCTGTTGCAAACGGTTTACCCGAATGTGTTATTTAACGAAAGCCTTTCGAGATAAAGCAAGTGAAAGCTATTTTGTTTTAAAATATCGGAACTCTGATTCTGCCCCACAAAAATGTGTTCCATTATATTGAATTAATCTTAACATTTACGTATCTAATGGTATCTAATGGTTTATTTAAGAACTAAAGGGGTCATGTTACATGTATACAGGGGACCTATTATAATTGATATATGAAATAGGGAGAGACAAGACAACGTAACATCGGATTTCTTTAGATGACATTCATGTTATGTCATAAGTTGGTTGCCCTGAATGAAAGTATTATATTATAATTTCACAAATCGAGCGAGGCGAGCTTATTAGATAAAGAGTAATCGGGGGAACGAAGGTCATAGAGGTAATCAAAAGAACGCAATCCAGGGACAAAGACCAGACAAAGAAAACAGACATGCACAACAAAAAGAAAAAAAAAACATGAAGTAACTAAAATCATACATACAAGGTAACAAAAGCAAATGATTGATTGATTGCTTGATAAAGAAATTTTCTTTGGTTACTGCATCATGCTTGATTTTGAAGAACCAAGAAATGCAAATACTAGTAACTGGTTTCTGACCAAAATACTTATAAACTAAACACTGAAACACCCCGATGAACCCCATGGGAATCACATTGATTTTTTTTTTAAATGTGTAAAAAAAATATAGTACATGTACCAAAAAAAAAGTACCAAAGATTACTCCCCCTCCATCGCTACCTATTATATTGTATTTGATAGATGACGGAATTTCGTGAAGGACATTGAAAAACAAACATCGCAATGCTAACTATTGCACAGAAAACAAACTAATACTGTCATGAAATATGCTGTTCGTGACGTTACATTTTACAAATATCACTTTTACAGCCATTTGTTTTGCCACTATGAAATGGTTTACTGAAATCTTTTGATATTTTGTAATGAAATCTATTGAATGGCACGTATTGACTGTGGATGTTTGGTGTAAATCTGCAATGAGGCTGATTTTTTTTGCCTATTCTGACTCCTTTGATATGATTCAATATCTTTCATACAGATAAATGGATGCTGTGGTTTCAACAGATGGATCCAAAATAAAATGTTCACTTTAAAGGGATTTTTACATAAATTTTCCACACTAATTTGAGATTTTCTGGAGTATTCAGTATCCATTGCAAATTCTTTTGACTGGTAGTTGGTGATTATGAAACATGTTTTCTAAGTTATGTGCTAAACAAAGAAGAAAATTTAGTTTAAAGATGTTTTAAACTTTACATACATATATATTGGTGATGATTCTAAATGATTTTGAGTTGCTCTTTGCTATGGTTACTTTGTATGTATTATTTTCGTTATTTTATGTTCTTTGTTCTTTGTCTTTTCTTTGTCCCTAGATTACATTCTTTGGATTTCCGTTAGGGTCTTTGTTCCCTTGATTACTCTTTGAAACATTATAGTATCCGAATAGCTCCTTCGATGAGTAAATCCATAAAAAAACTTAAAAATGATAAGATCATAGTTAATTCTAACGTATACATTTAATAGCTATAAAGCAATATGCCATAAACATTTAAGAAAGAGGTTGGATTGCATTGTCGGATATGTATTTTTTCGTGGGAATCAATTATGTTGTGTTGGAAATATTAATTTAGTTCTAAGTTTTATTTTTGTTCAAAAATGACTGATGAAATATGTGATGTTTTATCATAATATATGTGTATGTAGTGCATTTTGTGATTTATGATTATGGTTTGAAAAGAAAATCACATTTTGAGGCAAAGAATATAGACCGTTTTATTACACCATTTAAAGTAAGGTGCACAGAAAAGCATGTTTGATTTACTCATTAAAAATATATTTGTCACATTTAGAGGAGCTATTTTTAACATGTTGGCATATCAATGGGCACCAACTATGCTCCTCTCCTAGCCGAATTTTTATGTTCATACGAGATTGAATTTCTTGAGCATCTCATAAAGAATATATAGATAATAGACGATAAATCATTTTACTTTATACACAGATATATTGATGATGTATTATCCATTGATAACCTTTCCTTTGGTAAATGGTTACCATCATTATATCCACCAGACCTCGAGAATAAAGAGACTACAGAAACAGCTTGTTCTACCTCCTTTTTGGACCTATAGCTCGAATTTGACAACAGCCATCATCTAATCACTAAGATTTATGATAACAGAAACAAAGTATTAACTACTCTGATTTCCTTGAACGCCACAAATATCTGCGAACAGACTTCTGAACCAGGGGTATTAGGAAATGCGTTTCAAACGGCCTAGGACTCCCACCGAATTCATTTTGGATATCAGTCCTTGAATGATACTCAGTTTCTTTTAAATGATTTTTTTTGTAAAATGTTCTTTGTGCTGGTGCGGCAGCTGATTTTCCCATTATGGCACAATAGCAGGAAAAATGCTATTTAATCGCCATCAGTATATTCACGAGGGAGGTTTAGCGCGCTGTTAAACCTAGATTAAACCACCATTTCGTTTGAAATGACTGTACGAAGTGAGGACCATTGCGGTACCAGCTGCTCAGATGGTGTTATGTCTATTTTGCCAGATTTGTCCTGGACTAGAAAAGATTATTGACCAAATTACTGTTTGGTAATTTTGTTGCTACACTTATTTTCTTTTATCTAAAGACGCATTTGTTAAAATATTGCTTCATAAGAATATTAGATCAAGAGTGATGCACAATTTGTTCCCATAGGTAGATCTAATATCCCAAAATGTGACAGATATATAGTAATTTGTTTGTTGATTTAAGTGGTTTTTCACAAAATGAACGTTTTATCTACATTTTACTAGATACACATTCATTTGTTTTCCTACTTTGGATTAATTATTAGTGAATGAGATCATGTAAAACGTACTCAAACTTGCCATGTGGCAGCATGGTGTAAAAAGTAGGAAACAAATGTATACTGTTACAAAATGTTACGCTACTGGAAGAAAAAATGTTTTTTTAGGTCTTTTTGATTAATGATAATAAACATCTGATTTCAGAGTTTTCCGGCTTGAATGTTCTGTATTGATAAGCGTGCAGGTAAACAATATCTAAAAAACAATAAATCAAAGCAACTGTTTTATCAAGCTTACACAATCAAACACATATCTTATCAAACCGGATGTTCATTTATAAAAAGTTTCAACTCACATTTTAGAAAAAAGCTCGCTCTAGATAGGATTTTTAACATTTGGATATTAGACAAAAATGTCACTGAAGTGGTGTTACTACGATAACATTGTGTAGGGTAGGCATACAGCAAATAACCGGACTAGTGCAATTATCAAAATAAAGGTAATATATAAGGCGTTGATAAGTGTTAGAAATTTAAAGTCGATTTTAAAGCCGTGAAAAACAATAATTCTGTTAAGTAAGTCGACATAAAAATATTTATCCAAGTAATTTTATCTCGTGCAATACTTTTAACTCACAAACTTCGTCAATGTGAAAATATTTAGCGTACATGGTAAAGAACCATTAATAAAAACATATAGAACGGAATCATTGAAAAGTGGGTCTGGTAGGGTCCTCAGTTCATGGAAAACACTCACCTTGCTTCTCGTTGAAGACAAACAAATTACTGTGGGTATAGTGTCCTATATTTCAAGTCCTATTGGAGGTAGACCATCGGCCAGAGCACCCCCTATTCACATAGAGGGATTTCTTTCTATGCAGCACTAGCTAATTGAAGCAGTAGAGGCTCTGATTAATAAAATGCCAAATATTTTTAAAACCTAATTTTTAAATTAAGAAAATTCAGTAATTAGAATATGATAAATTCCATTGAAAAGTTTAGTTTTCAAGCTTTTGCATTAATGTACACTTTATAGTGTTTATTAATAAGTATTTAAAAAATGTCAGAAACATCACACTCTCCCCAAAGTTCAATTGAAAATTCGTCGAATTGTGAGTTGACCTTTGGACAATGTAGATCAGCAACCCCTTTGGAGGAATTGTTCACAAGCAGATATAGTTTAAAGCCTCGTATAAATGGAACATGATACTCTTGATTGCAAAATATATTAGAGCAGCATTGAACTGTTAGGTCAGGTGAAATGAATGACCCCACCGCTGTCCCTTGGAAGTATTTCAATATCTGGGAAGGATTTGACCATACGTTTTTATGCTGACCACGACCATACAATACAACTTGTTACAGAGCTACATACAAGTGATAAGCTTATGATTTTTGTAAGGAAAGGTTTTCTAGAAGTATATAGGATTCAAGACTCGTAACTGTTATGTCCATAAAAATTTCCATAACTGTATTGCACTCACCATAAAGAATAATATGAATAAACCTATTGCACGTGTCATAAGATAACAATTACATAACGAATTTAGGAATTTCATTATCTATACGTGAGCCTGATGTTACAGAGGGAACAATGGGAATTTTCAGATTTGTTGTTTTCCGTGTTTTTCAATTGTGGTCAGTTCTCTTACTAAAGACAAATTGTATTCGTCATGAATAATTTTCCTTTACTTGAAATATAAAAAAAAGGTTGGATATATTAATCAATTTGTTTAAAAGCGGTTACTGACCATGAGTACACACGAATACGATTCAAATTAAATTATGTCTTTATACACTTAAATTGACTTATTGAATATATCAGTGTTGATTTCTATTGGACAAAAATCTACTAAAACACATTGCTTTTTTATCCTTCATGTCTTTTCTCAACATCGAGACAAAATGTGAGGACTTTGCTCACTTGTATTGGATTCCCACATTCATGCGAAGGGTATTGAGCTGGACCTTCATATTGCTCAACGAAAGAGATGTCAATTCACCTTACAAAGATGTTGTCGTCAATGAATGATGGACAGCAAGCTATTTGCAATACCACCTAGTTGAATATTCACATAATTGTCTAAAGCATACAGAAAGGTATGCTACAAAACTAAGCATGTTTGCAGCATGTTTGATTTGCTGATTGATATTATATGCGTCACATTAGGAATAATTGTTTTTCAACAACAAGTTGGCATTCCAGTGAGCCCTTATTGTACCATGTGCTCTTCTCCTAGTTGAGTTGTTCTTATGTTCATAAGAGACTGAATTTCTTCAGTATCCCGTAAAGAATAAAAATATAAAAGATGCTAAATTCTTTGATTTCACATACAGATATATTGATTATATATTGTCCATTAAGGTTCATCATTACAAATATGCCCTCAATTTCACCCCTGATTTTCCAATCACTGTAATACTTCAATTGGTAAATGGTTACCATCAAAATATCCATCAGAGCTCAATATAAAGGAGACTACAGAAACAGCTTGTTCGACATCTTTTGTTAACATACAACTCGAATTCGAAAACAAAATGGTCATTTCAGCACTATGTTTCATGATAAAAGAGATGACTTTCATACTGAAATTAAAAATTTTCCCATCTGTGCAGCAATATATTTTCATTTCCTGCATATGGTGTTTATAATTCTTTTTTAGATATCAGGCCTTGGTTGTAAAATACCCAGTTTCTTCTAAAACAATGAGTAATGATTATTTGTTTGTAAAATGTTCTTTATGCTGATGCGATCGCTGATTTACCGATTACAACAACAGCATGCACATGCCTTTTAATCGCCACTGGTATAGTCAAACCGCAATGGAAGAGGGAGGTTAAGCGCATTGTAAAACCTAGATTAGATTTAATCCCCACATTTCGTTTGAAGTACCTGTACCAAGTCAGGAACATTACTGTACTAGTGCTCCGGTGGGGTAATTTATATTTTGTCAGATTTATTTAAAACTTTACTCGATTATGAATCGGATTAGTGTTCATTATTTTGTTGTTACACTTATTCACAATTGATTTGCTTCGATAGAGATTTACTTGAACGCCATAAGTATCTCCGTTACCGACTCCTGAATTGGGGATATGATGAAATGCGTCTCAAATGTCTCTTACCAAATTCTTTTTCAAAGATCAGTCCTTTGTTGAAAAATACTCAGTTTCTTCTAAAACAATGGATAATATTTTTTTTGTAAAGTAATTTTGATGCTGTTATGAACACTGATTTACCAATTATTGCACTACATCCAAATGCTATTCAACCATCATCGGTATATTCTCGCTGCAATGGAAGAGGTAGGTTTAGCGCGCTGTAAAACCTCTATTTAACCCATCATTTTATTTGAAATGCCTAAAACATGTCAGGACTATTGCGGTACCAGCTGCTCATAATATCTGTTTTGTCAGATTTATTTTGATTTTGGACTTGACTTGAATATGGTTGTATATGTGTTGTTTTGTTTTACATGCCAAGACAATGTAAAATAGCCTAGCAACTACTTACAACTAAATTAATCCTACATGTTTGTTAAACCTTTCATTTTGTAATTCAATTACAAGAATTGATCAATTGGATTTCATTGTCATTTTCATCTGTTGCAATTTCATGCCTAGATATTTTGATTTTGTACTACAATGATGCAGTGAATAAACTCTACACAAGGAATTCAACAAAAATGTACTGGCTGGCCTTTTTGTTCGATAGTCTTAATGAACATCTAATTTTAGTTTTTTGGGGGGATATATCTAGTTTAATCATAAAAGCAGACAAATGTAGAGACGTGTTGTTAAACAATGATAATATAATATATTCTAACAACCATAATATTTATAAACAAAGATGATATATTTTCACAATCATTAGTCTTTCGCCCTCTATCACCTCAACTTCTTTTTGTGATATTATCAATTACATGCATGTACAAGTATATATAGAAATCATGATTTACTTATCTTTCAGCTTTTCCAAATTATAGAAAGGCAATTTACTTTTTCCAATTTGTCTTTTTTAGATGATCACAAATTTAAATCGTTGGAAAACTCTAAAATTGAAATAAACATTATTTTATCACTTATTTCGTTTTCTTTCAAAGGATCACAATTGCTTCCATTAGACTAAAACTTTGCATGCATATCCGAAGTCAGAAGAAAATTGTTTACGTGTACTACTTCCTGATAGACTGAATGGTTTTCTTAAATGCAATAATACATTTATAATTATATAATATATTATAATATTTCTAAGTATTTTTTACAGCTGTTTTGTTGTTTTGTAAGAAGCTAAGGAAACCTACTCAAATTTGATTTAAGGTTCTGCGGACCTTTTCACAAAAAGATCGTAAGTGTAAAATTAGTCGTAAGTTATGATGTCATAATAGAATTAAGTATTGTAACGTCACAACTTACGACTAATTTTACTCTAACGATTTTTTTGTGAAAAGGGCTGATGACATGATATTCTTATTTGGAATCTGCCTAAAGGGAAAGAGGTGAAGTTAGTTCTATGCAATTCAAAGGCTCAGAGTTTGGCCATAATTATAGATCTATAATTCATAATAAATAAATAAATAAATAAATAAATAAATAAATAAATATAAAATGAAAACTTTTGTGCCCATTTCGTTATATTTACTTACAATAAATTCATGTTAATTTTCACTTGCTGTTTTCTTAAAAAAAAGATTTGTGTTGATCTCTGAAAGAAGAGAAACTCAAAATAATAATAGCGATTTATGAACACATTAAATATTTCTTTTGTATTTATCATAGGTCTTCACATATCATTTTATTTTTAATTTTGATCATTTGTACGGCGAGTTAAAGCTTCGGTAGAACTTTTATATTCATATAAACATGTCACTTAAAAATTGATAGAAATACTTGTGTCGGAAGAAAAGAGTTTAACCTGTATGTGTAAAACAAATCATTTATAAAGAATACCGGTATTAAAGGAAGAAAGGCTATATCGGCCCTGTGAAAGTGACATACGTATAAGTTTATAGCCTAACATGAATTGTCAAGTTCACAGATTCGAAGTAATGTTTATTACCATTTTTTGTGACGCCACAGAAAATGCGACCAAAAGACTAAATCAACTTTTCTGTCACTCTTAGCCCTTTGAGTGGCAATTTGTTTGGATGCGTGCCAATTGATTATAATCGGCATTCAGTGACATCGCACCTTAATACGTTTATTTGACGTAACAATGGTATTAAAGGCGCCATGTGGTTCTAGTCCTTTTTTTCATTAACCGCTTCCCTTCTCGTTTGATTAAAGACATGTAACACAAAAGAAAATAGCTCAGATTTGTTTTGAAGTATGCCAAAAAACCTAAAACTTTATTATGTGTGAATCATTTAGATTGATATTTACATAGTTGGGACAAGAAATGTGCTTAAAACTGGCAGATAATATCCCAGGTACATACAATATGTAAATTCAGGTTAAACAAATGTATTACCATTGATTCTATGTTTTTCAAAGAAAATTCCACTCAACGATTTACTGTGCAATTTAATTCTGTATTTAATAGACATTTGTGCGCTTAAATATTTATAAATTAAAGAAACAACACATTTCTATTTCTCATTGTTTTATATTCCTCGCTGCATTGTTTTGTGCCTACATGCATATGTATTGCATGAAAAAAAAATTGTGTACTTATAGCTGTCAAATCAATGAATATTTTCTGTAAAGTGAATGAATACGTTACCCACAGGACAATTTTTAACAAAGTTTACTCCATTTTTAAAGAAAAAATTCTTCGAGAACACACAGTCAATCAAAGCGGTACATATGTTCTTCATAACTTCTTTTTATACAGTCATCCAAGACCCTTTTTATATTATATTATAACTATCAAAAGATAACAAATACAAATTAAACATTTCATTGTGACATAACATCATTGGATTTTAATGTGTCTATATTTCATCAGCATGAATAGCAAGAAAAAAAAAGGCAATTGTTATAACGGAGAGAACTTATGTCAAAATACAACCCCACTTTTATCCGGTGTTAAACATACCTTAAAATCCATTTTAAAAGTATGAAGTGCATGTATACTGAACATGCTTCCCTCCTAGATTTAAGGGTGCAGATTTAAGGTAGCCCGTCTTAGCTCAAATAATGTCTTATTAGTCGGAAGTTTACATGTATGTAAAAATATCATTTAAGATGCAGGTGCACGTATTTATTTACTTGTCGTTTTTGGTCATCTCTGGAGTTTGAGTTTTGAATGAGTAAATACAGCTGCAGTGACCTCGTTGTAGCAATTTCGTTTCAATAGCAAGAAGACAGTTCGTGGATGCAATCACGCTCGAGTCAAGCATAAAACTTTAAAATCGAAAGCCACTGTTCCTCTGTCATCCACGTGTCAAACATTTGTGCATAAGATAAAGTAAAGACTGCTCTTTCGGCAATCGGTGGATACAAAACAAAATTTTTACTTACATGGGAATTTAACATAAGTTCTCCTTACTCATTTGCGATTTACGACTTTCTTAAGTATTCAGTATCAATTTGAAATGCTTTTGGTTTTTAGTTCGTGATTCTGAAGCATGTTTTTTTTTCAATTATGTGCTTTGAAATTTGTTAAGCAACAAGGCATTATGTGTTTAAAAAGGTTTTTGAAAATTTATATAATCCAAAATAGCTAATCGAAGAGGAAATCCATTAAAACGAAGAGTTACAATTAACTTATTCTAAATTCGAAAGTTACTTCTAAATGTCGGAAACATAACAAAAAAAATTACTGATGGAATATATAATGTTATATCATAATACATATGTATGTCGTGCATTTTGTGCTTTATGATTATGATTCGAAAAATAATCAAATTATAAGGCATGACATAGAAATAGACCGTTTCATTTCAAAATGTTTAAAAATCTCAACATTGCTTATTGTTTCGGTTATTTCTTAATGACATAAGGAAGTTCTTGCTCTAAACAAATATTTTTGTAAGCCCTTAATTCATCAGAATAATTCCCTTTTATGAACTTTCCAAATAATTGAACTATTTGTGCTCTATTAGGTGACTTTTGAAAGTGTTATCAACTTTTTTTATTCTCTCATAGTAATAGGGAATAACATGTTTTCTTTTGGAGAGAACAACACTCACTTTATCGGTGTAATTTGATTTTAACTCCCTCTGGTTTCTGGGAAATGTAATCGGCTATAATAATATCTACATTGTCACAGATGAAAGGAAAGTTGACAATACAGAATAAAAAGTCATCGCGTTTGTCGTATAGTTTGGACAATAGTTTTCCTTTACCATCAATTAATAAGTTAAGATTAAAATATGAGGCTGACTTCACAGTGTATGTAGTATCCTTTATCTCAAGTTCTTTGGAGGTAAATATGAAGTATAAAATCACCAGAATTGAGATGGTATAACAATGAAAAGCCATTTTTATAGCGGAAACTGTGATGAAGGGATTTGGCTAGACGATGTTCCTCTCTTTGGATTAGATCAGCATTATAGTTTGCCTCATAAAAGTGAAGGTATAGGTCAACGAATAGACGACCACAATTTGTTCCATTGGAATGTCGACCCACCACTACACTGGACAAATAACAAACAAACACCAATGATCAATATGTTACTATAGTAAAAACACATGCGACTGTGATTAGGTAGTGGTATAATTACTTAATCATTTTATCCGATATAACATGATCATCCATATTTTAATTTACATAATTCAACCAACCACATTAAATTATTCATTTTTTTTATAAATTTTGCTGAGTGAACTGTACAACGATAAATTTTTACATGTATGTTTTATCGAAAAGAAACAAAGCTGTTTTGAAATTGATCGTATTTTCTTTAATGTCTTATCCACAACAACATTTTATATTCAATCGAAAAGATTGTGCTTTGAATATTCGTCCCTTATACTGGCGATGGGTATTTCTACAAATGGGGATGTCAATTATCCTATCAATGCACCTCTTTTATGCTCATAGTGTCATATTGAGTGCGGGGTTAACATACCTTTTTAGTTTGTACGTGCTATTTGGCCTATTTCATGTTCTTTGTTGTGAGTGTCTAGTTTATTGTCTAGTTATTATCCTTGAATTTTGTTAATTTTGACAACCGCTTGTATCCTGTTTTCCTTAACTTCCTTTTGATGTTGCATATTTAATGAATGCATTATTCCTTTGCAGGAAAGCAAACTGTCTTCAAGATTACCATATAGATACTCTGAAGAATAATGATTGCCATAAAATCCCTGATTAAACATTCATGTAAATATTACATTGCGATTTTGTTAGTTATTGTGGTTTATGCGGTATGGGAATCATCAGTATCGCAACGGATAATGTCCCGACAGATGGACAGCCGTAATATCAGTAACAGTTTACCAACATCCGAAACTTTCATTGTAACAAATGACTTAAAGTCCAGCGAATGGATACCGGATAAAGACAAAACTGTTTATTTTCGGTACGATAAATATAAGTATGTTTTCAATTCTAAGGATGTGTGTGATGTAGATCGTGGAAACAGTCTTTTCTTGCTAATAGTGGTGAAGTCTAGTGTCCATAATGCCGAAAACAGAGAAGGGATTCGTGAAACGTGGGGCAGTTTCCATGATTCTAGGATTAAAATTGTATTTTTGTTGGGATACAACCCATTACTGGAAGATGCCGTAAAACTGGAGTATAACACACACAAAGATATCGTACAGTTTAGCTTTTTGGATAATTACTACAATAACACGTTGAAGACAAATATGGCTTTTGATTGGGTATTTAACCACTGCCCACTCATAAAGTTTGTGATGTTTGTAGATGACGATTATTTCGTAAATATTCCAAACTTGATGGAATATTTACATTTTCATGAAAAAAATAACACATCAAAGTTAGCAGCTGGATCGGATAAAGTTCATGATCCACCAATAAGGGACAAAAGAAGTAAATGGTACATGCCAGCTGAAGTCTACCCCTACAAGGAATATCCAACATATTTGTCGGGTGGTTCTTTTGTATATGACATATCTGTTGTTAAAGCGATGTATTCTGAAATTCCTTCTGTCAAACCGTTTAAATATGATGATGTTTTTCTTGGTATGGTTGCAAACTCTTTAAGACTTGAATTTCGGAACGAAAGACGATTCTCAACTGTATATCAGCCTAAACAGATGCATGTTTTATTTTCAGCTCACGGTTTTTCACCTAAGGAACATATGTTATCTGAATGGGTTCGAATCAATTGTGAACACACCAAACTATTCATCGTTATCTACGACGAACCAAAGTGTAACACAACGCATATTTATTTAAACGAAACTATGACATAATGAAATGTCCCACTACAAATTAACAATCCATATTCTTTTTTATTAACACGATCGGTTATCATACATTCACGATCGAGACGATTATATTTTTTATTACTAGACTTTGTCGCATATTGCATTTATTGTACGAATCTGATTATTTATTGCTAGTTATTAACAAAATTTAGCACAGTGCATTGGGGGGTATTAAAAGCTCAGACGCTTCCCACAGTTAATTCGCGTAAGATCACAGGTTAAGGTAGTTTTCAAAGGAAAGAGAAAATGAAGTATACAAGCATGGAAGAACTTTTATTCATTCCGTGTTGATGTCAGGCACGGAATTCTTTTATCCATAACCCTTCCCGCTTCAACCTCTACGGATGGCTTCAAATCGTTTTCTGTTTCACGAAAAGGTGGTTTTACCAGCATATTGTAGTCACAGACGGCACAGCGAATTTAATAAATCACATTTGCTCTCTTGCAGTGTACGTCACAAAATATTTTGTAACGTTTCCCGATGACCGTGCTAGTTAATGTTGACAATTGGTGCATCAGTTTACAGCATTTACACCTTTCGTTACCACACGATCGACTTGCACCAGGGGATAAGCAGGCTATAGATATTTATGCCCTTACTAACTGATTACGCAAACTGTTTCACTGTCTGAAAGCATTATGTATAGGTGGCGCAGGAAGAATTTTGGATAGTATGGAACTTTTTCTCGACAGAGGTCCAGTGCTCACGAATGGTAGTTTGGCTGGTTTTTTTTAGACAAGGGTGGTATGTCAAGGAGTTCTTTTACTTTTTTCTTTGCCTTATACTGTTACAGGCTACTCCTTGGGATGTTATTAATTTTTCGAAAACCTTCTTTGATGGTGCTATAGTGATACCCCCTTCTCCTTAAATTGTTTTTAGTTGATTCAAACGCCTCTTTAAAGATTTATCGTTGGAACGACTGCACCTTAACCTAAGAGCTTGACTAATGGTATACTTTCAGGTGCGGTTGATGACAGTTCTTTGGCATAAAGTATTGGTGGGGTCAGTTTGCTATGAGTATAGGTCTATAGATACTGGAGATATCGGGGAACGAGATGGTTGATGCAGATGTTTCGTGAGTGAAGTTGATAGACTTGTACTGGTTGTTTACCCGGGTGATGGAATAGTCCAGCTCTCTTTCATCATGTTACCATAAGATAGAGCCATCGTGGTGCCTATAGCTGTTCCATTTATTTTTAAATAATAGTCTCCAAGTAAAATTGTCCTATTTTAAAACCATTGTGAGCAATGTCACTAGGCAATCAGTAGGTAGATGTTTGGTCTCCCGAGAATCCCACACTTGATGAACATTGGTATAAAGTGAGGTAACACCCATAGTAACCAATGTCGTAATGGCAAGTAGAGGATTCAGATTCTGCATTGTTGTAAATAATCGGTGATATCTTTTATAAAGGACGGAAGTTTTTCAGCATATGAAATTCCTAGAATCCCGAAATTTTTCTGTAGGGTGACCGTTAGCAGAGACTATTTGCCTTCCTGGATTTTGGACTTTGTTGATCTTTGGAATTAGATAGAGTCGACCAGGTTTTCGGTCTTCAGGTTTAAAATATTCAAGTGTTTCCAAGTCGATGTGGTCATTTTTGTACATTTTGTTTAATTTAGTTTTAATTTCGTCAGCAAATATTCGAGTAGTGTTTTTTTTAATTTATTAAAAAAACGTCTTTAAGTCGATGCTCATCCTCCTGCATGTGGGCGGATTTGTCCATGACCACTACTGCATTGATTCGTAGATCTTTTAGAGCAGTGCTCTCACCTGCTGTCAAGTTGTCATGACTGTGAGTGTTCACTTAAAAAATTCTTATCAGGTCAGATTGTATATTATTTATAAAAGATTCTAAAGTGAAGTTCTTGCTTTTTCTATAGGAACCCACTCACGTTTCTTCATAAACCGATAGGTATTTTCATTGTCTGAATCTCTCATTTTCCTTTTCACTCTACTATAGAAGACGAAGTACTCCTTGATCCTCAAACTTCTGGCAATGTTGTCGAGTTACTCGGTTAAAATGGTTTCATCTTTCATTGATATGACATTCATTATGTTTGTGCAATATCGTCATGACTCGACGATCCGATATCTATTAAGTTTACTGGTTGGTAGCTTCCTTTAAGACTTATATATATGTATATATGTCAATGACTGTTATGTTATCTTTTGCCTGTATTTTGTGATAAACATTGTGATATGTATAAATATCTCCTTTAAAAACAAATAAATCAGTAAAAGACAAAATACGGATGAAAATTGGGACAATACAAAATACGTCAAAATCGAAGAATAGGTAAAATACAAGTAAATAAAGACGAGTTGCATACCCAATGTTGCAAACCAAATGAAATAGATTAGTTATAAAAATAAGGAAAACGAAACACTAACGTACTAGTAATATGTAAAACCACCAAAACAAGGAGTGGCATCAAGCGTTCCGAAAGAGAAAGCATGTTCCACCGCGCATGCGGCTCCCTTCATGATACCCTCATGGGTCAATAAATGCAAATTTAATATTTTGTTTTGTATAGTTAAACTATTATGCAATAACCTTTAAAAACTTAAGTTCGCCTTTGGCAGGGTAAGAAGACGACTTTGTTATGTAATACCCAAATGTCGTGAAGAGATAGACAGTTTATTCGAGATAAATAGTAACATGTGAAGGTTATATCGATTTTTTAACCATATAATTTTTAAAACGAAGTCTGCTGTAGGAGAGGGTTTCTTATAACTGTAGTATAATGGATTTTGATGTATTTATAATGTGTGTATTCATTTCATTTGATCAAATATGAATTCGGGTAACACCTTGTTCCATCATACCATCATTAGTAGAATAATGGCAAATAATACATGAACATTAAATTTACATGGAAGTACGAATTCGCTGCAAACTGATATGACTTCGCTAGTTTTTAGTGGGGTCCAAGTTTATTTTTGATACTTTTTATGTATTTTATTTTATTTAATGTTCTTTGTTGTGTATTTCTGTCTTGTCTTTCTCCTTGATTACATTATTTTGATTTCCGCTAGAATCTTGGTTCCCTTGATTACGCTTGGGATTGTTATTCTGCGGTTGCCTATCTTCCAGTGATAAGTATATAGTGGGGCATGAAATTCGCCAACTTCATCTTGAATATATCATATGAATATATCAAAGTGAAAAAACAACCCAACCCGAATGAAACAGGATGAGGGTCCATAAGGCCTAGTTCTGCCTACTGAAATAATTGGTAAAAAATATCATCAATTCGGAAGAAAATAAATAATAATGTAATACATATTGTAAATTTTCAATTTTATGCATTCAGTTTGTGATTTAAAGAGAAACAATAGAGAAACGAATGCACAAAAACCGCCTGGAAGGCTATTCTGTAAATAAAATAGCATTTTTTCACCCTTCTGCCACTTATTTTATATTGAGATCCAGCGTTAACCAAAAAAAAAAGGATTGAAACTGAAAGAGTGCATTTATATAGTCTTTCTACAGGACAAAGGATTTTTTGGTTAACACTGGATCTCTATGTGCATTTAAAAAAAAACTTCGAAAATCACGCTTAAAATCGCTTCAAAAATGAGTGTCCAACTTTACCTGTACATGTATCATGTGACCTAGCTAACCGTCACATGATTAAGCACCTGGCCATTCTAATTACACTGTAGCAAGTGGAGTAGATATATTGATTAAAAAGCTTTAATCTCACCTTTATGTCAAAGAATGAAAACAAGTATAAAATAATCTTTGATCAGGCGTCGATTTTGATATAGCCACTGCTATGAACATGCATGCATGTACGTGAATGCACTTGTATACTTTGAACCGCGTTACTGTCCTTTTCATAGGATTTTATCTATGGATTTAATATTTGAATCCGATAGTTTTGAATATCTTTTTGCTTGCTGTAATACCCGTATAAATCTCCTCGATAAAAGATTTACTTTTGCGTGGAACTAAGTGCAAAAATGAAATGCTTCAAAAAAGCTCGTATAAGCATTATAGTGTATAGAAACCTGTAGCACCCTGTCTAAAGATAATTTTGTTTGTAATAAATGCTGCAAAGCATTTTATTTCCTTATGCGATCAGGAAAAGTTGGAAACACTGTTATAATATATATCAAGCGCGAATAAAGCTTTTTTATTGCTTCTGTTTTTATTTTGAAAGTAGAAAAATTAAAAGCCGTTTGCATTGTTATCCTGAAAAAAATCCAGGCTCTGGGTATTTATCTATTACAATGATTAAGCGCAGTTCTATATAAATAAATTCTTTCAAAACTGCTTTCTTTATCCGGGAAAAATCATCAATTTGTATACAGTTATAATGTCTTTATCCGGGAAAAATCATCAATTTGTATACAGTTATAATGCACACATATCAAACATGTCCTTACATGTATTCGTTATTGGAAATTTAGTATATGCAAAATGCTGGTCAATTGTATGCAATTTTGTGTGTATAAAATCCTGTTGCTTAAGTTTCTTGTATATGAAGTAAATATTCCAACATTTCTTTCATATTTAATGTACACCTACACATACGCCAAAAAACATGTAGACACTTAAAATACTCGTTTTTATATTAAAGCTGTTACCTGAGGAAGTACTATGATGGTCCTCTCAGGAGGAGCATGGATGTACATGTAAATTTTTCATGTTTATGTGTAAATATTTGTGCTTAATAGCCGACATGTAGTTTTAGTATTTGTTATAACAGGTCTTATATAATATTTGTGCCAAGCGGTCCTTTCATGCTAATTGTTGTCTGCAGTTTAGCTTTTTGTCAGTTTTCGAATATTTAATGTAAACTTTAGCGTCTATATTTTATGTGAACGAAGTTGTCTTTTATTTTAGTCAGCTGCATCATGTGTTACGTTTGTGTTTAATCCATGTCTCCAAAATTTTGTTATCCGCCTCTTGAAAATATTAGAAAAAAACAGGCGCGTCGCGGGTGGTGGATTTGATGGAGTGCAACAATGCCTTATACATGTAGGTTTCAGATTAATTAAGCATGGTCTGACCGTGAACCATCTGAATTTTAGTGGTATGAATATCCACGTGACATTTATTGAAACAAGTTTTCGAACCTGAATTTAAGATGTGCCAAGCTTTCATGTATTTTAGCGGAGAAACAGTTTGCACTAATGTTAATCTTGGGAAACCCTACAAAAGGAGACCCCTGTTATTTTTATCCAAACAATCCAAAAAAATCCAAAAAGTGCGTCACCTCTGGGCCTCTTACCTTCCCAGTTTCATCCCCATTATTTTGACTGATGAATAGCGAAAATCTTGAAAGCGGCAGAACTTAAGCTCCCATCAGCTCCCACCGGGAGATGGACAAGACTGTTGAAGAATGTATGATAAAATGTTGGGAGGTTCAAGCTGAAAACGGCAGATAGCGGGAGGTTAATTACCTATATAGATGCATTTTTTTTCAAACTTTCCCCCATTAATTTACAATTGTTCGTAACCATCAATTCTATTTAAATAATGTTTCATATTTATTTTTCTCATTTACATATTTTAAAACTTCGCAAATATTATAGAAATTATCGATTTAACTAAAAGTATTGATAAGTTTATCAACAATGATTTGTGCATGTACGTGCTTATTTTTTTTCCGCTATTGTACTCGGAAAACTTTTAACACTTTGCTCAGGGATCCGTCTGTTTGTCCGGCTGTCTGTCTGTCTGCCTGTAGTTAACCACGAGAATAATTAATGACTTTTAAGTGGTAATGAAGATGTATATAGCTACTCGTGCAGTGTTATTATGTAGTTGAGGAGAAACAGTAACACATGATTTGTATATTTGACCCATGTCGATGTGATTATTCTGTTTTCAGCGTAACATACTCTGAGACTCAACGATTATATTTATTTTTTAAAAATTTATACAAGTTTGATTAAAGTAAAACGATATTTTACGGAAGGGGAGACAAACATGATTAATTGTCTTAAGCTTTATAAAATGTAGAAGTTACAGGGCTAAGTGCACGACTGCACCAATTCGAAACTACCAAACGAATTGTTACATCGGGCACTGAAGATGGATTAATATATATACCTACTTAATTTGAACCTTCAAAGCTCAATTCATGCGCAAACCAAAAAAATACATACAACATATTTCTGGCTGATTCTAGACCTCAAAACTATAAAGTATTAATACTACATGTATGATATGGCAAACTTATATTTAATTGATAAAAACACACACACACACACATCAGATAGACATGTAACAGAAGAGAAATAGGTTGTACTTGTAGGCCACTATGACTGCATGTGTCTTACAAATTGCGTAAAACAAATCACTAAGATGCCATTGTTTTTTACTTTATTCAACATATGCTAATTGAATATGTATATTACTTTGTTTATTTCTTTTACAAACAAAATCAATTTTTTCTTTTGATTTCGTTAAAAATGAAGATGAAATAAAGTGTTTTAATTTAAAAAAATGGAACAATTTTGAGTTTATTGAATGGAGATAATTTCATTTCTTCTAGAAGGCACTACAGCGCCTTATGTACCCTCATCCTTTAATTCAAAGCCTGCCATAGGTCTTCATTGAACAATGAGGAAAAGCTCACACCTCAGTACCCTCTGCAGGTGGTTCCAGAACAACATTATATAAGGTTGCAGAAAAATAAATCCCGCAAGATAAAAGTAAACTGAAACGAAACAAGACAAACAGAGGCCAGAAATTCCTGACTTGGGACAGAAAAGAAATGCAGCGGAGATAAAGCACGTAGCGTGATCATTGACTTTTAATCAATCATTGATGCAACTCGAAAGTTATAACATTGTTAACTTGAAAAACTAGGTAGTTCTTTGAAATTTATTTATAGTTTCCAATTTATGGGGCTTTTCAACAGCATTTTTGTGATTCAAATGACAGCTAATAGGCAATTAATTAAGTTCGTCATGAAGTCTTAAAACTTATTTGCTTTTCGATTTCAGTATCGCACAGGCCAAGTAGTAAGGCTGCTGCTAGATCAAGCACGAATCAATATGTTGGTGTACACATTTGAACTCGTAAGAAGCCCGACGTTTACTACTACAAAAAAAGAGATACGATTTGCTTACCTTTAACTTTAGTGTCCGTTTTATAGATGATGTATTATATTTATATATTCTAAATTTTATGAACTAATTATTTATATTCAATCTACCCAAATGAACTTCGTATTAAAATGACGCTGATACAACTTTTTTCTATTTTTAGTTTAGTTTTCCTCTTCGCCCAAGTTGGGACATAAGACACCAACAAGCTTCCGCAACATATTTTGCCAAAACTGTATAAAATAACCTGACACCCCCCTTTGAGTGTGATGGACCAAATAGTCAAACTACACGTACACTGGGAATGTAGTGGGTTGTGTTATACTTATCATTTAATGCACGATTCCAACCGAGCAGAATGATAGGATGATTTATTGTTTTTACAAATATGTGTAACGGCAGCAACAGACAGAACAATCTTTAAATGTTTGGAAGTTCCAATAAATCGTACTAAGTAACGGTTGACACAATGAACAATGTGATTTATTGTAGTTTTGAATGCTGTTTTGTAGTGGCGTTCAGTCTCACTGTAGTAAATTTTCCGAATTTGTTGAAATGATTACAATATGCTTGACCCATTTAACTATACAAATATTTACACAAATGGCTTTATAACAATGAAATTATGTAAGCTTAATCTTTCTAACGTACATGCAACTCTGTTTGGAAATAATTGGAGTCCTATAAATAGATCTGCTTGTATGATATGTGTAGTCCTGAACAGTCCACCTTGTTACGACCCAAAAGTTATTTTTATTATCTTAACTCTTCCAAATCAATCATGTGCTGTCTTGTTTTTCTTGTTCCGATTTTTAAATTAATTATATTTTATTCTGCTGTCTTCATTGTTGTTATTAGATCTTTTTTGGCTCCTGTTTTTTTTTATGTTTTGGTCTTGTATTTAATCTTAGAAATAAATTGAATTGTTATTCGAACGTTGTGAAGAATTTAGAAACTACCCTTAAACTGTATTCCGATTCATAGTATGAAGCAGTTATAATCTATAAGAGGAAGAATTTGAAAACATTAAATTATATTTTGATATATTTTGTTTAAAATAGATATGCCTTTTACTGTTTTACACCAACTTGGGTTTATTTTTCTTCCTAATTTTACAAAATTTGAAGGTATTTGCTTTAAACAGATAACATTTTGTTGAAGATAGGAAACTAAGTAAGATCTTTACTCTTTTTAGCTTTTATGTTGCATGTTATCTTCCTGTCATTCTATGGTTAAATTACCATCAAGAGCTTTTTGTTCTCTATTCACCTGCAGTATATGACTAATTATTTTGTCACTACATTCATTCTATTTTTCAGTTCATATCTTATCATATTACATAATATGGCAAAATTTTGTAGATTTATTATATAAGAGATAAAAACTATTTAGAATAATGATTGTTTTTGTTTTTTTGTTCCGCCGTGTTTCGTTCCTCTTTCGTTTTTTTTGTAATTTTTTTTGTATGTTTCGTCAAGTTCTGAAATAGGTGTTTTAATAATCACGACTGTCTCGTTTTGAAATTTAATGCCTGGAGAGTGTTTGTTCCTGTGACGGAAGCTTCTGAATTGTTCCAGTTGAACACAAGTACTGTGAAACACTAATTGTTCGTGGCGATCCAATTTTCGTGGATTTCGTGGGTTGCCCAAACCACGAATTTAACAACCCAACGAAAAATGTGTTTTCCAAAACCTTTAGGAAGAAGAACATGAACGACAGACTGCCCGTATGGGCTTGTACACTTGTCAGACCCTGTTCACCTATATTTCAGTGTAAACGTAGTTTAACAATGTTACTTGTACCTGCAGTAAATGAAGGAAGATATACAATCAGTAATAAAACTCCTTAAATGAATAAAAACATCAAAAAACTAATTTTGTTACTTTATTGAGATGTTTATTTCATACTTCTGGTTAAAATAGCATGTATCGGTAAAGTGTTCATTTTAAGTGTATAATTTGCGTATTGATTATTTTGAGAAAGTCGATCTGGAAAAGCAAACAGAGTTTTCACAAAGAGAAAAAACCGAAGAAATTGTTTTAATATTTATTGTATTTTTTACCATCATATTAATAACAATCTATTTGTGGTACATATGAAATAAAAACATATTTTATAAAGCACTAGACAATGCAATTTTAAGACACAAGCACTGATAAATCATGCTGTGGACTGAAGTTTCGCTGACTTTGTGACCAAGGTCGGCGGTGAACTTTCTGGAAGCTCTAGCAACACCATTGTCTACAGCATAACGGGCTATCTTGGCACGAGTATTGTCGTTGTTGGTGTTGTATTCACCTCTCTTTCTTTTGTGAAATAGTAGATGAGGAAGCGGCTACCAAACTATCTACACTTTCATTTGCTGCTTTAACAACGAGTTGTTCTTTCTGGGTTTTACATTCTGAAGGGTCAGGAAGACCTGGCGTGGAAGGTTTCGTAACCTTGATGGAAGCGGACTTTAACCACTATGTGAGTGACATAGTGAACTGAATTGTTTAGATTTCCGAAAGTATTTATAAGGCATCCTTAATTTGAGAAATTTTAAGCGTTGGTCACAACTTTGGCGACAAACATCACTTTTACAAATATTTTCTTTTTATAATGCCTCTAACTATAATTATTTTTACTATATAAAAATAATCATTTGATTATCCGCTTTTCAAGTTAAAAGATTAAACAGATGATTAATCTTGATTTGAGTAGTTATCGTCAATCAAATAACGATTTTCAGCTAAACCATGCATGTAAAATTTACAACCTAAAAGTTGTGTTTTAAAATTTTGTTTTCCACGAATTTAACAACCCACGAAAATGTCTTTTCTGTAAATCCACGAAAATTGATGTCAACGAAAATAAATGAATTCACAGTATACTCGGACATAAAAATATCCATAATATGGGCTTATGCATGCATATTCTTGATTTTTAATGCGTTACAACAACGTACTTTCAGATTTGGGCAAACAACCGTAATATATATTTTTTTTAAAATTAATTCAATTATTATAGTACTTAATAAAATCAAATGACAGTTTAAGATAAGCACTGGGTACTTATCTCATTCTCTATAAAAAAAAACAGAACTTTATTTATATTGAAACAACATCATGCAAAATTCCTGAAAACAGATATAAGCATATATGATACAATAAACAATATACACGAAGTTTCATTCATCTTAATTATATCAAATTGTGAAAACTATTTACTAAATACTACAACCTACTTGTAGGCTACGCTTGAACGATTACTCTGGTTCAAGTTTGTGTTTTCTATAATCATGTGCTATATCAGCCTGACATTGTAAGCCTCGTATCTCCATTAAATTTTGAAAACAGTGCATTCATTATACCATATGATCTAAATTTAAATAGGTTTTTATTTCTTACTTTTTAGCATTAGAAGCACCAGGAAATATATTGGCACTGAATATGGCATTTAAACCAAATCGCAACTATTCGGCCTGCAGCAGCGTTACGCTTGTCGTAAAAGGCGACTAAATAGTGCTCAGAACCCTAGCCGGGGGCTAGGGCGCTCTGCCTACAGAGCAACTGGGATGTGTGCCCCAGTTGGTGGAATGGGGTACCCCTGGCGTGTTACATGCTGGGGTTGTCAGTCTCTAATACGGAAAACCTGACCGCCGCAAACCATAGTGGTGCACCGTGTTGGGAAAGATGCCACGTTCCTCGCATGTTAAAGAACCCTACTGTGGTATTCTACCGGAGTAGGAACCATAGAGCTCCGCCACAGGAGGCTAAATTGCCCGACCCTACCCACCTCTCCCTATTTCCATTGGCAATCAAAATTTGTCGACCCCATTGTCCTTGTGTCCCATCACATTTCATCATCATTTTATGTTCATTTTATCATTATTTTCATGTTCATCTTCTGAATACAGCTGAAATATTGCTGCTCCGGACGTTAAACCCCAACAAACAAAAACAAATAAAGCAACTTCTCGGCCAATCTCGTTGATTCCGAGCATTGCCGGGATTGGCCGAGGATGTACCGATTGTTTTTAACCTTGTTTGAATTGACTTTGTCCCCCTTTGTATTGTACTGGCCTGCCAAACAACTCTTTCATTGCTATATTTAGCACTACAACAATTTTCTACTAATAAACCATGTTCACCTATTTTAGTAGCTTTTTCAAAACCCAGTGCCCTTTCACTGAACAGTGCGGATTGATTAGTATTTACCATGCAGTGTTCATGGCCAGGACACTCTAACTCACACCCTTGTCCTCGCAACCACTCACCAACCCAGCATAACTTATTAAAAAATTACCATGTTATTACATCATGGTTATCTGTTTCATTTTCACATGCAATACCTAAAGCTTGTGATGCATTTTTTCAAAATTTATTTCTACCTTTTTGGGTACATTCCTGTATGTTCCATCCAATTATAATGTCATTTGATGGTTTCTATTTAGACCATAATTTTCATTTTTACTTTGGAACTCTGAATAACCTCTAGTTTATCCTGTTTAACAATTGTGCCAGACTACAACTAGATCGGTTACTTCATTTGATACTCTTTGCATTGAACTTCGGTACATTGGTTTACTACCAGTACTAGTCATGATTAACCTAGCACTGTCAATACCTATATTTGTATTAAAAACACCTGTTTGGAACTTATTGCTGCCGTTTTCTGTCCTGTCTTACCTTTATCAATTTTAGTATATAATTTAAAAGGTTCAGACATGAATGTACACTTTGTGCATTTAAGTTTCCAAACCCTACCTAAACCCAATTGAACTTCTTTATCAGGTCAAAATGTGTTTTCTCTACATTATGAACGATCATTAAAATATGTTGTGTACAGTTTTTTTAATCATCGACAATGTAAGAAATTTGCCAACAATAACAATAACATTGTCAAAGCTTTTATCACCTAAATACTCATCAAGATGATCATTTTGTGGCCTAATTGGCCTTTTTGAAATTTGAAAGTACACACATTACTCAAAACTGGAATAATATATGATTTTCCATCAGAACTCTAATTTGCATATAGTTTAAAGTGTTTTTCAAACATTCCGGGTTACCATAGAGACTCACTCTTCGATACACTTCATTTGAATGGAGCATTTAGTGTATTTGGAGAAGAGGGACTACTTGGTGATACTAGTGTAGACGGATCAGAAGGTTGAGTTGTTTGTTGCCAGCTCACTTATATCTGCTGCATTGTTGTTTGTTGCCAGCTCACTTATATCTGCTGCATTGTTGTTTGTTGCCAGCTCACTTATATCTGCTCCATTGTTGTTTGTTGCTAAGGTTGATCAATGAAAATGCTCGTTTATCAGGCCTGAAATTATTTCGCTTTTTCTTTCCTTTCATCTTTACTCATCAATTTTATTTCATGAAAAGATTCACAGTTCATATAAAATATAATAATTCTATGACTTCACAATTCATACTCTATCTTCTCGAGTTATCACACAAATTTTGAGCCACACTGTCCCACAAATTCCAGAGCTCACACTAAAATGGCCATATAAAGGCTAATTCCGAACAGATATTTAACCTTAAACTAAATTTTGAATCCTTATTGCATGCCTAATTCTGTACTTGCAAAGTAAGAAGGACAAAATGTTTAAATTATAGGTATAATATTGTAAAATATAGGACAAAGATACATTTTTAAACTTTTTCCCCCTAAAATTGCTTAAATTTCATGTAAATTTTTGCAAAATAAAAATGCACAAAATTGTTCTAAATTAAAACATTACATATTTTTGAAGAAAATAAAATAAAATAATTTGACATTTAAGACTTATTTGATATCACAAAATGCATTACAGAGTTTTGGTGATTTTTTTTCTTTTTAAACTTGTAGGACATAGCTTATTAAAATGACCATATTGACTTAATTTCTTTACAGATCTCAGCAAAACTTAGTTTGAAAATGTGCCCTGAAGCGCCCTATTATGGACTTGAATCGGAATTTTACAATGACTTTGTCAATATTGCCAAGTTCCTTCAATGAACTATGAACTGAGTCAAAAGTTGTACATCATAGATACAATATTGTAACTGCTTATTACGCGAATATCACCACCATTTGAAACCTAGACTGAAAAACTTGACAAAACAATTGGTTAAATAAACTTGAAAGAAAATGTTTTTAATATAGAAACAGTGCCAGTTTCTTGAATTATATGGTGGCATTAAGGACAAATTACATCTTTTCTCGGGGATTCGGTCAATTGAGTGATCCCTTAAATCCGGATTAGCAAAAGAGCCCCAGCTGAAATACAAAATATGAGTATGGTGGCCTTTGAAATGAAAATGGTAGCTCTATCCCCATAGATACATAATATGTATACTTTCAAGTCTTAAGTGAAGCATAAAAACCCTATTTGAGCTGAATTTTTAAAATGCAGAGTTCGTCTTAAGAATTTAACTTCAACAGATGGTATTCACCAAAACATCAGAAGAAAAGAGATTGAAGATTAAAGGTTTTTAATTTTAGCACACCTGGCCCAATATGAGCAATTGCCATCACTTGCCATCCGTTGTCTCCGTTGTCGTAGTTAACAATTTTTCAAACCATTATGCATCGTTGTTACTCCAAAAAGACACCTAGGCACAATAATGTAGTTCTTGGTAGAGTTTCCTCATACTTTGTTGAAAAAACAATTCCAAATCATCTTCCAAATAAACCGAAGAGCATGTTTTCAAAATGCTGGAGTTTTTTATCGACAACATATTTGTCAACAAACTGTCGGCATTCCAATCGGAACAAAATTAGCTCCTCTACTTGCTGATCTAATCCTTCACTCTATTAAGGCTGACTTTATAGCTTATCTGATTCAAAAGAAGGAACATCGTTTATTTTGATCCTTTAGTCTCAGTTTCCGCTTTATAGATGACGTATTATCGTGAAACAATCTATTTTAAAGAATTTTATTCATCGCATCTACCCAAAGAACTTGAGATAAATGATACATTGTAATACAGATACTGTGAAGTCAGCCTCAAATCTTGACCTGCACTTAAATATCGATGGTTAAGTAAACTTACCTTTCATCCGTGGCAACATCCCTTCAACACCTGGGTAGGGAGTTTTCAATCACAACTCATACGTTATGCAAGAGCCTGCTCTAACTATGCAGACTTTTTGTACCGCGATAGACTTCTTCCTATTAAGCTGCTGACAGAGGTTTACTTGGCTACAATATCAGAGTCATTACTACAGACGTTTTATGGTTGTCATCATGAACTCGTGGATTGTTACGGTGTATCCATATGCACAATGAAAACTGATTTGTTCAACATTTCATATTTTGTTCTGTTCTCTTCCCTAAACCCTGGACTTGATTTTTATGAGCACTTCGTCGGAATTTTCTAGTAAAGCAGAGGACGCTTACCCTACCGGTGTCCCTAGTCCATGCTTCCAATGTTTAGTGAATTCTGAGTTGCTCATGTACTATTGTTACTTTGTATGTATTATTTTGTTCTTTGTTTGTGTGTGTCTGTTTTGCATGTCTGGTCCTTTTACATGGCGTACATGCATTTGTTTGATTTCCGCTAGGATCTTGGTTCCTTAGATTACTATTTCAGTACTTTTTTTCTCTGAAATAATTGGGCCCATTTACCCATACTTGGTATGAATTTTTCGAAGGATATGCTGCGTAAATCTAACGTGGGGATTGTTTACCCTCCACAAAACATGACCGCTGTTACTATGAAAAGAACATAGAGTAAAACGGAAGGTTTTCGCATATATTTCCAGAAACCTTAGGTTTACAGTACCTGTATGGGATAAAATTCCCATTTGATGGAGGATAGGGCAATGGGGGTATGGGGCATGGAGAATGGCGGATGAAGAATGGGGGATGGGGCAATGGGGTATGGGGCATGGGGAATGGGACATGGAGGATGGGGAATGGGGTCAATTAATAGGGCAATAGGGAATTGGGCGAGTGAATAATTTTGAACGGTCAATCAATAAAAAAAATGTTCTGCCTTAATTTTCCGTAAGCAATGTACCTATCATAATTCTATGATTGTCACATTAATTGAAAGAGTTAAAAACGGCTTTTAGAATTTTTTTTTTATGTTTACAGGTGTCGTAGTTCATTGTTTATTTTTTAATGTTTAGTTTATTTGTAGAATATTTAATTTCTGGTCATCATAAATTGAAAATGTTCGCGCTTATACGATTTGAAACATACGTCATTTTTGAAAATTGAGACTGACATAATTTTGTGTCACAATCACTCGCATGATTTAAGTATTGATAAATTGAACATATTGAACGATAAAAACTAAACCATTTTTTAAATTGAAAACGTTAATTCCCTTTCAATTGTCAGACAAATATGATGTGTCGCAACGACGAACCGGATATTAATATTGTCATTTTTGAAAAATTGTGGCAACCACACATATGATAATCATTTTGTCAATTTTTACATTCCGAACAATTATTTTAGACCATTAAGAAATTTTCATTTTTTTTCAAATTGCAAAATAGTAATCAAGGGAACCAAGGTTATAGCGGTAATCAAATTAATGTAATCCAGGGACAAAGACCAGGCATGGAAAACAGACATACACAACAAAGAACATAAAGTAACTAAAATCATACATACAAAGTAACAAAAGCAAATGAGCAACTCGGACTCCACTAAAAACTGGGAGCATGGACCAGGTGCACCGGTAGGGTAAGCCCCTCTGTTTTTGTAGTAAAACACCCACCGAGTTGCTCATAAAAAGTCCGGGGTAGACAAACGAGGAAAGGAAAACTGTGACTCGTTGAATAAATCAGTTTTCATGGTGCAGATGGATACACCATAACGATCCACGAGTTCATGAAGACTACTGTAGTGATGACTTCAATTTTGTAGCAACATAACCCTGTTTCAGAAGCCTATTTGTTAGAGTTCTAGCGAGATAAAAAAAAGTCTGCGTAGTTTCGGTAAGCTCTGGCATAACGTATGTGTTGTGATATGAACATTTCATAGGCAGGTTCTGAATGGATGTTGCCACAGATGAAAGGAAAGTTGACAATTCTGAATGAAAAGTCATCACGTTTGTTGTAAAGTTTGGTCAAAATATGACATTTGGAAGATTTTGTATTTAAATATGCGTTTCTCAAGCACCAACCGGATACTAATATTGCCGTATTTTAAACAAATAATTCGGACCGTTGTTAAAATTAGAACTGTTCGCACTCATAACATTTGCTTAAATATGTAATTTTTGAGAAATTGGCTGCAATAAATGTGCTGCAGCCAAACATATGTTGCTCAATTTGACAATTTGTACATTCTTAACAATTATTTTAGACCATTTTTCTCACCCATTCAATTGAAAAAATATCTCATTTTTAAGAATTTGTTCTGAAATATATGTATCACAGCCATCAACATAATATTTAAGTAGGACTTCAGCTAAGGATCATGCAAAATGTGATTCATAGGTAAAAAGCCTACATATTTTTTTTATTTTTGATATTTTTTTGTGAAATGTCATAGTAAACAGAAATCAACATGTGGTTTTTCATATAACCCGTGCTCTTCGGAGATAAAAAATATATAGAATGCACTTTAGATTTCACAATTAAGGGAGATAACTCTGTAAATGGCACTCAAATACAATAGAATCTACTGGATTTTCAATGTGGATTATCTCCTAAGAGCAGACGAATTTGAATGAATAATTACACATTTCATAGTATAGACCCATAAAACCACCTAATTACAAAAATAAAAATATGTAGCCTTTTTGGGGTGTATCACATTTTTCAGATTTTGAATGATTCTTACAAAGACTGTTACTTAAAATGACAATTATCACATTTTATACAATAGTTTTAGACTGATGGGTATATAAAAAGTGTTCGCGTACAAACACTTTGCAAAAATATATCATTATGAAGATTTTGGACTGAAATATGAGTGTTGCATCAAACAACTGGATACTCATATTGCCATTTTTTTTACATTCTAAACAATAATATTGGGCCATTATTGAAATTTAAACTGTTCGCATCCATACAATTTTCAAAAGTATGTCGTTTTTGGATAATGGACTGAAGTAAATGTGTCGCAGCCACATATATGACGCTTATTTTTCACAATTTAAAAAGTAATCAAGGGAACCAAGGTTATAGCGGTAATCAAAAGAATGTAATCCAGGGACAAAGACCAGACATGGAAAACAGACATACACAACAAAGAACATAAAGTAACTAAAATCATACATACAAAGTAACAAAAGCAAATGAGCAACTCGGACTCCACTAAAAACTGGGAGCATGGAACAGGTGCACCGATAGGGTAACCGTTCTCTGCTTTTCTAGAAACACCCGCCGAGTTGCTCATAGAAAGTCAAGTCCGGGGTAGACAAACGAAAAAAAAATTTCAACAATAATTTTAGACCATTTAGGAATGTTCTACTGTTCACACTCATTTAATTTGCAAAATCATCTCATATTTAAGAATTTGATCTGAAACATATGTATCAAAGCCATCAACATAATCTCTACATGTATATGGACAATTTAAAAATTTTATACAATAGTTTTAGACTGATTTGCATATAAAAAGTGTTCGCACACATACATCTTGAACAAAAATGTCATTTTGAAGATTTTAAATTGAAATATGAGTGTCGCTACCATCAACCGGATACTAATGTTGCCATTTTATTATATTTTAAACAATAATATTGGATCATTATTGAAATTAAAACACTTCGTACGCCAACAATTTGCAGAAATATGTAGTTTTTTAGAAAATGAACTGAAACAAATGTGTTGCAGCTACACATATTATGCTTATTTTGACAATTTTCACATTTAAAACCACAATTTTTTAGCAGTAAGGAAATTTCAAGTGTTCGCACTCATTCAATTTGTAAAAATATCTCATTTTTAGAATTTGGTCTGAAATAAATGTGTCACATATAATGCTTATTTTGACTTTGTTTACATTTTAGACAATAATGTCAGTCCAATATTAAAATTGAATTTGACTGCACGCACACAATTAACAGAAATAAGTTGTTTTTTGGAATTGGAACTGAATATGTAAACAAGAAAAACAGTGTTAAACAAAAATTCATTTTAAAATAAAGCAAGAACATATATAGATACATTATTCAGAGTCATTTTAAAAATTAGATTCGTTAAAAATTTATACATTTATATATAGTATAAGAATATTCAGCATGATTATTTCTCATGTAGCTCGGAGCAGCGACAATGCACGATGCAGGTATCTCGTGATTTCGGTAAAATTCTCGAACCTGTCTGCGAGATTCGAAAATCGATATTGATTGTACAAAACTTTGTGGATCTAAATGTATTATATGTGTTTGATAAACCATTTACTTTCATTTTTCTTTTCGGAATTAGGCAAAAGGAAATAATGTGATGCAATTAGGTATGGGGCTATGGTTAATGGGGCATGGGGCAATGGGGTATGGGGCAAGTGGAAAGTTTATTCCATACAGGGACTGTAGCAAAAAACATTTAGCATTATGAAAGCTATCGGTGGTCAAATTTTTGTGTTAATCTGTTATGCCTTGTTGGAGTTATTGCCCTTTTTCGACGTGATTTTTAATGATATATCTTTCATTAATCTTCTCGACTGACACTACCAGACCAGTCAGAACCAAATCTGGTATAAATGTTCCTTTGGATGTTCTGCATATAATTGAGTCGGGGATGTTTGATCCATCGAAAAACATGACTGCCGTTACTAAGAATAGAACATAGGATTAGGAAGCAGTTTGTCGAATGTATCTCCGAAAATGTCCAACATAATGAGATCTATCTCTGGTCAAATTTTAATATAACTCTGTTTAGCTATGTTGGAGTTATTGCCTTTCTTCGATATCTTTTTTGCAATTTTTAATTTTGTTACATTTAAAAATTTACTCCTCAGAAACTATTGGATAGAATTTAATGAAAATTGATATTCTTGCTCCTTAGGAATCAACATTAAAAAAAAAGTTTTTTTCCTTAGAAAAATTAGGTGTACATTAACATTTAAATTTTTTTTTTCTGATGGTTATAAACTAAAGTTTCTTGTTGATAAATTGAAGTCGTCGTACATTTTTTTCTTTTCTATTTGTTGTTTTGTATATTTAAGTTTATACACGAAACACGCGTTCCTTATAAAGATATAATATTGTGGGGTCTATAGACTAATAAATGAATTTCTCCTTACAAAAAAAATAATGGATTCAAGAGAAACGAGCAAAATATAGGAATCAAGTTTCCGCTAACGGAAAACACACAAAAAACTGAATGTTCAATATTTTATTAGTGTATGCCATAATAACATCATATCATATACCAAAATGTTCCTCTCATTTAGCACAAGATTTCTAAGCCATTTAAAAACATTTTTCTATTACTGTAATCCTTGAATTTTGCATATAAATGTGCCAGACTGCCATTAAATACACATCTTTTGTATGTCCATATTTACCTATAAAAAGTAAACAAAAATATTAATCAAATATATATCTAGTGCAAGTTACCCTTTTTAACGGATTCTAAATCTTAAAACTATACTTAATTGTAACAAGTAAATTAACCAAATGCATTTAAATGGAAACCATTAATACTGGGACTACTTTCAATTCTATTTATAGCTACTTTCACTTTCTCTTTAGTGAGAAAAATATGGAAAGCCATTTGGATCTAATTCAGTGTGTTAGGATTATATAATAAGAATTAAATTAACCAATTAAAGCAACTACTACAATGTTTTAAAAAAAACATGATAGATATTTTTCAAGTCAGAAAAAAGTTTACTGAAATGATAATGCACATGTACATGTGTATATATGTGAAAAATAAATACATTATCTAAACAAATTCCTTTTTGGAACCCTTAAAATAAGGACAATGTTGTTGATTTGATTAGCTGACCAAAGACTTTTTCAAGGTAAATGATTGATTGGGATTTTAGGTTAATATCGTAAGATTTTTCATTCAATACGTCATTTGGGAGGCAGAATAAAGAGGTGCCGTTCAAAATTTTGAAACAAACTGCTAAATTATACACAATTGGCCCCTGAGAGATGGTTGAATCAAACAACCTTGGTGAGCATGGTAACATGAGCACACATTTTAACTCTAGAGAAATTCAATTCCAATACCCAAGATAAAATTATATAATTAACCCTAAACTATAGAATCAATTCTATTAAGATTGTATTGCTGTCAGCTACTTAACAAATTTGAAGGTAAACTCAAATAAAATGCTTTGCAGGGTGAAGCTTGATATGACTGCAGAGGTTGAACCCTGAACATTTGTGGCAAGTATGGACACACCATTTAAACTTGACACAGCTACGAAATTTGATTATGATTAGATATTTGACACAGGATAGAAGTTTGACCGGAACCAATTTGGTCACTTTTTTGTCATTATTCCAAAATGGTTCCAGTAAAAACCTGTACAAATCAATCCGACATTCCTGTGGAAAAATGGCACCTTGTGGTACAATTTCAAAGTGATCCATTTCTTTTCACTAGAGTTATTGTCCAGAATTCATAAAAAAAATACTTTTTTCATGGCCATTTGTGACCCCTTATTCTTACTTGGCTCAAATCACAACAAAAATCAATCCCAGTCTTTTTTTCGTGGTATGGCACCTTACTTATATAGATCTACTTATATGAGATCTGTTCACTTTAATTCAAGTTACTAGTAAGACATACGGAAAATGATTGTTTCAGGCCCCTAATTCCTACAACATTCAAGTCTAAACCCAAAAAATCAATCTTCCTTTTGGTGGTAATTGTACATACATATCACCTTGAAATACAATTTCAATGAGCCCCGTGCAGGTCCGGGTGTTAAAAGAATAGGCCTGCAGCAGCGCTAAGCTTGTTGTAAAAGGCGACTAAATAGTGCTCAGAAACCTAGCCGGGGGCTAGGCGCTCTGCCCACAGAGCAACTGGGATGTGTGCCCCAGGTGGTGGAATGGGGTACCCCTGGCGTGTTACATGCTGGGGTTGTCAGGCTATAATACGGAAAACCTGACCGCAAACCATAGTGGTGCACCGTGTTGGGAAAGATGCCACGTTCCTCGCACGTTAAAGAACCCTGCTGTGGTATTCGATAGGAGTAGGAACCTTTGCGCTCCGCCACAGGAGGCTAAATTGCCCGACCTTACCCATCCCCCTTTTTCCAGTGGCAATCAAAATTTGTCGACCCTTTTATCCTTGTGACCCATCCTTTTTTTTTTTCATTTCATGTTCATTGTATCATCCATTTCATGTTCATTGTCTGAATATAGCTGAAATATTGCTGCTCGGACTTTAAACCCCAACAAACAAACATCAATGAGATTCATTCCCTAATAGGCAAGATATTGTTTTGACATCAAGAAAATGCATGTTTCTGGTCCCTAATTTCTGAAAAGTTCAAACTTTCATCCCCAAAATCAATCCAAGTCTGACCATTGTATAGAATATTAAGGAACAATATCATAGACATTCCTATGCATGTACTGGAAATTCTGGTTAGATTCTATCAAATGCTTTTTTATGCCCCTTTTAGGCCCCTTTTTCGAAAAAGGTTGGGCTATAAACCCCAATATCAATAACAAGGCTAAATTGTCATTTTTTTAAAACTGAAGTCCCCTTCCCAAAAACGTTCACCCCTTAGACTGTTTTCTAGGAAACTCCATCCTATCTAAGATTAATTGGTACTTACAAATCATTAAAAGTTTAGAACAATGAGTCAGAAATTGGGTGTGCTATCACAGTGACTTTTGACACAACCAGATTTTCTAAGCGGATTTCTTTAATGATGCAGTTCTATAGATGAATATGGAGTTAAAATTAGTAATTAACATTAACACCCCAAAGAACTGCAAAAAATATGATTACAAAATAAGGTGTGATTCAAAATAACTATTACATATTGAAAAAAAGCCATAATAAATCGGTACAAATCAATTAGGCAAGGGACTTCCTTCGATCTATTAAATGTCACCTGATTTTCATCAATTAATTATATAATGTGTATTATCTGACACTTCCATATCATTTACTCAAAAAGTAATTTCCAAATTCCATATACATTTACATGTCAATACTTATACTCTGTAACGATATGATGTATAATGTCTAAAATAAGGTCTACATCTTAATCTCCATCTACAGGTCTTGGTAATAATTGTTTTGTATTTGTATGGATCTGTCACTTTTTCCATAGAACAACCTGAAAAATAAAAGTATTCATATTTTTTTTTTCAAATTAATTATGTAAATGTACATATATTTGTCAGAAAAGTCTTTTAATCCGGGGACAGCTGGACAAACATTACATTTAACATATGTTGCAGACCCAGTGATTTTGAAAAGAGAGGGTTACAGTGGCATTAAAAAGGATGGTTTCTAGGCTGTTATTTACTAATTTTACAATACATTAATGTAACAAAATGGTCCAATGAAAAGAAGTTTCCACCACCAGAACCCTCCCATGGACCCCCACTAGTTCATCTATTTTCTTCTTGTTTGCCATTTTGCAGGTTGGGGACAAAACCTGAAATAAGGGTTAACCTCCCTTTTGGGGTACTATTCCTCATATCGTGTTTTGGTATCCATTATATAAATAAAAAATTGGAAAATTATGATTTTCTATTTAAAAGTGGGAATATTTATTAGTTCCTTAACGGCTTTAGCCGAAGGCGACTTTGCATTTGCATTCTGTCTGTCTGTCCGTCCAGAAAAAAATGAAGTTTTCAGCATTTTTGTCTAAACACTTGCAGATATTGAGCTGTGTTTTAGTATGCGAGTCAACCTTGAGCAGTTACAGATTTAATTAACATTTCGTTCCACTTGGCTGATTATTATCTGAGTTATGGCCTTTGAACATTGAAAAATTTACTGAAATTTAAGTTTTCTGCGCTGTTTTTCTATTAAGTGCTTGCAGATATTGAGCTGGTTTTTGGTATGCGAGTCTACCCTGATGAGTTACAGTTCAAGTATAAAATTCGTTCCACTTTACTGACTTTTGTCAGAGTTATGACCCTTGAATTTACCGAAATTTAAGTTTGCCACACTTTTTTGCCCTAAACGCTTGCAGATATTAAGCTGATTTTTGGTAAGTGAGTCTACCTTGATGAGTTAAAGATCGAGTTTATATTTCATTCCGCTTTGCTGATTTTTTCCAAAGTTACCAACTTTCAGTTTTACTCACTATACCAAACTTTCAGTTTTACATGCTTTTTCCTAAAGAAAACCTTTTAATATTATCTTAATGTAACAAAATGTTAATATCACAAAAGATTTGATAATTATTCATTTAGATTGGTATGGACTTTGAAACCTAATTTGTTCAATTATCCGTGCATAAAACTTCGCAAATCTGCATCTGTAAAATGGATTTTAACATCTCTATTGTCTTTGTCCATATCCCTTCTTATATTGAAAATAAATGTCATTTCTTCAGTTTGTCATTTATACCTGATGGTTCAAGGTAGTATTTGGGTCAGTTATATTAATTTAACAGCCAGATTGATCGGACAAGACAAAACTGAAATGGATGTTGCTAGAGATATCCTTAAGGGGTAAAAAATGTAAAGTATTAAAAAGTGATATAAAGTTATTGAGGAATTTTGGGAACAAAATGTTCAAGTTATTCATTTATTGAAACAAAAACTCCCCCATTAATTAAACAGACAGATTTTCAAATAGAAATATTGATTTTGCTTGCTGCTTAAATATAAATAAAAAAAATATTGCACTTGCGAAGCAAAAATGTTTTAATGTCCTTAGTATTTTACGAGTCTCGATTATTCTATAATGGATAGAAAAAACACCAACAGGAGTTTTCGCCTAATTTGTGGTGTTTTGTAATAAAATATGACAACATGTAAGAACATGCCCTCCATACATTATGTGTCTATACGACAAATATCACAGAAAATCATAAAAAAAACTATAATCGTTTAATAGTAAAACTATATACATATTTACGACTGAAACCTTAACAGTTCAATTTTAAAAAATGTTTAAATGAAGTAAATTAGTTGCCCCAAAAATCGTGGTAAATATGGCCGATGATTGGGCATGAAACCATTTAAACATTTAAATGATCGAGAATTGTTGAATTTTCGCAACTGATTGTGTTGAATATAAATATATTCAACACAATATGTTTAAAATATCAAAGACAATTGTAAATAAAAAGTAGATGAATACCCGCATATACTCACCGATCTTAAATAATCAAACATTTTGTCTCTGTGTTTATATCCTTGGCGTCACCAAACAACAGTTCACACGTAACCGGATGTCATACGTCGTAAAATAAATCGACAGCGAAACGTTGTACAATACAGTATAAATACACGTGACAGTAAACACGATAAATATTTTTTTTTTCAAATAAGAGTTCAAAATTTAGAAGGGTAATCTTAACTTCACTGTAAACTTTAAAATAATTAACAATACATTTCAGAGCGGAGGGAAACATCAATCTACTTTCGATTTGAACATATCTAGTTCTGCAGGATGCAAACAGTAGTTTCTGATGAAAACGACTATCATCTTATACTTTTTAGTATCAGTTATGCAAAAATATATTTTTGGTGAAATGTTGTCGACACTGACCAGATCGGTTCAGTATCACCCGAGATTTTAGATTGTTTTTACCCTGCCCACCAAGATTTAAAAAACGGCTGCTTCTGCCATGCTGACTTGAAAGTGAAAGTAACCACGAAGGACGTGAAATACAGAAATTCGTTACATGTAAGGGGTAACTTACACTAGATAAAGATCTAATGAGTTACTGGTAACGATTTGGTATCATTTAAATATGTACTGTAGTGATCCTACTTTTTTATATTCACAAAATAACTACATTTTATTCCATAATTACACTATTTTTGATAAGAAGCACATCAACATAAAATTACAAATATGAAGAAAGTATCAAAATTAACTTCTGAGCCAAGTCTCAAGTCTTTTTATGGTGTAATAACGAAGAAATTAACGACTGACATTTTTGGAGAATTATGAGGTCATGTGCAGTTAAACATTTAATCACGTGCATTATCCAGAAACGTAAGTGGATTATGACGTCATGCGATGTTTAAAATCGGATCAAATGTGTCCGCTGACTATGGTTATCCTTTACCAAAATTTGTCTGCTTTTGTTTTTTTGTTTTTTTATCATATTGATTCCAGATAATATTACGTAGCTGAAAACTCCCAACTACAAAACCTTCTTATTCAAGGAATTCATTGATGGTTAAATCAGATTGTACACCGGGTATCAAATCTATATGATTGTTATCAAGATTATGTATTATCGTAGAGTGTTATTTCTACAAAGGTATTTTTTTATCATTGTATTCTTTCTCATTATTTACAATGGCTATATCAAATGACATTTTTGTGCTCTTACATTGACAAAAATTTGGTATTTGTTTTGACAGAGTCGGTTTTCAATCAACCAGCAGTAAAGACTTCATGGCATTTTGACAAACAATCGGGTCTTATGCAAGCATTTTGTAAAATGTCAAATTGTGATTTTAGCAGTTACAGCACTTTAGTTTGTTTGGAGTTCTATTCTGCTTCTTCAAGATGGTACGAAGCCTACATATGTCCTTAATAGAAAGGTACTCACAACAGACACCACCAAGTTTGAAGTTTTTACACTGCTGAACGAATCAAATCAGCGTAGTGACAAAACAAAGTGTTTCCGATACAAGAATTATAGATATGTATACAATCCAAATGATATTTGTAGTGAATCCAATGAGAGTGGCCATCCTTTCTTGTTGATAGTTTGAAATCTAGCGTGTGTAATACAAAACACAGACAAGGCATTCGAGAAACATTGGGAAGTTTCAATGATTTTCGTATTAAAATGGTGTTTTTACTGGGACATAAACTAACAATGGAAGATATGATAAAAATGGAATATGATAGTCACACTGACATAGTTTAATTTAGTTTTTTTTATCATTACTATAATAATACATTAAAGACTAACATGGCTTTTGATAAGGTTGTAAGCCAATGTCCAGGCGCTTCTTTCGTCTTCTTTGTAGACGATGACTATTTCGTACATATTCCGAGTATAATGGAATTTATATATTTTTTATATTTAAATTAAGACCAAGCAATTGGTACCTGGATCTAAGAATGTTCATTGGGAACCGATCAGGAATGAAGCTAGCATATGGTTTATACCGTATGATGTTTCCCCCTACAAGAAATACCCGCCATATTTTTCTGGAGGATCATTCATAATGGACACGTCCGTTGTCAAAATGATAAGGTATGCGATTCCGTTTGTTAAACTTTTTAAGTTTGACGATGTATTTTTAAACATGGTTATGGAATCGTTAGGAATTGCTTTATTACAAGAAAGAAGGTTCTCCATCGGTTATCCGCCGCATAGCAAACTCCATCTTGTCTCTTCAGCCCATTATTTTGCACCACCAAGGAGCATATCATCGGAATGGATACGAATTACATGTGAACAATATAAATTGTTTTTGGACTTGTATGGTAATCGTATATGCCTAAACTAGACAAACTATTTATCAAATCTGAATATTTGTATTTAATTAGAATTTGAACTGCATCATTTAAATCGACGAATATAAAGATTTAAGAATTAGTATTGCACAACATGAACATTTCGTTATTGTTATGGAGATAAGTTGTTATAAGTTTCTTAAATTGAACCCCTGTATTTAAAGTTCAGGGTTAATATGTACAGAGTGTGTGTGGTGACTTTGAGCATCTGTGATACGAATGGAGTTTTTGAGGGTTTCTATAAAGGTAGTTTATTAATAAAACGACTTTTTTAAGGAACTACCGATGCTCCTAGTCCATGCTCCCAGTTTTTAGTGGAGTCTGAGTTGTTAATTTACTTTTGTTAATTTGTATGTATTATTTTGGTTTTTGTTCTTTATTGTATGTGTCTGTTTAGCATGGTTGATCTTTTTTCCATGGATTACATTCTTTTGATTTCTGCTATAATCTTTGTACCATTGATTAATTCTCTTATGAGGCTTTCTTTATAGCTAGCTTATATGATCTTAAGGTAGTGCACGTGGTATATGTTTCCAGTTGTTACTGGAGTTACTCATTTACCTTTTAATATTTGTACGTGTTTTTTTGTTCTTTTCATGTTCATTGTTGTGTTGGTTTTTTTCCCAGTCTACTCTTTATCCTAGAAATAAATTCTTATGGTTTCTGCTCGAATATAGTTCAATGACTACGATATCCACTTTCTTTTTACCTTTATTTAAAGTTACGTCTATTAATTTAACGTTGAAGGCATTATTTTTGTTTTGTCTTACGTTGAATCCATTCACCCTTGATGAGCCCCGAGAACACGTGTTTGGATGAACAACTGTTGCACTGTAGATTTATTTAAAAACGAGTTTAAACTTAAGATACAGTCCTTGAACCGATCAGCGCTACAATTTGAAGGATCAATGACCGTTGACTGATTGATCGCAGACGGATCGATGACCGGTGACCGACCTGATCACAGTTTTGTTATATAAAATGACGTAAGATCTGTTTAAAATTAAAAATAAGTAAAATAAACGCAAAAATCAATGTTTAAATTTATTACATTATGTAAATAGGTGTAAACTTGACAAAGACCACAACAAAAAACCGTAAAATACATTGACAGCTCTGTGGTCACGTGATACGATCACTAGTTTAATGGATCAGTTTGATTGATCGATGACTGACCGGAAACTGATCGTTGATCGATGACCGATAGCAATTTTTGTTGCACGGATCGGTTCAGGCACTGTAATTTTTCGTATCTAAGCTGTCATTTTCGTCAATCTTTGTACTTTGTATACATGGGCATACGAAATCACTTATATCAATTTAACAGATTAATGAGATTTGTTTCCTATTTCAAATAAATGATTTAATTTCTTCAATTGATCCATGAAAGATGAAAAACCATCTCAATAGCGGTGGGGTAATATATTCTGACTTTTTGTTGTTAAATTTATTTATGATATTAAAGAATAACCAAGGGAACCAAGATACTAGCAGAAATCAAAAGACTGTAATCCTGGGACAAAAACCAGACATGACCAAAAAAAAAAAAAAAACAGACACACGCAACAAAGAAAAAAAAAATAATAGGCACTAGGCGACAAAAGTAAATACGGAACTTGGATTCCACTAAAAACTGGGAACATGGTCCAGGTGCACCAGTAGAGTAAGCGTCCTCTGCTTTTTTGTAAACACCCGCCGAGTTACTGATAAGTCCGGGTAGACGAAAGAGAAAAGGAAAACAATGACACGTTGAACAAAACAGTTTTCATGGAGTACTTGTGTATGGATTTGTTATATCAAAACTCATACGTTATACCAGACTTTATTCTTTTAGCATTTCTCTTAACATAAACAACACAAATAAGAGGATTTGATAGACAGAACCACAACTTTTGGCATTTTTATTTACATAAGTATGCTTTTCCCACAATGGATAACATTACATGTATGACATATTCAGTTACCTATAATTCAGTTTGAGACATGCTTTTTATCGATGTACATCGTGTTATTGATGTTTTTTATCCCGTAAACTTGTAAACTTTCATGTTTTTCATTCTATTTACTACGATCTGCGGTTAGGAATATTTTGCGATATCACTCTTTTGACTGGGAAAAGTTATAGTTGCGTTTATTTTAAAGTAGTGAATAATAGTTGGCCTTTCAGAATCATTATTGTTTTAGTACTATTGGTACTATCATATGTTGTTAAGTACTTTAAATGGAATTATTTTGACCGTATGTAGCGGATGCACTACTAATCGTCTAGACGATCTGATTAAGTACATTATCGATTAAGAAAAACTAAAAGTACAAGTAGCGCCAAAGTTTAAAATAGACTTCTTTTCAAAATTTTAATCAACGAACAAGTTCAATTACTGCTTTATGCTGCTGTAAAGTGTTTACTACCTATCATCCTATCAGCCAAGTTGAATTTGTCAGGCCCTGTTTGGAAATTGATAAAACTTTGAAAAGAAACGTCATGTTTGTTATTATTATAACTTGTGTATGTATAACTTTGTTTTATTTAATTCATATTTATAATTTGTATGCTAATATATACTTTTATTTCGAAGCTGACATGACATGACATGACCACTTTTACAAGGTTCACTAGTTTCGAGTTTTCATACTGAAGGTTGCTATTTTTTTGTTATTTATTTATTTTTCTGCTTGACTGATCCACAATCATTATCTTATTTTTATTGGTAATTTTGGTCATATGTTAGTTTTCCCGCTCCATTTCGTTCGCCTGTCCTTGTTTGTCCTTATTCGTTACTTTTGAATTGTTCTTTGAGTTAAGAAATTCGCAGGAATGGTCATATTTGCAGTTGTTACACATGCGTATTGTTTCATACAATAGTATCTATTTAGAGTAAAGACATGATATTTCCTTATTACTATACCAGTGGTATATGGTTAGTTAGTTTTCTATATTTTTTCTCAATGTCTCAGTGGTAAATTTCATTTTGTTTTTGTTTTTTTCGTTTTTGTTTTTGTCTTTTTTTTCATTAGGTTTCAGTCTTGTGTCACATTTCATTTATAATTTAACAACGTTGCTTAATTTCTCTGAATGTATTTTTACCATTATGCGCGAGTTCTCATATAGACGACCAGCGTACGAGTATTTAGCATGAATGATTTTCTTTTCAAAGGCTCAATTAAAGGTCAAGTAGAATGTATTTTTAGAACAATATTTAGTTTGTCCTAATTTTTGTGGAATGAACAGGTCGAGCTTTGTTTATTTATGTTTGTATTTTTTACAGAAATAGTGGCCTATTAATGTCATATTACACAGTTGTCCGTAACTGCATTAAGGATGGAAAACCTTTATACCTCGTGTAGGGTAAGGATATATTTGTGTGGTTTTTTTTTAATTGTATTTCCTTGCTTTGCTTTAATACTTTTTTACGTTCTACTTGGATTTCTTTTATCATTTTTCTGTGATATTAATTTGGATCTGTTTTTTTTTTTTGTTCTTGTTTGATTTAGTTATTCGCTTGGATGGTTTAAAAGTTTGCTTTACATTTTCTGATATAAAGATTTGCCATATTTTTGGTTAATTTGTTAAATGTGTATTTAATTTCATTTTGTCAATACGATCACATGAAGATTTAACAGTATTCTAGCTGATTTATTTCATTACATTTGATTAGGCAATTATTAACGTATTTCTACTGTCAGATATTTTTTATAAACTGTTTAAATCTTAACATACATTTGAGCGTCACATGTTTATGATGTTAAAGGTTATTCTTTTACAAATGTACATATGTTAACTATGATTATTTAATTACAGGGTTATTAATTCCCTCATAGTAATAACCTATCACCCTTAACCCTACAGTAGAGTTATTTTTTACCCTAAGAACTGCTCTTACAATAGTATGTATTATAAACAACATATTTTAAGCACCTAAGTGAAGTGTTGTGTAGGAGGCAAAGCTAATGATACATTCAGAGTCCTTTCCAAAGAAACAAAAGAAATACCGTGAATGTCAAGAATAATGATCCCAATATACATCGAACATATAATAGAAAAACTGGGAAAAAAACAAGAATTATGCAAGTTGTTAGAGGAATCCTTGATCAACACCTAACAGATGTAACAGTAAAAATACCACGTTTGATAACGAACCTAGATACTAAGGAGTATATAGTTAACTTTGAGACGTACTATGCAGAAATAAGGGTAACAACCAAACAATTTCCAAACACTAACAAGATCCAGAATCAAGTCAAATTAAAAAAAATCTGACAAAATAGATATCACAAGACTATTCAGATCCCATATACATCTTGCAAAGAGAGAGTCAACAGAAAACCAGAGAAGATCCAAAGAACAAAGAGATACTTGGTTCCTCTGACTTAGAGGTAATAAACTGAGCCTGAGGTAGGCATATTGATGATGAAGCATTTAGAAGAACTCTTAGAAAGCCTGTAAACGACAAGTAAAATTGAATTATGCAGATAAAAAAGTCATGGGTGAAGGTAATATAATGAAAAACAAACCTACACTCGATAACCAGGAAATAGAACAAATGACAATGAATAACCCTGTTAAACACCTAAAATCTGTTCAAATTGTATCAACAACGTTCGCATGATTACAAGGGTAGAACTAATTGGACAGACAAGAAACAACTAGCAGTTTGTACTTAAAGAATGGGATCCAGTACAGGTTATGACGGTCCACTTGACTGACAAGACATCAGGGTTCCTGATAACAGAATAAGAGGAAGGGAACCAGAAACCCCAGTGGGAAAGAATTTAAAATCCGCCAGCTCCTGTAAAACCCATCCTGTGGAATCAGTCTGACCGACTGACAATATCAAGTGAAATACCGTATAGAAAATGGGAAGTAGAAAACAGCCAGGGCATAAAGCTACAACTTGTCTTGTCAGAGATCGCAGATTGGAAGTAAGGAAATTTTTTCATGACTTGCCTAAAGCAGGGGATTTCGGAGTAGAGAAGACAATAGAAGACATAAAAGAAAATTTCTACTGGCCTGTCATGAGAGTAATACAACATTTAAACAGAGTAACAAATGCTTTGCAAGAAAAAATTATCCTTGTCATAATGAATATATATAAGAGATTGAATGAAGCCATAGCTTTTCCAATAAAAGACAGCGCTACTAATGCCAATGCAATTGCTGTTAATTTCATATGTTTCTTTGGAACACCATTACAACTTCATTCCGATCAGGGTCGAAATTTTGAGTTTGAATTGCTTTAAGAAATCTATATTTATCTAAGTATAAACATGACCAGAACAACTAACCCCATCAAATGTATCATTCGAGAGATTCTACAAATGTTTTGCAGCTATTTTGACCATGTACTGTGACAATAAACAGAATTCATGGGACGAATACTGTCATCTTTTCATGATGGCATATAGATCCTCAGTTTACAAGTTGACATTAACTAGATATCATGGAGATGGCAGCCATCTCTTAGGGCCCCGCTGGTTGAAAATATATTTTTAAATATCCATTGCTTAACAGGAAATATTGAGAACTTGGTAAAAGATTGGTCAATCGAAACGAAACGTAATCATGACTTGTAACTCATCATAATTGACACATGATTGACTTGCTTACCAAATATAAGTCCAATATCTGCATGCGTATGGGACAAAAGTGCGAAAAAATGCGATTTTAGTGAAATGTTGGAATTCCAAGGGCCGTAAATTGGTCAAAAATCAGTGGAGTGGAACGAAACACACTTGAGTTGTAACTAATCATACTTGACACATATACACAACATTGGTCCATTATCAGCAAGCGTATGGGAACAATATGCGGAAAACTGCGATTTTAGTGAAATTTTGGAATTCCAAGGGCCGTTACTTGATCAAAAACCGATGGAGGGGAACGAAACTCAAACTTGATTTGTAACTAATCATAATTGCCTCGTATTCAAAATATCAGCCCAATTTCTGCAAGCGTATGGGAAAAAAAGTGCGGAAAATGGCGATTTTAGTGAAATTTCAAAGTCCAAAGGCAATTACTTAGACTTGATTTGTAATTATTCATACTTGTCCCACATACAAAATATTAGCCCAATATCTGCAAGCATATCGTAAAAAAGTGCGGAAAACTGATTTTGTTACGGACGGACGCACGGACGGACAGACTGATTACTATAGGGCGGCCGCCACTTACTGGCGGGGTCCTAATAACTTCAAATTCCATGAGTTTTAAAGAGATGTTGTGCTACCTCTCGAGACGGAAATTGTAAAACCAGAAAATGATTCAGATATTGTCTTGGATACGGATACAAACTTGTCAATCGTGAAAAAAGAAAATCATGATATGACCCGCAAAAATTTACATCAAGCAACATATTATCAAAAGAGACATTACGAGAAAAGCTTTCGAAGAGGTCAAACAGTTTGGATTTACAAGTTATTGAGAAAATTTGGTTTCTGCATAAAATTTTTATCGCTTTGAAAGGGACCTTACAATTATGTTGATAGATGGCTTTTCTCGGCCTGCTAGTATATACCATATTGGTCGTATATCACACTATATAGAAGGAATATATATGAAAAAGTAATCAAGGGAACCAAGATACTAGCGGAAATCAAAAGAATGTAATCCAATGCCAAAGACCAGATATGGAAAACAGACACACACAGCAAAAAAACAAAATAACCAAAATGATACGTTCAAAGAAACAAACCATATTGAACAACTCGGAGTTCACTAAAACCTGGAAGCATTGACCAGGTGCAAATGTAGGATAAGCGCCCTCTGCTTTTCAACACACGTTGAGCTGCTAATAAAAGTAAAGTCCGTGGTACACAATAGAGGAAAAGAAAGGTATGACACGTTGAACAAATTGGCTCTCATGACGCAGGTGGATACACCGTAACGATCCACGATTTCATGAGTGATGACGACAATAAAACGTCTGTAGTGATGACCTCAATTTTGTAGCAACATAATTAACTGTAAGATGTATAAGGCTGTTACTGCAGAAAATTGTATACAAGAAATTACAGTAACTACTGCGGAAGAAAATGCAGTTCAGCAGCTCATTAGTGTTCATGATACTGGAAATAAGTTGCCACTCAATTGATGATTTGAGACCGGTTTAATTACCAAGACACAAATCAATGGAACTTAGTACATATGAAGACCTGACCACGACAATTTAATGGGAACTGAGGGATAATTTGATGCATCAATGATTGTACCAATGTTTTAAGATATAAATGTTCTGCATGATTAACCAGTTATGTTGGCCTTCCTATATGTCTTCCAGAAATATATCCTTATTTTGAAGCTATTACCAAAAACAATGCACGTCGTTGGCAGAGATCTTATTCATGTGTCAGACAATTTGTCCTTTCATGTAAAACTCAGAGTCTCCACTTATCTGTATTTAAGAATGCCTCCTTCCAAGATCAGTGTCAAATGTCATAGGGGTGATGATGTATTCCCAGCCAACCTGAAAACCATGCTGCCAGTAATAGGTACTCCATGCTTAGGGTGATCTGACCATGGTGCTTTGATGAAGAGAAAAGTTAGCGCTAGATCACTGAGTTGCAGAATTATGCTTCAAATTGTCGGACTCCTCCCATTAAGGATATCCAGACTTCTGCACAGAGCAAATGGGTTTTGGATACCTAACCAGAAGGTTATAGCAAGCTGGTAAAGGCGAGGGACTTTAAGAACAACTGAGAACATCCCTTCCATGAAAGCCAAATTAGAGGGTGGTGGAGCCCAAAAGATCCACGTCTGAATGGACAGCTGGATGGAATTTGGCAAGGGGAAGTCTTTCGTATCTTCTTTACTCACCAAGCCATCCAGCGATTGATAATTAAGATCAAAAGATTAGCCTGCTAGAAACACAGTTCGGCGTAAAAGATAACATAATACTTCTGGAAGAATTTGTCAGTCCCGCATCACGCATCAAATCCCCAAGTAGGAAAGATTTCAAAAGCAGATAACAACAATAATCTTCACAAGAAACCATCCTAGACAAGAACCTGATCTGTCGTCTAATTCAGTCCCGCATCACGCATCAACTCCCCAAGTAGGAAAGATTTCAAAAGCAGATAACAACAATAATCTTCACAAGAAACCATCCTAGACAAGAACCTGATCTGTCGTCTAAATCATCTAAACCATCACACGCTACCAGCAGCATCACTCAGAATGAAACAACAGTACATATAGTAAGACCTATTTCAGACACCGTGCAGCCAAAGCTAACGCCTAAAAGGGCAAGTGTGCCAGTAATAGAAGTTATCAAATCACCTTCAGCAAAGCGTCTGGGTACTAGTGGGGAAGACAGACTCACAGAATCTCAAACACCAGCATCTTCTCCTAATATCAGTACCTCTCCTGCTCTGGAACAGCCAATTTTGGTACAATTACCTTCTAAGTTTCCTTTAAGTTAGCAGCAGAAAGCAGAGACTTAGTTGAAAACAGGCATAGTGCTTATAACACCCCCGGTAAGACGAAAATGGCAGGGAGTAGGGCCCATAAAGCTATGTGAAGGTCCATCGGAGCTGAATTGGCCCCTAGAAGATTTTCAGTCTATGTCAGGAGAATTCAGGCTAATTGCTTGGCACTTTACTGCCATGCCTTTGATTTTAAAGGATGAATAGAGGGTGGTAACTAACGTAGGTGTTAGCAAAACAAGGGACATTAGTGAACAAGATATAACACATTTGTCCCTGAAGAATGTTAATGCACCAACGTCTCAAGAATATTTACTCTAAAAGTATCAAAAGGAAGGAAGCAACCAGTGGTTGTCATTTCTGTAGGAGCCGACAAATGTTTTGAACAATTTGTCATATTCAGTTGATGAATTTTAGGGAGGAAATATAATCACCATGGACACAGATCTTTTCAAAGGTATATAGTCCAACAACATCCCCTGTGCTTTTCTTTTATATATTGTTTCAGAACATTTTGTACATAATTTTTATTATGTTGCTCTATTCTTTTGTAATTTGGCAGTACCGATTGTCAGTACTCTTTTTATATGTATTTTGTCTTTGTCTTCGATTATAATTTTACCAATGTTTCGACTTCTTTTTCATTAGATTTTAACTTCTTTGATTTGTTAAGAATATTCTAAACTTAAATAATTTTCTTATCTATGAAAATAAGACCGGGGTCATTAGCTTTAACATAGAACGGGTATAGTTTTGCATCATTATGATTAAAGTTTAATAAGATATATACAGTTTATATTTCTTGCTAATTCGTCAAAAATGGTCAACTTCTATATTTCCAATTCGGTAAGAATTTCAGTAAGTGTACACCTGTTGAATAAATATTCAACAGAATGGAGAAGATGACAATGTAGTTTGCAACCAAGATTTTGTATCGATGAAACGTCTAATTATATCCCTTTTTATATTTGTTCAATGTGTATTAAATTGCAGAAACATTGAATTAATGTCTGGACCATTCAAAATTATGTGTGACTTTTGACATTGTATATGCGGAGGTCTAGAAATATGCTCGTGTGATATTTTGTTTTTGATTTGTTTCGACAAGATTAAAAAGAAATGTTACACCTTTTCTTCTAGTCGCTGTTCAGATGATGGATATATTATCTATCATGGATCTCAAGATAAAACCAAAACACTATAAAACTAAAAGTAGTGATTAAATTAGGACCAAGTAAAACTGTGGTAAATCATAAAAACAAGGTCCAAAATATAACCTACGTATTAACTGAATGAAAATCATATAACGAAAGAGCAATGAAGGGAACCAAGATTTTTTAGCGGAAATCAAAAGAATGAAATACTAATGTATCTTGCTACAAGAAGCCATCACTATAGAGGTTTTATGGTCTTTCTCATAAACTGTTGAATCGTTACGATGTATCTATCTGCACCAGGAAACTGATTTATTTAACGTGTCATAGTTTTCCTTTCCTCTTTCGTCTACCCCGAACTTGACTTTTTATGAGCAACTCGGTGGATGTTTCTAGAAAAGCAGAAGACGAAGACGCTTATTCTACCGGGACACCTGGTCCATGCTCCCAGGTTTATAGTGCAATCCGCGAGTTTTTTATGTATTATTTCAGTTACTTTTGGTTCTTTATTGTGTTTGTCCGTTTTCCATCTCTAGTATCGCGGTTGCATTCTTTTGATTTCCGCTAAAATCCTGCTTCCTTGATTACTCACCAAAATCCCCGAAACTAGGATTGTTTAACGATAATACTCCATAGGATATAGCTAAATAATGTTCCTTCTTATGGATCATAAGTGTGGAGGAATAGGTCAGCAAGCAGAGAAGCACAATGTTTTCCCATAGGAATGCCGACCTCCACACTGGAAAAAATATGTTGTCGATCAACAACTCCAGCATTTTGAAACATGGTCCTCGGTATATTTGGAAGATGACAGGAACACTGGCATTTTTTTACAATTAATAGAAATGTGGTGAACATTATTTAAAATTTATCGCTTGCAAAAACATTGAGACATTGGCGACTATTTAACTTCACCAAATCTATAATAGAACATTTATTTTAGTTGTTATCTGTCATTATGTCCAACTTGCCGTAACAGTACATAAGTCACAGCATAAAGGTATATATTTAATGTTTGGAATCTCTCAATTCTCATTAACTTCCCATATATTGTGGAAAAAAACAAAAAAGAATTAAAGGGAGAACCTAGATGAGATCACCATAGATAAAACATCTAAATCAATCCCATTTCGTATTTGTTCAATAGGTATACATTGACAAAACATCGAATAAGTGTCGAGATTATTCAATTTAGATCTTAAATGTATATTTTTAAATGAATCAAATAGTTTTGAAAGCGAAAGCAACTTGTTTTAAATTTTCCGAAAAAGTACAGAAGGACTTGTTGAGGTATTTGGTAAGAAATGATGAAGATATTTCTTTTATCATGCAAAACTGCGCCCGTTTCTTGTTATAACATGTTGTAACGCTGCCAGACATTAGAAAGTCATGTAAGCTAAAAACAATTGAATTATCTTACTTTCCTTTCAGAAATGCTGTACCCGATGTCCCATGAGAAAAAAATCCTCAAGTGTTCTTGACATGAGTGATTATATTTTGATTATTCACGATAACCAATTGATTATCCTATTTATTATCATAATTTATCGATATTTTCAATATGAATTTTAAATTCTGTGATCGGCGAATTGATATCAAAGTGAAAGCGCGAGAGTGAATATACCGAATTTATTTCACAGTGTGAATTATCGAAATGGTCATTCTGGAAATATTCGAGAAAACACTGCTATCTATATGACAAATAATTTTAGCAACCTAAAAGTAATTCAATATCTTACACAGACAAAAATGGTAATATTGTAATTTTTGAAGGGAGTATCGTCAATTTAATATGCTTCCTTACTAATGTATGAAATGTTATGACAAACATAACGTAATTGTGTTCGTTGAATGTGTTGTTATTATACGTATGAAAACTGACGATTTCGCTTGAATTCATAACGGCGTTTATAACACAAACAACAAGATACAAAACCACACGACATTAATGTGTAATAACTACGGGGGTCCCGTGCAGGTCCGGGTGCTAAAAGAGTAGGCATGCTAAGCTTGTCGTAAAAGGCGACTAAATAGTGCTCAGAACCCTAGCCGGGGGCTAGGGCGCTTTGCCCACAGAGCAACTGGGATGTGTGCCCCAGGTGGTGTAATGGGGTACCCCTGGCGTGTTACATGCTGGGGTTGTCAGGCTATAATACGGATAAGCCTTACAACCCCAGCATATAACATGCCAGGAGTACCCCATTCCACCACATGGGGCACACAACCCAGTTGCTATGTGGGCAGAGCGCCCTAGCCCCCGGCTATGGTTCTGAGCACTATTTAGTCGCCTTTTACGACAAGCTTAGTGCTGCTGCAGGCCTATTCTTTTGACACCCGGACCTGCACGGGTCCCCTCATTCTGTTATTTAATGTAGCCCATATCACCAGCTGTATTTAATTTATGCATACCAATGCTGATCATCCGATCAAATTAGCGCGATTGATCACATGTTCACTCTTAAAACTTGATCAAGAAAGCTTGTTGTGATTTTTGTTTAGTTGATTATAATTTAATTTCTGTGTTTTGTTTTTTTTTTCATCTGGATTTTTCCGTTTTACTGCACATTTATTGTTAGTTGTGCTTTTCTTCATACGTATATATTGGAAACCTTCGCTAGTGAACTTTTCAAGATAATTTTCCTGTGTACGGTTCCTTAGATGAGGTACGCAACAGTCGTGTCTGGAACATCGTATAAATCGTGTATATATCTGTGAATTTCACTTCTATTGTTTAATGTACATTCTGGAGTCACTTTCATAGAAAAAAATCTGCATTGTGCAATCTGATTCAGATTTTATCGCATGCAGTACTCGTAATATATTACATAACTTTCTAATGGCCAGTTCTATATTTAACTATGAACTAGAAGTGCGCATGTCAGAACAATACAAACATTGTCAGCATGTTTGAGTGTGACGCATACATCGTGTATTTACAAATATTTATCAGGCTAATGGCGCTACATGTCGCGCTTCTTGGTCACAGTTTTATTCGTAGACTTCGTGACTTTGCAAATTCAAGTGACTATTTAATTAATTCACGGCTTGATCCGTGTAGATACCAGATTCATTATCGGTGTCAGGGAGGTTTAACAATATCACAACTGATTCACAATCACCCGGACCTATATATTTTTTTAACTCTCCGCCACATATTGTTTTCCTGCAGATTAGTGGTAATGATTTGTCCTTCAATGAGCCCGAAAATGTAGCAACAGATATATTAACATTCGCCAACTTCTTGGTTGAAGCCCAGTATATAAGGACTGTTATTTTCGGTGAACTACTCTTTAGATCGCCAGTGTCAGCTGGAAATAACTACAATAACAATGTCGTACAGACAAATCTGTATATAGCACACAAAATAAAAGAACTAGAATATGAAAATATCATATTTTGACGCCATAGAGGATTTTGGAGTAACCTTGACCATTTAGCTTATGACGGGGTCCACCTCTCCCCCTCTGCATTGAGAAAATATCATCGAAGTGTTCGCAGTGCTATTCTTCATACATCACAATTGGTAATATTATTTCTTTTATGAATTACTTATCTTTACTGATGACATGAAATGGGTACATGGTACCTGCAGTGTACATGGTGCATTGGCTTTCTGTCATCCTGATACAAAGTATCTGTATCAGCTTTATTACTGTATGGGTACACGGTACCTTTTCTAATCATTAATTCCAAATACCTGTAACATTTTCATTTGGTACATGGTACCAATTTTTTATTACTTCAGTACATGGTACTCATCTTTACTGATGACATGAAAATGGGTACATGGTAGCTGCAGTGTACATGGTGCATTGACTTTATGTCATCCTGATACAAAGTATCTGTATCAGCTTTATTATTGTATGGGTACAATGGTACCTTTTCTAATCATTAATTCCAAATACCTGTAACATTTCCATTTGGTACATGGTACCAATTTTTTTATTACTTTAGTACATGGTACTTAATCTGATCTCATTAGTACAATTTATTGTACAGTATCTCTATTGTTTGGGTACATGCTACCAACATTCTTACAAGGTATCATTGTGCGGGTTACACATATTCTGTGTACATGGCAGTAACACTTTTTCTAGGCACATTAAAAATTTTCGTGCAATTTTGTACTTTTCAATACTGAATTTTGTAATGGGTACCAGCATTATTATTCAGTAAAATTGGTTTCGTATGTGGGGTCAACTCATTTAAAACATGATAATTTTTTTCTCTATCGTTAATCTAGAATATACATGTATGTTTAGCACTAGATAAGTGTGGCACTGGGTTATACATTTTGTATCACTTATCAGATTACAGTATAACTTCAGTGTTTATATGTTTATAAGTACATGAGGTACTTATCATTAGTTAACCAACAAGCGTCAAGGGACATGTACCTGGTATATATTTTACATGCACATTTGTAGGTCCATTTATATTGGGTTTAAGCTGCACATTAAACTACACATCTACTTCTTACACTTCTTCAGGTACTTATACTAATGTTAAAGTACATAAGACCATGGGTCTAGTACTGCTTTAATATTTGAATTAGCAGCTTTCTTGTACATGTACTTGAGGTTGTTGTTTTATAAATATCTTTAACAAAATGTCTGCTTGTTTTCATTCTATTACAGATCACATAACTACACGAGAATTGAACTGCTCAATTACAGTGGGAATATGGGACCAAAACGGAAAGGTTCAGAATTTGCAAAAGAAACTCAAAATATTCCCGTCCATCAACATCTTCTGCATCCATTCCTGATGTCATCCCACCTGAACCCCAACCTCAACCTCCAATCAGTGAAACAATTGTACCAATAGAAACTGACTACATTAAATTAGCAAAAGAACTGTTGAGACAACAATGAAATTCTGATGCTTCGTCTAATATTAATAACTCTGCAAGCTCTGCCGACTTATATCATGTTTACGTCACCGAACATTCTGGACTTATTGAACAGCCCAATCAAGTGATGAAAACATTTGCTGGCACTACAAACTCTGACTCCGGGATTCCAATGAATTCTCAGATAAACAATTTGATTCAAAACATTGTAGTTACAGAGCCATCGGCTAGGGTCACTTCTATAGCTCCTGGTCAGCATACTGCTGCTGATCTTACAACAGGTATGCCAATAGATGCGCATATTTCGCAAAAACTTAAGGTCAAGATTTGGAATTTTGACTATATTAATTTAAATTTTTTTATTACCAAAAGAATATATGTCAAGATCATAACTCATGGGCAGTAACTCTAACTCCAGGGCAAATTTATGTCCGGAATAGTCAAAATTCTAATGTCAAGTCTACTTATTCCTTATCCCTTTTTAATTGGAATGAGGCTTTCCACATATTTATGGCTGTTCATCTATTGAGGATGCTTTTCGTATTCTTCCCATTCATCCCTCTGACTATCATTTATTAGGTTTTAAATGGAATGGCTATTTTTATTTTGATAAGTATTTACCCATGGGTGCTAGTAGCAGTTGTCAAATATTTGAGTCTTTTTCCTGTGCTTTGCAGTGGATTATGGAGTTTAATTACAGTGCTATTGGTATGTCTATTTTATTGATGATTTTAACTTTGTGGATCCTTCAAATTCATCTGGATGTTTGAATGATCAGAATATTGTTTAGCATTGTGCTCCAATCAAAAAGGAGAAATCATCTGTACGCCCTATGACAGTACTGACAGTGTATGGCATCGAGGTTGACTCCAGGCAGTTAGAATTGCGTTGTCCTGTGGACAAGATAGCAAAGATTCGTGCAGCTTTAGCCACCAGTTATAAGCAAAATAATAAAAAAAAAACAATCACTTTGAGGGATTTACAAAGCTATACAGGAATTTTAATCATGCATGCATTGTGGTGAGCTCTAGTAGAGCTTTCCTCAGACGTCTCTACCACCTTAATTTGGAAATTTTCAAATGCACATTATTGTATCAGGTTAACTGTAGAAACTAGGGCTGATCGTAGGGCTTGGAAGTATTTTCTAGACTCCTTTAATGGAAAATCAGTCTTCTTAGCTGATAAGTGGTTGTCTTCTGACCATTTGTTCCGAATTTAAATTCTCTGGCAAGAACGCTCCTGCAGTCAGTTCTTTCCAAGTCAACCAAATCTGCATACAAACATAGTTGAAAATCATTAATTGAATTTTGTAATTTTAAGAAATTGATTTTGTCATTACCTTTACCTTCGGTGCTAATTTGCAACTTCATTGGTCATTTATTTGCCAGGTCCTATAGTCCTTCTACTATTACATCACACATATCAGATCTAAGTTTTATCCAAAAGATTTTGGACATGGAGGACAAATCCAACTCATTTATTGTCCGAACAATGCTTAAAGATTGTGATAATGCCCAAGGCTCAAAGTGTGACTCTCGCTTACCAATTACTAAAACCATTTTAACCCACGTTGTCTAAGATTGAAGTATGTATCAGTGACTATTCTATTAGATTACTCCTCAAAGCTGTTTTTCTGTTACCATTTTCTGCATTCTTGCGTTTAGGAGAGATTTTGTTAAGGTCAAAGGAAGACTCAACTAGAATAATACAAACAGGTGATGTTCAATTTTCTGATTTTGATAAAGATATGTCTTTCCCTCTCCCAAAAACAGCCACATTGACGCTGCGCCAATTTAAGAACATTAAGTCACATCACCCTGTCTCAATATCTCTGGCAGCTAATTTGTCTGACCCAGCTTTCTGCTCTGTCAGAGCTTTGTTTGTATACTTACAGCATTTTGGTCACTCTGATGGACCTCTCTTTCAGTTTTCTAACCATAAACCATTTTGGTGCTACACAAATGGCCAAAATTTTACAATTCATTGGTATATACAATACTTTCTATCAAGGCCCAGTTTTTCACATCGGTGCTGCTACCCATTTTGCCAACATAGGTTACTCATAAGCTTACATTAAGAAGCTTGGCCGTTGGAACTCAAATGCAGTAGAAAGACATATCAGAATTGATACTTTTAAATTGTAGTACATTTAGCTATTGAATTTACTTATTGAATGAGGCCAGTATTTGCCTGCTCATGGGGACTTATTACAATGTACGTTTACCTATACCAAATGTATTTCTGTTATTTACAGTTTTTGTACTATGTATAATCGTTTGTTGTATTGCTTGTGCTTAATTTTATCAGATCTGAGGCCAGGATTTGCCTATTCAGTGATCTTTCAAGTTTGAATTCACTTTCATGTAAATATAGCACATCTTATTGCCTTAACAGATAGGAGGCCAGGATTTGCCTGCTCCTTATAAGTTTTAACATTATATGTACATTGTACACGTATGTTATTGTTTTTCGTGTGACATGGCATTAAAGCACATTCATAGGTATGGTTGTATGTACATGTAATTCCCTCCTTTTAACAAGTGGGTACATGTCTTGGGACAGATTTGATTGCTTAGGTGTAATTATATTTCGTGTGGGTGACAAAGTTGTCACCAGCCCTAGCTGTTGGCTCATGTTTCATTTCCGACATAATATTTGTTATAACATATATACATGTAGTTATCTGTTAAATTGTATGTACCGTTGGTCAGCATGTGGCTGCTGCGGTAAATGTACACGCTGTATTTCAGTATTACTCTTACATGTACAATGTATGTGTTCTAATGTGTGGAAACTACTGTTTTATTCTTTTGGTTTTATCCCAAACATCCCTGTGCTCGCTACTCCAGGTATGGCGGCGCCGCCATTGACTGTTCAATGTCGGCTATGGCCGTTTTTTAGGCCACATCTTTTTTTTTGTTGTAAGGAATCTTGTATACTTTTTAGGGAGTGTCAACTCTATTATCAATTTTATAGTATTTGTCTCATCTCTGACAGTGACACTCTAATTTAATGTACATATGTTATTTATTTTTACTGTTTGATTATCGTAATTTGATGAATGACATTTATGGGATATTTTGTTTTATTTATGTCCTTACCAAAAAACTTAGTGGAGTTGCTTGCACAGTTGCTCTCCCGTTTTTCTCTAAAGGAATAACGTGGGAATTGGTGCAATATATATATTGGTGTTGGTTTCTGTGCTTGTAATTCTTTGTTGCCCGGTTCATTTCTTTAGTAGCTTTTTGTTTTTGTCGGACTTATTGTAGTATTTTCTACCAACATTAGTCGTATTCGTTCATTGTACATTTGTACTAGTACAAATTACTAGATCTTATTGCTTAACTACAAGGCATTCTTACAAAAAGAATTGTAATGATCTTAAAAACAAATTGAACAAAGAAGTTTCTGAATATCGGTGATCAGCTGTTACACTAGATCATACTGTGTATCAATTTCGATTTATTGTTATCAAGATTGTAATAACTTTACATTCATACATGGACAATTTTATCTGGTGTACTGTCGGCATGCTATGTCCTGATAACAGTAAACACTACAGGACATCATGAAGAACTCTCGGAACTTATTAAACCGTTTTGCGAAACGTAAATATGTGATTATAACTCTTTTGACACTTTCTATCGTTTGGAGTTCTATCTTGTCGCCTCAAAATGTTACGAAGCCTATTGATGTCCTGAATCGAGAGGTGCTCACAAAAGACGCCCTCACTAAGTTTGAAGTATCTACAGTGCAGAGCGAATCAAATCGGCAAAGTAACAAAAATGCGTACTTTCGATACATGAATATTGAATATATATACAAACCGAGTAAACTTTGTAGTGAATCCAATGAGAGTGGCCATCCTTTCCTGTTGATAGTTGTGAAATCTAGCGTAGTTAATACTAAACACAGACAAGACATTCGAGAAACATGGGGTAGTTTCAATAATTCTCGACTAAAAATGGTGTTTTTACTCGGATATAAACATTCTATGGAAAATATTATAAAACAAGAGTATACACGATACAACGACTTAGTTCAATTCAGTTTTATTGATCATTACTACAATAATACATTAAAGACTAACATGGCTTTTGATTTAGTTGTAAGCCAATGTCCAGGCGCTTCATTCGTATTCTTTGTAGACGATGACTATTTCGTACATATTCCAAACATATTGGATTTTTTATATTTTCATACTAAACATAAGACCAAGCAATTGGTGGCTGGATCAAAGAATGTTCATTGGACACCAATTAGAAATAAAGAGAGCAAATGGTTCATACCGTACGAAGTTTACCCCTACAAGGAATACCCTCCATTTTTTTCTGGAGGATCATACATAATGGACATGTCTGTTGTCAAAATGATAAGGTCTAAGATTCCGTTTGTTAAACTTTTTAAGTTTGACGATGTATTTCTAGGCATGGTAATGGAATCTTTAGGAATTACTTTATTACAAGAAAGAAGGTTCTCCATCGGTTATCCTCCGCAAAGCAAACTCCATCTTGTCTTTTCAGCCCATAATTTTGCACCACCAAGAAACGTATCATCAGAATGGATTCGAATAACTTGTGAACAATATGAAATCTTTTTTGTCCTGTATGGTGAACCTAAATGCTTCAATTAGACAAAATATTGTTCAAATTTGAACTTGACTAAAAGTTCGTCACTAAAATCGACAAATATAAAGACTTAAGAGTAAGTGTTACACAATATGAACATTCCGTTAACAATGTAAGATAAGTCGTTATTATTTTCTTTAAGTAGACCCTCATATTAAAAGTTCATGGGTTATCGGTATGAAATGTACAAGGCGATTTGGTGCATCTGCATCTGTTATAGAGATGAAGGTTTTGTCGGTTTCCAAAAATGTATTTTGCAAATAAAATGAAATAAATCTTCCTCGTATCTCTTTAGCTTGGATGGATCCGACAATAATTTAATGTTTCAGTAATTGTATACCTATTGAAGAAATCAACAAAGGGATGGATTTAGGTATTTTATCGATAAAAAAATCTTTATCTTAATCCCATTGAATTATATTGTTAATTCTGCTACCAATATGGCTAGATATTGAATAATAAGAAATTCTAAACATCTGAAAAAAAAAAGCAAAGCTTTACAATGCGACTTGTGTTTTTTTATTACATGAATTGTATTAATGTGAAAATCATATCAAACATCTGTTAATGTAGATGATCATATGTGACAATAATTATTAAGATTTTATTGTTATCGGATTTATATATAAAGGAGTGTAATTTCTATAAAAGCAATTTTTTATCTTTTTATTCTTCTGCATTATTTACAATCGTTTTATTAAATGGCATTTTCGTATTTCGTATTTCTGTTAATTCATATAATGACAAAACTTTGTTGATTTAGTTTCCAATTAAATTTGGAATTTTAGCACTTTTGTTTGTTTGTTCGGGTTTAACGTCCGAGCAGCAATATTTCAGCTATATTCAGACGATGAACATGAAATTGATGATAAAATGAACATAAAATGAAAAAGGGATGGGACACACGGACAATGGGGTTGACAAATTTTGATTGCCACTGGAAATGGGGAGAGGTGGGTAGGGTCGGGCAATTAAGGCTCGTGTGGCAGGGCCCTATGATTCATACTCTGGGAGAATACCACAGTAGGGTTCTTTAACGTGCGAGGAACGTGGCATCTTTCCCAATACGGTGCACCACTATGGTTTGCGGTCAGGTTTTCCGTATTATAGCCTGACAACCCCAGCATGTAACATGCCAGGGGTACCCCATTCCAACACATTGGGCACACATCCCAGTTGCTCTGTGGCCAAAGCGCCCTAGCCCCCGGCTAGGGTTCTGAGCACTATTTAGTCGCCTTTTACGACAAGCTTAGCGCTGATACATGCCTATTCTTTTAACCCCCGGACCTGCACGGGGCTTCGCACTTTTGGGACTTTATGTTGTTTGGAGTCCTCTTTAATTGTTTCAACATGTCACAAACCTACAGAGGTAGGTACAGACGACATATTGCAAATAAAAATATCAACTTTTGTTTTTAGCTTTGTCGAAGTTCGACAAATTGCATCTTTGTGACCTCAGTGATGTATTTACTAGTATCTCATTTTCCAGCTTCGTCAGAAATATTCAAGAAGGTATATTCCCTCTCTTTTATATGTTTGGTTCGATGGAAAGTTAATAACTCTCGAGAGTAAAATATATTGGTCGTTTTTTTTTCAATTTATTTTTTGAAACATGTTTGGCGTTAAAATCTTCTAGGTTGCAGAAGTGTAATGGTTGTACGCTGAAGTATGTTTATGATGGCACCGTACTGCGATGACTAGAGGTGATTGTTGAGTATCAATACCAACGCGAAAATGCGTTAGCCACTTTCTGAAAATGTGTTTTTCTCTTTCGTGTAATTTGGTAAAAAGATTATGGCACCTTTCGATGCTTTGCGATTACATTTGGTCAGAAAAAGTAATTATTTAAAATGTTGTTTTAATTCATACTTCTTGTACTTTGGGGGGACGTTTTGGTAAGTACAATAAATTTGCCTGTTAAAATTTTCATTGTACATGGTAATTTTAGCTATGTATATTAGTTTGATAGATATTTGATAAGACATTCATTTTTCTTAATTTGAGTCTCTGTCTCTCTCGCTTCTTCTTACTTGTTAGTTTCTTGTGGTAGGTGCAATGCTTTTTTTGGATGATTTTAGACGGGATACATACAATAACTAGACATATATAGATATGATCAATGGATTGAATTTTTCAATTGACAATATTTATATTCGCTTTGGTTATACTCTCTTCAGGAAGGTTTTTGATATATCAGTGGTGACTAATTGTGCTCCTCTCATAGCCGATATGTTCCTTTACTGTTACGAATGTGGTTAAACTCGTAAAAATTCATTTATAGCATGATCTGTTGCGTGAATTCAATACTTTTAGATATTTTCATATAATCCTAACTTCGAAGGCAAAATTCGGGATATCTACCGAAAAGAACTTAAGTTTACTATTTCTTGATTTAGATAAAATACTAAAAAAATAGTAGTCTTCATTCCAAAATTTATGACAAAAGAATTCCGTGTTGATGATTTTCCATTCCTCGATTATTATATTCCCGAAGCAACCTCCTACGGTGTTCACATTTCACAAATGGTCTCTTGATTCGTATTTGTAATTAAGTGTCAAATGTTGAAGGATGCAACAGATTCCTAACAGAAAAAAAAAATAAGCACCAGAGGCACCGATTTCATAAACTTTTAAAAACATTTACCATTTTTTTTTAAAGTTTGATGAAAAAAGATAATTGCACTTTCAGATTTTTGGTTGGAGATGGTGTTGCTCACTCAGTTTTTTTAAAGAGATGTAGTCTATGTGGCACACTCTTTCGGTAGTTTGATCGACTGCCGATAATTTCTAATGCTGGCGATTTCGTTGGCATTGTCAATCTTTAATATGTTCTGAGCTAACTTTCAGTAACTGCGAGCGTTCTTTAATTGGATTTCTAAATGTGTCTATATATTGTATGTTGAGGTATTCCATAGAGGAGAATTGGATATACTACTGAGTGAATGTTATGGTGTATTTATTTGTTGTTTAAGATAATGTCTGACTTTTCATAAAAGAGAATGGTTACGTCCTTATAAGATTAGATTACACTTACTGCAGACATTCGCCTGGTAACGGTCTGGAGATCTTGGTCATGAATGTGTCTTCGTGTCCTTACTTGACTTTTTAGTTTATTTGGAAGAAGTATAATTGTTTTGTCAGTGTAACTTTATAACTTTTGTTATCCGGGATATTCAGAGCTAACTTAAATGTGTGTTTATACTTGTTGACGGCCTATTGGTGATCTCTATAAGTATTTTCTATTGTATAAGGGTTTTGCTTTGGTGCATTTGTTGCGTTTCACGATATATTTTTTCTTTTTCTATTACCGTCATCTAATTAGTTGCATTAATGTCCCCTTTCCTGACATAACCTAACTGAAAAGAAATTGTTTACAACATTTTGAGTACTGTTTTCAATAGTGGTTGTCGTGAATGTAGGTTTCAGGGTTACTACTTCGCTGGTAAATGAAAAGTAAAAAGCAATCGTTCATTGTATTCAAGTTGTTGATACGACGTTATAAAAGTTGACTTAAACAATACAGGTACGTTATAATAAGAAAATAAGTAAAGTAACCGACGTGATTCAACTATGAGCTTTGATACTGGGAGCTCTAAAGTGAAAGAAATCGAATAAGAAATAAAAATTGAGAAAAATGTTAAAATATTGTCTCTTAACAAACTAGAACTACCCTGACCAAATAATGTCACATTTTCACTTAATTAATGCACTGTTTGAAAACAACATAAAATTAGTACGATGTCAATTTACTGATTTTCTGTATGGCTTTTACCTTAGCATCTCTTTTGGTAGCTGACTTCTGTTGTTCCTTTGAAGAGCTGACCTCTAACAAATACAGGCGAGAAATCGTTCGATTCGTATAAACATTACTTGAACGAAGCTTCATAGCGCGAATCATTCCATCTTTTCCGGTTAATAGCTCGTCAATTTTAGCAAGTTTTCAAGATATGTTTGATGTATCGTTTTCTAGTCGCCAACTTTTATGCTTTGATCATTTTTCCAGTAGTTGATCGGTGAAATTCACGGAATGTCAGGTATTCGTTTCCCAAACGCTTCCAGAAATGTTCAATTGTAGTTTTTTACTAACAGCTAAAGAGTTGAAATTCGTATGTGAATATTCACATTAGGGTCTCTATTTTGATGAGGTAGACACGTAGTTCTCCGGCCGCACAGACGATGGTATGGGGTTCACGGTTCGGCATCGTTTATTCCCGACGAAACATACGTGATCGGCCTGTCATTTAGAAAGGCTTCTGTACCGGTGATAACAGTCTGTAGAACTTCTATTGTCACGAATGATCTTCCGAGCATTGTCCTTAAACATGATTTTGTTAAACCAACCATTCGGTTCATACCATGGAGCGCCTTTTGGTATGAATTCCCACGTGGTTCCAAGATTTCGCAATCGGTTAGGAACAGTTTCTGAATGTGTCAAGTAAATAACATTCTTTTGAAGCAGTAACATAGGATATCTGACATCATAGTTACAGGTAACGATCGGCGGTTTGAAAAACTTCTTAATGCAAGAATAAAGCTGTCTTCAAGTTTGGCACTATTTCCATGTGTACGGCACGTGTAAACATAAAAACATATGTAGGCTTTAGATCTTGAATTGCCCAGATTGCGTACATACAACGGTCCCGCAAAATCAACTCCAGTCACGGTAAATGGTATATTAGCCCACAGGCGGTTGTATGGAAGCGGTGGTTGATTTGGCTTTGGATATGAACGGCCTGTAAATTTTCACCATTTCACACAATTACGAATGACGGTCTTTACACGTTGACGAATCTTTGGTATCCAGTATGACTGACGGATGTGGGTTACGGTCGAATTTACGCCTCCATGTAAATAGTAGTCGTTTGCATCATATATAATTTACTCTCTGTAAATGTGTTTTGTAGGCAACAGAAATTGATACTTTGTGGATTCATAAAGAGTGGAATTATTTGTTATCCATCGATAAAGTAGTATGTCATTGTATAAATACAATCCTTATCGGTTTTCGATTTAATTTATCGCGGCATCTAATTTCATTTTCGAATTCAGACCTTTGCACATTTGATAACCATTTCAAGTTTGCACTATTAATTTCATCTACTGTGAGTTCACCGGGGCGTCTGTTTTCACGAGTTGCTCTACAGTGTGTAATAAATCTCAAAACGTATGAAGGTATTCTCAACAATTTCTGAAGTAAACTAAAACGGTTCATATCTATGAAATTTCTTACTCCTCGTGCTACATGTATCGGTACATTTGTCTTCGAAATTCTGTTTACCTAGGTTGATCACTCTTGAGTTGATATTTTCGTTCCATACCGGCCGTTAATTCTCGTTAGTAAGCCATTTTGGTCCAGTTTTTCACAGTTCGTTTGTCTTGAAATTCTTTGTTGTAATTCCTTGAGTGAACAAGTCGACTGGGTTTTCATCGGTAGTACAGTATTTCCAGGTTTTATTATCAACTAATGACTTGATCTCCTTCACGCGGTAAGATATGAATGTTTTAGTGGTTTTGTGGAAGTTGAGTACAATTTGGCTGTCACACCAAAATGTTACCTTCTTAATTCCGATTTCATCGAGTTTGTGCATCGCAAGGAATCTAGCTCCTTATACCGCTCCCACGAGTTCCAACTTCGGTAAAGTTATTGATTTTAATGGTGCAACTCTATTTGTAGACATGACAAGAGCTGAAGTCCCGTTGTGAACTAAGCAGGCGCATGCTCCATTTGGACGTTGACTTGCATCAGTGAAAATGTGTAATGTTGTTTCCCCGCTTCTGAGTTCGTCAATAAAGTAATATCTAGGAATTTCAATCTTCACGCATTCTTTCAAATCCAAGTAGGAGCGCCTTCCATTCATTATATATATTATCAGGTAGACAAATGTCCCAACCTAATTTCTTTTCCCACAGTTTTGGCTTCAGTAGCTTGGCGCGTACTGTAACCGGATTAAGATTCCCAGTGGATCGAATACCTTTGAAGATTCTCTAAGTACGTCTCGCTTGGTGGCCACTTCCTGTATCTCGGAAAAATTATCTTGGAACAAAATTTTATCTGTTTCTACCTTCCATTGCAATCCTAAGATTTTGTATCAGATCATCATTGTCTGCGCATTTATCATTCTCAGCTGGTTTTCGTAGAGTCATGTTGTTTGACGCCCATGAACGAAGGTTGAATCCTCAATTTGCAAGTATGTACAGGGATTCCTTATACATTTTCAGCAAATCGGTTTGGTTCTCGAAACTAGAAAGAATGTTATCTACATACAGATTCTGTTTGAGTATGTCTTTAGTATTACATCAGGTTTGACTATAGGTGTTTAACTTAGTTGCATTCAAAATTGCCTTGAAACGGTAGGTTATTAACGGACTTGAAAATCATTTGGGTCGCTCAACCAAAAGAATCTAGTAGTGTTTCTATCTCGTTTGTTTAATTCAATCTGCAAAAAGGCCTTTTCAACGTCTGCTGATACGGTATATTTATAGGCGGAAACGCGCAAGAATACATGTAAGATCATTCAGCTCTGGTGTTACGGACATAAGGCAATAATTTAAACTCGGACTTCTAGTGACTCCCGACAGCTGCAGTCGTACACAATACGGATACGTGTTGTTAATGAATCTTTCTTAACTGCGTGATGCGGTATGTAGTGTACTACATTGTCGTCAGATTTCTCGGCATCTTCTGGCATCTGCTCTATAAATCCACATTTCTCCTGATCAGCTATTATGTTGCCGTAGATTTTGAGCTTAGTATGGTCTCGACTTAGTCTGTTATTTAAGCTAGTAGTTTTTTTCTTACGATTTTATCATTATTGTCTTCAGTTCTTCGTAATCGTTTCTCCATGGCAATTTTGCACAGTATTGGGTTCCATTGAAAGTCTCCTGATACATGAAGTTTGATGTAATTTCTTTGTTTGACACATCCATTGACTCCAAAAACGCTCTTAATCATTGACCTCTACCTTATGGTTAATTAGAATATTCATCATTGTGGTGTTTGTTAGGTGCTCTGTCCGACTTATTAACGGTCCTGAGAGTAAGTAGCCTAATCTTGATTTGACTGTTGTTGGACCTTTTCCTCGTACAATTCTGTTTTGTATTATTTCCCAGTAGTATTCGGCTCCTACAAGTAGATTTAATTCAAATTTATGGTCTGCGGACACACCATGGGCGAGTTTCATATCGGTAAAGTATTCCCATTCTCAATTTCCAGTTCAATGAAAGCCTTATCCATGTGTCTTCTTATTATTATTACTATTATTTATTATTACATCTCTTATAAAGCGCTATATCTATAATATATATAATTGAAGCGCTGTACATAACATGTATATATAAAAAATAGATATAAGTACATCAAATTACAAAAATAAAAAAAAAACACGACAAAAAAAAATTTAATGAATATCAAGTGACACAATGATACCTATTTTGATGAAACAAAAATGAACTGAAGCGACAAAAGATGATAAAAGTGTAGACAATCTACTTTAAATAACCTAAGATAAGAGACAAAGGGAAAAAAACTAATTGATTGGAATTGAATTTGTACAAAGTATAAAAATATATTCAAAATTTAAAGAAATAAAACAAATAAACCAAAATGAAATTTAAAACATGCATGGAAAACATTCAAGTATGGTAATATATATTTAGAAACATTAAACAAAAAGGAAAGAAAAGAAAAGGAAAGAAAAAGAAAAAAAAGTAAAACATATCTATATATATAAATATTGTCAATTTAAAATAAAGTCATATCACAAATCCGCATATACTAGTTATCACATAAATGCTTGTTTAAAAAGATGGGTTTTTAGTCTCTGTTTAAAAACATCCACTCTCACTGTTGTGTCCCACAAATCATTTGGCAAAGCGTTCCATTGAAATGCAGCAGATCTATCAAATCGTCTTTCACCGTATGACTTTGTTCGGGTAGTAGGTGTTTCTAACAAAGATTGAGATCCCGATCTCAACGATCTCGACGGTCTATAGATTTTAATCAGTTCTTGAATCTAAAACGGAGCTTTGTCTGTAAGAGCTTTGAAAACGTACAGCAACTACTTGAACTGACAACGGTGAGAGACAGGGAGCCAATGGAGAGATTTCAGCACTAGGGTGATATGATCTGATTTCTTTTTCCTTAATATAACTGTAGCGGCGGTATTTTGAATTCGCTGTAGCCTTTAAATTTTACCGCTTGGGAGTCCATGTAAAAGTAAATTCCCGTAATCAAGACTTGATGTTATCATCGAACAAACTAGAGTTCTACATGCGTCTTCTGTGATATAACGACAAATACGGCCAATATTGCGAATCTGATGAAAGCAAGATGTTTCTGTTATCTTCGCCGAACGTAGATAAGTTAATTGTTTAGTTTCTGTCGGTTTGATTTGGAGATGTGAGGCTATTTCCTCGGAAATAAACGATTTCTGAGACCCTTCGTCTTATGTTAGCAGTGGCACTGTTTTGGTAGTTGCAGACAGGGGGTATTGCTGTCTTCAACAAAACTTCTGTTGTAGTGTTATCGGCTGATGTATTTAATGCTGACAATAATTCAGTATTGACTGCATTCACAGTGGTGGGTATATTTTGTTGAATGCGTGTAGGCTGGTCATCTGGCCTATTGGCTTGGTTACAAAGACTTGTGTGATGTGACTTATCACATACCCTACACTTGTATTTTGAACGGCACTCTGATGCTTTGTGTGAACCTAAGCAGTTGAAACAAAGTTGTTTCCTCTTGGCAATTTCGTAACAGTGGTCGATACCGATAACTTCAGTGCAATTTACAGGATCGTGGTTTTTATCACAGTGCACGCACATTTTAAAGCCGCTTGAAGGATTAATACCCCATTGTGACTTACCTGTGCTCTGCTTCATAACGGATGCAGTTTGTGACGAATCATCTATGTTAGTCGAGTGTCCTGCTTTTAGTGCGCGTACTTCTTTTCCTATAGCATGACGTAGCATATCAATGATCCGCGCGTTTGTATCGTAATTTCTTGTCATTCTGGTTCTCATCTCTAGTGGTAATTCACGGAATATAATAGGCGAAAGAACGGATCCGAACGTTGCTTGACTCTGATCGAGGGATTCGAGGCCTCTGATATTGGACTCAATATAGTCATAGAATGAACGAAAGCTGTTAACGGACATTCGGTAAATCTACGTGTTTCTGTATATGTGCATAAATAATCAGACACTGTTGACCAAATTTTTCCTTGAGTAGTGTAATGGCTTGTTCGTACATGTTTAAATGATAAGCCTCTTCATGTAGCTGTGTTTTCAAATATGTAAAGAGTTAAACATTTGTCAACTACGGATTGGTATGGACATTGGATTCATATCATTTCAAAAAGGTTTGCCAAAGTAGTACATCGCCGGAAAACGTAGGCAAGTCTAATTTTGAAAGCTTATGATAGAAGCGTGTGAAGAAATAATTTCAATTTCTGGTTGACTCACGCTTTCATATTCTGTCTATGTACTAGGACGCTTCATTTGTGTGCTGGTTAGTATTGTGATTCAATCTATGTGAGGTAGTTGCCATAGCATTTTGTATTGTACTATATAGCTAGAAGAAGCAAATTTACTCACCGATTCCTTGGGGAGGTTTGTTTTAACTCCAGTTCTATTTCTTGGTAACGGCGGATTGAAATGTCTATGTGTTGATGGAATTCGTCAGCATTCAAAATCTCCTGTTCGACATTTTCCACGTCCATTGAATCTAAAATGTCACTATTATGTTTTTATAACAGTTCCTGTTTCAATGTAAGATTTGAATTGCGCTCTGTACCCCCCGTTTGTTGATAGATCCATCCTCAATTTTCTCGTTTATCTTATTAATTAATCTGCTTACCGCACTTCTCTGACCACCTCTCACTGCCTTTAACTTCTACATCCTGGTCAGGCACCAATGTCGTGAAGGTAGGTTTCAGGGTTAATACTTCGCTTGTGAACAAATAGTAAAAAACAATCGTGTTCGTTCACTGTATTCAAGTTGTTGATATGATATTACAAAACTTGACGTAAACAATACAGTTACATTATAATAGGAAACTAAGAAACGTTATAGACGTGATTCAACTATGATCTTTGAATGCGGTCAGGTAAACATATAATATTATTAAATTATTCAATTAAGTTAAAATGTTTGTTTTTGTAAAGAAAAAGTCCGAAAAGATTTGAAGACGAAACGGTCATCACATCACTTATGTACTGATTATTCTGCGGATACGTATTTCACTGGGGAAAAGCGGATGGAGGATGGAAATTCAGGAAAGAATATTAATCTATTATAAAGTTGTCTATGCAAGTTATTAGAAAATATAAATATGACAAATAGTCAGTCCTTCATCAAGTTTTGATATTTGAAGCAGGGAGCATATGGGTAAAATGTATAATTAATGAGAAATTACAAGGTTGACCGTAACAAAGAATGTGGGATGATCGTAACAGAACACGGGACTGGCGAACAGAATAATGGTAACCGGTATATTTGATACGAAATATTGACCAAAATATTGTTAAAGATATTGATATATGGTAAGATAGTTACTGAATAGATCTAATAGTTAAGGTGTTTATCCACAGCTAAAATAGACTTGGAAAACAGAACAGACTACGTCATTTTTGTACTTGTTGAAGTTAATATTTGAGAGTTCTTGTGTGTTTAAACTTTTATTTTTTAAAAAAAAAACATTCTTCCCTTTTTATCTCAGTATCAAATTAAATGGAAGAATTAAAGGTGCATATTTTAATTTTGTAATAATTTAAATTCATATTATGTAATAGAGGGGGTATATAACAATATTATATGCTTAAACTTAATTAAACTGACGCAAATTTATATAACGTAGTTGTCAGTTTAGTCAAGTGAATGGTTCACGATCCACAGAAGCCTTCTCGATCGTTGTACATAGGTACTATTCTGATTTTAGGCCAAGAAAAAAAAACACTTCTGTTTAAGGTTTCACTGGATGAAAAAGAAATATTGGAGGTAGGTAAAACCATTTTTTAAAATTATTTTATATTGATACTTTTGTGAGGGCTTTGTTTAGCAGAATGTAATAAAATTACCATAATAAATGTGCTTGGGTAGGCAAAACAGTATTGGGTCGGTAATGCAACCTTTAACAGATATTTTATTCTTGGCTGAACATAAGATGCCTACATAAGATGCCTTCATAGTAAATAAAAGTTTGTAATATATGATATCAGTCAAAACTGGTAGAAAGTCAGCAATTTCAAATGTTTTAGTATATTTTGTAACATGCATTCTGACACTATTACACACAACAAAACTATCTTGAACCAATTGATTTTACCAAATGAATCACCAAAGACCCTACAACTAAATATTCTCATATCATTTGATATGAACAAATGAACAAATAGACCTCTTGGGTGTATTTTCTATCATAGCTGTTTCCCATTTCTGTTGTATGATCTTATTCATAACAGCTCAGTTCTCATATGAAAATATATTATGAAATGAGAAATTATATGCCTCACATACACTCTCGAAATCAAGCCAACAATATTGCTTACTGCACGCGGCAAGTATTCATATACATTATCATGATCTTTATGTATTATTCAACATGGATGTACTTTGCTGTTCTGTTGTCTCGTTTAAGATTTTTGCTCCAGGGAAACATCAGGAAAGTGTTCAAAGATGGATCGCGGAATCTATTGATTCAACGTTCATTTTTTTCTGTATTTTGTACAAAACACCGCTTGTAGTACAAGCCATTTGGAATGAATGTATTACGTATATCAATTTTAACATAATTCAGTGAAATCTTTGCAATTTAACTTTATCATTATGGTGAAGTACCAACTCTCATCATGAAATATTGTTGTTTCTCATGTTACGGCCATTCTTCGAAAAAGGGGATTCTTCGTTACGGTCATCCCGCCCATATTTTTACCTTGTAATTTCTCATTAATCATTCTTTCTACCCATATGATTTCCGCTTCAAATGTCGAACATTAATGAATGACTTACTATTTGTCATATTGATTTTGTTGAATAACTTAAATAGAAAACTTTATCAAAGAAAGATAGTCTTTCCCGAATTTCCATCCTCCATCTTGGGATGACTGTAATGGCCGTTACGGTCATACGCTTTACCCCAGTGTATTTTGGATTCATGTTCTTCTTAAAATGACGATTGAATCGGAAGATATAAAATATTTCGAGTTTAATATAGGAGTTGATTTGACTTACCAAAACTAAACAGTCACATGTCAAATTAATCTTACAAAATACTATCGAATGCTTTATAATAAAACACGAAATCAAATCAGTGAAGTTCTTGTGAACATTCGTTTTGACTCGTTTTATGGTCGTGGACCGATTTTATTAGTTTCAATACTTTCGTTTTCTAAATGAAAGTATCTGCTTTCCTGTATTTTTTTGAGCACATGATATCACTACCGTTTTTGTGGGAATTCTGTTTTTTTTGGTTTGGTTTTTATATGAAAGTTTCTTTTTTTTTTTGGGGGGGGGGCGGGGGGGGGGTTACATTGTGCATATAGATCGTTCCAACTTTATGTTATCAGGTTAAGGCCGTGTTCCTAAATTCTAATATATTTCAGCGTCAATTATTCGATTATGGTATTATTTTCCCATCTTTTGAGATTTGTTACACATGTCTGACTTCCTTCGTTTTTTTGTTGTTGACTTTTGTTGTTTTTTGTTGTGTTTTGTCTTTTTCTTTGTTTTGTTTTGTTTTGTTTTGTTTTGTTTTTGTTTGTTTGTTTTTTTTTGGTATCTGTTTTAGTTTGTTTTTTTCGGCTTTCATTTTAGCATTTCATTACATTTTAACTGTACAAATCAATTTGCCTTCTTTTCTTTCCACTCCGTTTTTTCCATTCGTGTTGTTTAAAGAATATACTGAAGTAAGAACAACATAGTTGTCGATTTTTAAGGCAATATTTCTATTTTTTTTATTCAATTATTTTATATCTATTTTGTTTGATCAGCTTTTGAAAGTTGTTATGTTCCTATAATATTATATTTGAGCATTCAATTACCTTTTATATATTACTTTTGTACACGTGTTGCGTTAATTCAATATCCGACCAATAACCATTAAAAGTAGTGAAGACACATAATCAAAGCTTTAATAAATATCATTCATAAGTTAAATAACAACATATAAACAGACTCGCGATGTCTAATATTCCTCCACGTACACTACATTGTTAAAAGCAGCGTTTGCAAAAAGGTCAATGTAAAAAAGATTAGTAGTGCATTTCATACAACAGTTTTGGCATATAAAAGGACCTTGGACATGAATGACCCGCGTTATAATTAGCGAATACAAGCTCTAGGTTATATTTGGTGCTTTGTGTTTTGTAAACTTTGGCCTTGGCCATTATCCACTAGAATTGTTAAACTTTGATACATTTATCAAACAAACAGAAGAAAGACCGGATGTAAGCATAAAATAGATAGTGGGTTGTCATGACAATTATGTACCTACATCATCTTTCCTAAGACATGCCCATAATATTAAACAAAACATTATTTAGAACACGAATTGTGATAGTGATAAGAAACGTTTAATAAGTCAAGATATATAAGCTCAAATTGTCTGTGTATAAGGATTGTAGACAGATCATTTCATTTGAAGTAGCCCCTAATAACAATTATAATATTTATTATGTAAAACTTATGCTACAGAGAAACTTTAATCTGTTAAGCTATACAACATGTAATGAAATTGAGACATAGAAATGCACAAATAAGCACATTTAGATGATTAATGATAAAATAAAACTTTTAAACGACAATTAAAGGCACAAACTTTGCTTTTTTTCTGTTAAACATTGGCCACTGAAGTTTTATGTATCGGTATATATATTTTTATCTATCTGTTGTAAGTGATGGGAAGGAATATTCAATTATTTGACTTGGATTTAACTAATTTATTTTTAGTATTAAGAATATATTAACTTCCTATTTTGAAATGTGTATAATGAGGAAGAGTTTTTAACCTTATATGTCAAAATTAAAGGCATTTAACATCTAAAATATCACTTCCTCAACAATAGCTTTAGGATTTGTGTTTTGTAGAACAGTTTTGTAGTTTTTCTTCTCATATTGTCTATAATTCTGTTTTAAATTATAAAGAAAGCAAAATAAATGTATTATTAGAAAAATACTGTACAATACCAAATGGCTGTCATTGGTTGTTGTTTCTTTTATGCAGTTAAAGTACACAGTTTATCAAAAACATGTTCAGACCTCTTTAACCACACAATTGAGATAGTCACTCAAACCCATGGAATTTCCTACATAAAGTGAGAGTCCTCTCGTTAACGAACACGGTACAGTATGCGATAATTATTTCGTTAAACTCGATACCTAATTAAGTATACTGTATTTTATGTATGTCCTTATTAAAAGTGTGAACGATTTAAGACATAGACACAGAAATCACAATTTTCTTCATCCACATGTCCCCTTAATACCATCAGTCGATATGTGAAGAGGCAAGTATTTACTATGAATGTTGTGTCACATAAAGGCAATGTACGTGTTCAAATGGCTGCATATAAATCAATAACTATCATGATCAAACTTTGGCATATCTTGACATCATGGATAATCCAGCACATGACGTTTTCTGAAAAAAAAAAGAAAGTCTTCATGTTGATCTCGTATAATTACCCTGATATTATAAACTATGAAAGAATACCACCGCTCTGCTCCCTAAAACCCCAAATGATAAAAATGTTGACAAATTATCAGACAGGATGTAAAATGATTTAAATCACTTACTTTAAGGTATGGTGCACAATGGGACCTTTTAATCATGATTCTTTGAAGGGAATATTAAATCATATTCTATATTGCAGGTTGAGTTTGGAATAAATGATGTAATCCTATATTCATAAAAAAGCAAGTCCATCTATGGAAAACTCCTAAAACAATATTTTGATCAACTCTAAAATATAGCAAATTCACAATCAGAATATTTAAAGTAAATACAAGAAAGATTCATATACTTTGATGTAGTTGTGAAGGAAGACCAACGGATTAGGATACCTCTTTGCGTAATGAACTACGGACATAAGTATTGAAGACGTATCAATGGGTAGACGGACGGACGGACGGATACGCCAATTGCTATATCATTACTCAGGTTACAATGTAACAGTTAAGCCGAGCATAAGGTCATCCAAATTGTTAAACTCAAATTTTACTTTAAATTGTACTAGTGTGGATTGAATGAATTTTGCTTCACATCTTTGTTTTTTTTTCGATTGATAAATGATTTTGAACAATCATATTTGTATTTTTCCGAGGCAGTCGGTATATTTCGTGTTTTACCCTTTGACCTTAAAGACGCTCTTCCATTGAAACGCAAGTCCCCTGATCGTAATTCTGTTTCCAGATTGCCCAAAAACTGATAGCATAGTGGCATTCGAAAAAAACTGTATCGACATTGCGTGCCATGTGGTATTTTCTGAATGAAATGCAGAAAATTTAAAGTAGAAAGAACAAAATTGTACCGCGTCGATAACTTTCGTTAAGATAGTACTTTCTATAGTCTAGATTTGAAAATAACTCAAGAATAGGCAAAAAGACCTGAATATTTGGAACTGGACAATATTTTATGCACACTTAAAAAACATATTATAGATAAATGCAACTAAAGGATCCATAAATATCGAAAAGCATCAGAAGACATTTTATTTAAGAAAAAAACAAAGTCATACAGAAATGAATTATAAATGGGCAAAAATAGAAAGCAAAATGTATTTGTGAAAATCGGGTTTTTTTGTTGGGATGATTTTAATCATATAACATTTTTACTTTGCATAATCGATTCTCATTATGACATTGATTTGGCAGTTAACTGTTGGAAACAATCAATATTAATTTCTACAATATTATAGTCACATTACAAACGTTCTCTGTATGATAATGGTTGCTATCTCTTTAAAAAAAAACCATTTAGAATATAATTCATCTTTTTATTAATAAGAGATAAAACAACCAGCTGCTGCATTTGAAACTCTTTTTTACAATGTTTTACTGTGTATGTCCTTGTTAATTTAACGAAGGTTATCTTTCGTTCCCTGCAATATGAGCATATTAACCATCATCTCATTTATTTTATTCGAAGAAAGATAACTAAAACTTTATCATAAGACAATATTGCTGAAATTTTAACCCAAGTTTTGCCAATATTTGATGTATTTGAAAATTAATTTTCTTACATGGTTGTGTTTTCAAATCGACGAAATATGTGACTGTTTGTTTTTGCGCTCGGTACTTATTCCTGGGTTAGGACAAACATTTCCATATTTATAAAAGAAAAGCTTGTTTGTTTGTTTCTTTGGGTTTAACGTCCGAGCAGCAATATTTCAGCTATATTCAGACAATGAACATGAAATTGATGATAAAATGAACATGAAATGATGATGAAATGAAAAATGGGATGGGACATAGGATAATGGGGTCGACAAATGTTGATTGCCACTGGAAATAGGGGGAGGTGGGTAGGGTCGGGCAATGTAGCCTCCTGTGGCGGAGCCCTATGGTTCCTACTCCGGGAGAATACCACAGTAGGGTTCCTTAACGTGCGAGGAACGTCGCATTTTTCCCAACACGGTGCACCACTATGGTTTGCGGTCAGGTTTTTGTATTATAGCATGACAACTCCAGCATTGTAACACGCCAGGGTTACCCCATTCCACCACCTGGGGCACACATCCCAGTTGCTCTGTGGGCAGAGCGCCAAGCCCCAGGCTAGGTTTCTGAGCACTACTTAGTCGCCTAAAAGAAAAGCAGCAAACACAACCGTAACTGATGAACAATATAATACAAAGACATTACCAAATGCGTGTCCTCTATTCTAAAAAGTATGCTGCGAATTAGAATTCACAATATAACATGGGTAGATAGAAGAGGTCGGTAGAGGGAACGATGTCACTATCTCGCAATCGTGCAGGTTACTCTCTCTTGAAACTTGTTTGTTTTTTGTCAACAAATGAATAACCGACAAAGAGCTCTCAAATTTAAGTTGAAATGTATTCAACTAACAAACAAATCAAATTACTTACAACTACCATCTCCCCATTCTCTATCCATCTTTCTATGTTCATATCAGCTCCTAATGCTTGGTTTGTATGTTGTTCTACTAATTTACCATTTTCTGCGTTAACTAAACTCTACAATAAAATATAACAGTTGAAGTATATCATTTATGAAAGAGATAATTAAGAAAATGGCTAATTTTTCAGCATGCACGTATTTCAAAGTGTTGTGCATCGTGATCTGTTTGACGCAGGTTTTAAATACACAACATTTTAAAGTATTTGGGGAATTGTAGTAGTACTAAGGGTCAAAGTTATTTTGTTTAAAATGTTGGTTGTCAAGGCTGTCCTAATGTCAATTCTAATTTACAGATGTTATATCATAAATACCCAAAACATTTTAGAAAAGCCCATTCGAGGTCAAATGTTTTTGTTTTTTGTCGTATTAAAATCGACAGCAATGGTGTCAGTCATTCAATATTTCTCAATTGGATAAATAAATTTCACTATTTTATAAATATCAATGTAAACGTCTACTTCGGGTAAATCCTGTTATTTGAAACATTGCTATTTTTTGTTTAATAGGGGTCATATAAATTTCAAAAACGATCTGCTTTGTACATTTACATTTGACCATATAATTACCCTATTATATAAATGATATCCCTTTTAGAATAATCGTATCAAAAGCAAAGATATAAAAACTACGTGAAATAAACACTCAAATGCTAATTCGATCCCTAATAATTTGCTTTAAATCTTTAAATTTAAACGATAGTTAATACCTTCATAGGGGAACCATCAATATCTGCGGAATCATACGGTTGACCAAGGTTGAACTTGAATTCCCGTCCACCGGGCATTCCAACAAGACCTACATTGATTACCCATCCATCGCCATCTTTTCCGTACGTAATTGCTGTCCTTGCAGCCTTATAAAGCTCTACCTTATCTGCCGGTAAACCTTCGGTTATAAAAAAAGAGCATAAAAAAACTGAATTAAACTATCATTAACGTACCAATGTTTTCAAAACATTTACACATAACCACAACTCTGGTATTTTTATCTCTACCAAATATCGGAAATATAAGTATCAATAAAGTGCATATCGATGGGACCAGCGCACAACTGAAATGATTTTGAGTTAAAGAGTAATCAAGGTAACCAAGGTTATAGCGGTAATCAAAAGAATGTAATCCAGGGACAAAGATAAGACATGGAAAACAAACATACCCAACAAAGAACACAAAGTAACTAATATCATACATACAAATTAATAAACGCAAACGAGCTACTCGGACTCCACTAAAAACTGGGAGCATGGATCAGGTGCATCGGTAGAATTACGTATTGTAACACACTTAGAAAACTTTCTCGACGCTAGTACTAAACATGACATGGTTATTTATTTTATTGTTGTTCTCGGTTAAACATTTCCTTTTGGTATAGTTTAAACCTATCTCTTTAAGCCATCCATAATCTTATATATAATGTGCACATGGATTGTTTTGGGGGACACATAGAGTTTAAGTCAGCAATTTAAACTTAAAATAATTTTTACTTTTATGATTCACTGTTACAAATGATGTGAAGCATGGATCGTTATTTTATGAGTTATATTGTTCTAGGCCATCGCTCTATTTCTTCAAAACCAAACTGTTAACTCGGGTGAGCAACACCATGTGCATGTCACACAATCTTACTAGAATGTTAATACAGTTCACAAACCGCTTTATAACAATATGATATGTTGGTCAGTGGAACATCTAACCAATTATAGAGGTGTTGGATGAAAGTATTGTCAGTGAGTAATGATAACATATATAACACAGTCAATCCGTTCAAATCTTTGAGATAGAGTGTTCTATAGATATATGGCATAGATACTCAGACTTCAAAGAGAACACGTGGAATGTTTTGCAAGATAGTTCCAAGTTTTTAGCATGTTTTCGAATTTAATTTTAATCCTATCTTGTTGTACGGGTAAAAGTTGTTCTTTTCTATTTGTTTTTGTTTTTGATTTGTTTTTGGTTTTTTTTGTTTTTTGTGTTTTGTTTTTTGTTTTGTTTCTTTATTTTTTGTTCGTCACTTTGATTCTTCCGCCGTTGTTTTGTTCATGAAGTTTGTTTTTGGCTTTTTCAGTGCAACATCTTATCTAATCATTTAGTTCATACTTTGAAAAAAACTTTAACTTTTGGCTAGAGAAGTGTAAAATAAGAATGTTTTACTTGATTTCAGAACACTTGTTATGCATGTAAAGACATGCTTGGATTTTTTAAAAAAAAATTTGAATGTTAAAGTGCAAAATACTAATGAAAATAAACTCCATCGCCAGTCTCTCATGCTTTTCATTTCAAGTCGCTTTAAACAGAGAAAAATAAACGAGTTCACTCTTAATTAACTCAACGAAATCGTCTGAATGAAGTAAGCATGTTTGATTAATGCAATGGAAACAGGAATGATTAATTACATTCCAACATTAATGGGAAGAAGCATATTCAATAGATGATAAGGATGTAATCCATAAGATTACTAATTAAAAGACATGATTTTATGGTTCTTTCAAATAATCAAACAAATACCGCGCCAATGTTCTAACAAACAAGAGCAACTGCAAATAGTATATCACGAGCGTGGCAGATGTTCTTAACGTTGTTATAGAATAATCAGAAAAATTCAACATTTGTACTCATGTAATAAACAAGACAAAATCTTTTTTACAATGAGGGCCTGCGAAAGGAGTTTTCAGTTTTTATGTTTTAATAATTTTTCAACAAATGTTGTACACGTAAAATTCATTTGGATTGGGTTTTACGTGAAATTTACATGAATATAATGTGATTTCTTGTATTATTCATAGCAAAAGCTCCATGTGAATGAGTCAAATAACATAATTATGCATTGCTGTTCTGTTAACTGTCACAAACACGATTTTTTGATAACAGTTACGAATATACGAATACATGAAAACTACCCTTGTTAAACACAAATTGTTCTCTAAACTTTTACTACAGAGACTGTGAAGTCAGGCTCATATCTTAACCTACACTTAGAAATCGATGGTAAAGGAAAACTTTAGACCAAATATGATGACTTTTCATTCAGAATTGTCAACTTTCCTTTCATTTGTGGCAACATCCCTTCAGCACCTGCGTATGGAGTGTTCATATCACAACCCAACGTTATACCAGAGCTTGCCGAAACTACGCGGACTTTTTGTATCGCACTAGAACTCTTACAAATAGACTTCTGGAACAGGGTTATGTTGCTACAAGATTGAAGTCATCACTACAGAGGTTTTATGGTCGTCATCATGAACTCGTTATGGTGTATCCATCAGCACCATGAACACTGATTTATTCAACGGGTCATAGTTTTCTTTTCTTCGTTTGTCCACCGCGGATTTGACTTTTATAAGCAACTCGGCGGGTGTTTCTAGAAAAGCAGAGGACGCTTACCCTACCGGTGCACCTGGTCCATGCTCCCAGTTTTTAGTCCGAGTTGTTCATTTACTTTTGTTACTTTGTATGTATGATTTTAGTTACTTTATGTTCTTTGTTGTGTATGTCTGTTTTCCATGTCGGGTCTTTGTTCCTGGATTACATTCTTTTGATTACCGCTATAACCTTGGTTCCCTTGGTTACTCTTGAACATGCATAACATGAGTCCGAGTTGCTCATTCACTTATTTTACGTTTTTTTTTTGTTGTGTCTATCTGTTTTCCATGTCTGGTCTTTGTGCCTCGATCACACTCGTTTGATTTCTGCTAGAATCTTGTTTTCCTTGATTACTCGTTCCTTTGCATACCAAAATTCCAAAAGTTAAATATTAAAAATGAAAATGAAATATTCTCTGTCATTATTAATATGAAAGAGATAGTAGGTATTACCAATAACCTCACTAGTTTTATAAATCTTCAACATTTTCGATTTGGGAAAAAGATATGTTTTTATAGTTTTGTATTAGATTTCAAGCTTTCTTTTTTCTTTCATTTTATAGCTGTGTTCAGCATATGACTTCATCTAGCATTTAACTGTGTTCATCATACAAATTTGTCTTAATATGTATAGATGAATTTTTGAAAGACATAATTGTTCATCATGCTGTGTTTAAGCAATGCTTCTTTTTCAATAAAAGTCATCATACTTTGATACCAGCTAACTCTGTACACGAACATTTTAGCTGATAATGTGACTAATAAAGAATATTTTCAATGCTTTACTTCAAGATTATTTCAACATTAAAAATCTTCATAGTGAATTTTTCAAAGAGTTTGTTAATAGTTCTGTATATGAATGGTCCATATAATACAATTTTGGTATGAAAATTGAATCATAGGTTATGAGAAAAATAGAGGTTTTTATGTAAGCAAATAGCTGAAAATGGTCCCTTTTGTTATTTTAGTAAAATAAAACCCAGTTACTAATCCATAAAATGAATATGATACAATTTCTTCTTGTTAGATCTTATATGTTAATCCGTTTTAATTCAATTTGAGTTAAAATTGAGTTGTCTATTAAAATGTTTTGTTATAATGACTCTAAAATACCAGATATGGTTCACCGTGGCCTATGATTCAGATTTCTAACAGAATATCAACCTTTTAGTCTTTATTGTTCAAAATCTGCACAGTGGATGTTCTTTAAAACAATTATGAGAAGATGTTTTATATTTAGTGTACTCATGTTATGCGTGTTCATTTACATTACATTTATTATGTGCACATTTAAAAAAAAATAAAAACTGCTACCTTAAAGTATTAAAGTAAGTTACTGCGAAGCTTTCATTATTGGTGTTTTTTGTCATTGAGGACTCGGTTAAAAATGAAAAAGTCAACACTGTACTTCATGTAAAACTGCAACACTTACAAATAGAATGTAAATACATCAGCCTGTAAAAACGAAATAGACTTGCTTGATGTTCTATTAAAAGTTTACTAGAATCCTTAACCACTAAAGTGTTATAAATGACCCTCTGACAACGCTCCTCAATATCCATTAACGGTGTTACCATAGAGGTACTCGCATTAAGAAAGTTATGAATTACAAAAGTGATTTTTTTTATTTTACAAATATCCTTCTAAAACTCATTAAGTTCTGATGTGTACGTTTAAAACATGTGAAAACAAACAACAAACCCAACACGTACATCTAAGAAATGAAATTATGATGAATGAATCAGGCTGTAACTGTGGAAGTGAAATATGGAAGCTCATAAAGGTAATGGTATACGCAAGAGCCGAATTCAACTCACATCCATTAACATTGCACAATTAAGTGTTTTGAGTATGCGGCATGTTTCACATATAACAAAGCTCGTGTTTCACTTATTTGCTGAGTCAATGAAGACAAGCGGGTGCCAGTATTAATTCAATAATACCTTACTATAGAAAGACGGAATTTTGTACGGAAAAGTGAAAAGGTGAAAATGAAAAATAAGTATACCACTGTAATTACAAAATGAGAAAACGATCGTCAAGGATAACATTCTAAAAGACAAAAAATGAGGATTGTTTTGAATATTATTAAAAACCACAAGACTGTAAGTCAACAGTTTATTTTAATGCATCAATAAAGTAAAGCGTAAGTCTGGAAAACAACCAAACAACACAGGAATGAATGTATCTCCCAGCATTGATGTACTCATTGTCAACATACATTCCAAGAAGGCATTATGCAATAATGATAGTTTGGAATTGCAAAAAACAGAACGTTCAACAAATGCACAATGATTTGTCGAAAAGTGACTCAACAGGTTACTGAGGAAGGCAGAGCTGCTTTGTGGAAAAAGCTATTTAAGATGTTATTATGACTGAATACAAAAAAGTTAACCGAGGCTTCATTTCTTGTATTGCTCATATCAGAACCGCTCAGTGATGGATTTGGCTTCGTATTTTATTAGTTTTAGTTTTGCATACTATTTGTATACAGTTATTTTTTTTTATTTAGACTTTCCTATATATTGATTCTACTACTGCAGATGCAATAAAATCCTGTCAACTTCTGAGAAAGCTCTTTTATTTAATATATATGCTCTCTATTTATAATTTATTATTATGAATATGAAAATTTAATACAATAGCTTGAGTTTAATCAAAATTTGAATGACAATTTGGACAAAAATGATTAGCTGTAGCGTGAATTAACTTTAAAATTGAATGGCAAAGAGTTACAATTTTTCATTCACAGTATATATTCACTTTTACATTGTTTAATGGTGTAGTTTATCGACATACCCCCACACCCACCACCACCACTACTACCATGATAAAGAAAAGAAAATATGGGTAAAAAGGACAAAAAATGTCATCGGTCATATTAAAGCGTTGCACTCCTTTTCTCGTGTTATTGTACAATTCATTACTACAAATTCGTCCATCAATCAAGAGACATACAACATAAAATATTTTCCCCGTAAAAGCTGCTGTTAATAAGGCGGACGAGTAATCAAGGGAACCAAGATTCTAGCGGAAATAAACAAAAATGTTATATAGGGATAAAAACCAAACGTGGAAAACAGACATACACAACAAAGGACACAACATAACCAAAATAATACACACAAAGTAAAACAAAGTAAATGAGTAACTTGGACTCCACTAAAAACTGGTATCATGGACCAGATGCACAGGGTTAGGGTAGGCGTCCTCTTCTTTCCTAGAAACACTTGACGAGTTGCTTATAAAGAGTCAATTCCAGGAAAGACAAGTGAGGGCAAAAAAAAACCTATGACACGTTTAATAAATCAGTTTTAATTGTGCCAATGGATACACCATAACGATCCACGAGTTTATGATTACGACCATTAAACTTCTGTAGTGATGACGTCAATCTTGTAGCAATGTAATCCTGATTCCAGAAGCCTAATATAAAGACGTCTAGTGCGATACAAAAAGTCTGTGTAGTTACGGCAAGCTCTGGCATAACGTATGAGTTGTGATATGAAAATGACGTATGAGTTGTGATATGAAAATAACATGAGTTGTGATATGAAAACTACATACGCAGGTGCTGAACGGTTACTTCATTGATTTGTTACTTTTTTTATTAAGAAAAATGTCAATCATTTACAGGAATATTCAATCAAGGTAATAATTTTTAAATACATCTTTATACACAAATTCAACTACAAATGCAACTTTTTTGTAACATGGTGAAATGTAAAAAATACTTAAGCTGAGGCAAGCCAGTGATCAACAATGTTAACCTTCTACTAAGAATCATGCAGACTGTCATAGATCCATTAATGGTAAAAATACATTTGATTGATATATCAATTTAATTAATTTAGGGCAAAGAAGACTGCTTTAAAGTGGAAACAATTTCACTGGTAATACAGTCATCTGTAGTGAGCCGAACAGGCGGGAATTATCTAATTAGACTTCAACTGAACTAGTTTGCTTTATTTATTCTAACCGTGGAGAAACTCCTTGTGGCAAGTTTTTCGTAAATGTGACAGCCTTAAAGAGGACGTTGAAAGTTGAACAAAATTATTTGACCTATTACTTCTTTTCTTTATTAGCCTAAATCTTAGGTTAACCTGTACGCAAATAATTCTTTCATCGTTTATTTTAATATTATTCATTTTAAAGACCATTCCGATTATTCGACGAGTGGTATGCAAATCAAATGTCTATTATATCATGTTTTTGCAGAAATCTTTATACTGTCAATAAAAACAAACACCGATGTTAACGAAACATTTCTTACTGTGATGATTATTTATCTTGGATATATTTATGGACTTTAATAATTCGGTAGAATTTGGAATATCATTTTCATTTGGCTAATGAGATACACTTATGCCTAGTTTCTATATAATTGGTAATGTTTTTGTGCATGGCTAAAAAGAAAGTATTTTATGGTTTTCTAATGTTCCTTAATTTATTTGCATATCGAAAAAGTTGCAGGTTATGCAATGCCCATGGTGATTCAATATGTTCCATAATAATGCTGTATTTGCATGTTAAATGAAACATCGAAATTTGCAAATATATCATATTATCTTCCTCTGTGTGTGTCATTTGTAACTTCTGCAGCCTGTATAAAGTTACATATGCATTTCACAGTTGAAAGCCAAGACATTTTAACATTTAACGGCTTTGGCGTTTGCATTATAATTCCTTGCTTTTGAATGGCTGCTGTAAAAAATTGGGAAGGTAAAAAACCGTTTAATTACAACAATACTTATATACATGAACTTAACAATAGTAAGCGCACAAAGGCAAATATTCGACTTCATATAGATTGATATTAAGAGGATTTTCAATTAACATAAGATCATACAGACATGAATGTTTTTAGTATATTCAGTGTATAGTAAATACATGCATTCCCGAAAAGCCATTGACAAAATATGTCTTTCTAGATAGAATTAATGATTATTATGGAAACTAGTTAAAACGTCTACTTGATGTGTTGGAAATATTCTAATTACATAACCTGCATACTGGTGGGACATATAACACTTAGTACTATGATTATTACAACTGCTGGAGCAATGTAGCAGTGATCAATTAAGTTAAAAATAGTACAATACACTTTACGGTCCTTTGAAAGTCAATATCTATGAAATCCCTACATGAACATTTAGCTAATAAGTGATATTAACGGAAATGTACCGATTAAGGATGTAGACCTAGGGTAAGGGACACAACTCTTAAAAATCATTGGAACGTTTGTATGCAGCATTTTACATCCATCTTAAGTAAGAATCTAATTAACTTGGATTGATTTTATTCTGCTTCAAACAAAAGCTTGAGAGGCTTTGGTGAAATTAAATATGATACAAACATATCATTGATTTCAAGAGTTCTGTCCTTTAGACTAGGTCTACCCCCTTAAGATATTTACCTACGCAATTAATTTTATTAAACGTACCTTCCTCACAAAATTCAAGACTTTTTGAAACTCGTGTTTTGGATTTACATAGTTTTTATTTTATTTACTTGTTTTTTTATTTTCACTTATATTTTGTTCATATCTTCTACTGTTTTGATTGCTGATTTTACCGACAAAAAAATAAACTGTAATATAAGCGAGAGGTTATGCTCGTTATAAAACCCGGTCTTAGCCGCCTTTCATTTACATGTGCCTGTACCAAGTCAGTACCATTTCGGTGATTTTCAACTTGTAGGTTTTTATACTGCTTGGTTTTATCAGTTCGGTAGTTTTGTTATTACCTTATTCAAAAGCAAAACGGCCATGTTTAAAAACGCATTTTGTAACTTCTTAATGAGATCTTACTGTAATTATCAATCAATCTAATACTATACACCGTAAGATCTGCCCAATTTAATCAATTTAAACAACAAAAACAACGTTTCAATAATTACATTTTTTTTCTAGTAATCGTTTTACTATTATATTTTATACTCTATATGACTTTGCAAATGAACACGTAATACCAAAAGTGCAAAAGAGTGGATAGAATAAAGCAACGCCCGGGAAACTAATAGGGCATCATACAAATGAATAAGACAATTGATGTGTTAGGGTAAGTTGATACTAAGAGTTGAAATACACTTCATGAGTCCGTATTGAAAGATTCATTCTTAAATATTACTGTAAATGTTTTGGCTTAAAAGGAAAAAAAAACAATATACGGAAGAGGCCAGGAATCAGAGCAGGACGCGTTTTTAATTCGTGACGATCTTGGGCTTTGTTTATTTAAAGTCAATGTAAAGTTACTTTCTTTCTAATCAGGTGTAGTTTTTAAACGATATGCTTATTACAGTTTTATCCCACTGCCGGTCACAGATACATATATATATATATATATATATATATATATATATATATATATATATATATATATATATATATATATATATATATATATATATATATATATATATGTATGTTTAGGTAGTTCTGCATATATGGGAAAGTATGCAGAGTTATATTTTAATAGGTACCAGTATCGCATTGCATATTCCTGAGCGGGTGTACGTCAAAACATGGATGCTATAAAAATATAGTGCATTTTCTTTTTGCCTCTCTACAAACGAAAGTGAAAGTAGAATAAATAGCTATTTATAGTTGAAGACTCCCTTTCTGTCCGATCTTCGTGGAGTCACCCTATTTTCTCTGCGGGAAATTATTTTTTCACATGTCCTTAGAAATGCTACATAAGTGAAATTTTTATTGAATCAATTTACATATTTTTTAAAAAAATCCTAAAAATATGCACTTCCCTATAGAAGTCTATAGAAAAATTAATACGATACTGAGACCTTTATACTATGAGGGAGCGTAAATCATCAATAAATATACTGCCAGTACTATTAGGTTCGTCAATTCGAACGATTACACATAAAATAAGGTAAAGTTTACCAAGAATAATCAGATTAAGCAGTTTATTAGCAAATGATATCTGCTGCAAGAAAACCAATTTGGAATATAGCACAAACAATTTACAGAAGGTCTGTCTTTGCTATTAAGTGTTCTCAAATAGAACTGTTGAGTAATACTTATGAAATATGATCTAAATCACGTCTGCATTGCGCATCTAAATAAACACCCAATCTGCATATTGTTATGTCCCTGGATAAATCCCGAAAATAGTTAAAAAGATTTGTTTTACACATCAGGTGGAGAAATAAACTAGCCGTAACGTTTACGCTTATCGGCTGTCAATCTCCCTGATGTAGATAAAAACAGGGTGGTAATTAGTGTTCTGAAAGACCTAAGGCTATGTTGGAAGATATCAATGCAAAACTAGCAATAATTCTTATAATTTTGCTCTTAAGTAATGTTTAAAAAAAATACAAATCCAAATCGATTGTATCTTACAGATACATTCATACATAAATAGTAACAGTTACAAATTGAAATATCAAAATTAATTAATGTCTAATACCTGACGTTATTTTCAAAAATAAAGAAAAAGAAGTAAGTCGCAAAACCATTGGATTTTGAAGCGGAGAAGGCTGGAGTTTTCATGTAAATTAGACTTTTTTGCCTCAGCCAAAGATCATGTAAATCATTCAAACATTACATGAGTAGATCAGTATGGAAATGCCTTTGCATAGGCATTTTAATGAAAAAAGTGTGTTAAACCATTGGTTAAAATTGCTTTATCACTTCGTTAATACAGTCCCTTTTCCTTTTGCAAAAGAATACTTCAGTGAAAAAAAATTAACGCGGCAGAATCCCATCATGATCTTGATTTTGCTAACTTGGCAACGGAAACATTAAACTAGGTGGTCCTTAGATTGATATGGGTTCGAACTCCGCACGAAGCCAATTTAATTTTAAAGTTCTTTTAACATCGCATCTGAGATGTTTATAAAACGGGATTCATAGACACGATTATTTATTTATTTAATGTAAATTGTCAGACACCACAAAATATTGCTCTTTTAGATGCATCTGCCAAAGACTGCAGTTCATATCAAATTTAACTAAACTCCTCTTTCGAATAGAATCTTCTTCGTGCAAATAATATGATTCTTATAATTAAAGACACATTATTTAATTTTTCATATTACATTCAAACTCGAAAATTATTATGAGCAACTGGTCTTGACAATTTTCGAGTTTGAATGTAATAACATTATTTATGTAATCTGTCTTTAATTATTATAATCATTTTATATAGAATCTAAATCCACAATTTCAATACATCTCCATCAAAACAGCTGAAAATTATTTGGGCGTATATGTATCGATTTCCACCGATGCGATATAATCGCCTGTTTAACGATATAAGCAATTCAATAAAATGCAAAATGGCATTAACATCTTACTAATTAGCAATGCACCGATTATCAATTCATTACTTCCTTGATTATACATCATTTTAACTATTTTTTTCCTGCCTTTTCAGACATTTAGCCAAAACAAGTTGTCTGCAACTGTTTAAAATGTCTTTTTGTTAAGAGTGATGAAGTACATTCTTGGGAACATAATAATAGACTTATAGTGCATTTATTTTTGCTTATATTAATTTTGTTTGAATGTTGTTTGAAAATAAAAACATTATTTAGCTTATGACCAGACAAGAAAAGTTCCCAGAGAACGGATTTATAGTTGGTTTAGTATATTATGAATACTTGCATTTGTTGATACCAAATGTGATTGTAAGGTTTAATGTGTGTTAATAAGTTGTAATTACTGAACCCAGAAATATTTTTTTATTGATTAATAGATCGATAGGTCGTGTGTAGTTACGTCCATTGGCCAAGTTAAGTTCATCGGTACCTTGTCAAACTGGCGAATGGAACAAAGGTAGGTATTTGTTTGTCATACATGTAATTGCTGTTACAAATCATCCACCACCCCTTTAACAAACAAACAGATCGTCTTTTTTTCATTTGTATGAGGTACATTATAGGTATGAAAACAGCAATCCCCTATTTACATTTTGAAGTATTTTCAATACTCCTGGACTTGTAAGATTTTATAATTCACCATTTGACCAACAAACCGACTTAACTTTTGATGATAGAATTTCTTGTTGTCGGTGTTATTGCCAACACAGCATCTGTATTCAGGAATCAAATTCAATTGAGCTAGTTACTTACAAATAATATCAACAATTTCCAGACCTTAATTTACGAAATAAGCATCTGGATAACAAGAAGGGATCCTACTTAATAATCATTTTTTACTGATCTAAATCGACGATAGGAATTTAATCAGCATCACTAAGGTAAAGTAAAGAAGCCAAGAATATATATGTATCTGCAGTTTGTCAAATATATCACTAATTGAGATGTTTCAGTACAATTATTTGAAAAACAAACATAAAGATGATTTTTGCAGTTATGTAACATCATAGTTAATAAGTTAATAAGTCGTTTTTCTAAGTCTTCCATAAATTTTGTAGATATCCTGGAGCAAACATCCTGAATACTTGCCATTCTCTAGGGGCGTCCGGCTAAGATATACGTATGTAACCTAGTACAAGGTAGAACTTTTTCATACTGCAAAATATATGTTTTCACATTGTAACTATGAGATGAAAAAGTAGGAGTTGATCATGATCAGATTAGATATTATGAATAGCGGAAGTGCTACCAACGAGTGGAAGAGAATATCGTCACTGTGTTTAATAGCTCATTTTTGTATGATCCGTTTGAATATTATGATATCTGCTCTTTTGCTTATTACCTTGTCGAGTATACATATTGAATTTTAAAATTTATTTGTGTTTTTAAACAGTTTTTGTTTAGTTTTAATCAATAGCATATAAATATTGTATGAATCGTAAATTATTTGAGCTTGCGACAACGGGTCAATGGAATGAAATTATCAAAAATGTACTTCAACTCAGAAATGAAGTATGGAATTTCTTACTTGTATTGTTCTTGCATGTCCATATTTTCGGGTATTAGAAACGTCGGAGGTGAATGTGAGAGTTAAACGGATGAGAAAAAGATATTTCTGATATAATTTTGGAATCTTAATACTTGAAATTTTTATTCGTTCTTTAAGAATCACAGACGTTCTTACTTCAAGAACGAATTAAAGATTTCTATACATATTTTTCATACAAACCTGGTATTCAATTTTCGAAAGCTTTGTCTATTTTCATCTTAACTAAATATCGTCAATACGTAACTATCACTTATCTAATAAGGAAGCATGACAAAATATGAAGCTGAATGACGCATAAATGTTCAATTATTTTGTTTTGTGATCAAATTTGGTCTTATCATATAAAGCTAACTTTTGACATTAGAAAAGAATGAGATATTAGAAAGCTTAGGTTCTGTGATCGAACGGAAATAAATGTGCTTCTTTATCAAATCCAAATAGGGAATTATTGATGGGGAAATATTATATAAAGGTTTCAATTGAATTGTTACGTAAGTGAAATAAATAGTTATGCAAGTGGTTGCTATTAATGCATTCATGTAGAAAAAAACTAATTGCTTAAAGTGCTGAAATAGGGTAAATGGAGATGATAATCAAATGTCACTTCGCTTATTCAGTCGTGAAGTATGTTTTGGTTAATGAAAATAGAATTTTGCCATTGAATAATTAATAAGTACAATAAATATGCACAAAAAATGTCATTTAGTCATCCCTTTAAAAATGACAATAGGGTATGGAGGTCTCGTTCTAGTTTCATTTTCTTAACCGGAATTTCCAGCGTAGAACATATTGAAGACCGGAGAGCGATTTGCATTTCATTTTATACTTCCGGGTACTCAAAACGCTGTATAATAATGCAAAATCTTCTATTTCATTTTTTTTCTTAATACCTATATCATGTAGAAATAGAAATTTGTAATTTTTATCAGTATTTTTACACAAAAAAGAGATCTTGCCTTTAACACTGAACTCAACGCTCTCTAAATGACAAATCTCCATGCTTTTGAATAGTAGACTAGAACTCATTCTCGTGAAATCACGGGGTCCCATGACGAGACTTACATACCCTATTATTCGTATAATGTTGGGAGATTGGATTACGGGAAACTATTCTAGGTTCCTAAATCGTACGTGATTGAAGTATCTAAGTAGCATTTCGTTTTTGTTGCTTGTTTGTCTTTTGTTTTGTTTTATTTTGTCTCTGCGTTTTTATCAATAGATACTTGACTCAACAAGAAAAAAATAATAATTTCTGATTGAGTTTTTAATAACACTATTTCATAATGATTCGTAAATTGTTGAGGCGAATTATATAGGCAATAATAGTGCGCTGACTAGATATAACATGGATTAACAAAAGAAGTTAAGAACCGGTTAAAGAATGCTAGACTGATTGATTCAAACTAATGCTGTTGAATTGTTTAATACCGGCTGAAAAAATTTAAAACATGATTAAAAGCCGCCGAGACATGTCAGCAGTAATTAACAATGAAATGTTTTACGTTACCATGAGGAGTAGTATGCAGCCGCTTATAGATGATCAGTCAATGTCTTTCTACAGTACAAACGAATTTACAAAAATTACACATGGAAATCTAAATGGTCAAAAGGGGAATCGGATGTGGCTGGTACTTATAACTTCACAATACACAAGAGATCTCAATCATCGATATTGAAGTCACCATTCAGAATATTTCAGCTGCACTCTTTGTCATTGAAACATCCAGCTTGTACTAAACTTCTATCAATGCATTCGCATCCAAAACATTATAACCAAGAGTTATGTGGAACTTAATAATGTTAAATGATGCTCTATGTTTTTGTCTCTAAGTTATGAGTAAAATTGGTTGTTTCATGCTGTTCGCTATCTTGTGGTTAAGTTTTTCATCGTTATATAATTAAAGCCATCCCATTTGATTTGTAATACAATGTCAATGTAATGTTAACCTATAATTATTACCCTTGTTAATTCAATAATTAATGGGCAATTAATTAGCTTACACAGAAAACCTACTTATATGAGGCACGGAGTTTTTCATATAACATTATTTTGAATGTTTAATTTTGTACAATATCTCTGACAGAAAATCTTCCATAAATAAAAACTTATCGGTGTTTGATTGAATATTGTTTTGAGTATTGTTTCGTTTTGGTAAAAACAGCAATGTTAGGCGTATAAAATTTATACAATGAAAATTTTATTTGACATTAAAAGAGTAATCAAGGGAACCAAGGTTATAGCGGTAATCACAAGAATGTAATCAAGGGACAAAGACCAGACATGGAAAACAGACATACACAACAAAGAACATGAAGTAATTAAAATCATACATACAAAATAACTAAAGCAAATGAGCAACTCGGACGTCGCTAAAAACTTGGAGCATGGACCAGGTGCACCGGTAGGGTAAGCGTTCTCTGCTTTTCTAGAAACACCCGCCGAGTTGCTCATAAAAGTCAAGTCCGGGGTGGACAAACGAAGAAAGGAAAACTATGACCCGTTGAATAAATCAGTTTTCATGGTGCAGATGGATAGTTTTGCACATGCTTTTCTCAATCTCTCAAATATTTCTCAATCATCATCATAAATTTAAGCATCGTTTACTATTGGCATCAACATTTAAATATGTATTAAAACCAATAGAAATAGAAATATGGAAAATAACACAGTTTCGGATATATTGATGAAACATTGATATTACAGCATTTACTTGAGTAGTTTATTTATTGTTTTGATTTGTGTTGTATTTGGAATAGTTGGTATCTTATAATTATCCATCATTTCAATCTATTGGTATCGTATTAAGGAGAGCTCTGAACAATAATTCATTTCAATTCTAGACGAAGTGGATTTGATGGCGAGTTTCACGAACACGAGTTGTCAATTCATAAAAAAAAACAATTATTTTTACTTCTATCCAAAAGAAGCTGCTTGTCGGATGATTACATTTTTTTTAAAAAAGTTTAAAGTTTGTTCCTGCAGAGCATCTTTTGATATTATACTTGTCATCACAATTTTGTGATATCGGCTTAGTCCGAGAATAGCACTAATGTGCAGAAAAACATATCGTTGTCTGTTTCATTTTAGTATTATATGCTTGTCCTCTGCTGGCAATATCTAGCATTCAACTTTCTTATCAAATTTACAATAACCAGAAATAGATTTGTAAACGAATTGCTAAAAATCAATATTTGATTAGGACTTTTGGCGCTTACACTAATGTAAACATGTTATACCCGTTATGAGAAAAAAATCATAATATTCAAATCCAGACCAAATGTATGTAAATCTAAACAACAGGATAAGACCGAACCTAAAAGACACAATCAGCATATAACAGGAAGGAAATAAAATAACATTCTCTTTTTCTTACTTGTATTGATTTACGTTTTATTTTATCTATTCACTAATGTTGTGTTGATATAATTCTTTACTATAAACACCTTTTCTTATCTAAAACTCACATAATTTGAGACGGCGGCGTGGATATTTGAGGCCGATTTGTTTTTCCATATTTCAAATCTTTCCAAATACAATATTTTGATGTAGATTTAAAACATAAAGTTAAGACATATTTGTATCTAATCGTCAGACATGGCAAATAAAGGGCAATATCAATATGGTGTACGAAAATTCAACATTTGCTCGAATTCTTTTCACATTGTTCCCTATAACAGGGAATACGGGCCAGCAAATCTTGTCACTTTTGTCTTCTTCTTTTGTCAAAAAGAGTTATTCCATTTAAAGGAACCTTAAAAAGGCAAGGTCGCCTTGAATCACTCTTACATAAAACATTGTATCCTTCTTAGTGTCTAAATTTGGTTTACAAAATATAATTGTACAAGATCATTGATTACTGTTAATAGATACATAAATTGCTAGTACTACATATAAATATCAAACAGTACATTTTTTTCAAATCGACAATGGATGGTTCAGAAAATGATTTTACAGTTCCCTAAGAAAGCAACCAAATTTGGCACAAAATGAAAGAGTTATCTACCTTTTTCAAAGACTTGCAATGCTTTCTATGCAATTTATTTTCAGTTACAAAATAGAAAAGTGTCTTGTTAAGACATGTTTTCATATTTCTGAAGGTCCGGTTAGAAAGGTTTCCCTAAAACGAATATGAAAAGGTTTCTGTTCTACTACGTTAAATACCAAACGATAACAAGGTTAATGACCGATCTAAAATGGCAATCGTTTTACACTATTAATGTACATACTCGAGGCCATGCTGTAACTGTTAGAGAAAAAAGATAACACTAAATTGTTGACAAGTATCCCATATGGTTTATTCATTCAATCTTTGTTCTGTAAATGGGTCAATCAAGAATAAAAAATACTGTATATATGACCATCTGTTTCGGTATCTAAATACCAAAGCTAAATCGGATTTTAAACATCCATTATTCATGTAGAAGTATGCATAGTTAATTTTACATTTAGTACTTCCTTCCAATGGTTATTTTATCATTATAATCCTATTTCAAACATTTGTGACACATAACTAATACTGAATTGTAACAAAAGTCATTGTAGGAATAGTTAATCAAATCGAATCTCACTTATACCTTAAAAGGGGCGGTATCAAATGTCTTTGACATGTCCCTGGTTCAAAAGTACACAAGTCCATGATGTACTAATACTTTATTCGATATCAGTCTCGGATCACATTGAGAAAGGGGCTATTTTTTATTTGCTGATATATCTTATAGAGCGCAAAGTGGTTGGGAAGTCAACAGGTTGCATATGAACAACATTGACAAGTGCATGATTGAGCAAATTACGAAGTATAGTTTTAACACTACCAAGTCATAAACGGATAATTCATCGCACATTTTTCACAGAACAGGGACTCAAAACAGGATTGAAAAAAAAGCAATTGAAATAACAAAAGGCCAATCCTCATTTTAGTAATACGTAAGCCGCCAATGCCCGTACATAAGTATCGCACGGATGTGCAACTATACTATTCAAAGCCGAAGTTTTAATTACAATATCATAGAAAATGCATTTCTAAACCCATAATACTGAATTAACCAAACGAGGGCAACCAGATATTTTTTTCTCTCAAGAGATAGTTATAGATTGAACAGTATATTAGTTGCAAATATAATATTGAGACTGGTCCTTAAATTAAAAGGTATAATGCTATCACGCTTCCTTCTTCTCACTCTGCGTTATCTTAAATATGTTTTAAACGATTCATAATGCAATGAAGAGAATCTCCCGAAGCTATATGCGCTTTTATCTTTCTGTTATTTTTAAGATGATAAGACACACTTTCGCGCCTGAAGCCGAAGAGATTATGCTATGCAAAAATTGTGATGAAGGAATTATGCAACAAGGGAACATCCTTTTTCTGTAAAGAATGATATATAAGTAATATATGCTTTGAGTGTGTATCGTATTTTGCGCGTCGCAAGCATACCAAGGAATTCAAATTAAATAAATCAGAATCATCCTCAATTAAGCTTGACGTTATTATAATACTTCTAAGTACATTAAAATGTGATAACGTTGATGTCAATGACAGCATACTCAATGTTCCATTAATTTCAGACTTTACAAACATGTATTGGTTGGTTAATAAACAGATCTGAGGTAAGACGTTGATAACAAGCGAGAAAAAAAAGAACTCACACACAGAAAGTGATGAATGTAATTATTGATTTTCTATATCGAATGCTCGATTAATCAGTATAGTCAATCATAAAATTTCATTTGTGATGAGTTGCCAAAGGGACTCGTTTCACTTCTTTGATTTAAGGTGTCCTAAGCTTGGAATTCTATTAAATTGTATTAATGATGCAAACTTGGGTTACAAAAAATGTATACTTTATAGAAAAAAATAACACATCACAAAAACTTTAATGAACATTAAGAGTCATATAATACAAAACAAAGAAGAAACAAAAGAAGATCAACAAATATCTTAATTGACGTTACTTAAGTACCATTCTGTGTAAAATTCAGGCAATAAGTGACACATCATTTTTATCAATTTGGTCTTTTTTTGCCTGAAATATATTCATTACATCTAGAAAACAACCGAAAATATATTTAAATTAATTTCTGAAGCATACGTGGCGTAGATGTTTTTACTGCTTATATACGGGAAAAGGGTGGATACATAGATGATTTGAACCAGTAGGGAAAGATTTAATACTGAATCAATTTTTCGCCGCACTAAGCTAAATGGTGCAAATAAAAATTGCATTTAGGTATTCCGATTTGTTTAATATGGAGAAATGTCAAATTGAATTAGCAACATGAATAAAGACTTGGTAGGATATGTATAGATTGGCAAATCTTGTATTTCTTACTTTTGCTAATCTAATTGTATATGAACATCATTCAAGGCTAACAACATAATACCAGTGCATTACGGCAAATGCTTTCGACGAAATTTCGACATACTTAATTGTTAATTGTTAGTTTCAGCACTAGAATACTTGTACAAATATCTATCACAGTAGTTGGTATTTTGTCTAAAACTCTTGCAAAAAAAACAAAAATACGGCAAGTTGGTAAAAACTAATAGGAAAATGGTATTGTGTTGAAAAGGGTAATATGGGGAACACTATAACCATAATAGCTACAATGTATAGCCTGAAAAACTATAGACTACTAAAACTAAGTATAATTATAAATTGTAAAGATATTGGAAGCAGTTTCTTACCTAGTTTTGTTGCCATTTCGTCAAAGCCTTCTTTGGATTGCTCCTGCCAGCTTCCTAAAAATGCTTCTACTCCACTCATACTGGAATGGTAAGATATTAGTGTCCCTAATATAAAAAAATCTCTCAAGTAGTCCTGAACAAACACAGTTGAAATATTAATATAGAATTATGATCAGTTCTTGAAAGAATATCTTATTCAATTTATTTAACCGCAAAGCACGTGTTGGTTAATTTTGTTACAATAGTAATCCGCTATGGCACGCTTTATATATAGCACAACGATTTAGAATAGACAAACCCACGATGTCTGCAATGAGGGTCGTCCAGTGCGCCTTCACTGTCGTAAAAATTTATTTCATTTTTTGTCGATTTTTTATTACGCTTCCAATATTACGCGGTATCGATGAGGCATGCTCGTTTCATTTCAATTAATTTCAGTCAAAGTCTGGAAGCATAGAATGTTTAGACATCACATAATTATTGTTTTTGTGTATACAACAGCAGACAGAAAATATTTATGATAACATTTGATGCATTTTCCTGTTACAACTGCGATGACTTATTGTATGAAACATTCGGTATTAGGGAGAAATTGATTTAAGTCTTTCCTCTGTTGTAATAGCAACTATATATGCTCGATTTAGCTTACAAAATACAGTTTAACATGTATTCATTCTCTCAGAAATTATACAAAGTCTGTTAAGTGGTATGGATTAATATAAAATCAATTAAATAATCATTTGCATAGGTTTGAATTAATTGCAAATAAAGGATAGGGGACATTTACTTTAAAAGTAAGTCTAAAATTGTGTTCAATTACTGTTTCAGTCAGAGATTGTTTTCCATAACTCATTGTCGACAAATTCGGGCAAAGGATGAATTAGTAATTGGAAGATAACCTTACTGTCTTCTAACTTATAGTCACTTATAACTCATATGAATTTGTAGCTCATAGTTAGGTCAATAACTGGTTTACTTGATGACCGTTTGGTGTTGTTGTTGTCGAAGCCAAACGGTGATTGGTCATACCAGAATTATGATTCGTCTTCACTAGAGGTTTTTAAATATCAAAGTCTTACGTAATGATTGTTCTATCGAGATTGTTAAAATCTAAATTATATCGAGAGTAAATAAATCTTTCAAATCAAGATAAGACTGAATGAGAATGAGTTTCTCCTTTTACTTTGAATATCCAAGATGACCGTTTTAGTACTGTTGTTGACGCCAAACAATGGATGGTCATACCGGGACAAAGAGTTGTTTTCCCACTCGAATTGGTAAAATATAAACAAATATTTCAAAATGAAGATAAGTTGAAGATGAATCGGTTTCTCTAATTAAATTGTATATTTTAGAAAACGCTAAAATATGAAATAGTGGGAAATTGTTCTCGGAAATGTATTCGCCAGCCGGTGGTTAAAATGAAAATTGCATGCATACGAAATGACTTGCTGAAAATGGGAGATATGAAACTAATTAAACAGTTAAACAACAAGTATTACATGCTGTCAAAAATATAATGCTTACACCATAATGGCATGCATATATTGATGCGTTATATCATTGATATGCTATTCCTGGTTTCTGTTATCAATTTTAAAACATTGTCTGATCTGATATGTAAATTTGTTAGTAGGCATGTTTTATATCAAATCTATTTCACTTTCAGACAAACATTAACGACTTTCTAAGATATGTCATGTTTTGTGCAAAGTTCGCTACCCGTCAAATAGTTTAGATGTCTAATTGAAAATTTATATATTGAAAAGCTTTTAACGTCAAACCATTTAAAACTAATTTAGAGTGACTAAAATGGTTCCATTAAAGCATAATTATCGGTTATTGATATTTGTAATTATAATGTATCTTCAGACTGTTACATTGAATCATTACACGCTAGACGAACGTTCTGTTAACTGATTGACAAAAACCATAAAAGAATATCCATTTGAATACCTGACAGATCCCATAATACGGACAGGACATGGTAAATTTTATCCAACTTTTTTTGTTTTCTTTTTTTCAATATCACATGTATGTTCAAACTCATTGTCAAAGTGAACAGGGATTATCTGTATAAAAGTTGATATTTTCAAAGCTTCCTAAAATATCAACTAAATCATGTACAGAACATGGAGTTATTTCCCTTAGTTTTGATGATTTAGTGATTAGTCAAAGGGTGAAAAGCGAAACTATATCGACTGCGTCGGAAAAAATGTCATGTGTGATTACCCACTGCCGGTGTCAATGAAATAAATAAACAATCAAAACATCTGTTCCACAAAAGCTCCTCATATTCCTGACGATTCCTTCATATACAACATTACTCAAATTTAAAATGGGAATGGATTTAATGATATCCTAAGGAGATAGACCTAAGGTGAGGGACACAACTCTTACATGTTCGAATTATTGGAGTGTTTGTATTCAGTATTTTATATCAATCTCATATAAGCATCAAAGTAACTTGGATTGTTTTCATTCTGTTTGAAATGAAAAGTTGAGACTTTGGTGAATTGAATATGGTACCAACATATCTCTGATTGTAATGTCCCTTACCCTAGGTCTACTTCCTTAAATGTAACTGTCTCAATCTATCAAGAAATTAATAAAATAGCTCGACGTGTTGAGTGTGAGATTTTAACTCTCCTCACTGAAACTGTGTTCATATGATTTTAAATCCTCTTGTTTATGATTACACACAGATTGGAGTTATATCTTTTGGATTGTTGTCTATGTACAATAAAATAAAACTGATGATTCAAGATAAACTCAAAATGGAGTGTCTGACCCTCTTGGATCTGTGACTTTAATCATTAACAATAAAAAATAAACTGATTTCTAGTTTTCTTGTTTGTTTGGTTTTTTTTTTTTTTGGTGTTTTTTTTTCTTAGGAATATGTATTCACTAAATTGATCAAAAAGTCATTGAAGATATTGATTTCAGAGATCGAGTTCACTTGAGTTGTACGGACAGACAGGAGGACCGGGGACGGGTACACCTTTACTAGCGTTTGCATGTCTCATCGCAATTTTGTTGGGAAGGAGATATTTATCTTACTTTTTACGAAACAAAACATATCCACTGTGAATAACTGAGTACAATACTTAGTACGTACATGTATTGAATAAGATCCTACAAAAATTAAATAAACATATTACATATATTCATTCAGTAACACTTCAAGATATTAAGAATTATTGTTTGGGAAGGGTAATGATTAAATATATCATGTACTTTACGATAATATTTAATGTTATATCCTTGAAATTGGCAGAAGTACTGGTAAGAGCATTATTCAAAGTGACAAGCAGGTGTGAGAGTAAGTATAGCAATGAGTGCAAGGATACATTGTTACAGTACTGCTGGAATTTTTGTCGAAAACGATGTTTTCGTATTATTTGTAGTACATAGTTGGAAAGGCTGATTTGCAAACGAAACCAGAATTCTACAAGCCTGGAGAATATCGGTTGTATACTCAAGCTAAGTGCTTCTAAATTTGTACTGGGCTAACTGATACAGACAAATGTAGAGAAAAACACGTGTTTAATCAAGTAATACTTAAATGTCGTTCATACATGTTATTACATGTACTACCTACAACAGTCAGTATAAGATTCAATTGGTTAAAATAAATCAATGGTCATACTTAAATTATTCTTCTACCATTTCACCAGTTACTGTAGTTTGTGTCAATATCGTTTTAAAACACATGAAAGTCAGTCGATGGATTACTTTTCTATGGATTCCATGGGCCAATAAGGACAAATAGATAAGCTTCAATCCCAACAACAATTCTGTTGGGTAATTGCCACAGAATTAGCAAATTAAAACATTTATAACTATAAACGTCATACTTAGGAGAATTGTCGATAATTTATCTCAAAATCAAACATAATTTATCAAAAAAATTGAAATATCACACAATAAAAACCATGACTTTCTTCAATTCCATTGACTAGTATTTGTCATAATCAATTCTGAATCGATCGGTCAGGTAGCATTTAAGTCAAGTGAGTGCACGTCAATGCATTATTGGACAGACAGGGTACAATTGCTGCGGGACCATGATTGTGTTACGTAAGACAATTAGCTTGAAAAATGTCGGGAGAATTAAAGTTAATTGATGAAAGTTTTCATCAATAATTGTGTTTGTGTCAGACACAGACAGGCATAAAAATCTGATTTAAAAAAAAACTAGGCTAATAACCGGTGCATATCAAGCTTAGAATCTTAGAATAGGGATTGAAGTATAGGTGCGAAACTTAGTGACAAAAATAATACAATACTACAACATGAATCACGTAAAAAATTGTAATGATAAACAGAGGACTACAGAGAATAGCCTGACTGTAGATGACCAAGTTTCAAGTAAACATTAATAAATAGTTTGAAGGCATTGTAAAAGTACTAACAGTGATATAGAGGGAAAAATAAATCTCTTCCTATCAATTACACAGTCATCCAATAGTTGCACGTAAATTTTCTTTTCTACTACTGATGGCAGTTCATTAGTTTTTGAATAGAAATCTAAAAAGTTGACAACTCACGAAAGGTATATATTTTTATTATTCTTTTGTGTAAATCTATTGTTAATAATGTGTTATGAGCATAGTCTGGTCGTGTCTATCATACATGTACCTGGCAATAAATACAAGCAATGAGCACGGAACACAAAGACCGAGTTGTCTTTAAAATTACCGGTCTTTTGCTTTCGTCTTACGTGTTAAGTATATCTGAACTTCTTCATCGAGTTGATTTAAGCCTGAAACAACACACACACATACATATATATATATAAATATATATATATTAGTTTATTTAGGCACTGAAGAAGGTCATTTGTTGACTGAAAATTTTGCCCATTATATACTCTATTATAGTGTGTTAACATCTTTATCGGTATCGTTGAACAAACACAGCTGGGCGAGTGGTCTAGGGCGCTGGACTTGGTGCAGGAGTTGTTGCCATAGATGTCACAGCGGTACGAGTTCAAGTCCCGCGGAGGGAACTACTAAAATTTTGCATCGCAAATTTGACAGTTCTACCATTGTTGGGAATTTTTCAGACCCTTCTATAAGTTTACTGCTCCATCAGATCAAATTGATACAGGGAAGATATGTAAACGTATAGAAAGGTCTGAAAAATTCCCAACGATGTGTCAAATTTTCGATGCAAATTTTTGGTCGTTTATATATATATAGTCTAAAGGAATCTGCCAACCAGCAAACTTAATGGGTATCGAATCGTCCAGTCATGACGATGCAATACAAACAAACATAATTATATAAGTCTAAAGGATTGTACAGAATTAGACCACATGTATTTTCGAAGTAAAGGCAATGATGTCAGATGGATGCACGTGCTGTATCGGATTTATATGTGAACATATTCAGGAATCTCGATTATAGAATATTGCAGTGCGGTGATATGCATTTAATGAGTATATCTTCCTTAACACAGTATGACAACACCTAATCAGTGGAATTCACATCTTTATTATTGACAATCATCACAACTAAATATAGTTCAGGCATTTTGGGAAAACAAGTTGAACAAGAGAGTTGTTTCGGTACGTTATAACACGGAGTAGGGGTGGAATGGGTGTTGTGTCCCACAGTTTACCCATTATACAAATATGATTGTCCTACTTAAAGGGAAATCGGGGGAAATCAGGATTCGAACGACAATAAAAAAAAACATAATCCAGTGGTAACGTCTAGTCCAAGAAAACAGACATACACAACTACAAACATAGAAAAAAAAGTAAATGAGAAGAACATGAAATAATCAAAGTAACCCGAACAAAGAATGAGCAACCCGAACTCCACAAAAACTGGAAGCATGGACCAGGTGACCCGGTAGGGTACGTGTCCTCTGCTACAAGCACACGCCGAAATAAGAGGAAAGAAAAATATCAGCCAGAGGCGGAACACAAATTGTTCCCATTGCCAACCCGTCTATTAAAATACACATCCACCACACTCATTCTGAACAATTATATTGTTGAACAAAAATTGAACGTTTTGACAAATTCTTCGGAAACTTCAGAAGATGATTTGTTTTTTGTTTTTGTTTTGCTTTGTTTTGTTTTTTTTTCGTACGGTATATGTCAAGTAGATGCTACTGTACGTATTTGCATCTAGGTGTTCCATCTTTCTAAGAGTAACAACGATGTATAATGTTTTAAGTCGGTATTTCAACTGAGCATGACAGAAGCAAATTTGACGCGAGCGAAAAAAGGGCAAAATTATATCCCTTGGTAAGTTAAAGACATATGTTGTTAGATTTATGAGGTGTGTGTCTCACATTTCGCACATTATAAATTCAATAACCTCTCAAATGTATAGGAAAACATGACGAGAAAATGTGGTAAAGCAATAGTGCGGGTCGCACTTCACCGAAAAGAAAAAATATTAAAAAAAAAATAGTCGGTTGTTAAGATGTCGCATACGGTATTGGTGTCATTTTTGGAAACGTCGAAATCGGCAAAATTTGACGTCTTTTTTCTTCGAATTGCGACGTACATCGTTCTATAATTGTTACATGTAAAAAGAAGTGTGCTTAATTATTTTTACATGAAATAACACACACGACATGTTTTATTATTTATTATCCGATTCGATATTAATTTTTCGCCGGTTTTGGTAAATTGAAATGATCAGATTACATCCTGATATGATAAATAGTTCGGCATTTAAAAATGATTTGGAGGAAATTTTATCCTATGAGAAATATGTTAGGTATTATGAAAACAAATTTCGTGGTGCGGAAAAAAAGTAAAAACATCCTCACTAAAACAGAAAGCCAACAAACCTACAAGCAAAAAATGTCAGTAGCATCCTTCCCCCTCCCGGATATCATTTTGTGAAAGCGTATAAAGTGAATCTTTCCTATTTGGTTTTATATCTCTAATGCAGATGTATATGTTGATATTTCCGAATACATGTACTCGCTTCGGAATTTTATAAGGTCTGTTGCTTAACATAAAACATTGCTAATCATTTCGAGAAAACAAAACTTTGGCAAATCTCCCTTTATGAGACAAATGGAGAGCGAAATCTCCCGTTTTTATTATACGACAAAAAAAAAACTTGTGGTCGTATAATGTTATATATATGGCGCAGTCGTTGTCGTTATCGTGGTCTGGGGACACTTCGTATCCGTGCCATAACTTTAGTTGTGATTGATAAATTGTTCTGAAATGTTGATATGATTTCACCAACAACTAAGAAGATTCTTATTTAATTTGGACTTTGTTGCCTCTGCCGCTTTAGAAAAAGGGACAAAAAAGTGTTAAAATACGTATTATATTAAAACCCATGTAGTTTTCTTTCTATCTTAAATATTCTATTTTTGATGTGTTCTTTATTTAATTCGGCTAAAAAAATGTACCGCAGACTTTGTGTGTTTTGGACCGTTTTGAAGTTACAGGGGTTCAAAGTTGGGCAACGCCTAAAAACATTTTTATAACTATTTTTTGTCCGATTTCGAAATTATTTATTTCATTGGATTCTTCATCGGATTCCTTATTAATAATCCTGCCTGCATTTTTCAAATCAGATTTCGGATATCTCTTACGGTTTTCGAGTTGTAAGGGATCAAAAGGCCAAACCAGAATAAATCTTTTTTTTTTGTTTTGTTTTTGGTCAGATTTGAAAAAAAAAATGTACAGCTTATTATATCTTATAGCTTATATAATTGTCAAGAAGTAATTAGACCATCATGAAATACGTTGATTTTACAATATTTCACTAGTGCAAGCGCGTTTCTACACGTTTCAAAATACTTTGATGCAGGCACGCTGATCCCGATTTCACCAGGACATCATTGCATGTGAACAGACAGGAGTGCGCGCAAGGTTGGGCCTTCTTTTTCCTGTTTTCTTTTCAACATTTCTTTCATTTATTTTATCAGATTCGCTAAAATCATATTTTTTTATTCATACAACTTTTCAATATTTTTTATTGTTTTTAAAATTGGCATTAAGAGAGTTTTTACGTCGCAAAATAGAACGTTACTTTGGAAACCTCAAAAATGCGCTTTGTGACATTTTTGTTAGACACGGTTTTACATATATATACTGTCCCGTACTACCATACATCGTGTACTAAGTTACAGCCCTAGATTAATCCTACGAGGAGGAATGACCCGGCCAGCGAAAGCTATATTTTATATAGCCTAGCTGGTCGAGTGGTCCAGGGCGCTGGACTTAGTGCAGGCGGTGTTGCCATAGATGTCACAGCGGTACGAGTTAGAGTTCCGCGGAGGCAACGACCAAAAATTTGCTTCGCAAATTTGACAGTTCTAACATCGTTGGGAATTTTTCAGACCTTTATATATATATATATATATATATAACCCATTTGTTAAGCCACAGAAAAAATGAAATGATAAAACAATAGACGAGGATGAATACATTTTTAAGCATATGAAGAAATCGACTCAACACCATTTGCCTTTTTGAACAATTCGTTCGAATTTCGCATGGTGTACGCGTGAATTAATAAAATATACAAATTTTAGATGTTGTGACAATTTGGTTAGACACAGACAAAATGCTTCGCTTATATACATGTTCAACCAAGTACCATTATTTTTAGAATATACTATCTGCAGCATATATACATGTAAAATTCAAAATTTCATAGTTATTAGTTCACTCAAAGCTAACGAAAAAAGCTTTTGATAAAAACTGGGTAGCACGCAACGAGTAGAAAACATCGGGAAAAAGACAACGGGACATCACAACATACGTGTGTATTTATCTACTATTAGACAATAAAACTCATTATTTTTAGAATAAACATGATATTCTGAATATTTATACAGTCCTTTAAGTGTGAATATACTTTGGTAAAAATACTATTGGTTGTTATATGTTACAACCGAAAGCAAGAAAGTAGCGTCGAAAAAATTAAGATTTGTGACATGATTGTAATACGGAGAAAAAGGCTTTTAACAAAAAGACTGATTGAACAGTTTATATATATTTTCATCGGGGTTATGTAATAAATCGTCAATATAGTTAATAAGAGTCCCGATTAAAAAAAGCTGTTCGCATAACTTTAAAAAAAAATGTCTAACATTTTGTATTCAAATCAATTTCTTTCCATTTGTACAATGTTCACATCAAAGGGGCGATATTTGTGATATTGTAATAAGCTTTGATTTTATCATTACGTCATGAAAAATATGACATCGTCTGCAGCACAGACTGCTCTTTCCAAAAACGGTTTGTTTGATCAAAATACGCCAAGAAACAACTTGGATATATTGGTGAAATGGAAAGCAAAGATTTCTTAATGTTACCCGTCCACATATGAAGATGGACGTTCTTGTGATCGAATAATGCTTTCCCTCCACAATTAACGGCATCTTTCAAAGATTTATAATTGTAATCCTAAAACAACAACCATTTCTGAACATTTTAATATCTATATTGCCTTTGATAACTCCATATTCTAATAGCAATATTTCGGTTTTCGTAACCAGCCCCGGTTCAATCGAATGTGACACCAACAACGTATGCAACGTTTTATTCATTCTTTAAAAAAATAAACTGTTATACACGTACACTCATTGAGACATTTAGGTTTCCCGCACGCACGATACCTAAACGCACGCTAAACGCTCACCAAACGCACGATAAATGGACGCTCCCAGTGGTAACGCTATTTTTGGGATCTTCCAAACAAAACACTGTAAGGATTCAATCAGTTTATTTATCAATCCAGAATAAAAAGGCAATGTAACAAAAATAAACATTTCAGTATATTTCGGATAACCGATATCCTTCTTCAGCATAAAACTAATAAAGTTCAAGATCAAAACATAGATTCAGAAGCTGAATCACGTACGCTGTGGGTGATTGTACCTTTATCAAAGGCACACATGAGCAAATGATAAGGAATCTGAAAGAAAATAACAAAGGGGTGTTTTTATCAAAATTAAAAAATGAATTAACCTGGAAAACAACTAAGAAAAGTCAAAATATAGTAGTACGGCGTATTGATGTATAGCATTTAGTGCTGTACCAGCCTTAGACCAAGACCTAAAAATGAATTATTTTTGTCGTTTATTCCATCTGCAGAAGTTGTTTGTAATTTTTTCATCCAAAAGCTTTCCCGGGACACTCTTTTACATTTTGATCAGTTTTTATTATGTTCCATGATCGTAACAACAATGTAGTGAAGATCCTCCTGGGTGTGTCCGGCAGATCTAAGATGGCGACTTAGAGGGAGGTCTGGTTTGCATTTGTAATCACTGCGATGACCATTCATGCGCCTTTTGAAAGGTTGTTCATAGTACTGCATACCACATCGGCACTGGAGAAGGTATATGGAATTTTCAGTTTTGCAAGTCACGTCGCAAAAAATGGCAAATTCCTTTCCAGTGCAGTAGCTTTTAAACGTTTTGGTATGCAGTATCTGGGTACAGGTCTTACATCTTTTATCTCCACATGGTCGACACTGGCCCGTTGTATTTTGTTTGGGATGAGATGAAATCTTTGCTCTTACTAGGGCATCTCTTAGACGCCTAGGTATACGGAATGCCAGGACCCGGGCCCCAGGAAAGAGCTTGGAGAGCTTAGGATGTTTTTGAATGTCTTCCCAATTCGAATGCAGTAGCTACGAAAGTTTCCCAAAGGCTGGATTGTAAGTGAGCACAAAAGGAACCCTTTTGTTCTTTTTCTTGGGTTTGTACTCGAGGACATCATTACGGCTGATGCATGTCGTTAGCACGTTCAAATCGCCGATCTATATCTGTCAACTGATTTATAGCCACGCAATAACAAATGATCATGGACTTTATTTAGACGTTTGTTGGTAGTATCGTCAGATGAACAAATGCGCCGAATTCGAAGTGCCTGGCTGTATGGTATGCTTTTAGTACAATGTTTTGGATGACAACTATTGGGAGATAAGTATTTGTGACTATCAGTTGGTTTGCTGTGAAGATCCATTTACATTTCCCCGTCTGTTACAGACGTAGTGGTATCCAAAACTGTGATTTTAGTGTGAGAAATTTCATGGGTGAATTTGCTTGATGGATGAGCATTGTAGGCATGTGTGATAAAGTTGTCTTAATTTTGTTTTGACTCAGTCCATTTCATGTCAACATCATCGATGAATCTAAACTAAGAGAGAGGTTTCGATAAAGATGTTGAGATTATTTGATTTTCTAATTTACCCAAGGAGATGTTAGCACACGAAGGAGCCATTTTCGTTCCCATAGCTGTACCATTGATTTGGAGGTCGTGTTTGTCGTTGAAAGTGAAGTTGTTACCCTTCAAAACTAAATTTACTAGTCAGTCAGTATGGGGGTCCAAAATATCTCGTGATTCCCAAGCTTCTCTGCAGGCTTCTATACCGTGATCGTGTGGGATAGAGTGAAGTGTGTCGGGAGGTAAAGGATTCATTGATTCCATTTTCCTCAGATAGTCCGTGGTGTCTTTTAAATATGACGGGAGTTTTTGAACAAGGTGTCGGAGATGGTAATCAACAAATTCTGAAATGTTTTCGGTCAGGTGACTATTAGCAGAAACTATGGTCCGCCCAGGGATATCTTTTTTGTGAATTTTGGGCAGAAGGTAAAAACGTCCGGGTCTTGGATCCTCTGGTTTTCTAACTGTTCTTCAGTAATGCTGCCGTCCTTGCACATTTTGTTCAATTCCGAAGTTATTTTTCACTAAAAGATTTAGTAGGGTCGCTGGGTAGCTTTTTATAAAATCTTTCATCCGAAAGTTGAGGCATAGCTTCTGAGATGTACTTATTTTTATCCATGAATACTACGGAACTGCCTCTGTCTGCTGGTTTTATAACTATATCGTCACGGTTTTTTAACGACTGTATTGCTTTTTTCTCATCGGGCGTGATGTTGACGAAAGATGGAATGTAGCTGTTTGATAAGTGTTTGACATCTGATTTTATTTTGTCAATAACATTTTCTAGCGTGCCACATTTATTCGGTTTAGGAGCCCATAGATTTTTCTTTTTGAATTTTCGAGTGTATAGATCACTTTCTTCATGGTCGGAGTCAGAACTATCAGGGTCCGTATCCTGGTCTTCATGTTTATCAGCAAAATGTTCTTTGAGCCTGAAGAATGATGACCTAGACAAAACGATGTGTAAACTAGCGATAAACGATGCACGAACGCTTAAATGGGAAACGTCAACGTTTCAAGGGGTAAATGTATTTGATATTGTATGCTTGTTACAGTCAACGAAAATTTTGAAGCTTAAGTGAAATTGAGGGTACTGACGTGCACGGTTAAAACATGAAATCACACCGTCTTGACCAATCGGTAGAGCGTTTTGTTTTAACTTAGCTTGCCATTGCCGTGTTTGGTACAATTTCTTGCAGCACGGTTAAAATGTTTATTTTTATTTTTTCTTATTATTTGGAAATAGGAAATTCAGTAGAGATTGTGGAGTTAATTAGTATTTTAAGTAACACCGATGCAGATCTAGATTTTTAAAATTTGTTTCACGTTAATTCAAACAACACACAAGAAGTTTACCAGCATGTCTTAACATCAAATAGAAACAAGGATGGAAAAACAACATCATCAGTATCATTATCAACTGATGCGAGAAGAACACAAGAAGTGGAGCAGCTTGTGGCTAGGTTACTTAAATCTTTCTCTCTGTAAAAATCAGAAACAATGACTAAATCAACATACAGAAATCAAATATAAAATAAAACAACCAAAAAACAAAACAAAACAAAACAAAACAAAACAAAAACAAAAACCAAAGAAAAAAGTAAAAAACGAGAAAAGTAAATGAGAAAATTGGACCACATAGAAAAATCCATAAAATGAACAAATCTATGAGACTTGACCAGGTGCATCGGTTAGGTAGTTGTCCTCTTTAGTTTTACCAGAACAATGTCCCATGTACATATATATGACCAGTAACGTAGTACGAGAGAGGAAAATATACCTAACAGAACAAACAGGATAAACGTCCTTTGAACATGTCCTGTTGAAGGGTACACGAGTTAATAACACATCTGTCAAATCTTCTAATTAGATTGGTTGTTCACTATCCCACGGAGAATGACTCACCGCCTCCGTAAGCCATGGAACCATATTGTGGAGATGAATGAACATCGTTAATTAATTCATTTACAATAAATTACATCATATAATCCTGCATTATATAATTGAAAGTTTTCAATACTCGCAAAGACCTTCCTTATTTATCATGGTTATTAATGTTACTGCACGCTTTTAAACATTATATAATTTCCCTTTTTACATTGACTTTTAGTGGGGTTAGTTCTATTCATTTTTCTGTGTGTAAATGGTTCGTATTTCGCGGTCTGTTCTTCGCCCTTTGTCCTTTTGCAATTGCAATTGGTTGTCTGGGGATTTCCCTCGTTTGTACTGCTTAGGCACATGGTGAATATTCTGGCAGGAAAACGAAATTTAGTCAACGTTTCCTATAGACATGGCGGGTGGGGAATATAGACCCTTTCGTGGTAACTTGATGAGCATGCTCAAATTGAACATTATCCTGCAAGGATTAGAGAAAATGTCCTTCAATGCTTTTTTTTACAATTACAATGTACGTGTAGACTTTAATTTTTTCCTGGTTTATTCGAGTTGCGAAAATCTGATGGTGTGGTTACTTGTTAGATTGTTATGAAGAATTATTTATGAAGGGATAGTCAAAACTTCAGTAAACAGACAGTTTGACATAAAACTTTCAACCAATTTTAACTTGTTTACATTGTCTTTGAGATCTTCTTAGGCGTCGCCTCTCTGATCCATTTCAATAATATGCTTCCTGTCGGGCACATATTTTATTAGATTGTTTTTCCAATGAATATTTAGAGAACTCTTAGATATGTTTATGTTTCTGGCTACTCCACATGATACAGGCAGTGAATTCCACTTGTCCAGAACTCTTGGCGAAAAGCGAAGTTTCCCTTTATTAGTTTTGCAGTGTTTTTTAAATATCTTATATTTATAACCTCTTGTATTCGACTCTATGATTGGAAAAAATATTATCACATCAATTGATATACATGTAGTTTTCACATCTTGAGTGTCAAGATTGACACTAGAGATGTCCTTCAAGATTTAAAACATAATTTTAAAAAGTAAAAGCCGGTGTTTCTTTTGTAAACGCTCTAAAATATGCAAAATTGTGTACCATTAGTTCTAAAACTCCCGGTTCCTATCACCGCATTTTGCCTTAAACTATAAGGCCTCAAAATATACCAAATTTCCACCATCTCTTGATAGCTGAAACTTGTATATACTCATTGGATACAAAACAAATTTAAAAAAGAGAGAGAGAACAATTAAACAAAAAGAGTTGCAGGCTCAAAGGAAAGTCTCTAGGATTCTCATAGTTCTCTAGATCTGGAGAAAAATATCATAAGAATAAGGCTTTTTTTAATATCTTAAAGAGTCCAGGATATCTCTAGAAAGCATCATAGAAAATCATTTTTAAAATTTTTAAAAATAAATGATCGGCCCTTCATGGAGATACATTTCTTATTTCTGTCGATATGTACACCGACCACTCAATGACAATTTTTTTCATTGATATCGATAAAAAAAAACATAGACCTTTAATTATAGATCTGATAAAAAATAATCTTTTTAGAAGACGGACTGTGTGCGTTTCTACACCGATGTTAATTTAACTTTTCCATGGTGTATAGCACTTCCGGTTAATTTGAGCAGAAATTTGTTTGTCTGCTAGAAAAGTGCTGTTTATATGTATGTCTCGGATTCAAACATCTTCCCGTCGAAGGGAATGAGGATAAGAATATGCCATATGGATGGTCGTAACTACGTCATTGACCTCAGCTCTAACATAAAAATTGACGAGTTGAAAATAATGTCTCTGAGTCATTTCAACGACCCCGCAGAGAGTATGAAAACCTCGCTTTATCATAAAATACTGCTCGCTAGAACTGGTCAGGTTCTGTCGGAAGAGAAAACCATTGCTGAAGCTGGCGTGAAAGAAAATGGTAAAACTCCATGAATGGTTCACTTAACCTACAAATAAATTCTTTTCTACATGTTCTAATGAGTCAGAATTCCTCTGACTCTGTAACTAGAGCACTGTGGGAAACCACCGCTTGCCAGCTCACCAAATATGAGTAGTTCTCATTAGCTTACACTCGTCAATTTGGCGACCATCATTTGATCGGCAAGTTCCAAGGAAAGTTAACCAGCCAACAGGTTATTTAGTTAAACATCCCTTAACATCATTCATTAAAATTTGTTCCCTACATTTTAAGAAGTTTAGCTTGAATATGTCAAGTGAAGTTTGGCATGATATGCACAATATTATTGACTTGTAAAGCATTGTTTACGATCTGCCATTTTAATTTTCGGTAAACGAGATGTGCCAAAATCTATGCAGTGGTCCCAATCTCATATTAGTATTCAAACGAAATTATCTTGGTAATTTATTATATGTTACCTTGCAAATTAGTTGTTTATTGTCAAAATAAAAATGAACAAGAAGCAAATGATAAACATTTTCTTGTTTCATAATGATGAATTTGTTGAAATACAATTTTATTTTTAAAATATGAGTTCAGAAATGGAGTACTTATTTTGTTATTGTAAAGTACATGAAAAACTTCTATGGAAGGGGATATTCGAAAATGGAAAAGATTTTGATAAATTTTTTAAATAATGAAAGAAAAAGAAAGGCAGAAGATAGTCAAATCCAAGAGAAAACAGATGATAGCGCAGACAGAAAAAACAAAAAAAAATTGGCTAGTTGAATTACTATTTGGCTAGCTAGACCAATATTCCACTAGCCAGAATGGCAAGTTGGGAAAAAAATGGTTTCCTACACTGCTAGAGTTAAATCTAAAGCAAAGTAGCATGGCACGGCACCATGCCCTTAATTCAGAATAACATGCCCTTTTTTCAGGACGCCATGCCCCTTTTCCAACACACCAAATGCCCTTTTCGGTCATGAAAATGTGCTTTTGTTAGAATTTTAGCCCTCTCGAAACCACGAAACTTGTTATTTACCTTTGACACAAAACCCAATGTTGTCAAAATTACCTAAAAACTCTGAAATCAAACTCCTAATTTCACTTTTCAATCTCATTTCTTTAATTAAAAGAGTCATTAATCTGACAGAAAGTGTTAATTGCTGTCTAAAATGGTAAGGGTACGTTTTATGACAGGTAAGTAATCTCTGAGGAGCAATCAGCTGATCAGGGTTTGACAATTAGAAAATAAATCCCGATTGGATCTACCACTAATTTATAAACATCCAATCATTTTCTAAAGATTAAATTCTACTTCACAATTAATTTTTGCCATTTTAACAGATCTTAAATTCATAAATTTGTAGAACACATGTTTAAACAAATTTTAAAATTATCATTGTTTATATTATTTCCTGTAATTCCAACAGTATCCTCCCCAAAAGTTTTGCTTGCAATAGTTAAAAGAAATACTATTCCTTTCAAATAGTGATGATTTTGGAAATTCATTATCAACATTCTTGAATATTTCTTACATTTTCTCATATACTACACCTCATGGTATGTAGTTAATGAAAATAAGGAGGTGCCGAAGTTTCCCTCTGTCTGTACTTAAGAAACTAAACAGCATCAAGCTGTCACATGTTCCACTTTAGACTTACTAAGGCCCTAAAATACTTGCTGAATTGTAAAACTTCAAGTTCACAACATGAATACTAACTCCCCTTCAACTGACATAAACATGTACAATGTATAAATTTTCAAATAGAATATGAATGTAAATAAAAGTTTTCTCATTTATTTTGTTTTAATTTGAAAAAATCTTAGGAATTTTAAATAGGTTTGGAGGAATCCAACACAAAAAAGGGAGGCTTACAAACTTCAATCTATTATTATGCATGCAAATGTTGTTCAGCTGAAAAAGGCCCTTTAATGCTATAGTGATTATTTCATTCATACATTACTACAGGAAAACCCACACAGTTTGCAAAATATGTCACTAAAATGTTGATTCACACATTGTCCAATGTAAAATACCCATGGGGATTTTCCAAAGTTGGCAGGTATGAGACTTTCTCAAATTCAGTTCTAGTTCAAATAAAAAGATTTTAATTCAGATGTGTCTTTGATTTTTTAAATTGTATAACAATTTTTAAACAAATAAATGTACCCTGAAAAACCAAACATTGCGACAAAAAGTGCCCTTTGAAAAAAAAAATACATGCCCTTTTCTAATCCTAGATTTAACACTAGTAACCCTCTTCTTTTTCAATAAGATATCTTGAAACACATCAGGTTTGAGGTCAGAATGAATGTGTCATACAAAAGAAGGGATTTTTTAGTAGTACAACATACATGTACAATGTAGCACCACACTTCTAACACTTCTAAAATCTTGAATGTTTAAATCGTGCAGATTTTCAGTGTACCTACATGTACATGTAAGTTACAATAGTACACTGTAGACTGTGTATTCATTTTCTTGTATGATGATGCCATACTTATAACAAATATTTCTATTGAATGTTTGAATCCTTATGGTGTATCCACTTGCACCATGAAAACTGATTTGTTCAAGTGTCATAGTTTTCCTTTCCTTTTTCGTCTACCCAGGACTTGACTTATGAGCAACTCGGCAGTTGTTTCTAGAAGAGCAGAGGTTGCTAACTCTACCGGTGCACCTGGTCCATGCTTCCAGTTTATAGTGAAGTCTGAGTTATCCATTTTCTTTTGTTACTTTGTATGTATTTTTTTTTTGGTTATTTTGAGTTCTTTGTTGTGTGTTTCTGTTTTCAATGTCTGGTCTTTGTCCATGGCTTACATTCTTATGATTTCCAATAGATAGGATCTTGGTTCCCTTGATTATTCTTCGACCTATTAGCATTCTACATGATAAACCTTGTATATTGATGGAATTGTAGTAGTGGAATTTCTTCAGACCTGACACTGATCATGCAAGCATCTCCTCCTCTGAAACTTCTCAACAGATTGTAACCAAACTTTGCATGAACCTGTCTTAATGTATTTCAAACAATCTCTTTGTGGGGTTTTTGATCTGGTAAAAAACATGGCTGCCAGTAACAAAAAATAGACAAACATTACACCAAGAGAGGGAGGATTCTCTAAAATCTTGCAAGTGATTTCTCCCATCTTGGAGTATTTGCCTTTTTTGGAGTATTTCAGAGTCACTCCAAGTATTTTATTACCTTGTGTGTTGTAATCATGTTCACCTGACAGGTAAGACAGGATGTAGGTGGTTCTTCAAAGGATAACCAAGGTAATAAAAAACTCCCAGCTTAGAGTATTTTATTGCCTTTTGGAGGCAGTATGCCATGATCACTCCAGGATTTTATGGCATTTATGGGAATTTCCTGAAGTCACTCCCAAAAGTGACTCCGAAATGGGAGTTTGAGAATCTATACACTTTGGATGTACTGTAGGGTACAAATTGCAGAATTTTCCAATTAACTCAAAAAAGCAAAAAATCTGACTGGGGTAATTTTGTTCAGCATGATGGGATGTACCTATGCTGAAATTTTCAGAAAGGTCCATTGACAAATGAATGAGTTAGGGGTCCTGAAATGGATTTTTTTCTGGAATTATACATTTCCAACTTTGAAAATCTTCTATTCTGTAACTACTAGATGGATTGCAACAAAAATTAGCATGTATGTATGTACATTTACATGTAGAACATGTTGAAAAATATGTACATGGGGATTTTTTATCTTGCGAAAAACACGGCCACTATTACTAAAAATAGACCATAGGTGTCATATAGCAGAATTATGTAAAAAACTCATACATGAAAGAACAGATGGGTTTAGCTAAAATCTGGCAGGGAGTAAAATTGTTCAGCATGATGAATTGGACTTATGCTGAAATTTTCAGAAAGATCTGTAGACATAAATGAGTTATGGGTCTTGAAATGGATTTTTTTAAAATCTCCTCTGAGACAGCTTGTACATGTAGGATTGAATGTAACCAAACATGGGATGAGTGTTTATCAGGATGTACTTCAAATTAGTTCATCTGGAAAACATGGCACGGCTTCTTGAGGGTTTTTTGAAATTACTCTAAAACTTAAGGGATTAGCATAATTTTTTCGGGAGAAAAATTGATCAGCATAGTGAGACTAACCTATGCTAAAATTTTCATAAAGATCTGCTTGATGTTGGCCTTGAAGAGTCAAAAAATGACTTTTGAGATATCTATTTTATAATATGAAAACCCGATGGATAACAAAGATGCTCTATTGATTAAATTATTTTTGTGATAATAATATGGTAAGGTCAAGAGTCCAACTTTAGAAAGCTAAAAAGACTATTTTTTGACCAGGTGAGTGATCCAGGCTCTCTAGAGCCTCTAGTTTTTTGAAGTTTGGATCATTTTTACATGATAATCCCTGTTTGGTTGACATATAACATTTAATCACAATAAAGATTCAGAGCTTTACTTTACAATGTATATAGTGATCATGGTGTCTGTCCGTCCATGTGTTCACAACTGTTTTATTACCCTTTTGCTGCATAATGATATTGAAGCACAGGCTTTATATGTGTACATACAGTGTACATGTATGTCTTATATTTTTTTTTTATTTCAGACTGTCAGAAGCAACATCAACTTTCTGCTTGTTGATTTTGTTAATATTTTAACCATATGATCACTGGGATAGGGATTGGGGGGTGTCCTTTAGTGGGCTTTGCTCTGAGTTTTTTTTTTAAATTTTAGCTGTGCCCATGTTCAATAATTCTCATTTTGAGAACTTGAAGTCAAGTATAAGTATATTATACAAATATTTATTTTACAAAGTACACAAATCCTTATTTCCTTTTTGCAGATGAATTGCTGCTGCTGAAGAAAAGATTGACTCCCTCACCATTAGAGAGTAAAGATGGTCTTGCAACAGTAAGGTTATTTTATAATATACATATACATGTAGATGTATGCATGTACTTTATAGAAACAGCAGTGCTCCACCTAGAAATTGAAAAGGACAGAGTTCTGGTGGAGATTAAAGCACTTTCTCATGTTTGAGTAGGACCCTTTTTAGCTCACCTGGCCTAAAGGCCACATGAGCTGTTGCCACCACTATGTGTCTGTTATCCATTGCAGTCATTCTATTCACTTTTTCAAACATCTTCTCCTCGGAAACTATTAGACAGAATGCAACCAAACTTTGCATGAATGTTCCTTAGGGTATTTTTAGCAATCTCTGTTTGGGGATTTATGATCTGGCTAAAAACATGGCCACTGTTACTAGAAATAGACCATAGGGGTCAAATTGCAGAATTTGTGAAATAACTCGATAACAGTTGAGTTTAGGCAGGTGGTAGAACTGTTCAGCATGATGGGATGGACCTATGCCAAAATTTTCAGAAAGATCAGTTAAAAGTTGAATAAGTTAGGCCACATGAAGTTAATTTGCATATTCTCATCCCTCCCCCCCCCCAACTCAAAAGGGCCTGCCCCATATTTTTTTATTTTTGAGTTTTAGCTCACATGGCTGAAGGATATGTGAGCTATTGTATCACTTGGCGTCTGTCGTCATCGTCTGTCCTCGTCGTCCGTCGTTAACAGTTTTTCAAAACTCTTCTTCTCTGACACTACTTGACCAATTGAAATTAAACTTAGTTTTTTAGGGTGTCGTGCATAGAACTGGTGCTTGTGTTTTTGATCCATTGAAAAACATGGCCGTTGTTACTGAAAATAGAACATAGGGGTCAGACTGTAGTTTTTCACATATTTCTCCCAAATCCTTAGGTTTAGCCAAAGTCTGACTGGATAAAAATGTTCAGTATGATAAGATCTATCTTTGGTTAAATTTTCGTTTTAAGTCATTAAGCCATGTTGGAGTTATTGCCCTTTTTCAACGTTTTTTTGCAATTTTTAATGTTATTTCTTTCAAAAATCTCCTCTGACACTACTTGATCAATTGAATGTTTCTTGGGGTATCCTGCATAGAACTTATGTGGGGATTACTGATCAGTTGAAAAAGATGGCTGCCGTTACTAAAAATAAATCATAGGTGTCAGACAGCAGTTTATTGTATATATCTCCAAAACCATTAGGTTTAGCCAAATTCTGACATAAACAAAAGTGTTCAGCATGATAAGATCTATCTGTGGTAAAATTTTTGTTTTAATCCATTGAGCCATGTTAGAGTTATTGCCCTATTTTGACATTTTTTTTGTTATCAATTTAGATTGAAGTTCAGAATTGATATAGCAGTTGCACGAGCCTTAAGATTTAGCATCTGCAAATATCTTACACTACGCTATGGGAAAATAGTCCCATTGGAATACCCTATTAAGGTTTAAATGCAGATAGTTAGGTCCACTTTATAGGTATTTCTAATGTATGATATTTAATTCTATGCTATTTACACCAATAAACAAACACAATAAACAACTTTTACTGTGAACTAAATGTGCTGATTAATTTGGTTTGTATTAACAACGATCCAATTAAAAATAGTTTACCTCTAACCTCATCAGTACCTATTTACATGTATTTCTATGCATTTACCTGAATTAATCAATCATTCATTATATTATATTAAATGTGTCTTTACATGTATGTACAAGTTGCCTCATAAACCATTTGATGTTTACATGTAGCTTGAAATGAAAACCCTGCTAGATTATGAATAGTCATCAATCATAGAAAGGGAAAAGAGCAATGCTGAGTTCCAATTGGAAAGAGCTGTCTTCAGATATTTCATGCAGGGCCTGGCAGATCCATATATTTATGAAAAGGGTGCAGTGGTTCCAATCAAGAAACTTATTGAAAGAAAGAGGTTCCAGACAGGGATTACACTCCCTGTTTTAGGCTATTATTTGCCGCTTATTTCATGCTAAATTTTAACAAGTGGGTAGCATTACCCCCTAAACCATCCTTATATATTATCCACCGAATCGTGTATTTTTATTACAGTTACCGACTTGTGACATTGGAAGCCTGGAGATGACAAATAAAAACGAAACTTTTAGATGATGGCATAGGAATTTTGATAATGTATTTCCCAGGAATGGTATCAGTCTGTGGTCTGGTGCTATTGCTTTGTGTAATAATCATTCCATTTGGCTGTTTGGTCATGTGATATAATGTTAGAGCTGTAGGTGCTTCGGGCCTTAAAAGTGCATGCCGACTGTTTCCCGCACAAGACATAATTGTTGAAATTATGTTCTAAAATGTTGACATTTATATTAATGTATGTGTCTCTGTAACTAGGTTCCCTGAAACTTAGCATTTTTACATGACACATAGATTTCTATGCTATTACTTGTAGGACTTGAGCTATATAGCTTATCAACTGAGAAATTTACTTAGTTGAAAGGGGCATGTCACTAAGGAAATAATTTATTTCAATGATTGAGGCTTAACTTTGAATGGCTTGACAGTTTTGACCTAGAGATCTTTAAATTGAATTTCGGATCGAAAATTTAGAAACTGGGAAAGGCCAACTAGTAGTTTTTTAGTTCAATTATGCTGTGTGTTGGATGTTATGTGTTAATTTATCTAGGTGTTCCATGTAAACCAACATCTAATCTGAACTTTTCCTGAACTGGCACACTTCATGCTACAATGCATCACAAATTTTGTTGTGTGTATATTAATTGTCCTTTGCATTCAGAATGGTGAATTAAAAAAAAATAAATCAGAGATCAATATTAACCATTTACAACAATAAGCTTATGTTTAGATACGTTTGAATCTTATCCCGTACTTTTTTTATCCCTGCTTTTCTCCCATATTTTTTCAATTTGACGATTTTATAAGGCGTAAGAATTCAAATGATCGATATAAATTGATTCAGTAAGTGAGTATGTTGATTGTTAATGTTATTTCTTTAAAAAATCTTCTCCTCTGATATTACTTGACCAATTTGAACCAAACTTGAATGGTTCTTGAGGTATCTTACATAGAATTCATCAGGGGATATTTGATTCCTCGAAAAACATGACCACTGTTACTAAGAATAGAAAATAAGAGTCAAACAGTAGTTTTTTGTATATATCTCCAAAACTGTTAGGTTTAGCCAAATTCTTTTAATTGCTGAATGATCCTTATTATAAAAGGCTCCAGGGATAAAAGTTGTCAGATGACTCCTTGAAAGAGTTATTGCCCTTGAAAGGGGAAAAATGAGTTTTTTTTACTGTTTTCAGCCAATATATTGAAAACTATGATAGATAGAAACTTTCAATTAGTGAAATGATCCTTATGATAAGTCCTACCAAAGTCTTCTTGAGTCAAAATTGTTGGACAACTTCTTGTTAAAATTATTGCCCTTGAAATGCAAAGTTTTACCAGGTGGTTCAAATTTCTGGATTTCTTTTATGTCCTTATCCATCACGTCTACTCATACACAACACTATAGACCTCCGGTCAAAAAACGGTATCGTGGTGTATGTTTACAGAATATCTTGATATTTTTTTGGCAGATCTCAGGATGGTTTTCTTTGTTAGTTCCTTTATGAGGGGAATTCAAGAAATAAAGCCTAGGTATGGCACAAACATAACTGAAAGCACACATTTCCACGATTTCTTTGAAGAATTTGTTGACAGGAATAAGATTTGTCAAATCTTAGTAAAATAAAAAATAAAATCCTCCCACCCGCCCCATTTTTTTAATTGCTGGTGGATGAGAATCTATAAATTAGATTGATGTGGCCTTATGGGTCCTGAAATGGATTTTTTTCCCTAATTTTACATTTTCAACTTTGAAAATCTTCTCCTTTGAAACTACTAGATAGATTGAAAGAAAACTTAACATAAAACAATCTATGAGTGGGTATTTTTGATCTTGCAAAAAAACATGATCGCCCATTACTAAAAATAGACCATAGGGTTCAAATTGAAGAATTATGCAAATACATGTAACTCAAAAACAGTGGGGTACAGCTGAAATCTGGCAGGAAATTGTTCAGCATGATGAGTTAGACCTATGCCGTAATTTTTAGTAAGATTGATAGACAGATGAATGAGTAATAGGTCCTGAAATGGATTTTTTTCCTGAGTTTTATATTTCCAACTTTGAAAACTTCTCCTCTTAGACTACAAGCAGAATAGACTGTAACATGTCATGAATGTTTGTTGGGATATCTTTAACAATCTGTGTGAGGAGATTTTTGAACTGTCAAAAAACATGGTGACCATTACTAAAAATTTAGGATTTGTGGAAAGAACTTGAAAACCATTTAGCCAAGTTTTCACGGAGTAATATTGATCATCATGGTGAGACCAACCAATGCCAAAATTTTCATGAAGATCTATTGATCGATTTTGGAGTTATTGCCCTTTAAGAGTCCAAATAGAGTCCAAGAGAGATTTTGTAATATGAAAAACTGGTTGATAACAAAGTACTGGTTTGTGAGGTAAAGAGTCTGGCTTTTGAAAGCTGAAAAGATTATTGTTTGCCTGGTGAGTGATTAAGGCACTCTAGAGCCTCTAGTTTGCAATGTAATTGTTCCTGTTGTTTGTCTATGTTTCCACTTTTGTATTGGAAGGTTTTTACCTTATTTTCTTTGTCAGACAATTATTTAATGATGACTTCTGTTTCTGGAACTTGGACTTGTTGCTGCTAGCAAATTTCCGAACTCATCACTAATTGAAAGGGATAGTATTTTCAAGAACTGTTGCAAACACAACTTTTGGCATATAAACTGTATTGTAAAAAAAACAGAAAACTTTTAAATTCTAAGGGAGGTAACTATTAAACAAGCATGTTGTTTTCACACATGGTTCAACACAATTTAGATCTGTTTAATTGACAGTATTAGTCAAATTAATAGTGCAGTAGAAATGAATCATTATGAAACAAATTATGATTGATTTCATCAAGATCCATTTTAACTGGTCAAGCATGATTGGACTCGATGATTAACCTGTCATAAAAACTTTCCCTTACCTGTTTAGACAACAATAGATACATTATGTCAGATTTATGAATCTTCTAATTAACAAAATTATATTGAAACATGAAAATCCACAAGAGCGTTTTGGTCAAGTTAAAAAGGCAAGATGGGCATTGCACTAAATTGAGCTAAATTGAGGCCACTAACACTGTACAGATATTGTTGTAGTCAAACATGTAAACCAACATCTTAACTGGAGGGCAGTTGTTTGGGCCAGATAATGACATATTTCAAATCAATAATTTGTGGCTTTACATTTCAGTGTACAATATGTATGTGGTCATTTTTTTTCCAAACACAATTTTGATATCTGCCATAATTTGGAGAAACCATTTTAAGTACAATATACATGTATTATAGGTTTTTTCCTGATTAAAAAAAAATGTTCTGTCAAAATGCTATGAAAGCCTGCCTTTGCTCCATGTTATGTACATGTAGGCTTATTACAGTAACATTTTCATTTAAAATTAATAATTGTGCTACATGTACATGTTTATCAGCATATATGATATGAGTTTTGCCTATCATTGAAGACCAAGTGGTGACCTACATGTATTGAAGATAAATTGTTCATTCCTTGACTTGTGGTGGATGACTGGCTCATTGGCCATCATATCACATCTCTTATTTTTTATATACCCATTTTTAAGAGTGGTTTTGCAATCTTAATGTTTCCATATACAGGAAGATAGATTCAATTAGAATTGCATATTATTGTTTTCTAATCACATACTTGTATCTTGCAGAAAGATGAGAGTAGGAAAGGACCAACGCCAGAAGAAATAAAAGAAATTACAGGGGAGCTAACTTCTAACAAAAGAGAACCCTTACCAGATATTTCAAATGAAGATGTAGGTGACATTTTAACAGTGTTTGAGAAAAAAAAACAAATATGAATATTACTGCAGTGATTGGGATTAAAATTTCAGAATGGACCATTTAGTTCGTTGGGCCATTCTTAAACATTCTGTGTAAAAAATTAAGATTTAAATGGGACATTTTCCACTGGATTAATAAGATAAATGTCGCTCGTTGAGATTAACTTTTCTTACTAGGCATTCCACATCATGTCACATGTAACAGTAAACCAGTCTTTTCATAGCATGTTATATATTTACAAAGCTCCTGTGCATAAATACAGTGTATGCTTTTCATAAATTGTTTGTTACATTAGAATCATTGGAATTAATCTAAGGCCAATACAATTTGATTGTTAGTTTCCCCAAACATGGAACTTTTTTAAGACTGGCTGGCTTGCAGGAAAATTATTTTAATTTTTTTTTAATTAATGAAAAATAACCAGCTTTATGTTTATTTCCTTTCTTTACAGTTAAAAGCATTCAATTGTAATTTTGTTTGCAATTTTTCATTTTGGTAGCTGAAATTATATTAAGATACATTTTTTAGCATAGTGTCTAGAAAGGTCATGGGAGGTCAACTTTTTATTTTATTTGTTTGAAAATGATAAAAAAAATAAATGACCAGGCACCTAAAAACTGACCCAGCTGTGTTAGGGGAAACCAACAATAGTTTTTGTTTGGCCTAGATAGGTCTTTGCTGTTTCTTTTAAAGGCAGTTGTAACAATTATTCTATAACAACTGCTTTTAAAAATCCCTTCCAAGCACTTTTCAAGCACTGTTTATATAACTGTGGCCTTTAATCATGAGTTCACTCTTGACATACCAATATTTTGTTATACAGGGACATGGTTTAAGATAAGGGACACAACTGTTACGAATCATTGAAATGTTTGTATTCAGCATTTTGCATCAATTTCATGTAAGCGTCAAAGTAACTTGCATTGATTTCATTCTGCTTGAAATGAAAGCTTTTAGTGAAATTGAATATGATACAAACATATCACTGATTTTTAGTGTTATGTCTCTTGCCCTACGTCTACCTCCTTAAGTGTTTAATAAAGATAAATGTACACATTTTATTATATTATACTTTTAAGATTTCTATTTGTTTACTTTCTTGGATATAACTGCTGGTCTATATAACGTCATATGGGCTGATTGGAAATTATATGGACAGCCTCTCTTTCAAAGTAAATTTAAGAAGTTGTGTAAATTTTTCTCTTTTCTTCTACATGAATGATCCACAGTAAACTACATTTTAAATGTAACACATAGCAAATAGTTCATTGGGTGAGCTCACAATATATGGACCGGTTGGTTGCTCCAAAAAAATTCAATGGACCTCAGATATGCATCGATAATTTGCTGACTGTTTTTTTTTCATAATTTTCAGTTTCACTCAGAACTACAGAAAATACTTGTGGCATTAGTAGAGTTGGCACAGAAGCTGTTGTGTTTGAATCCTGAGGCAGCCAAATTATTCAAGCAAGCTGAAGGTCTGCAAAGTTAAAATTTTTGGTAGTTTTCAGATGTCTTTGACTGACATGTAATAACTTCATGTCTATCTACATGTAATGCTATCAGAAATGTTTACAGGAGGTTTCATATTTTATTTGGTATATTGGTATAATTTATGCTTTTAACTCAAAAGAAGATCGATTCCATGTTCTTTGTTTGTTTTTTTTTTAATTTTTATGCTTGATTTATGGGATGTTGCTACAATTTTGAATCATGCAAGTCATATGCTGAAGAAATAAAGGAAAGGGTTTTCTAGTATAAGGCAAGGTAAATAGGATGCCTAGGTAATTTTTTCAACTGTTGTTTTTTATACACCTCTTTTTGATGGAAGGTAAACCAGTGTAACTCCTTCACTGATTCACTAATTTTTGCTTTTGATTCATCATAGAGTTAAAGGACTTTATGTAACACAATATGAAATATTCTGATTGTAAAATGTGCATAAGTCATGTTAGCTGTGTTTGTAGCATTTTTCAAGATTTGTCAAATACACATGTATCAACCTTGTACCATATACCATGTAGTTTCAGTACTAAATAGAAATATTATTCATAATTGATAAAATTTCTCATGGGGGGCTTTTATTCAGGAGGCTTTTGTCTGGAAGCTTTTGTCGATGGAGGGGGTGCTTTTGTTCTGATCCCCATGTACATGTATTTCTATTTTTAGATTTAACAAGTGACAGTGAAGTGACAGCAGACAAAGATCTTGTTAAACAATTATCAGAAATGGGATTTACTGAGTCTAAATGTGTCAAGGCATTAAAAGAATCAAAGTAAGTCTATATTACAATGACATATACATGTACTACAGTCAAATCAGCTATAGTCAATCCCATAACAACATACATGTATTATGAAACAAACTAAAGTCAAATCTGCCTAATCTGATACATTGTAGAACTCCACAATTATGTTAGATAAAGCTAATAGGTCATTACACAATCTATATTGTAGGGGCAGTCTCCTGAAAAAAAAGAATGACCACCACTTGATTTGGAATAATTTTCTCAAATTTTCTGGTACTTGCTTCTCTGCGCATGCATGTTTAGAATTTTGTTTAAAGGGATGGTACTAGTAGAGTTATCTCAACTGGTAATGCTGTATGTTCAAGTCCTTAAAGAATAGAAAAAACTGCCATTGGATATTAAACTACAATCAATCGATCAATCTTCAATTCTAATTTTTCTTGCTGCTTGAACAGAATTACTTCTCTGTTTTTAGAAACTCATTTAATGCAGCCATGGAATGGTTGTTGAATCATGGATCTGAACCTGAACCTGAGGAGACAGAGTTAGAAGAAAATGATCAGGTTTGGTATTGTCAAGTGCTGTAAATGTATTAATTTTCACTGTTGCTTATTTTTGCGGATTCTATCAAGTGAACATATTTGTGAGTATTTCCACCACAAAAATAGCGAAAGTTAGGACACCATGAACATTAGTACAATTACAGTATTTTTTTGTATGATACTTGTAAATAAGCACAATACTAGGGGTTCATATTAGTAGTTTTCTGAAGTCTGGAACCCTCCATATCTGGCCTTGGAACTTTGAAATGTGGTCTTAAACCTTTTCCTTATGATGAAGTAAATTGTATGCAGAGTTTTTTTTTATGTTGCATTACAGCTTGAAATAGTTATTGAAATTTATGCATGACATGCAAATATTTTAGTTTAATAGTTCAATTTAATTTTGTTATTACCTTTGCTCAAATATTGGTTTGACACTTCAAATTGACTATTAACTTATAATGTCCTATGTCAGTAAGTCATATGTAAGCAGAAAAGATCTAAATTTGGGACATATTGGAATTGTCCTGTCTTTCAACCTATCTTTCCAAATTAGGGTCCACTTATCTTGTAAGCCCCTCCTCAACTGCTTAGTGGATCAGTATTTAGTAGAAATATTGGGCATGAAATTTATTTTGATTTTGATGTAATTTAGGCTCATTAAGCATCATTTTTGGTTCCTTTCAAAAATATGAACACAGTCATTGTAAGCTGTTAATTATGATATTTCTACAGTTTGGAAGTTAAGTTTTAATGCATTAATTTCAAAGTATCTGTCCATATGAAATTCAGAAACTATCTATGATAAAGCTGATTCATAGTGTAGAAAAACCCACTGAACATGATGTTTTTTTTTTTTTCGGTCTACTACTGGATACTGGTATGTGTTCTGTAAATATTTCTGAATTAGAAATATAAGTGGTTATGGTAGGTTTTTGATATGCATGAATCTCCTCCTGTCTGCAAAATAATAAAGCAACTTCTAAGTAATAAATATTTGCAATACTCAAAACTGAAAACAGGAGGACAGTTCAGTGACATCAAAATCAGAAGACATGGATAAAATGTGAGAAAAAGGAGGACAGTTCAGAGACACCAAAATCAGAAGATGTGGCTGACATGTGAATACAGGAGGACAAATCAGAAACATCAAAATCACAAGATGTGGCTGACACGTGAAAAAAGGAGGACAGATCAGAGACATCAAAATCAGAAGACGTGGCTGACATGTGAATACAGGAGGACAGATCAGAGACATCAAAATCAGATGATGTGGCTGACATGTGAATACAGGAGGACAGATCAGAGACATCAAAATCAGAAGATGTGGCTGACATGTGAAAACAGGAGGACAGATCAGAGACATCAAAATCAGAACTCGTGTCTGACATGTGAATACAGGAGGACAAATCAGAGACATCAAAATCAGAAGACGTGGCTGACATGTGAATACAGGAGGACAGATCGAAGACATCAAAATCAAAAGATGTGGCTGACACGTGAAAAAAGGAGGACAGTTCAGAGACATCAAAATCAGAAGACATGGATAAAATGTGAAAAAAGGAGGACAGATCAGAGACATAAAAATCAGAAGATGTGGCTTAAATGTGAATACAGGAGGACAGTTCAGAGACACCAAAATCAGAAGATGTGGCTGTCACGTGAAAAAAGGAGGACAGATCAGAGACATCAAAATCAGAAGACATGGCTGACATGTGAAAACAGAAGTGCACTTCAGAGACTTCAAAATCAGAAGATGTGGCTGACACATAAAAAATGGAGGACAGTTCAGAGACATCAAAATCAAAAAATGTGGCTGACATGTGAATACAGGAGGAGAGTTCAGAGACACCAAAATCACAAGATGTGGCTGACACGTGAAAAAAGGAGGACAGATCAGAGACATCAAAATCAGAAGACGTGGCTGACATGTGAATACAGGAGGACAGATCAGAGACATCAAAATCAGAAGATGTGGCTGACATGTGAATACAGGAGGACAAATCAGAAACATCAAAATCAGAAGATGTGGCTGACACTTGAAAAAAGGAGGACAGATCAGAGACATCAAAATCAGAAGACATGGCTGACATGTGAAAACAGGAGTGCAGTTCAGAGACATCAAAATCAGAAGATGTGGCTGACACATAAAAATGGAGGACAGTTCAGAGACATCAAAATCAGAAGATGTGGCTGAAATGTGAAAACAGGAGGACAGTGCAGAGACATCAAAATCAGAAGATGTGGCTGAAATGTGAAAACAGGAGGTCAGATCGGAGACATAAAAATCAGAAGATGTGGCTGACATGTGAAAACAGGAAACAGAGGTGATCAACATAACAGATCAAAATAAAAATTCATTAACAACTGGGGATATATATTATTAAAAAAACATGACAACATACAAAGAACTAAAACACTTGCAATATTAACTACAGTACCAGAAAAAAAATAGGAGTTATGTCAGGTGCACTGGATGGGTAAATATATATTGCTGTTCTTGTCACATCTGTCACACTGCATGTGAGTACAATCCGGTAAGCAAGTTTAAATGGTTGTCAGTCTAGGACAGCATTGAGAGCAATCTCTTTCAAATTTTTGGAGAAAAAAATGATTTTTACATTTTTCTTTCTTTCATATTTACAGAATACGGTTAACATAAGAATTCACATAAAGAATTTCTATAAATTTGGCAGGTAGAGGGTGCTACAGGTTTAACCTTACCAGAATCAGACATTAGTGATACTCAGCATCAAAATATTCTACAGGCAATTAGAACTTTAAGAAAGAAGAAATTTAAACCTAATTCCAAAGCAATGTCAAATCTGATGGAGATGGGATTTGAGGAAGCAGAGGTTGTTGAAGCTTTACGGGTTTCTCGGAATGAACAGAATGCTGCTGTAAGTATGGGTTTATCTTTATAGATTAATGCATGACTTTTCAGTATTGTCATCATTATTAGCCAGAGATCTTGATATTGGCTGAGGGCTTAGATATATGTTATTTCTCAGTGTGAGTACCATATCACTTTCCATTATATCAACCAACCATTGTTTCAGCTGGGAAGAAGTGATGTCGGTGAAGTTAACAAGAGGGCTGATGAAGTGTTGTCTTTCTTTTTGTGTTATTGCCTTGGGACGAAAAGCATACAAAAAAGAAAGCTGTTATAACATATGAAAAAATTTGTGTCATTTCATAACTTATACCAAATGTATATTGGCCAATTAGAAGATGTAAAAACCATGGTCTTCATGTAACATAAGACCATGAACCATGATGTTGTGTAAAAATTTAAAATTTATGTTTTGCAAGTTATAGTACAGGTGTGCTTATTTAGCAAAACTTTTATCTGTTATCCTAAGAATCAACATATTCAGAATGTAGAAACATAGGTCCCTTAATGAGTTAAAGTTGAAAATCACAAAATTTAAATTCAAGTGTTTTAATTTCAACATCATAACAATGGGCAACGTTGAGTTTGTTATGATGTTGAAATTGAATAACATGAGTTGATATTTTGCAATATTCAAATTTCACCATTTATGAAGCTTCTTTCTCTATGATTCCCTAAAAATATTTAGCCTCTAGATATTTGGGATCTGCCATGGCAGAAATTGTAGCGATCTTTCCTCTATGATGTCAATTTTGACCAATCAGGTTTTGTAGAACATGATACATGATCACACACCAACCAATCCCAATCAGTGCTCATTCAAGAAAATTGCACAGGAGGACCAGTGACACTATCCAGTCTACAACACATTTAGACAAGAATTAAGGCATAAGCTGAAATGTAGTTATAAAAACTTCAATTTTTTGACAGAAGTAAGATACTTTTCTTTTGGAACACCAATTCTTTATTAACATTTAAAGCTGTCTTTGAATAGATAATTTTAAAATGTTATGGACAAAAATAGTCATATAAGTTCAGGAAATTGTAAATTTAATTTGTTGCTATATCAATTATTTTGTTGAATTTATTTGAATCTGGTATAACTATTATTCCCATGTATGTCACTACAGCCCCTAGTTAGTATACAAATGTATTATTTTTATTAATCTTAATTTACTAATTTTATGTTGTTAAAAAGTTAAAAAAAATTCTTTGAAGTTGTTTTTGTTTATAAGATAATATTGTGTCATAACAGTTTATCGGAAATGTGTTTGGATACACAAATATTTCGTATTTTTAACTCACTGATATTGTTAGCAACTTCTTGCTCTCATAATTTCAGTACTGTACATTCGTATATTATTTGCATAATCATAAATGACTACACCACCTTATGCTGCAGACCATTGCCATGGAACCATCAATTCTTTATTAGAGTTCAAAATGTACCTCTTAAGTACCATACAGGTACATGTGTTCTATGTCTGTTTTACTTGTATGACATTAAAAGATGAACTTACTGTAATATAGCTGAGAAACACCTTGTCTCCGAGTTTTTTTGATTTAGAAATGTCATGGTTACAAAGTCTTAGTCGATTGATGGACTGTGGCGTTGCACATCAAAGTTCAAAAGTACAAATTTTTCAAGAAAGAAATATGCTTTTTTTGCTAGTAATGTACAAACGTACATTTTGTTAAAAGATGTGAAATGGAAGAAAAAACATGAATACATGTTATCAATCAAACTAAATCTTAAAATTTCAGCTCACTTTTGAATTTCGAACCAAGTCCATACTTACATCTAAGCCAGGGTTTATAGTGAAATATTAGGAATTCAGTGATTGAATGGGAGCTAAGTGTTGTAGAGCATTGAATTGCCTAGATGTTGAAAGTAAGCGTAAATCAGTGGCCAAGAATATTTGACGATTAGTTACTTTGAAGTCTTTAATTTAAAAATATAATTTTCAAAAGTACTTATTTTGGTCAAAAGAACACAAGAATTTCCTCTGATTTTTTGTGAATATATCAAATAACTAAAACGAACCAGTATAATCAGAAATGTATTGGATAGAGATATTGATACATTTGGCAGTATTATGTGATTTTTTCTTTGGTATTAAATAACAATTGAGTTAATGCCACTTCTGGTAGACCATAGGTTCCTGAGATATTCACAATTTCAGTAGTTAGACTTGTCTGACCATGATTCATTTCATGTGTTATTTATCAAAGCTTGCAGTATTACAAATTCATAATTCATAAAACACCAAGGCTTCATTCCTTGTACATTTTAGAATTTTTTGATGCTACATTTGTGTTTCTATTCTGATGCTTTTGGTTTTCAGAAGTTCTTGTATACATTTTTTTTTTGGGATTTAATTCTTCCTTTAAATTTGATTTTAATACTGCTAATGGTAGGTTACTTCTTGAACATGTGTATTGCATATTGAAATTTGCAATTTTTTATGATTGGTACTGTATTTATCCACTGTATTCCATATTACTTATTCAGATACTATCACTGACTCCACTGCATACTTTATTAGCTTGTGTAACCCTTTTGTTTGTATATTCTAAAATTGGAGGTTGATATTGTGCATGTAATTAAGACTTTCAATGATTTTCAACACTTCTAATAATTTCCTTAAATTATAAATGTATGAGTAAACTGAGGGGAAGTTCATGACACATTTGCATACAATAAATGGCAGTAAAAGAGAAAATGTCACAATAATTGTATGGGCTTGTAACTAAATAGATTATTTTTTTGCTGGGAAGGTTGGGAATGGTACTTGAATTTTTGAAGTATTAATATATAATTATATGTATTTTCAGTGTGAATGGTTGTTAGGAGATAGAAAGACCAGACCTCAGGATCTTGAACCAGAAGGTTTAGACCCCTCTAGTCAGATGTATAAAGCTTTAGTCTCAAACCCTAATGTTCAGCTTGGTCTTAATAACCCTAGGTGTCTTTTAGGTAAGTTTCAGGGAGTCAGTATTGCATGAATAACCGTAGGTGTATTTTAGGTGAGTCGTAAGGGAGTCAGTATTGCATGAATAACCGTAGGTGTATTTTAGGTAAGTTTCAGGGAGTCAGTATTGCATGAATAACCATAGGTGTATTTTAGGTAAGTTTCAGGGAGTCAGTATTGCATGAATAAACGTAGGTGTCTTTTAGGTAAGTTTCAGGGAGTCAGTATTGCATGAATAACCGTAGGTGTATTTTAGGTGAATCATGAATAGACCTAGGTGTCTATAAGTTAAGTTATAGACAGTCCTCTGAAATATCAATGGATTTTGATAAGATGCTAGCAAGAGGATATACAGTAACTGATCCTTACTATCAGTTATAGATAGGTTATTGATATTTCAAAGGGTATTCTTCATTTTCTGACGTATTGTTTGTTTATGAATGGAGGAAAATAATTGACAACTCAATTTTGAGACAATATAAAGCTACTATTGGTTTGTGTGCTGAAAAAGGCATTTAAGCAAATATAATTCCAGTCACAGAACAAACAGTTTCCATCTGCAAGATAGCTGTACTGATATGTTCAGAGACTGTAATCTAACAAAAAGGTGTCAGCTATTTAGGAAGATCAATGTGTCTTTTCAACATTCAAATTCAGTTATTTAATACATGTTTTACACATATATTGTGTAACTTCATAAGCAAACACCGTAAATTTGTACCAAAAAAATGTGATTGATTCAGATACAGATTCAGTTTCATGGTCATCATCATAAACTCGTGGATCGTCATGGTGTATACATATGCACCATGAAAACTGATTTATTCAACGTGTCATATTTTTCCTTTCCTCTTTTGTCTACCCCGGACTTATGAGCAATTTATGAGTAACTCGGCTGGTGTTTCAAGAAAAGCAGAGGACGCTTACCCCACTGATGCACCTGGTCCATGCTCCCAGTTTTCAGTGGAGTCCGAGTTGCTCATTTGCTTTTGTAACTTTGTATGTATGATTTTAGTTACTTTGTGTTCTTTGCTGTGTATGTCTGTTTTCCATGTCTGGTCTTTGTCCCTGGATTACATTCTTTTGATAACCACTATAACCTTGGTTCCCTTGATTACTCTTTGTACAGTGGTGCACATTGCCAATAATATTATTTCTGAGTTATCTTGTGATTTTACAGGACAAACAGTGTGAATGGTGTTTGTATTTCTTCAGTTGTGTTTAGGCCAAAGAAACAAGAGTTCTGACTATGATTTTTAAATTTTATAGGCATATGCATTCATAAAACTTTCTGATGAAAAAAAATTCCATTAGCTTATACCTTTTTTGTTTTTCAGCAATGATACAGTTATTAGAGAGCCCTCTGACATTACATCAATGGCTGAGTGATCCTGAAACAGGACCTTTTATTGTACATATCACACGTATATATCATTCGTGGAAATATTCTAATGAAAACGATAGTGCTTCTAAGTGATTGTAACTATATAAATGACCTTGTTCTGTGATATTCTGATGTGCCTTTCTACTATAAATGTTGATGTTTTGAAGTTTTATTGCCATAGAAATACTACTGAAAAATCTGTCTAAACCAAAGCCTGAACCATATACCTGTGAACCCGAAGGAGTCACTAAGTAGAAGCTCTTTAAACTTCTGAATTCGAAGTTGAATTCTGAACCAAGTCCATACATTGAGAAGTTGGGAGTTACGTTTAGTATAGCATTGAATTCGCCTGTATGTTGAAAACAATCCAAGATCAGTGGCATAACATACTTTACAATTAACGAAGACTTCAGTCTTTGATTATTTTAATGTCAATATTCAATCCAGATGGCATTTAGATACATGTATTTTTGGGAGATATGTGAGGAAGGCCATATGAGCTATTGCCATCACTTGGCGTCCGTCCTCGTCGTCCGTTGTCGTCATTAACAACTATACAAAAAACTTCTCCTCTAAAACCACTTGACCAATTAGAACCAAACTTGGTATGAATGTTCCTTGTTTCTTTTGTTCCTTTGGGTATCCTGCACAGAACTGATGTGGGGATTTTTGATTCGTCGAAAAATATGGCCACTTTACTAGAAATAGAACATGGGGTCAGACGGTTTTTCGCATATATCTCCAAAACCGTAGGTTTAGCCAAATTGTTACAGAAGCTGAAATGATTCTTACTTTTATAACTACAAAAGTCTTCAGGGATGAATGTTGTCAGACTACTCCTTTTAAGAGTTATTACCATTGAAAAGGGAAAATGGCGTTTATTTTTTTCCAGTTTTCATATATCTTGAAACTATGATAGATTAAAAGAAACTTTCAATTGTTGAAATGATCTTAACCAAAGACTTCTGAGTCAAAATTGGTGGACGACTTCTTGTTACATTTACTGCCTTTGAAAGGCAAAATTCAACCAGGTGAGCAATTCAGACTTCTGGGAGCCTCTTGTTTTTTCTCATCATTTCTCTCATACAAATTAGGTTTACACCTATGCTGAATTAAATCTGAAATATCTGTAAACCGAAGTCTAAATATACAAAAAAAAACTTTTTAACTAAGCCCTGAATGAATAAAAAAATATGTCAAAAGCCAAACACTGAAATTCTAATTTTGTGTTAATCACAGACTGATTTTAACCCTTTATATACCCCAAAATAATCTTAATATACACTGGTGTCTTTAGTACTAACCAAAACCGGCCTTAACAAAACTACGTAGTTGTATAAAATGGTATTTAATCGAAGATATTTCTTTTCAGTTTTTGTAAGCACACAAACGTTAACCATACATATATGCCATAAAATAAACAATTCTAATGTCCATGACAAGTTTTGTTTTCACTCTCAAAAGTAATTAATTTATACCGTTCGCCTGAATATAGCTGAAATATTGCTGCTCGGGCGTTAAACCCCAACAACCAAACAAATAAAATTTGTATCGATTTTTGTGATACATGTATTGAAAGATATTGTTCATCAAACTGCTGTTTGTTTTTCTATATTGAGTGTCAGTATGTGTTATATGTCTAGCCACTGTGTCTTCTCTGCAGACCCATCAACCAATTACTGAATATACATATCTCCATATTATCTATACTTCTCACCATTTATATCTGGTTTAAACCATTTGAGTTTTCGCAAATCATATTTGATTTTCAAGACATTTGGAATTTTTACCAATCATATCTGCTTTATGGAAATCATTCGGATGTTATCTTCTTACAAAAATACAAATAGTTTAGTACAGATATGATAATGTAAAAGGATTGAATAGCTGGTACAAATTTTTACAGGAGATAGTTGGAGTAACTTTTTCTTAGAACGTTTCATAAATGTTGACTACCATTCGTGAATTGGCCAATTTTCGTGGTTATCTTGGAATTGCAAGATCACTAAGTATGATTCAGTTTATGTTTATATTTTTATATACCCGAAATAAACGTGTTGATAAATAGATTTATTATAATTGTTCGTCCAACAATTGTTTTATCTTATAAAAGTTACCACTCAAATTGTTCAATTAAATCCATTGAAATTTGGAAGAGTAATCAAGGGTATCAAGGTTATAGAGGTAATCAAAAGAATGGAATCCAGGGACAAAGACCAGACATACACAACAGAACATAAAGTAACTAAAATCATACATACAAAGTAACAAAAGCAAATGAGCAACTCGGACTCCACTGAAAACTGGGAGCATGGACCAGGTGCACCGGTAGAGTAAGCGTCCTCTGCTTTTCTAGAAACACCCGGCGAGTCGCTCATAAAAAGTCAAGCCCGGGGTAGACAAACGAGGAAAGGAAAACTATGACACATTGAATAAATCCGTTTTCATGGTGCAGATGGATACACCAGAACGATCCACGAGTTAATGATGACGACCATGAAACTTCTGTAGTGGTGACTTCAATCTTGTAGCAATATAACCCTGTTTCAGAAGCCTATTTGTTAGAGTTCTAACGCGATACAAAAAGTCTGCGTAGTTCCGGCAAGCTCTGGCATAACGTATGAGTTGTGATTTGAACACTCCATACGCAGGTGCTGAAGGGATGTTACCGCAGATGAAAGGAAAGTTGACAATTCTGAATGAAAACTCATTACGTTTGTCGTAAAGTTTGGTCAATAGTTTTCCTTTACCATCAATTTCTAAGTGTAGGTCAAGATATGAGGCTGACCTTGCAGTGTCTGTAGTATCCCTTATCTCAATTTCTTTGGGGTAGATATAATGTATCAAATCCCCGAAATTAGGATTGTTTAAATATAATACGTCATCTATATAGTGGAAACAGGTTCAAGAATCTAGCCAAACGATACTCTTTCTTACGGATCAAATCAGCTATAAAGCCGCATTTTGTAAAACATCTTCTGTATATTTGGAAGATGATTTGGAATTATTTCTTACAAAGTATGGGGAATCTCTACCAAGAACTATATATTTGTACCTAGGTGTGCCATCTTTTTTGGAAGAACAACGATGTTTAATGTTTTAAGTCGGGATTTTAACTGAGTATGGGGAATAGAAGCATACAGTGTTGAAAAATCATAGGTTTTAATGCTATTATATTCAGTAATAGAATGGAACAAATGTTAAATGGCATGAAAATGTTTTTAGGATGATTGCTAAGAGACATAATTCAACACAAATGTAAAAACCGTAAAAGATTATTCAATGACATCACTTGTCGAGTTGATAATGATGTTTTTAAAATGATTGGTTTATATTTCATTTCACCATCGTGTGTCTTAGACCACTATTCTAGATTTTATCAATTATTCGTTTTACGTAGTTTAATATATTTTCTGAATGAACACATTAAAACAAAAGCACCTCGATTGAACTTAGAAATTCCTTAAATAAGTATCTCTCATATTTCCATGGTAGACGTATTGATTTAGTCTAGTCCTTGACAATTTTTGTGTTGTTTATATCGTCAATTTTATTTGTAAGTTGACAGTGTAAATCTAAGATAAGAGTGCAATGTCGAGGCGTTTTGGGGCTTTCCAAAATTGTGAGGAAAATTATTTATGCAACAATCACACTTTAATATTAAAGAAGTTAACTGATTATACAGTTATTAGTAGAAGAGGATTGTTCAATAATAATCTTTTTATGTTCATCAGTTATTGCTAAAAGGTTGTGAATCATAATAGCAATTATACAATATTCTATTTGTATAGGCCAAACCCCTGTCTTCCATTGCGGCGTGAATATACCGATGGTACATGTAATTAAATGGCATTTGCATTCTATACTGTCGTAATCGACACCGGAACAAAGAATGATTTATAAAGAAAAATTGTTTCTCATTGTTTTAGAAGAAACTGAGTATTTTTCAACCGAGCACTTATAAAGAATTTGATAACTGACCTTTCGAGACGCATTTTCCTACACCCCTGATTCAGAAGACTGTTACGCAGATGTTTATGGCGTTCAAGGAAGTCAGAGTAGTTAGTACTTGCTAGCGAATCAATTGTGAAATATAATCACCATATGCAGAATATAAAAGTTTATTGGTGCACTCGTAAGGAAAATTTTAAATTTTAAAACTAAACTAGTCTCTTTTATCATAAATCTTAGTACTGAGATGACAACTGTTGTCGAATTCTAGATTCAGTCCAAAAAGAAGCTGAATAAGCTGTTTCCGAAGAAATTGTAATCAAGGGAACCAAGATTCCAAAGAAGGCAATACGGGGACAAAGACCGTACAGGGAAAACAGACAAACACAACAAAGAACAGAAAATAACAGAAATAATACGTACAAAGAAAAAAAGTAAATGAGCATCTCAATACCATGTATATTACAAGCTATACGATCTGTGATTGGAGTGGGCACAATATACAATTTCTTGTACAATGAGAATTCAAGACGAATATTGGTAATAGTAATAATCTGTAAACTGCAAGCAGGGAATCAATGTGTATGTATTAATGTAATAGCAAAGTTAAACTCCACGATACTCATATAGTAAAGCGAAACTATGAAAAACCTTAGCCACTATGATATGAAAAAGACCACTTATTCCTCTTTACATTTTCCTAATGTCTTAAATAAACGAAGATTATGAAAACAACAGGGATAAGAAATTAATTATCAAGTAAACCGATGATACAAAAGCTAAACTGAAGTCGATATGCTTTTATTGTTATAAAGTTAATCCTTCACTGTTAAAGTCATAGAATCACTCAATTCAGGAAATACATTGATACAAGAAAAACCCAGCTCTACAAAACCTAGTATTGCATAGCATCTTTATTCAAACATGACGATCATCTTGTTATTGATGACTTGATCTCCAGTTGTTAATCTTTTATTCAAATTCTTTGAAACTAGTTTACAAAGAATGAACAGTAGCTGAACATGTATACATTTAAAAACTGCTTTATTAAGGTGTAATGCAGCTTTTTTGTATATTGAAATTTCAATGTTCAAACCAGAACAATAAAATCAAGTACAATATAAAGGTGCTGCACTTAAAGTCAAAGTTCGTACAATCTCTTTATAATCTGTTTATATTGTGGGTTAAGTAGTAGTTATATATTAGTCTTTTTCCCCAGCATGTGGTTAGTTTTATCATCACAAGTGATTCACATATACTCATTTATCAGCATAAAGATTTTATGCTGTGAAAAAAATGTTGATATTTTTTTGTTTTTATATTTTTTGTATCGTGAAAGATGGAAGTGGTCTTTACTAAAAATATCTCTTTTTTTAAATTAAGGGAGAAAACAACTGTAGATAGCGAAAAATTAAGGCCTTTTCGATACATGGATGTGTCTTGTTTTAGTCTGAAAGATTTAAAGCTCCTAACGAAAGGTGCCTGTCCATGGGACATTTTCTATTGACATCGGCCTCAATAGAAAACGAGTTCTAATCATTCGTTGTTAAACATAAGTTGATATTTGAATACCTCTCGATCAGAGTCTAATGGCGCATCTTGTAATCAACCAAAACCAACATTATCATTTTTAATCGTATGAATATGTCGATGTATGCAATACTTGGAAGCTAGAATTGGATTACTGTAGCGTCCCTGTTGCCACAATATGAATAAAGTTATATCTTTCTCTTTTTTTTAAATCCTATGTTTAAGCTAAAAATCAGTAGTGATAAAAGTGCTACGAATTGTCCATATATAGATGGTCTGAATGATCGCTTAAAAGCTTTCGTTGACGTTCAGGAATGGGCAGAACTTGTTTACTTGTTATACAAATATAGCACATCAATCGAGTTGTGACAAACATTTAAAAATGAAGGAAATAAAGAGTAATCAAGGGAACCAAGGTTATAGCGGTAACCAAAAGAATGTATTCCAATGTACACAACAAAGAACACAAAGTAACTAAAATCATACATACAAAGTAACAAAAGCAAATGAGCAACTCGGACTCCACTAAAAACTGGGAGCATGGACCAGGTGCACCGGTAGGGTAAGCGTGACATGTGTATGTCTTGGAGTTAAAGTATCATCTCCATGCCAACCAATGAACAATTAAACTTCTACATGTCACCAGAAGGACTTCAGTGATGGGCAAAATCCATACCATGAAGCAAGCTGTAAAGAGCCCCAAGTAAAACTATCAATAAAGGACGAAAATGGACCTCATCTATAAAAAAAATGTAAAACAAAAAACAATGAACGTAAAAAAAGACAACAACTGGACTAGAAAATCCTGGTTTGGGACATGCACATAAAGTATACCATTTTTGTAAAGAGTTATTTCCCGACAGATACAGTTGATATATGCCACTGTTATTATGTTTAATGCTTTATTTTTTCTTCTACGCCAAATCATCTGCCATCAACTTCGAATATATATACAACAGCCCTTTACATTAGTTTTTAAATAAATCCTAGACAGGGGAAATACAATGTCTACCTCCGTCTATAAACAGAATCTGCCCAGTTATAAACGAGGATTCTCCTGTGAGGAAGAACTTGATGGCTTTAGCAACCTCTATCGGAGCAGCAGCACCCCCTAAGGGCTGTAACTGATTCTGGTTTTGCAAATACTGAAAATTAAAAACAGAAGACTTAACGACTGCTAGTACCTAAAATAATGAGATACTGACGAGTTGTAAGGATAGAGTAAAAATCTTGTGTGACCACCGCTTTTATGGCACCAGAAATCCTCGTCCTTCATGCACAATTCCTTTGGATGTAGATCAGTCATATACGGTGTCATTAAAATCGATGAAGCAGTAATAAGTAGTTGTTGCATTTATGCGTTTCAAAAATAATATGCAAAAAATGCTATGACATTTCTATCTCAAAATTCCTTCGGCAACTCTAATTTTTATTGTAACTTGGAATTGATAGACATCCAAATTTTGAACATTTTTGTCTATCTTAGCTAGTCACCTCTACCGTTATACACACCATAAAAAGAATTAAACTATAATTTATTAAGGAATAAAGTTCTTATATTTTCCCAGTTATTTTATTTAATAACATTGTTCGTAAGTATATTTTTTTTTATCACATGCGACAACCGAAAACATGTATTGTTTGTGAGCAAATACTAACATGGATCAAACCATATAACGTAAAACGTATAAATCAATTCATGAGCATTGACTTTTCAATAATGAAGATCTCAATAAACTTCTGTTATCCTCCGATAATTTGTATATGATTTAATTACAGAATATACCTTTTCATAGTTCTCCTCCGACATACCAGCCCGTCTCTGGAAATCCGTCATTATTACTCCTGGACTTAATAACAGAAGCAGAAATAAAAATGTTTAGAACCGTTATGTTAAAGAATCAGCCAATGAGTGGCACCCCATGTCTTCATTTTTTTAAATTCTCAAATATATTCAGCACACCTATAGGAAACAACTAAAAATTACATCAATTGACCCTGAAGCATCTGTTACCTAGACATTATTTGAATGCTTGTATAGGGTAGAAGTACGGAACATTTTCTTGACATTTTTCCCTAGTGCATTTGACCTATTAATATCTTAAAAGGCACACTTTGACGGTTATTTCTTCAGATAATGAAGCATTAATACTTGGGAAGTACTTTTAGTCACTGTTTTTTTTTCTACATGTGTCACACTTTATACACATTTTGCTTGATTCTTAAGCAGAGAAGTACTTAAAATTGCAAATAGTCCGGTGAAAACGAAGCCCGGACGTTAAAAGTGCATTATATGTGTAATGAGATCACATTGCAACAGTTTAAATACGTTAAAGTCTAATGAAAACCGTCCTTCATTGGACTTAATTTCATTACGTAATTGAACTGCATCTAAAGTGCTAATCATATTCTTGGTTAAAATACTTTAAAAAATAAACCAGAAAGACTTCAAGTAAAATGTATTCGAAAGACACTAGAGAAAAAAAGGACACATGGAAAAAATAAACTGACAAATGATATAGCATTTCATTAGAAGTGTTCAGTTTTGACAAAACTAGACGAAGTTTTAAATCAAAAACCATAAATGTCTTTTCATTGCGATCAAATTACACCATTATTTCCATACGTACTTTACCGAATTCACCCGTACTTTCTGAGGAGCAAGATCTGTAAAACAGAGAAAAACAAATCTGATCGTTTGGCGACATCAATAGGAGAAATAATGTGCTGGTTTATTTTGTAAATCTGACAGTCTTAAGTCGTGAAGTGCTGTAAATTCCAAAATTATCTCTGTCTAATATAATGTATGATGGTTTCATAAAATTGAAACTTTCTTCCTTTCAAGTAATTTACTTAAATTTTATCTTCATATACTTGTAATGAAGCACAGAAGCGCTCTTAATGTGACAATATTACTTCTGAAAGCAGTAAAACAGACGAATATGACAAAACATTGAGTTGTTATCAACAAAAAGAACTTTCAGCCATCTTTGTGTGGAAGAGCAGTGTTAATTTATCTGGAATTCTATATGTCAAGGAATGAAAAAATGAAACTGACTCACCAATTGCAAGGCATTTAGTAAACATATCAAGTGCAGATTTTGCCATGCAATATGCCGGACAAGGACTGAACTGGAAAAAGATTACAATGAATAATTTTCAGCATTTTAAACATGTAAGGCCTTGATGGAACAACTGTGATCATTTTTCGTTTGATTTGACTAATTTCCGTTTAGGTCTATGTACTGTAAAACGTGTCTTCAACAAACTCATTTCGGACTAAAGGTTTTGTTCACGTAAGGAATTATTTGGTTAACATAGGTCTAAATGCATTTAAATTTATGAAATGTAACCTTAGACAATATCTTTTCAGACAAGTTAACGATTTATTTATCATTTGTTCATATTTGTTAGCTACTAATTGTCTCATCTAAGAGGAACTCAAATTTTAATCCTGGTACGTAAAAGATATATCACATAAGGCGCACTTACAAAATCACACACACACAAAAAAATAAAACCCAACGCTAAATATATCATCACTCATAGCCCTATTTTGAAAACATTATACGTATTTTAAGGCAGCTGATAACTCTTAGGTTAACTTAAAATTTATTTAAAATTTTTAACATTATGTAAGTATGTCATTCTAAGTTAAACCACGGATTAAAACAATAAAAACTTGATTTATGTATGGAATCAAGGTCTAATACAAAACAAATTGTTAAAACGTGAATCAAAAGTCAAAGATGATTGAAAAATACGAATCAGAGGAAAAGGTAAAAATATTTGTAAAAAACGTACAGAAATCGATAGGAAACACAGGCGTAAGACAACAAAACATGGAAACATGAACCAGATGTATCAGTAATCAGTTACAAAAGGATTAGCTATTGGAATATGCCCAAAACTAATTTGGGGTAGCAATAACTATTTCAGAAATTAACTTACCGCTCGTTGTCCTGAAATACTCGACACATTTATGATGGTTCCTACACGGAAAGAAATATAAATTTATATCCCATATTTAGATTAAAATATACCTTTCTTGTATACGCATTATAAATGTTTGTTTAAACCTTGTATCGTTTACCCTATATCGCATATCCTATATCACACCCTTAGATCTATATCGAATACCCTATATCACACCTCTAGACGTATATCTAAGACCCTTTATTACACCTCTAGACCTATATCACCTACCCTAAATCACACCCATAAACCTATGTCGCATACCCTATATCGCGTTCACGTACCATACTCGTAGTATAGTTAAAATATATGATATAATAAACATGACAAGTCAAAATCTGTATCACGTGTGGTATCAACCCGAGACTCTTATATCACCCCAAGGTGATACAGAAATTTGACATGCTATATTCAGTATGTCAGAAATATGTAGTGTTCTAACATTTTCAGGGGTATATGGGGATAGGGAATAAGATTGTCGGGTGGATGGGGCTGGGATATGGGGATGTGGGGAATAGTACATTGTGTATTAGGAATATTAATGGAGGGAACATAAAGTACACTGTGTAGGAGGAATTGGGGGAACATAAAGGGAACATGGATTCGAACAGTTATAAATTATAAAAAAACAAATCACAATCCTAGGATATCAATAAGACAAGGAAACTAGACATACACAACAAAGAACATGAAAGGTAAACCTTGAAAATACAACTTGTTGATATGATCGTCTCCTTATCATAACTATTTTTGTCATTCATTGAAATTTAAATGAGTCGTGTAAGGTATCATGTTTTTAATAAAATGAAGTTTTGATGTAACTAATATAACATACGTCAGGACGACGTCTTACATCTATTTTCGTTTTGTCCTTCTATAAGACATCATACCTTTCGTTTTGATCAAATGTGGTATACATCTTTGTGACAGATTAAATGGAGCCTTGACGTTGATATCCATGATGCTGTCCAATATTTCTGGAGTTGTCTCCATCATCGTCTTATAGTTACCACTGCCCGCATTATTGACCTGACAAAATATCTTCAATTACATACAGGAAAAAAGTTATATGTGAAACAAACGAGAAATTATAATGTAAAATTTTCCTCTACTCCATAGGCATAGCGAGATTTAGAAGACTTTATATAACCTGTGTTCTAATTAAATTTTACTACGTAAATTTTTAGTCTAGTTTGTTATTTTTACATCTTTTTTTTTCTTTTGTTTTTTGTTTTTGGTATTTGATGATTTATCTCTTTTTAATTTGATTGTGTTACTTGAAGTATGTAACACAAATGATGAATATATCTTTTTTATTAATTTTGATGAGAAATGATCAACTGTTTACCCTTTTTAAGTTTTTATTTTGCAAGACACATGCATTAGTTTTTATCGAGTTACTAACAATAGTAAATATTGACGTATGTTTACACGTGTATGTTAGTCTAAATAAAGATTATCATATTCTAATTTTTCATGAATACTTTTGAAAGTATTTGTACAACGGTTCTATTTTGTAACAAAAATATCAAATTGAAACGGGCACACTTACCAGTCCGTCTATCTGTCCGAATGTAGACAAGGTTTTCTTGACAAGATTATCCAAATCCTTTATACATATGACATCGCATTTTACAATTAGTGTCTGAAATATATATTGTATATAAATATAAACTGTATGTATGTATAAATTTAAAAAAAAAGCAAGCTGTTGTCATGAAATATATATAACATATAAAGGATTATCATATTCTTCACTTTCCTCAGAAAGAAAAGTATTGGGATATTTTCGTTTTTAACACTAAGTTACCTACCGTTATTTAACCGATATTATAAATCACAACATATCTTCACCATAAGAAGAAATATGTTCTTTTTAATTTATACTTTTCCCGTCTTCTCTCGATAAGATTTGAGCAAATATGTTGAGAAGAAAGCTTCTTACAATGATATGGTAGGCTTGTACTAATAGCCGACAACAAATTTACATGTATATACAGAAAACTACATAAACGTATATAAAATACAAAATGCACAATCATATGTACTGCAATTTTTAATATACTGTACACGTGTTTCATTTCAAGGAGTAATCTCTCATAATCAGCATAAGAATCAAGTTTATAGGAAGCTCTAAATAAAAAAATGAATTGTATACAAAGAGTACTCAGAACCAACACTATTGAAATAGGAAACCAAATCGATCAGCGAGAAGTTCTACTTTGTGCAATACAAGAATTGAAGTATCAGTTTTGTTTTATGTATTTCGAAATTTGTAATACTACTAATTTTGATAAATATGATTATAAAAAAAATATTATATAATAAATGAATCACAATTAGTTCATTTATCACTGATATTGGTATGTCTATTTGATCACTTTATCTGTAGATAATCCTTTATTGTGACATTCTTTTGCTACTTGTTGTAAACGTTCTTCATTCCTTGCCGACAGAACCAATTTGACGCCAAATGGTGCTAAATACAAAGCAGTGGCCTCCCCAATACCAGAACTGGCACCTACAACAAAATACCATGTTAACATTTATGAAATTGAGTGTCATATAAGGCTTTTCTATGGCATGATGTCACAAATATTATACGATCGATATTGTGAACTTTTTAAAAAATAGACTAATGAAACGACCTTGACGTAAACCTTTGCACCAGACCTGCTTGTTTCGAGTAGGATGGAACACGACGTTATACTCTCCGCCGCGCTAAGAATACTGTCACTCAACTATTTCTATGAAAAAACGGTCGAAGTCATGCGGTAAACAGGAAGTAGATTAACGAATAACCTTAAAAGAAAAGAATACGGAACAAATAATCATGAATAGCAATGTACTCAATATCTTCGCATTTCCTCTGATAGAAGCTATAATATCTGTTGCAGGAATGTGTAATAGGCGGTCGGACGAACAAGGTGATTGCATTACATCAACGACATATAATTACATAACCAAATTAAATGGATATTAAAAAATGACATACTTTCAACTTAACCTTAAATTCATAATAAGATTAGTGAAAAGGGTCAGATAATAGCGTGTCCCTTACCATGTCGTATTTTAACAATTTTATGACCAACCATAGTTTTTGATACTAAAAATATAATAAGCTATCAAACGCATTTGCTGGAGTCCTAAAATATTTGCTAGTAGTAAACGATGTTGTAAACCATTTCAAAATCAGGCAGACTACAATCTGTAAAATGAAGAGCTCGTGCATTATTTGAACTTACCGGTGATTATAACAACTTTGTCTTTGAGAGACTCCATTTATAAATAGCTGACGTTGATTGTTTGTACGGTAGACCGTTCAGGACAAAATTCTCTAAATCAGATAAGTCGGGGCCTAAATGTTCAATTTGCATTGTCTCTTAATTCTTATGTCTTATGTTATGTCATTGGATTATTTCGATTTTTTTTATTAATAAGCTTCAATAACATATGGATTAATATTAATATTTATATTTGTTAACAAACTTTACATCAACTTTAAAAAGTGCTCTTTGGGGAAAGATAAAATACAACATAATTATTCTATATTATTGTCGATTAATTTTTGATTGCCCGCAACCTCACTGTCAAGTAATTTCTGCACGACGTCTATAATACTATACTGTTTCTGATTGATGAAGGATCCTCGAGTATCGTGTAAATGTTGACAATTTCGGTTTTGCATTTTAAATATGTTGTATAAGCTTTCCGGATCTTTTATTCGGGTGGTTATGATTGTATCAATAAAGAATGAAGAAAAAACTTTTTTTAAATCAGATTTTTATTTTTTTCAATTGTTAAACCATGTCCTCTTTTGAGTTATACGATTAAGTAAATGGAACAGAAAATATTCATGTTATTGACTTTTATTCCATCTGTGGCAATGACATGTTATTAATACTTTATTGTCAACCGAGAAATTTGCATCGGACATGAGGTGTTTAAGAGTAATCAAGGGAACCAAGGTTATAGTGATAATCAAAAGAATGTAATCCAGGGACAAAGACCAGACATGGAAAATAGACATTCACAACAAAGAACATAAAGTAACTAAAATCATACATACAAAGTAACAAAAGTAAATGAGCAACTCGGACTCCACTGAAAACTGGGAGCATGGACCAGGTGCACCGGTAGGGTAAGCGTCCTCTGCTTTTCTAGAAACACCCACCGAGTTGCTCATAAAAAGTCAAGTCCGGATTAGACAAACGAGGAAAGGAAAACTATGACCCGTTGAATACATGAGTTTTCATTGTGCTGATGGATACACCATAACGATCCACGAGTTCATGATGACGACCATAAAACTTCTGTAGTGATGACTTCAATCTTGTAGCAATATAACCCTGTTCCAGAAGCCTATTTGTTAGAGTTCTAGCGCGATACAAAAAGTCTGCGTAGTTTCGGCAAGCTCTGGCATAACGTATGAGTTGTGATATGAACACTCCATACGCAGGAGCCGAAGGGATGTTGCCACAGATGAAAGGAAAGTTAACATTTCTGAATGAAAAGTCATCACGTTTGTCGTAAAGTTTGGTCAATAGTTTTCCTTTACTATCGATTTCTAAGTGTAGGTCAAGATATTAGGCTGACTTCACAGTGTCTGTAGTATCCTTTATCTCAAGTTCTTTTGGGTAGATGCGATGTATCAAATCCCTGAAATTAGGATTGTTTAAAGATAATACGTCATCTATATAGCGGAAACTGAGATTGAAGGATCTAGCCAAACGATATTCTGTCTTTCTGATGAGATCAGCTATCAAATCAGCCTCATAAGAGTGAAGGAATAGGTCAGCAAGTAAAGGAGCACAATTTGTTCCCATTGGAATGCCGACCGTTTGTTGAAAAACAGTCCACCACACTGGACAAATATGTTGTCGATTAAAAATTCCAGCATTTTGTAAACATCTTCCTCTGTATATTTGGAAGATGATTTGGAATTATTTCTTACTAAGTATGAGGAATCTCTACCAAGAACTATATATTTGTATCTAGGTGTACCATCTTTTTTGGAAAAAACAACGATGTATAATGTTTTTAAGTCGGGATTTTAACTGAGTATGGGGAATAGAAGTAAACAGTGTTGAAAAATCATAGGTTTTAATGCTATTATATTCAGATAATAGTCTTGAACTGATTGTCTCAAAAAGATCTTTCGAATTTTTCAGGATCCACATTGAATTAATACCACTACGGGAGTAACAAGTGTTGTGGTAGGACTGTAGACCCTCTTTGACAGTTGTGAGTATAGGAGTTAAAAGTTTTGAAAGAGGTTTGGTGGTACATTTTGCAGATCCAGCTATGAAACGTTGTTTGTATGGATTCTTGTGAAGTTTAGGAATAGATATGTTACGACTTATTATTGTCTATGCGAACGTTTTTTCCATATCGCCACTTTTTTTATGATTATATGTCAACATACAACTCATCATGCAGGAAAATATGAACTTGAGTGAATCTTTTGTGTCCTTCGTCGTAGTCGTCGTAAAATGTTTTTTTTTTTTTAAACCTACCGGAGTTTTGGAATAAATCATTATTCAATGGTTGGCCTGATATTGCATTGTGTCGATTTATACAATATGTGTAAAACATATATACCAGTTATATTTACAATACAGAAGACCAAGAAAAAAGACTGAAACTAATCTTGAAGAGTCCTGTGATAAGATTTACTTAACTCCTAACCAACAAACACAAAACAAAGCAAAGCAAAAATGAATGATAGGCAGTGACCAAACGTTATTCTTTTACACATAATATTGCCTCGAATCATTTCATGATTGCTGAACTAGCCGTTAGAAAACCTAATCGGTCAAAGATTTAAAATTAAAAGATATGACAACTCGATATTAATCAACAGCGTGACTAGATCGACATCAAATTACATCCTCTGTACAGTTGTTAACGTGACGTGGGTTTACTGTTAGAAAAAAATGATTTCTGCATGCTGGGGATATCTTTTATCACGTTTTATCTGCTAAAACTAATGTCTTTAGTATCTCATTTTAGGTAAAATTCATTAAACGATTAAGTGAGAAACTCTATGGAATCTTGCATCAAATGACTTTCAAATAGGATTGCACATGTCATGATCAATAACGATTTACTATTCACTGAAACTGTCTTTTCAATGTTTATAAAAGCTCCGTTAACCACGCAACGGGAAATTCGAATCGACAATAACCAACAGTAAACCGAAATCAAAACGTTAAAGAAAGTTAAAAACAACAAATTAAAATTATAACGGTAGAAAAAAGAACAGATATGGTGAAACGCACAAATGCACCATCGTATACTCTTTATAAAAATAGAAAATGCAAATGAGTTCACCAAAAGGTCTTTAATTAGAACAACACCCTCAAGACAGTCAAGTAAGCTCTGAAAGAAAGGTCCCGACAACACAATTAATAAAATACATGATAACAGAACGTTCAGAAGCCAAATAAAAAACATGAAAAACTCCAATGGCTGTGCAAGCCATTTTAAAATGTAAATACGGCAAATTCAATTTAAGTGGTATCATTATTAATTTTAAATTTTGACATTTTATGCCACCAAAAAAGCATGTCTTGTTTATCAAGGTATTTAAGTTTGCTATAACTAAGGCTGTACCAAACAATTTTACATCATTTGTTAACAAGTATCAAGTAACAAGTGTCATTCGGCAACTGTTGGTTTGCGGATATATACGGGCATATTAAATGTACGTGACTGCAAAATCTGTCAGTATAAAGAATTGATGCTATTAAAAATTAGCACAAATGCATTGAAGCCCATCATTCCGAAAAATGCTTACGACTGTTTTGTATGAATATATCATCACTCAGCATTTGTGAAATCAAGATAACCCTTTCTAACTGCATGAATTTATTCAAATTATGTAATGCAGAATTACAATCAGAAAATTGAAAAAAAAAATGAATAATCTATTTCTATAGAATACCGCACGTGTCTGGAGCATGTACCAAGCAATTGTACAAAAATTTCCATGTGACAGTTTAATCAGTAAAGATTATCATTTAAATGCATGTTAATGAGAAATGTTGCCTCTTATGACTCTTTTACAAAGGACATATCCCACCGCGAAAAATGACGAAAGTTTTTTTATTTTCGTTTCTCATACTATTAAAATATCTATAATGTACTGTGTTTTAACTTCGTGATTACATCGCAAACAATGTGGGTAGAAATTACACTATAGCATGCAAGCTCATTGCGATTTCAATAGAACACGAGATTCAATTAAAAACTCAATAAAATTAATATTTTTGGAATATCAATGAGTAAAAGCACCAAAGAATTGTTAATCATTTACAGCTAAGTATTCATTTCATCAGACATGGTTTTCTCTTCTTTATCATATTATATGATGTAAAGTATATTACATTTAATATCATAACGTATTAATCTGCATTTACAGCACTTATTCCTGACAAGCAAACAATAACAACCTTCCGGAACACATTGTTGGTAACAACAATATTAAATTACTTTAACAATGTCATTAACCAATGAATATACGATTTTTCATTAAGGAAGTGTCTCAATTTTCTTAAGTACTCATGCTACCAGCTTACAAAAATTGTTCTAATTACAACTTTTAATTTCTAGTACTGGTCTCTTGTTTGTTTGTATGTAAGACATTAATTTAAACGAGATGTTATGTGTATTAAAAAGTCAAGACATGTCAAATGCAGGTCTCTTCTGTCATCATAATCTCATCAAAGGATAGGCATTGAAAGAGTAATCAAGGGAACCAAGGTTATAGCGGTAATCAAAAGAATGTAATCCAGAGACAAAGACCAGACATGGAAAACAGACATACACAACAAAGAACATAAAGTAACTAAAATCATACATACAAAATAACAAAAGCAAATGAGCAACTTGGACTCCACTAAAAACTGGGAGCATGTGCCAAGTGCACCGGTAGGGTAAGCGGCCTCTGCTTTTCTAGAAACACCCGGCGAGTTGCTCATAAAAAAGTCAAGCTCGTTGAAGAAATCAGTTTTCATGGTGCAGATGTAGTGATGACTTCAATCTTGTAGCAACATAGCCCTGTTCCAGAAGCCTATTTGTTAGAGTTATAGCCCGATACAAAAAGTCTGCGTAGTTTCGGCAAGCTCTGGCATAAAGTTGTGATATGCACACTCCATATGCAGGTGCTGAAGGGATGTTGCCACAGATGAAAGGAAAGTGGACAATTCTGAATGAAAAGTCATCACATTTGTCGTAAAGTTTGGTCAATAGTTTTCCTTTACCATCGATTTCTAAGTGGGTCAAGATATGAGGCTGACTTCACAGTGTCTGTAGTATCCTTTATCTCAAGTTCTTTGGGGTAGGTGCAATGTATTAAATCCCCGAAATTAGGATTGCTTAAAAATAATACGTCATCTATATAGCGGAAACTGAGATTGTAGGATCTAGCCAAACGATATTATTTCTTTCTGATCAGATCAGCTATTAAGTCGGCCTCATAAGAGTGAAGGAATAGGTCAGCAAGTAAATGAAAATATACAAAATATACGTCCACCGGATCATGCTTTAGAAATTATACAGGGAGGACAAATCTTGAATATTAATATATGGAAACTTCTGAACTTTGGTCAAACTATGAACTTTGGAAAATACTTTTTGCCATTCTCTTGGCAAGACTTCAAACCGTACTGTTGTGAGATCGTCGGTAGCGTCACCGACAGCGTCCCATACTACTTGATCTGTAAGCATGAATACACATTTAGGCCGGATGATACCAATTATGGATTATTAAGTACATGACGTTAGTAGTACAAGACATCAAAAGATGTTGAATTGTAGGTTAGGGGGTCAAACCGACGATGAACGTCACAGTATATGACGTCTGAAACGTCAGGTGTTATGTAATGATTAGTATAGAAATGGACAATTTCTTTATGTGGCGGAATTCGATTTCGAGGTTTTTTAATGAAGCAATTTATTCACTCTGTCAAGTTCACACGCAATCTCTTTTTCACTTAGTTTAGATTATATGAACTAGTTCATAAATTATTATAATAAAGATGGATTTGTTTGGCGAGACATCGACGAGAAACATCAAAATTAACACAAGAAGAAAAAAAATAATAACGGAAAAGAACAAAAATTATCACAGCAAAAAAAAAAACAAACAAACAGTACGAACAGCTTCAAAAACTTGGAGGGAACGGTTATTAGAAAGGACTTCAGATATTTTTGAAGCATCAATAGCTATGGCTCACTCATGCCACATTCCCTAAATAATAAATATTAGATCTGTATTTAGGCAAACATAATGAACCCATTGAATAAGATACAAACGCATCATTGATTTGCAAGATGATTGTAAATAGAAGTTTCAACAAAAGTGATTTCGAAGTGGGAATCGATACAGAAAATAAACACCTGAGATTTACATTCATATGTACCTTTAAGGATAATGTGTTTACTTAAAGCATTAATTAGAATGGTTAGTTTACTCTGAGTTCAGGTCATCGACCAAATGTTTTCCTGAAATTTTATGCAAATCGCATCTGATTCGAGAATGATCAAGTCTGACGTGGTTAGATTATTTAAATTCCCGACAAGGAAGTGCGTGACGTCCTTTGCCAGTTGATTTTTTTCAGAATCTTTGAAATTGGTTGTGTTTTATTTATAGTTGACAATGCGGTGTTTAGGTTTTGAAAGGAAAAGACGCGTATCTTCGTTCCCTGCGTACCCTTCATATCCAATCATCCAATATCAGTTGAAAGTTGCTACCTTGAGTTGACAATCAGTGTTTTTTTTTTCGATGCTTTCACACTTGGAGAAAACAATATCATTTCACATTTTTCATACAGAATTCTCCCTCAACTGAGATAAAATAGTTTCATTGACGTAAAACGGTCATTCTGAAGATGGGGTCAATTATTACTTTAGTTTAATCCTTAAAGAAAATAATCGGATTGGTACAAACAAATTGTAAAACATATTTGAAGTTTGGATAAAGAACTGTTCCGTGATATGTACTTTAATCTCGATAGTCGTATTTAATTACTGGAAATAGAAAGCGATGGCCACACGATATCGTAAATAAAGCGATAAAGTTTGTCTTCAAACCTAGCACCTCGGACATCAATTTAATTGAAAATAGACAGAAACATATTCAGGTCGCTTCATGTAATTAAATAGTAGTCTTATTAAGAATCATGCAAATTTTACAATATGTAATTCACCATAAAAAGGCTTCACATTTTTATGTTTGTTATTAAGTTGCTTTATATGTCTATATGATGAAATGTATGATTACTCATTCCAATCTGTCTGCTCATAGGAGATAATCAAATTTGGACATCCAACACTTTCTATGGTATCTTGGTGTCATTTACATAGTTATCTCCCTTACTTTTGAATTCTACAGCACACACATATATTTTTATCTCCTAAGAGCAAGGATTTTTATAAAAAGCCGCATGTTAATTTCTGTTCACTATAACATTTAAACAAAATATCAAAAAAATGAAAATATGTTGGCTTTCCAACGATGAATATCATTTTGCATGATTCTTAGCTGGAGTACTACATAGATGTAAGTTTCAAAATGTATGCACTTCTTGTCCTATAATCAGGTTAAATTTTATTAGGTGTGGCAAATGAAAAAAACAACCTGCCTGGGTTTTATTGCATAATTAAGTGTTTATACTTCACAACCTCCAGAAATGAATATCAAAGTGTTCGTAAACTTTTTCTAGTATGTTCTTAGTAGAACAAGTTTTATTACAATGCACTATGTAAAAGTTCCCACACCTTTTGGCATAATAAGCAAAAACATATCTTCGGCACAGATGATTCAGGATAATTAAATATTCTTACGGTTGTTTTTGAGATGTTTTGAATATATTTGTGATAATGATGTGTCATCTATGCCCAAAATGGTACTTGAAGAGTGAAGTACCAAAAAGTGATGTCAATGCTACATAGCAAACTTAAATCGAGATAATAGACGAAAATTTTCAATCCAATAAAAAATAAGATTGTTTTGAAGTTAAATTCAGTAATACAGATTAGTTGTCAAGTCTTGTGTGCATCTTGCACTGAACGTGTTAAATGTCGAGTTTAGTCAGCTATTTTTGTACATTGCATGCACTTAGTCTGAACTATAAATTACGAAATATTGTTTTGGTATAAATTATCATTAAAGCATCTGTATTATAAATAGTTTATAAACTAATCACTTATGACTATTTGATCTCTACCAAATCATGTGTTGAATGCCTTATAATTATTATATATGGCTACAGCATAACAAATTAATTCATTTCCTTTGAAATGTTCCTTTGCAAATGTGTTTCTATCGCAAGTTTTCATATTTCATACCTTAAATGATTTCAAAACAAACAAGACGAAAAAAGATAAAACTCTTTTTGATCTACTCAATTCTTGTCAGTATTATTGGCAATACGATAAAATTCAAACCTATATTCTGTTCAATGCTTCATTGGATATACGAAGATTTCTTCTGCTTCCATATCTTTACGCATGGATTAATTGTATCATAAGTCTTAATGATGTTACATCGGAACTATCTGTAATTAGTAAACAGACGTCAGAAGGAATTATCAATGAGAGATGTACCCCAAAAATCATATGTTCAACTACATTAAAACTCGTACGCTTCCTGCCACTCAAGTCATTCAGATGACCACTTTGCTTTTTATTGAATTATTATTTGTGAACTGAAGGTTAAGTAACATCAATATTAAGTTATCATTCTGAATACACCGCACTCGCTAATTTTAATGAAATGCTAAGAAAACATATTCTAAAATGTATCAATAGACCATTTGCACTGACACTTACACTCAAAGCAGGCTAAGTCGGATCTTCCGAAAAGTGAGTGCTATATCGTCTCGAACAGTTTACAATAACGTTTTACGAATGGGTTTTGCACCTATCTCACAGAATTGACAACTGGTTGCCTGCTCAGAAAAGTGGGTCAAAAAGATATACAGTATAAGAAGATAAGACTTAAACAAAAATCATATATGAGATTAAATGTTAATTTATATACTTAGTAAGGAAATAAAGTAGACTTCGATAACAAATACATCCAAAAAAAAAATGTCGAAAAAATAATATAAAGATACGTATATAAAATTACCTGAAAGGGTTTCAATGTACAATCGCAAACCGGCGAATTGAATATTAGGCAAATGGTATAAATGCATCAAATCACATTTTTTGTCTTTAGACATAACAAAGTAAGAAAAATTAATCTTTATACATTCTCTCTGTTTCATATAATTCTACAACAGTACATTGTGCATAAAGTAAACAGAAATATGTTGTATTTTCATGTAATAACGTAACAAAATGATTCTGGGTTTTACTTGCTTAATGTCAATTTCTCGTTAAACCGATTCTTTGCCACATAATATAGCCTATCACTTGCATACAGACGTAGAGAATCTATTCCGGAACCATACTTCATTGTAAAGTAGTTAGTGAAATGTACAGCAGTAGGAAGTTTCCTATTGGGCAAGATTATTGCTTTTCGATTGAGAAACCAATGGAAGCATTTGAGCGAATATACGTCCTTGGAATTCAATGTATTTCGAATTTATGACATTTTTATGAGATAAAAGAAGTCCTATTAGTTAGTTGCTCAGATATTTAGGAATATGTAGCGGTAGTTTGATATTTTGTACAATGCATTTTTTAATTCATTGGATTATTCAAGTTATTTCATTCCTTACAGCAAATGGTGAGTTTAATATGAAAATAAAAATACAGTAGAACTTGTCTAATCTGGCATGCGCAATAAGATATGAGGTAAGACATGAGGTAAGACAAAGGCTTCTGAAGTACATAAATTAAATAAATGTTATTGTATCGCATAAAAGACTTCAAAAATTGACAATGACTAAAAACTTTGGAATATCAAGGTATTGGATTAGACAGGTTTTGCCTTTTAATTACTATGATCCACATCCAAATTTGGTTTAAAACGTATTGCAGTTGGATTTTTATACTTTGATTTGAAATTTCTGCTCTCTTGTAATGCGGTATGATCGATTTTCTTTTAAATTCGACCTTAAAAAAATTGGGTCAAATCAATATTCTTTCATTCATTCATAACTTTATTTCCTCTAACAAGAGATACAATGACAATACAAACAATTATATAAAACATATCATGCAGACAAACAGAAAATATAAGTAGAAGTTATTGATATATATAAACACTTAAGCAAGATCAATACACAAAAGAAGATATCAGCGATGTTAGTATACTAATCTAATACTTTAAGTTTTTCCTGCATTAGCGTATTTACATTCCGGCCCTCAAGAGTTTATTGTAGTGACTTAGGCATTGAACGATATGTAAGTGGCAAAGTCATAAGGGTCTACGTAATCAAATACTACATTTTTTCTAAGTAGTGTAACGAACAGCTGATCTTCAGTTCCTTCAAAAAACCTTGGCCGCCGTTACTGAAAATAGAATATAGGGGTCAGACAGTAGTTTTTCGCATATAGCTCCAAAACTGTTAGGTTAAGCGAAATTATTTCAATTGCTGAAATGACCCTTATTATAAAGCATTCAAAAGTCTTCAGGGATAAAAGTTGTCAGGCGATTCCTTGTAAGAGTTATTGCCCATGAAAGATAAAATATGATGCTTTCTTTACAATTTTCAGCCAATATCTTGAAAACTATAATAGACAGAAAGAAACTTTCAATCGCTGAAATGATCCTTATGATAGTCCTACCAAAGTTTTATTGAGTCAAAATTGTTGGACAACTCCTTGTTAACTTTATTGCCTTTGAAAGACAAACTTTAACCAGGTGAACGATTAAGGCTCTTTGGAGCCTCTTGTTGTAACTGTTACAAATTTGTCACAATTGAGTCGTTCTTATTTACGTATAGGGATAGGTACTGAAAATACCTTGTTTTAGGAATCGTTTCTTTTAGATTTTATGGTTTTGACTTTGGCACTACATTTCACTATTATTGCCATAACAATTTCATGACGTCAATAAAGTATGGGGGATAAATATCCATACAACGCACCATATAGCGCACACAGATAAACAGTCTATTCTAAATGCAGATAGAGTAAAAATCATTTGAAAATACGTTTTTCATGTTGCTAATAAATATGTCAAGCGTTCGTTTTTTTTTTAACTCAGAAGTAAGCGTAAATCTCTTTATATTAGAAATTAACTTTGTGTTAATGCTTAATAGCGCCTTATTTGGCCTAGCAACACCCGAATATATAAGATTTGTAAATACATGCTTCCAATCAATAAAAATACTAGCAATATTTAGCATGGTGTTCAACATACGCTTTAGTAAATAATCGACAGTTCTTTGGTAACGTTTTTGACTATGCGTTTTTAATGGTAGACATATTTACCTTAATGATTTCGATTTATGTTCATCCCGCCAGAATCTTGGAATGCAGGTGATGCCAAAAAAAACAACAATAAACAAAAAACAAAAAAAAAAACAAAAAAAAACAAAAAAAAACAACAACAAACTAAGCAAACCAAAGGAAAAGACAATTTAAAATTACAAAACAAAAACAAACAAAAAAATATCATAATAAAAACAAAATCAAATTCAATAAAAACAAAGTAAAAACAAAATCGATGATATCAACTTTGAAGACTTTACATGTATTTTTGTTGTACATGTAAGTTTTTAGGATTCAGCTTTACATCATGGAAACTGGTTCGCCTAGTAAGGCGAATTGTAACAGAGAATGACCTAGGCGTACTGTGACATGATTAATGCCAATATGAATTTATTCCAAAATTGACGCCATGATTTCCGTAAAAAATTATGTTTACATCTCTTAGCGAATACAACTACGGGACGTTATATCTTATTGTCATTTCGGTTTTCTGTGTAGTACTACTGGTTTATGTTTATCCATTTTATCCATATTGTTTTACAATTTTCATATTTTTTAATTGTGCCACCTGTTCAAACTGAAGTGTATTTATTTCTGTGAATTAAAAATAATGTTTTGCATTTATTTTTCCAAATATGCCAAGATCCCAAAACGAAGTAGGGAATTTGGTGTCTTGTTTCCTCTTCAAAATTGAAAATGTTTTCTCTTTATATATTGGTAATACATAACTACATCTTTATATTTTTAGGTAAAGTAAATATTAATCATTTTAGCTTCCACTTTCTATTAACAGTTGACTCTGAATTTAGGAATGAACACTTCAACCGATTAGTAAACTATGACGACAAATATGTAACATCTGGGACAATATGGACTCGAACAGTTCGGTCCAAACATTATTGTGCCAGTCATTGTCAGGCAGATTTACAGTGCCAATCATTTTTCTACAAAGATAGTACGTGCAGTGGATATTCAGCACAAAAGCCAAATGACTTACATCTGGTTACGGAGACTGGCATGATGTTTTACCAACGAACAAGTAATTAATATTTTTCTTTGCTTACTTTTCGGAAAACATATTTGATTTTTATCTACTTATCTATTGATCTTCCCATTCAAAATCTATATACTCATTGATTCCCTTTACCTTATTAGCTCACCTAGCCGTAGGCCATGTGAGCTATTGCCATCACTCGGCGTCCGTCGACGTCGTCAACAATTCTTCAATCGGCATTCCAATGGGAACAAATTGTGCTCCTTTACTTGCTGACCTATTCCTTCACTCTTATGAGGCTGATTTTGTAGCTGATCTGATCCGAAAGAAAGAATATCGTTTAGCTAAATACTTTAATCTCAGTTCCGCTATATAGATGACGTATTATCTTTAAGCAATCCTAATTTTGGGGATTTGACACATCGCATATTCCCAAAGAACTTGAGATAAAGGATACTACAGACACTGTGAAGTCAGCCTCATACCTTGACCTACACTTAGAAACTGATGGTTAAGGAAAACTATTGACCAAATTTTCAGAATTGTTAACTTTCCTTTCATCTGTGGCAACATCCCTTCGGCTCTTGCGTATGGAGTGTTCATATCACACTTCATACGTTATGCCAGAGCTTGGCGAAACTACGCAGACTTTTTGTATCGCGCTAGAACTCTAACAAATAGGCTTCTGGAACAGGGTTATATTGCTACAAGATTGAAGTTATCCCTACAAAAGTCGTCATCATGAACTCTAGGATCGTTACGGTGTATCCATCTGCGCCATGAAGACTGATTTATTAAACGTGTCATAGTTTTTCTTTCCTTGTTTGTCTACCCCGGACTTGACTTTTTAATGAGAAACTCGGCGGGTGTTTCTGGAAAAGCAGAGGACGCTTACCCTACCGGTGCACCTGGTCTATGCTCCAAGTTTTAGTGGTTTCCGAGATGCTCATTTGCAAACTGCTCTTTTGCTATGTTTTCCTCAAACATAGAAGAATAATGAAAACGCAAGCTACTTATAAGATAAGCATGATATACAAATTTTTCTAGAGGTTTTAAACATGTTGAAGGCATTTTCAATATTTTACAGTGCCTTAGTTAAACTCAAACGTCGCAAAATTTAGAACATATGGTCGATACAACTTTCAACTAAATTTCTTTTCCTGAATTCTGATTGTCTTTAATCTATGTAGTACCCAGCTATATTAAATTCGCAATTTTAGATTCCTATTGTTAAGTAATGGTACAAAAAAGGGTAATAACAAAACTGCCAAACTAGTAGGCAAATTTTCATGTAATTTTCAAAAGGGAAAAAACAAAATAAGAAAGTCCATATGAAAACTTTTTTTATGTTCATGTTCACGCAATTACTTATTTTATTTCTTTCCACTGGACATTTTATCAGGTCATTTTATTTTTCAGTCGACTGTCCAAGTGATTATACATTTGACGAAACGACAAGACTATGTTATAGATTGTACAAAACATTACAGAGCTGGGCTGGTGCAAAACAACTTTGCGAAATGGAAGGTGCTTCCCTGGTTACAGTTAATACTAATGCAAGATTGTTCGCGCTAAGGGAGCTTCCAGGTAATATAACAAATTTCTTGGCGATACATAGTTACACTAAGTTTTGTGTCGAATTTTTCAACATAAATCTGCAATTTCTATTTCCATTCCCCGGTCTATATAAGGTATTTATAAATAACATGTATCAACCCTCTAGTACGGTCATCAAGGTATATAGGTTTAGGCATTTAATGACAGATGTGGATTTTTGGTAAAAATGTTTGAGCAAAATTGTTTTTTTCAAGCTGACATACTTACTTTTTAAAATGATCTGATATACATTTTACATGTAATAAGATGTTGTTTAAATCTATGTATAAAACTAGATAACAAAAGACGGGTATTAAGAACAAATATAAAGTTTAGCCGTAAGCTGTTGCCATGAAAACGCTAGTTTTTTCTTATTTTACGTTAAATGGCTCATCGCAAATACATTATAGGAAGAGCAATGCAACAATCATGTCACAATTTTATTTTATTTTTTTTTCTTGTTCTTTTTTGTTTTGATTTTGTTTGATTTTGTTTTTTTTTGTTTTTTTTTTGTTTCAACTTTCAAGTTCAAGACTGTATCTTACAATACACTGCTTTCCAAACGCATTCACACAAGAATGTATCTTACAATACACTGCTTTCCAAATGCATTCACACGGAATAAACAAAATAAAAACATTAAGTTCTTCCTGTTTTGTATTGTCTCTTTTCATTACAGTGTTTATAAGTAATTTGAGTTTTATATTTTTATACAAAGTTCAAGATTAGCTAAAAACGTGTATCCCAATAACACAATGTTCAAGATCTGTGTTTAATGTCCATAAACTGTGAATACGTTAAATTCATTCCCTTGATTAGGTAGTGAGTTGTGTTCACAAACTATTTACTTTCCTACACACTCACTTTGTTTAAAAAGGTCATTTGTTGACCAAAAGTTTTGCTTATTGTACGTTTTCTTATTGTGTAACATCTTGATCGGTATCGTTGTGCAATTCTCTAGACTTAATTTTTATGCACCGTCATGATCCGATTCTCATTAAGTTTGCTGGTTTGCAGCTTCCGTTAGATTTTTTGCAAGGCAAAAAAAAATCAATGACTTAAATATAAGTCAAAAGGGTCAGGTGTCCAGTTGTCAATTTCACACACAGAGACAAACAAACACACACACAAATAAAAAATGTAAAATAAACCTAGAGTTATTTCGTCATAATACTTTTGTTTTCTTCAGTGGCCTATCATAATTTATAACTATACGGTAACAATTGTTTTGGACAAATTTGTCATTATCTATCACTTAATAGAATCTCTATTTATTTGTGTACGTTCCCTTTTTAACATTTGCATATTTTGATTAATTTGCTATTTTCGCGCTTTTTGTAGTAAAGAACTGAGACGTTTTGAGCTATTTCAAAATCTTTGAATGGGACTTTCAAGGGCTAATCCCAGTATTATCAGATCGACAACAGAATTATTGTAACATTGTATTTGTTTTTACCTTTGTCAGTAGTATTGTTTCTGAAACTTGAATATATTATGTTGTTTATAGTAGTTTTTAGTATTCATCGTAAAACCAGTATAAAATTCAAGCTTTTAAGCTGATGACAAGACGAATTGCTTTAAGGTGTTTACAACTGTATTAAAAGAAAATCTTAGAAAAAGGTGTCTTTTATACCGTGATTGTTAAAAACAAATATATATACCACAACAGCGCATACTAGATGCGACAACAATAATGAAAAGCAAGACAAGAATAGAAAATCTATAAGGAAAGTTCAGTTTGATACTTGTTTACGATATGGTAAGTCTTTATGAAACATCAGGCAAAATATCAAGTAGCTGTGTTATTTAAGTGCATGAAAAACCAATGCTAACGGACGATCGAACACTATGATCACTACATATCCCTCAAGAAAGTCCCTAAATACTATTAAAATACATTAATCCGACATTAATCATACAAAACCTGACTTAGCAGATTATTATATTTTAAAGTTATTTTCTTTTCTCTTTTATAATTGTGCTTTTTGTCCAGTGTTAGCTGATTCCTGAAAGATTAATATTTTTTAAACGAGTTCAGCAAAAAGAAATATTTGTTTTTCTTTGAGATTTCTCAGACACCAAACTGAAAAAGGCGACGAAGAAATTGTTTGTTTCCTGACAGATATTTGGTCTGTCGAATTATTTTTGCACATTTGTTCGGGTATTACACACACTTATATGAGCTTTTAGAAATTATTAATAATTTAAAACTTGACAACTTCCATTGAAAACCAATACAGTTACAACCGTGACAAGACCTGTCACGGGCGGACGGACTTGTCATTATGGGGTATCAGCAATAAGTTTTGTAATGGTGTCGAATCAATTGCAAACATAAAATTTCGCGCATCTTCGTGATAGGTATACTCCAACTCGTATAGCACACGAAACTGGAATTCAATATTGAAAAGCAACCAAAAACGCCCTTAATGTAGCAACATACCACATCCACCCATGGAGTAAAGGTAATTGTGAAAAAAATGGACGGGGAGACAGAGTGATGGATAGATGGACAATGTGCTACGACTCGATGAATTTTGGTTTAACATTAAAGGCAACATACCTACCAATTCATAAAATTGCAATCAAATGTGGCAATTGTTATTTCTCTAAATGTAATAGTACAATGAATTATTAAACAAAAAAAATAGTAAAACAAAGCGATACTATGATTTCTCCTGAATATACTTCCATACAAATCGGTCTTTTGCTGTCAAAAACTTAGTGAAATGATATTTGAAATGCCCATTCATTTGTGAACGTTCTGTCCACTTTATGTACGCAAATTTTGAACTCCTACTAGAATAAATGCAAGTATTAGGCCAATATGAATTTTCCGACTTTTAACTTTAAGAAGATTAGTCGAGAATTAATCACTGAAATATTTAATAACTGACGATCAGAAAAATAGATGGGTAACTTTTTGAAAAAAAGCTTTTTATAATTACTGTCTAACCTGACAAATAATATTTACCCTTAAGCAGATGACAAAATGTTTTATCTCTCAATATGAAAAGAATTATTCAACCCAATAAAATTTTAAGTAGCAAGCCAAATTCAATTTGAAAAGCTGATTTAAAACACAAATGTCCTTTGAAATAAGAATTTAAACAAGGTATAAACACACCAATAGCACAACATATAATAACAAATAATAAAGACACTAGAACACCATCATAAATACCATGTTTGATTAAAGTTCATACTTGACTTTTGTGGATTGACAAATTTGTACTCTTAATTGCATCTTTAAAGCTCGACTGTGATACAGCAATCCTAAATTTAATCATGTGGATTACCCAAAAAATGTTAGATTTGCAAAGTTTGAATTTTGAAATATGGATATGAAATTCTTTATCATAAATTTAATTGTTATGTTAATTTCTCCATTATGTGTCATCATCATTTGATCGATCGAATGGCAATAATCCATTTGGATATCAATCGTAGTTTTACTTATAAGTTATTTATTTATGATTGTGTCCGTCTGTCTACCAAGCCTGAATCACACTAAGCTAAATAAAACTCTAACATGACGTTCTACAAAGTTAAACGATATATTATTTGATTATCCATCCAAAGACCATTCAGAAGCAGAAATAGTATTTTTGCCATAAACGAATAGAAATAATTTATGTAAGATATGGTGTTGTATGTACTCATTTACATACGGTTTCCCTGTATATTCGATGTTTAAAAAAAATCTCAAATAAAGACCCAGTCCATATGCAAACGAGTAATATACCAAACCCCTTCCCATGGATTATTATTTTGAATAACACATGGCCCTGGAAGGGGACATCCTCCATTTTTGCACATCGTAGTTCCAGAGATAGGAATATTTTGTTATGATATTTTTTTTTATCACACGAGACTTTATAGATAAGTATAAAGATAAGGCAAATTTTAAACCATACTTCTAGTTCGGCAACTGATCAAAACATGAATCTGATTTTGTTTTAGCATTTAAGTCTAAATTTTTGTAAGAATCAGGCAAAATGGGAAAAATTCAGAGACATGCATGTCAAAACCGATCTGACAATATACTTGCACTCAAAGGTGTTCTTTTCTATTTAAAAATACTATTATTTTCAACAGTTAAATTTGCTCAGAAATATTTCATTAGAATGTAAGAAAATGGGGTTTTTGACATAGTTATTTCTTCTTGAAATGTTCATTTACATTGCATTTCAACGAAATTATACCTTAATTTACCAACATGATATGAAATCCTTCATTGCGATGGTGCATATAATCAAATTATACTTTCTAAGTTGTTTCACTCTCTGCCTGATTCTTACAGGGACTGAAACTTATAAATATTATTTGACATTTTAAATTACAGTGTTCAATAAAATGATAAAATTCTCAAAATTAATTGCTTTCCCGAAGATACTAGGCAAATAATACAAAAGAATAACCATCTTAAAGTACTTATTTTACGGATAATCGTATTCAGTCATCTCGCATATTCATCTGGAAATTTATATGTTTTCAAAACACCAAAAAGGTTAGATATGGTACCACAAAGTTTAATTTGTTTTACAAAATATTTTACTTTTTTAGAAATTATATAGACAAGATCTTAAATTGCTCGAAAAAGGCCCAAAATTATTATCTTCTCTATATGAAATATTTGTAAATATATTCAAAATTAAGGCTACGTATCTTGAAATCAAATTCCGTAACGTAGTTCAAAATTTAAAACATTCATGTTGAGAAATACCAGAAGGAAAATCAATAGACAACAAATGTTCAATTTCGTCTATCTTATCAACCGATTTTTTTTTACAAATTAAAAAGTTAGATTTATTATTAAAAGGTTGAAATAATTAACCTAATAATAAATTTCTATTTTGAATTAATCTCATTCAATAGCCATTTCAAATTTATTTTATTACTTCCCAATCTTCTATCTTTCTCATCAGTCTAGTTTACCACTAATTCAAATGAGACTAACAATTATCTACAATTTAACAACTTAAAGGTTTTCTTTATATGAAATAAGGCAGCAATAACCTTACCTGATTTTTAAGAATAGTACTGTTGATCATCAAGTATTTGTTTCATTGGTTTTCAGTTCATAGATCGAGTGGTTGAAATGCGTGGGGCTTCTGCATTTTTTACATGATTTCTACAACTAAGAGTGAAAATATTGAAAGATTTGGTTTGCCAGCGAATATATTGTATCAATTTAATAAACTTCTAGAAGAAAATGATAAACAATGACAGAAATTTTTAACCATTTCATGAGTGAAGACTAGAATCCACAGAGAGACGACACCATTTCTTTTCGAAGATTACATAGAAATGTTTCATTATGTTCTGTCATATTCGTTTGAACTTTTAACATAAAGTAAATTTAATTCACATTCTGATATTTAAACTGTTCCGATCTCGATCTTTAATGAAAATATTGATTTCGCCCCTTTTTACGGAGCCCCGTGCAGATCTCGGTGTCAAAAGAATAGGCCTGCAGCAGCGATAGGCTTGTCGTAAAGGCGACTAGTTCGTGCACAGAAACATGGCCGGGGGCTAGGCGCTCTGCCCAAAGAACAACTGTGTTGCGTGCCCCAGGTGGTGGAATGGGGTACATGTAACTTTGATAAACGTCGGTTTTACGTGCACATATCTTATCAAATAAGAATATTAAAAAAAACGCCTCAGTATTTAAATTGATTCACACAATATCAGGCAGTTAACAAAATGAACAAAGAGAAAACCAGGGTCGGAATTTTTTAAGAGTAGCTCTGTGAGTGTTCCTAGAACAGCATTGGACACGTACCCTACCGGTATACCTTGATAATATTCCAGTCTTAGAGGATCATTTACATTTTTTGTTTTTTTTTATTCTTGTGTGTGTATGTCTATTTTTATTATTTGTTTTATTACCGTTTGAATCATGGTTTCTATGATTTCCCTACCAAATAATTTATGCAAATGAACTACTCGAAAAGGTCTTTTAATTTAGCTCTCGACTTAGTTGTTGAACAATTTTCCCTTTTAAGGACAATAATTTCTAAGAACTAAGCAATAATCGTAACAATAGTAGTTCACTTAAAGTTTTCCAGAAATTTGTATGTTCCCCATTCATTTTTTATGATTCTGGAAAACAAATGTTTGGTCAGTTTACGAAAATGAATATGAATAAGAGAGGTATAGTGAGTTGATATATCCTTTATTTCAATATCCACATTTTGAGGGTCTGGCTTTATCTGTATTCGATAATTTGTTTCTGTTCACAGCCTGGCGTTGTGCTGGAGCTTTTGTTCCCATCCTTAATCGCTGTTACTGGAAAACAGATACGCCATATAATTGGTACCAGAGTAGAGATAACTGCGCTCTTCAGGGAATTGCATCGTCCTTTCCAGACGTTGCTACATATGAATATGTTGTGAACAAAGGCGGAATAAACGGCAGGTATGTAAATATATTTCACCTGATTACAATCCTTGCTCATTTGCTTTTGTTACTTTGTATGTATTATTTTGGTTACTTAAATGTTCTTTGTTGTGTGTGTCTGTTTTCCGTGTTTTGTCTTTGTCCCTGGATTACTTTCTTTTGATTTCCGCTAGAACCTTGGTTCCCGAGATTACTCTTGAATGGGTTGAACTTTCCATTTTATAGTATATGGCGGTAGTGGGAAATCGGAGTTCGTATATGGGGATTTTGAATTGGAATGATTGGTCGATTGTATGTATTTACTTCATACCTATATCAAAATACACCCGGACATGGATCATATATTAATAGAAGGCCACTCAAAATAAATTCAGACAACTGTTACAACTATTTTTTTTCCTGTAAAAATCGATCACCGAAAAAAAAAATGCAAAGAACAGCAAACCTGATCAGATTGATCGATTCTAACTCCGCCGAACAGCAAAACTGATCAGATTGATCGATTCTAGCTCCGCTGTATTGGAACTGAAAACTCTCGTAGGATGTGATATTAAATAATCACCTTCCTCATTAAAACAATAAGGCATTGCACAAAGCATCTTGATAAAATAGATAAGGTGCCATCTCAATCTCCTTGTTTTGCAGATCAAATGAAAACTTTCTTATTTACGAAGAAACGTGTACTACTCATTAAGTACCAGTCCGTATAAAATTCAGACATTGCATATGGTAGAGGTTATTCATGGTGCAGAATAATTCAAACAATGTTTTTTTTACCTACATATGTCGTATTGTCCCGTAGGTACAGTCATTTCAGCATACAGATCTATATTCTTGAGAAAACCATGCATTCATCTCTCACTTAAATCATCCATATATATCAAGAACAATATTTTTTCCAAAGTTTCTATTTCAAATTTTCAATGACCACATGAAATATCAAGACTTGTTATGAGATCTGTAGCTGTTTCTGAATAAAAAATAAAAGTGTTTTGTGTGGGTTTTTGACATGCATGTCAAACCACCTGTCTGATTTATATAAAGACTGCTACTTTAGAATCTATGAAATCCTCTCAGAGAACTATAGTTTACACACAAGGAATACATCATGGGCTGATTGGGCATTGTAAAGATGTAAAGGGATAAGTAGCAGTTTTCTTAAATGTAATACAGGTGTTATACATACATGTCGAAAACTCACGAAAGTCACTCTAGAAATATATGTTTAAGTTGAAGGGAACAATATAGTAACAACACTACGCAACTGATAAACTCAATAGTCAAAAAGAATGGTAACAAAGGAAAGTAAAACAAATATAACAAATCGAAATATCAGGGTAAAAACCGTAAAGTTAAAAGAGTAATCAAGGGAACAAAGATTCCAGCAGAAATCAGACGTAAAATGTACAACACAACACAAACAAATAAGTGAAAGTAGTACAGTAGATGTGAACAATATATAAGTGAAAATAATAGAGCTAAATACAACTAGAATTTAGTAATCCAAGAAGGCGCCGACTTCAAAATAAGTATTGAACTTTGTCGGGAATCAAGTTCAAGATGAAAATAGTAATGCACAAGTAAAATCTACAGTAAACTTATCAGTTAAAACAATGGAAGTCTGTAATCTGTTGGTCAAAAAAAAGAATATTTCCTAATAAGATCCAGAAAAATTGGTTCCACGTGACCCGTCTTCGTTTGACTTTCGGCTGTTGCACAATTGAGATAAAACTTTTATGGATTGTATATAAAAATGACACTTATAAGAATTTTAAATTTGGTTGATTAAACAAGGGGTAAATTAACGATTTTCATTAAAAAGAGATCCTTAGGGACCGGTCAAAATCTATCGCCACATAGGACCGGTGCAAAAAATAAGAGCTTAAATAAAAATTGCAACCCTATGGCTATCTGACTTGAAAAAATATGTCGTATGTAAACTTGGTAAGAAAAAAGTTGGTCATCTATCATGGTTTTCTTATAAAGTTTTTATTTGAAAATAATATATTAACACATAGGGTGTATTAAAAATCTTACAAATAAGGTATTGATATAAAGCTATTTCTATTTTAATACATATACAGTGATGGATCCAAGGGGGCGAGGGTTGAAAAATTGTTGAAGATATCCCCAGATTGCAGGATTTGAGGTTTAATATGTCAAAATTTTAGCACAAATAGCAAATTCGGAACACTTTGTGATCCTCATCGGTGATCCTGTCATAATTTTTTTGCCCCCCTTACCTATAACTCTGGATCCGCCACTGATATAGTTATTCCAGTTACAATGAATTGTGTTAAATAGGTATATTTTCTACTGCATTTATATGTTGTAGACAATTTTTGTTATAATAGTTTTTTTTTTAAGTTAATACAAAAATTAGATCAAAATATTTGTTTGTAAAGAAAAACATGTGTCCTATGGATATTATCAGTTTAAAAAGTGACTCCACAACAAAAGCATTTCATCAAAAAAGTGTCTGTCCTACTGCTATTTGCATTGGTCTTATGTGGCGATAAATTTGCATGACTTCTCCGACAACCTCCTTGATCTAATAACACTTTTCTTCTATTAACCACCATTTGCAAATCATTTTGTTAGCTCATTGGTTCTGTTTTCAAGATGAAAATTATTTCATGTGGCATGAAATAAACAAGCTATGATGAAAACAATGTGAGATTCTATAATGAGCCTAAGTGGGGTTGACAGAGGTGTATAACAAATGTATATTAAACATATGATTTGAACTTTGCAAGCTATTGGTCATATTTAGGCGGGTCGCGAGCAGACCATCTCTTCGGCAACGAGTTTGTATGTATATCATTAACATGTTTGAAATCTCCCATTTTGACAGTTGTCAGTCAAACCGGCTGGGGTTCAGTAATGAATATGGTAGGGTTAAGTACCAGTCCATATAACATTCAGACACTGCATATTGCAGACGTGATTCATTGTATAGAAAAACCCACCAAACCATGTTTTTTTTGGTCTACATATGATATATATTAACGCAACGATGTTGTTTAGATTTGTATTTTTTAGAATACTATTTATTCTCCACAAACCCAAAGCAACAAAGTCAATCCAAACCAAGAATAATAACTCTTGTAACATTATCCAGGGGCTGCTCTGGCTTCCAAAATTCTTTCGCCAATTTTTTTAGCCAATTTTCGGAACTTAGAGCATAAATGGGAGCCAAAAAATTATTTAATTTTTTTTAAGTATGGCAGTATTAGGTTCACTGACGAATAATAAGTTATCTTAGTCAATTCATCAAAATATCCCTTCATTCCTGACAAACATGTGCCCAAGATTCACCCTTGATGCATATATAATTCAGGTTTTTAGCTCTAGTTGTAGTTAGGATCTATAACCATTAGTCACTGTTCATATGCAAAATAAGAAAGTTCTTCTGCAGGAACAGGTATTTTATTTTTTATCAAGTACTTATGAGCAACTCGGCGGGTGTTTCTAGAAAAGCAGTGGCCGCTTACCTACCGGTGCACCTGGTCCATGCTCCCATGTTTTAGTGGAGTCCGAGTTGCTCGTTTACTTTTGTTACTTTGTATGTATGATTTTAGTTACTTTATGTTCTTTGTTGTGTATGTCTGTTTTCCATGTCTGGTCGTTGTCCCTAGATTACATTCTTTTGATTACCGCTATAATCAACAAACTTTCCTTTTTTTTCAAGTGATACCATGGACCATTAATTGTGTCCCTTTTGAATTATCTCTTGTTCTCTTGACTTAATGCCTTCAGTATTTCCTTAATTAGATTTTGAGAATCCCCATTTTATGTGTTTATCGATATTCCCGCCAAAATAACCACATGACAAAAGCCTAAACAAATGTCATCCATTTCTTTTGTTTTCAATTCTTGCATTTCTAAGTGTTTTAGACACTTCCTAAGGGAATAATCATTGCTAAATGGATTTAATTTATTCTGTTATAAGGTAAATATTTTTCTGACTGTATCACATATTAATCAAATAAAGCATGTATGTAGCCACATGCACATGGCCATGATTGTGTCTACCTTTGACCAGATGAGAGTTTTGATTGGCTCAATAATATAATTACATCTGATTGACACATTGTTATACACTGTCACCTGGTCTAATTACCTTTGATTGGCTTAAGTCGTAAATTGGTTAGGGTCAATTAAATATGATCAGGTATCAACACAATTGTTTTATTAATATTCGTTGCTGACAACCTTCCTGTCAATATTAATATACAAACCCTAGGCGCCAAGAAAATCGCCAACTGGTTATTTTTGACTCCACTGAAAACTGGGAGCATTATCTCTGCTTTTAAAGAAACATCTACCAAGTTGCTAAAAATGTCACAGTAAACTATAAAACGTTGACAAAATCTACTCTCATGGTGCAGATGGATACACCATGATGATCCACGAGTTCTGATATGACGTATGAGCTGTTATATGGAAAGTTCATAAGCAGGTGCTGTAGGGATGTTGCCACAGATGGAAGGAAAACTGACATCGGAGAATGAGAAGTCATCGCGTTTGTCGTTAAGTTTGGTCAGGGGTTTTCCTTTTACATCGATCTCAAAATGTCGTTCATGATATGAAGCTGACTTGATAGTATTTGTAGTGCCCTTTAACTCAAGTTATTTGGGGTAGGTACGATGTATGAAATCCTCGTGCTAATAGTGTTCAATTGAATACACTATTACAAAGTGACAATTTCATACACAACCTATATAATGTTTATCTCCACCTAAAACAATCATATGACAAAATAAGACTGGTTATGTGATATATAGCTGTTTGATTTGATTGATTTTAGTGGGAGATTAAAGTGTAGTAAAGTACAGATCTAAATACAGAAATGACTATTGTCACATAAACATATAGCATAAGTAGACCAAACATCATCAGAGTCCTGGGTTTTTCTTTACCATGAATCACCTTACCATAGGCAGTGTTTGATTTTTATATGGTCTGATTCGTTTAGGATCTCGTCCTCTTTAAAACTCAAGTTTTTTCACCTACCAGTTATAATACCAAACAAGTCGAGAAAACATGTTTATTTTTTTTCTTACAGCACGGAAGAACTTTGGATCGGTGTTAATGATGTATATTCAGAAATGGAATATAAAAATGTCGACGGAAGTAACCTAGCATTCACCGACTATATGTTTGACTATATGACATTGAGCGCAAACAGTAGGGATGGAATGGTCATCGTACCAACCAAAAACTGTCTTTGGGAAGAAAGGGACGATTATATTTCCAGTTTTAGGATGCTATGTCAGACAGAATTGGGTAAGTAAACATATTGGAAGTTCGGTTTGATTGATTGATTATTGGGTTTAACGCCCGAGCAGCATAATTTAAGCCATATTCAGGCGAGTTGGAAGTTCTAGAAACAATGCGTAGGTAAAAAGGTTTTAAATAGAAATGCAATTAAAACTTGGAAATATGATGCAACCTTGGACGTACATGTTATCTGTGGGTGAATCGATCGATACAGAATAATATCATCATACGATATGAATATTTAGTTCACAAAGAAAAAAATCAAACAATGACAGATAATCCAAGAGACTTGGAAATTTCAGATACTATCGGATGAGCCTCGTTAGAAAACTAAAATCCTACTCTTAGGTGCACTATATTACTCTGTATAGCGCGCTCATCTGTGTTAAATTCTTTATTTCTTGTGGGGATTCTTTTTGTATTTCCTACCTACATGTAGTAATTGTAAAGAAAGGATTAGCATGCGTTTACTTGGTTGATCTATGTGCGTTTAATTGCATCTGTTTTAGTTGTAGTGTCTTTCAAACGCCTATAGAGATTCATTGGTAAAGGAGATATTTACAGCCTCTGTTTATATATGTAATGTTATTCGTAAAGTACGGGTACATTTTCTCGAACAAATAGTTCTCTTGCTATCTACAAATTTTCGTCTCTTACAAGCACTATTACAGAAATGATCATTGCAGACTGATCCATTATAAGCAAAAGAATAGGTGAATCAAATCATCCCTCATACAGCTTGGACAAAATTGTATTTTATGAAAAACTATGCCTATAAGGAAAATTCTTATTGTTGTTGATGTCATATATACCGATGTTTCTGCTTAGAGGTGTCATATGCTTGTAGGTTTGGAAACCTAGGTTCAAATTTGAGAGAATACAACGTTAGTGTAATATTCTCAACGAAGTAAACTTATTAGTTTTTGAGAAATAATTTAGTGTGTACTGTTTGAAGAAATAAAGATAATTTTTTCGAGGCGATGAGTTTAAAACGAAAAAATATCAATTCAAGTTGTACGAATGTAAAAATCTGTCGTTAACGGAACAATTTTGCTTACTAGACTTCACAACTGATGACCAATTGTGTGTGGTTCTTTTGTCATCTGAATCGTATTTAGAATTTAAGAAAAAAGTGATTAAGAGTTATTTGTCAAAACTGATTATTTTGAAGTCATAATTGTGTTGTTAATGAGTTGCTTAAGTTTTTTCCTCCTTGAAATAACAATATTAATACATAGTTAGAAAGTACAAAGACAAGAATAGCTTGGGGAGAACTGTTATGTTTTGGATACCAACTATTGCTGTTTTCGTCGTTGGATCAATCATAAAATTTAAATTCTAAATATCTTAAAATGCCTTTAACTTCCGCTAATTCAAAGATTCACGAAATAGTCGAATTTTGACATACGAAATAAATCCACAGTATTAGAATTTTTCTGAACTTTGTGTTATATTCATATGACGAAAAACGGCACGGAAAAGAACGAAAAATATATCATTTTAAGTATAAAAAAATTATCATAATTACAGAGGTTGACTACTGGATTGGCGGAAAGTACGAAGCAGGCTCTTCATGGCATTGGGAAAGTGGAGAATTGATGAACCAGTCAGTGTTTCGAGACGGAGCACCAAATAATGCCGTGCCACACTATTGTACTACACTTGATTATAAACCGTCATCATATGCATTTATGAACGCAGATTGTCTTACCCTTAAAATGTACGTTTGTGAGCACAATTGACTATTGTTACTATACTTTAAAAAAAATATTCATTCACAAGCGCATTTACGTAACATGCACATGTAGCTGTAAAAACGTATATCAATAAAGTCTGTTTTACGTAAAACTCAGTGACAAACACCTAGATTAACACGTTCTGGGTGAGAAGTATAAGATAACGAGATGAGGTCAGACTGAAATTATATCTTCACAACTCGGTTCTCGGACAGCTGGGACAAGGATAAATGACACTGATCATAAAAAATCGACAATACATTCTTAATTTTAATTTTGAACGGTCTAACATAACAGGCTCGTTGGATTGTAGCTTATTGCTCACCAGAGAGAGAATATTCAAGGAAACCAAGGTTCGCGTGGTAATAAAAGTTATATATACCAGGGATGAGGGCTAGACATAGATAATAGAAAGACATAACAACGAACATGAAATACCCCCCCCCCCCACAAAAACAAAAACAAAAAAAAAACAAAGATGCTTAAGTAAATAAATAAAAACCCGGACTCCACAAAGAATAGACCAGGTGCACCGATATGGGAAGCGTTATCATTGCAATTGGAACTGCACAAGTTTAAAATCCTATTTTATATGTTGAGAAGATTCTTGTCTATGTATCACTTTATAAGCAAAAATGTAAAGCTGGTATAGACACTGAACGGCTATATGTACTTGTCGAGCCACACACTTATACGTAGAACTTACCATATTAAAGTTCAAAAATATTTCCTTGTATTTTCTGAATTGATTTTTTTATTTGACTAATCAAAATCGACGGCAATTTGAACAAATAAGCGGAAATAAAATTATTTATCTTGTGTAGATGTCGCCACAACATACTGTCTCCTTTTCCTGTTTTAACGTTTAGACCACGTACTTAGAATTTGATTCCTCTTAATAATTTTCCATTTTTGATGCTTCAGTATGTATTGCCAATATCCAATTTTTCGGTTGAGTTTGGCAAATATTGGCACTTTGTCCTCATATAAGCAGTCAAAAATATATACGTCAGAGGTGCTTCAGGATAAAGTTTAATAGTTTAATAGCTGTTTTCGAGATGTATTGAATAATATTTAAGGCAAAAAAGACCAAATTGAGAATCATGATGTGCCACCCATTGCCTGATTCTTAGGCTGAATGGTACTTAAGCCTTAAAAAGCGGATATGTTTAAGAGGGCATTGAGGTCAAAACTTCCATGAAGTTTCAAAATATTAGCCCTTGCTGTTTCATAGTTGGTCTAAAAGCATTGACTCATCAAAACGTTCAAAAACATGTGGTGACCTTCTTGTTCCATCAAGTGGAACTTAACGGTCATGATGTGCTGAACTCTATCCTTCCATCTTTACAGTCAAAATTGGTGTGTATTGATTGAATGTCCGCAGACATAAATGCCAAAATGAATTCAGACATAGGTTTTCAATGGCAAATGAGTGGCACCCACCATTTGAGCAACCTTAACCACACATTAAGTGGATTGTTTGAGAAAGACACCTAGGTCAACAGCCCCTAGAAACTCCCAGAAATGCAGGCCCTATGGTTCGGAGAGGACAAATAATCCCTTGTGGGCACTCTATTCAAACAAGCAGAACTTAAAATGAATAGCTTGTAGTAAATCTTAGAAGCCTTACAGTAAAACAACGATTTTACAAAACTGAAAATAATATCATATGATATTAAGAGCAACTAAGGGAAACAAGGTTATAGCGGTAATCAAAAGAATGTAATCCAGGGACAAAGACCAGACATGGAAAACAGACATACACAGCAAAGAACATAGAGTAACTAAAATTATACATACAAAGTAACAAAAGCAAATGAGCAACTCGGACTCCACTAACAACTGGGAGCATGAACCACGTGCACCGGTAGGGTAAGCGTCCTCTGCTTTTCTAGAAACACCCAAAAATACGAATAAAAACGTTATCAAAATTGTCGAAAATTTAATTTCAGACAAGGTCAATTCTGATTTTGCATCACATGTTGCATTTGTATGCAGGTAAAGCGTTGTAAACTATTTTTACAGATGAAACATAACGCTGCACCCGTCGTCGTGCTATGTATACCCCCATTAGTACACACACAGAACATCGATATCGGATAGCATCAAAAGCACAAACAACGTATGCCTTATCTATGTAAAGCCACATACCAAATTTAAAATAAATCCATGCATCCATTGAGAGCTTATATGTTATTTTTTTTCTCTATCACATCACAAGTGGAAAACAGCGCAAAGTCCAATGAAACAGGAAGTTAATATTATATAGCCCCAACTCGCTTATAATGTATGACCAATCTATATACTATCGCCACAAACCATCTATGCATTTGTAGCCGTGATCATTGTGACGACGGACAGACAAGTTTATTCCAATATACCATTCACACGTTTAATATTGTGTTGTCCCCGAAAATATCTCCCTCGTTAACCACCTTTTACCCTTTTATGCTGAAATGAACATCGGATTTCTCTGACAAATAATTGACATTTGGTACAAATTTCCATTGATAAACACAAGTCTATTTTAACGTGCTACTATAGGCGTATATTTAGAATAAAACCTTCGATATTTCATGATTATGATAGCATTGCCTTTTAATTAAGCAACTGACGAATCTTACATTATTCAACATAAACATGTTTTATGTTCACGAATAATGTCGAGATTGTCTTCCATTTATCACGACTATACTAAGATAATGTCCTTTTATTGTTTTTGGTTGAATTAATACACAGGTATTTTCTACCTTGAAACTTAAAAAAGCCGCCTTAATGCTAAAATGTTTCTATCAACGTAATTCTGCGCAATAGCAAATTATTTCGATAATTCACATTTAAAAAAAAGTTTTTTTTCCTCTGACTATTTAAGAACTGGCTGCGTCCTGATTTTACCTAATTTTAAACAATATTGTGAGATTCTTTTCCCCTATAAATCCTGTTATAAGTAAGGTGCACTCAAGTTCTAGAGTAATGAGTAATGCATTGTACATTATTAGTTATTGCAGTTACATTCGGTAACCATTGAGTGATGATACCGAAAGATTATAAAAAGAATCTCCACTGTCACTGAAAAACAGGAACAAAATGCAGTTTTCCGTATTTCAGACAAACATATTTGACCGTGTATGTTAATGTGAAGAGACAAACAATGTTCTGTTATCCAAATCCCGTTTTAACTTAAATGTCTTAAAAAAGTTAAAAGTGCATGTAAAAAAGTCGAACTGGCCTTAATTTTAAGTTTAAACCCAAACTGATACTGTACATTTATTACAATTTAATTTAATTTTTGAATTATAAATTCGACAGTATTTCATATGCCATGACTTAGTCTTTGTCCATACATCAAATAATCAAGACTCTTGTAGGCAATATTCGTCTGTTTTCATAAAAAAATTGAACTAAGCGTGCTAAATACACCCGTTAGTATTCCGGCGTTAACATTTTAACAGCTTTTACTCGTTTATTTCTTTCGCACTTTCGTATTTGTATAAAAAGATTTATTGGAATAAATTATTGCTCAAAATGTCAAACGTTTCATTAGTTCAAAAAATATTGGGCATAATTGTTCTTTTATATATCAAATGCACTTAGAATTAAAGCTACTACTCGTAATCAAAATATTTTGCTATTATAAACACAAGGATTTGTGTAATGATTTGAAAAAAGAGTCTACATTGGGTAGCAAACTAATTTTATTACATCATTTCATTCTCGTGTTCCTCTTATATTGAGTTCTATTACAACTTTTAATTTATCAATATGAGTGAAGGCACAGCCTGTACTTAACATTTTGTCCAGTTTTTAGTGGAGTCCGTGTTGCTCATTTGCTTTTGTTACTTTATATGTATGATTTTAGTTACTTTATGCTCTTTGTTGTGTATGTCTGTTTTCCATGTCTGGTCTTTGTCCCTGGATTATATTCTTTAAATAACCGCTAGAACTTTAGTTCCCTTGATTACTCTTCCATGTCTGGTATTTGTCCCTGGATTGTATTCTTTTGATTTCCGCTATAACCTTGGTTCCCTTGATAATTTTTACGTTTGTTAAGTCATTGAAAAAAGGGACGACATTTGAAAGGGGCGAGGTAGTATAGATAAAACGATTGTCTATGAAAAAAATTATTAAACGTACCGAATCAAAATACTGTAAATATTTTTTTATTTTATTTGTGTCTTTGTAAATGAACTGCATATTTAAATTTTAGATCAATTTAAATGCAACTGTCACTTTGAATTCAGTTCCGTGACCCATTTCTGCGGACCTATCTGATACCTATCCCGCTAGGCTGGATGTTTAGCCTGGCATGCAATGTTCGGTAATACACTTCTGTATTATCATGTTAATCCACAGATTGTCGTCAAGATTTTCTGTTTCTATATTTGATGTTCAAACTCGCCCTTTGATATGGTTGTTCTCTAAGATGATTCTATGCATTGATCACATTGGTTTTCAATAATAACTATCCGATAACTAGTATTTATGACATAATTTTTTTACTGGAACTTTCTTTATATTGGGAATTACTGTACAGTAAAATGTTCATTCACACAACAATCTATTTATACCAGTATATATCATAATTATGAGTTCCGTTCGTACTATGTCGTTTTATAAAACCCTTTGATAATAAAGTTTATTTTTTTAAAATAATTTCCCAAAGTTACAAAAGGAACAAATAAATAGAATAATATCAAATATTGATGGACAACAGTCATGTTTATATCTATCATTATTCATAAAATCGATCTTAGTATTAAAAACGAATTTAATTGCAAAGTCAGAAAATTGAAAATAGCTGGCTATTGGAAAACTAAAGCAAAGGAGAAGGTAACTATTTATCTTTCAGAGCTTATGACAGTTTTCCGTGGTTTGGACTTTTATTTTGAAATTAAAGATCAGTATGTTTCAGACAATAAGAAACAAATAATTATTGGCATAAAATGTTCGGTCATTTTAATTACAAGTTCTGAAATAAAAAAAAGTTGTCATTTAAGAATTAAATAGCGATAAATTGAAACATTTTTTTTTTTTTACAATTTTTGCGTCAGGTGTATGGTTTCACAGCGTACCGAAATACAACGGGTAAAAAATAACCAATGGTTTCAAACTGTTGCTGTTCTGTATTTTGGACAAAGTGAACTGAACGAGTATGGGGAACATGAAATTGGTTCTTTTGTTTGACTAACATCTAAATCTAACGAGGTTTTTATATACATGTAGTAGTAGACATAAGTAATATTTTGTTAGATAGGTGCTTCAAACGCCACAAACCTTACAAAAAACATGATTCGAATTTATTTTTCGATTTAAACGAATGTGTCAATCAGATTTTACAGACCACCTCTGAACTGAAATGAAAATCAAAACCACGTGACAAGATGGTCGTATATGTCACAAAAACTAGATTTAGGACAAAATAGTAATTATCTTTTTCTAAATACGTTCTACATAATCCGTTTCAATAGCCCGCTGAGAACATGTAAGATAATAAACCATAAACCAGAAAATGTGTATAACTTGTTCTGGGTTGACATTTTCAAGAGCAATTCACATTCGCTGTTGGATCTTGGTAGATATTACTAATTAATAAAAAAAAATGTTGAAATTATAAGTAATAATGAAATGTTTAAAATCTGATAAAATTCTGTTTTTACTTCTTCAGGTATATTAGTCATATTTAGTTAAATCAACTAAAATTAATATATACAAATTATTATGCATGAATTGTTGAAAGATCAGTCCCGTATATGCACTAAAGATAATGGTGCATGTACGTCTTGTTTTCAGCAAAAAAGTGTATTAGTTGAGATTCTGCTCTCATCGCACGCCTGTCACCCATGACGAAGGCCAAACCTGCTTTGTTATCACGTTTGATTGGTATTACAATTGTATGTACAAGTTCTTTTATTTTTACCTTAAAAATGTGGTTCTTGTTCATTTTTATTTTGTATATATACGATTAAATAAGTCATTTTACAACTTTCATTTTTAATTCTTGTTATTCTTACTTGTCTGGCTAAAGACTGACCATAAACACCATAACCTTAAAACTATAAAAAAAAAAATGAATTTTGGTTGTGTGTATTGAGTAATAGCGACACATGACTTTCGTCGAAATACTTTATGCATAAATTGTAACAGTTTTACCTGCACTTAACAAACCACTATAAAGCCGTAGCATAAAATATAGAATATACTGTTCATTAATATAGTGTATCGCTATATAATATAGTTCACTTATTTGGACTTGAAAAAGTTAAAATATTTATTACTTGGGCTCGTTAGAAAGTTTAAACAATATATAATTGTATTTGAATGTACAAAAGGTTATTTGAAGTACGTTTCTTGAAAGAATTTGCCAATTATAGGTGAAATTTAAGAAAATATGAAATTCCCATTTTTCCGATTTCATAGTAATTGTCATCCCAAAAGGAAAATGTATGTATTAGATACCAAAACACCACAAGAATCCATACAAACCGCTTTCAAAACTTTTAACTTCTATACTTGCAGCTGTCAGAGGGGTCTCCTGTCCTACCACGACAGTTTTAGTGAAAGGTATTAATTCAATGTGGATCCTAATAAAAATCGAAAGATCTTCTGTTAGGAATCACTCATAATAACTACATTTTAGTAAAAACGTGCAGACGCTTATTAACTGTAACATGTATGAAAAGTAAGGTGCAGATTTACACCCCGTGTGCAAATTTACATATATAGAAATAATCCAATTATTTTGTTCGCAAACATGTGTTTGTTTTTCGATTAATTTTCCAATTGCATTAAACTTTTCTTACCGTTTTTAATTTGTAACATATTTTTCCTTTAATGTAGAGTATTCCCTTTTAAAACATTTGTATTCAAATAAAATTGTGTGTATGATCAGTCCAGATTTCAATTCCTTGAGATCGCGTAGTTAATGAATATATATTATTTTAAATGATTTCAAAAAATCACTTTTTTCGTCATCTTTAATTCCCTTTGCAGTCAAACTTCACAAAGGCTGTTGTTTATTGGAGTCTCGATCTTCTCTTAATCAACTTCTTTGCTCCTTACATAGATCATTGCTTCTTTAGGAAGTTGACAACGTTTTCCTCCTTAGTTGAACAGTTCAGCGATATTAACAATATTAACATATTATCATTTGATATTATCGTTAATCTCGGAAATGTGTCCTTTCATACAAAATTTGTTTCCAGTGCTGTTGCTGAGAGATTACGCCTTGAAACACGCGTACAGCATCTCGGAATTTGCAATACTTATAAGATTGGTACTTCGTAATATTTCGTTGTTCTATATTACTTATGGAAAATTGGTACCCTACGACTCTTCAAATGTATTGTCCTATGTTCAATTATATTTGAAAGGAAAAGATTGTAGTTATTTTTTTTTTCTAACGTACGCTAATTAGTACACCATTTTGTTTTAGGCGTAACTAGAAAAAAAGATGGGTGATTCCTGGATTTCTTTTTAAAATATACAGGAAGTTCAGATGCGTATTCTTTTTTTTACAATTATTTGAAAATTTCCTCTGCAATCTTTATAAAAGTGTGTGCAACAATTTCCAAAATAAAGGTTCAACGATCGAAATCAATTTCAGTGACGTGTTGTTCTTATTTTTTTTTCTTTAACATGTATATCTAATGTCATCTTAGAGATGAAATTTGATATTTATAGAATACTGTGTTAGAATACTTAAGTGTGAGTTAAATGTATTTTCTATTAGAAAAAGACGTGTTTGTGATCTCAATACATGTTTATGCTTGTCTTTTTACTGATGGACTTATGGTAAACCTATTTCTAGTACAGGAGTCATACATATATCGGCAAAAAAATATCAAAGCGTCAGCGGTGGAATGCTCCAAATACGACAAAATGAGATTAGGATGGCATTAACGTGAACAGGGACGATCTACATACATGATGTAGCGAACCAAATAGAAACATTACACACTAAAATTGAAGACAAGGGAACCAAGACGTCTCACAGAATCTAAAGCATTAGCAAAAAGAACTCCCTAAAAAAATACTGGGAGTGACATCATGTGCTCCATAAGGGTAAGCATGTCTTGCTCCGCCAGCGGCACCCTTTTGAAAGATAATTAATTCCTTGAGGGCTATTAATAACTTTTTGATACATTGTCTTAAAAAAAGCTTTCGTAGGTTTTTTTTCGATGGTGCCTTCCCGTTTTTCCAACTTTTAAAAATTGCTTATTCCCATTTATTCAACGGACTGAAAATCATTTGCTATTTTAGAGAAACTATACCATAGCATTAAAATAGAAGGCCTATTCAGATCCTTCAAATATAAGTGTAATAAGTAAAAGGAATGCCAATAGTTTCATTGTTCATTTCCAATAGTCTAGACTACTGAAAAAAATCAATACATCTAGTACTGATATATGTACATAAATATTAGATAAGATCACGTCACAAGTTTGCTAGCTATGAGATGAATAATTTATATTACTACTTTCAAAAAAGCAACATTAAACTACCGAAAGTGGTTTATGTTCTTAAAATTACTTCAATTACCGTTTACATCTATATACAAAAATATGCTACAATCGACGTGTTATTCTAAGTGTACAACTATCCTTTACAATTGTCATTTAAATACCATTACATATAAAATTAAGACACCGCAACGATATTTTATATAACTAAAGTCATTTCTCCATACAGATCTGTATATTGAAAAAAACATACATCGATCTACTTCATTTATCAGCCAAAACATTAATTCTTGCAAAGTGAAAATATCATATGCATAATATATATTTTTGTCCCAAAAATGTAGCATTACAATGACGAACTAAGCCTGGTGATGTGGTCTGTTACTGTTTATAAATCAAATATAAAAGTGATTCTTGTGAGTATCTTTGTCAGAAAATGGATAATTTATCTCGAATTGTGTTAATAAAAGCGTCTTCATTCACAATTGTTTTAATTAACATATTTTTTTTGAGAAAACGCATGTAAATGTCGAAAACAATAAAACACTCCTTATTATCACTATGAAATAAAAATTGTTAATCACGAACCCAAATTGACACACATGAGAATCATATTGATTGCAACAAATGATTGTCATATGAATCGAGCGTGGCATGATAATCATTTGATTACCTATGATTTTAGCATGTTTATCATATGTGTTTAAGCCAAAATTGATGTGTGGTGGCATGAAGAATTTTAAGTAGCTGTCGTTGTAAGAATCATGCAAAATATGAAAAAAAAATTGGATATACTCCAAAAAAGGCTACATACTTTTATCTTTTTATGTTTAGTTGTTCTATGGGACTGAAATGTGTAATAATTATTATTAATTCCAATTTGTTTGCTCTTAGGAGATAATCAACATTGAAAAATCAGATAGATTCTATTGTATTTGAGTGTTATTTACAGAGTTATCTCCCTTGATTTTAAAATCTACAGTGCATTCAATATAATCGCTATCTCCTAAGAGCACATGTTATCTGAAAAACCGAATGTTATATATCAAAATATCAAAAATAAAAATATGTAGACTTTCCAACAATGAATTACATTATGCATGATTCTTAGCTGGAGAGCTACTTAATTGTTCCTTCATTGGCATTTGGTAGATGATTGGCAATCATACCACACCTCTTTTTTTATATATATGAAAATCATATGATGATCAATTACCTATCATATGTAAATGTCGATATGCCTTTCATATGAATCGGGCATCATATGCTTATCATGTGTGCAACATTCGACTGTGTACCTAATACATTGACCGCCCATTATTTGTTTTTTTTTTCCGTCTTCGAAATTTTTAAATATTTTTCTTATATGATTTTCATTTAAAAAAAATAAAGTCTAAACTTAATCATTTTCAAAATGAGTGATTATAAAAAAAGGTTGTTTAAAAATGTGAAATTTTCGTCTACTCCCGGTAAAAGGAAACATTCTTCATTTTCAAAGAAATAATAATATGCGTCATCCTTACAATTGACATATTTTGAGCTCATTTAAATTATCATTTTAAAATGATAATTTGAATATGACTTTGACATTCCAAAGAATTTAGCATAAGTGGTGCATTTAGCTGAAGACTGGAGTCGATCAATTAAAAAATTGGGTAAATTCACTAACATTGTTTTCTGGCCTACTATTTTGCCAAAATTTCAACTTAGTATTGGAAATTTTCTTTTTGCCTAATACAAAGCTAAATATTATCTGAATACTACTATACAGAAAATACAAGCTGTTGTGTCATGATTTAGTCGCAAGGAGGCCATAAAACTCTGCTTCTACACAGTTTCAAAGAATTTTCACAAAAATGAGAGGATAAACGGTAGTCTTCCAATTCAAATATATAGAGCAAAAGCTATGAACAACAAAATATTTGGCAGGAGTTGACATGGTACAGAACGCTATTTTTGATAAATATCAAAGAGTTCGACAAATGCGCTCTATATTTTCTACATAAAATTGTATCATGAAATATGCAAATTTAACACAATGCGGTCAAATTTCTTATTTTTCTTTGTTTTCATCTACAATCTTAGTGCAACACATGCATGAACAGAAATGAAACTTTGTTTTTCATGAAGGCACATATTCAACTAATGAATTATGCAATTTTCAAATTTATTTGAAACACTTTAGTTTTTTTGGGGTGATTTTGATATTTTCTGAACATACTACTTCGGTAAATACAAAAATTCCAATCACGTTTATTGCAAATTTCGATATGCTGTACACGTGTTTCGGTGATTAACCTTTCATCAGCAGCATTAGAATCAAATATATAAGAAGGTCTAAATCCAACGATGAATTCCCTTCATTTTTTACACTGCATCGAACCGGTAATATCCAACTTACAGCTTAGTTGGAACGTACTTCTTTGTTTATACAATAAATTCAACAGACTTTTCGTGAATGACATAAATAAAATATCATTTAGAGGTAAGAGAAATCAAGGGAACCAAGGTTATATCGGTAATCAAAAGAATGTATTCCAGGGACAAACACCAGACATGGAAAACAGACATACATAACAAAGAACATAAAGTAACTAAAACCATACATACAAAGTAACAAAAGTAAATGAGCAACTCCGACCCCACTAAAAACTAGGAGCATAGACCAGGTGCACCAGTAGGGTAAGCGTCCTCTGCTTTTCTAGAAACACCCGCCGAGTTGCATAAAAAGTCAAGTCCGGGGTAGACAAACGAGGAAAAGAAAACTATGACCCTTTGAATAAATCAGTTTTCATGCAGCTGATGGATACACCATAACGATCCATAAGTGATATGATGGTCGAGAGAAAAAATGTTTCTGCTGGACACCATATAGCTTTTGACATTCATTTTTAATGAGGTCGATTAACGTACTTCATTCCTGCTAAAACGTTTTCAAATGCATATTTAGTATGAAGCTGAATTTTTGTACGAACACTTGATTTTTTATAACCACTCAAAAAAGGGGATTGGTAAGCCACCAATCCTGGTATAACCCACCGGGTTCATTCATTTGCTTGTATTAAGTCAGGAACACAATGGCTAATGATGTTTCCCCGGTTTATCCTCGATTTTGTCAGTTCATGTACTATTAAATATTTCCCACAGCTTTTTATTATTAATTCAGTACATTTGTTGTAACTTTTATTCACGATTTCTTATTAAATGTGGTTTCAATAACTTGTTGGGAAAGCTTTTATTATCAGAATAAAACATTGGGTTGGCGCATTAAGATTTACAGGGGTATTATGATTTTATATATTTAGTGACCCATTTAAATGTCCTTTACGAGAACACTCTAAATAAGTACAACGTCGGTCCCACACGGAACTCTATACGTAATTTAATTTCAAATATTAACACCTCTATTATTATCATTTTATTGGTAAATATAATACCTGTGGTGCTCATCCTTTTGTCGCCGTTGATATTCAAAGAGATGTAACGACACGACATATGAATGATGATCTCATTCAAGTTACAGGTCATGCACTAGTTTTCCCTAGTACAAAATTTATTAAAAAGAAAAACAACTTTTAAATATTTCAAAACCTTGCATTACGTTTTGTTTGTTGATTTGTTGTTTCGTTTTGTTTTGTTGTTGTTAATTTTTTGTTTTGTTTTGTTTTGATTTCTTTTTTTTTTTTGTCTTTTTTTTGTTTTGTTTTTGCTTTTGTTCTTGTTTGTTTATTTTTGTGTGTGAGTGTTTTATTCTAATGATATTAATACCATGCATAACTTTTTTCGTAAATTTTGTTTTTTTTTCATGTAGATGATATCGGCATATAAACTCAGAACCTTCAATAACAGGACAAATCGGTAGATGATATACAGAACCATCAATAACAAGCCAAATCGGTAGATGATATACAGAACCATTAGTCCATGGGCTGGGAAAGTTCACCGTGCACCCCCCCCCCCCATCAACTTCATGGTGCTTTTTAGGTACCTTTATACCTCTCATTACCAAAATCAATTTGTCGCCACAGAATATTCTCGGATTCTTTCACAGTATGAGCCTATATTTGTACCCCACTGGTTCAAAAAGCCAAAATTTGTGCGACTCCATTGTTTGAGCGTCTACACAAGCAAATGTGCTACACATGAGAATCATATGATTTGCGTCAAATGATTATCATATAAATCGAGCACCATATGATAATCAGATGTTTCGTTTTACATATGATAATGGCATGTTTACCATATGATAATCATATGTTTTTTCACAAGCATATGATAGTCATATGTTTTAAAACCAAAATTAACATATGAGAATCATATGCTAATAATATGACTATCATATGTTAAATAAATATGTTGGGAACATCATTATTCTAATTATGAATGCCTGAGATATAAGTTCTACAACGTCAGTACGCTGTGAATGAGAATTATGTTTGATACTGAGACTAGTTTTCTAGGGGTAGGGAATAATCCTTTTTTGAAAAGTAGTCTCTCATGGTTTATTTCTGTAGGAAATTAAAGTATCTATCGAGTAATACCAAATTTAAGACGTTATAGCCGAGTAATAACTTTTAGAGTCGAATTTGTGTGACTTTTGGGCGAAAAATCGATAATCCCATTTTTCACTTTTTTCCGATAAATTCTGACTACGAAAATCGCCAAAAATCATCAAAAGAACCCCCAGAAGTCTAAATTGTGATAATACTAAACAGGAAATACCAAATAAGTCATTTTATTCTGAAGCATTAATACTCTAGGGGTTTTGACATTGAAAAATATGTCAATTTAAGCGATTTTTCCGCGGGTTAGGGTACATGTATTCCATTTTACCCCATAACCTATATATACATATGTCTGTTTTCATCGTTCCGTAGAAAGAACAAGTTCGAAGAATCAAAAAACTTTCAAAACATATTTTTTGCCTCAACGAGGTATAAAGAGAAGCCAACAAATACAAAAATGCTTCAGTTAATTTTTGGCGACAAAAATATTCTTAAATGGGAGGTTTAAAGGTACCTGAAAATCATATTTTGGTTGATGGGGAGGGGGTGCATGGGGAATTATCTCAGCCCACGTACTACATCAATAATAGGACTAATCAGTAAATGATTTACTTAGTATTGTGCGTTTTCTTTATATCTAGTTGTTATTATTTTAATTTGATGAACAAGGAACTGTAAGACTTATGTTCAATTAAGTTCTGTCAGAGGATTATCAATTTGTTTTCTTTCAGTAAGAATTAGATCTGTTCTGTTTTGTAATAGAAATGATATTTCTATCCCCATAAAATTTAGTTGTCCCTCCGCCCAGTGATATTTTTTTAAGTATAAAAAAGTATAAGTATGGTTCTGTCTAAAAGAAAAACAGGCGGGGTGATTCATCATATTTTAAGATAACCAATGAAACTATTGTAACAAAGTACATTTGTTACGTCCTAAAACAACTCTTCCTATATGTTCTTTTCCTTAGATCTGTTTGTTGACTAGGTATTGTGTAAAAATTCTGGAGGGAAAGTGGGCAACGTTCATTTGCACTTTATATTTTAATAACATTTTCTATGAGGCCTACTGAATGATTTCCAATAAAAAATATTTGGGATTTAGAAATGCATGAATAACTAATCATGAGCTTATGCATAGTTTTAAGGCAGAGCTTGTACTTAATATTTTTTTTATAACGGTAATCCAGGGACAACGACCAGACATGGAAAACAGACACACATAACAAAGATATTCTGATTGTCTCCAAAAGATCTTTCGAATTTTTCAGGGTCCACATTGAATTAATACCACTACGGGAGTAATAAGTGTTGTGATAGGACTGTAGACCCCCTTTGACAGTTGTGAGTATAGGAGTTAAAAGTTTTGAAAGAGGTTTGGTGGTACATTTTGCAGATCCAGCTATGAAACGTTGTTTGTATGGATTCTTGTGAAGTTTAGGAATCCAGTACATAGACATATGGATATTGAAGTTATTACTTCTGGTAAGAAATAAAGTAAGTGACGGGTCTGGTCGCTGTGATGTAGACGTTTGTGATTCCTACTTTTGTTAAGTAACAGATAGTATGTGACCGGATTAGTCGCTGTGATGTAGACATTTGTGGTTCCTCCTGCTGGTAAATAACAGAGTATGTGACGGGACTGCTTGCTGTGATGTAGACATTTGTGATTCTTCTTCATGTAAGAAACAGAAAGTTTGTGACGGGATTAGTCTCTGTGAATTAGATATTTTGTACTCCTTTTCTTGTATGGCAAGTACCGTACGTTAACGAGATTAGTCGCTTAGACATGGATATATTCTCAATGTATTTAATTTCAAATGCTATGTAAAATCTTTCTTACCGTCCAATATCCAACCTAAACAACATTCAATACTGATAAATAACGAAAATTACTGAAAAATTCCATTTGGGTTACTGAAGATAACAAAAAGGGGTGAACACCTCTGCAGTGTGCTTGTTTTTGAGATATAAGCATGTAAAACTTAGGTGGGAAAAGAATTTCTCTAGATTTTCCATAAGCTTTGTCTTAGGTTTTATCTATTAAAAACACTGAAGAAATAACAAGAATTTCATTAAAACTTTCCAAATAATATTTTATGGTTTGTTTAATGAAATTATGAATAGAAATGTGGAGTCACTGGGCAAAAAATATAAATGTTATGATAACACCAGAGAGGTCCAAAAAAGCTGACAAAAATGACAAAAATTAGCTGCGAATATCCTTAAAAAAACAAACTATCTTTTGTATTAATCTAGACTAAACCTCCCATAAACAGAAACATGTGGTAACCAACCCTCTTCTAAAGGCCCTTCGTATCAATTTCAATATGTTTCCTGTATAAACTGTGACCTTGCTTAAAGTGTAAGGGACAAAGGCTAGTCATGACTATGTGTGTGTTATTTTTTTTTTAATTTGTTGAAATGTAAATGACGGTTATCGAATAACATAATATTTATATTTTTTTTATATTTACATTTTTAAATTTGCACAAACACATGTCGAAAAAAATGTGATTCATATTTTAGTGACACTTAAAACGACATTAATGCAAGATTGCTCCGAACTAGGCTATTGAAACTGAAATTTGAAACTGAAATTCTATACGTTCTTTAATTCAATATTCATATCATGAAGATGAACCTGTTATTTTACTTTGACAAGCTTAACACCATAGATGTGCATCTTTTGTTCACCGTCGATTATTTTGTATCAAGGATGAGTAATATGAGTAAGGGTTTCATATCAATTGAAGATCGTGTACATTCTTTGGTATAACATTTATTACAAATTCAACTGCATTCAAAATGTTAGTTTATTGTTGTTTTATTTGTAGTTTACTTTACATTTATAACTTTTATTTATTGCTATCATTGTTTAACCATTTTTTATATCATCTGGTTGTGATTTAGATCCTTTAAATTGCATTTTCTTTACAAATTATTAGGATTTGTAATACGTTAAGAATGACTTAAAAGCTAAGAAATCTTGGCGAAGACTTCGTAATTCGCCTACTTTTAATTTATATGATCTAAGTCAGTATGGCGATTGTGTTATGGTTGATGAAATCCATGTAAGATTCCGACACTGTCATTGGTAAAAGAGAGCGAGAGACACGGTACGGAAAAAAATCAGGCAAACGATGCTTTGATCTGTATTTTAGAGACGAACACATTCATTTTCTTCTTAAATCAACCGAGTCAGAACGGTAACTTTTACAAAGTGACAATTTCATATCAAATCAGTATATTTATTTTTATCAAATGTGCAATAAATGAGTAATTAATTATGAATATCTGGTCATAAACTGTTTCTGAATTAGAACTAAAAGAAAATGTTGACACACATTCATCATTTCCAGTCTTATCTTCTTAATAATCCAGTACTTTTGTTTTGCTATTTTACATAACAGACAAAAGTTGGAATATAAATATCTATATTACATAGACCAGGCCCATCACAAACTCTGTTTCTTATCAGAAGTAGAAACTACAAATAACCACATAACAGCAATCAGTCCTTTCACAGACTTAACCGTCATTGATATGTTGTTAATGAAGAATAGCAGCTTCCTATGATGTTAAAGTGATTCGTGGCACATAAACCCATCAAACAAACGATGCGTTTTGAGACTTTATTTATCATATTTTATGTAACTTTATTCCTTTCTGTATACAGATCTATATTGTTAGATATGTACATTCATTTTCCACAAAAATCAACCAAATCAAGAACGATAATTCTTGTAAAGAGTACATTTCATGTAAAATCTTAATAATTTTATCACAAAAGTGAAATTTCTAAATGAAAAAGATTGGTTATTATATCTGTAACTGTTTCTCTTTCTCAAAAATTAAAGTGAATTTGATGAGTTTTTGACGTACATGAACCACTTCCAGTCTGTTTTGTATAGACTTAGACTTAAAGCTTTACAATTCTTTTATATAAATTTTTGCTAACATATCAGTATTTTTTCCATTTTTTTCCCTACATTCGTTCACTTTCAAATCAAATATAATCAATGGGAAAATATGGAAATAATTTCGTCTTATACTATCTTGTAAATCAATGTAGTATATATTGCATCAGGATGAATCTTAATTGTATCATTCAACCAACCAAGCAATCGATCATTTACAATATGGCATTATTACATATCGCTGTTCATGTTCAAGTTAAACGTCCAAGGTTTGTCATATTAACCTGAGGCAACGCCGAAGGCCAATATGACGAGCTGAGAACCTGTAACTCAGCCAATATGACGAGCCGAGAACCTGTAACTCAGCCAATATGACAATCGCCACATTATGATATCTTTGTTGTTTAACTACGGGTTTGAACTATTATTTCATGTAGTGTAAACGTTTTCCAAAGTCATTTTGAAAAAAAAAGTACACTTTATTAGATTACGTCGACGTGACTACCCTATAGGTTTTTTTCTATTTTTCCTACTTAACTGAATTTAGAGTGAGGTTTCACTGCTGCCAAGCAGATTTTTAAAACTTCTATAGTCGTCCCTAAGGTTCACATATTTTGTTACATGCACCTCATAAAGAGTGACATGAAAAGCCAATGATTTGCGTCAAAATGTGTTGTAACATTATGAGAGGTTTTTTTTAATCTTTTCTTTTATCCAATTTCACTTAACCAAATTTCATATGCTTATATTGTAAACTAACATATTCAAATAATAATGAATTATTCTTGAAAACAGTGTAGTTTTCATCGCCTGTTGACATTTCCACAAATCAACGACAACTGACAGAACTCTGTAGAGTTATAGGGAAGTTAGAAGTATTCGATTATGCTAATACGATACGGGCGAATACGGGAAAGATCCGCATTGGCCTTGTAAATTCTCCTATCGGCCTTGTACGATGAATTTATCGATGTGGCTCTTTTATTCTTATCCGTATTTAGTCAGATATATTCTAGCTAATTAATAATATTATTACATGAAATCCTAATCGTACTGACCCTTCAGAATAGGGGTTCTGGATCATAAAACATTATGGGATTGAACGAAAGTATGCTACATCTATACTTAATATGATGATTACTGATTGAATGTTGATTACATTGATATATAAAGACAGCAAGGTGTAATGTCAAGTTAGTTATAGAGTTACTAGATTTAAATGAAAAATGGAAGAAGTGATATCAAGAATATTGATATCTTTTGTAATTTTAGCGTAAATAAAAAACATATCAAAAGTGACGGTTTTATATTCTGTATCATACCACCTACTCTTATAGTGGCATTAATCATGTGTGGATACTTAACAATTCTAAAGATTGTTTTAGAAAACCTAACATCCCGCAGTTTTTCGGAAATTGGTTCTCTCCAAACTTTTGACTTCTCAACTCTGTACTACATTACCACTTGATAAATTGAAATCTCGTTTGAAAGGACTCGTAAATCTTTTGCTGTTTCAAAAAGTATGTTGTTCTTGGTTACAAATCCACATATTTTTCTAAAACATCGCAGAAGGGCAAAGAGTGCTACACAGAAAAACATGGTTTGCGATATGCTTGATTTCCTCATTGATAACATATTTTTCACATTTTTCACAACAAAAAGTTGACATACCAATTGGCACTAATTGTGCTCCTCTTCTAGCCGATTTGTTTTTATATTCATAAGAATTATAATTTAAAAGATGTTGAATCATTTAATTATTCAGACAGCTGTATTGATGATGTATTGTCAATCAACAACCCTTCTATTGGTAAATGATTACCGTCAATATCTCCAACAGAGCTCGAGATAAAGGAGACTACAGAAACAGCCTGTAATGCATCGTTTTGGACCTACGTCTCAAATATGACAAACAGTGGCCATTTCTGTGCTATGAGTTTTGATAAAAGAGACGACTTTAATTTAAATATAGTATTTTTTTATCTATGCTGCAACATCTGTGTAACAGACTCCTGCATACGGGATATCAGGAAATGCATCTTAAAAGGTCTTTAACCATATTCTTTTCAGATATCAGTCCTTGGTTGAAAAATACTCAGTTTCTTCTTAAATAATGAATAACGATTTTTTTTTTATTATTTTTATTTTTTTTTATAAATTGTTCTTTGTGCTGATGTGCTGATGTGATGTTTAACGCGGGATAGCAAAAGAATATCTATTGCGCGACAGCAAAACTAAACAAAAAAGTCCCAAGTAAAACAGCTTGATCGTTCCTTGTTTATTTTTTTATGTTTTGTTGTAGTTAGGGACCCATTTATATTTTGCGAAAACTTGGATGAGTGTTTCCTCATTGTATTGGACACTCCCCTTTCTTGTTAATAATCCAAGTTTATGTGCGATATTTTTTTTCTGTACGTCTTAATTGTTTCAGTTTCTTTAGTATCTAATAACATATATAGCGGAAACCGTTAGAAGCGATTGTCTCCCCTTCCTTGGAATAAAACGCGCCAGAATACCAGTATATTAGGAGAAGGTCATTAACAGGGGCATCTATCCTACAAAATATGCATCAAATGTAAAACATTGATATTTCAGCAAATACATTTTAGGGTTGTAAGGCTTTTCTGTCCACATATTCCTTCTATCAATTTGGTTGCTTTATGTTCTTTGTTGTGTTTGTCTGTTTTCCATGTCTGGTCTTTGTCCCTGGGATACAGACTTTTGATTTCCGCTAGAATCTTGGTTCCCTTGATTCCTCTTCCTAAACTATTGAACACTTAAACGAAACTGAACATGAAGTTTAGACCATATATGTAAAGCATATATAAAGAAGAGTATTATTCTTCTCGGATTTAATATTGTTTTCTTTTTTGATAGTTGATTAGTTTCTACAAAAACAACAAAAAATTAAACTATTACCTTTGCTGCTCTCCAGCAACTTTTCTCATTGATTGTTAGATGAAGAAGTGAACAATTTATGTAGCCTCTTGGCTATATGTCTGTTCTTCTATTCATTCATCCAATTTAGAACCACTGTTCTCAGCTTTTTCAAACTTTACATTTGGATGAACTTAAAATGATGAAATTTTGCCCATGTATAGTATATGTGAATGCAAATTCCAACAATCAATTTTGTTTGCCGACACTACATTTTTTTATATTTTGTTAACCAATACCCCAGAATAATGGAGAAAATGCTTCACTATTTGTTGCAGTATCCTCGTGAAGAAACAATGGGTCTAAAAGAGGGGGTAATATGGCACAAACCCTATTTTCAAAAACTGCCATTCTTCAAAAGGAAAGATCATTCAAAACAATATTAATTATTCATTGTAGTATACTATTTTAATTCATAAGTGGTTGAATGTGACACCTCATTACAAAAAAAGGATTTGATTCAACTAAAAAAATGAAAACCAGATGAATGAAATTCGTGAATTAGCAATATTTTTCCGTTTTTTTTTTGTAAAACAAAAATGCGGGAAAATGGACAGAGTATCATTGCCATGCTATATTTGTATCCAATAATATTGAGGCAAATTATTTTTTTTATGATTCATTTATATCCATGCAAAATTTCATCAAAATCTGGGGAAGTGACCCCTGGACATTTTTGCATGGTTTTCTGTGAGATGCACTCTTAAATGATTCGAGATATCAAAGGAAAATGTCACGTGGTAAATAAGAAAGTGGTCATTTGAAGATATTGTTATCCTCAGACTAAGAACATTTCTAGTACCATAGCGAAATGATACATGGTAAAAGCACTGGCCATTAGAAGATAAATATCCTGTCTTTGGAACATTCAGGATATTAGAGCGAGATGAGCGAATGATACGTAGTTAATCAAAATGTGTTCTCTCAAGTTTTCTCTTAAATATAACGATGGGTCACCAGAGATCGACGTCTTCTGTCATTTGATAGGCTGAGCGGATATGACGTTATCTATTTACTTTAATACGTTTTAGTGTTCAAATTTAAGTATTTACTTTACTCACCTTTCGATGCAAATGTACAATAGTTATATTAATTAAGATAATTTCAATTGCTTAAAAACAGTCTGTTTTCATTTTACTTCATAAGCGGCAATTTACTCATATATTGTACATATCCATCACTGGTGATCTGAGTCCGTATTTTAAGCTGGATCGATTATGATATTGACCGTGAACACAGATTGTTAGACAGATTGTAATCCTTTCATTAGGAGTTCAGAATCTTACACCACTGAGAGTATAAGACAGAGAAACGTCACCATAGGAACAAGAATGTTAATATTTATGTATGCTGTGGTATTTGATGTATTTCGTTGTTAATGTTCAAATTAGATGCTTATACGTAACAATACATCTATAAAACAATGATTGAGGTAATTTGTGGATGCAACCATATTAACTACAGTAGTTTTACGACAGCTCTTTCCGGATTATATTGAATTTGTGACAAAGAGACGACACGTTTCCGCAACACTGGTTGCAGCGAAAAGAAACGTATCCTACTTGTAGAAGGTCTGCGTTAAGAACAGCAATGAAGATTGTATTCTTCAGATATTACCGCAAATCGATTTTACATAGTAAAGTTTTCATGTTCGTTCCCGGTGTCATTCGTTTCAAAAGAGGGACGAATAGTATAGAGTAAAATGATTCCTGTTTGAAATGTTTTGATTTCGTTCTATGGAAGTCTATTTCTGTCATCAAGATAAATAAAAGTCGTGATAATTGGTGTATTTTGTCAACATAAATGACAATTTCATCTCAAAAAGTCACGTGATAGTTAAGATAATTAACTCGACCGTTCCAGTTAATTATCACGACTTAGAGAGAGTCATGCCAATATGCAGCCTCGACATTAATATTTCCGCGATAGCTTTTTACCAAAATCATGACATTACAGCTTATTATTCTGACAAAATGGAGAAAAGTTATCTCAACTTGTCGTGAACGTATTGATATCTGTCAACATTAACTATCGCAATTTTATAGTTTAAAGTTATGAAAATGCGAAGTAGTGTCAGCTACATAATATATACATTGTGATAAATCATGTTGACTTTTTTGTGAAATAACTTGAATTGTTGACATAATATTTCGACGAACACGAAATTTCGTGATAAGTTATCGTAATTTACCACGAAAAACTAGCTTTTATCGAGACATAAAGTCAATCAGCCAAGCTAATTCACGAAAAAGTCAAAATGATATATCGCAACTAACATGTTTGGTTGTTGACACTACTTGGCATTTTCACAACTTTAAATTCTCAGATTGCGATAGTTTATGTCCACAGATATCTTAGACATCATAACTTTTACGACCAGTTGAGATAATATATCACGATTTGTCATGATAATTAGCACATAAAGTCGTTGTATCAGAATACAGTTGTCATAATTTATCCTGAAAATATTTTAGGTCAAAGACACAAGTCGTCGTCGGTTCCCTTAAAGTCGCGATAATTCCTGTAATTATATTGAACGATCGACATAATTATCTTAACTATTGCGAAAAATTATCGTGACTTTTTGAGATAAAATTGTCATTTATGTCGACAAAATACCCAAATTATCACGACTTTTCGAGATAATTTTTCGCGATATTTATTTATCACGATGACAGAAATAGACTTCCATATCGTTCAGAGCATTAAATGCTGATGATTAAAATCCAAAGTGCGAATGTCATATCGAGCACCAAAGATTTACAGGAAACTAAGCATCAATAAATGAAATCGATAAATTTATATCGGATGTCTGTACTTGATTATACTTTATTGACTTTTAATATTTTTATGAAAAGTTAAGGATTAACTTGGTTTGTTTATTCAATATGAATACTGATACATGTATGTATGCATGCGAAGTGATTTTGACGTTGTGAAGGTTTCAAGATAGATTTTTTTTAAGTATTTCTGTTTATCGTTACAATTTTCACCAAAATTTATGCTTTATTATTGAGGGGTAAAACTTTACAGTATATTTCATATTTGCAAATGAAACCGTACATGAACTTTCACTTTTGTATTCAGATCTGTAGCGTCATTTTTGTGATTATGAATGTCCTGCAATCTGTAAAAATGTATGGAGTGAAAAGTGTTCAGCAATTTTTACGCAGAGTTGAATTTCGGGAGTTAATATTGAATTATTGATTAAGTGTAAGTTTTTATAAGAATCAGGCACAGTGGGAAAAATCAGAAACATGCATGTCAAAACCCCACCGATCTGACAATATAATTTCAATCAAATTGTTTTCGTTATTTGCTCTCTACATGACTGGATTTGCTCAGAAATTTTTTAATAGAATGCTAGAAAAATGAGGTTTTTGACAGTGTTATCTGCTCTTCAAATTTTCATTTTCTGTGCATCTCAATAACATTATAATCAATTTACCTACCTTTTGGTATAAGGAGACCTCGTTTTGGCGTTCTTGAAGATCAGCAATATGACCGGAAATATTCATATTGTAAATTAATTAGACATGTGTAAAAAAAAAAAAAAAGAATTCCATGAAAGTTGTGATAAATCAGTGATAGTAACAAATGTTTCAATGACCGAATCAACCCAATATTTGGAATGTGAATCTCTCGGTAATTTTGGTGTTACCCTTATTGACAACATGTCAGAGAGTTGCATTATTATAGTTACACACTATTACCGGATTACGTATGCCGCTGCGGAGCAGGATATACTTAACCTACCGAAGCCCATATGTTGTTAATGTATTGCTTATGTATTTAACATGTAAAGCGCTTAGAGTAATTATGTTAAGACAATGCGCTATACATGTAAGATATAATAATGAATCAATGTCACCATTCATTTTTGTTGTTGGAGTTCACATTGGTAGTGTTTTAGTTTTTGTTTCATTGATGTCTTTTCGGTATTTTAGTGCTCGTGTTTTCACTCTCAGGCCATATACTTGAAAGAGTAATAGAGTAATAGTGAACTGTGGTGTATCTGAATTGTCCTGTTATTGACGCTTCGGCATTTTTGCAGATATTTAGAACAGTTCATTGAATCCGTAAATGTGATAATGACCAGAGAGTTCATTGACTCGTGGGTTCTGCATTGAATGACATAGTCATTGAAAGTTGTACATGCAATTTAAAAGACACCCATGACATTTAGTAAAAGATCTACACATGCGCCTTGTAATTATAATGTGAAAAATTAACTTGAAACAGTTTTTATATTACTGCAAATCGACAGGCTGTACGGCACACACGTTAAACATAACGCATGTAAAATATATTACTGAAGACGCATATTTTTTGTTTTGTTTTTGTTTTTGTTTTTGTTTTTGTTTTGTTTTTGTTTTTTGTTTTTGTTTGTTTGTTTTTGTTTTTGTTTTTTGCACGGTTAGAAATTTTACATCCCCTAAATCAGGCTCCATGGGTACATCAGACTTAATCCGGTGGTAAATCTATTCAATGTTATTTTATTAAACTACTTATTTTGGTACTTTACGAAATATCTCAATTTTCAATTTCTTAGTAAGTTTTTAAATCAGCTATTCACACAAGGGAGAACATGTATTTCACACTCACTGAAAAATCACAGGTCTTCCTTGAATTAATGTTTTAACAAAGAACGTTGTTTATAATATATACGTCTTATTCTGAGCAAGCAAAAGTTTTTATTCTCAACAATGTGGAAAACTCTGAACTGAAACTGACGGAGATAATCACTCTTGCCCTCGGATTATAAATTTGGAAAACACCAAGATAAAATTGGGTATTTAAAGTGTAAAGCAGAACTATGTTTAATGCCACAATCATTGTATATATAAACTTTGAAAAAAAACATTCATTGATCATTTGTATAAACATTATGTGGAAACCTATTGACACACAGACGGACGAACGAACAAACGAGTTACAGTGTAATAGTCCAGAATGCTCGAGATGAAATCTATACTGTATAATGACATTTTATTATAATTGTCATTAATGTAATTATAATTTATTCTACTTTGATAAAAAAAAACCTCTTTTATTGCTTTATTAAGAGAACTTTTCTTTCACGCATATATATGTATATATCCTGTTAAGTGATGTATAAGATTATTTCAACTGAAACGCATCCTTAGTAATGAGACACTTGATATATATCTATAGGATTATCTTATTGGGTGTTTTTAAAATTACGTTTCTCTTTTATACAACTTGAATGTATAAAATGAAGGGACGACATCTGTTGGATTCTTTAAATACGAGCTCATAGATGTAAGCCAGATCGTACAGAAAGCAAAATGTCGACTAAGAACGAAGTTAGGCAGTCACGCTTTCAGAGATTTATCTCTAAAGAGGCAAAAGATTTGTTTTCTTTGGATCTATATAGAGCTTCCGCAGCCGAGTTCCTTGGATTAATACTTTTGGCTTTCATGGCCGTCGGCACTGGGTATTCCAACCCAGGGAGCGGAATAGCACCCGCTTTGGAAGGTGGTTTTTATGTTGGTTGTGCAATTCGTTGTCTAAGTACTGTAAGTGGCGGTCATGTTAATCCTGCTATAAGTATTGGATTTGCCGTCCTTGGACAGATCACCCTTGTACGTTTTGTTTTCTACACAATCATGCAAACCTTAGGCGCAGCAGCTGGAACTGTTTTGCTAAAAGCATTGATTCCCGCTCAAGCTCAGAATACTACGGCTAACCTTGGGGTTATACTTCCGGCCACAGGAGTTACAGATACACAGGCTATGGTTTGTGAAATCATAATCACATTTTTTCTGCTATTCGGGACTTTTGCGATGATTGATCCGAACAGAGATGACATAAACGGTTTTGCTCCGTTCCAGATTGGAATTATTGTAGCAATCAACATTTTTGCAACAGTAGGTACCAGATTGTATTCATATTACACTGTATTTATTCGGGGGTTAAATAATCCCTAAGGCAGCAACCACTTGATGCTCAAGGGGGAGGGGCGGGGCTATGGATGTTTTTCCGCTTTTGCGGAAAACCAATTCACTTTTTCGCTGCAAGACGAAGCATTTTTTTTTTTAATATGCTGTGAAAGGTATAAAAAGCTGAGATTAAAACAATAATAATTTCCACAATGCTGGCAATTTTTTGCCTTTTTGCAAAGAAAATAACCATAATAGCTCCATCCCCTAAATTCAAATGGTTCCTGCCTAATAATCTTATCATTTTTTATGATTTAAAAATTAATACTTCATTTTTTGAATATTTGTCTTTTCCGACATACATTCAAATCGATCTGTCAATGGGAGGTATAAAAGAACGTGAAAATCATATTGGAGTTTATGAGTAGGAGGGGTGCACGGGGGGTTTCCATTTCTATGCAATAATGGTGTTCTAATGTGTTAATTGTTTATGCCTATCATAAACTACCACTTGTTTTAGAGATTTTTGCTGACAGAGATCGCTTGGGACACTCGACTTAATAAGGTCGTACAGTCATCTATAATCGGTTTTTCAGGTTTTTATAACACAGAATGGGATGCTTTATCCAATTACCAAAAAGAAAATATTTTATAACTACGAAAATGCTTGTTTCACTGTTAGGACAAACAACATCAAAGTTTAAAAACTTCTACAACCCCCAAACAACTTTTACCGAAATTTTCAAGTTTTCACTTCAAATAAATAGTCTATACAGGGCACAGTTACCTTAATGGTTATGATATACCATTTGTGTTAGTTCTCAAATCCGGTACAGAACGTCTAATAAAATGTAAGAAAATCGTGCACGTTTATGCCAGGAACAAAAAATAAAATAAAACTTTGACGTGTTTTGCCTAATAGTCGTGAATGACGTTAACAGAACAAATCTGATAATTGATTATAATTAACTTGACACCTACTGTATAATAGTTTATAATAGAACAGTTAACACGGAGAAACTAAAAAAGTCAAAAGAAACTGTATCGATGCAAATCAAAATGAAACGCTTTGCTATTATAGTTATTGTTATCGTCACGGCGCATTAAACATCAAACAAACAAAAAATGCGCATACATGTCTAAGATAGCTTAAGTTGAATCGGTGAATTTAAAATCAGTCATCGTTCGAATTTGTTTTTCTCTTTATTTACTTCAATTGTATGTACATGGCTTTACAAGTCGAGAACAAATTGACACTACTTCGGTATTAATATAAACAAAAACGTATTGTTACATAAATGTTTTATTGTTTGTTTGTTTTTGTTTGTTTGTTTGTTTGTTTTTGTTTGTTTTTGTTTTTGAGTGAGAATCATTTGAATATTGTCAAATTAGCATAGAAGCCTATGGGAAGTGGAATTAGTGGTTTCTAGCCGTGTATCGGAGTACTTCCGATTATATCTTAAATCTCGAAAAATCTCACGCACAAGTGCAGGTCTCGCGAGAGAGTATAGATCATTCTTATAGTTTCATATTATCAACTTAAAACAAATTCGTTCGAATTTTCTTCAGTGAAGGTTAACATTCATAGCACGTATACTATAGTACATAAACTGGATTCTTAATTGTTTTTATTATTATAGCCATTTGTTCGAATTATTAAGCTGGAATCTCTTGACTACTTTGTTGTTGTTGTCCAGAACGGTCTAATGCATCCTTCAGAAAGTTACAACCCTGCTACATATGATTATTCATGAGCACTTTTAAATTAGTTGAAAAGTTACGCTTCTAATTTATGAACATGCACTACTTTAAGTCACCTTATAGGATATTAGGAAGTTGTTTTATTGACGAGCACTATCTGTAAAGTTAAAATTTATTCTATACTGAAAAGAGATGTACGCAATTAAGATGCGCCACAGGAGTATTTTTCTGAGGATGTCAAAGTCAATCACATTTATCTTTCATCACCTTGCACCTTCGACATACCATTCGCTGAATTGTATGCATTTCTCTATTACAAAAACTCATTCATGCGAAGTATTTCACATGGGTCTTTTTTTTTTATTAGTAAAACGCTCTTTAATATGCTTCGTCAATGAAATGATTACTTACCATTTTTAAAGCATGACTTGACTTTATAAATTGTGATGACTTAATTCATTGGTTTCTGTATACTTGTAAATAACTGTGTCAAAAGTTAATTTGAATTTTATTCATAATTCAATTTCAGAATTACATAAGAGACAAACTGTTTGATTTTAATTTGGGTCATGTTAGCAATAATAGGAAGGTCTGAGAGTTTATGATCAATCTCCACTTCAAGCGACTGGCCCTTGATATTTAAAACTAAACGTAAAAAATAGTAATGATAATTCAAGTCCGGATAAGAAAAATTAAAAATCCTTGGTTAGAGCTTCTGTACTTGTCACGAGAATATGTGCATGTATACTCCCTAAATTTGACAGTCAATAACTATAATTGTTCGTTAGCATTGATTTGCGGAGCACTAGATATAAATGTGGTTTTTTTTCTAAGTGAAATGATTGCAAATAGTCCGAGTACTTCCGATCAGGTTGTGGTTATCTATGTCCTAACTACTCTTCAACTGCATGTATCATGCATGTCTGTCTTTGCTAACATGTCTTCAATTCCCAATTATAAAATATTATCGTCATCTCATAGATTAATTTGTCTGGTGGCTGTATGAATCCTGCAAGGACTTTCGGGCCTGCAATGGTGGCAGGCAACATGGACAGAATGTGGGTAAGTATCATGTTTTGTGCTTATACGAGCGGTCCCTTCCTTAGTAAAAAAATACGTGCTGCAGTGTATCTCCAATTTGTTAAAGAATTGGAAAAATTAGAAAATATAGTTTACAGAACGCTTTAAACATGGCTTACATTCGTTACCTTTCTGTAACAAAAATACCGATTTTATACCAGGGTTAATTTCAGAAGGTTCATTTCAATATAAAAAAAAACACGTTGTCGAGCAAAAGGAGGATTTTTTCGTTCAGAGTTTATTTATATCTAGTTAAGCCTTGTGTAAATCTCGGCTCAAAGTAAGTAACTATATATTTTTGTATGTCTAAAACATTTTATTTGAATAATCAGAAGCAACCACAGGATTTACGTGAAAAATGATTTTGACTGTGGTTATCATCAGATTCAGCAGAATCTGTCATGTTATTATTCATAATGATTTTTAATATTTTACAAAACAAACAAACGCAAACGTGTCGCCAATGAAACTTCCTAATTGCTTTGGTGGAACAGAGAGCGACAATAGAATAACTTACCTAATGATAACTTCTAATAACGAACCTCATTACATGCCACTCCAAATTAACACTGAACAACAGCAAACCAGAGACAACTCGGAACAACTCGTTTTTTTTTATAGATTTAGCGATATTCAGTGAAGACCTTGCAACTTCTTTAATTTACTCACATTTTCTGTTTAAAAAATAAATTCTTGGTGATTCTTTTATATTAGCTTATTTTTCATAATAGCGTATTGTTTTTATGCATTCTATTTCCAAAATATAATGTAATTAGTAAGATTCGTTATGCCTCCGCTATATGTTCGTTTCATTCGCTAGCTATCCGTTATCAATGTGTTTAGATCCGTATGTACGGAACTTTGGGTTTCGTTCCGTATTATCTTTTGAGTTCGTTCTTCGTTCGTTAAGAAATCTTTTGAATGCGCTTTATACTTGTTGCATATTCGTTACAAAAGTTATATGTTATATATCCTATTTTGCGGCGGAAAACAAGTCTAAGCTACACCTCAACTGTAGAATCGACGGGGGGTGGGGGGGGGAGAGTCTATGCAAAAAGCAGGCAGTGGGTAGCACATGAAAACAATTCAATATATTTTCACCCATTTCATTTCACAAATGCATCATTCCTCAGTTGAGAATTTGGGTTTTTTTATGAACTTGAACGATTAAAGAGAAATAAGTTACATAGAAAGCATTGGAATTCATAGAAAAAGGGGAGGTGACTCTAAGTTGAGCAAAATTGGTTGCATTGTTAATTTCTGGGCCATCTTTTGTTGATTTAAAAAAAACTTTATGTTAGTTGATATACTTATGGTATATACCTTACATTGGAACAAAAAATCAGTAGAACAAAATTTACCCTGTGCCACCTATATCATAGTATCTGCCTGATTTTTACATGGATAGCCTCAAAATGTCCATATACTCTCCTCCCTTTCTCAAAGACTAACATTATTTAATCAAGAATGTCTAACCACTGTCCTATCACATTTCTTTATAACTGATATTCTATCATGTGAACTTTAGATTGAATTAATACGTATAAGGGGTAAAACAACTATACAAAACATGAGAACAGGTACAAAGTATCTCCAAATACATAATAAAATTCTGATAGGGACAACAGATAATAAAACAAATTAATAGTAACCACATACTTGTACAAATCAAAAAGTGTTACATGTACATATGACATATCCATATAGATAAACAACCATTGAGATGACAAGGATGCATGAGGAAAAATGTAGTTGTACAGGTTCAAATACAATTGAGAGGGTATTATTAATACATAATGACACATTAAAAGTGGGGAAATAAACATGATAAATTAATCAGAACAAAGACATGAGCAGGGGGTTTGACCAATACATAGTTATTTTACATAATCGTTAGTATATATAGGGAGATAGAGAAGTTACAAAAAAGGACTAAGAAGGAACTTATTAAAGAGAGAACTTAAGAGGTTTTTGTTCAAGAGGGTTCACCCTCAAGAAGGGAGTCTTCTGACTCTTTCTCTCTTCTTATTGTTTGTACGTTGCTGTTGTATGGTGATTGCTGAATAATATAAGTACCAGTCGTACGTCTGCTTATTGATCACAGCCATGGAAGGTGACAGGAACATATTCTCTCACCCTGTTATAAGATGAATATTCAACATGTCAACGAACCTGGCAAGTATATTGTGTGGTGAATAGTGTTGTTGCTCTGTTAAGTCTCAGAGTTTTACTATATTAAAAAAAGTTGGTTCAAGTCCGCAAAAAATTCATTTTATTAGCATGTTCGAAAATCATATGGTCAGTTTAAGAGTGACAACATAATAGTTATAGCATGATATTGACATATTCTTTTCAGATATATTGGGTCGGAGATCTCATAGGAGCAGTTGCAGGAGCGCTATTGTACGACAAAATCTTCTCAACGAAAGTATGTAAGCATTTTCTTAAGACAGACTGTCGTCGCTGTAACCAGGATAGAGACGACTCCAGCATAGTTGGAAAGAAATATGAAAATAGTGTTGACAGTAGCAATGAAATGTTATAAGCATATAAAACTATCTTGCTCTTGGAACTAATGTAAACTCAGAAAGTATTTTATTTTTGTTTTGTGTTTGTGATTTTGTAATTTGATTTACTCCTTTATTTAAAGAGATTATTTTCTTGGGGATGTGGGTGGGGGTGGGGGACGCGTGTTAGCATTGATGTAATTCAAATGGCGTACCATTTTTCGAAGTTATGGATCATTGCAAAACTTTCTGAATTTACAGTTAATTAAGTAGTACATTTTTAATATCCTTCTTTGAATTCTTATGGTTGTAATACATTTACTTTACTATAATATTAGGTCGCAAGAAACTGTTTCACCGCTTGGTTAATTAATTTAGCAATCGTTTTTTTTTCACAACTTTTATCCGAAAGTAACAGTTTTTTTCTGCCAAGTCTGGAAAATCTTTTGTGTGTTTATATTCATTTCTTTGACAAAAATTAAAAAAAAACGCGAATTTGTATCACCGATACAGGTTATAGAAGGAAAAGTCTTCTTAACGGTCATCTATTAGAATTTACCAAGAACTTAGAACCACTTGGGGTTTCAAATATATCGGAACTACAAGTCTACTGGAAACTAGGACGACACCCAATTCAACTGATAAAATAGATGAAAGATCTAGCCATGAGGCCTCCCTGCCTAACAACGTCGCAGTCTTACAAGTTATACTTGCCCGATATAAGTTTTAATGGTAGAAATCGTCCTGATTGGTATTCATGCCTTCGTGCATTTTTTAAAATAAATATCTTTGCCCATTTTGATCTGGTCTAAAGAAAACAACTTTCAAAAGACCACTCTAAATTTCACAATTTAACCAACATATTTACCAACTCCAAAGGTCACCTTTATTAAGGTATCATATCATCTTTTTTTCACTAGTAGTAATTTTAAATGAACCCGATCTCAAAGGTCGTCGGTCTGAAAGGATAAGTTTCCTTTGTCACAATTTTATCGTTTATACAGTTGTGTTATCATATCTCATCCAAATGATGTATTTGAAATGATTTAGGACTTTGGTTTTCTCGCACTATAATGGTATGCAAATGAATGTTCATATACGTGGACGTTGTAGTTCATTTTTTGTTATATATGAATATTCAATAACAATAATATTCAATGTATATAAAATAATTATATAGTATAGTTATCGTTAAAAAAGAACGCCTAAACTTAAAACAGATCTTAATACATATATATACCACGACAGCACAATGTTTAGACATCTTAAATATAGCACCAACAATGTTAACGACGACGATGATAGCACCGCCCTATTCCTTGCCGCTTTCTCTGTAGAAAAAAAATCAATAAAATTGATGTTTATTAACGTGTTGACATCAGGGCAGGATGGTCACGTGTTGACATCGGAGTAGGATGGTCACGGCTGAATTGTGAATATTCAACAAAGTTCGTTTGAGTTCAATTATTCAAAATTAGAAAAAGCGCTTAAGTTGGCAAAAGCACACAAATAATGTAAAAACCCGCAAGTTGGAAAAGACACACAGCAAAAGTTCATAAAATTGCACACAAGGAATAATTGATATTCAATATTCAATATTCAAAATTGGTACAGAAGAATTGTTTCAATGTTCATTAAGCACACATGGATACTCTATTTTTTTTTTTGCGGCACATTCAATTAATTTAAGTTGTGTCCATTTAGCTTTGTTAATGTAAGTTATGTCCATGTAGCTTTGTTAAAAATCGTTGTACTTGACCCTTCGAAACAGTAGACAAGACTTAAGTTTTAAGTGACACAGATATGTGCCTCATTGTTTTTTTTTATTCTAGTGATTATCTCCAAAGCCTTACCGGGGAGTCTCATTCCATAGCAATAGCAATGTCAGACGACATCAAAATGAAAGTATACACAAAAGCAAAGCAGTATATGTTTTAAGATAAAATTGATGTACATACAAAATGGTTCAGGGATGGGAACGGGTGGGTTGTTATCAACCGTTACGTCTTTAAACTAAGATTGAATGCGTACCCGTCCAATGTTCCAGAAGGAAGAGACCGGAAGTTCGCGAAGACCCCCTTTATAGTGCCAGTAAAGGGGTGCAACTCCCGTAACACATGTGAGGAAAGGGCAACGATGGAACCAAGAGGTCCAATGCAAAGAACGACAACTCAATCATTTCTCGACAACCTGCTTCTAATTCATGCTAATCTTTGCACATATATATTTATTTTCGGACTTCTATTTTGAATAAAACTATTGATATGTAAAATTTCAATACAGAATGTTTATTGGTTTAACAGAAAACACACAAATGTTGACGAAAGACGCATGCATGAATAAATTGTTAATGTGCAAAAATTCACTTTTTAGAACGCCCGAGTTAGTGCTCTCTATATATATGGAACGCCTAAACTGTCCGATGAGATACACATTTGTTTACGTGTTGTCAATTTTATAGACTTGCTGTGCTTTTATAATTACATGTGGTCATTTTGTATTTACGTTATGTAGGAACATCTTTACATTATGTCGTTTTGTCCTTACGTTCTGCCATTTCGTCTTTACGTTCTGTCATTTCGTCTTTACGTTTTGTAATTTTGTCTTTACGTTCTGTCGTTTTATGATTACGTTATGTCAACATATATTTACGTAATGTGGATTTATCTTTACGTGCAGTGGTTTTCTAATAACGTGAGGTCCTTTCATCTTTACGTTATATCGATCTCTAAATACTTTATGTGCATTTTCTTTTCTTTACGTGTAGTGATTTCTTCTTTACGTGATGTGGTTTCTTCTTTACGTGATGTGGACAAAAAAGTTTATGATGACGTGTGACCCCGGAACTTTTCGATCGTGTAAACTTCAAATCAGTCCGTGAAAGGCAAAATAGACGTCACAACGCCGATTAGAAAAATGCTCAACGAAATACACTTGGGTAGTCTATCCAGTCACCCTAGAGTGTTTATTCTATAGTAAAAAATAGCTTATTTGTTATTTACGTTCAATATTATCACAATTGATACACCTGGGACTTTGTTGATGACTTATGGCGATTTTCGTAGTCAGAATGTATTTTTTTCGACTCCCGCGAAAATTTGCATAAATTCGACTCTACAAGTCATTGCGAAACTAAATTTAATGTTCTACTTTAATAAACCACCAAAACTAATTTTCAAGAAAGAATTTTCAAAAAATGCTAAAAAATATTACCCCTACCCCTAGAAAACTGGTCTCGGTATCAAACATAATTCTCATTCACAGCATACCGACACTTAATCCCTCTTGGGATTCGGCGCTGGAAATATTTTTTTTTTGTTTTGACCACCATCGGTGGTGGCCAAAAGAAAAAAATAAAAAAAAACATCTCCAGCGCCGATTCCCATAAGGGGTTAACCGACACTGTGAAACTCACATTTTAGGCATTCATTATCAAAATAATGATTTAGTCAACATATCTGATCAATATAGGCGTTTGAATATCTTTATAAGATTGCATTTACTATAAAATCAAGAAAAGGAAAATTTACAGAATTTCTTTATCACCCGTTATTATCTTACTTCAGAATACCGTAGTTAAAACAAGTGTTTGTGTGATACAGTACATGTATATAGTGCCTAAGCTTTCAAATGAGCCCAAGTAATTAATAATTGAAGTCAAATACGGTGAGAAATTACCACCCCTACCCATGAAAAAAATACCTCAACATGAACCAAAATGTTAGTTTTAAGTTTATTAACGGTGTACAATAGGCATTCTGGGTGCTATTGTTTTCATCATTGATATATCCAACAGCACTGCTCATTTCATGAGCGTATTATTTTAGTTTCAAGGCGACAATTATGTGTTTTTCGTAAAAAGCGGAATTCTCGGAATTTCATTTTTCTTCCATTTCACTTTTAATTGGCATACTTTTTTTTTAAAATACCGTACTTCAAAAAAAAAACTTTTGTAAATAAATACTAATATATAGTTTAGTAGCTTTCTTCTGAGCCCAAGTTACAAATATTTGAATTTGTCCAAGTCGAGTTAGTGCAAAAAGTACCCCCTACCCATGAAAAAAAATACCTCAACATGAACCAAAATGTTATATTTAGCATATAATCGATGTTAGAAAGACATGCTGGGTACTAGTGTTTTAATTATCGACGTATTCAACATATCTACTCATTTCAGGGGCATGTTATTTCCAGTTTCAATGTGAAAATATTGTGTTTTTCATAGTAAGGAAGTTTTTTTTTTTTTTTTTTTTTTCCTTCATTTTAAAACCTGTAAAGTGCATTTTGTTAAGTACCGTACTTCAAACATGCCTTTGCATATCTAAACATATTTATTTAGCATCTTAACTTTTTAATAAGCAAAGGCGATGGGCCATATTAAGATATTTTTATCATGGTCGGGCAATATTTTTGCACTAACTTGACTTGGAAAAGTTCAAATACTTATATATCTTGGGCTCATTACAAAGCTACTACACTATATAGTTGTATTTTAATATGCAACAACTCTTTTGAAGTACGGTATTTGAAAAAAAAAATACGCCAAGTAACGGTAAAATGGAAGAAAAATGAAATTCCGAAATTTTCCCTTTTTATGAAAAGACACATTATTGTCGCCTACGCTCCTGAAATTAGCAAATACCAAATAAGCTATTTTTCACTATAGGATAAATACTCTAGGGTGACTGGATAGACTACCCAAGTGTATTTCGTTGAGCATTTTTCTAATCGGGTTGTGACGTCTATTTTGCCTTTTACGGCCTGATTTGAAGTTTACAAGATCGAAAAGTTCCGGGGTCACATGCCATCATGAAATTTTTGTCCACATCACGTAAAGAAGAAACCACAGCACGTAAAGAAAAGAAAATGCACATAAAGTATTTAAAGATCAACATAACGTAAAGATGAAACGACCTCACGTTATAAGAAAACCACTGCATGTAAAGATAAATCCACATTACGTAAATATGTTGACATAACGTAATCATAAAACGACAGAACGTAAAGACAAAATTACAAACGTAAAGACGAAATGACAGAACGTAAAGACGAAATGGAAGAACGTAAGGACAAAACAACATAATGTAAAGATGTTCATAGATAACGTAAATACAAAATGACCACATGTAATTATAAAAGCACAGCAAGTAATATAAACTTGACAACACGTAAACAAATGTGTATCTCATCAGACAGTTTAGGCGTTCCATATCTATAGCTAATGGGTGACCATTTTAAAAACGAAAATTAGCACTGTGCTTCCAACCACCGTTTTTGGGTTTTCCATGGTCACTCTCTTGGTACAATGCATATGGCACGGTTAGTTGTGTAATGTCATACGTAATAATGACAATGGGGAAGAAATTCGGAAGTATTAAGGAGTTTGGGACAAAGATCAAGATCTAGAAGAGAATATGGTAACAAAACAGCATTCAGAAAACTAGAAATAAATTCAGGACTAGGGCTCCCTTTAAATTTGGAATCATTTGACATGGAGGTTCACCCGAAGCGAAACTGTCCTCTCTTTTGCTATTAACAAATTCCCGGTTGCTCATGGCAGCCGTGATGAATGTGATAATTTTGAACTTATGACCAGTACATCTGCGCAGCATTTAGACCATTGTTTCTTTATATTATTATGTAACTTTTGATTATTATCTAGAGCAAAGTGTTCTCTAGAAAAATGTATCAAATCAGGAAAAAGGTGGAATTTCTACAAATTTTTAACCACTGATGTAAAAATGGCACAAAAGTGGAAAGTCATTTACCGGGATGCATTTTGTCTGTTTGCCATGATACACAGCTTCGTGGTTTTACCCCACCTGATTTTTTCTAATCAAAATATTGTTTTAACAATTATACATTTGTATTTACAAAATAGTTTTGAAATATGACTTTTTACAGTTTTATTGTCATTGAATAGAAAAGACTATAGCATTACTATCACCTTATAAAACATAGTTAAATAACAAGTCAGAATATTTTTCAGGAAAAATGGGATGTGTTTTATTATACAAATAAGTGTAACAACAAACCTACCAAACAGTGGTCTGATTCATAATCAAGTCAAGTCCAAAATCAATCTGGCAAAATATATATTACACCTACGGAGCAGCTGATACTGCAATGGTCCTGACTTGGTACAGGCATTCCATACGAAAGGGTGGGTTAAATCTAGGTTTTACAGCGCGCTAAACCTCCCTCTTCCAATGCAGCGTAAATATACCAGTGATGATTAAATAGCATTTGCATGCTATAGTGTCATAAAAGACAATTCATGCAGCGGTCACATGACCAAAAGGAAAAATTTACAAAAAAACATTATTCATTATTTTGAAAGAAACTGCGCATTTTTCAACCAAGGACTGATGTCTTAAAAAAAAGAATTTGATAGGAGACCTTTTGAGACGCAATTTCTCGTACCCCTGATTCTGAAGCCTGTTGCATAGATATTTAAGGAAATCAGAGTAGTTAATACTTGCTCTAGCCTAGCGAATCAATTGTGAGGCATATTGCTGCACAGGTAAGGAAAATTTAAGTAATTCAAATTAAAGTCGTCTCTTTTATCATTAATGTTAGTGCTGAGATGACCACGGCTGTCAAATAAAGAATAAATTGGTATAAAATTTAATCAAAAGGCTAAAACGACCACTTTACTACTTGACACAGTTTGGTTCAAAAGTCCAATACAATTATCAGATTTAAACTTATCTATTACAACACTTTTCTGGATTTTTTTTTGTTACTATAATAACATTCTTATAATCAAAGGACACTGAATAATGTACATGATGCTTATATGATACAACAATCCATGTTTCAACAAAAAGTTTATTGTGTATGACCATCATTTATCGGAGGAAATAGGGGGAAGTTTGGGAAGGGAAGTAAATCGCCTTCGTTCTAATATTCCTCTATCAACTGCAGATACAAGAGCCATATTTGATAAGCTGCAATCACATTTTGACATCGAGTTTTGTGCGTGAATGTCAGGAGAAGAGAGGGTTTTGTTGGGTATTGTCAGTTTGTGAAGTGTCGAGGTTTCCACACTGCGTTTACGAACACCGTCTGAATGCTGTCTGATCAATATTTGTCGATCTTGATTTAAGTTCGCATTAATGGCGCGGTGTTTATTAAGACCTGGAAATTGAAAATATATCTCTTCTCGATCGTAAGCTATATGTTTTGGGCTTGCATAATCTATAACTACAACTGGTATACCAATTTCCTTCGGTCTAGAGTCCTGCCATTCACATTCACGTCGTATTTTTCCTTCGAGGCAATGGGCATACCTATTATAGGCCCGGTCACTCAGATAGTCCCATGACGTCATGCCCCTGATATCACTCATTTCTAGATTAGCGCCTTTTGACAAAAGCAGTTTTACAATTTCTGGAGAAGAATGATAGCGGAATGCATGCATCAATGCCGTCTTTCCATATAAATCCTGTATATTCGGGTCTGCACCATGATTAAGGAGAGTCTTCACAAGAAAGACAACTCTTGGGTCGCTATCGTCTTGCTGGATGAATGAACATGCTATTATTAGTGCCGTCTTTCCATCGTACCCTTGATAATCGACTTCAGTACCTCCTTCCAGAAGAAGTCGTACCAATTTTATCTTTTTCTGCGCCACAGCGGTAAGTAGAATGTTCTTGTCGAATAGCTAAAAAGACAATAACTAAATGTACACAATAGCATATAGAACTATATACATGTAGTTTATGGGGCACATACCCATTATTGATGTGCTAATCAATCTATAACTGCATGTAGGTCAAACAACAGTCCCTAGATTCATTCGTCTAATCGATATTGATCTTTTACTGAAATGTGACAATATTATGTTCAATAAAATAAATGCATGTACAAACTGTTAACTTATAATTTATCTCAGATTTCACATTTCTTATTTTCAAAAGTTTTTCACAGGTTTAAACAGTAGAAGGGCAAAAAAGGGGTGGAGGAACACATGCTTGCAACATTTTATATAAGCAATAAACAGATGGATAATTCGTTTAACCGACAGTGGTAAAATTTGATATATAGGCATCATTTGACCAAATTAATACTGAAATTTAAGTGTTCGTATTTTTTATTCTTATAACTTCAGGAATTTTGATTCTACAAAATGGATAAATTGAAATCAACATGAATTTTTTTTTATCTAAGTTAGGTTGATATATCTTGCTCTTTTGTAATATTTGTACAAAAATCACTGTATCCAGCGACGTTATGTTATTAAGTAATGATCTAATTTTTGAACCAATCATACAAAATAACCTGGTTTGTGGCAGTTAATAGCCAGCGCCGCGAAGCGATGTGAGCGCTACGGTTATTACGTGTACTTTCTAAATTTCCCTCAAGGTTTCACAATATACTAACGAAAAAAGTCATGTCCCGGAAGTAACAAAAAGTGACTGTCCTTACGGAGAAAGTTCATCTTTTTCTATTTTTTTTTTTACCTATTTAAAGAAGTGAATGTGATGCTTTTAAAAACTTCGGGAAACACGTAGATGTACGTACGTTTATCTTCGCTGTTCCATTGTCGCTGATGTCAAGAACCTAACCCCCCTTGGAAAAAAATATAACTCCGATTGTATTATCCAAATCGAAGCATAGCTTTTCTAAGATAGGAAAGGCAATCATTGTCTTGTTTGCACCTTTCATTTGCGTCTGAATTTTGTTTACGTCACATGATATGTGTAAATTTTTCCCACCGTCCGTGGAGAATTGTAATATTTCCGGTATCTGTACAGATTGATTTGACCGGCCAAAACTAGATGGCCAAAACTGAAAAGAATGTTGCCAGAGATGCTGTTAAGGATTAAGAATGTGAAGTATTGCGAAGTGCTATAAAGTTATCGACCATTTTGAAAGCAAGGGAAAGGGGAGAATGGGATTGGGATTTTGGAAAAACATTTCTTTTTTCAAGTTACTCATTCATTGAAAAAAAAATCCCCCATTATTTAACAAGACAGTTTTTCTAATAAAAAATATTGATTTCGCTTGCTGCTTGAATATAAATAAAAAATTCCACTTACAAAGCAAAAATTTTCATTCGACACCCCCCTCCTCCCTTTTTGCGATGTCCTTTATTATTTTTACTAGTCTCGCACAGACGGTACATGTATAGTAAAGCTCACGGTGCTCGCTGATTTAGGCATTGCCTACTCCGTATTAGATATAAACCACTGACGAGGCCGCTATATTTCGTGCATCTTTAAAGTTTTGGAAAAAAATATATATCATATATGAAAATAATAATTAAATATAAAAAAATAAATAGATGACATTAATGTAACTTATAATCATTACTCGTTGATGGTTTGCAGCTTGCAGTATAACACACACACTAGATTACAGACCGACTTAGAGCTGGTCCATAATATTGCCATTAGGCCTTTAACGGCGCAATCAAACATACTTCATGAAAATTTATCAATTCGAAATTATTCAATTCGACAATATTACGATTTCATGCTTACCTTTTTCATTATAAATTGCTCAGAATTAGATCTCTGTAATGAGAATAATTGACGATGAATGGGGTTTTTCTTTACCTTTAATTAACACTTAGACTTTTCTTAACAGTTTGTCATGACCATATTAGGATATGACGCCGAGTGGGTCTAGTCTCCTCAATTTATGAATGAAAAATTTAGTAGTGGGTTCCTTCATTCGTAAAATAAAATTATAGTTTAAATGTCTAAATAAGGCTTGTAGCAGCAAAATAAACATAGCTACCACTAAGATAGTTGAGACACTCAAATGTGTATCAGGGAGTACTATACATTCGAATGTAGTATACGTGGGATATATCGTTGCGTCAAATTTGACCTACAGCTCTTAATGAAACAATTTTGACCATAGTGCAAATAAATATCGTGATCAAAAAAGAAATTTAGAATACTTGCGCCACATTCAAGGGGTGCCTGATGCTCAAAAAGGTATATAAAAACACCGGAAATCGCTGGAGTGGACCCTTTAGACCAGTCAGCACCCTTTCGGATTTTTTGGATCCGGTACTGCACGCCAATGCAATATTGCAAATTTGTTATTTTAAGCCAAAGCGTTTTTTTTTCTTGTACTTTTTAAATGTAAAATTCGGGAACCCATACTCATGGTCATAACATATCCCGAAGTCGAGAATTCTGGTCAAATAAAACGAGGAAGAAATGAATAGATGATAAATACAGTAAATAACAGAACGGAACCAAAAACTATAATAAAATAAAAAAAATGAAATTGAAACATAAATGAGCAAGTCATTTAAGACAATTTAACCGACGGTAGGTGTCAATAAAGTCGTAGAAAATATTTTTATTCAAATTTTAACAGTATGTTATTTATGTGACGCCGAGTATAGATAACCTCTAAGCCGTTAAATCGTCGCTTAAACGTTTTTACAGTGAGTTGAAAAGGACCAGTTCCAATTTCAATACAAATCTTTGTAGGCTACTGAGTAGTTTAAATGGATCTCTAGGTAGAAATCTGCCCTACATTATAACAATGTGTCCTACTTAACTACTTTAGAACACCTGTGAGACCTTTTGGACACTGCCTTTTAAGTTTGAATAGCTGTCAGTTATGATGAGCAAATGAGCAACTCGGACTCCACTAAAAACTGGGAGCATGGACCAGGTTCACCGGTAGGGTAAGCGTCCTCTGCATTTCTAGAAACACCCGCCGAGTTGCTCATAAAAAGTCAAGTCCGGGGTAGACAAAAGAGGAAAGGAAAACTATGACCCGTTGAATAAATCAGTTTTCATGGTGCAGATGGATACACCATAACGATCCATGAGTTCATGACGACGACCGTAAAACTTCTGTAGTGATGACTTCAATCTTGTATCAACATAACCCTGTTCCAGAAGCCTATTTGCTAGAGTTTTAGGGCGATACAAAAAGTATGCGTAGTTTCGGCAGCCTCTTGCGTAACGTATGAGTTGTGATATGACCACTCCATACGCAGGTGCCGAAGGGATGTTGCCACAGATGAAAGGAAAGTTGACGATTCTGAATGAAAAGTTATCACGTTTGTCGTAAAGTTTGGTCAGTAGTTTTCCTTTACCATCGATTTCTAAGTGTAGGTCAAGATATGAGACTGGCCTTACAGTGTCTGTAGTATCCTTTATCTCAAGTTCTTTGGGGGTAGATGCGATGTATCAAATCCCCGAAATTAGGATTGTTTAAAGATAATACGTCATCTATATAGCGGAAACTGAGATTAAAGGATCTAGCCAAACGATCTTCTTTCTCTCGGATCAAATCATCTGTAAAGTCAGCCTCATAAGAGTGAAGGACTAGGTCAGCAAGTAAAGGAACACAATTAGTTCCCATTGGAATTTGCCATATTAATATGATTAGTATTTTTTTTTTATTTTTATGCATTTGTTTTCATCGTTCTTGTTCTAGTACATTTTCAACTGACAAAACATAATCAATATACGCTAAAGTTCGAGAGGGGAAACCCAGTTCGAAAGGGGGAAACCTCATCATGACTTGTATCGGGAGTTGACAAGGGGGGTGCAGAGATATACCCGCTCCGCTGGGCTTGTTCAAACAAAATTCAACATACTATACTTTTAAACTTTATTCACATCATATGACTTGTCAATAATCATCCATAAGCAAAATTTACACGCAGTAACAAGCACATTTAAAAGCACATAAAGCATTCAACAAGTATGAGCAAGATGAAATATGTGTAAGCATGTAACAAATAAACATTATTCAAACATATGTTTAAAGCAAATGAATAGATAACATTTCAACAATAGTTCATCAATTCATTTCAACAACAGTTCATCAATACATTAAAGTTCATCAGCACTAAATAATCCGTCAAGCTTCAGGATGTACGACGCTGCATCTCCATACTGTATGTAGCTCTTCTCAAAAGTTGTTAGTAAGGTTTTAGCTGATGGAGTCTGTCATCAATTTCTCGGTATTTTTTGGGGGTTTCCTCTTTCTGTCACCTGCTGCATACTGGACCATCTTGACCTCATTTGCTGCTTGCTCTTCTTTGAACTCTGCAGTAGTGGAATAGGCAACCTTTTAGATCTGCTGCTTGGAAAGTTTTCACTGTTGCATTGCGTGAGGCACACTCGAAGTCCAGCCATACTGAAGTTGGTGAGAAAATCTGGTTGTGGCGCTGAGATATCTCTTTGAGTAGGGCGAAGAGCCTGCAGTGAGTATATATAAGATGTCTGCCTGCTCTATTTGTCTCTAGGAAGTCAACATGAAGTAGTACTCCAGCCATTGTTGTTAAGAAAACTGATGGTCATTTGTTGTGGACTTGGCTATTTATACACTTCCTGACATTTTTAACAGTTCTCAATTAGTTAATAATGTCATCAACGATTTTTTTTTAATTGAAGTAGCTTCCAAGCTACAAGCTATAGTTTACAGTTTTGTTTTTATAAGGAAAAAATATAAAATTTCCATTTTTTTTCAATGCGCCCACCTTCGAAAGGTGGGTTTATATATATATCTTTATTCTCATTAACCTTAACATAGGTACAGAGAAATATGACAAAACAAAATAAAATGTACAATTATACAATAATTATCAAATGAACAGAAACATAGGAGGTACACAGATATCAACAATTTACTCAGGAGATTCTAACTTTTTATTAATAATATTAATAAATTTGCATAGCTTAACTAGTTCTGATGGATGGCTGCTATTCATTAATTCGTTGAGTTTAAGAATATTGGGGCGTAGATAAAATTTTTGTTTAATATGCATCTTTCGTTCATTATTAAGAGCTGAACAAACTAGAAGATAATGAAATCCATCCTCGATATCTTGATTTTGACATAATGTACAAGTTCGATTTTCTCTTGGAATATTAAGCCATCTACCAGATTCAATAGGTAGTTTATGGTTCATAGTACGAAATCTGCAAAGAGTTATAGCATTTTTGTCATTTAGAATGTTGAAATAATTTTCAGAGTTTAAGTTTTCTTTGTAAATCTTATAATTAAGAGCTAAAGAGTTATAGCATTTTTGTCATTTAGAATGTTGAAATAATTTTCAGAGTTTAAGTTTTCTTTGTAAATCTTATAATTAAGAGCTAAAGAGTTATAGCATTTTTGTCATTTAGAATGTTGAAATAATTTTCAGAGTTTAAGTTTTCTTTGTAAATCTTATAATTAAGAGCTTTTGGAGATTCATGTACCTTGGATAGCCAGTTCTGTTTAAAATTGTCTACAAGTGTTTGTTTTATAGAGGAATATAACCATGTCGTGCTAACGAATGATCGTTCTATCCACACATGCGATTTTCCGCTATCATCTAGTATCGACTTAATATATTTAAGCCACGGAGTATTAGCAAAATTCTTGTGCGCCAAGCGATAAAGAATACAAGGTATCTTACCATCGCTACCACTAATGAGCTTTGCCCAATAGTTGATAATTCGCAGTTTAATACATATATCAAGATGACAGCGTCCGAGTTCCCCGTATATCATAAAATCCGGAGTCGATTTTTTAACGTTCATAATTAATTTACAGAATTTAATATGCACCCTTTCGATGATAGAGTTATTTCCCGCGCCCCAAACTTCACAACCATATAGTAGTATAGGCTGTATAATCTTATCAAATAAATCTATTTGACATTCTATGGACAGGTTGTGTATCCTTCCATTTCGTATGAGATCATACATCGCGCGCGTTGCCTTATCTGCGTTATATTTTTTCGCTTTCGCAAATCGTCCTGTCCTAGAAAAGACAACTCCAAGGTACATGAATTCATTTACAATATCTAATTCCTTTCCATTGTATTTCAAACTAATGTTATCAAGGGGTCTTCCCTTAGAAAATATAACAATTTGACTTTTATCCACATTAACCTTTAGTTTCCATCGAGTACAATATTCATGTAAAGAATTCAATTGGTTTTGAAGATCAATTGCAGTTTCGGACAATAGAACAGTATCATCTGGATATAATATAAGAAAAAGCTTAACATATTTATCAAGTTCTGTTTCTATATCACCTGAGAGACTTTGTAAACCACAGATGTTATTCTCAGACATAAATTTTTCTAAATCGTTCACATAAAGAGAGAAAAATATCGGGGAAAGGTTTTCCTCTTGTCTGACTCCAATATTACATGGGAAAAAATCAGAGTATTCTACACCATTAAATATTCTCGACTTTATATTACTATACATATTTTTAATAACATTATACATCTTGCCATCAATCGATGATTCTAATAATTTTGACCATAAACCTGGGCGCCAAACTGCGTCGAAAGCTTTAGCAAAATCTATAAATGCAAAGAAAAGTTTCTTCTTTTTTTGTTTTAATAGTTCAAAAAGTAAATGTAATGAAAAAAAATGCTGTCAGTAGTAGAATAAACGGAAGTCGGAAGCCAAACTGATTCTCATTTAAGAGAGAAGAATCTTCTAAGAAAGATGTCAACCTATTATTCAATACCGATGTGAAAAGTTTACACATGCAACTAAGAATAGTGATGGGCCTTTAATTTTTGGGGTCAGATTTAACTCCTTTATTTTTATAGAATGGAAGAATGTTTCCCGTTAACCATATTTCTGGTATTATTCCTGAATCAAAAATTACATTAAATACTTTAACATAAATTGGCATGAGAGCATGAGTAGTATTTTTTATATATTCGTTAATGATAAGGTCGTCGCCACAAGCCTTACCATTTTTTAACTTCGTTATACATTTCAAAATTTCATCCCCAGTAATTTCATCATTGATAATATTATCAAAGAATTGTTTACATTTTCTGGTATAACAGTAACATCTTCATTATCATTGCTATTCAGATCTTTGAAAAAATTATATAGAGAATCAAGCGTAATGTCGGACGAAGTTCCCTTAGAACATTTTGGCTACAATAAATTCCAAAATTCCTTACTGTTACTATTTCTAAGATTTTTAATTTTCTTTCTCATTTGACGACGGTGCTCATTGATGGCTTTATTCATTTCGGACTTATAAGCCCTTTCTTTTGTTTTTAAATCATTTCTTATTTCATTATTTCAAAGATTTTTATATCGTCTCTTCGCTTTTCGGAAGCTTTTTCATTTTACCCGGCATTCCTTTGAGAACCTGGGTTTATCATCTTTTTTATAAGCAGCTGAATTCGGCGATTGCTTATTTGGATAAAACACACCAAATACTTTTTCTGTTGGTTTAAGAAGAATATCATTCATATCTTGAACCATATTATTAATAAGCTGTTGGGTCATGTTTTCACTATCAACATGAGTAAGATTCTGAAGCACTCTATCCACAATTTGAGCATCAATATTTTCTATATATTCATTAGTTTGTTCGTTGTTCCATCTCTTTATCTTTCTGTCGCTGCCACCATCTTGACTGGAACCTGCTGTTGCGTTCTCGGTGGGGGTTACAGATCTTTTAGCTAAAGAGAGGGGACAATAAGAATCTGATAGCAATGATGAGAAGTCAAGCACATGAAATGATTCAATAAGTGGCAAAATATCAACAGAACATATACAATAATCAACAACACTTGACGCTCTACATGTAAATTTTCCTGCCAAATCACCATTAGTTCTACCATTTAAGATAAACAGATTATGGTTTTTACAAAATTCAATTAACTGGTTTCCATAATTGTTTTTCACTTGGTCCATACTATTTCTGTTGTACAAAATACCATTGTTAGGCAACAAATTTGCATAATTTACACCATTGTCATAGGGAATATGAATATTATCTGAAATTTCAAAAAAGTCCTTTGCAGATCCTGTCCTGCTATTAAAATCTCCATTCAAAATAACATAAGGGTAGTTTCTTCAAAAGTTCATGTATTCTTGCTCTATTTCTGAATAGGGATCTTCAGATCTGTATTTAGAATTATCAGGGGGGAATATAAATATTGCCATATTAAAATGATAAATTATATCATCAGTAGGTTTAAGCAAGGATTTTGAAATTTTGAACCAGGATACAAGTTTACTATTTGAGTCAATGCTTTCTATATATTTTTCATACTCTGATCTAAACCTAAAAGCTATACCACCTGATTTTACTCTACTAATTTTCTTTCTGTTTTTTTAGAATAAATTTAAAGTTTGGTATGTTTATTTCATCTAAATCGTCAGTTTTAGATTCAACAATACTAATAAAATCATATTTACTAACACATTCTACAAATTCTGGATAATTACCTTTTTTTCAAAACACCACCACAATTAATAGTTATAAATTTTAAATAACAATAGTCGATGTCGCTATCAATTGTGCTCTCGGCATCAATTTCTTTATCTCCTAGGGTTTCCTAATATCTATGCGGTGTAGATGAGGTACTTCGTCGCTTATTACCAGGTCTTTGTTCGGGAGTCATCTTAGCTTTGTCGCCATATAACAACTTTGGTCGGGTAGCACTTAAGTCATGTTCATATGCTTCTTCCGGGTAGTCGTTATATACTTCTCCATCAATATAAAGGACATCTCTTACAAGTTTGACCTTGCATCCTTGATTTTTCTTCTGTCGCATTATAGGATAAAGACTACGTCTTGCTTGTTCTATTGGTTCCGGGAATTGACGGTTAATCCCGAAGTGTCTCCCTTTTAATCTATAGGAATTTGATAATACTGCCTCAAGGTCTTTCATGAAGATGAAACGAGCAATTATAGGTCTAGGTCTTCCCTTATTTCCACGGCCCGGTCTGGTGCTAGTTCCGAAACGGTGGACATTACCAAGCTCTATATGGTAATTTATGCGAAGTTCGTTCAATAAATGAACGGACGATCAATTCTGTCTTCCTCTTGGTGCTCTCTATGCCCAGTGAAAATTAAATTGTACTTCATTGACCTACATTGTAGGTCCAGCACTGTATTCTTTAACTCTTCATGTTGCTCCCTCGCATCGTGTATAGCTCGTCTCATTTCATGTTCCATTTCAGTAGCGCGATCATCTAGCTCGTTCGTTATCGTCGAGACTTTGTCTTTGATTTCTTTAATAAATGTTGATGAATTTTCCTGTTTTTCCTTTAGATCGTCAAAAATATGGCTCTAGCCTTGAAGATCATTCTTATTCGAGTCTAAAGTGCTTTTGACCTCATTCAATTTTCTGTTTATAATCGAGGTGTTTGTTTTAACAACTTGGATTTCACCATCACGGACTTTATTCGTCGATTTCAGATTCTCGACTGAAGATTCAATCTCGGTCACTTTTATTTTCATATGATTGAAGTTTTTAATAAGGTTGTTTAAAGTTTCTCCAATCTTATCTATTTTCGTGACGCTTGTTTCTATTACATCTAATTTATTATTGATTTTCACCATTAACTCATATAATGTTTCTACAGTAATTTCCTTTGCACCCTCATCGTTGTTTTGTTCGTCTCGACTGGTATTCATTTTGACCACTCCTTTGGACCCTCACTATATTCGACATGAACAGTTTTCAGTCGAATACACCTTCACAAAAAAGATAAATGGTCTCGGGTTTTATCGTATCATATGGGTCTACGTACAACAACGACAAAGAAATTAAATAACTGGACTGAAAGTCTCTTGGAATAGATGTGCGGAAGATAGTACAAAGTCAGTAGTATCGCAATGCATGATCAAAAATTACTTCATGAAGTTGATTAATATGTAATATAGATGACTTATCTTGCAAGCGAAGTAGAGTGTACCTCCATGATACATTCGGAATCACATTTCGCCTTAGTAGTTTTTTTTACCTTTTTTACCTGTAATTTGAAAACTAAGGCGAAATGGGAACACACTCTCCGCTGCTGGTTGAATGGGGGAACACTGCAGTAACTGTTGAATCATGAACTGTCCCATCGTCGAAACAAATATCATGCCCTGTATCATACAAAAGCTCGTTTCAATTATGGTATTTAAAGAACAGAATGATTTTCCAACAACGAATGGAATATTCAAACATCTGGAATTACGATGGATACCCCTTTTTACAATTATATCACAATCTTAACTTTGAAATTAACGAAAAAAAGGTGTCTTAAGTAAGCAGATTAGATGGGTACATCTATTTTCTCCTAATTTTGTCCTAATTTTAAGCAATATTTGATAAATTCGTAACTCGAAGGCTGCAACATTGTGTTTAGATAACATCTATAAGTCGAGATTTTCTTTGTACAGTAGATTGTTTAAGTTTAAAAATCTAAACAAAAATTTTGAATGTTTGCATCATAGAGGTATATGAAGTAGCAAGAAAATACAAAAATGTGTCAGTGAATTTTTGCGACTTATTAATTTGCAAATGGAAAGTATAAGGGTGTGATATGATGAAGTTGATGAGTGGAGTGTAAGATGGGTTTCACAGCACACGAACTATATCACTTTTGAATTGAATAAATATATTTTCCCAGTATGTGACACTTTTCCTGCAATTCACTTTGCATTGTATTTTTTATATGTTACTTGTACATTTGACCACAGGTCCCTTGTGTGACATTACCATTTAAAAGGCATGGAATTCTAATTACTGAAAATGACGTTCGTGTAGAAATGTTTAATTTTCTTTCTTTTATAAATAAATCTGAAAGATTTAAGGGTTTTTAAGAACAGAATAGAAAAAAAGGAACATACATCGTGAAACGCAACAAATGTGCCATTGTATGGCATTTATAAAAAAAAACAGTAAATACTTACAGAGCTCTTCAATAAGAGAAGTCTTCAATAAGTGAGGTCTTCAATAAATGAGGTCTTCAATATGTGAGCTCTTCAATAAGTGAAATCTTCAATAAGTGTAAACATGTCTTCAAAACTTTAAGCTGCTCTGAAAGACCCCGACATCAAAAGTAATAAAATGCACGACATTTCTTCATAATAAACTAAAAGGTAAAATAACGACACTAAGACACATTAATGACTTGGAAATACTAGACAACATCCGAAACCGATAAAATTAGATTACGGGCAATGTAAAATTACCATATAACATGCGTCATTTATCAATAATTTGTTGAAAAATTTGATCTTGAACTTGATATAACAAAACAATAAATCATGCACAAAAAAAAAAAAAAAACAAAACAAAAAAAAAAAAAAAAAAAAAAAAAAAAAACACACACACACACAACGCAGGGCCATAAACTTACCAGAAGATTTCAAAAGATATAAAATGAACTGAAATGAAATGAAACAAGGAGAAACAATACAAAACGAAACAAAAATTAAAAGTGAGGAAACGAATTGAAACATGATAGCACCGACTTGTAACAAAACAATATAACAGAAAACCACGAAACTTTATGTCTAACCTTGCCATCATGTACATTTTCTTCGACCTTTTGAACATTGAATTGGGATAAAAATGAAAATGCGTGGAGAAAAAAGAACCACGAGAATTGTGGAAGAGTAAACAAGGGAACCAAGATTATAGTGGAAATCAAATGAATGTAGTCCAGGGACAAAGACCAGACATGGAACACAGATACGCACAACAAAGAACATAAATAACCAAAATAATACATTCAAAGTAACAAAAGTAAATGAGCAACGCTTGTTCCGCTAAAAAACTGGGAGCATGGACCAGATGCATCGGTATGGTTAGCGTCCTCTGCTTTTCTACAAACACCCATCGAGTTGCTATAAAAAGTCAAGTCCGTTATAGACGAAAGAGGAAAGGAAAATTATAACACGTTGAACAAATCAGTTTTAATGGTGAAAATAGTAACGATCCGCGATTTCATGATTACGACCATTAAACTTCTGTGCTGATGACTTCAATCTTGAAGTAATATAACCCTGTTCCAGAAGCCTAATTGTAAGAAGTCTAGCGCGATACAAAAAGTCTGCGTAGTTAAGAAGCTCTGGCATAATGTATGAGTTGTGATATGAAGACTCAGGACGCAGGTGCTGAAGGGATGTTGCCACAGATGAAAGGAAATTTGACAATGTGGAATTAAAAGTCATCGCATATGTCGTATAGTTTGGTCAATAGTTTTCCTTTACTATCGATCTCAAAGTGTATGTCAATATATTAACTGACTTAATTAATTCACGGTGTCTGTAGTATCCTTTATCTCAAGTTCTTTGGGGAAAATGCGATGTATAAAATCCTCAAAACTAGGATTGTTTAACGATAATACGCCATCTATGTAGCGGAAACTGAGATGTAAGGATCTAGCTAAATGATGTTCCTTCTTTTGGGTCAGATCAGCTATAAAGTCAACCTCATAGGAGTGAATGAATAGGTCAGCAAGTAGAGGAGCACAATTTGTTCCAATTGAAATACCGACCGTTTGTCGAATATCGCGTCCACCACATTGGACAAATATATTGTCGATCAAAAATTCCAGCGTTACAGGAAACGGGAATACTTGGTATTGAAAATTTTGGCATCTGGTGCAACATTAAACGATATTCTGAAACGATGTCGGGGAACAAATATGTTTATCATCAAAAAATAAAAAAAACAATTATTTGGAAGACTTTTCAAGTTAGCATATAAATGGCAAAATGGTAGTCCTGGGGATGGGAGGGTCCACCATGCAACCCCTTCCATTCATCAACATGGTGATTTTCATGTACCTTTATACCTTCCATTACTGAAATCACCATTTGTCTCGGATTATTTTTCAGTATAAGCCTAAATTTTTGTGACTCAATTGTTGGGGCGTCTGTTTTTTTACAGTTTATCGGTGCTATTATTAGTCAACAGTCTATCGGTGATATTATCATCAACAGTCTATCGGTACTATTATCAATCAACAACCTATCGGTGCTATTATTAGTCAACAGTCAATCGGTGATATTATCATCAACGGTCTAACGGTACTATTATCATCAACAGTCTATCGGTACTATTATCAATCAACAGTCTATTGGTGATATTATCAATCAACAGTCTATCGGTACTATTATCAATCAACAGTTTATCGGTACTATTATCAATCAATAGTCTATCCGTACTATTATCAATTAACAGCCTACTGGTACTATTGTCAATCAACAGTTTATCGGTGATGTTATCAGTAAACAGTTTATCGGTGATATTATCATCAACAGTATATCGATACTATTATCAATCAACAGTCTATCGGTGATTTTATCATTGACAGTCAATTTGTACTATTATCAATCAACTTTTGATGGCTACCAAGTCTGGGGATGAAAGAGAAACCATCTAACACATGAAAGAAAACTTAGAAGCACAGAGACTAAAAGAAATATTCTAAGAATTTACTGGTTTTTTTTTGTTTTGTTTTTGTTTTTTTTCACCGAAACAAAGCTTTGATACAGAAAAAAAAGAATACGTGTAATAGCAGGTGCAGATGGTATTGCATGCTCATTCAGTTTTTTTACGCAAATATGCTTCAATCTTTCAAAGAAAATCCGATGTGTTTATTGACTTCCCTTAATATATTTTTCCGTAAAGAATACGATATTCAAATTATTGACGTTACTTCTCCAAATCCAGTCCATTAGAATTGTAATGACCGATTATGCAATTGCAGCTTGAACGTGGATTGGTGATGTTAAGGATCGTGAACATGCACATGTTTGCTTGCTTGTTTGTTTGTTTTTTCGACAGTGTCGGTAAAACTGAATTAATTTACCAAACAAATCAAGATTATTGATCAAAATGATAACAATTTTCTATTTAAAAATACCGATCATTAGAAATATTGCTAAACTTCAGTTTGCTGTACGCGTGTTTCAAGAGGTATTCTATCTATAAAACCAACCAAAACTAGGAAGTGCAAGATTCAAAGGAGAATTGTTTACAAAAAACATTCGTGCAAAGATTGTGGAGTATCCGCATATTAATTACGATTTTGATTTTTCTCATTGTTTAACCAATGGTTTATTGAAATAAGTTGTATTTTTTTAATTTTTGATATGATGTGTGTACTAGCATATTGAAAAAAAAAAGTTTGGTGAATTTAAAGGTTATTCTTTGCACTTAATTCATTTAACAAAACGGAATCAAGAGAACTATGCAGGATTGGGACAGTAATAAAAAGAACATAATCCAAGGACGACCAGACAAGGAAAATAAATACACACAACAAAGAACTTGGAAAAAAAACAAGTAATAACAAAAATAAAAACGCACATGTAAACCAGAGTAAATGAGCATAAGGTTATATCATTAATAATATAACTGTTACATTCGAGAATAAATAATTTCAAATGCTCAACAAAAACACATTATATATTATTTCAGATAAAAGTAACGAAAGGAAAATGTTCCTGCTTGCATAGTGATATACATAAAAAAAAAAACATATTGATAATGATTACTATCGCACATAGTACAAGCAACATGATATGGTGTCAATAAAAAATAATTCAAGCCAGTGCACTTTTTTAAATTAACGTTCTAGAGACAGATGTTAAATCAAGTAAACCAGGAATCGAATGGTAATCAAAAAGAACTTAATCAAGTGAACCAGGTTTTCGAAAAAGAACATAATCCAGTGATAACGACTAGGCACGATAAGTAGACACGCACAACATGTATATGAAATATAGCCAAAATAACACGCCAACAGACACAGAGGTAAATAAGCAAACCAGATTCCACTAAAAAGCTGATAGCCTAGACCAAGTGCTTCGGTATGGTAGTAATTATGCGGCCTGTTATTCTAGAAACACCAGCCGAGTAGACAACAGATGAAAGAAAAACTATGACACGATGAAGAAATGAAGGAATTATAAATAACGGGTCCTGTCATTTTTTAATTCGACTAATCCAATGGACACATCGCAAAGCGAATGGTACAATATAAGCCAACTTCCGATCACCAGTCAGGCTGTCCTGACATACAATTCGCTTCACACGTAATGAGAGCCTGGGCGAGCAAAAACATGAGTAAGCCATATAAACCGCAATTTTCCCTCTAACTAAATATGTTAGCATATGCAGTGTATGCACAAGAATGAATGTATAATATACTTTTGTTACCTAGATATGGCTTACATAGGCTTTGCCTGCTGGTTTATCCTTTTCACTTCGTGTTGAATAAAATATGGTTAAAATTAACAAAGTATTTTAATTCGTGCGTTATTCTATGTATACAAAAAAAAACAACAAAAAAACAAAAGGAAAAAAACAAAACAAATCAATATCAGTGACTTTTTCTATATTTTATTTAATATTAATATACACATTACGCTATATAAATAGCAGGCGCTATTTCCGTATGCTTCATGTGCAATGCCGCTCTAAATGTTCTAGTAGTGGTGCATATTTAAACCCTGAAATGTAATTTAACAATTTTAAAAACATTTCGATAAAAATAAACTTTCACAAGTGTTTGTATAATCATGATACAATAATTAATCTTACATGTAATAGTTACTTTATATTTAATACTATTAACAACCAGGTTTATTAAAGATTGTGATTAATTCATTTCTCCAAGTTCAATTATGCCCAACAAGACTGATAAAATTAGTATTATTTTATTTGACAGGTGGTGATCTGCGGAATCTGTGTAACCCATTAGATGCCCCCTCTATAACCGAGTATCCCCTTAATGCCCAATCAGAACAGTCGATATAAAAATGATCTATTTCATTATCCAATTGCTATCAATGTTACAAATATCGTCATACAATTCTTGGGGAATCCTCGATTTTAGCAACGTTTACAAATATCCCATTCCTTTAATTTGAACTTTTAAGGTGTGCAAATTACGGCAAACTTGGGAGTTATGAATCAGTTTTAAAAAACTTAAATGTAATTTTGGAACAACTTAACCAAAAACCGACAATTCGATGCAAAAGGGTACCACCATCGCGGACATGGTATTTCTATTTATAGTAATTTAATCATTCATTCAATAGTAAAGTTTGGGGTTGCACATTCAAACTCATGGCTTTCTATATGAACGAACTACTTGTCTGGCAAACTCACCGTATTAAATCTGATTAACGTATTTTCAAACGCAAAAAAGTTTCTTTACTATACCAAAATTCAACTGAAACAAATGTGGAAGGGAATCCCAAGGAATTGCCTGCCATAAAAATACATTTACCGGCAAGATGATCCAAACATATTTTGCAAGGCGGAGGAAATACTGTGTAAAGCGTTGTCACATTATTGAACTGAACTTCCACTATTTGAAATAAATTAACAGTTTTGAAATAATTATTGTAATTTGTTTGTAACTTACCTGTCTGTATTTACTTTGTGGTCACTGAGTTTCAGTAAAGGTGTCAAAATATGTCCCACAGCGGAACATACTCGGATCACCAGTAAACAAACCCCATGTGGGACCTCACTGGCTCATAAATATTCATAATTTACACGCATATCTTGGCAGCCATTTTGATGGAAGACATTTGCAATATGAAAATATTTCAAATATTTTGATAAATAGGTTTAAAAACGAATAATGTGAAAGGTGAGAATAATATATTTCAAAAGATAGATTGTAAAGGTTATATACTGTTAGAATTTCAAGTCCCTATTTATAAAGGGAAAGACGGAAAAGCGAGGAAATCCCCTCCGAATATTGAACGTTTCTGGTGAAATTCTACAATCTCGCTCAAACAATCGATATGTTTGGCATATGATCTGGAATTCCCATCACTTCATTTATAGGTTACAGAAGTATAGATTAATTGTTAACAGTAATATGTGCATATGATTAGCTTATCAATTCAATTTCATGAAAATAACTTAATTCCTTGTATTCAGTTAAGTCCGTGAGACATAACCAGGTTCATGGGCTTGGTTTTCGCTTACATCGCTACAGAGAACCCCCATTTTCCGGAACTGAGATCAGTTTATTAACGTTTGTTATTTGATAAGTTAAATGCCATACTCCATAATTCGGTATTTACAACTACATGTATATACAATGTTTTGGTACTGTCTATAGATCTAGTATTAAAAGCTTGTTGCATGATAACATTTTCCAAAGACCATTTGATTCAAGCTCCGCACAGTGGCAGATATTTGTTTCCTGTATTTATATCCCAAATTCTTGGGACAATATTCTTAATAACCCAAGGTTTCATACCATTGTTACAACGAACATGCATGCTGGTTGATGAATGTTAACCTTTTATTTGCGACAGCATTTCATGAGCTTACAGTGTTTCAAATCTGTGTTAGTCGGTGAAACATTTTTTTAGGCGTTTTTTTTTTTTTTCACCGTGCAATGTGAGTGTTACACCCACCCATTTGGAACATCGTATATTCCAGTTGTTAATTGTGTACAAAGAATCACTGAACTGGGTGTGAAATTCACCCTGCACAATGAAGTAATCTTATTGATCTCTGCTGTCAACTTGGACGTTAGTACCTGAGCTTGCAGGTCACTTACCTCCAAAATTCATTGTGTGCCCCAGAAAATCACAACATGGATATCTTGGGGACTTGTGAAAATTCTTAATCCAATTGCCAACTTGTAACACGAGCCAATTGTTGATTTGTCCAGCTTTAATCCGAACTTTCAACACAATAAAACAGCGGTTGAAACAAGTAGCACATGGTATTTTAGATTGACAAATAAAATATGAAAATCGTAAAAATAAAAGGACTTGTTGACATTGATACATACTTCATAACTGTCCTGTATTGAGTTATAATTAATTGCAGTCCATTAGATGACTAGACAAACATTTGAGACAACTACTCAATATACTTGTGAAGACAATAACATTGCATGAATTTGACAAAAACTTTGATCTACAAATTCAGCTCAAACACTATTTTCCTGTGAAACGTCACATGCTATTTAGCATTAACACATCATCCATTTTAAATATAGCAGATAGATTTATGTCTGTTGTTTATTTTTTTGTTATTACATGTATTATTATTATTTATGTTCATTTCCTTAGGTATGGAGAATACTTGCACCTTCAGTGCCCTGTACTCGCTATGCCTATGGCTACCCCTCAGGGCTTATTTTGGTACTGCCGATCACAGAATATGAAAATTGATATTAACAATTGCTATGAACTATGGAGAAAATCTGTATAATACATGTAGATTCTATGTTGGATAATCAACTGATTATCCTGAATAACCAAATTATAATTACTTGTGCCAAGAAAGTAGAAAGATATTTGTGTTTTGGTTGTTCACTCTTTCCTATTAATTGATCTATTTGTGTCAAAGCTTCAATTTCACTTATAAGAAAGTTCTGTTTTCTACCTTTTGTACTTTTTTGCAAGATTAATATGTTTTTCGCTTGAAAAAACGAATTATTTTTGATGTGTAAAATGTCTTCTTTTTTTAGGTTTTCACAGTTTACCCTTTGCTCCTGTAGGGAGATAATGTATGAAGGGAAAAATATTCATTATTCGCCGTTTGATAAAAAGCCACTATGTTCCTTTAGCTCTAAAGTTTGTAACCAGCATAGATTGAATGGCTATGCTTTTTGTGTGAGGCACATCTTAGAGGATCCGACTGCTCCATTTAGAAGATGTTCCTATGTTGCAAAGTCAAGTAAACAGACCTGTACACAAGCTATTCCCAAGCATGAAGATAGAGAGTAAGATACTTTTAACATACACAGTGTTTGCATGGTATGTGGAAAACTGTTAGTGAGGGAAAAAACCCAAAAGATCCTTTCCAATTTAAAAAAGTTGTTACTCTCGTTGAGACATTTAGGTTTCCCACACACACAATACCTACACATACTGAAAATGTTCACTAAACACTTCTATCCTGCATTTAAGCGAACACTCCTATCAATTAAACACCCAATAAACGAACGCTCTTACCGTGTGTTCAAACAAACAATAGACAAACAATCATAGCGTGCATTTAAACGAATAATGAAAATATCATTTTAATGAATAATGATGAAAGAGAAAACATAATAGAACTAATAAATATTTTTTTCTTCAGATACTGCAATAATCACATGCAAGTCCTTGGAATGTTACCAAGAAAAGAAAAGAAACAAAAGAAGGATAAAATAAGTGAGAATATGTTGTCAGATGTGAAAATTCCATTTCAGGACCGTGTGAAGTCACGGTTCAATATAAACAAACTGCAAAATGACAGTATATTGAATTCCAAATCTGCAGATGACCCTGATGACCCGTATGCTTTCCCTGATCCCTCAGTGGATAGTGCTGAGGACAAGAATAAGATTATTACAACAGTTGTTCAACCTAACACTCCCTCACCAGCTGGAGGTTCACCATCTCAAGCTCATCAAAGCCTGGCAAAATCTCCTGGTGACTCAAATGGTAGTTCCTGTATTGCTAAGTTTTATCCTGAACTTGCTGAGAAATTGGAAAAAATAAAACCAAAAACTGAAATAATGAAATTGAAAGACATCAAAGGGAAGGATAAAAGTTCACGGACAATGAATAGTCTTCAAACAAGAATTGCTCAAAATAGAATCAAATCAAAACGCAGGGGAACACAAGAGTCACCATCTCAATCTCACTCACAGTCACCATTGGGAAAATCTCCCTTGCATCCAGGATCAATAAATAATGTTTATTCAGGATTTGCTAACCATATGGATTTTGAGAAATCTCAAAGAACACCTCCAGCTTACAATCATTTTGACAATTCCCCAACTGAACCTCAGAAAAGTGCTACTAGTGTTCCTGGTATTGAACTAAAAAGACCACCACCTAATTACTTCAAACAGCCTTTTGAAAGAGTGCAGCATGTATCACGTGTTGATTCTCCTACTGTAACTTCTGAGGAAAAGATATGTAAAGCACCAACAATTGTCAGTAGTCAACCTGTGCAATCTGTAACCCATAGTGTTCCATTGGATGTTCCCCATGGTACCCCATTACAATCTCTTCCTGGAATGCCAGGCAAAGCATCAGTTCCTAATGCACCAAGCATGCCATCGTCTTTACAAACAAATGTACCAAATGCATTTAATTTAGATTTTTCTAACCCATCTGTTTTGCCGACTAACTTTGCTGCTTTTCTGACGAAAAACCCATTTTTGGCCACATTGCCACCGCATTTGTTGGCCTCTTTAAACCAGCAACAAACTCCAGTACCATTTATAAACCTCAACTCAACAACAGCAGGAGGTAAAATAAACCCAAGCATTGGTGGAGAAAAAATGATACCACCTGCTCAACCAAGTCCCCAGCAGGAAAATATGAGTCTCCCTGTTCGACCACCCCCTCCCTTGCTTTCTCCATCAGGGATCACTACCACATTTCCAACAGTTTGTGGAGGGTCAACGACCACAACATCAGTTACTTTCACAGCTCCTTCGCCTCAAATAAGACCTCCACCTCCTCCTTACAGTAGTGCTGTAGGACATCAAACTAAGAACAAGGTACCAGTAGCAGGAACGGGTACCAGCAAGACAACATATACAAAGCCAGTTCTGAGTGTTATTCCAAGTGTTTCTCCCTCTCTCATGTCTGCAAAGCCATCAAAATTAAAGCGTGTTCTACCAGAGAAGGATATTGACAAGAAGATCAAAAATGATATGGCTAGGAAATATTATAAAGATTATGTCAAAAGAAAAATCTACAATCATTCTCTGTTGAAAGCTGGTAAGTATCCATGCCTGACATGGGTTTGATTTAATCATGTACAAATGTAAGCTTGCATCAATCAACACATTATGCAAATCCTGTACACTATTTGTAGTCCTTTAATCATACGTGATGGGTGAAAGTTGGTACAAACAATGTAACATTAAATGTAATTATTGTAATTACTATTCACACTGAAAAGCCAAAATACATGTGAGTAAGAATATTTATTTTTGAGATCACCTGACACTAAAACATAGTAGAATCATTAATCATGAGCATACATTTATACATGTATGAACTAATATTTACTCCTAAAATCATTAATATGTACATAAGCATAAAAATACCATGAAGTGTATAGCTTTGTCTTTACTAAATAACAAGATAAGAATCAGATGATAGAAGTATATGTTGTACTTGCATACACAATGCAGAGTGATAATGTAATGGTATCCAGCTTACTATAATGTCTTATTCAAGTTAAAAAACTTACAAGTATTCCAGCTAAGAATCCTGCAATTTCTGTAATACACCGGTAAAAAAGGCTACACATTTTTATTTTTGTTGTCAAGTGGCTTTATAGGTCTACATGTATATGATGAAATGTATTACATATTCCAATACATGTATGTCTGCTGTAAGGAGATCATTCACATTAAAAATCCAACAGTTTCTGTTATATTTTAGTGTCATTTACAGAGTTACATCCCTTAATTTTGATTTCTAAGGTATCTTCTATATAATTTCTATCTCCTATGAACAAGGGCTAAATGAAAATCCATATGTTAACTATGGCATTTTAAACATAATATCAAAAATAAAAGTATGTACTTTGTAGGCTTTCCAACCATGAATCACATTTTGCATGATTCTTACGTGGAGTGCTACTTAATTTGTCAGTTTCTATGTTAACCAGAAGTTACAGTACCTCTGAAAACCGATAGTTTCCCATGCAAAATTAAAAGAAAATAACTGAATAACTGTTTAATCCAGACTTTCAGGTCAGGGCCCAATCGAGACATCAATGACTATAGTCCAAGTCACCTCAGATTGTTTGCGGTTTTTTGCGTTTATTTTTGTAATTACTTGACGGTTCCTTTCAAAAACTTGCCATTTTATTCATGTCGTTCTGTACTACGATCCCCTTACAATTATTTTTCGTTCTTACCTCCGAGATTGAAAAAATTCAAAATTTATTTTTTCTACGAGAATTTTGCATTGAATGTATTGTTTATCCGCCATCTTGTTTCTATGGATATTTTGAAATGTACCCTATTATCTCACAATTGAAGAGGTGAAATACCATGATTTCCCGCCATATTTCTGCTCTTTACCTTTAGTAAAAGACAAAACCAGAAGTTCCGAATGAAAATGCTACAACTGGTACTTAATAAGAGTCTTACCACATAAAGTAATAAATTAGCAGGGAACCAGAAATATGGCGGGAAATTATGTTATTTCACCTCTTCAATTGTGAGATAATAGGGAACATTTCAAAATACCCATAGAAACAAGATGGCGGATACACAATACATTCAATGCAAAATTCTCGTAGGAAAAATAAATTTTGAATTTTTTCAATCTCGGAGGTAAGAACGAAAAATAATTGTAAGGGAATCGTAGTACAGAACGACATGAATAAAATGGCAAGTTTTTGAAAGGAATCGTCGAGTAATTACAAAAATAAACGCAAAAAACTGCAAACAATCTGAGGTGACTTGGACTATAGGAGAAATTTTTGTGAACTTCATTAAAAAAATAAAAATATTAAAATGATCTATTCACTGCATGTACATCATTTATATATATATATTTATGGAAATTAAATTAATGAATGAATTACTGCATTGTAGGTGTTGACAGTTGTTCAGATGACTCGAGTGATGATGATATCGAGGGCTTGTTGCCATGGCAACCTAAATGGTTTTCAGCATCTTCTGATGAAGAGATGATAGATGAAGAAGAAGAGTAAGTTCAGACAGCCAAAAATATATTTCAAATATATATCTCTCTCTCTTCTCTTAAGGATGGAATGCCTTTGTCCATTTTTGTTGCCTTTTCAATAAGATAAAAATTAGGTTTTAACACATCAGTTACCATTTCTATCTATCTGCAAGCTACTTTAGATTAACCTGTGTAGCTTTTGGATGGTAGTATCAATATTAGAATGGATTTCTTCAGTCTCTCATTACCTTAAAACCAGCACAATACTAATTAATGCCTTAATATTGATAATACATTATGAACATGTACATGTAAGATGTGAAAGTTTTTTTCATGTAGTTTTGGTCATACATGTACATGTAAGAAAGACCAAGGAAAAAAATTGGTTGAAGGTTTCATTGAATGATTAAAAACGGTAGGTAATTTTGAAAATTATTTTTTGTAGACTTTTTTGGAGGATTTCTTGACTTTAAAGTGCTCAACAAAAAATGATAAATCAGTTGCATTTCATTAAAAAATAGCACTTAAAAGTGCTAGGGTAGGCTGAGTATGAAGGGTAACCTTAAATAGACATATTTCTTAATTATCAAATTCATTAATAATAACAACACATTCTGATCTTACATGTGCATGTATTATTCGTTTGAAAACTTAACAAATGTGAAATCTTGAGTTTTACACTCATTTACATGTAATTTTTAAGTGAGTTGCCTTTACAAACACACCATTGGGCACCACCCAGCTAAGCTTTTTCTTTCAAGATAATTAATATAATAACTATTTCTTTTTCAGTCAAAATGATGTGATAAGAACAACTAAATTAGCTTTATTGAGGTCAAGATTACGGAGGCATTGTTCTCAAGCTCGTAAAGCTTTCAAAGGAAATGTTGGAGAACATTCATCCTGCAAATCGACAACACAGTTGCTCATTGATTCTGCAAGGGAAAGTTTTAAACCCACAGTGTGTGCCATAAAGGAAAAATCACATGAGCCTCAGGCTAAAGTTTACAGGTATATATCAAAGAATGAAATGAGCAAAAAAAAAATCAAGTTCCTGACACTTTGGGATTTTTCAACTTCATTCTGTTTGAATACTAGTTTTTATCATATTTGAAACATGTCCTCATGGTTGAATGTTTACCAGTAAGCTGTTTTTGTTTTGTTTTGTATTTTATTTTTAAATTAAGAGACCTAATTTATAACATCACAGAATTGATTGTATGGAGCCAAAAAATTGGATACACATTGAACCTAGTAAACTTTGCTGAACCAAACAAAAACCTATTCACAAAAAAAAATTGTTTGAACAATACAAAGAAACATTTTGACTCCAAGCTGCATTTACAAGCTCAGTATTCTCAGAATATTTTATTCTAATTTTTTCAGATACAAACGTAGGGGATTGGATAGGAGGCAGTGTTTGTACAAGAATGATGAAGAAGTACAATGTTCCAACCCTGTGGTCCCATGTGCTAATCATTGTACTAAACGTATCCTATTATAATTTTTGACGGAGAAATGCCATTTAATGAATTTCGTAGGGAGACAAGTTTTTATACCCTGCTGCAAACACAGTTATATAGGGTATATACAGTGTACGATGTACATGTAACATGTTTGCCTGTACAACCTTTTATGTACATTGTGTGTCTTTTAAGCTCAACTTCTTCTAGTGTTTTGATGAAACTTTTAACTTGGGGTTGGGCCATATATTAGTAAATGTGAGTGAAGCCAAATATTTATTATATGATGGATAAGTATGACAACTTAGTCAATTTAAAAGCTAATTTCATAACTTATTTTAGTGCCAGGTGTCTACAATTTAGATCAATGGATTGATATTACAACCATTGTTATGAATTTATGATATTCTTTAACAGCTTGTTTGACTTTTTTCATGTCTCTATTCATTTCCTATTTCAATTTGCGAATTTTTTTTTTCAAAATTAAAAGGCTATCAAAGTCACAATAGAAAAATTCTGTATGGTATTTACACTAACACTGCATTTTCAAGTCTTGGCGTAACTTATGCTCTCAATTGCTACTTTTAATGTATTTAAATCTAACACCTCCCTTAAATTTTGTGGGCTGCCTTACACGATGCCAAAATTACTTTTATCCTGTGAAACTTTTCCAAAAAGGACCCTAAAAAAAAACAATCTTCCCTTCAAACCAGCCATTTTCAAAAGTCTGTATTTCATCTGTGGACAAATAATTGAAGTGGACCATTGTTCAAATTAACAATTTAATCCAGAATTCCAGACATGACCTTATATTACTGGATTGGTATTAATGGTGTGTACACACATCAGGCCATCAGGGTCATTTAATAGTGCGACATTTAAACTGTAAATTAATGTGATCTGTACCAAGCTAAAACAATGAAGTGGTGAAATTATTACACTTTGTTCAAATGTAGTTCACTAAATCAGAATGAATGATCAGTTACCACCAATAGCCCTTTGATCTTTGAAATACACTTTCTTTCTAAACCGTGAACATTAGATTTTAGCAGTACTGTTTGATTTTAATCAAACCATTTACAAATGATGCAGACTTGGAAATATAATGAAAAGACTCAAAGTTTTGTATTGGCATGTCTTGACCAGTAAAATGACCAGGAGTAGGGTTATAAAACATGTAAATGGAAACAACTCTTAGAATGCATTGTTACATGTATTTTTCACAAAACCAGGCATTTTTTTGTCTCTACCTTCATATAAGTTGTTTTATCGATGGACTGAAGAAACAAATGATAATTTCATTTTAAAACCGGAGTCATTTCAGTCATTCTTGCATTTGAGTTGACAGGCTTTTTCACTTTTGTCAAAATAATTTCAACAACCCAGTTGTAAAAAAAATTAGCATTGGAGAGTCCATGTCAACTAGAATTGTAGTGCTGAAATTTAATAAACGTTATTTAAAGGAAAGCAAGTTTCTAATGGCCGTTCCTAGTGGACTTTAACTGTATAAAAATGTATATTAAAGCCATTATAAAAAAATTCCTGGATTCTCATCTAACATTTCTTAAAATTAGGAGGTGGGTAGGTGAATTTCATTTCATTTTTTATCAATTTAAGTGAAAAATATAGGAACAGTGCCACAAGTAAGTTGACCATAAAGTTTAACTCCAAGACAAATGAATTGGTTGAATTGAAGGAGAAACCTGCATTGAAAACCAAAATGAACGAAAAAAAAAATGGATGAAAATGCTGTGCTACATACTCTGTCTGTTTAGAATGCAACTCTAAAAAGATAGATTTTTTTATGGCTTAATAAATACATAATGTATTTTAATAATTGCTTCCCACCATTGTTTAAGCATTTTCTTTAACATTGATTAGATATCATGTATAACATAGATCAGCAGTTGTTTGACTACTGTACTGCTAAGACAGCTGATAATGTACAGTGTTGTATTCCTGTGATAGATCTAACCCATGAACTACCTCTGTGTGTCAAACATGCCAGGGAAGTTGTAAGTAATCTTCTTGAAATTATTAATGCTAAAAAAAACATGCTAGGTGCATAGGCCTTTCGCATCCCTATAAACCCTCCCGCATTTACAATTTTTTTTACAGTATAATTTGTAAATGTTCATATCTGGTCTGGAACCAATTTTTAATTAGTTAACGGAATCATCACGCGCTTGACAGAAAGGTAAAAAACATGATGCGAATGAGACACTTATTTAACACTGATCATTAAAAAATGAAAGTCAAATTTTGTCTCGTGGCGCAGAGATGGTGCTTATTTCTTGCTGCATCTGATATTCCAGTAAAGTTTTAATGTAATGTTTTATTTTATTTAACTTCTCAACATTCTGTACATTTACTTAATAGTTCAATTCAATGAAATTTATGGGGAAAAAAAGAAAACATGCTTCTGATCAGAAAAAATATTAATAAAAGCCTCCCTCCTTCATCAATTTTTTTAAAAAGTGGCCTGGGAACCGAAGCATTTTTTTTTGTATGACCTAATGCATATTATTTTGAATAATTTGTCTGTAAACTGAATGAGGATGTTTATATACCTGTAAATGATTTTATTTGTCTTTAAATTGTAAAATTAAAAAGAAATAATGAATATTTCCTAAAAAAAAAAGGATATAGGGTAGTTCTTAGAAAGGTCATTCCATCTGTCTTTCCACACTTTGATCAATAATGGGAAAATCCTTTGATGGATTGGAAGAATGTTTACGGTTCAATGTAAGTGATCAATAAAAGAAGCTAATTTCAATTTATGATTGTAATTTATTTGAGGAATTTCATCGTTGATTTGCTATGTGTTTTAGGATGAAAACTACAAAATTGAAGATGAAGAAATCAAACCAAAAAGACCTCGGAAGAAAACTAAACCTTCTGCACTTACAAGACCCCCAAAGAAAGGAAAGAAGAAGAAGAATCAGAGGAAGGCTGCACTACTTCAGACTCAAACAGAGGAAATGGAAGAAGAAGTTCAAGAAAATTCAGGTATTTCACTGTAGAAATATAGTTTTTTCTGAAGCAGTTTGGTTGTTTTACAATATATTGTACATGTTCTTGAACTGATATAGGTAGCTAGTAACAAGTTGAATGATTTTAGGATATCCTCTCGGGTAAGGTTCAACACATAGATCTTATAATGGGTTCTCAGTAAAGGTTATTTAGCAATTTGACCATGTGCAAATTAAAATTAAGGAGTGCTGTCTTCCTGAATAATTTCAGTTATAGTTCTTATTAGATAGGACATATCTTGATGTGGTTGAAAGTTTGTTGATTGATTTTAATTAATCATAAACCACTAATTCATTTTCATTAAAAAAAAAAAAAAAAAACCGACAGAAGGTTATTCTTGCATGCCAAAAACCCACCAAGTTCAGTTTTATTTCTTTCCCAGAATCATTCACTGATCACATAGCTAGTATTATTTTTCATTTGGTTGTTGTGCTTTGGGTATAAGAAATATATAGATTGTACATGAAGTTAGCACTTTGCAAGAGTTATCTTTCTTGATTTGGATTCATTTGGATGCTTTTAGTGGAAGATGAATGTATGATTTTCTTAAAAGTGCAGATCTGATTGCAGAAAGGATTATCATTATGTGAAAATAGAGCATATGTCGACTGAAAAAGCATTGTTTGTTTTGAGGGTATCAAAACCAGTATCGCATTGAATATCCCTGAGCGGGTGTACCTCAAAACATGGATGCCATAAAAATATAGTGCATTTTCTTTTTGCCTTTCTACAAACTAATGTTTTGTCAAAAGATATGAACAATGACTTATAAAATAGAGCAAATGTCACACTGTAACATGAAAAACTTTTTTGAAAGAAAATCTCACATAATAACATAAAAATGTTCCAATGAAAAGGTTGGTTTGATGAGTGCAAAACGAAAGTGAAAGTAGAGAAAATGGCTATTTATAGTTTAAGACTATTTTTCTATTCAATCTTCATGGACTCACCCTATTTTCTTTGCAGGAAATTTTTTCACATGTCCTTAGAAATGTTACATAAGTGAAAGTTTTATTGAATCAATTTACATTTTTGAAAAAATCCCCAAAAATATGCACTTCACAATAGAAGTCTATGGGAAAATTAATATGATACTGAGACCTATTATGTGAACTGGCACTAAATAATAGTACAAGTGGATGAAGCTTTAAAAACTCAGGGAAGCTGATACACTAAAAACATGCATTTTACATGTACCTCCTGCCTTAGTTTTATTTGTATAATTTTTTTTATTGTACAGAGCCAGCCAATGCTGCAGAGGAAGAAATGGAACACTCTGGAAGTGCATCAGAAGAGTCAGAGCATGAAGAAGACACACTAAGTCTTCCTAACAAAGAGGAAAACACAAAACCAACCAGTCCAATACCAGTTCCTATTCCAGTGCCGGTACAACCAGCAACAAAGACTACCATACCCACTCCTCCTGTCCCTCAGCAGAAGGTGGCAGAGCCAAAAGTTGTGCAACCTAAAGATCTTTTTGGGGAACTGCCTGACAGTGTCTTAGCTGCTAATCTACCAGCAGGTACAACACAAAAATTTTGAAAATGGCTGTAGAAAATTAAACAAAGAAAAGAAACACTCTGAAAGGACAGAGTCTAGTTTACAGAGTTTTTAGAGTTAAAAAAAAAACACAAGTAATAAGAAGTTATAAGAAAAAAAAACAAGAAACCAAAACCTTAATGTATAGCATCCAGAATGTTAAGTAGATGTCCACCTAAGAGTCCTGCAGGGGTGGTATATAAGTTAAATGGTCATTTTTTAATTTCTTATTGTTTGCTTTTGTATTCTTTAGTGTGTTAAAATTTACCTATGGTTCCATAAAATGAAAAAAGTTGATTGGATGCACACTTTTTTTGACAGAATATACCTCTTGATGTATTTTATCATTGTATTGTACACTTCTCCTCAATTTTCTGTTATTAAATCATTTATATGAAAAATTCTTTCCTGTTTCAATCAATTAAATGCCCCTAATTAATTAAATTAACTTAGCTCCTTTTTATTAAAATGAATGATGTGATTCATTCTGAAATGCTGATATATCTGAAAATGTTTTTTGAGTGCAAATACTAGGATTTATAAGTACATTTACTATGACATAATTTGTTTTAATTGAGAGAAAATATTTCGTCTGAATATAGCTGAAATATTGCTGCTGTTGAAATATATAACAAACAAACAAACAAAAACGAACATTAATCACTCTGTTACAAGTAAGGGGTTTCTCTTAATTTTTTTATTTTTGTTATTTTAGATTTGAATAAAGGACTTGAGTTACCTTTAGAACAAGCATCAAGATTATTAGAACAAGAAGATTTCCAGGACGTATTGAACAAAATTCCTGATGAAACTTTCGACCTGTTTTCTGGTAGGTTCAATAGGTCAATTATATTTACTGTGTATAGTTACATTAGTTTATTATAATACTCATTGCTTTCTGTAATCTATGTGGTTCTGCATTGGATGTTTATAAAGCCATGTAAAATTAATAAGTAGTGTGTCATGTAAACAGGTGTTTCAATAATCATTTTGCCAATTTTAATACAATGATGCCACACATCAGCTGTACAGTTTTGTGAAAGGGGTGGGTTGTAGCCATATTGTTGTATAATCAGAATTTTGACCTTAAAAAAAGTAAGTTATTGAACTTTCTACGTATTAAATGTATGCCAAAGAGAGGTAATTCAATTTCACAGATAGTCTTTTATGCTGTTTTGTGCCTAATGTGCCTCAAACATGACATGATAATCATATTGTGCTCAATTCATATCATAATCATATAATCATCATATGATACTAAAGTGTGAGTCTCTGTAAGAATGTAAAAAAAACCATCATTTTGACAGTGTAATATGACTATTTGCACCATCAGAATCAAAGCAATAAGACAAAATGTCCATGTCATATTGGTGCTTTGAGTTAGAAGTTCATTGAACTGCACTGAAAATGAACATTTCAAGGGAAGATAATTCTATCAAGAAAGTATTTTTCTAACATTCTATTGAAAAATTTCTGAGAAAATCTAGTGATGCAGAGATCAAATGTTGGTCTTTTCAAATAGAGAAAGCATCTTTGAGTGATGTTGTTATATTGTTAGATCAGTAGGGTTTGACATGCATGTTCCTGATTTTTCCCATTTTGCCTGATTCTTACACTTTCACTTAACATAAATTTTATATGATTCTGGCTTGAAAACATGAAATACATATGATTATCATTTGTTCTAACATTATATGCTTGAGAGGTCCTGAGACCACAGCCATGGTAAGACTATGATTAACATATGACCAACATCTATTTGTCCGATGTCTTTGATAAGCTTTACCCAATTCTACGGACATCACAACAGATTTTTTTCTCCATAACGGTTGCTGTTTTGTGCCACACATAGGCTGTGTCTTCTAAAAAATATGAAGAAAGTAGCTCTATATGATTCTTAATAAATCAAGGACTTGCTATTTTATCCATCGTTACCACAGGGCCGACCATTTATGTTGATATTTAATTCATTGCTATTGCTTTGGGTTAAATTATTGCAACATAAATGCAGCCTGTGGTAAAACAATGATAAAATGGAGTTCCTGTGATTAATTTCTTAAATAATCATGCAATAATCATATGTGAATTGACACATATGTTTATCCTATCATGCTTGATAAATATGATAATCATATTTTGCAAACCATATGATTCTCATGTGCGGCACTTTTGGTTGTATACATGATGTTACACAAGTCATATTATTGAAGAAAACAATTTTGAAAAGAGAGTGTCCTCTTTCTTAATATATTTGAAAACGTTTCTAATTTTATAGGGAAAAATGGTGACCATGAACCAACAAAAGAAGAAATGGAAGAACTTGAACGACACTTGGCTGCTGCTAACATGGATCTGTCATTTGCTCAGCAAACTCTTAGCTCTACAAATGATTATGATGAACAAGTCCGAATTCTTGCTTCACTGCTGACCAATCAGCCAACTACATCAAATATTGGAGGCGATGTCGTCAATGGTGCTTATGATGCACATGCTCAAGAGAACATCAGTATGATTGCCAATAACTTAGCTTCTTCAGCTAATCAAACAGCAAGTTTTACACAGCAGCAAGTAACACAGTTTTACCAATCTCAACAGTCAATACCTGCACCTCCACAATATCAAAATGTACAAACTTCAATTCCACAACATTCTGGAATGGTTGTCAATATGACTGTCGCTAACACTGGCCGGGGACAGAATCAGCAAATTGGTACCAGTCAACTAGCCCCTGGAAGAGGTCATATTCAACAAGTTAATCCTGGTCATCTTGGGATGCCTGGGCGAGGCCAAATGCGTCAAATTATCCCTGTGACAGGGGGTAGTACAGGAGCAGGACACCCTCAACAAGTAGGTGCAGTTCATCAAGTGAATCAGTTCATCAACTCTCATCATGGTAGTCCAGTTCATCAGATTAGTAGTCCTGTGCCACATGGGGTTCATAGTCCAGGATCACCACAGACTCCTAACTCTGTTCAGAATGTGAGAGTACCAGTGCCGGCCACTGGTGTATCAATCAATTCTCAAAGTACAGCAAAAATGATTCATCAGCAACTTTTACAGTCTATTCCAAATAATTCTATTTATAGTGTTAGGCCTGGAATTAGCTGTTCTTCCCCAGTGGGAACACCACCTTTGCCGCCTGGTGTGCAAAGTACTGTTCTCAATCAACAAGCTCATCAAAACCTTGTCAATCAGTTATGTAAGACTCAGCAGTTCTATCCTGTGAAAAATCCAATGGAGAAGATACTTAATACATCTCTTCCTGGTACGACAGTGACTAATCAATCATTTCCTTCAAATCTTATTGCAGGAGTTGGAAATCAACAAATTAACCAACTTGTTGGAAATATGTTGCACCCTAAACTGTTTCAACAACAGGCTGTTTCAGGAAATGGCCAGTTTAGTGTTCCTTCTACTGGAAATAAATCAGTCCCTTCACCTATCATCTCCCAAGCATTGACAAATCATGTGACAGGAAGTGTGCAATCAGTAACCCACAATGCATCAACTCCATATCATACTAATGTGATTCCAGTACAACAATCTCATGAGCATGTCACAAATACTTCTGTGAATGCAGGGACCAAAGTTGTTCCTCCAGCAAGTACAATGGTGACATCAGCTAACTCCAAGTTGACTGTAAACTCAAACTTAGAAGCAGTACCTCACATGTATCAAAATGGCTTCCCAAACCCTGCACAACTTCTTAGTGATATAAACAGTGGCAAGATAACCCTGACAGGTAACCAGGCTACAGATCCTCAGTTGTTACAGACATTAGCTCAGTCGTTAACCCCCCAGCATCATACCCCTAGTAAACCAGGGTTAAATAACCAGAGGATAGCACAGACTGGTACTGGCTCATGACACAAGAAGTGCTCTAATTAGTTATTGTGATTTTTTTTTTACTTATCAAGTATTTGTATGTAGAATTTAATGAAAGAATTGTCATTGAATGTGTGGTTGCCTAACAACACATAATGTGTTTTTCCCATCTCAAATATTTGTCTTGATATTTTGTTTCTCTGTCTGAATACATATATATATGGTATCCTGAAATTGTAAGAAGTGCATTTAGAATAATTGTCCAAGATTTGTTCATTCCATTGAAGTCTTTGTAATTTGTGATTCAGTCTGTTTCTGTGTTAATAACTTTGTATCCAGTATTTGATATGGTCACTCCATTGTTCAGCTTTCATAATATTTATGTACATGTATTTGAATTGTTAATAGTTTACTACTATAAATAAAAAGTTCCGATCTTAATTTCTAATGTCAATGCTGGATTACAAATGTAATTTGTGTACTGTAAATTTTGAAGCTCTTACTTGGAAATAAATGTATGGTAAAGAATTGGTTTACTATAAGTTTAAGTATTGTTTGAGTAGTAGATAAGCATTTAAGTGAAAAAAAAATTGTTTTTCTTTTTTTTTTTTGGTTTAAAGTTCCAAATTATGACTTAGAAATTTCTTAGCTTGCATTTAAGTTAAACTAATATTTTGGAGTAAATTAATGTGTAACTGGCTTTGCCATATTATTCTTCAAAACTCAATTTAACATGTATATGGCCTTAATTATATTGTAAAATGTGGGGTTTTTTTGTCCTATTTTTTGTAGTTAATGTTCTTATGTTGGTGCTATAGTGAAATGATAAATAACAAAATGACCGGAAAAGATGTTTTTTCTGTTTTGAATTAGAATCTCATTCTTGTTAACTAATTTAAGAAGTAACTATGGTAGAACAAAGTGAATTTCAAAAGTATAAATTGTAATTTTTAATGATATGACAATTACTGTTTTATTATATCATTGTACATCTTGAGGAGACTGATTTGCCAACAGAAATGTTTAGCACTAGATAAAATAAAAACTAATGAAACTTTTGTTAGCTGTATATGCTATTACTAAAATATCAGCTTAATACAGAGATTGGACAAGTCTGATGACCTGTAGTCAGCTTTTAAATATCAGAAGGGAGGTAACTCTATTCTAAATAATGATAAAAAATAGAACTTTATGCTCATTTCATGAATATAACTTTCAGATGTATTTTCTTGTTAAACAATTAAATATAATCATGTTAAACTTTGCTAGCATTTTTTTTCCTGTGGTTTTGGCATTTGTTTTCTTTTTAATATGTAAACTGGTCAGCATAAATAAAAAAAATAAAATAAAAATGGTAAAAAGTGATTTCAGCATATTATATTTATTGTATATGTGATATTTTTACTTACTGCTTATGAGACATCTTTAAAAGCTTTATTATATAATTATTTATAAACCATTCTTTATGCTAAAGCATGGTAGACATTCATCTGTTCATCATTATGTACAAATGTTTTTGTAATTCGTTTGTTTTTCATTTCAAGTTAAGGCAGCATGATTTCTTGAAGTGATCATAACCACAAAAAGATTCACATATGTATACTTCAGTATAGGGCTTGTAAGTCGTGTACTTGATTTATCTGGAATGTCTAAAGTTTAAATCATTCACAACTTTGCTACTTTCAAGTACATAACTATGAAGTTTTCTAGAAGATGTCAGAATATTCTATTGTGAGCTATTACCAAACTTACTTTAGTGTTAAATTATTGAGTGCTGTATTATCATCATCCTATTAAGGCTTTAGAATGAAGTCTCTATAAACAACTAAATATGACTTTGAATGAAATTGAAGGACCCATTCTAGACAATGACGTAACCTACAAGCCCTGTATCCACAGACTCCTTGCTTTGTTTTGAGGTACTAGCTAAGGCTTGAACACTATTATGGCCAGTAAAACTGCTTCAGTCAGTCAGTGCATTTGTATGCTGAAGACTATAACTTGTATTAACTGTATTTGACTATATTTCTATATTATGTAAATCATACATTGTTTTCCAAGAAGTTTTTCTGTGTCCAAAATTTATTTTGTAAAATATAAGTTAAGTTATGAAGCTGAATGTAAAGTCTTTATCAGTATAATTACTGAATTTAATTGCCTATCTCACATTGATTAGAACAAACTCACTCTCAAAACTTACAGTTTACAACTTTTTTAGTGTAATGATTTATGTTCATTAAACATCTTTAAAGAGTTATGAATATTCATGGTAAGCCATATAGAAAAGTGTGTGGGTCTTGAATATTTGATATTGGAATCATATTAGTTTATATTCTTCTACAAGGTATATTAATTGTCGTTGAAAAATTCAGCCTAAAAGATATGTCAAGAGTGATTATTGGATGTGTGTTCTTGGTCTTTTTGAATCTGCTGTGGTTATGATCATCTCTAATGGTTAAAACATTTTCAAGGTGTTTTGATGGAGGAGTATTGGTTCATAGGTGTTGTTTGTTTTCTATGGTTGTATATACATAAGTCATATGATGTGCTTAATGATGAACATAGTTATTACAATATTTAATTCTAGTCTGTTGGACACAAACTTTTCACGTTCTTGTATTGAAATGTGTTTTCTCTAAAAAAAAAATGCACTAGTTACTTCCCCTTCACTTTTAAGAAAGTGTTCTATTTTGTCCTCATAAAATGAGGGTTTTACTTTACATGTTAATGTATGTAAAAAGACTGCTTGTAATAAAAACATTTTTTTAAGGACTTATGATTTAAAATACCTAAATTTGTGCAGTATTTTTTTTTAAGTGACAAATATCTACTTATGAAATGGCAATACTTTTTAGTTATGTAAAAATGCAATCTCAGTATTTCTAAAATTAGAATCTCGCATGCAATACTATCATACATTTCTTGGGCAAATCATTTATTCTATTATTTGAGCTTAAAGCTCTCTTGTAACAAATTCCCGTGTTACAGTTCCCATGGAGTATTCACGATGGGGCCTTCTTAGAGAAAACACATTTTAAAATGTAATTGTAAATTTATATTGAATGATAATTTTATATTTTTTACTTAGAATATTAGTGCATTGTTTTTTGTTATGTGATAAAGAAGTTTTTATTTTGTTATAGTATGAATGTTGATAATGTAAATTTTAACAATACGGTCTTACCTCAGGCAAGGGCTATTCCAGAAAAGAAAATTTGTTTCTGTTCATATGGGAATTGTTATTGCCAACATTTGTAAAAATAATAGAGGAAAAAAAAATAAATATAACCTGTTTAAACCAGTTATGGGTTAAAATAGAGGAGTCAGTATGTGTACCAGTTTATTAAGCAAATGATATGGTTTACTAGAAAAGGAAAAACACAATGTGCCTATTCCTATTCATCTGTTAGATATTTCTGAACTTGTATTTTAAGATTGTGTACATGGAAGAATCAGGCAGTGGGTGGTACATAGCGAATTTCTGAAATTTAAAAAAAACTCATTTTTTTCTAATGATTGTTGGTTTGTAATAATAAAATAAATAACATACATGAAGAAAGCATTAGAAGCCTTGAAAATAAAGGAACATATATTTTATCTCCCTGATTTAGTTGATTTGTTTGGGATCTTAAAAATATATTTGAGGTCATCTGCATTTGATACAGACAAATCCTATTCTTTCTTGACATCAGAATGAGTTTTACATTATATTAGGAAAATAGAAATAGTGGCATAAACTTGACTATTTGCTGCCCGTATCATATGATCTGCCTGGTGTCTACATGGACAGTCTCTCAGTAGTTGGAGTGAAGACTAACTTCAATCAAATTTTTAAAAAATATTAGAATGCAAATTGTTTTTGAAAGCTCTCCTTGGTATTTGTTCCTGGAATAGCCCTTATGTGTTGTAGAATAATCATAGTAAAATATTTGTTGTGGTATTTAACTGTAGACAAAAGGCAATGTTTTCTTTAAAAATTACGAATGAATTTTATCTACTGTATGGGCAGTGTTTTCTTGTATGTCTTTCGTCTTTGTTAAGAATTGTTTTTACAAACCATATGCTCATTTACTCAGTATTTTTATATTACAAAAGGGAAGTAGGGTTCTACTGGCATTTATCCCTTACCTATTCTCTCAATTTCTCTTTCAGTCGGTAATTGAAACATTTCAATTCAGGTAAACGTTGAAAATGTTGAAATTGACCAAATAAAATTCTTTTTGTTTTAAAATAATCTTTAAGATTGCATTCAGTTACACAGTCTGTGCCTTTAATCACTACTCCCAAGCCACAGAAAAATGAAGTTGAGCTGGACAAGTGAAAAATTCAGTACCATTTACTTATCATTTATGTAGAAAAAAAAATAATCTATTTGGCTCGTAGCTGATATTTTTTGACTGATTATATTAGAAGATGATTTTCTTAATTCCCTTTCCTTGCTTATCATGTCTCCATTAACGTTAACCCATGCTATTTATATGATAGTGATTGGTGTAGAAGACTATGTACTAGGTGTATGTGAATTGTATGAATGTGATCAGGTTTAACATTAGGTATGAAACAGAATTTACAGATCTCATCAACATTGTTTTGCATGTTTTGTAAAAATAAATATATTTCAAGACTGACAGTTAACTTGTCGTATCTATGTGTCCATAATAGAAAAAAAAGGTTGTAGGATGATTTAGTTGAAGAATTCAGAACTCATTTACTTGCACAATTTTGTAGCACTGTTTCAGCAGACTCTTTTGACACTTTTTACAAGATTAAGAAAACAAATCCTGCTTTAGAAAAGTTTAGAAAAATGATGTCATTCATGTATGTATCAAAGAACAAAAACACCACATTTCAAAATTTAGTTTGTTAGATACTTCATTTTGGATTTTTTTACTGGTTTATCATCTGACCACAAATAACAAAGCAGTTCAATATAACAACAATATATATAGGTAAAATGAAAGCTAATTTATATAAGGCTGGATTAGGTACTGCTGTACTTGTAATAAATATTTGAATTTCTACATTAGAGACATGCACGTTATCAAGGGTTTTCTATTGACATTTAATTCTAACCACGTCAGTTCTTTTAAATAGTATGTTTACAGTATAGGCTTTTCCTTTGGAACCGTGGATGATGCGACAGAATTAATCATTACTAAAATTAATCAATACATTTGTACACTTTGGTTTTCTGACTGGTCGTGATGAGGTAATAAGTGACAGTATCTTCTGTGTTTATTTCTCCAATGAAAAGATACATTTTTATACCAGGAAGAATTTGTGGAATTTCTTATCCCATCAATTTCTTTGGTAAATATTTACTTTTCAGTCGTGAAAGGGACTGCCATTAACGTTTAAACACTGTTTTCCGGGATCATCAGACTTAAAAGATGACACATCTGATGAAGATATTGTTTTGTTGGATCAAAGAAACACCCTAAGGAATTTTACTGGGGAGCAATTATCCTGTTAACGGAGGATGTGACCTGGCTTAAAAATTTAACGAAACGAAAAAGCAGAAAATACTAGATCGATAGATAGATTTATTTTATCAACTATCAGCATATACAAGCATTGTGAAGCACATTAAGATATTACAGAAACGATAAATACATACTTAATTAAAAGTTAAAACTTATTGTATCATATATGTTAAATATCATAATGATAATTCATACAGAAAATCTGTGTAAAATAAGTGTAATAATGACTAAAATACCTATACAAAGATGTTGATATCCAATTGGGACAGCCCGTGAAAGCCACATGGCATATTTCCAATGGGGTCCCAGTATGTCATATATCTTACTCAACAAGATAAACAGTAAAAAATATCTCATGACTTACGCAGGTTTATATAAAATATATCTGTACACAATTTGATATTTTTTTTCTGCTAAGTATTCCTTAACATTAATTTTGAATAATTTAATATTTTTTTTTATAATTTTCAAATGATTTGGTAACGAATTCCAAAGAATACCATTATAAAAGAATGTCATTTTTTTGTTGACCTTTGCTCGGTGGTACCCAGAAATTGAACGCACTTGACCGTGTAAATACTGATGACAACCTCTGACTTAAGTTATCCATCATATAGATTGGATTTTTTTATTATAAAGAAATATGAACATGGTTTTGCTGGAGTTGTCTAACTGTATTTTCTACATTTAAAAAACCTAAAATATTACAATCTATTCTGGTTTTAGGACCTACAATTTTCATGTATAATATGTAATACATTTGTTTTGTACAATCTGTAATTTATGTGGTGAATTTTTACAGATAGAGTCATACCAAGACGAGCATAATCAAAATGACACTCTATGAGAGCTGACACTAATCTTTTTCAAGAATTTTCTGATAAGCATTTACCCTGTCGGCATAAGAACTTAAGTCTTGCATTATTTTTTTAATACTACTATTGGAAAATATCTCCTCAGAAAGAAATTTATCAATGTTAAGTCCTAAATATTTCAAGGTATTTTTTTAAGAAACAGCGTGATTATTGCAGACAACGTTGTATGTTTCTATTTTTGAAAGTTATCGTTTTGAGCTAAATAGAATGCACTCCGTTTTTAATTTTCCATGTCTGGATTACATTCTTTTGATTACCGCCATAACCTTGGTTCCCTTGATTACTCTTTCAATAGTAGTGACAGTTTGTTATCTACTAGCCACTGGCTACTAGACTCGAGTTCTTCACTAAGACGAGCTGATATAACATCAGGATTCTTATGTGAATATAAAATTGTGCTAGCATAAGCATACCGTAATAGTTTACATTCAGAACTAATACTTGTTGACACATCGTTAATATAGCATAGAATAATAAAGGGTCTAATATATTTCTTTGAGAAACACCGCAACATATATTCTGAAAACTTGATTTGACTCCTTTTACACTGACCTTTTGTTTTCTACCAATATGATAAGACTAAAAAAAATTTGTAGATATCACCCCCTAATTCTTAACTTATTACATAGTATGTTGTGGTCAACTGTATCAAAAGCTTTCTGTAGGTCAAGCATTATCATACCAATGTATAGGCTCCTAGATGATTGTTATTTTATATGATCCAACAAATGTATCAAACATTTATCAGTAGAATGTTAATTTCAAAATCCGGAGAGCAAGCTGTATAATAAATTGTTTCGAACTAAGTATGTTTCAACAACAAACACTTTTTACTGATATTTTCATTTAAAATAGGTAAAGACTAGTTGATTGCAGTTCTTTGAAGAAATTATGACAATGAACACATACAATATCCAGCTTTTATCATACCGGAAAATAACACCTAATATACACATTACACCCACTCGTCACATTCGAAGATCAGAAGTCTTACGAAATAACTCGTGTCAAAGAAACCTTGTTCTTATTGCATCACTTCAGCCCTCTTTATAAATAAACGTCACTACTGATTATATAAATAATTAATTTTAAAAGGGACGTGGCTTTTTTATATTTTCATGAAAAGATAAATGTGCTTTAGTTTGTATTTTATACTAAATAAAAGTGCACACTATCAATGACACCATTTAGCGCATTTTGGATTCATATTTCCCCAAAAATACATGAATTTGTTATCACAGTGACATTTTTGCTTTATAATATACTGTACTTTTTATATATTCAAACTGCATCCGATCTGATCAAATTGAAAAATAGGACATACAATTACAATAATTCATTTGAATCTATAATAAATAACAAATTATAACTAACTAGTTATTAAGAAATCGATGAGAATAAATTTTACAAATTGAATTATTATATAATTATCATTATTGATTTTAAACTATCCCACACAAATTCATATACAATTATTTTATCACAAATTATACACATCTTAAAATGTTTCATTACCAAAAGCAAAAAAGTCAAATAATGAATATTTAAAGGCAGTAAAGAAATATTAAAATCTCCACAAAAAATGACATGCCATCCGATTGTTCACAGTTTATATTGTCCACTAGTCACTATATCTATATTGACAACATCTACTTATCAATTTACTTAGGATAGGTAAAGTAACTAATACAAAAAAGACGGGTTATAACGATGAAATTAGTAACTTTATTATAACCCCTTTAAATATCGTATCATCATCCCCATATACAAACACTGGAGTCTTGCAATCACGATTAATATGCAGATTACACCGATACTAACGAAATGAGCAGGTGTGACAGGAAAACTACATGTATACCAAATACCCGTATTTAGGAGATGTAGGAATTACTGATAAATCGGCTTCCGTACCCTCCTCTCCCGTATCTTAATACATTTTAATGTTGTTTATACCTTTACTTGCTTCAGTTAATTCAAAGCTTTCGTTTCGAGTAGATATTTGTCTAATTTTTGGAGACTTTTGTTTTTTGTGGCGATAATGGATATTTTCTTTGTTTGGAGATATATTATGGAATTGACGATTTTAATTATCATGATTTTTACTAAGGTAAGCTGTTTTTAGTTTATGTTGCTTTAATTTTAGGATCTACAACACACAATTCGAAACTGCCAAAAAAAACAACAACAACAACAAACAAAACATACAAAAAAACAAAGAAACAAATGCAAAAAACACATTATTTGTAATAACACAAAAGTTCGTCATAACATAGAAAATGCATAAATATAAGGACAAATTATTATATGTGGCTATGTTCAAATGATCAAAGTAATGCCGTCATAATGATGCCATTATTTTACGTCATTTAGCAAAACACTACTGAGAAGTGTAAATTTGTTGTTTTTTAGAACATATTTACACACAGAAAACTATGTCCACACCCAAGAAACAACTAAATATTTTCACATATTATAAACTAATAATAATAATAATGAATGTATTAACTAAATATAACATTTGTTTTTCGGTGTGGACGCCATTTCCTTGCCAAGAATATGACCAGAACGTGAAAAAAATACAATATTTGACAGAATATCCGCATATTGTTAAACTTCAAGCAATTATTGCTGTCATTTTAATGCGAGAATTATCAGAATTCTTGATGTTCTCTCATTTGTGATGAATTCAAGTCTCCAAATTCACAACCAAATTATTCAACACTTTATGACTAACTTTCAGTTGAACATTTGGTCAATAAGACCATTTATCTCCCCTTCTCCTTTCATGAAATACAAACAACAAACATTGTTATCAATAAAGTAATTAAGTTATTTCAGTTTTCGTTTTTGAAATAGACAATTGTATCATTTTTATTACGAATTTCAGAACAAAGATTAAAAATAAAAATAAACAAGCAATTAAAAGCATAATAAACAACACAAACAAATCATTAAGTGTAGAATATTAAATTAAACATCAAACAGCTGAAATGGGCAATGTCTGAAGTAAAAAATTGCATTATGATGCAGTCTCATAAACTATTTTCAGGATCGTTGCATGGCGACAGAAAAATTATATACATATCCAAGCGAACGGTATGAAGTCGTTGTAAATGAAACTGTAACTTATAGTTCAAAAAATGGATCTAATACTACCTTTTCAAACCAATTGTCTGCAAATGAAAGTTATACAGACAATTCAATCAATGAAACTGATGTAGAATTTAATAGTGCTACCTACGCCTTTACCACTGACTTAAATAATTCAAAAGACAATGAACAGAAAGCAAACATAACAGTTAATCAGTCTGATCTGCTGACTTTATCAACGGCAACTGTATCAAAAATATCACCGCCGGCAAATTTATCAATAGTAGAAAGACAAAACCCGACGACAAATTTTCAACATTTTACGACACAGGATAGTGGAGGAATTTCCAACAACAATCAGATGATTCCCGAAAAGAACAAAACGAATGGAATTTCGTCCGTAACAAATTTATATAACAATATTTCTAACGATACAGTAGGTTATAATAAAACTAACAAAATGATAACTAACCAACCACTGATTCCAAGCGACGAGAGTTCAACACAGATGACCTCTATGTATACGCCAGACATGGAAAAAATATCAACGTTAGTTTATTCAACAACTGTAAAATCTGGTAATACAGTTGTTACCTCCAATCCTGGTATACAAATTAAAACAAAAGAAACCTTTCAAAGAACTGCGACCACAAAAACTATCAATACTCCTGCATATATGTACGACAAAATATCAGCTACCAAGGATGCTAGAATCTCAACAGAAAACATTGCAAGAAGTACAAATACGACACTTACGACTGCTGAATCTGTTCGACAAAATAATGTGAAATCAACTAAAAGTAAGAATACAATTCACAATACAACACAAAGGAAAATCAGTACTGATATGATGCATATATCTACAAGGCCGACTAAAGATGAAAGGGTGTCAAAATCATTTACAAAACAATTGATTAAATCATCAACAGTAAAAAGCACAAACCCAGTTACAGCAGACAGTGCAATTTCGACAACTCAGCAAATCCAAATTGATAAAGTAATGGTAACTTCAGTTAACACGAATAGTGGATTTTCAATTGACGAATTACATTCACTTGATTCAAATAAGAAAAATGTTAATGGGAGCGAAATTTTTATAAGTTCAAAGAGGATAAAATTACGGAGACTTGGTGACAAAGAGGATGACCGTTATTGGCCAGCGGCAGTAGCCGTCACGGTTGGGGTTCCTGCAATTATTATCATAGGAGTCACCATAATTGTGATGCACCGGAAAAGGTTAGGACGGAGACATCTATCTAGACAAAATAAGCTTGCTTCTGCTTAGATATCTACGTGCTTTTTTTCGCATGGTAAGTGACATGGGCTTTGTAGATTTGATAACGCAATGGCTTTAGTCTCTTTTGTATTGCAGAATATTCAAATGTACCCTTTTGACACATTGTAGAATTGAAATAGCATAGATGCGTAGATAAGAATCACCAGTTTGCTTAGCTTTTATGTCAAACGCCTTTAATATTAGAATTAAAACAGAATTGAAATTTAATTATCAAGCAATAAAGAAAGATGAAGAATAATAAAAAGAAAGAAGGCTTTAAAACACCATTGGAAGAAGGGAAATAAAATGAGGAAATTCTTATTAAAACACAGTTAGGATTATTCGGTTAGGTAGCTTTATTTAGAATAGGTATAATCATAAAACAAGTGATATTTTTTACTTAATATTTTAAAATGAATAAGAGAAAAAAAAAGAAGAGAAAATGAATTAAACATGAGAATTATCTCCTGCAACTTTTAGTTGGCTGTTCTTGTATACAAATAAAGTGGCTATAACGGAGATGTCTTTATTTGTGTGTGACACATTTCCCGCTCATTGGTACAGGAATGCATAAGACATGTAGCACACATGTATTACCTTTGTTCAACTGTCCCGAGAAATGTTCTGTATAACACTACCTCAATAATTAGTTTCAATATGCTTCTTTCTTGGCTATTATATTTGATAAAGGTTGGTCTTACATGTGCTTTCACACCCTAAACATGTAAAATAAATTTGTAAAATGTAATCTTAAGATCACACATTGGAAGCTATTGTTTTTTTAAATAGATCTCTAAAAGCTAATACTAAAGTAAATGTAATGAATTTTGTTGCACGATATTGAAATGTGTTTATATAATAAATTTAACTTTTGTTTCAGAAAACTAGAAAAGGCAAGACAAGCCTTTAGTGGATACGGATACATCTCACCCCAAAGGGAATATGATGTCTGAGAAAATACAGTGAAGTTACGTAAAGTAGCTCGCAAAACCTACATTCTAGTCAACAGTGGATTAAAGACACAAATTTATAGAATAATAATATATTCAAGTTTGACATTACAATACAATTTTAAACAATTTTGCTAGCCACAAACGATGCCAATATGGAATATCGTATTTTTAACCATTCATGATAATTTCAGAATTATTGTATTTCATTCCTTGTGTGAGTTTGATTCCTTCAGAAGAGAATTTGTGATTTAAACTAGAGTAATCCGACAGAAATACTCTTCCAAAAATAAGGAGGTCGTAGGGTTCTTTAATATTGGTCTTAGATAATGTTGGCAATGTATGAATGTTTTTGCATTCCTAGACGACAGCAAATCATGGAAAAAACCGGTGATTCTTAGACCAAGTTGGAAGATATCAAATACAGAATAAAATAAAATGACACTAATTACTCTTTTCCTTTTGATTGACGGTCAGGTATTAGATAAGTGCATTAGATTTGTATTTTTGTACACGCTTTAAGACTTTTAGAAGTCCGGTCATATAAGGTTTATAATTTAACAATAGTTGCTTATATAGAGGGTATTATCATGGTAAATTGACTTTCCACGGGACAGTCATATTGCCTGAATCGTTGATAATGTCCTGTCAATGGTGAAGGAAATATCACTTTCCAAGGGCAGTATATTTCTCGATAATGCCCTACATAAACAACTATTGTGTTTGTTTCATGGAATAATCTGAAGAGGGCGTTATCGCGTGATAATGACCTGGGAATTATCACATAATAATGCCCTCTTAACATTTTAACGCACATTAATGAATACTACATGACCATATTTTAACTAATAAGAATTAATAGCCGGTTATTCTCTAATATAAACAGGGGTGAATTTAGTGCTAACAATTATTGATAAGGCACATGAAAAACATTTTGATTGGATGTTTTAATTTCAATGATAACACAGAGACTATTATTAACTCGCATACAGTTCAAAACTATATAAATAAACACATATTTTGCGGTGATATGAACATTTCCTTCCCCTTAAAATCACCGGAAACTGCAAGCTGATTTCAGCTTCGGGTTGATAACTGGTTATTGACATGTCATCGATGGCATCGTCATCGATATCAGTCCGTCGTCGGTTGTTACATCTTTGACAAGAAAGTAACGTTCTGATTAAAAATCAAATAATTTCCTCACAAATGAAGGAATAACAGCTTAATATAACCTGGATTAGTCATCTAGGGTTAGTTTTATAATGAGTCAAATATGTGATAAAACGATTATGACATTGCATCGTCCCCATATTTCCCCTTGAAACAACCCTCGACCGATGTCAGCCCTCAGGTAGAGTTTTCGGTCTTGATACAAGGGCTTATATGGATATCGCAATTAGTAATCTATCAAAATATGATTACATAAAACATGATACATAATGGAACCATTAAATTATAGGTTGTACCTACTAAAATGAAACATATGATGTGAAAAAAAAATTAAATAACGTTTTGTAATTATTTCTCTTTCCCCAAATTTCCCACTTTCTTAAAATTCTGATAGTATTTCCTGTATTTAGCATAAAAATGTATAATGCCACTGCTATTCACCAGCTAATCTTGATTCACAATAAAAAGAAATGAACGGTTAAGGCTATTTCTCTCATATGTCCAACCGAAACGACACGGCGATGAGATCTATCTGTGGTCAAATTTTCGCGTTAATCTATGAAGCTATGTTTGAGTTATTATATTGCCCTTCTTCGACGTTTTTTCGCTAGTCTTAATGTTACTTCTTAAAAGTCTTTTCCTCTGACATGCCGGGTTTTACAACAACATTTAAAAAGGGGAGCTTTTATTACTAGCATTCCTGTATCGTGGCCAAGGGTCAACCCTTCAGGCCCAAGTTATGATTTGTATTATTTTCTGTGTATTTTTGTTTTGTTTCTTCATAATGTTTGTCATTTTTATGTCTATTAATGTCTTTATTTTGATGTTTTTGAAATATCATTCTTCCACTTAATTACAGTATTTATATAAGTTACACCTATTTACATTTGATGTTAATGAGATACGTTTACCATCACAGTTCTGAAGTAAACACTAGCTGTCTTGTAAAACTTTATAAAATTCATCAACTACATTAGAAATGATTTAATTCTAAATGATGTTATATGGTCAGGTGGTTGAATCTCTGATATATAAATATATATTATAATGATAAAATAAATTGTCTCTTCATCTGAAAAACAAGCTAATACCACTATTTTGGCATGGTTTGTCTTTGGTTTTAGGTTAAGCTTTGGTCTAAAGATGTATTAGATCTTCAATATCAATATGTAATTATAAAATGCTTAAGTAGCATTTCGATGGTGAATAATAAATAAAACGTCCTTTAAATTCGTGTTTAATCTACTACACGTATCTATAAGACCACAATCTTCAACTGAGCGCGCAATGCGATTTGAACGCATTAATGATTGTAATGCCGTTTCGGCCGAGTATGTACAAAGGTCATGGTGGTTTATTTTAACGACAGAAGCCAAGTTGCTTACAATTCAAGGCGGGTCACAAAATAAAGAGAATTGTTGCTAATCTTTAGTTTATAACGATTAAACAGAAAATACACAGGATGAAAAGTTATTTTTGACACCAGAAAATTACGCAAATTCAAATATACGGTGCAATCAAACTAATTGAGCTCCAAAATTTCTCAGATTCTTTAATTGAAACCGGTTGGATCCAGATGGCACAGGGAAAAAAAAAACATAACAGAAAACAACAACCGAGGAATTCTCCATATAATAATAACTTACTGTTGAGGCAAGTTATACTATTATCAACAATATACAATCTATAGCATCGGACCTCTGTCACGATAACTTCCTGTTAGGCAAGGTAACTAACATAAATAAATTACCTCGGACCATCGTCCGGAACCTTGGAACATATTATCCGGATTAACAATACTTCCTATTAAGACAAGTATACATCAAAACGTCAAAGAAACATCATCAACAATAACTTTCACTCATCTTCAAAAACACATCCCTTAACCACATACAATAAATTCCAATCTTACATTCAGTCTGCAACCATATATTCCTAAAGATCAAATAGCCAACCGCTTATCGCCCTTAAAACGAAAAGTCAAATCCCTTATTATATACTGTTCAACACCAACTTTACACCAACAGTTTTTATTATCATATCTTAGGCAACTAATCTAAATTAAATACTAATTTAACGCCAATTTGGTACCAATTTCCAATAAATAATTAAAAAAAAGACAACTGCTTAAAACAAAATCCTAAAAGGAGAACATGATATTGCACTGTGTCGCCTTTCCTACAGCAACTACCTAAAATCATGATGAAGATAAACTTCTGGATATAAGAATGACGGTACAATGACTAAATCAACATACATGTGGAGTTACAACTAATTATCATGAAAATATACACCTCTGCAGCAGATAATAATAATAAAAATATAGTGAGCATTAGTGTTACGTGCAATATCAGCTTTGCATAATTATAATTATATAAATTCATGCACTAGTGAGTAAGATTTTCGGTTCTTTTAAAAGAACAAATAGGAAGAAAATAGGCTAAATGTTCTTTGTTATATGCAAACTATACCTAATTATTCTACATAATTGTTCGTTTATTTAGATTATGTGGGTAGTTATTGTTTTATATATATATATATATATCCTCTATCCAATTGACTTTGCCCTTGATTTTCAAATGCGTTTGATGAAGCGGTTGTGTTGAAGTTATGGTATAACTTTAAGGACAAAACACAGGAATTTGGAGCAAAATATTGAAGAAACACAAACAAAGATTCAAAACAAAATAAATGATACCTAATAGAAAGCAAAATATATACCATTAAAAAAATATATATAACAAAAGTAAAAGAAATACTAAGACGAGAAAAAAAATATATATAATAAGCCACCGTACCCGACCACAAAATCTTAAGTAAAAGCTGTAATATTAAGCACAGGAAAGGTTAATAAAAAATACCGAAGTGGCTATGAAAATATAGGATATCAACAAGGGCAAAACAAAAAAAAACAAAAACAAAAACAAAAAACAAAAACAAACAAAATCAAAATCAAAACAAAACAAAACAAAAACAAAAAAAATAAAAACAAAAATGTTTTCGTTCGAGCTAAAACAATACCCGGAATATGATCTATACGAAATCGCAAATGAACGAATGACGGAATGACATTAAAGACCTGATAAACATTTGCCAAATTAAAATTGTAATTTAACGTGATCAAACAGCAACTGAAGTTAACTTAGCAAACTGGTGGGAATTTACATTTTACAAACCCAATTTTTACTTTGAGTTTATATACAAGGGTGTTATTTATAGGTGTTTAAAAAGAAATTACCAACACTTTTCATAAATATTGCATGAAATTCTTACAAAGTCGGATTAACAAAGCGACAAACATATTTCGTAATATTATAAAACAGCTTTTCGAGAATGCTTTATTATTTCTGGCAATATATACATACGACGAAATGAGTAAATGGATACCAATTTACACTTTCGCCTCTCGTGTTTATATCAACTACCTCGGACTTTCAATATAATAAAGATGCAACTTTAATTACGAAGTAAATATCTAGGGTAAATGTTACAGTGTCTGCCACCATTCAACTAATTACCATATTCGTCGTGCTCCCCTAGATTCATATATAAACCATTAGTTATTTTCATCGATTAATACATATGCTATATACATGATGTAGTTTTATTTAGCAACTTAAACCATACTATCACTGTGTAAATTGCCTTCATCGAAATATATATATCTCATTAAAAAAAACCTTAAAATACACACAAACACACTTCAACCTCATATATGTAAGATTACAAAAATGTAAATAACTTTTCTCACGTACACATTCCCAGATTTAGGCGTGCTAAATAATAACATAACAAGATCTGGCTGCCTGGGGTCTTAACTGTTTTTATTACAAACCTCAACAGTGTTAAGGTCATTCCCGCGGTAAGTACACAGTATCAGCAATAATTGCACGTCTTACATTAATAAATAATTATGATAAATGATACTATCAACCGAAGTCACTTTTCCTCGTAATTGAAACCAACATTTCGTATTTCACACAATGTTCACAAAAAGTGTACTCGTATTTATCCGATAGTGAAAAGGACGTTTTAGTAGCGTATAATTTGAACCTCTAGTTTTGGGATCAACTGGGATTTTCATCTTACTTTATGCCGATATAATTGACACTATCAAATTCATGTCCACCAAAAATAGCTGTGCCCATCAGAAAAATGCAGTAATTACATATATTAAAAAATCGTTATCATGATTCAGTATTTTGTAAATAACAGTTAAGTATCGAATGTTCCATGTGTATTAAAGTTCTTTATTTCACACGTATTTTTAACCTCAGACATTCTCCTGTCAATACTTAAGATTTGCTCTTTGACGTTTTATTTATTTGACGTCAATGGCTGTCTGAATTTTCAATCCGTCGATCACAAAATTTCAAATTTACTTGAAAATGGTAATTAATCTGGAAAATCCAAATAATCAATATTATAATTAGTTGGTTAATTCTTAATAACACAATAGAATTAATCATTCCGATTAAACATCCCATTATAAAGACTTAATCAAAGATCATGGTCGGCTACTACAGGACTGCATGGATAAGAGTTATCAAGTGAACCAAGGTTATAGCGGCAATCAAAAGAATGCAATCCAAGATAAGAAATGACTAACCACTGTACTGTTATTTATTACTGTTAAGCCGTAAAGTGCATATATAATACTAATTTTCATTTCTGATTATACGCATTATTCAGCAGCTGGCGTCTTTTGCTCACAGTTTTTATTTTGATATCTTCAGTTTAATATTTGTTATTTTCATTTGTTCTCTTGTCTACATTGTGTATGCAATTAGTTTTATTTCCTGTTATCACGTTTCGTCTTGAACTTTAGATACCTCGTTGATGTATTTCTTCTATCTTTCATTCATCGATATTTTTGGCAATATCTGATAATATGCAAACATACATATAAGGACCATTCTGAATAGATATAATATTCCAAGTATTATTTGTAGAAAACATTGGACAGTACACAAACGCTGATATGGTATTCAGCTTAAAATATTTTGTTACATACTAGTTATAACACCATATCTTGTAGAGAAAAATATACAGTCAACGCATTACAATGGACGAAATTCATGAGGAAGATGGCGATCAAGGCAAAGATAATAGAAGTGCAGTTCTATACAGTGCAACTTCAAATGCAGGTAATATTTATTTATTTATTTTTCCTTTTTTCTTCAATTATACATTAATTTTAATTGTCTGCCATACCTTTGGACCAGTTTTAAAATTAATTGATTAAAATCAGCATGCTCAGTGAAAAAAAACGCAATTTTAACCAAAGAAGATAATGCTATGTTGGTTTTGTTGATTTTGTGTTTTTTAATCTTACTGTTTTGTTTTCAGTCTAACTTAATCTGATAGCTGTCATAATCAAAATTATTACGTGTTACCTATCCATATCAAACATTTAGATCAATGCATATGTATGTTTATGATAGATGAGTTTTATCATACACGTATAAAATGTAATAACACCCCCGATTAACTGTCATTATATTATAATTAGTAACAAAATATAAAGAATCAGCCGTGTAATGTGACTTTTGATAACAACTTATATCATACATTTAGATCTAAATATTTAATTTTGTATATGCATTATAAGTGATTGTTTCATCCCTATGTCAACAAGCACAAGATTAAGATATCTAATAATTCATAAGGAGAAATTGCGATAACCAAAAATGAATATTCAAGAGCTAATTAATCTTATTTGACCAGTCGCCCGATACCCGACATCTCAAAATCCATGACTTTTCAGATATCCATAATTTACGGAATATTTAGGTTGTTTCCGTCATCGTTCTTAGGTTTATTGATACTGTCCTAGTATATGACCCGGGTATGTTTAATTTTTGTTGCCTTTTCCAATAACCCCCTTTTCTCAAATCGTGAATTTAAAGCTCAAGATTAAACAATGTTAATATATACTTCAATATACTTAGTCCCAGTACCATCTTTTAGCAACTTTAAATATCCTTATCTAATTAATCTAGTTCATTGAATTATTAGGCCACTCTTAATTGAAGTTGTCACTTATTTCAAGAAATGTACGTCATTTTGATTTAGCCCATAATGGTATTGATGCCCTGTTTTGAAATTCGTAATGCATGGCTGTAATTTCGTAATGACCGGCTGTCGAAATTTTCGTTTCATAAAGGATGGGCAAACGGGGCATATAGTCAGTTCACTCGAGAAAAAAACATTTAATTGGTCCAGATAACCATTTCATTTTATTTTGTTTGTTTGTTTTTGTTTGTTTCTGTTAAACTTTAAAATGTATAGTGGAAAATTCTTGTATTAGAGCATCATTAGACACATAATGTTTTTGTAAGAGCATTTAAAACAAGTTATTTGTAGTTAGTATATGATAAGAAATAACATAAATTGCCATTTGTTATATCAGATCCTTTATCAGGCCACGGTTAACATAATAAAACACAGAGGCTCGTGGGTTGATTTCTTAACATAGGGATGATAAGCGTATGATAAGAAAAATGCTATTGAATGATTTATAATTATATCGTTAACCCTATATCTTACCCCTTGGGTCCAATATCACCTACCAGACATGTACCCCGACTCGTATAGGTTTTTAGTTAAGACGAACGATATAATAAGCATGACATATCACAATCTATACCACATGCCGTATCAAGCCAAGACCCCACAACTATATGCATATCGAGCCAATATGTAGTAATCAATTTATGTATGGAAGTGCCTTGTAAATTCAGTGTTCTTTTATCGTCTTTCAAACATCACAACATTTCAGAAAACAAAGAAAAACGCTCGGACTAAGAAAACAATAATTTTAACCTGATGCAGTGCTATTAAAAAGATTAAAATCAATTTATCGATTGTCACGCCATAACATCTGTATAACATTTTAGCATAATCTTGACCTGCTTAGATAGGAAAGCTGCATTTGTTATCTGAAGCTGTATCGCCGTTTTTGTTTTATCTTTTAGGCAAACATCACCAGATTTGTGGTGGAAGGCCATTAGTCCTGATCACAATATTTTTCATGATATTATCCATTTGTTTGACTATAGCACTTATAATAGTGTTGACAACGCACGAAGGCGAAAGTAAAAATCCATTAGGAAGGAAATACGGTTTAATAAATTTATCGTTATCTAATGACCCCTCAGTCTTTGCACCTTTAACCGTAAAAGAAATACGATCAGTGAGAATATTTCTACATGGTAGAGCAGAACTAAACCTCGTAGATATGGGGAATTATAATATAAACGAAAGTTTTATCTATATGAGCGATCTGTATATGCCGAAAAAGGAGAACGTCCTAGATCATCTTGACAACGGTGGTAAACAACCTGATAGAGAGGCTCATGTTGTTGTGTATAGGGGGAATAAGAATCCCCCATTTATAGAAGAAATCGTCGTTGGGCCGTTACCGAACCCTACAAAGTATAGGCCAGTTGAATTTCGACCGAAGAGGATACCAATGAAATATAGAGTACCATATGGTGCTGGAGAGTTGGAAGAAGCATTTAATTTTGCAGTTCACGAAATTGATACACATCTTGGTATCATGTTCCAAGAACTTTTTGGAGGGAGATTAAACAATTGCACCGACAAATGTCTTACTTTTCGGCACGCCATTCCATTGACACCAGCTTTTACTGGCAATATTGGTGATAATAGAACAATTATATTGACCTTGTTTCACAAGGTGGAATATGTAATGCAACATCCTCTATATTTCACTGTTTTTGTTAAGATCGAATTTAGAAAGTTTACAATTCCATTGATGCATTTTTATAGACAATATTTTTCAAGCTTCGATGATATAATAGCTTTCTATAATGTCAGTAAAACATCACTCCCCAAGATTCAATATCCAGATTATAGTTCTGATCTATTTTCCGTTTTAACTCAGCGAGGTATACCCCCAATGGACACTCCTCTTCAGAATCCGAGGCAAATATCTCCGGATGGAAAACGATACAATGTTAAAGGACGCTATGTGGAATATATGTTTTGGAAATTTCATTTCAGAATGGACGCTGTGCATGGAGCTCAAATTTATGACGTTAGATTTAAGGATGAACGCATTGCATATGAAATAGGTATGCAAGAGATTGCTGTGTTATATTCAGGAGATAGACCTAATGATTTATTTGCGCACTATCTAGATAGTTTATCATCAATTGGCACAACGTCACATTTTCTTTTTCCTGGTATTGATTGTCCATCAGATGCGACATTCCTTCCTGCAACTTTCGATATCGGAAACAAAGAACCGGTAACCACACCCTCCTCTTTCTGTTTATTTGAATTCAATACGGGAGCCCCACTTCGACGTCACCATTCCTATCGCTATATCGATGGCCTATTTTATGAAGGCATGGAAAATGTGGTGTTAAACTTAAGAACAATACACACAGTTGTTAACTATGATTACATTGTTGATTTCTTATTCTACCAAACTGGTGCTTTAGAGGTTAAAGTTACATCAACAGGATATGTTAAATCGTCATTTTTTACACCACATCAAAAACCATATAGTTTTGAATTGAACGATAACTACGCTGCTACTATTCATCAACACTTATTTCATTTTAAGGTTGATTTAGATGTGAAAGGAATGTCAAATCGTTTCGCGACACTTGATATTGAAACTGAAGAAATATCAAATCCTTTGTCTAAGGGGTCAGCAACCATTACTCAAACCAAATTCTCTAGATCTGAAAAACAAACTGAGTTGGATGCTGCATATAACTTTAATTTCGAAGCTCCGAAGTACCTTATTATGTATAACGAACACGAAAAAGATGGTTATGGAAACGCCAAAGGGTACCGTATTGTAAATAGAGGAATGACAAAACAACTTCTTCCGAAGGGATCCGGAAATGAACCCATGGTAAGCTGGGCTAGATACCAGGTTGCTATAACCAAACACAACAACAGCGAACGTACCAGTAATTCAATTTATTCAACATATGACCAAGAAAACCCTGTGACAAATTTTCAAGGTTATATTGATAACGACAATTCTATAGTAGACGAAGTAAGTATATACAAATCACTACACCAAACAAAAACAAAAACAAAAACAAAAAACAAAAACAAATATTTGAAATATGTATGACGTAAAATTTGATACTCTAAGTAATCTGCAAGTGAAAAAAATAAATGCAATTTGGGATTTGAAGACCATCAAAATCAGTCATTAATTGAAATAAGTGAAATGAAATGAACTTTGGAATTATGCCCTTTAAAACAAAACGTGTCATTTTTTAATTTCACACTAGATCCGCTAGGCTCCTATTGGAAGAGTTTCGAAATTATTAAAATTGCAATCATATCACTAATAAATTAAAAATAGATGTACCTTTGATTTTGACCGTTCTAACAGAAAAGTTATCAAAATCAAAGTACAGTATCGAATCATATGTATACTATAAAGGATCCTGGTTGAAGCCCTTGTTCTGAGGAATGTGTGCCTAACATTCTTATCTTGTCGATTTCTCCCTCTTTGTTGATTGTAGTTTCTGTCTCCGCCTACTTTGATTTAGTCTGATGTCTGGGGATTTAATGTTATTCCAAATGATTATTGACTTTGGTTTCAATTTAATCCTTTCTTTTTACGATGGATCGTTTTACACGTTTTTATTTGTATAGGATCTGGTAGCATGGATAACTTTAGGGCAGTATCATATTCCACACACTGAGGATTTGCCAATCACGACCTCACCTGCAATGGATTCTAGTTGTTTTCTCCTACCATATAACTACTTCAAAGAGGATCCTGCTATTGCATCAAAGAATGCTGTTAGGGTAGAACTTACAGATAGAACAGATTCAAAATCTCCTTTGATATTTGAACGATATGGTGTGAAATATAGTGGGTCTTGTAACAAGGAAATGAAGGATTACGAATCTATCGTGAGAAAATATACAAAATTTAACTTTCAAAAATAAAAAGAAGGAAACTTGTTATAGGCACGAGTTTTTGTAAAACGCAAGAATGGGAAATATCAGAAACATGGATGTCAAAAACCAACCGACCTGATGATTTAATTTCATTTAGGGATGCTTTTTCTGTTTGAGAATACCATTATTTGATCTCTGCATGCATCTCCGCATTTGCTCAGAAAGTTTCAATAAAATGTGAGAAAAAAGGTTTTTGCTCATTTTTTAGTGTATTTCAATGAAATTATAACTAAAATTATTATTGCATTATGGTCATAGATATGTTGATATGAGTCTAAAACTGAGTCGATCACATCTATATTTCATAGAATTCAGTTTGTTTGTTTGTTTGTTGGTTGGGGTTTAACGCCCGAGCAGCAATATTTCTGCTATATTCAGGCGATGAACATGAAGCAGATAGTAAAATGAATATGAAATGATGGTAAAATAAAAAATGGGACGGGACACAAGGACAATGGGGTCGAGCAATTTTGATTGCCACTGGAAATAGGGAGAGGTGGGAAGGGTCGGGCAATTTAGCCTCCTGTGGCGGAGCCCATGGTTTCTACTCCGAGAGAACACCACAGTAGGGTTTTTTTAGCGTGCGAGGAACGTGGCATCTTTCCCAACACGGTGCACCACTATGGTTTGCGATCAGGTTTTCCGTATTATAGCCTGACAACCCCAGCATGTAACACGCCAGGGATACCCACCTGGGGCACACAACCCAGTTGCTCTGTGGGCAGAGCGCCCTAGCCCCCGGCTAAGATTCTGAGCATTATTTAGTCGCCTTTTACGACAAGCTTAGCGCTGTTACAGGCCTATTCTTATGACACCTGGGCCTGCATTGGTCTATAGAATTCAACGGGAGACCATCTGTCCAAGGAATGTTCCCATATTTAAGTTTTAATAGCTAATATACATTCATCCCTAGTTAGAGGACCTTCACATACAGGACTTCCCCTATTATCAAGTTCTCAATATTACATCAAAGAAACAAAATCTTCCATGTTGTGATGTTGTACCTTATTTGAAACATGAAGTGAACAATAAAAGATTTTTTTCTCTTGTAGTACTTGTTTGAAGTCAGTCCACAGTTCCCTTTATCATTTATTAATTTCTGGAAATTTTGTTTTTTCAGAATAATAAAAAAAATGTAATGTATTTTTCTTAGCATCTTATTACAATTTTGCTTTTGCCCTCATTATAGCCCCTTAATTCTGTCTTTTTTTCATAGTATTGTTGTAATTCCTGTTCTAGAATAATTATCCTGTTTTCTATACATTCTTATTATTAATTATTTGTGCTTTCAAGATCATCAAGTTCATCTTCTATCTTTTTGATTATATATTTATCCTTTTTATAAATAGTGTTCAATATAATAGACAGATCATGTAAAATGAGGCAAATCTTATGATATGGGTGGCTCGGCCTAAATTTAACCCCTCTAATTTCTTGGTTTCAATATATTGTTATATCTAATGTATTTCAATTAATATAAAGTTTTTTCTTTAAATCGACATTAGAAAAATAAAGATTTAAAAGTTCTCTAACAAAGAAACCAACTTTTGTCCAAAATAAGGAGTCATCTCCCTTCTTCAATGAATTTTAATATTTTCTATGTAAATTATTTCTCTTTAATCGTTGCAGTCAATTAAAAATCAACATTCAATTTGAGAAAAGAATGATCTGTGATATGAAACGGGATGAAAATCTTTTGAAAACAAAATTTGTAATATGCCAGAAACTGCCTTTTTTTTTTGCATGGACACTCTCTAAAAAGGTCTTTTTAAGTATCGGCAGAATTATAGTTCGTTCTTGATATTAAAATATGAATTTAATACCGTATATTTGAAATTACAAGCGAATTTCGCGGTAACAAAGTGACTTCAATTATTGCATTCTAAAATCATAATTTCATATATGTACACCCTGTGTAAACAAAAACAAAAACAAAAAGCACATATCTTGAACCCAAACCAGTTTTGTTCCTCAAGTACTACCAGTTACACAATATGAAAGAGATATATTTTAACAAAACTTGTAGGCCTACTACTATGTGGCAACATGATGGGATATGGATACCGAGTACGTATTTTTAGATGTTTTCATATTCCAATCATCGAATCATAGGAACAACCACCGACTAATTTTTTCCATATTTAGAAAATAGGACATGTCAAAGACCAGACAAAATATCTTATACTCAAATTTGAAAAAAAACAGGTCTATACGTGTTAAGAAAAAAAAACAAACAAAATAAAACAAACAAAACCAAATAAAAAACAAAAAAACCAACAGACATAGCACACTACAGGAAGTATACATAAAAACGGTAAATACGGAAGAATTTTGGTGGAATAACCTATACTGAACAACAGTTTGGGCTAGGTAATCACGTCGGATGGGTGTTCAGACTCATGAAATTTGAAATAAGCTGTTTCAGAAAGTGTATGACTCGCTCTGGACATGAAAAAACACACAAGGGAAAGGCAACGAGAAAGTGTAGGCGTTAGGTTGCCAAAAAAAAATCAGTGAAAAAGCCAAGACAAGACAATAGCTGAAAAAAGCATAAGAACAAATCGCAGATTTTTTTTCATTCAATAATAAAACATTATATCAACAATATAAAGGAAATTTAAATCAAATGAAAACATGCGTTAATTTCTATCAGAGTAAATTATAAATGACCACATGCCTCATAAGTGTCTTGAAAAAATGCACAGGTGCAAAATTAGTGATCTTGGTATAGTTATTGTTTGTTGAAACATTTATCGACATACATGTTGCCAATCAAAATATTAACTTAAGGAATAAGTTTATAATATTTATACATATTTTTGCTTCAGAAATTTCACAAAGTAATATATGTCTCGATTAGCGACAGAGAAAAAATATAGAAAGATATTCCTTTATTTACCAGTACAGGTAGAATTTAGATATTACCTATGGTAGGAGTGATTCATGGTGCAGAAAACAATCGATGCAAATTCTCCTCCTCCTACTAAAATCAACCAAAACCAACCGAATCAAGAAAGGTTACTCTTGCAAAGTATAATTTTATACATAATATGTTCTCTAAAGCGCAAGAACCAAATGAGAAGGCTTGTTTAGTTCTCTTTAAAGTTACGAAATCAGTAAAGGGAAGTGACTTTGGTTGGTTTTTTGACATGCTTAAATCTCTTCCTATCTGAGTTTTAAGAGACTGATACTTAAGTTCACTGAAATCTTCTTCATATTCCACATCCGAGTACTGCAACTTTTGGTAGGAACACATTCTAAACAAATTTGAAGTCAATTTTCAAAGTTGTGGACATGGAACTAGTAATGCAGACAATGAAGCGCTCTTTGCATGGAAATTAATAAGAGTAATCAAGGGAACCACGATTCTAGAGGAATCAAAAGAATGTAATCCAGAGGAGACAAAGACCAGTCATGGAAAGCAGACATACACAACAAATAATATAAAGTAACTAAAATAATACATACATGTACAAAATGACTAAAGTAAATGAGCCACTCTGACTTCACTAAAAACTGGGAGCATGGACCAGGTTCATCGGTTAGGTACGCGTTCTCTGCTTTTCTAGAAGCCGCCGCCAAGTTGCTCATAAAATGTCTAGTCCGGGACAGATGAAAGAGGAAAGAAAATGTTGAATAATTCAGAAACCTAATTGTAAGAAGTCTAGCTCGATATAAAAAGTCTCCATAGTTACGGCAAGCTCTGGTATAACGTATGAGTTGTGATATGAACACTTCATGGGCAGGTGATGAAAGGGTGTAATAGATACACTGGAATACAAAGAAGGGGGATAATCCTTTCGTCTTTCGTTAAAACAAAATGGAAGATGTAACCTGTTTGTAATGATCTATATTTTTAATTATCGAAAGCATTCTAACATTTTTATGTAGAATTATGTTATGTAGTGTCAATTCCAACCTGTTTAGTCGCACTACAAATATTATGACTTCTATAGGAACAAAAAAAAACAATGTTATTTGTTGATTTATATTCGGGGAAATCAAACCCCAGAAAGGAATCTATTATACTTTATATGATAAATTTAACTCTCCATAAAAATAAGTGAGTCGAAATAATGGACTAAAAGTTGGGAGCCAATGTTCATTTGAGAGTTTTATTTGCCATCGAAATAAGGATGTGTGTTTTTTTTTTTTTTTTAACAAAGGAATAATAATGAAAATTGTGCATTAAAATATAAAAAAAAAAAAAAAAAAAAAAAAAAAAAAAACATGATAACAACATGAATTCTAAGCTTTATATTGAAATTATCTCTGGACAGAAGATGCTAACTTGAAATTAGACCACATTGACAACTCTAGCTTTGGGTAGTATCTTTGTTAAAGGTAGTTCCATGTTTGATGGGGTCATAGTAGTTGTTAAAATTTGGACATTTGTTATGGAAAACAAATACGTACCACAATGATTATGAATAAAAATGAAACAAGGCATAGGGATTTTGTGTAAATTTGCCCAATAAATATTGATTCACAGGTTTTCAAAAAATGCTTGAGCATATATGTAAGCGTAAATATAAATGAAATAAAAAAATGCTGCTGTCTTCTGTTATCATGGTAACTAGAAAATGAGCCCCTTACAGTTAGTAGGTATCTCAGGTATTTACGAAAATTTAGCATAAATCTCTGTGTAAAATGTAGCTATACATATGAAATTTAAGAATAAGAATAAGAAATTTGGTAAAACTAATATTATGAAATTTGGTTATGTGATAATAAGGAAGAAAATGTATCATCTAATTGTGACCATGATATAATTATAAGGTTTTTATAAGAATATTGTAATAATGAAACATTGCATAAAGAATGTGCATGGACTGGTTTTAAATAAGGATTACTTTATAAAATTGAATGTAGAATGTGTGTATTCGGTAATTTATCATAAGAAGACCATCTTAAAATTGTTTGTACTATGTGAATGGAGGGATTTTAAATAAAGGAAACCAAAAACTTAGTGCGTAGACATTTTATATTATGACTCATAATATTTAATAGAAGTGATTTAATGTAAGCACACGTAATGCATGTTAAAATTTAGTTCATATGTGCATATGATGCGTATAGAATGTATCTTTAAATGAATACGTAAACAAGTGTTTATCGGAACTACATGGTTTATTTGAAAACCTTACACCAGCGATTTTATTATGAGGCTGTATGCATACACATGTACACTATGTACGTATCCTGATTTTATGTCAACGGTAAAATGCTTTGAAAATGAAGAATAAAAGGTAATAATAAAAAAGGCAAAGTCATAAATTTACTTAAGACGAGCTTATTGATTCGGGGAAAACGCACTGCAGTATCTCTTTTTTCGGTTATGCATATATGCTTGAATATCATGCTGGCACGCCGATTAACATAGGTAGTGTTATGCAGTATGTTGCCTTTTACTTTTACGGGGCATTACATAATCAAAATCAAGAGTACTCTAGATTAAATGAGACAGGTAAATTATTTAAAGATTGTCAAAACGTTTTAGCCAACCGTGTAATACCCACATTGAATAAACATATGCTACTTTATCCAATTGATGAAGGTACTGGTCTTTTTTCAACTATTAGTTAAAATAATTTCATTTTGAACTAGTACTTAAGACATTCAGAAGTTAAATCCAACATTTAATAGAAAATTACTACTTATACATGACCCGTGTCCATGGGTAATATTTAAAGTAGTGCAAGTAACTTACTCTGTTACCCTCTTAATTCGTTCTTATTCAAAGATGCTGAAAAGTCTATTTAGATCAATTTTGCAACAGATATTTATCATAGATACCTATCAAATGCAATTAACTTCCGAGGAAATTTCTACAGCATTTGCGCAAATGCCAAAACGAGAGGATTGATTTGAACAAATGGTTATTCTAATAATTGCATGTTGTAAAACGGTCGTGTCAAACAGACTTTGGCAATTGAGTCAGAAACTATTTTCAAACAAATCTGCAGGAAATTATGATATTAAGACAACAATCGCGGAATGGGTGGAAATGACGAGCCTCCTTAATACTTTGAAACTATTGAAAACTAATGAAAATTGTTATTATGTTCTTATTTACAAGAGCGGCGTAAGTTTTAACTTGGTTGCTAAGGATTTTCCCCTAGTTAAAAAAAACAACCAATATATTTGCCAAACTACCAAATGAAATGACGCTAAAACTCAAGAAAAACGAAAAATACAGAATGTTTTGATGCAGTTAGTTGATTAATGTAGTTTAAATTATACACAATGAAACCACAGCAACTTCAAGACTTTTTGGGATTTCTGTCGAGATGTATAATATCTACTGTAAAAGTAATTTAATTTGAGGATACCAATTTTCGTGGATTATGGGAGAATCACAAGTTCGTGGATTCTTGAATTCGTGGTTTTGAGGTTTTCAGTATACACATCGATGGAATTATCATCTTCGTTGGGAACTAAATTTCGTGGTATGGTCTAACCACAAAAAATCACGAAAACTGGTACCCCACGAACAATAGTACTTTTACATTAAATGTCAACGTTTCTGTTTCTCTTAAAATATCCAAACAATTAATTTTTGTTTATTTTGTATAATGTGTGATTAGGCCATTCAGCAATAAACTGACAAAGGTATTACGCGCTTCTCTAAAGCAATATGAAGTGTAAATAAAAATAATGTCTTGAAAAAAAAATATGACAAATAAAATAAAACACTTTTTTGCTCTTATTTGTAACATCGTCGTGGACTTAGAAGACAATTTAAACACATTTACCTGATTATTAATAACGATAAAACTCTAAAGTATTTAGGAATAGTTATTATTCGAAGTAACACGAAGAAATAAGCTTCATCAGTAATAACTGAATTACTGATCAACTTTAGGCGATACTTGCAGTCATAAGTAATAATAAAAAAAGGAAAGTTTATGTAGCAAATAGCAGTATCAGTGCAAAGACTGGAACTTTATCACATGATTACAACATACAAACATACTGGTGTTTAATCCCGTGCTCATATACTATATTAATTGTTTACAAATTACTACGAAAAATCTGTTAATAAACTTAGTAGCCTTCAAATGACATTTAGTAGAAAAAAAATCATTATTGTTACAAAACAGTTGGGCAAATAACCCAGGAAACCTTCGAGGAAAATTTACGTGAAGATTTTATAACTTTAGTTATTGTACAGAAATCGAATTTTTACTAACGACGATAACATTAGAATGTCAGTATTTACTTGTTCAAATGAAATGTTCTCAGTAAAAAACAACGACATTGGGAAATAGAGGAAATTGTTTAAATTAGTGCTTGCCACTGCAAATCACGTTCGTCATATACGCATTAATTTGTTACATGCAACATGTTCTTTACATGTACTTTTCCATTCTTTATTTCATCCTTGAGTAAATAAACCAATCAAAGATGATGATTATCTTACATCGATCAAAAATCTGACTAACGCACATGTTGGCAACCATAACCTCTGGCCATTTCCGTTGTAAGTAGATTACAGCAATTATTTTTAGATACGAATACACGATGTGTTGTACAATGCATCTCCAACAAACGGTTTTTGATTTAGATATTTCATAAAGTGGGAAAACAAGATGCAATAGTGTATTTACTTGACGAAAAATGACTTTTAAGAAAAAAAAACAAAAAACAAAAACAAAAAACAAAACAAAAACAAAACAAAAAAACAAAGGTACAAAGGAGGGGATATCTCAAGCTCCGATTTATCAGTCCGACGTTTAATATTCACTCTAGACGCTACAGTCAGCCCTATAAGAAATTTCAAGAATATTGATAGTCGGGAAAAGTGATAGATTTAACACCACGTTAACTTTTCCAATTGTTAAACGACGTTTGATTTGAATAATGTCCGAGGCCTATCTGCAGCGGTTAGTAAGAAAGAAAACAAACGACTACCGCTGCTTGGGAGTAGGGAAATCAGCGATAAATCAATGTCGGGAACACTGAGAACAAAGAATGTAAGGACAAATAAAAAAAATAAACAAAATAAAATACAAATACCATAAATACAATTAAACTTAAAGTACGCAAAAGGCAAGTATGAAAAAGGCAAGGGAACAGCAAGTCTCAAAATCTGTAAAATTTAAAGAATATAATTACAAGTTACAAGTTATAAAACGTCATTTATCATGTGATATAATTTGTTGATTTGACCAAATACAATTGTGTGAAATAAATACACCAAACATTATTAAACTTGCGTACTAAAAGGCTGGCCAACATGTCTTTAAATTAAGTTTTCCATTTTTACTGTCGAAAAATGACGTTATGAGGGTCAGCATAAATGTTTGTACTTGATACAATCTTATTGATCATCATATCCAAGGATGCCATTAATCATAATGGTGAAATGGGTAGGCGGGGTTATCACCAATCGGGGTAGTGAGGTCAAGAGTTTACTAGTAAGTGTGTCGAAAAATTACATAGTGCATCACTAGCCTCATCTTCTAAGGTTTAACTCATTCTGAGGTAAGTGCTCTCTGCATATTCTATAAAATACCATATATATATGCCTACTATATACTTTAAGACTAACCTAAAAAAAATGCGAAGTTTGTTAATGCTTCGTTGCATCATGCCATAAAACTATTAAAATTTGACCAAAAGCTGCTATACATACATGAACGAGGTCAGTCTCTACTTTTATGTATACAAAACAACCAACTCTCTATATATTGCAAATTTTGATAAGCAATCATTGCTCAAACTCCTTTGTATACAGTTACAAATGCGGAAATTTATAATTCAAACATGAACGTAAAATAGTTTGGATTAAATCATTCATTCATAAAGCATTATTATATATAAGTTCAATATTTTCCTCTTTAAATGTTCTTATATTATGTTTATAAGTTTCACACTCTAAGCGTTATTGTAAACCTGTACGTTGATGTTGTATTATATGCAATTGTTTGTAATGAACACACATGATTCAATTTCCAAAAAATAACTAAATCAAAAGGTATCCGTCTACCGCTACACATTTACACCAAATGTGGCTTTGTTACTCTCACTACCTGCTCCATGTATAGATAATGTGTAAATTTTGTGGATTCAACGGCTCAATTTTGTTACAACTAATTTAATATGTAGAAATGTGCCAATAAATCATATCAAAGTAATTTTTTAGTGAAAATATATAATTGAGTTGTAAATTAGAGACAGAAATGGTAGTATTGATTTCCATATGCCGTTAATACTAATCATTAAATTTATTCAGCCATTCACTATACTAGTAAAGCATAACACGTGTCATGCTAAGAAATAGGTTAGAAAAACAGTGCCCCTCTGACCCGACAATCGTTCTTGATCTTGACCTTGATTACAACAAATTTTCAATTCAATATTAATTTTGCAAACTAAATATATTAACTTTGAAACTAGCGAACCATGCATTACAAATATGAGCAAATACATCTGATAAGCTGTACAATATTAAAGATAGGAGATGAGAAAAAATCTATCATAATTGAAATTTTAAATACCCCTTTAATGATACGAAAATCAAGATCCAGAAAATAACAAAGCTCATTGCCAGTGATAGGAGTTTCAATTGTTTGATAATGTTTCATTTGTTAAAGTGGCAAAATGGTCGTTACTAGGGCCCAAAACACCATCCGTACGTATACAAGTGTTATTAAAGTTTTGTACAAATACTGTTTAGATGGATCTTAACTTCATCTAATAGTAATCAAAGGAATCTAGATTCTAGTAGAAATCAAAGGAATGTAATCCAGGGACAAAGACCAGACATGGAAAACAGACAATCACAACAAAAATAATACACACAAAGTAACAAAAGAAATGAGCAACTCCACTAATAACTGGGAGCATGGACCAGGTGCAAGCAAACAAATATTGTGAAGACAAATTGTTGTATAACAAATACTAATTAAATTATTGATAACTAGGCCAAAGAGTAATTAAGGGAACCAAGGTTATAGCGGTAATCAAAAGAATGTAATCCAGGGACAAAGACCAGACATGGAAAACAGACACACACAACAAAGAACATAAAGTAACTAAAATCATACATACAAAGTAACAAAAGCAAATGAGCAACTCGGACTCCACTGAAAACTGGAAGCATGGACCAGGTGCACCGGGAGGGTAAGCTTTTCTAGAAACATTGTCAAGAAAAACATCGAGTGCCGTTATCAAGGAATGTCTAATTTACATAGTTTGTCTGTTTCAGGATGACTTAGAAAAGAAAGAGAAGGTAATGTTCATACAGGATTTTTCAAATGCCCATTTTAACATTTTAAGCTATTTTTAATGATATTATTAGGAACGTTGTATTGAAAGTATAGAAACATTCAATAAAGCTTTTAATAGCATGCAATGCATCAGATACATCCAACGAATTAACTATTTTAACACTTCTGAATGCCTTATCGCAAAACTCGATAACAAGTGTTTTTAAAAGTGTCTTAGTGAATAAAATAGATATTTTTAAGTTGAGTTGAACTGGGACAAAAAATAAATTTTCATTTGTAAGGTATAGTTTGGGATGCCAAGTTTGAAATTTCATAACGTTTGGTTCTGACTGTAAAGATAAAAAAATCCACTGTATATGTTAACAATGCCATTTTCCGAAAAGTCAGTTAAAAGGTGTGTGACTCTGGGATTCCGCTTTGCATCATCTAAAGCTAATCTCAAAGTATTATCTACAGTTTATATTTCTGATAAAAATGCATGTATGCGTATGGCAAAATTATCTTAATAATTGATTCCATATGCATGCGTGCATTTTTACACTGAAATGTTCGGCTGAATCAGGGACTATATCATATATCTTGATATATCATATATTTAGATTATAATATACTATTTTTTTGTATATGCATTTTAAATGGTCGTTTCAACTCTATATTGTTTACCCTATATCGCATACCCTTTATCACACCCTAGACCTATATTTCTTGCTCGATATTACACCCCTACACAGATACCTGAAGTACAATTATGATATATGATTTAATGAACATGACATGTTAAAATCTGTATCACATGCGGTATAAACCCTCGAACTATATCACTCCGCGAGCCGGTGGCCCTTGTGGTGATATAGAAGTTTCGGGTTGATACTGCATGTCAAAAAGATTATGAAATGTAATGTTCATTATATATCGGACCATTCAAAAGGACAAGTATACCCATTCCGCTTTAAATACCGGGTTATTAAGTTTGTTTTATATTTTTTATAGTCTATAAACCCCAAAATGAAGTTGTAAGGAATTCTTACACTTGTTTTCCTAATATTAAAGCATGCTTGATATTGAGTATGGTGGCTGTAGGCCTTATTTTGTTTTTAGAAATGAATGACCAAAATGGGATGAAAAGTGAACATTTTATATCAGTTTATTGTGAAAGTGTAATTGCCTGTTGTATCTAACATTAATGTATAGGTAATACAGTTTTCAGTTAAATATTTGTTAGTGATTTCACATAATTGTTATTCTATATGAAAAAAAAAACCAAACTATTTAATCTTGTTATTTTGTGAGGAAGCATGCCTGTTAATTACTCTGAAAAAATTGGAATTTTTTTTTAAATTTTTTTTTTCTTTGGTAAATGAACATCTAACCTATGGATACAGTTATCAATTTCTGTGCTTAAATTGGTGATAGTGTCCAAACTTGTCCTATTAGTTCAAGATTTGTAGTTTGCATTCGTATACGATACACCTATGAGACATTTTCATTAACGTAGTACATGTGGGTTCTTTTTGAGCATTTGTGATATTGTATTTGTTTATTTGTTTGTTTGGCAACAGATACGCTAATTCCTTCTATATGCAATGCGCAATCGTAGATACTTGCAGTTGTATTGAGATAAGTTATATAAAAACTTAATGCAGTGAATGGTAAAATACGGGATACTTTACCCTGAGATATCATTGTTGAAATACCTTTTAAAATAGATGGTTACTAACAATGAACTAAATGAGTATATATAAAGCCGTATTTTCAAAATAGTTTCAGATAATATTTGACATTAAAGTTTTTGTCTATGCTATAAGTTCTTTAAAGAAGACATCGACATGAACTCGGTGTTTCTAGAAAAACAGAGGACGCTTACCCTACCGGTGCACCTGTTTTTAGTGGAGTACGAGTTGCTCATTTGCTTTTGTTACTTTGTATGTATGATTTTAGTTACTTTATGTTCTTTGTTGTGTGTGTCTCTTTTCCATGTCTGGTCTTTGTCCCTTGATTACTCTCTCTGTCTGTTACATATTGTAAACTAAACTGTCGTAAATGAAACATTGTAAAGCATGATCGGCTAATACAAATCATGACTGTCAGCAAAATGTTTAGAAAAATAAAATGCGTATTATGATTATTTGTATAAAACTGTTATTACCTTAAAAAAGAAACTTGCAATGTGCTCTATATTTGCATATTTTTTATTAACGTCGGTGTATCTATATCATAAAATGTACGGTGGCTTTCTGCACATAATACCTATAAACTGAATCATACAACAATACCTTCACAGCCGCAGGACGACATTTGTGCTACTTTCAGACATATATTCCATAATTATTTTTCAATGACCAGACAATAATGTGACTGAAAGTGTATTGGTATTTAAACAATTGCACGACAAGGTATAAAATGCCGTACCACTAATGGAAAGCTGAGTTTGGTAAGTTTTGGTTGATCTAGTAGAGTTGTGGCCTTTTTGGGTAAATAAACGGTTAGAAATAAACATTATTGCAATTTTGTACAAACAACTTATTTGTTATGTCAAATATAGAATGTTGTAGCACCTTGAATGCTTTATTATTGGTTAAGAGTTTTGTGTTGTATCAAATATTTATTCACATTTCAAAATCAGTGTGTAACTTGATGTACTCGACAAGTTAAAAGTTTTGTATATCTTAATCGGAATAAATGTATTTTCCTTTATGACAGTCTTACATACACCTAATATGTCTTTAGACATTTTAGTCCCGTCGCATTGTTTGCGCCTGCCCCTAGTCAGGAATTTCTGGCAACAGTATGTCTTGTTTCGTTTTCACCTTTAGTTTATTCTTATGTTACTTGACTATATACACGCAGCTCTTTCGTTGTACCTAATGTGTTGCGGCCAGCTGCAGCCTGACATTTGGTATAATGGTTTCCTCATTATTGAAAATAAACGGGTGGTCATGGGCTGACATTTTAATCCCGGTGGGGGTTGTTGTTTTTGCCATCTACGACATATCTATTCTCGTTATATTAGTTGTCTTTCTCACAACCCACTTATTTTGTTATAGACTTGTAAAACATATTTAAAATAATGCATTATACCAGCTACTACATACGACATGTCGGGGGATCTATAGAGTGAAATAATTGATTATATATGAAGCAAACCCAAGTTACTAAAATCATTATAAATACAATGATGCCAATCACATAATCTTTAATGACATGTTTTGTAGTGAAAAGGATATAAATAATGGCTTTCAAATCAAGAAGGAAAAATATGGACTTCCGAAACGAAAGAGACGACGAAAAAGGAAAAGGTAAAAACACCAGTATGCTATTTTGGCAATTTACAAATGCTATTCGTATGAAAGACTAGTTCAACATAAATAATTACATAAATAACAGTTAATTATCATCGTCATGGTTAAACCATTAATTATGATGAACACTTTATTGAATTACAGCAAATGACAGTAATATTCTGATAAGCGAAAGTATCTTCGCTTAAAGTATTCTTTTTAGTGTTTTTTTCCGCAGGCAACCTATCTTTGATTTTTTCTTGTTGAATATTTCGACTTTCTTTGTAGTTTTATCAAAACATGGTCACTCTAATTTTGAAATAAATTCGTACTTAATATAGACAACAAAGAGTAAAAACCTTTAAAAGAAAGCTGCATAGTTAACTTATCTGTTTAACAGTGTATGAAATTTCTACTCTTGATCACAGTTTCTAGGATGGATATATATTTGATAAAAAAAATTGATGACTAGAAACAGAAATGTAAATCAGTAATTGATTACTGTACTTTATAAGATACAAAAATATCAACCTTATTCATATTCAAATTTTGATATAATGTACTTTGTTTCAAGAATTAACCTGTCATCATCAGCATTATATAAGAGTTAAATAAAGCATAAAAACTTCCTATGTCCTTTATTCATTTTTTGACATTTCGTAATATTCCTTTTTTTTTTACTGGAAAGATATACAAGTTTCATTGATAGTTTACATTTTTAACGAAATAATTGTCGAACGACGCAAATTTGAAAATTGTAAAAACAACTCAAACGTATACAGTATTCCAAAATAATGACAATTTTATATATTAGTCCATATAGTCCTACAGGTAGAAACAAGGAAGCCATGATTTGAACGGAATTGAATGTGTCCATAATCTAGACACAAAGACTAAACCAAAATAAATACGGAGGCTAAATGGGAAACTCAATCAAAAGATTAAGTCAATTACATAAAAAAAAACATAAAACAGAAACAAAAACAACACCAATAAAAATTAAAAACAACAAAAAATGCATGTTCTGTTCTATTTCCTTGTAGGTAGTAAAGCAGAAAAGTGGTTTAGCCGACGGATATTGGTTTTTATTTCAATATTTTTCGTGATAGTATCCATATGTCTGGCTATAGCGCTCACAATAATCGTGATAATGTACAAAGATAGCAACTTCCCAGTCTTAGGAGAAAAATATGGCAAACAGAATTTGGTGATATCCGATAATCCATCAGTTTTTGCACCTCTGACCGAAGAAGAAATACGATCAGTCAGAATATTTCTGCAAAGCAGACCTGAGCTCAGTCTTGTAGATATGGGGAGTTATAATATTAACGAAAGTTTTATCTATATGAGTGACCTGTTTATACCAAAAAAGCAGGACATTCTCGATCATCTTGACAACGGTGGTAAAAAACCTGAAAGAGAGGCTCATGTTGTCGTGTATAGGGGTGATCAGGATCCTCCTTTTATTGAGGAATTTATCGTCGGGCCGTTACCGAACCCTACAAAGTATAGGCCAGCTGAGTTTCGACCGAGGAAAATACCGATGAGATATCGAGTACCGTATGGTGCTGGGGAAATACAGGAAGCGTTCAATTTTGCATTTCAAGCAGTTGATTCACACCTTAGTTCCATATTTCAGGAACTCTTTGGTGGAAGATTAATTAATTGTGGAGATAAATGCCTAACCTTTCGATACGCCATTCCATTGACTCCATTATTTAGTGGTAATAATAGAACAATAATATTAACTTTGTTTCATAAGGTAGAATATGTATTGCAGCATCCTTTATATTTTAGTGTGTTTATAAACGTTGAAATGAAAAACTTAGCAATTTCATTAATGTGCTTTAATAGGCAATATTTTACGAGTTTCGATGACCTGATAGCTTATTACAATGCAAACAAAACATTGTTACCTACTATACCATATCCTATGTATAGTTTTGATCTATTTTCCGTCTTAGCCCGACGTGGAACACCACCAATTGACACTCCGCTTCAGAACCCAAGGCAAATTTCTCCGGATGGAAAACGATACAATATCAACGGTCGCCATGTTGAATACATGTTTTGGAAATTCGACTTCCGAATGGATGCTGTGCATGGCGCTCAAATTTATGACGTTAGGTTCCAGAATGAACGCATTGCATATGAAATAGGTATGCAAGAGATTGCTGTGTTATATTCAGGAGATGGACCTAATGATTTATTTGCGCACTATTTAGACAGTTTGTCATCTATTGGTACAACGTCACATTTTCTTTTTCCTGGTATTGATTGTCCATTTGACGCAACCTTCGTACCGGCAACGTTTGATATCGGAAACAAAGAACCGGTAACCACACCCTCCTCTTTCTGTTTATTTGAATTCAATACGGGAACTCCACTCCGTCGTCACAACTCCTATCGACATATGGATGGCCTATTTTTTGAAGGAATGGAAAATGTGGTGTTAAACTTACGAACAATTCACACAGTTGTTAACTATGATTACATTGTTGATTTCGTATTCTACCAAACTGGTGCTTTAGAGGTTAAAGTTACATCAACAGGATATGTCAAATCGTCCTTTTTTACTCCACATCAAAAACCATATAGTTTTGAATTGAACGATAACTACGCTGCTACTATTCATCAACACTTATTTCATTTTAAGGTTGATTTAGATGTAAAAGGAACAGCTAATCGTTTCGCAACGCTTGATATCGAGACTGACGAAGTACCAAATCCATTGTCAAATGGACCAGCAACAGTTATACAAACTAAATTCTCTAGGTCTGAAAAACAAACTGAGCTGGCTGCTGCATACAACTTTAAATTCGAAACTCCGAAATACCTAATTATGTATAACGAACATGAAAAAGATGCTCATGGAAATGCCAAAGGATACCGAATTGTTAATAGAGGAATGTCAAAACAACTTCTTCCGAAGGGATTCGGAAATGAACCAATGGTAAGCTGGGCGAGATACCAGGTCGCTATTACAAAACACAACAACAGTGAACGTACAAGTAGTTCTATTTATTCAACATATGATCAAGAAAACCCAGTGACAAATTTTCAAGGTTACATTGATAATGATGACTCTATAGTAGATGAGGTAAGTAAGTTAAAATTCTAAAGCTGTAAAAATTATTTAGTACTTGTTTGTCTCTAATTCACGATAAAATCTAGTATGAGTTTGAAAATAGTAACATTACATGAAAAAAGTATTAAATAGAGAATGAAAAATAATCTTAAATTAACAGATAGAATCTATACAGTTGCAAATCTTGCCGTGATTCGAAAAGACATTAGACATGTATATACGTATATCACTGTTTCAACTTTAATACACACAGAGAATCTTTTTAAGATTTAATTTGTCGTCATGGAAACTGTTTCTTATTCTAACGTTATAATTTTATTTTTTACTATCAATTCTATCAGTTCTAACAATAAGCTCATGTGTGTCTATAGCAACATAAATATAAAGTTCCAAGAACATATAAAGGGCAGCCTTAGATCTCTTTAGACTTGTTTTAAAAGCCTGGAATAAATAATGTAACTATTTGCTAAACTATATCGCAATACGTGTTCGATATAAGTGAGTAAATGTATTTGCATTTAATATTTTTATTCAAGCGATATTACTAACAAAATAATAAATTCTAACGTTTTTGTTTACTTTTAATGGTTGATCAGTTGAATGTTTTATGTTCAGGATCTTGTTGCCTGGATAAGTATGGGAAAATATCACATTCCCCATACGGAAGATCTACCAGTCACAGCTTCTCCCGCGATGGATGCGAGTTTTTTTCTCCAACCGTATAACTACTTTAAAGAAGATCCTGCAATTGCATCAAAGAATGCTGTGAGAATAGAACTTTCAGATAGAAAAGACCCAAGATCTCCTGTGAAATTCGAACGTTATGGTGTAAAATTTGGAGGTTATTGTAATATGGAGATAAATGATTATGAATCCATAGTACGAAAATACACCGACTTCAACATAGAGGTGTAAAGGGAGGCTGAACAATGTTATAAACAGGAGCATCTACCCGGTGCATTCCTGCATCAACGTCAATCAATTTGCATGTTGTCCAACAATAAACACAACAAAGACTATTAAAGGGACATTTCAGAGGAAGAAGTTCAATTAGTAAATTTAAAGAAAGGGATGTTCCAGTTGATAATTCTTTGCAAAACTTTGCACAAAATGAGGAAAATTTTCTTAAAAAACCAGGACGGTCCATACAAACCCTACACCCACCACTAGTGTTTGTTATTGTTGTATAGTAGTATTATATATCAATTCCTTTATCCTTAAAACATTGACAGTGTGTAAAGCCTGTTGTTTTATTTTGCACATATTTTGTTATAGATAGTGACTTCATCACGGATAATATCAGGTTTCACCTCATATGAACTGTGATAAAGTCACTATCAAAACCAAAATGCCATTTATTCCTATAATCTTTTTTCTGAAATACTAATGTTGGATTCACCTGCAAAGACCAAACTGGAATATTACTGCACTGATGTATTGACAAGACAGTTAAGTGTTGTAATAAGAAAAACAAAACAAATCAAAATGGAACAAAACCAAAATTGAATGTGATTTTTTGGTCATTTTTTCAAAGTATTAAATTCTAATGAAAACCATGATTTCCTTTTCAAATCAACTGACAATATCTTTCTTATTTCAAAACTAAATAAAAGGAGAAAAAATTATGCAAGAAAATGACCGATTTTAAGTTTACTTCACCAACATGTTTTACGCTATGAAATACACTAAGCTTCCCGAGAAATGCGCCTTGAAAAAAACATCATCTAACGCAGTGCTCGTTGTGTTCTTTATAAATTGTGCTTATCTTCATAGAATTGTCTTTTTTTTTTATTTTTGTTGAAATCAAAAACAAATAAAGAAAGCTATAAAAGAAATTCTAAGTTCACATTTCAAAACTTTGAGGGTTTCCTCAATAGCAGCTACAGACCAAAATGTATGTTGTTTGATCAAAATTATTCACATAAAGCCTGTTAAATATGTCGTGTAAAACGACCCAAAATAACACCTAAGAATATTGAATAAAACAATAGCCATTTTGCCTGATGACATTAAAGACAGGCAATATGAAATAAAAATAAAAAATAAAAAAGTATGTACAAATATTGAAACATCCAATCAGAATGATAATTTTGAGAAATCATATTCCACAGAAATGGTCAAAACGTGAAAACAAGAAACAGAGCCGATCAAAACGTAGACAACAAGATAAAATACAATACATGTACAAATGTAAACAAGAAAAATAAAACAGGACGCAAAAAAAAAAAAAAAACTAAATCATTTGAAATATGAAATCCCACAAAAAACAATAAACAAAAAATAAACACAAAAAACACAAAAAAAAAACAAAACTAATAGGATTGATATCAGAAACTCTGGAAGGTTAACTACATCGCACCATATTTTTACAATTTCATGTCCATCGTCTGAATATAGCTGAAATATTGCTGCTCGGACGTTAAACCCCAACAAACAAACAAACAAACATATTTTTATAGCCTAAGAACTGAAGTTGTATCTTACCGAAGTTATTACATAGTAAATTAGTTCTATGAACAATAAGTTACTATTGGAGTATAAAAGAAAGTGGAAATGAGTCAAACACACATCTTACAAAAACATTGAAAAAACACCAAAAAAGAGGCAGGTTATTGGCCTTCAATGAACGGTAGGACATTTCCCACGCTGAATGCATAGCAGCACTCCTGGCCTTCAAATACTATGTTCGTCCCTACTATCAAAATTGAAGTCTTATGGAAGTTCATTTTATCTGTCAACCCCGGTTCAAAGGTTGAATCACTTTAATTTACTTGACATACACATCTTTACAGCAACCTTATGTTTGCAAAGAAAATGATGTTTCCTTGCATCTGTTCTGACGACCATGCTGGATTATGACTAAAACATCTAAACAAAAATTATTCCAAAAGTATCTTAATTACAGTTTGATTTCTCGAGTAAAATAGACAAACCAATGACCTACTACCCTTCTATGCGCAAAAAAAGCCTTTCCCACCAGGACAACATGTATATTGTCAACCGGATGTGATCAGTTTCATTTTATGTTATATCATATATATGTTTTCATCAAGATTGCTAACCTCTAATATGAGTTTTCAATATTTTAAATTGTTTTTGTGTGAGACAGAAATAGGTATCTAACGAAACGACATGATATAGACAAGGTGTTTCCTTTTTACCTCGTTAGTTTGAATTGTGAAATAAAGAAATGATGTCAAATTATTTTTATCCGTCAGTACCAATTTTCGTGGAAATGAGCGCTTAATCAATCACACAAATGCATTGAAATTTTATTTTCTCCGGCAGAAACCCAATTCACGGTGTGTCAAACCAACGAAAACCACGAAAATGGTACCCCATGAGAAATGTTACATCCACAGTAGATGAAATAAGGTGACAAAATCCCTCTTTAAAACAAAACTAATGATCCCATTCCAATACAATGAAATAGAATTAGTAACAAAATACTCCATATCAGACTAAACCAAACGAACGAAAAGAATCAAACAAATTAAAAAAAGGTAACCAAATTAAGAATGAAAATGGTTTATCAAAATATAGAAATCGAATGAAGAATATTCCAGTAACAATACAAGTAGGACAACATATTTACTTGATCTCGAAATCAACTTTTGTATTACAATGAGAAATTATTTGTCTCCGATTTTGAAGAGTTACATTTGTTTTCGTCAGATCCAGTGGTCTTTGAATGAATGAAAGAAAAATCAATCCAATTTCTGTATAGTTCAATCATTTTAATGAACTTTTTCGTCACCGTAATGATACATTCAGGAAAAGTGAAATCAGACCGAAGTCCTAACAAACTGAGATCAATCTGACATCATTCGGATTTTCATTTGATAGATCTAGATTTATTTCTGTTTGCACAATTAGACAGTTTCCGCTTATTGTCGGATTTAAAAAAAAATATCATTAGATAAATAATGACAAAGTCATTCCTGTAAGATTAAATTTACGTCCATCTAGAAATCATTGTTCAAACGATTTTGATATATTTGTGCTATACATTTTCAACCCAGAGGTTTGGTTATCATCTTTCTTTAAGTTGATGTCTCAAACAATATAATACTTGGATCGTATAGTTGTTATTACTTTAATGTTCTTATGTGAAATCAATAAGTTTTTACTCTCTTAGTTCACGTGTGTATACAATGAGTTTTATTCTGTCATTTTATCGTTCAGCCATGGTTTATGAACTTGTTTCAGTAATTGTAAAATGTAATGATTAACATACAATGAATATGAAAAAAGATGTTTTAAATTCCAAAAGACTTGTTTTTGAGTTAGTAAAAACGAAACCTTTAATCTTATTCAAACTTCGTACCTGACATACGTTTGCATTTGCGTCTATTAGGAGAAAGGTTGCCTATCCTATTAAAATAGAAAGTTCAAATCTTTAAGAATCTTTTAGAAAATGGGTCGCATGTAAGTTAATCGCATTTAATTCACTTAAAAAAAACATTCTTATATATAACTTATGTGAATTTGTGATATTTTACATTCGAACTATCTATATACAAAAAAAATACATTTCTTACTCATTAAAAAGACAAAAGCGGCAACAAAACAAAACGAACACACGCATATACCTGCCTGATGCATATATATATATATTAGAGTTCACGATGATATCTCATCGATTTCTAGTCTTTTGCATCATCAGTATTAATTCTTCTCTCAGCACTGCAATAATGACACTTTTAAAACAGCGATGGAAAAATGAAATGAGTATGTTTGGGAAAACCTCATGTTTATTCTGGTCTACATAAAGCAACAAATTGCATAAAAGCAAAGAGATTCTTTAATAAGACATGTCATCATATGTCGTAGATTTTGATATTACAAAGAGCATATACTCAACTATCATGCATTTTGTAATTGAAAATATTAAATGATGTACCAAACAAGGAATGACAAATCAATTATTTTCATTATTATTGTTATTATTTTGTACAGGGATATGGCTATTTTTATCATGTTATTGTCTCTGTCAACAAAACAATTAGAGGATACGTACCTAAAAGAAATATATATTTTTAATGAAAGGGGCAGATTTTTATATTTCTACAAGGCTTGTGTAAGTAATTAGAATCATGTCAATAAATATGTTTGCTCACCTATAGAATTGGTAACAACCTGGTGCCATTATTAGAGCGTATGGTGACGTGTTACATAAATAGTGATTTGACTATGCCTTCTTTTCCCATTCGTTGGACGGAGAACAAACAAAAACTTAAACTGCGGAAAAAACAACACAACAAATTAAATACTACAAACAAAAACATAAACAACAAGGAACAAAAAAGCAAACAATCCATACCATAACAAAACTAGAAATAAGTATTTAATCATAAAAGTAGACGCTTTGTTCTCTGTTTAAAAAAGCAAAAGAAAATATTTTTCTGCATAACGAAAGAAAAAAAGTTTTTTTTTGTCTATTTTAATTAAAATTTATCTCAATTACATCGCAACACATTAAATCGTTTTTTACTTATTTGATTCATTATAACGGCCACCCTGACGTTTCTAGGGTTCCTAAAAGTAAAGCATGGGCGACAAGAACATGGATATACATGGATATACCGCGAGATCTGAAAAATGAATATTCGATAAAAGTAATAAACGTGCTGATCATAACTTATGACGTATACGACCAATAAAAAACCTTAAATGAACACGGAAGTACAACCATTAAAACAACTGCACATACTGATAAAAATGGAACAAAGGTATTTCTGTTTTGTCCTATTCCAATTAATCCTTCTTTTGATTACATTTTTACAATCAGTTATTTTATTCGTTGTCATCGTTTAGCGTATGTTAGAGGGTTATCACCAAAAAATGGGGATGCATTTGGTCAATTGTCATCCATTTTGTTATGTTTATAGACTTTGCCATTGAAAATGTTGCTCTTTATAACATAAGGCTTTCCTTTGTGTAAAAAAATCTTTGAATTGACATTGCTTTACAATAAAAAAATTCGATACTTCTTTAAAGTATTTATATTTTGTTTTTGTTTTGTTTTATTTTGTTTTTTGTTTTTGTTTTTTTGTTTTTGTTTTTTTTTTTGTCTTAAAAAAACAAATGCATACGTTCACTATATCGTTACTGGTGATTTTTACTTTTTTTTCGTTTCTACTTATTTTTACATTACATTTTTGTCAAACAAAGACGAAAACATTGTGGAAACATTTAAATCAGTAAATAGCAACAATAAAACACTTGTACAATGCCATCTGTGATATAAAAGATGGAGTCCAAGACATTCGATTTCTAAGCAATCGAAACCAACAAAAAAGTCTCTAGTAATGAGAACATTTTTTTCCACGTCGGTCAAGCGGTATGAAAATTGAAGCAAAATTAGAGAAATAAAATTGATTTATTTTAGTAATATTTTGAAATCATAATACGCAGAAATCAAACATTTTTTTTAAGGTTAAGGTTGTGCCAAAGAATAAGAAATTGAAATATGAGAAAAAATAGAAAACACAATGAAAACACAAAACAAAAAAAATGATTACGCAAATGAAAACACAAAATAAAAAGAATGATAATACAAATGAAAACACAAAACAAAAAAAATGAAAACTCAAATGAAAACACAAAATAAAAAGAATGATAATACAAATGAAAACACAAAACAAAAATACACAAAAACAACAGTATTTATATTAGAAACTCTAGAAGGTTAATAAATTATACCATATTTTCAAAGCCTAAGAACTTAATTTGTATCTTACCGAAAGTAGTGTATTAGTTAAATGAATAATTAGTTACTAATGGAGTATACAAGGAAGTGGAATTAGGAAATAAGTCAAAGTAACAGTTACAAACCTTTGATAAACACCGAAAAAAGGCAGGTTTATTGGTCTTCAATGAACGGTAGGAAATTCCATACGTTGAATGCATAGCAGTACTTCAAATCATATGTTCGTACCTACTAGCAACATTGAAGTTATATGAAAGTTCATTTTTTCTGTCAATCTCGGTTGGAAGGCTGAATTACTTTAATTTACTTGACATTCACATCTTAACATCACACTCACGTTTGCAAAGTTAGACAAAATATCTGCTTTATCCAAAGGTGTTTTAAGTACAGTTTGATTCCTCGGGTAAAACCGACATACCAATGATCTGCTACCCCTCTGTGTACAAGAAAAACCTGTCCTACCAAGTCAACATATATATTTCAACCAAAAATGATCATGGAGGTAGCTGTTTTGTAATAGTAATAAAAAAGTTCATTTGGGCGAGGAAATTATTAAGTACAATATAGATTATTTTATGAAACATTTAATTTACATTTTAAGTTATCATTTCGAAAAGAAATCATGCATCGATGTATTTTGTTTTTCACTTTAGAGAAAGTGTCAACTGTTTTATATATTTAATGGTGAAATGTCAACGAACATAATTTCAAATCAATAAGCATTTGTTAATCTACGATAACATTATTTGAAGTTTCCCTTTATACAAAAATGTTAAGACCTTTTTCACATATATTACATTTATAAGCAGTCATGTTCGTTGCTTGTGAGGTTGACTAATGCATCCCACTCAAATAAATTGGAGCAACTAAACATATATCGAATATATCACAAATCGTTATTAACATAAACAACTAATTGACGCAAACAGTATGAAAAATAAAATAATATATCATTTAACAGTATACAACATATAGCATACATGTTTGTTACTATGAATTTAAAGTGAGTGTCGTTATGAAAAAAACTTAAGTTAGCCCGTCAGTCATTTTTATGTTTGTGCGAATTTCAAATTATTAAACTGGTGTTTTCTTTACAAACTATTTTTTTTTATATTTCCATGACTATTTTGAAGCAATACACAATGTAAATCTAAAAAAAGAATATCTCCGTAAGGTCCTTTCTAAAGATAACAAGTACTGTGAACCACGCTCCATAAATTTGAATTATAACTTTAAAGTTCTTATGGATGCAGTGGAAGACTATGCAAGAAAATAGGTAAAACCAGAAAAAAAACAGTGAATCTCTGTCATATTGGGAAAAGGCTGTGAAATTTCAACTTTGGAACGTATGCAAAGCTGTGGTATCATCTTTTGGTCTCTCTACCAAAGACTTTAATTGTGATTTACTGCCTTTGTACTGGATTCATAAAATCTACAACATTCCATACAAACAACGATATACAGCTTAATCTGCAAAATGTACCACCAAACCTTTCTGTTTAACGTGTCGTAGTTTTTCTTTCTCTTTCGTCTACCCTGGACTTGACTTTATATGAGCAACTCGGTGGGTGTTTCTAGAAAAACAGAGTATTCATGTCGCTAATGATCTACCTTTTATTTTGCCTTTCCTCTTTCGACTACCTAGGGCTTGACTTTTTATGAGTAAGTAAGGGGAGTTTCTAGAAAAGCAGAGGACGCTTTCCCCACCGGTGCACCTGGTTCATGCTCAAAATGTTTAGTAGAGTCCGACTTGCTTATTTACTTTTGTTACTTTGTATTTATTATTTGGTTATTTGACTCAGTAAGTTTGCGTAATAATATTTTGATCAAGTCTTGTTCATTAAATTCTTATATTATGTATGCAGATAAAAATATATATTTCTAATGTATTACATGTATAAGTAATTCGTTAAGCCCTATATCTGTTACCGTATTTTGCCACAATACGGTAATAAATCTTAAGAGAATAACCCTCACTAACTCGAACTCGTCAGCAACTTTGTCAGCTTGGGTAATAAAAGGTGTGAAAAACTGAAACCCTACCATTAATCAGTGTCATTTTAGTTAATTACAGATAAAATCTAAGTCATCGCTAATTAGGTAGTTTTGATCTTTAACATAACACTGTTTGAAGTTCGAGAATGTTCCGAAGTCGATATGATAAAAGCATGAAAGAAAATCCGATGAAAACAAATTATTGACCAAGGAACTCGAACTCTGAACGGTTTTAAAAGCGAATACAGCATTTTTAATGTTCACAAATCAACATAATCTTCCAAAAGCGAACGAAAAAGATCCACGAACTAACACAACTTCGTAGGAAGTAGGCAATTTCTAACGATAAATCAAACTCGGATCGGCACCGAAACAAATCCGGAAATATACAAACTTCAATTTCTCGAAATCCCGATAACTCGAACACATTTCAATGGTCCCTTGGAGTTCGAGCTACCGAGGTTTGACTGTATTATTTTAATTACTGATATAACCTTGGTTCCCTTGATTACTCTTTGACCCAAAGAAGAAAGACAGAGCCTTCAATATCTGTACATACTGATAGTCAAAAATATGACTAGCCTAAGTTTATTCAACCTTAATTTGGTAGTTCTTGGAAGAGGTTTTCCGCATGCTCCGTTTAACAGGTTTCTTTTTAAATCGCTTAGTATATATCATTATGTTCAACACTTCACTGGCCATATTGCTTGATCTACATGTCTCACCTAAGGTAAGTTGTTTACTTCTTTTTTGTGGGTTGCTAAATGGCATATTTTGTAAATTTAATACTATCAAAAAGAAGTCACAATTATTAATTAGAATGAGCACAAATTGTTAGCCATCGATTTACCATAAACTCTGTCTACAAAAATGTATGCAAAATTATTCTTTCATTTCTAAGTAAATTTGGCCTATTTATTTAACCCTAAGTTTTAAGTAAGTTGAATCTCAATGTCCTTTCGTGTTATATGATTAATTTCCTGTCAATTTGTTTTACTGATGGTTTTCATTTCACGATTTTATTATAATCTGTAGGTAAGAATATGCTTCCAGGAAAAGTTGGATACCTTTTTTTTAAGTTTATCCGTTTTATTAAACGCACAAAATGTTGATACAAAAAAGTTAGCTTTACTGGATATCGCTATAACCGCCTATGACGTAATCACTTCTGGGGTGGATTTCATTGAAAGGTTGGTTAGTGGTGATCCTCTAAATGAGATTCAGAAGTCAATCAGTGAACTTCAATCAAGCATTAAAAAGATTCACGAGAAGCTTGACTACGTACAAAACACAGTCGACAGACTGCTTCAACTGACCAAGGAACTTCCATATAAAATACTTATAACTCAGCATATAGAGGCAATTTCAAGCTGCAAGAAGGATCTTGACAATTTCATGCATCAACCCACTAGCCCTAGCTCCAAAAAGAACTTAGAGAAATGTACAAGCATAATGATAAACGTTCGATCCCTAGGTGGATATTTATCCGGACAAGTTGTAGCAGGTACTCCTCCATTGTTTGAACTCTATAAACAAAAAGAAGGGGCATGTGAAGGAGCAACTATAAAAAATATGTTTTCTTACATATACTCCTATTTTATTGACGGATGTACGATTGTGGTTACCGCTGAAAAGCTGAAGTATAATGTTTCCCCACACTATCTGAGAGAATGCAGAACGAAAGTTGGAGACATTAATAATTACATGAAGAAGTTTTACCAATCATGCATTTCCGATATGTGTCCTGTTTTCATTTCAAAAGCAAAGACCACTTTAAGATCCGCAACTGGTGCAGTATCAGCTTTTAATGCTTTGGATGACTCTTTCCCTTGGTTCCAATTTCTTGTTTTAAAAATGAAATCCAGAGCTGTTAATGTCACCGAAGGAAGTACTTTTCCTATAAAAAAAAGGACATTGATAGTTGCAGGAGGAAATTTTCGGTTGTATTGGGCAGACATTTTTGTTAAATTTAGAAAGGTTGTAAATGGTAACAGTATTGTCAAAGTTAAACTTTCTCAACACGATCTGATTGACTATCATTTAGGAAATATGAATGTCACGAGAACTGACGAAGGCGAAACAGCAGTGTTTAGTGGGTCTACATCCGATTCCAGCATAGATCGTTGTGATTACTCAACCGGAAAAGTAATGAGTTCATCAGCTATCTCGAGTAAGAAGACAGGAACTGTCATTTTTTATTTAACTATTGTCAATGCCATGGTTATCTTTGGATAGTATTCAAATGTAAGCTGTTTTTCCATTTATTCTATATATGAAAATCTCCCAAAATTAAATCGAAAAATGGAATATGAGAGTATTGTTTCAAACTCTACGGCATTAATAAAACTAATGATAAGACAAAATTGACATCCTTATTACATTATAATGTTAAATTCAATACCTATAAACAGCTAAACAGCTTACATTTAAGGCTTTCTTGTAACAAGTCATACACAAACAACGTGCTTACTTATTTTAAAATCGGTTAGCTTTACATGAGCGTGTCGTTGTAAACGACAGAGACTTTTAATTTCGTAAATGTCAAAACTACAACAATGTATACAATAGAGACATTTAACGTGTGTGTATCTCATCTTACAGGTTCTGGTAAAGTCAAATTTAAAATGATAAAGATTAAATTGGTCAGTTTCTGATATCAAATATGACGGTCTCTTATTTCTATATAAGTTCAGTAGTTAAGCAGTAACTCTCACTTTAGACTTTATTGAAAGAACGAAGATGCTACTTTTGCATTTATGGCTGTGATTATAGAACATATTTAAGTGTATCCAAATTTTATAATTGCAGATCGCTTTTTCTTTTTAAATGCTTTCTGATCTATTTTGTTTTGTTCGAAGTTTTTTTAAAGCAATACAACAATCCTTTCCATGATCAGGCTAATAGGTCATTCCTGCTGATTTGTTGCTTTTCATGTAATTTGTATATTAAAGAAAACATACATCATTATACACATACTGCCTGTAGTAGAGTTGCGCTGTAGTATCACAGGAGGTAAATATACTGCACAAGACGAAGTCGAGGGTGATATATTTACAGAGTGTGATACGATGCGTAACATCCTCTACTACAGGCAGTATATGTTAAATTATACTGAAAACGAGAATGTGATATATCGTGACGTCGAGGGTGATATCTCCTTAAAGATGGTGATATATCGTGTGATATATCGCTGCCGTCGGGGTGAAATATCAATCCACCAATCACTCTTCAGTGGGGACAGGGCAATTAAGGATGTGCAGGGAATAGACTAAAATAACTCATCACCCATTACCCAATCAGAATTCAGGATTTTTGTATGAAGTATAATATATATCTATAATCATCTTATATTATCGGAAAACCCAATACTATGACGTTTTTGTTTTCATTGACTTTGTATACTTTGCAAATAAAACACCTGTATTTTTTTGTTTTGTTTTGTTACGTTTCATTTCATTTGTGGCAAATTTGGACTAAATGTAATTTTCAACACACTGAAACATAGGGACTGACAGTTTATTATGAACACAATGATTGGATTGGACACAATATAGCATACAATTTGAAATTCAATTGAAGGTGAAAAAAGTTATGTTGTAAGGATGCTAATCAAAGACATTTTCATTCGACAAAATATAACATATGTAAATCAGATAGACAAAAAGCAGGCAAGAATTTTTGTTTTTGTTCATAAGGAGTCAATTAGAATTAAATTCTCAAAATCAGATGAAAAATTTAAAAGTCGACTTTTTATATGGGCCCTTTGTCCCATTTTAACTAAATAACTGTATGGGATACATTTGTATCTGAAGTATGATTTAAGTAAAGCAGGCATAGATTTGCATATGAAATCCAACAAAAGCAATTATTTCGAAATCCGACAATAAAAAATAAAAAAGATATAAAAAGTGACAAAATTCTAACCCTTTAAACTTCAAACTGTTCTTAATAAATATATCATATAAATATTTTAAACAAAAACAAAAGAATCGCAATGAACTGATTACCAATCCTTTCCTTGTTTTCTTTAACTCTAATGATAATAATAGCACCCGTTTTCCGCTCTTAAAGCCCCTTTTTATTAACCTCCATAAACTATAAAGCTTTTCTGGGAACCAAATGCCAAGTTTACGACATATCTCTATTTGAAAATACCATTATTTGATCATTGAATCACTGCATTTGTTCAGAAATTGAGAGTTATCTGAACTTGAAATATTCATTGTTAATTTCCATGAAATTATGACTCAATTTACCAAAGAAATACTGAACATCTTGTCTTTTTTTCCTTGATTCTGATGGTGCAAATAGTCAAGTTAAACTTATAAAAAAGTGGTTTTTTTCATACCATGTTGCACCCACTGCCTGAATCTTACAGAGACTGATACTTAATATGTTACTTCAACTTTAATTCGAGAAGAACAACAAAAATCTCAATATAGATTTTTAAGTATATTTTAAGGAAGTATATCGAGCTATGGGTACATATATAACTCATGTCATAACTAAATCGTTTGAAAAAATCCCATTACCAGGAAATCCTTAATAATGTGAAATATGATATTTTAATTTCTTTTATATATTCGTTGAAATTGATCATACTGTTTCTATTTTTGAAATTTTCATTTGTTCCTTGTAACCTAACCACCATGAATAATTTTAAAAGGATAAGTGGTATTTCTGAAAGCACACCGAACCATGAGATCATGCTTGTCATGATAAAGTCGTTCAAGGATATTTTTCCATTTTTCTCGGAAGTCATGTGTATTTCATTGTATGATAATTTTGACGAATTGTAAATGAAAATTTTACGTCTGTTAACTTTCTGATATCGAATTCGTATTAATTAGTTCAAAGCAATACAAAAAAACAATATCATTTTCGAGTAAAGATATTGTCGATGTATATTTTTTTCTAAAATAAATAGTTTTCTTTTGCATGGTTCAGAATTGTGTATCTGTCGATTATGGATATACAAAATAACTCATGAATAGTTCCACGAAAGTTTATGATATTATGAGTTATGTAAATTATGCGTTAATACATATAGATGTTCTAATTGTGTTTCTCAATATAAATATAATCAAAGCGGTTTGAATAAAAAATTCAACTGCGTCAATGCGTTTGATCATAATAATTATAAAGTCATATTGAAGTATATTTTTATCTGTTATTTGCGGGTGGACGGTTAGGTGTTTTTGATATACTTTAGTAGGCTTTAGTAAAACACACATAATACACGATAGAAAGGTAGCAAATGATGGGTTGGTCGATTTAACATGGGGAAAGCAACAAAACTTATCAAAATAGGTAAATTGTCAATATAATGATGTGTTTTAATTATCAGGTACTGTTTTTTTACATATAAAAAGTGGAAGTAGTATCTATTATGCAAATGAATTAAACAACAAAATAGCCGAACACTTATCCGATCCATAATCAACTCCAAAATATATCTTATATTTATGGCGTTCAAGGAAATATAAGCATTTAGTACTTGTTCTAGAGTGGCAAAAAGAAAGGTGATGTAAAGATGTGCATTTCAAGTACATGAAAACCATCTAACTTTCCACCGGCAAATAGCAAATAAAAATATACTTCCATATGAGTTTATAATTATTATGATCAAACTCATTGATGCAATGTAACATTTGCGTAAAAAACTAGAGAGGGGCTAATTACCTTGATTGGTTTTTTTCCTTATACGTATTGTTTGGTCCAAGTTGATTATTGAATACAATTTTTCTGTGTTCCTACTGTCCTTTTACTAGGCCACTATTTGTGGGTTTTTCCCCGGCATTTTTTGATTTAATGTGGTCGGAATATCAGTTTACGATAGGATTAATACCATTTAGATTAAAAATATATTCAAGTATAACTATATTTTGTAATATAATCTGTAAAAAAAACATGAGAATGTCTTCAGTAAGGCTAAAACTTGGAACACTAAACGAATCAAACTAAAGAATGTTTTGTATCGACTTTTCAAACCAATTTTTCCAGTTATCACATTTTGCTATTACAGAGGATATTCAAATATTCATAACAACTGCATTAATTCATGGACTGCTGTTGTGTGGACTTGTTAATTCATGCTCTTTGTGTCTGTTTTTCCTGTCTATTTTTTATACTTTGTGAATATTCTTTTGATTTCGGTTCGAATATTGGTTCCCTTTATTAGCTCGCCGACCGAAAGGCCATGTGAGCTATTGCCATTACTATGCGTCCGTCGTCCTTCGCCGGCCCTCATCGTTAACAATTTTTCAAAACTCTTCTCCTCTGACACTACTTGACCAACTAGAACCAAACAGACACACACAACAAAGAACATAAAATAAATAAAATTTTACATACAAAGTAAAAAAGTAAATGAGCAACTCGGACTCCACTAAACACTGGAGCATGGACTAGGTGCACCGGTAGGGTAAGCGTCCTCTACTATTCAGGAAACACCGGCCGAGTTCCTCATAAAGAAGTTAATTCAAGGGTAAACAAAAGAAAAAAAGGAAAACTTTGACAAGAATCAGTTTTCATGATGCAGATGAATACACTGTATCGATCCACGAGTTCATGATGACTACCATAAAACTTTATTAGTGGTGATTTCAATATTGTAAGAACAAAATCCTGTTCCAGAAGCCGAATTGTAAAAAGTCTGGCACGATATAAAAAAAGTCTGCGTATCTACGGCAAGCTTTGGCATAATGTATGAGTTGTGATATGAAAACTCCATACGCAGATGCTGAAAGGATGTTACCACAGATGAAAGGAAAGTTGACAATACTAAATGAAAAGTCATCACGTTTGCCGTATTTCTTTGTCAATAGTTTTTCTTTACCATCGATCTCTAAGTGTAGGTCAAGATACGAGTCTGACTTCATAGTTTCTGTAGTATCCTTTATCTCAATGTTTTTGGGGTAGATGCGATATATCAAATCCCGAAACTATGATTGTTTAACGATAATGCGTCATCTTTATAGATAAAACTGATATTAAAAGGTCTAGCTAACAGGTGTCGTGGTAGGACAAGAGACCCTCGTTGAAAGCAATGAGTTGAAAAATTTAGCGTTTTGAAAGAGAAGTCTTGGTGCTACACTTTGCAGATCCAGATAGGTAGTGTTGTTTTTATGAATTCTTATTGGGTTAAGATATCCAGTACATAGACGGTAGACCACAATCATCGTCTTTGGTAGAGAGATCTAAAACGGATAGCAGTAGAGGTCTTATTCCTGCTTTTGTTTCTACGTCTACCTCTGATAATAACACTAGATGAAATACATTTTGCAGACAAAAACAATGTCATTTTCGGCTGGTAGTCCATGTACTTTTCATGTACATGAGACGATGATTTTGCTACATCGGGGTCTTAGAAAAACTAATGTAGCATCGCCACTCATTGACTTACTTCGACTTTCATACATTTCAAAATTAAAGACATCACAGCTTTTACTCACTCCGACAGTGAATCAATAAAATTTAAACTTAATATTCCATTTCATAGTACGTGGTTCACGGTACTTGGAATTTTTGGGAAGGACCTTAAGAAGAGATTCGTTTTCTATGATGCTTGAATATCCCGTAATGACGTGACAAGAACGACCATATTTGAATGGAATTTTTTTGCAAGAATACTCAGGTGGTTTACCCTTGAAGTCCTCAATCTTGAGGTCCTTCAATAGTCTTTTATGATTGAAAATTGTTGATGCAATAGGTGAAAAATTGAAAAATTGAAAGCATTGAAGTTCATTGAATAAGATAAATAACTCTTCATGTTTTTTTTTTTCAACATTCGGTTTCTGTGTTAGTAACATTAAAATCATTTATTATTTTTTAGTCATCAATTGTCGATTTAAGAAAAATCTGACCAGTATATGATATACACATTACTTTGGACCACACCCCAAAAAGTGGAGACAAAAAAAAAGTTGTGCTACCCATAGCATAAAATTTGTCTGATATTTATATGGACAGCCTATTAAATGTTCTGTGTTATTGTAATGAACACTATCTATGAAAAATACCTAAAATTATTTGATGCTTAAACATTTTATAATATCATACTTTTAGTTTTCAGTTGTCCTAACTAAAAGTATTTGTGCCTTTGACATTTTTTAAAGAGTTTTTAATTTTGAATGTTTAAGTTCGTAATCGGTCATTTCTCTGTTATAAGACCCACTATATTTCACACTATATTGTTCAAATATCACAGGAGATTCTGAATCTGTTCTATCTGTAAATTCGACCCTAATATTATTTTTTTTATGTAAAAGCAGGATCTTCTTTGAAGTAGTTATATAGTAGGAGAAAACAACTAGAATCCACGGCGGGCGAGGTCGTGATTCGTAAATCTTCAGTATCTGGACAGTAATACAACCCGAAAGTTATCCATACTACCCGATCATATACAAAAGAAAAACTGACCGATCAAAGACATATCAAAAGACTCAAAATTGAAATCAAGGACAATCATCGTTTGGAATCTCTAAGTCATAAGAACAAATTAAAAGATGCTACAATCTGTACAGAAAAACTTCGACAAAAGAATCTTAAGCACACACCCCTCAGAACTAGGGTCTTCACCTAAGAATCACCAGTATATGCAAAAGATTTAATACTGGACTTTGTTTTTGATTATCAAAGAGAATTATGACTTGAGCCGGAAATCAAGCAAATAATTCAAGCATAAAACATATCAAACGGATAACACGACGAATAACCCGTCATGATAGAAATAATGAAAAAATAAATATTTATGCAGTAAATGATGTCTATTATTTTAAGCAATCATGAATTGTCTTCCATTGAAAGGGGTTAATTTTGGATCGACAGTATATTTAAATGGATGAAGTTCCCGTGATTTTTGTTATGAATTAATCTTTCTAGTTTAGTTTCATTGTGTGGAACTTACAAAAATTTAGTGAACCCTCCGCTTTTGACAAATTAAAGGCGTCAAAGTAGGTAGAATCTTGAAAATTGCTCAAAACGAAAAACCGTGATTTCCAGAACATTTTGCCCCATCAAGATTCTTCAAACTCTTGTTATGTATAGAGCACATTTCAAAATTTATTTAGAAAAAGGGTATGATGGGTTAATAAATTTATCAACAATGCTGGAGACTTATGTAATTTTGATTTTTTAGTGAAAAATCTAATCGAAATATTGCCTTAAGTAACGAAGATTTAAGGTACCCTGCAATGCATTTTCAAAGTAAAGTTTTAATATATTTTGTATGTTTGTATCATGGATTGATGCTACATGATATATATAAGTTTATGCATAATCTGTTACCTTGAGTGTCATGCCCTATAGGAGATTTTAGGGTGGTTAAGCAAAAGAGACTTTTTAGGTTTGTTATCGTTTAGATTATTTGCTTGTTAATTTGTTCTCTGCTTTGTAATTTTTTTAGTTAAGTTGTGTGTATGTTTCTGTTATGTAATGTGTTATGTTTTGTTTTGTCCTGTTGTTTTTGTTTTTCGTCTTTAGTTTAATTTTTGTTTGATCTTAGTGCATACGATTTTTGATACGAATGGACTTTCTTCATTTGAAATAGCAGATATAGTTATATTTAACAGCTTATGTAATGCGTTACAATACGCTTTAATCATGGTAATAGTTATGCATACTATTGATGAGCATACATAATTATGAACATGCTTCTAAAATTTTTAAGTCTGGTAATTTATCAAGATTCAATCCTCTGTCATAACAGTAAATTGATTTTAGGTACGCATCCTGTATTTTATTGTCTGACAGAGCAAATAAAATTATGGAATTAACCCTGTCTGTCTCTGCACAAATGACAATAATAATAATTATAATAATAATATAATTGATATGCCATTTCTTGTCCGGTACATCATTTCAATGTTTTCAATTACAAAATGCAGATAATTGCATAAAGACACTTTTTAATTTCAAAATCTATAATATAATGACAATTAAAAAATAAATTCAACATATCTGTGGTTTGGTGCGTTAATTTAGTTTTTTAACCCCGAAAAAATGTAATACACACTTAAACTTGAAAAAATGGAAGTTTTTGTTTCACTGTTTTTAAAGCGTCACGTCTGCAGCGCTGAAACGGGAATGCTAAGGAATAAGAACAAACATAAACGTGTTTTTCTGTGCAGAAATGAGGTATCTGTTTGATTCCATTACATTTTCATTTGGTCCTTAGTCGTTCAAGTTAAACACTTGAGTAAAGCCAACCGTTACTTGTTATAATTCAGAAACTTATAATACAATTATTCTTAAGAATACAAATACACATAGCAGTTCTCAAAAGATATAATATTGGTAAATTTGATATGTTTATATCAATCATAATTAAATATTGCATATGGTAGAACCTCTCGGTGATGGATTTGGCTACCTCTTTCGATAGATATGGTTATGAGTACGTCTTGTATAGAACTAATATTATTAATATTAATATTGGTTTTAATGCTGCTTGATGAAAGGTTACTCCTTGAAATACGTGTACAGAATATCGAAATTTACAATATATAAAACTGGTATTTTTTTGTATTTAGTAGTAGTACCCAAAAAAACCTTTTTATTTTAAAATAGAGTTCTTTTTTTCTAACATATTTTTTACTTCTTGAAAATTGTTTTTAATGTAATAAAAAAGTTTTATTTAATTAGACAATTAAGGTTTGGCCTTTGTAGCCACACTTTTTCCTGCAGTCTTATCATACTTGAGTGGTGTTGGTGATGTGTGATATCTAGTTGGTTGTTTCCCATTTACTTGAGGTGTTTCAACAAATTTGTCATAGGTCATTAGGTGGTTGTGTTTTGTTCATTGGTTTCTTTGTTTTGGTTTTACTTGGAGTTTTTTTTTCAGAGTTTTAAGAAACCATTGATGCTTTTTTTGTTTGCTACCTCAATGTTGCATTCGGTTTGGTCACATGCTTCTCTTTTATATGGAGATTTACATTATTTTCATCGGTACTGCTTTCTGTTGTGTTTTCAATGCTGGTGTCATCTTGGGCCATTCCTAAATCATGTTCCTGAAATGCCGGAGGTCAGTCAGCCATTTTATGCCCTGGCTTTTTACATGTTCTACACACCCAGTCATTGGTACTTTCGAACATTAGATGGTCTAAACTTAAGCATTTATGGCATGTATCTCTGTTTCACCATTTTCTTGATCTGTTTTTCTATTTGAAAACTCAAGTTTCACTATACCAACATATCTGTCAATTTGTTAGTTTCTTGGTATGGGACTTCTAAGTTTTTTACTGATAATTATTATATTACCAGTTTGACAGTTGGTAAGTTTGCCATTGGTTTTCATGCATTCCCTAGTGAAATTAAGGATTTTCCTTAGGTATATGTGCTAGATAGATCTCTCCCTAATCTGCCGATATTGGAACATTCCTCACTCTAACCCTGATAGTGTTAGGTCTAGGAATGCCGGAATTGCGAGGATTCTGCGAGTAAAGCGGTACATGTACCTGTTTGCCACGTAGTTACAAGCAAAGACAGTCTATCATCCTTGTTATCGAGATATATCCGCCACTTTTTATGGACCCTTTGAATAATTTTACTCTCTGTGTGGTTGTTTTTCGGTCAATGGCTTTGTAATTTGCAACGTTCGTGCGTAAAAGTGACTTTGGGGGTTTTACTGTGGCATGTACATCAGTATCTTTCAAAAATATTGGTTTAACATAATCACTTGGGTCTTAGTTTTCTTTTTCGAAGATTGTTTAACCACAATCTGAGCTTAAAAGGGGTTCATCGGACTATTTCAATTTGTTATCACCATTTACTTCAGCGTAGGACGCCATGTTCTCTTGGTTTTTGTTATTTGCTCTACTCAATTTCATTTTGCATACTCAGTTTACCTTGCAGACCCCCAAGTATTTTGTCCATTCTTTCACATAACTCATCTATTTCTCGCTCTGTATTGTCAAATTATTACCTCAAATAACCATATATGTCTGGAGCGGTGCCTCAGCTTACCTTATCAAGGGACATCACCAAAGTTTTGCACTTACTATATTTCATTCTCACTGAGAATGTTTTCAAAGAACTCATATTATATCATTCTTGTAAGATTGGTTTCATTTGTACCATTAGTTTTTTTAATTTTCGAGAAAAAAATTATTCTAAAATATTATAAATGTGGCTTTAAACATTCCTCGGACGCAAAATTGAACGAAAAAAAAATCACGGATAGATGTAAGTTCAGACGTTGAAGGATGAGGCAATAAGAAAAGGCATTATTTTAATTTGTTTTTAAAACTTAAGATTACTTGCAAATACTTTTTGTGAAATCAAGAACAGTAGAATCCCTATTGGAATAGATAAACGAACGTCATTGACTGATGTTTTACTCCGCTTGTATGATTCAGTTTTGGTTTTATCAACCACATTTACAACGTCAGATGCATTATATTCTTTGTGTAACTCGTTGCTGTTTGTGCAATGGCATGGACAAAAACATATATTGCCTAAGATTATATCGATAGATCCTGCCAAAGAACTGTCATCCACGTTTACTGTTGCAATAATACCATCCTCGACACATTCAATGTAGATGATATCTCACTAGGTCCTATGTCGTTTAATGTTGATGTTGATATTGCCGCCGAAGATTCGTGGTCTGAAAAAAATGTTTATTTGTTTGTAGTACCTGTTTTAATATAAATACTTCAAAAACTGAACGAAAAGGTTGGTTAAACAAGAAGCTCCGTTAAAATATATTATTAAAGTTGAAAACATCAATATTTCAGACAAAATCTTGGTCAGCAGTAGAGACAACTCTTTTTTTTAAGTAAATTATCCTGAAATGTATCTTTTTTATATGGATTATTAAGTAGTTTTTGAATCCAGACTTCTCGCTTGACAGAATATTCAACCAGGCTATATATGCCTTGTGGTTAATTAGGATTTCATCCTCATCGATCGTACTGCGTTAGTTTGTAGGAGTACTCAAATTATTTTTGATTCTTAGTTCATTTACTAATCATTTGTAGTAATGCACTTATCGTGTAAAAGTAAGTTGTAAGAAGCTTTGTCTAAATAAAGAAAAACACATTTCCCTTGAAGAGATGACAGACATTTTGCAACTTATTTGTCTTTGAATGTCGATCATAGATGCAATGTTTGAGGCTGCAATGCGATGTTGTACCGAAGGCTTAACTACTTTTACCAAATCTGACAGTGGGGCAATTCTGGGGAGTTTGAGAAAAAAGCCTCATCACAAATGTCAATCTGTATTTGGACGATGAAATATATATTTTTCCTTTGTCAAATTCTTTGATAAAACCTCGGAGATTTTTTAGAACATTAACAGTCAGAAAAGTACAGTAAAAATTGTCTCAACCATAGCATTAACTGCAATTTACTTAACTTAACCAAATCATTAATTAAAACACGAATCTGTCCGTAAGTCTTCTACCTGGTTTAGGTGTCAGAGAAATGCTACAAGCCACGTTAATAATATTATTTTTTCGAAAATTCAAAAGGTGTTTGGTACGAATGAATTAATCCTACATGAATAATATAAATTAATTCATGACACAGTAATTCACTCTTCCATATGATGACTGACCTCGTTTGATTGAACTATTGAATATTCATAAGATTGTAAAGATAATTAATGGAACATGCGCTTGATGTCATCATTGAGGGGAATTTGGAGGGTAACTGTAGCGCGTGTGTTAATAATACAAAATAAAAATAATATATGTTGTGAAATGGCTGAAATTAAATGTAATTAGAATAATAAATAGGTGAACGATAGCCACGTTTAAAAGGTACAAAAGGAACTAAATTCAAATAGAATATAAATAAACGTAAAAATATTTAAATATGAGCCCTAATTTGTAGACTTACGGCCTTCGTCAGGGGCAAAAAGTATTGAAGATAAAACTGTCAATCCCTACCAAAGAGACAAGGTGCCCTTGAACATTTTGAAATATATATAAGGTTCAAAAGGAAAATGGCTAAAATGAAAAGAAGATGAAAACAGGGTGACTAAATGATGCGGGTTTTGACATTCATTTCAAAGAGATTGGCAGTCCCAAAAAGCCGATGATACGCTGTCTAGGAACTTTCGTTGTTTTTCGCTTGAAAATATTATCAAAAGGACAGTTACTTTCATATCGTCAACTCTGTGGTTTGCTTCTCGAAACTGTTCCCGACTGGACAATTCTTTCCTTTGGTGACATTTTGTTTGTGGTCTACAAAACGATCATCCAACCTCCGATAGGTCTCACCGACGTAAGCCATTTCACAGCGTAGATGACCTTTTCTGAGGTATACGTGAAACTATCGTTTTAATTTAAAAGGCCAAGTGACCTCATTAATATCCCAAGTAAAAGTACATGTATAAACAGCGTGTTCGCTTTCAGCGCTTACAATGCCGTGTGCCTCTGTAACTGGAAGAGGGTGTCTGGTGGTACTCTCAAAAGAACTTGTAACTAGGTGCGCTTCAAGACTCTTTTTCTTTCTATAGGCAGAAATTGAGAGCAAATCGTTGAATACTGAAGACATGTATTCGTTTCAAAGCACTATGGATTTAAAGCGTCGAATCTGGATTGCAACATTGTGAGGATGATATGTTTAGACCAAAGGAACACGGTCATTTTTGTTTATTATCCTCTTCTCCATAGACTCAGATCTCTTAACTTGGGAAAATGACGCGATCGCTCGATCCAGAACTCTGTTCGAATAGCCTCTCTTGATAAAAACGATCAAATCGAGTGATCACGCCGGTGTGTTATTTATTGACGATATTTATTAAATATTATGGACCATTGTCAGCTGATGATATGAAGTATACAAGAGACTATGCAGCATGAACTGTGTTGTACCTTATATGGATGTCAATGGAAATGGTTTGACTCAATTAACGGGTTATTTTTCTGTTTTTTCGATTTCATTTTTTAATTATTTCTTCACCGTTTGATATAAAAACATTGTTGAACATATTTGGTAGTAAACACTTTGTTGTTCTTGGCGAACTATACTTTAGCTAACTTGAAACATTAAATGGTGTGCTAAAGATGTATGCTGTTTCGAATTAATTATGCTCAGTCAACTTGTAGAATAGAAATAATTTGTTGACAAAGCAACAGTTAAAAAAAAATTACATTTGGTAAGCGGACGGACTAACAATGGTAAAAATGACACAATTACATTCTATTATAATACAGTTACATGCACAATATATGTTTTATATTGTTTAGGTAATGATGTTTTATTACACTATGGTTTTAAGGAATAGTTGAAGAAGTATTAAGACCACATGCCAATTCACATAAGTTCACATATATTTTTCACATGCCTTTTTAAACTTATTATATTTGTTTATTATGTCAAAAGCAGTCTTTTGTGTATTTGAAATAATTGACATTGATTCAACAAAATCTAACCCACAAGAAGAAATGTAACACACACATCTAAAAGTTATTGTGAAAATTTATTCTTTAAATTGGGGACAACGAATATTAACTATGAAATTTACATCATTAAATATGTATAAAAAACGATTTTGTTGTTCAAAATGATCGCTGAAATGTTACGTAATGTTTCACACAATAATTAAATTTGTCCCTTATCCAAATAAGCTATATAAGGAATCTGCAAATGATATAAATTAAAATTCCATTTCAAAATCATAATGGATAATGCCTACGTTTCAGTCTTTACAATTCGTTTACACTTATAAATTACATTTTTTTTAAAATTCAAATACTTAAATTATTATTTACTTTTAAGGATTGAATTATTTATAATTTTACTTTCGATGCCCTTACTGCGAAGATAGACGTTTTAATTACTAATATTTGCGGTCGTGACATTTTGGGTACAGCTACCTCCTTTTAACAAAAATAAAATAATTCAAATATATTTTTACGCCTTTTTGTTGTTTACCTACACCTATTGTAATCAGACGAAGGAAGTATTGCGTACTTTTCTTGGTTTTATTATAAAAAAAAACTATTAATCTTGAAGGACTAAAGACCAAATAAAAATGTATTGAAATCAGACATTAAAATAATTTCCTGATAAACATTAGCGTTCCCGATGATATCTCATCGATTTCCTAATAATTCGTCTTTCAGCACTGCCGTGATGACACTTTAAAAGAGCATAGGGAAAAATAGATTTTTAGAGTTAAAAAATAAATTGAATATGTGTGGGGAACCTTCATGTTCATTCTGGTCTAAATAAAGCAACAAAATGCATATAAGCACCGAGATTCTTTAATAAGACATGTCATTATATATCGTAGATTTTGATATTACAAAGAGCCTATACTAAACTATCATGTATTTTGTAATTGAAAATATGATGTAACAAGCAAGAAATGAAAATTTTTTGCATTATTATTGTTATTATTTCATACAGAGACATGGTTATTTCCACCAGGTTATTTGCTCTGTCAACCAAACAATTACCTTTTAGGATACGTACCTAAAAGAAAAATATATTTTTAATGAAAGAGGTAGATTTTGATATTTCTACAGGGCTCTTGAAAGTAATTATCATCATGTCAATGAGTAATCAAAGGAACCAAGGTTATAGCGGTAATCCAGGGACAATGACCAGACATGGACAACAGACACACACATCAAAGAACATAAAGTAAATAAAATCATACATACAAGGTAACAAAAGCAAATGGGCGACTCGTACTCCACTAAAAACTGGGAGTATGGAACAGGTGCACCGGTAGGGTAAGCGTCCTCTGCTTTTCTAGAAACACCCCGCCGAGTTGCTCATAAAAAGTGAATTCCGGGGTAGACAACGAGTTAAGGAAAACTATGACTCGTTGAATAAATCAGTTTTCATGGTGCAGATGGATACACCATAACGATCCACGAGTTCATGATCACGACCATAAAACTTCTGTAGTTATGACTTCAATATTGTAGCAACATAACCCTGATCCAGAAGCATATTTGTTAGAGTTCTAGCGCGAAACAAAAAGTCTGCGTAGTTTTGGCAGGCTCTGGCATAACGGATCAGTTGTGATATGGACACTCCATACGAAGGTGCTGAAGGAATGTTGCCACAGATGAAAGGAAAGTTGACAATTTTGAATGAAAAGTCATTACTTTCGACATAAAGTTTGGTCAATAATTTTCCTTTACCATCGATTTCGAAGTGTAGGTCAAAATATGAGGCTGACTCATACAGTGTCCGTAGTATCCTTTATCTCAAGTTCTTTGGGGTAGATGCGATGTATCAAATCCCCGAAATTAGGATTGTTTAAAGATAATACGTCATCTATATAGCGGAAGCTGAGATTAAAGGATCTAGCTAAATGATATTCTTTCTTTTAGATCAGATCAGCTATAAAGTCAGCCTCAATAAGTATAAATAATATATTCATCACCTATAAAATTGGTAACAAACTATTACCATCATTAGAGCGTATGGTGACGTGTTACCAAAGTATAATTTGACCTCTCAAATGTCCTCTCTTTCAAATGAAAAGTCCATTCGTTGAACTGAGAGCAAACGAAAACTTAAACGTAAGGAAAAAAAAACAGAACAAAACAATACTACAAACACAAACAGAAACAACAAGGAATGAAAAGCAAACAATCCATGCGATTACAAAAGTAGAAAAGACAAACAGAAGTCTTTTTTGCTCAACAAAATGAGTATTTTTTCATAGCGTGTTTGAGGACGTTTTGTCTTCTGTTTAAAAATGCAAAAGAAAATATATTCTGCATAACGAAATAGTTTTTTGTCTATTTCAATTAAAATTTTAGAAAATTTCTATCATATCGCAACACATTAAATCATTTTCTGTTAAATATTTGATTCATTGGCACTACAACGGCCACCCTGACTTTTCTATAGTTCCTAAAACTAAAGCATGGACGACAAGAACATTGATATAACGCAAAGTCTGAAAAATGAATATTCGTAATAAGTAATAAACGTGCGTATGACTAACTGACGTATACGACCAATAAAAACCTTAAATAAGCGCAGAAGTACAACCATAAAAAACAACTGCACATACTCATAAAAATGGAACAAATGCATTTCTGTTTTGTCCTCAATGAACTTCACACTGTTTGAAAGGGATATCATTAGAAAAATATATGTCCATCCAATTATTCCTTCTTTTGATTACTTGTACGTCATTGATAAAATAGAAATCAGTTCTTTTATTCGTTGTCATCATTCAGCATATGATGAAAATGAGGGATGCACTTGGTCTATTATCATCCATTTACAATAAACAAAATCAAAACTTGATAGCATTTACTTTTTTTGTTTTATTTTATTTTGTTTTGTTTTGTTTATGTTTTGTTTTGTTTTTTCTTGTTTAAAAAAAACAAATACATAAATTCGGTATGTCGTTAGCGGTGAATTAGTTTTTTATTTCTTTTCTAATTATTTTTACCTTACATTTTTGTTTAACAAAAAAGACGAAAACATTGTGGAAACATTTAAATCAGTAAATAACAACAATACAGCACTTGTACAATGCTATATCTGATATGAAATAGACCTTTTTTTAAATTTTAATATATTCTCGAAATGGATTTGTATAAATTTCTACCCTTATCTAGTTCTCAACGGTCACAGTCAAGATGATTTCATATACTTACATGGCAAATAAAAGAATTTTAACATTCTTTAATATGAAATTTGAATCTAATACAATTACCACTCATATTAATATTGCAAATTGCGATATTCTTTACACGTGTTTCAAGGAGTAACCGCTATTTGGTCCAATAAGAATCCAATACATAGGACAAACTCAGTACCACTAAGTACAAAAAAAATTGGATACAAGTAGAACTTAAAACCAAAAATATCGAAATAGGAAGCCACATCCAGCACCGAAAAGTTATACCAAGTGCAATACAAATATTATATCGAATGAAGGATAAACACAAAATCTCATTTTCACCAAAATTAACAACGTATGATTAACAAAAAAGTTCAGGACCAGCTATAATAATAAACAAAAAACAAGGAAAACATGAACCAAATCTTGTCACAATCCTGATACAGGTTTTAGTGGGTTCATGCTCATTTACGTTTGTTACTTTGTATGTATTATTTTTGGTGATTTTATTATCTTTGCTGTGTATGTCTGTTTTCCATATATATCCGGTCCCTGGATTACATTCATTTGATTTCCGTTGGAATCTTGATTCCTTTGATTACGTTTTAGTTTTCATCAAATCATCAATTTCCTGTTACGAATGAGTTTTTGTTTATGAAACTGAGCACAGATGACGATGCCATCAAAACGCATATTTAAACAGTAATATGAACATATCCTTTGATTTCCTATCACAACAATATTTTACATTTTATGTTCTTGGTAATGATATAATATCAATAATTGTAGTAATAGTACCTTTTTAACGAGTGAAATGTAAAAGAAATACTTTACTTTGTATATGTTTATCATCAAACCATTAATGTACTCCTTAAATAAAATATGATTTTGTTTTGGTGTGGGTCGGTTAAAGTGTTGTTAAAAGAGAAATCATTAACATATTATGCTTTATGATTCACTCATTCTGCAAAGATATTTACACAAAAAAAATTTAAAATAACATCGCTATAAAATTACAAAGTCTAGAAGTAGTCCCTAGTGTTGAATAAAATTAATTCGCAAACAAATCTTGTATAATACCATTCCCTTTTGGTATAAACACATTTATGTGAACACAGACTAAACAATTCACATAGCAGCCTAGATAAAAATAAGCAGGAGGTGATCCACGCATGTCAAAACCCCCATCTCATTTACTTTTATTTCTAATTCTGTGATGGATTTGGTTTCCTCTTTCAATAGTTTTGGTTTTGGGTACTTCTTGTATACAACTAATATTTTGATTATGATTTTCCGACATATTTGATTTTAATGCTGCTGATGAGAGTTTACTCCTTGAAACAAATGTACAGCATATTGACATTTTCAATATAAACTGGTATTTATTTTGTATCCTGAAGCAGTAACAGACAACATCTGAAGCAGTAACAGACAACATCTGAAGCAGTAACAGACCACATCTGAGCTTGTCATTCGGTTGCTTCACCTTATGAAATAAAAATCATAAAGATGAAATTTTCATTATTCACTACAGGAGTTGTTCATCTTGCTTTGTTTGATTTATTTACGAGATAAATGTATGTTTTTTCCTTAAAAAGATACGTATTTGGATACAGATACGACTACTGTAACGTGAAAAGTAAGCATATGTAGGCCGAAAAATCATTGTTCAGTGGCTACCTTTTTTTTACACCAAAAGTCACCACTATCATTTTCAATTAATTCTGTATGGTTTAGTACTTGATTAAAAGGTAGCATTTACTGATTACTGATGATTTACTTCTTGACACACTCTTGGTGCGTATAATTCTTTTGTCGTGTTTTTCACAGAGAAAAAACAATTTATGACAAAAAAGGTGTAAATTCACATTAAAATAATAAGTTCCGAAGGTATTTCATTTCTATTTGTGTTTTAACACTACCCTGAACAATTGCTAAGCTATTACATATATATCCTAAAAGCTTTATCTATCGTTTCTACATGTAACTATTCTGGTATGTTCTTTATTGAGTTAAAAACACATATAAAATATATTAATTAATGAGAATCCCCATACAATTTATTTTGACAACCACATGAATATAAAAAAGTCCATTGTTTGCCCATCGAATGTAATGTAACCCTGTCTGTTATAAGTTACACTAGCGCAAGCTGTTAAGTTATATGTATTGCATTAAATATGTTGTAGTTATGTTATCTTCTTTCCCAGTCATTGAAATGATATAAAATTAAGCATCATATTAATTATGAAATATTTTTTAAACATTGATGTACCTGCATGCTAAAAAGTTGGTCAATGTAATCGACACTTATAGCTACATTTTATACACAACCAATTAGTCTACATTTACTTCACTATATTGTCTTTAAAACTTTTTAGTAGCACTCCAGCTTAGAATCTCTCAAAATGTGATACATGGTTGGAAAGCCTACATATTTTTATGTTTTATACGTTGTTTTAAATGTTATAGTTAACAGAAATTAAAATGTGGCTTTTCATATAACCCGTGCTCTTAGGAGATACAAATAATATAGAATGCACTGTATAATTCAAAATAACTATAAAAAAAAATGACACTAAAATACAATAGAAAATATTGGATTTTTAAATGCCAATTATCGCCCAAGAGCAGACGGATTAGAATGAATCATTATTCATTTCATCATATGGATCTTTAAAAGCAACGTAATAACAAAAACAGAAATGTGCAGCTTTTTTTGTTTTTGTTTTTTGTTGTTTTTTGTTGTTTTTTTTTTTTTTTTTTTTTTGGGGGGGGGTGGTTACATATTGAAGAATTTGCAAATATTCTTACACTCAATAAATTTTCAGACCCCTTTGTCTTCTTACTTTAACTTTTCAACCAACAAAGGTATTATAATTCGTTAATATAAATGTTTGTTGTTTGTCAAAATTTCGTTATTTTGAGAATGCTTGATTTCGTTACACCAAAAAGTTTATCGGTTGATATTTGTTTTTCGTTGGTTATATAAATTCGAGCTTGGCACAAAAATAAAAAAACACGCAAATTTGTATCCAACGAACAATTGTTTATCCAAAGAATTTAGAACGGAAAATTGCCAAGTACAAATAAACAACATTAAATGTTAAACAATGGTATCAAAGACAACATAAACGATAAAACAAATTAAGGCTGGTGTTTTCTTCCTACTAAAATATGTTGCCGAATTTGTGAACTTTGAGTAATCACAACGATCTATGCTGATATCCGATGTGGAACCACGGGACACTGCAACATTGTCTTCATTAGTTCCGGAAATATTCATGCTTTCTAAGTGATAGTCAACGAGCTTGTTAAGGAGGACTTTTACTTAAGTTTATTGACAGATACCTCATTTCTGGACAACTAATAGTTGGTATGGGATAATTGCTAGTTGTTTTGTGGGCTAAGAAACGATACAAGACGTATGAAACCAAATCTGTGTAATTTGGTCTTTTATAAAACATATCATGATGTGAAAAACGTTTTTAATTAGATAAGAACTATATGTTATTACCTATATTTTGAAAATTAAAATTTCTATAAACAAACTGACGTACAGAACCTGAATAAACATATAATAGCAATAATTAAAAAAAATCTTGTACAGCCAAACTATAATTAATATTTCCATCATTTCTATTTCTTTGTTAATCAATGAAAACATTAGAGGATACGCAGGTAAAACAAACCTGAATCCGAATTATTGAGTTATATAGCAAAAAGATGCATGTCAGTCATTACTTTACAGCACCGTTTCATAAGTGAGTCCCGTTTTTAATATTTCCTACAAAATCTGTATAAACGTACTTTTGTCAATAAACCTTATTGTCATATTGAAGATTAGTTTTCACTGATGAAACAAGCAATACTGTAACCAAATTAGTTCAGACACTTTCAGTAATAAGAATAATTAATTCTGCATCAAATTTTCCCGTACTACCATAAATCGTGTACTGAGTTACAGCCCGGGTCATTCCTCCTCGTAGGATTAATCTAGGGCTTTAACTTAGTACACGATGTTATGGTAGTACGGGACAGTATTTTCCCGGCCAGCGAAAGCTATATTGTTACATAGCCTAGCTGGCCGAGTGGTCTAGGGCGCTGGACTTAGTGCAGGCGGTGTTGCCATAGATGTCACAGCGGTACGAGTTCGAGTCCCACGGAGAGAACGACAAAAAAGTTGCTTCGCAAATTTGACAGTCCTAACATCGTTGGGATTTTTTCACACCATTCTATAAGTTTACGTTTACGTTATCTTCCCTGTATCAATTTGAACCGATGGAGCAGTGTAGCGAATAGAGTCGTCACATTCTGAGACGTTGTATATATATATATATATATATATATATATATAGAAAACCGACTAAAATAGTTTTGAAAAATCTAATGAATACAGAGTGACTTTGCAGGTAATAATTTTTACATGCAATTAGTGTTGATAGAGCTACACATTAAATTAATGCAAATGAAAGAAATATATATTTTCAACAATGTATAAATTGTTGAACAGGTACTAAGAAATAACCTGGTTTGGGCTTGTTTACACTTTTTATAAACCGCGAAATGTTAGCTAGGTGAAACTGTTTATATCGTATAGGCTGTTTAGAAATTGGAAACATTCCATATATGTAAATTTCTTTCTGTTATTTAATTTCATTTGTAAAAAACTTTCTGATTGGTTTGTTTTCCTTGAGCAAATCAAGTAATTTTTTATTACCTTGCTAAGTACTATGACGTCATTAACATTGATTTTTCCGCACCCTGTGATTCAAATAATCCCAAAATTGTATTTATTACGAATAAAGTATTGATATTGGGACTGTACACCATTAGAAATGTAATTATAAAGAATGTTCTTGAACAGGTTATATTCAATAACCTGGTTTGGGCTAGTTAACACTTTTTTAAAAACCGCTTAGCTGTCTTATTGTAAATTCCCTCCAACCAACAGGTTTAGTTGCCTAAATCAAAATATTATGCTATTGCGTATAGTCAATTTACAAATAAGAAACAAACCTTAAATGGGTACAAATCACAATTTTTAGAAATCTGTTCGTTATCGAAACGTTATTTTGCATGGTTTTATTTGAATTGAAGAGTGCTGACTGATGGACGTTAGCGATGTTAGAAAACCAATCCCATTTATACGAAATAACATGCTATACAAATGTTATTAACATTTTGTTTTTTTAAATGGGCAAACATGTAATAGCAAGTAATTTTCAATGACGATTTCTTAAATAAACGTAAATTGACAATTTAAAAGTGGTAACAATAGAATTTTGTTAAGTGATAATTGAAGATGACGAGTATTGTCTAAATGTCATGTAATCCGGATTCTCCCGTTCATATTTTATGTACCCAAAATATAAAACGTGTCAATATACATGATGATTATTTCACTCAAATCAATAGTTTTCGGAATGAATATATAGTTTAAAGTCAACATTTAGCATCAAATTATAGTCCTTCCTTAGCTATCAATTTTCTAACTTCTTATATTCTTAGGAGCTTACAAGTACTGTTTTTATCTTTATTGTTTTTATATTGATACACATAATCTGGGATTAGGCTGTATAAAAGCGTATAAAAGTTTATCATTGAAGGAAAATCAAAATGGTAACTGGAACATCAATAAAATCTAATCTAGTGCTTTTTATGATTATTTCAACATTTGGTGAGTATACTAACAAATAGCTATTCTAGATTTAATCATATTTAATTCGGATTGAATGAGAAAATTTCGATTTTGATGTCTCATACATGTAGCAGAAAATCGTAGAGAAATTGAAATATACGTGCAGCAGACTAAGTTTCGCCGGAACGTATATGATGAATAATTTCTTATATAATTTTCAGTTGCATTATATTTCTCGTGGACATGTTACCTACGTTATAAACCTAGTGTGCGTAGATTGCACCACTTGAAAATATATGTTCAGCCTGAGTCGAAGCCGACGACTGCCCAGAAGTACCCTCTGGTGAAAGGCTTATTATCTGTTATTTTGTCATCGAAAATGAGCTGAATTGCAAATCATCGGAATTGCACACAAAAATTATAATGCTTGAAATGACCTGTTTCCAGCCCGAGTATGGTACTTTTGGTACCAACTACAGACATGGATTTTAATTGTTTAAATTATTTTTTTCTATCTTTCTGATAAAGTAGAGGCTCAATGCACGTTTCTTTTATTGACCAGTGTCTATATACAGTACTTATGAGCAATTATCTTTATCTAAAATTAAATTTATTTCCCGTATTGTATGCAGACACAGATTTGATACAGATTTTTAATTTTGATGATCGATTGCGAACTTGTCCTCTCTTTCATTTCCATTCAGCTTTAGACCTATTCATTTTGAACAGTTAGTATATGCGACAAAATATGAATTTCAATCAGGTAGAAGAGAGAGTTTACACACCGGGCTATCGGGAAACTTCAACGGACATGGAGAAATAATGTAAGGACGTTCATTCCTTACATTGTTTTTTATCACATACAACAAATGTATGACATAATTAAAATGAAATCCGACCAACTATAAATATACTAAATCAAAACCAGTGTAAATTGTGGGGCAAGCGTAATTTGAAAACCAACAGGGAAATATAAAATTTTGTTAAATCAATTGATTTATAAAACTGTTTAATACATCTATTTAATGGTACTTACTGCCCATTATAGACTTCTGCTATAACTTTATACTTCATTATATTATTTTGCAATAATAGTGAGTAAAAAATCTCTTTGCAAGTAATATAAGCGTTATTCCCACAAATGCAAATCAAACGTGTGAAGGAGAAAATGACAAACAATAACAAACACGGTATATTGTAAATTTCAACCAAGAAAGTCATAAGAATGCATTTATTAGTCATGTTTAAAAAAGAACATTTCGGAAGCATCGATTGTCCTTTACTGTACCATTATTGATAAATAAACATGCAAGGATAAAATGGAGGAGAAGTAATATCAAAGCACTATCGAGAGGAATCCTTTAACAAGATATAGACGTGAACACCAACGGGTCAACTCGATATCTGTAACTCTTACTTTTAGCACTGCGATATTTTTTTGACATAATCATGAGCTCAGTTGTGCCTTTGGCAGCCATATTTGCAAAAATAGAGAATAAATCTTCAGTTCTTTTTTCTAGGACAAGTAGTAATGTCACGGTTCGAGCGATATGATAAACAAAGTTGGTACAGTGGAAATCAAACATGTAAAGAATCAGGCATGGAAATGGTCATAATTGAAAACGACGAGTCTGAAAGAGAGCTACTTGAATATCTCCGTAATACCTCTAAAACGTAAGATATTTCATTAAAACTTGACAGATTTTGATTGATATGTGTGGGTTAATTCGTTCTACATCCTTAGGGCAAAACATAATCTATGAATGAATGGATTTGATTAATTGTCATTTACTTTAAAAATCATCCTTAAAATAAGCCTAAAATGGTTATAAAAAGTGGGTTAAATCTAAGTTTTTCTGCGCGCTAACGCTGCCTCTTCCAATGCGGAGTGAATATACCAGTGTTGATTATGGAGGTATATTGTTGCACAGGGAAGGGAATGTTATGATATTAAAACAAAGAGGTTTCTTTTATCATTAATCTTAATGTTGAGATGACCACTGTTGTCAAATTCGAGCTGTAGGAAATATTATATTATTTAATATTTTTTCAACGAGAGGGAGTTTCTCATGCGTATATCGAGATGAGCATGAGAAACTCCTACGAGTTGAAAAAAAGTATTTGATAATCTGTTTTTCGCTGTTTTGCTGAAGTGTAAGGTATCAGTCTTCTTTTATTTGTATTTTCCTGGCCTATATATGTAAATTTGATAAGCGCTGCACAGTTTTCTTTCGGGACTATTTTTCGGCGATGTGCAAAGTGACGTCACGTATATTGTTCAGCTGTGATACACATCATTTAAAAAAAAAACAATGACGCTCGCGTTTAAAATTTGTGGAATCATTTAGGAATGTATTCATTATTATCGGGTAAGTTACTGTATTTAATCATTTTCCATTATAAAATAGAAAATAATACCACAAATTAGCCATTATTTCATATCCAGTAAACAAACCGACGGTTATTTAGGTCGCTGTTGCTTGTATGTCACGCGAGGACATAGAAACTAGCGATAATTTTCATTCTCATTCGACTGGCGTGAGATTAAAAATTATCATATAGCAAGATCAAACGGATTTGAAACAAAATAGCGATAACCAAAAGATACAGAACAAACTGTTTCTGTAGTGTCCTTTATCTTGAGCTCTGTCGGATATATTGAAGGTAACCATTTACCAAAAGAAAGTTTGTTGATTGACAGTACATCATCAATATGTCTGTATTTAAAGTTAAAGGATTTTGCATCTTATATATGTTTATTCCTTACAAGATTCTGTAGAAATTCAGTCTCGTATGAATACAAAAACAAATCGACTAGTAGTGGGCACAGTTAGGCCCATTGAAATACCAACTTGTTGTTGAAAAATACTCTTTCAAATTTGACAAATATGATGTCAATGAAGAAGTCAAGAATATCGCAAACCTGCCTTTCTGTATAGCACATTTTACCCTTTTGCAATGGTTTAGAAAAGTATGTGGATTCTTAACCAAGAACAACATAAATTGTCAAAGCTGTAAAAGATTTACGAATACGTCCTTTCAAACGAGATTTCAATTTATCTTGTGGCAACGTAGTGTAAGGAGTTGAGAGGTCAAAAGTTGCGAGAGAACTAGTTTCCACATATATCTCATGTAATGAGGAAAGGCATTCAAGTGCCTTTAGGTCGTTGAAAACGGACTTAGGTCTTTTATTGACACATATCTTGATATTGTCAATACTATTCCGTACCAACGATTGGATGGTACGTATCGAATCTGACAAGGACTCGATTTCTGGTTATTGGTCCTTTTCTCTCTTTATCCATGATCTGGCATAATCTTCAACAGTATCCATTATGGTTTTGAAATAATGTGTCCAATTGAGGCGCTGTGGTTCTCTGAATTTAGGACCATGAGAAACTACCTTTCTGGTCGACAATATTTGTATCGATTTGGAGTACAAGTGATCCAGCAAACAATTTGGATACCCATTAAAACGGAATGTAATTGTGTGCCACTTTTGGCCGGCCTGCGTTTATAACCGTTTAAAGCAACATTGTAACAAGAGCTCATAAATAGGAAAAAGTAGCCAGAATATAGTTTTTTCATATATCTGTTTCCATTAATTAAATAGTGAACTTTTCTAAAAAAAATTCTGACTTCTAGGATTACTTACGCTTGCTCGTTCTAAATGAACCTGAAATTATAGAGACACTTGACACACCTTTACCTGAGTTATACCAAGACCTTTATTTATAAATGAAACACTTAGTGATAATAATATTAAAATTATAAATTTCTCATGTCTTAGTGGTTATTGCAAAAATGTATGGAGTATGCATTCCACGTGTAATGTTACCGTCGTGCATGTGGTTAGTACACTGATTTTACCAGTAAAGAGAAGATACTAATAAGCTTAAAAACCTATCAAATAGGCTTCTAAAAAGAGTATCCGCAGCCTTATTGATACTATTACAACAGACGTTTAATAGGCGTCATCGCAATTTGAGTGACCGATTCGAAGGTTCTATTACACATATGAGATAATATGTCTTTTATATACATTTTGTATTATGATCGTTTCTGTTCCTGTCTGCGTTTTGGCCTTGTCTTGTGGCTTTAGATGTTTGCTTTGAATGCTTCATTGGTATGACTTTATATACAAAATATATAAAAGCGGAGTGACAAAACGCAAGGAAATATGTGGATAAAACAATACAAACACGTTAAATTGTCAATAAGTGGCGAATAAAACACAGCGCACCAAATAATTATAAGTCCTAAAAGAACAATAAAAAGCTTGAACCCTACTAACCATTGGTGATAAACGCGTGTGCTCCTGTTTCTAGCAAGTCAAATTGCTGCTCTTTGAAGGCCAAATGGTGAGAAAAAGGGCGAATATCTATGAAAGATTTAGATCGTTTGTCTTATTGGAAACGGAAATTCTACCAATGTATGATGATGACGTCACGACCTTTAAGAGGGACAATCTAAATACTTTGCCATTGTATTATTATCACAGAATACTTCGCAGGAGAACCACATCTAGACAAATTATGTAGTGGTTGCAATTTCTATCAAAAATAAGGTTCGAGTAAAGACAAAAAAATTTTTTTGTATTTTTTATGGATTATAGTTATCAGTTTTTATTGATGGGAATTGTTAATGAATATATTAAACACGTCTTTCGCTTGAGTTTTTAACCTGCAAATCATCGTCTCCTATACAAATACACAGTGTTTCAATTGCAGCTGTGCTGTATTTTGTATATGTACATATGTTTCTTCTATTTTAGGCCATGACACAGAAACATAATTTTTTATTCCATATGGCCTACACATATTTATCATTGTTTTTATGATTGTACCTTAGGCTTTTTTGTTTATATTGTTTTAAGGGACAACTAAAATTGACTTGAATATACTAAGGGCCGTTAACTTGAAATACCAGGGGACGAACTGTGATTCGTTTTTTTTTTAATTCCAAAAATTATCATGTCTAAATTTCACCCAATACACTAAATTAATCCTAAAACTGACAGATGTCTCTAATACACTTCATTCTGAGTAAATAACGTAACTGATATTCTAGCCCGACATCCAAATATGGGTTGAAATTTAATTTCTGCCAAGTACCACGTTTTGTTTGACTCATTAAATCATAATTTATAAATCTACTTATTTTCAGTGGATTGTATTTGCATGATGTGTGATGCATTTGGTTTTGTTTGTTTTGTTTTCTTTCATAAAGATTAATTGACATGTTTTAATTTATTTCGAACCAAGATCTTTTATTTTTTGACTGTTATTATTCTTATCTGTATTTGTATCTCAAGATCATAACTTTGCATCACATGGCTGTTATAGTAATGTTCTTAATTTAGAAAAAAATATTGTACTTTTTTTAGTAATGATCAGTTTTGGATAGGGCTGATTTGCGACCAATTGCAACAGAAATATATGTGGACTAACAACAACACGCTAGGAATATTTCATCGACTTAAATCACCAAACGAATACAATGACTGTTCAAATTTAGATCAGAATAGCATGTGTATACATCTACATGCCTGGGTAGATGACCAAGATTGGCAGCCGGCTGATTGCAATAGTCAGAACTATTATGTACTGTGTACTCAGCGTAGGTTTTATTAACTTTTGTCAAATGAACAATAACAACAACAAATACACACACACACACACACACACACAACGAAGATACCAGTATGCTCAATCCATGTTAACCAATACCGATGGAGACAACATGCATGAAGTGAAGCTCTTAATATAACCTTCAACCTTAAAATAATACTGGCCGTATTTGCATTTATTTTCAGCAACTACAATAATCTAGTTTCATTGAATACACTATTGGTTAAAACAAGAACGCCTGTTATATAGAATTGTTCATTGTGTTAAAAAAAAAACAGGCAAAAAGTTGTAACTGTCAATTCTGATTAAGTCATTCAGATGGCATGAAATAACATTATATTTTTGACACACACACACACAAAGAGTACAAAAATAAATGGCAATGAGTTGATTTAAGATGGTCAAATTCGAGATATGTCTCTTGTTTTAGCATGACAGTACTGTATGCTAGTGGACTTAATTGACATTACCTGATATGTAATTCTTTTTTTTTATGTTTGAGCTTTATTGATTACAGCTCTTAAATTGTATAAACGCCACACTTACACCATATACCATGCCCATCCCCCTTTGTCCCATTCATATTCCACATTGAGAATTCCCAATTCCCCATAGAAAAATTCCCATCCCACCTATAATCTCCCTTGCAAGTTTTTGTTTTATCAAATATTTACATCATCAGATAATTTTTTTTACATTTTGGAATTCTTCAACACTTTAGCTGTTATTTTAAATTAAATTTAATTCATTTGATCTTTTCTACAGATATTCTAAAACTATGTCCTCCATACTCCCCATTCACAATCCCAATCCTTCCATACATAAATCATCCCCATTTCCATCTCAATTCCATATCCCCCATTCCCCATTCCCATATTCCCATGTACCATAGAATAGGAATCTTTAACCATACAAGTACTGTACTGATTCTAATTTTAACTCTTATCATATGTATATGATTCTAATTTTAACTCTTATCATATGTATAAGATAACCAATTTGGAACTCGTCTACTTTTTTTTACAAACAATTTCACGCCTCTGACATAATACGGGTAATATATAAGAAATCACGTACGAAATCGGGAACTTATAACACATGTGATATAATTAATTTCGACAGGAATTATTGCAAATATTAAAAAAAAACGTGTTAATGGTATTCAATATATAAATGAAGATACACAAAAAGATAACTTTTTATGAGCAACTCGCTGGGTGTTTCTAAACAAGCAGAGGATACTTACCCTACCGGTGCACCTCATCGATGCTCGCAGTTCTTAGTGGCGTCCGAGTTGCTCATTTACTTTTGATACTTTGTATGTATTATTTTAGTTACTTCATGGTCTTTCTTGTATGTGTCTGTTTTCCATGTCTGGTCTTTGTCCATGTATTACATTCTTTTGATTTCCGCTTGACATGATTATTACACTAATTGATAAAAAAGGGGTGTCGTATTAAGTTGATGCCCTTGCGTATAAATCAGGTGATAGAAAATTTGTATCGAAGATTAAATATAATGTTGGCATCTTTTCTCACAGTAAAACTTGTCATTTCAAAATTATAAGAAAATATACATGTACAATGTGTGTGAAAAATAGATGAAATAGAAATAGCTTAACATAAAGTAATAATATTTGTGAAAGTTGGCAATCAAGTGACCCTATGATAAGCGGAACATTACAAACTGAATTATATTTAAAATGCAATGTTTTAAAAAGCCATCTTTTCCAGACTTGAATATTTTAATTAACATAACTGTTGAAGTCTTAGGCATGTTAAACAATAAAACATTAAAACGCAGAAAACCAATAGTAGATAAGCATAATACACATTAAATTTGTAATGTCTCTTTAGCGATTTCACAATACATGTATATTTTGTCTTGAAGGGGAGCAAAGATTGGGTACAACCATTGCAACATCTCAACAAATCCAGAGTAACGGCACGAAGGCTGTTGTATTCTGTCCTCAAAAAGCTCCTAGTTTGTGTTATTGTCAAATAATCAGAAAAATCAGCCCTTCGTCGATACACCAAACTAAAAATTACCTTTACGTCATTGATAAGAAAAAAACTACATCCTATATCCGGAAGCATCAATCAGCGTATGACGGAAGGCTTTCATCAAAACTAATAGGATGCACTGGATTAGCTGTTATTGTGACTGTTGCGCTCCTAGTAGTTTGTTCCGATATTCAACATTCTGCTCAACGGAAGCCCCGTCGAAATCGGAAAACAATGCTTTGACCTTTGCTTAATGTCTTAATGTTGAAGAACCATTGCACTATCATCGAAAACCATAGGTAACCAATTGTTGCCTTACTGCATCATCAGTCGATTGATTTTAACTTCTTATACATAATTCATAAGTTGATTTTATTCGGTTCGTCACGATTTTCTATCGGGATTTCAACCTATCAAAATGAAACTTTGGTAGATATTTTTGACGTAAATATAATGAAAGGGACCCAGCAATGATGAATATAGAAATATATTAACCTCCTGTGTACATTAGAGTTACTTTGTATATATTATTTTAGTTACTTTATGTTCTTTGTGTATGTTTGTTTTCCGTGCCTGGTCTTTGTCCCTGCATTACATTCGTTTGATTTCCGCTAGAACCTTGGTTCCCTTGATTACTCTTTCATTACTACCTAGATTTAATCCACTAATTCGTTTGAAATGCTTGTACCAAATCAGGATCATTGCGGTACCGCTTTCCCAGGTGATATAATATCTAATTTGTCAGATTTGTTATATGCATGAATCTTCCTTGGATGGATTGTAGGACGACTGACGAAACCAAGACACAGTGATATTTTCAACATCAACATCAACCAAACACTATACAAGCTCATCACATATGATTTTCTTACATAATGAGAATTTTACATAACCAACAAATCGATATAAAACAATAACATTTTATTTAAATCAATCTAAATCAGTAAATATAAAACTAGTATATAATAAAACTAATTAAAACTATCAAATCCAAACCTAACAGTAAATAAACATGAAGTTACAAAAGTTCTTGTGATAATAAAACCCCAACACATACAGGAATTTAATACTGGACAGCACGAAAAATCGTACACAAGAAATGCAACCTCTTTCAAAGCCACACACCAAAATTGAAATCGATCCATCCGCTTGGTTTAATGGTTTTTGCGATGAAACCTTTGTCCATCATTTAATGTAGTGCTAAAGTACCACGAAACAGGATATGATTTCGGACAACACCAAGAATTTATCTATGAACAAACCCATTTTTGTAATCAATTTATCTATTGGGAGCTGGGATAATTGTGACGAAATTCAGACTGACAAACGGAGTGAAAGAAGGACGAACAAGTTGATTCTACTTCACTACCCGTTGAGTGGGGGTAAAAATGATGTATAATTATAAGAATTTAAAAAGTGATATTTACTTTTTGTTTTTGCTTATTATATCAAAAATCTATCGTGTTCACATTAATTGTTATTCCAATTTGTGGTTACATAATTATTTTTTCTTTTAATTATAGTGTCTAAATAATTATTGATGCGGGTAACAGAAGAATGACTGTTTGAAACTTTAAACTACCATTTCAATATCTTGTAGTGTATCTTATCGAAAGTTTTTCCCAGTCTTTCATGAAAACCATTAGTATTTTCTGCATGTCATTCTATTCAATTTGCAGTTTGTGTTATGTTACCATTCTATAAAAATATATGTATGATTATGATACTAATATATTTATTTTGAATCTTCAATAAGCACCAAAGTACGTTCTTTGAGAGGAAACTATTAATATTACTTGTATCGTTTATTTGCTAAGACATAGCAAGTACAAACTAACATGCAGTTTAAGTTTCTTCTGAGGTATTTTTGAACTGCCTAATAAAGGTGCTAAAGATTGTGATGGAATTTTAAAACATGCATCACTTCATTGGATTTATGTTTTACCTCATAATTGGTAAGTTGGTTATTAAATGTTAGTTCTAAAAATTATTGTTTACGGATCTGTAGCTTAACATTATCTTCAATTACATGTACGGGTTGAAATACATGCAGTCGATGGTCAATGTATCGAAATAAATGTTAACATGACATTTTTTTTTCATTTATTGTAATTTGTATTATCGTACAATTAGGCTTCTAGGACAGATTATATTGCTACAATATTGATGTCATCACAGAAGTCATTATGAAGTCGTGAATCTTTACGATGTATTCATTTGCACCATGCAAACTGATTTGTTCAACGTGTCATAGTATTCATTTCCTTTTTTGACTACACCGGACATTTTTATTAGAAATTCGCCAGGTGTTTCTAGAAAAGAGGACGATTACCCTACCTGTGCCCATGGTACATGCTCCCTGTTTTTAGTGGAGTCTGCTAATTTACTTTTGTTACTTTGTATCTATTATTTTGATTATTGTATGGTCTTTGTTGTGTTTATCTATTTTCCATGTCTGGTCTTTTCCCCTGGATTATATTATTAATCATTTCCGCTAGAATCTTGGTTCCATTGATTACTCTTCCATTAACAATTATTTAGTAGTTTAGATTTGTATCATCAACAAAATGATGAAAAGCTTATATTTTAATTATCTATTTTCACTTTTGTCCTTAAAATAGTTGTCACTACACACATCAGAAGAGGATTTGTAAACATTAAAGAAATCGTTTACAACATGCATTCTCCTAAAAAAAGAAATAGTGAGTGCGAGAGAAAAATCGGCTAGATTGTCAAAAGTCACAGGATTTATTGTGAGAGTTTAATGCCGAAAAAAAGTCACTTTGACTTTCGCTTCTGCTGTCGTTTATTGTGGTGTGTTTTTATTGTTAACACATAATTAAATAAATATAATTTTCGTTAGAAGTTTGTTTCGGAATATAGATAAGTGCGCATAAATTTTTTAGCATTGTTCGTGCGTTGAAAACTACTTCATTTAGAAAAGGTCAAACTGCAGTAATTAGCAGTCAAAGTAAATTACACAGACCTGTCGCATTATTACTCCGAATCGCACTCCTAAAGAGAAAGTTCATACATGATATTTACCAATGGTAGATAGGGCAATCGAAGTTACCTTACTTATCAGAATTAGAGAAAGCAAAGCATATATCTTTCAACCTGTGATAAAATCAAAGCGATGTAAATGTGACATCATTTCTTCTTTATCAAGACTTTTGTTTTATCTCTTCTGCTAGGCCAATTAGTGTCACAAGTTATTAAACTAAATGGTTTACATAGCTGGAATGATGGCAAACAACTGTGTGAAGATTACGGAACGGGAATGGTCATCATCGAAAACGAAGAAACTGAAGCTGAATTAATCAATTTCCTTGAATCTCAAGAATGGAGGTAAGCTTCTTCTTACAGGATTATGCATTGTGTGAGGCACATTTGCCTTTGTCCTGTTGACTTGTACGTTATGTATTAAGTAAGGCTCCGATTTGTTGTGTTTCACTATAAACTTAATTAACACTCTGCCTAGAATTATTTAAGTTGAAGAAACGAAATGTAATATTCTCTAAACTTTTATTATATATAACATTCACAAAAACATGTAACAGATGTTTGAAGTTCAGCACAGCCCCTATTCACTGTTTGTAGGAGTTTCTTCTTCTCTCATGTCAATTAAGACATCTCGATTAAAACAAACGTTGATAAATGATAATCAGACTGAACCGTTATTATTTTAAATATTTTATATTTTTTAATTGTTATGAAATTCTGAGTACTTCAGGGTTATAAAACAATTGTTCTATTCGTATAACCTAACTTGGTATCTTAGTCACGCCCCCTAACTACGGAACTACTTCAAAGGTGTATCAATGCACCAAACATGTATTTAAATTACAAACTAGCTACCGATTGACAGTTGACAGTATTGATCCACGTTAAAAATACGTAGATTCATAGTAGACAAAAAATATTGTCTTGTTTTTTTTAAATTTTTTATCAACTGTTGGTTACATTATTGGATATGAATGGCTTTACCTCTGTTTACAATGCACGAACTGTGCAGCGTAAACCGAACCAAGGTACTTTTTATCAAAATGTTATCAAGAAAACCAATATCATAGCGGAAGTTAAAATATGTAATCAAGGGAAAAGACAACACATGGAAAACAGACACACAGCAACGAATTTAAAATAAACAAAATAATAAGTACAAAACAACAAAAGTAAATGAGCAGATGGGACTCCACTAAAATAAAAAAACTAACAAGGTGCATCGGTAGGGTAGTCGTCCTATATTTTTTAGAAACACCTGGCAAGTCGCTCATAAAAAGTCAGGCCCAGGCCAAACGAAAGGGGAAAGGAAACTATAACACGTTGAACAAATAGGTTCTCATGGTGCAGATGAATACACCGTAACGACGCACATGTTCATGATAATCACCATAAAACTTATGTAGTGATAACTTCAAACTTGCATCAACATAACCCTTATGATTGAACGAAAAATTGAAGACAATCCTTAATGTAAGCGTCAGTCTTTGTAAGAATCAGGCAGTTAGTGAATCATGATATGAAAAAAAGTAACCATTGTGATTGTATAATTTAGTCCATGGGCTGGGAGGGTCACATTGAAACTGAAAAATAGCGTCTGAAATGAGAAGATATGTTAGATACATCACTAATTTAAACAAAATTACCCAACGTGTCTATTGTACACCCTTTATTTGCCAAACATTCACATTTAAATTCATGTTGAGGCATTTATTTCATGGGTAGGGGTGTCATTTTTCCACCTAACATGACATCAAAATGTTCAAATATGTATTGCTTAGACTCATTTTGAAGCTTAGACATAATATTAATGTGCTGTGTCACATAAAAGCTTGTTTAAACTACGTAATTTTGAAAAAAAGAGAATATCGGGTGATATAGAAGAAAATTCTGAAATTCTTAAATTTCCCATTTTTCCGATTTTATAGTAATTGTCACCCAAAAAGGATAACCTTAGCCACTGAATTGATCAGATATGTTTTGTACATTTTAATCTTAATTATAAATGCTTAAAATATGAGTTAAAAACTCTTGGTATGATGTGAATGAGAATTCTGTGTTATACTGTGATGAGTTTTCTAGGTGTTGCGGTTATATTTTTACCATTTTTTTTTTTAATCTTTCTTGAAAATCAGTTTTTATGGTTTATTTACGTTGAAAATAACATTATCTATCGAATGATACCAATGTTGAGACGTTTCAGTCGAGTAATAACTTATAGAGTAGAATTTATCTGACTTTTACGGAAAATTCGAAAATCCCATTTTTTGCATTTTTGGATACATTCTCACAACGAAAATCGGCAAAGTTCATCAAAAGAACCCCAGAAGTATAAATTGTAATAATAGCAGAAAATACCAAATAACCCATTTTTTACTGAAGCATAAATACTCTAGTGGTTTTGACATTGAAAAATATGTCAATTTAAGCAATTTTTCGGCGGAGTATGGGTATATTTTATTCATTTTACTCCAAAACGCTAGGTTTACTGCAACGATATTGGTACCATTGTAAAGCTGAAACATTGGGCTACATGATAATATATATACATATGTAGGTTTTTTTCGTATTGAAGAAAGAAGAAGTTCGTAGAATCAAAATACTCAAAAAATAGATTTTTTCCTCAACGAGGTATAAAAAGTAGCCGAAAAATACAAAAATGCTTCTGTGAATTTTTTAGCGACAAAAATATTCTGAAATGGGAGGTATAAGGGTACCTGAAAATCAAAGTTTGGTTGATGAGTGGGGGGAGGAGGGTGCACGGGGGTTATCTCAGCCCACGTACTATTTCGACTACTGTGAAAGTACTTTAATTCGTCGGTACCAATTTTCGTGGATCATGTGAGAAACACAAGTTCGTGGATACTTAAAATTCGTGGTTTTGCAGTTTTCGGTACACACATTAATGGGAGTCTGCTATTCGTTGGGAAGTAAATTTCTTGGTTCGACCTATCCACGAAAACCATGAAAATTGGTACCCCACGAAAAATAGTACTTTCACAGTATTTGCAGCATCAGATTCAAGAATAACAGATAAGATTTTCAATATCATGTTGGACCATTGAGTCATTGAAATGCACTGAAAATGAAATTTCAAGGGCAGATTACTCTTTAGAAAACCTCATTTCTCTAAGATTCTATTCAAACATTTCTGCACAAAGCCAGTAATGCTGAGATCTACTAATGGTCTTCACAAATAGATAAAGTATCCATGAGTAATATTATATTGTTAGATCGGTGGGGTTTTGACATTCATGTTTCGTTTCTTTTTTTTTCCCACTTTGCCTGATTCTTACAAACTCTTACTTTTAAATGTTTCAGTTATATATCAAATTCAAGCGAATTGCCATTTTCCTCCAATTCTTTCTTATTTGAACCCAATTGTAACATATTCAGTAGATAGGGAATATTATTTTGGTATTTTTTTCAAAATTACATATAAGCAAAGACCTCATTTCCTATAACACAACAGTTAACCTTTTGTGATAATGTGGTACCAAAATAGTTTGACACCGTTACTTATATTTACCGCGATGAAGATAAACAAAGCACTCCAAGTGTCGTTCATATGATAATCTAATTCTAGGTTAGTATTCAACAAGCTGTAGGTATGACAAAGGGACATCTAACACTTTTTCGCTAAACTCATTTTACTGTAGTGCAGATCAGTTTTGTTTACAGGACTGATAAGTGACACCTAATTTATTTTGATACAGAGCATTTATAGATAGGTCTTGGATGTAATCCCTCCTTTTATTTTAGTCCAAACGAGTTTTGGATTGGGTTGATTTGTGATCCGCTAAGTGAGAACTTTACATGGATCAACAATAAAACACTTGGACCATTTGATCGACTTACAGACAATTCACATGAATGTTCGAAATCAAATACCATAAATAAATGTGTACATGTTCATAAATGGAGAACGACACCAGGCAGAAAAGAATGGGTACCAGTTGATTGTGAAACATCAACTTATGAAGTTTTGTGTTATCAGTGTAAGTTTTCATGTTTATGTTTCAAACATTAAAAATTTACTACGACTCAAAATAAATATACACTTTACACTGTAACTCATGCTATAGGTTATCTTGTAACTACAAACTACTGTTTACATGACACTGCAACAGATTTTGAACCAATCTTCTACCAGGATACAACATTAAATCTATATTCTAGGAACGTTTTTCGTAAAACTGGTAAGGATATTAACTATAAAAGTAATCAACGGAAACCAAAGTTCTAGCGGATATCAAAATAATGTAATTCAGTGACTGAGACCAGACATGGAAAATAGACGAACACATAAAAAAAAAAATAATAACATAAATAATGTATACAAAGTGAGAGGGTTGACGATATCCGGGAATAACTCCAGTCATCCTTTGATGGTTTATGATTATCTATGCATGACAAACAAGTCTCGCTATAAATAATGCTTTAGTCTTTTTGAGTGCTGTCTTGATATGTATATCTTCAGTTTTTTATATATCATCGTATTTTATACGATTTGGCAATGTTTCTCAATGCTGATGTCTGCTGATTTTGGAGCTTTGTTTATTTTCGCCTTTATTGTGTTGTCAGCTAATTTGATCATTACAATGTGCCCTTGTGTGTTAACCATTTAAAGATAATGATAAACCACAAAAACGTTTTAAAACATATATACGGTAATATTTAAAAGGAAGTAACTCAAGTATTCCTATTTAAGATCCCATTTGGCTATGAAAAACATCGTCTAGTTGGATTGACATGTACATAAAAATGCTTAAATTTGAAGATCGCAATCGAAACCGGGTGATGGCAAGGAATTCCACGAGATAAGCAATTATTCGTACTATGTAGAAAAAACCAAATGAAGATAAAATCAAACAATCAATTGTTAACGAAACATCATTCTTCACTTATTAAAGCAACATGAGTCAATCGATATTTCTGTTCATTTGCTTTTGTTACTTTGTATGTATGATTTTAGTTACTTTATCTTTTTTGTTCTTATATGAGACCTGTCCAAAAATAGCGAATGGAAAGTCTGAAAAGTTGCTTTGTGCTTTTCATCAACAGCTCAACAGTCAAACACTACAGCAGATCAACAGTCAAACACTACAGCAGCTCAACAGTCAAACATTACAACAGCTACACAGTCAATCACTACATCAGATCCACAGTCAAATGCTACGACAGCTCAACAGTCACTCTTTACAACAACTCTGCAGCCAAACACTACACCAGCTCCACAGTCACACACTACAACAGCTCAACAGTCAACTATTACAACAGCTCCGCAGCTAAACACTACAACAGCACAACAGTCAAGCAGTACAACAACACAACAATCAACCACTTCAACAGCTCAACAGTCAACCAATACAATGGCGCAACAGTCCACCACTGAAATAGCTCAACAATCAACCACTTCAACAGCTCAACAGTCATCCACTTCAACAGCTCAACAGTCAACAACTGTATTTGCTCAACAATTGACTACTACAACAGCTCAGCAGTCAACCAATACAACAGCTACACGATCAAACACTGCAACAGCTCTACAGTCAAATACTACAACAGCTCAACGGTCAACCATTACAATTGCTCCACAGCCAAACACTCCAACAGCTTCACTGTCAAATACCTCAATAGCACAACAGTCAAGCACTACAACAACACAACAGTCAACCAATGCCACAGCTCGACAGTTAACCACTGCAACAGCTCAACAATCAACCACGTCAACAGTTCAACAGCCAACCACTACAACAGCTCAACAGCCAAAAACTGCAACAGCTCCACATCGTTCGACTGAATTAAATAAACAGGTTACCACTGTGACGGAACAACAGATCATTTTTGCATCTGAACCCGAACTATCAACTCAAAAATATCAACAGCTTATATTTACTACTACGTCAAAACAACAGCCTGTTTCAACAACTGGTTCAAATTTAAAAGTTACGACAGAACTGGATCAAAGGTCTACAAACAATATTAATGGTAACCCGTGTATAAATTATAAAATTATATTATTAATATGGGGTAGGCATTGCCTAAAGCAGCGAGCCAGTGAACTATACCATACGTGTACCATCAGTGCGAGACTCGTAAAAATAATAAAGGACATTAATAGAGTTGGGGTGGGGGGTCCACCCGGATGAAAATGTTTGCTTTGCGAGTGCAAATTTTTTATTTATATTTAAGCAACAAGCAAAATCAATATTTCTATTTGAAAATCTGTCTTGTTTATTAATGGGGAGTTTTTTCTTTAATAAATGAATAACTTGAACAATTTTTTTCCCACAATTCCAACCCAGTACCCCCTTTCCGCTCTCAAAATGGTCAATAACTTTATAGCACTTCGCAATACTGTACATTATTTTTAAAACCTTAAGGGCATCTCTAGCAATATCCATTTCGGTTTTGACCTGTCAGATCAATCTGTACGGATACCGGAAATATTACAGTTCTCCACGGATAGTGGGAATATTTTACACATATCATGTGACGCAAACTAAATGCAGACGACAGCTGCAAAGTCCAAACAAGAAAATGATTGCCTTTCCTATCTTAGAAAAGCTATGCCTCGATTTTGATAATACAATTTTTTTCCAAGGCGCGGTTAGATTTTTGACAACAGCAACAGTGAAACAGAGGAGATACACGTACGTACGCATCCATGCGTTACCCGAAGTGTTTATAAACATAACATTCACTTCTTTAAATAAGTAAAAAAAAATAGAAGAAGACTTAAAAACTATCAGAAAAGTTGAATTTATTTTTATTGAAACGTAATCTTAACCTTATTTTTTTATTTGTTTGATTGAAGGAAATGATGAATTTTCTCCGTAAGGACTGTCACTTTTTGTTACTTCCGGGATATGACTTTTTTTCGTTAGTATATCGTGGAACCTTAAGTGAAATTTAGAAAATACATGACATAACCGTAGAGCTCACACCGCTTCACGGCACTCGCTATCAAAACTACACAAATATCATTAAATGTCAAAGATTTGTTGATCCACATTCTACAATTTAAAAATGGAAAATAATTTGCTGTAACTATAAATGTGCCTAATTTGTAATTATTTTTTTTTAAATTACAGAATATTAATTTAAATTCCCTAATACTTTCATTGCATGCTTACAAACACTATGCATATATATATATATATATTTATATGTTTGTTTTTGCCAGGACAACACAATATCCATACGACCAGAGTAACATCTGACCGGATTAAGGATTTGTCTATCACAACATGTGTGCAAGAAAATCTAGTTACTTGTGAGTGCAACAACATTAGAAATACTAGTCCTGCTTCTGGGAATCATACTTCTGATTTCCTTTACGTCATCGACAAGACAAAAACTAGCGCCTATATTCGAAGACTTCATTCCGCGTACGATGGAAGAGTTTCATCAATATTAATTGGATGCACTGGAGTAGCTGTAATAATATTTATCGTTGGTTGTATTGTTTGTTCTGATATTCAGATGTACATATTACGAAAGCCCAACAAGAAAAAATATAAAAGAAAACCAAAGATTGACCGTTAAAAGGTCAAAATTATACTATTCTCTGGGACATTATTTATAAAAAGGACACTCACTTCCCTACAAATATTTTCTGTTTGTTGTTGTTGTTTGGTATTGAAATAATTGATCGACAAATGTTTGTTCAGAATTTGTCTAAAATGCAAAACTACAGACAACCGGTTAATCAGAACATGATGATGACAATAGAAATATTTCGATAATGACTCTAATCTATAATAAAAACAATGTAAGGAATAACTAACACGTTGAGCGAGAACTGACAAAAGCATTTATGTCTTAAATTAAAAACAAATTTCATCTAACATTTTTAGAAAGTCGCAAAACATGTCCGATTTACAGCATTAATTCAAAATGGAAAATAGTGAATGGCATTTACATCGATTTGGTTTTATTTTTCTTTATTTTGTTTTTATTTTGAAGCGTTTTATTTTCGTTTGTATTGTTTTGTCTTGTTTGTTAAAAAACGATACCGTTCTAGCGTCAGATATTATAAATTATTTTTATTGTTCGGCATTTGACGAATTGTGAAGAAAATAAATAATAATTCAATCATAATGTCCACACAGTCATCAACAGATAAAGACGATAACAGTGCAATGACCTGAAATAAATCTGTTAAACAGTCGAGGAAAAGAACCGCGGGAAAATGCAAGGCTGTGCCCTTTCGTATATCAAAGTATTTTTGTCAAGTCAGTGTAGTTATTGTCTTTTTACTGCAACAAGCTATAAGAGAAAAACCACGGAAGTAATCAACGTTTTGTGGAGATAATGGAAAACCATAAATCTGTAATATCCTTTTTTGGTCTCCCTACCAAGGACAATGATTGTGGTTTACCGTCTATGTACTAGATTCCTTAACTACTCAATAATCTATACAAACAACTTTGCAAAAATGGATCTGTATAATGTACCACCACACCCCTCTGTCAAAACGTTTAAATTCTATACTCACAGCTGTCAAAGAGGGTCTATAGGCTTACCGCAACACTTCTGATTCTCGTACTGGTATCAATTCAATATGGATCCTAAAACATTCGAAATATCTTTGGAGAAAATCAGTTCAAGACTATTATCAGAATATTATAGCATTAGAACCTATGATTTTTCAACACTGTATACTTCTATTCCACATACTCAGTTCAAATCACGACTTAAAAACATTATACATCGTTGTTTTTTCCAAATGAAGATGGTACACCTAGATGCAAATATATAGCTCTTGGTAGAGATTCTTCATACTTTGTAAGAAATAATACCAAATCATAATCCAAATATACAGAAGAAAATGTTTACAAAATGCTGGAATCTTTAATCGACAACATATTTGTTCGGTGTAGTTGACGTGTTTGTAAACAAACGGTTGGCGTTCCAATGGGAACAAATTGTCCTTACCTATTCATTCACCTTCTTAGGCTGACTTTGTAGCTGATCTGATCCGAAAGAAAGAATATTGTTTAGCTAGATCCTTTTATCTCAGTTTCCGCTATATAGATGTCGTATTATCTTTAAACAATCCTAATTTTGGGCATTTGATACATAGCATCAACCCCAAAGAACTTGAGATAAAGGATACTACAGAAACCTTAAACTCAGCCACATTTCTTGACCAACATTTGGAAATCGATGGTAAAGAAAAACTATTGACCAAACTTTACAACAAACGTGATGACTTTTCATTCAAAATTGTCAACATTCCTTTCATCTGTGGCAACATCCCTTCAGCACCTGCGTATGGAGTGTTCATATCACAACTCATACGTTATGCCAAAGCTTGCCGAAACTACACATACTTTTGAATCTTTCTAGAATTTTAACAAATGAGCTTCTGGAACAGGGTTATGTTGCTACAAGATGGAAGAAATCACTGCAGAAGTTTTATGGTCGCCATCATGAACTCGTGAATCGTTACGGTGTATCCATCTGCACCATGAAAACGGATTTGTTCAACGTGTCATAGTTTTCCTTTCCTTTTTCGTCTACCCCGGACCTGACTTTTTATGAACAACTCGGCTGGTATTTTTAGAAAAGCAGAGGACGCTTACGCTACCGGTGCATCTGGTCCATGCTCCCAGTTTTTAGTGGAGTCCGAGTTGCTAATTTGCTTTTGTTGCTATGTGTATATTATTTTAGTTACTTTGTGTTCTTTGTTGTGTATGTCTGTTTCCATGTCTGGTCATTGTCCTTGGCTTCCATTCTTTTGATTTCCACTATAACCCTCGTTCCCTTGATTACTCCTTTGTATTCGTGGCGGGCAAAATATTTCAAAACAATGTTACGTTAGTGACATCACAACATCAAATTATATTTATGATTGCAGTATAAAAGATTTTACCATACAAAATTCATTTGTTTTGCATCACTACAGCAGTTTTATGATCATTACGGTGCGTCCATATGCACCATGAAAACTGATTTGTTCAACGTGTCATAGTTTTCCTTTCCTCTTTCGTCTATCCCGGACTTGACTTTTTATGACCAACTCGGTGGGTGTTTCTAGAAAAGCAGAGAGCGCTTTCCTTACTGGTGCACCTGGTCCATGCTCCCAGTTGTTGATAGTGTCCAGTTTCTCATTTACTTTTGTTTCTTTGTTTGTATTATTTTATTTTCTATATGTTATTTGTTGTGTTATTCTGTTTTCCATGTGTGAACTTTGACCCTGGTTTACATTCCGTTGGTTTCCGCTAGAATGTTGTAAATCTTAGCTAAGCCAATAACATTTCAACACCCTTCATTTCCACCATAATTTGAGTACCAGTCCATATAAGATTTACAGTGTAGAAAATCCCATTTAACAAAGTATGATTTTCAGTCTACAGATGCTGTTTTAAATGATCATTTTTAAGTCCTGGTCTAAAGCTTGGACAACACTACATGCTATACATGAACAGCCCGTACTACTATAATTTGACTTTTCGTAGTTGTATTCCACATTTAAGTCGTATCTAAGTTTCGATCAAAACACCCCGTTCTCGTTTTCATTCAGTTATTTTATCATTTGCTGGTGTGTGTCTTTTATACAGGTACAATCACCCCACAGCGTGATTCGGCTTCAAATTCTATGTTTTGATTTTGAACTTTGTTAGTTTTATGCTAAAGAAGGATACCGGTTCTCCGAAATTATATAGACTACTACCTTAACGCATGATAAGCAATATGTATATGTTCAATTGTTACTCATGTCCCCATGTGATTGTGATTGTCAGTTTGAAATAAGATGTATGCTTAAAGCCATAACATACTATTATTTTTGAACGTTATTATTTTGCAATGCGTCCAAGACGTTAACGAGATTCCGTGGAATTATGTTCACAAACTAAGTCGACGTTACGGCCTTTTTTTTAAGTAGAAAGTAATTTAATATATTTTTATTTGTGTTTCTGAAACAAAAACATTCCGTATTAAGAAGGATTCTTTTTTTTATTTTAATACTAAAAAGTAATTCAAAATGGTCTAAAAGGTACGGCATGTATGAAGTATTATTCCTTGACAAACTTGCTGTTGGATTTTTCCCATATAAATTAATTTATCTGATGTGTTGTCTAACAATCTAACAAGTAAAAAAAAATTAAAGAGTAATCAAGGGAACCAAGGTTATAGCGGTAATCAAAAGAATGTAATCCAGGGACAAAGACCAGATATTGAAAACATACATGCACAACAAAGAACATAAAGTAACTAAAATCATACGTACAAAGTAACAAAAGCAAATGAGCAACTCAGACTCAACTAAAAACTGGGATCATGGACCAATTACACCGGTAGGGTAAGCGTCCTCTGCTTTTCTAGAAACACCCGCCGAGTTGCTCATAAAAAGTCAAGTCCGGAGTAGACAAACGAGAAAAGGAAAACTATGACCCGTTGAATAAATCAGTTTTCATGGTGCAGATGGATACACCATAACGGTCCACGAGTTCATGATGACGACCATAAAACTTAAAAATATTCAAAATTATATTTAAATGTAATTTAAAAATATATTCATTCATTGAATAAAGTAATAAATAATATGGTGCATGGTGTACTGTGGCTAATAAATGTGTATTTGTATTTTTTTTGGTAAAAACTAGGTTGAATGGTAAGATAAGGATTTCTGTGAATTATTATTTTAGAAAAGACGACTGCATTAATGAATAATCTGCATTTTTGGAAATTATTGTTAATGAAGTAGAAAGGGATGCCACAGTTTCAACCCCAGAACTATGGTCAAACCATTTATGAAAGTCATGGAAAAGTTGATGTCATTTCACTTCAAATTGAATATAACGATACGGTATACACATATGAATATCATATGGTTAAAAAATTAAGCTCTGTTTGGTTTTCTGCAAAAAATCAATACCTACGTCCGCAGACATCGATCAGCGTGTTATGGAAGGTTTTCATAAAATGTTTTGGATTTTTCAGATGTCAATATTGCTGCTTTACTTTTAGTTTTATGTACAAATGTTTAACGATGCACTCTAAGAAAAGCTCAAAAGAAACGTCATCCAAGACAAAATTGATTTTAATGAGCCACTTATGGTATACGGTTGCCCCTACTGTATATCTAAGCGAGTTGTCTTGTTTAAACACATCTCTTTTTAATCACTAAATTTCAATTAATAACATATCTTGTGATAGGCAGTGCAAAAACAATCTTTGTTATCTGATAAGTGTACATATTTTAGCATATATTCAGATATTTAACCGCTCACTGTCCATGCAATCTAAATTACTTCTTATAATAAAAAACAAACAAACATTTTATGTCAAGCGAAGACATATCTTAGTTATCTGGTAAAAAACGACAAGGTTTACAATTACATAGTCGAATAAAAACCTATAGCATATATTTGGACACTTAACCACTCATTGTCCATGGTGTGTTTATTTTTCTTTCAGAGTTTGATAGTTTTACAGTCCGTATATTATGTTGAATTAATTCATAATTTCCTGTTCATAACTGTTCATTGTTTCTTAAATCTTTTAATATTTCAAAATAAAGTTATATCAAAACCATATTTTGATGATCAAGGTTTTGACTTATTATTTTTTATAATCATTTAGTGTTCATCCTGCCAATTCTGGCAAATAAAAACAATACATTTAATTGATACTTACTAAAAATGTAACTTTGATAAATATGATTTCAACTCCATATAAGTGAATCTATTTAAAGTTAAGTTTGTTTGAAATGAAAATTTATAATAATAATAATAATAAAAGAAAAAAGTTGCACTTTACAATTTTTTAATTATCATAAACTTTGGTAATATTTTTTCTAACAATATGCTTTTAATGATAAAACTGTTAATGATACCAGTCACCACAAATGATACATTCGTACACTTTGATCATATGTTTATAATGATTGGCATATTTACACAATTGAATCCTAATCAGATGTTTTAATTTGCAGTCTTTCAGACTTTAATAAAAATATGCTTTGTTACAAAATAATTATAGTTTTAAATTTGTAATTATATTATAATTTAGTTGCTATGAGATCGATGAAAACGTCCGTAAACTCTTAAGACAATGAGTGAATGACGATTGTGAAATCACACTTTATCATAAAAATGCATATATGACGATTGCAAGTTTTTATGCTTGAATTATAAGGATAGACACACCTACTACAATAAGTAAAAGGTTTTCATGTCTATCAAAATGAGAAAAGAGCTGCCACGCCTACTTTCACGTACATTATTCGTGGCACAGCAATAGGTTCGTTTGTCACTGATCTTCATTTGTCATCAAATAAAAATATATGATTAAGTATATTAAAAATATATATGTGACCTTTACATAGTAAAAAAACTTCAAACAAGAAAATTAAATTATTATTTAACATATTAATATAACTAACATATTAATATAACACACTAAAACCAGTCGACGTTTATTTTTTAACATAGATAGCGACAACAAACAATTAAGGAACTGCAAAATATAAGTCATAATTGTCTTATTAGAACCCAGAATAATGACAAAATGACAATGAGTTGTGTTACAATACAAAATTTGTACAATCCAAATTCACATCAAGGAATTCACTTCGGTAGACTCCTGCAAAACGTTCTCATAAAACATTTGAATACTGACTTTTCTTTCAAAATGAGGCAGTTGATATTTTTCAAAGCTCGCAATTAGATTCAAGGTTTTACTTTTCAATGGCACAATTACACCACCAGTGGTTGATACGCTTTCATTGGAAATTTCCTCAAATAGGAATGTTGTCCTAACTATAAAATTCAAAACGATCGTTATTAAAGACATTTTGTTCTTGGACTTACGCTATAAGACAGAAATCTTATCTTATTATATTAGCTGTTTATAAAGTGATTTCTGTTGTCTTGAAAATATGTATATTTTTCATTTACAACATAAGGGTTTTGTGCATAACCCACGATACTGGCAGAGTAATCAAAGTGACCAAGATTCTATCAATCTAAAGAATGTAATTCATGGACAAAGACCAGACAGGGAAATCAGTCGCAACAAAAGTAATGAGCCACTCGGACTCCACATAAAACTCTTGAAGCATGGACCAGGTGAACAGGTAGGGTAAGCGTCCTCTGCTTTTCTAAAAACACCCGCCATGTTGATGAAAAAAGTCAAATCCGCGGTAGACAAAAAAAAGTATGAAAGGTTGCATACATCGGTTTTCATTGGTGAAGATGGATACATCGTAACGATCCACGAGTTTATTATGACAGTAATAAAACTTTTTTAGTGATTACTTCATCTTGTAGCAACTTAACCCTGATCCAGAAACCTTATTGAATGGAGTTTCCAAATGTACAAATTTATTCTTTTTTTATATTTATGGTCATTCGAGCAATATACAACCAATAAAACAAATACAAATACGATATAGAACAGGCAACTCAATTTTCCTTACCAATAATCCATATTTATCACTGGTTTTTAATTGTTGCGAAGGATTTCCAATTAAGAAATAAATGGGATCTCCTATATATATTGAAATAATTTCAATGAGATGGCACGAATTTCTCCAGTACTTTTTCTGTTGTAGAATATGACCAAATTATAATATCTCCAACGCACTATTTTATTTGCACTTATATTTCCTAATAGAGTATCTATGGAGCCTACAGAAGGATTTGCAATATTTGGAATTAAGAACTGCATAAAACTTATTATAAACCTCCTACAGAGCTTTACTTAATAACATATTTGACTCGTGCAATGGGGATATAAACATATTTCCACAAATTAGCAATCAAAACAAAATACAAGGATATCCATATAAATAAAAAAAAATATCACATGAAATATTTGTTCTTAAATGCAAATAGTCTACGAGATGAATTAGAAAGAACTATTCTAAATACTTTTGGTCCTTGAGAAAAAAATCACGAAAGGTACTGATGGAATTTCTAGTAATGATCAATTGAAAAAGGTATACGGTGAAGTCATATCTGAAGAATATGAGAGCGTGTGCCTTCTCAATAATTGTTTTTGTTCTATATATACAATAAATCATAATGGTATTAAAACACCTGATTCTGAATAGAACGAACCCATCTCTTGAAACATTTATCATTTCCCTTGAAGATGTTAAAAATATTCTACAAAAACTTAAACTGGAGTACAGCAGGACCCGATTCAATCAGTCACCAAATGTTTAAAAATACCAAAGATACAATAACTTTTTCGTTTGGACATAGACATTTATCATAAAATAACGACGCCTTTCGAAGACAGATTTATATATATATTTTTTTGTGATGTATCTAAAACTTTCGACCGAGTTTGGCACACTGGTTTTTTGACAAAATTGAAAGCATATGGCGTAAGCGACAATTTGAATAACTGGTTGAAAATCTACCTATCAAACAAAGCGCAAAGTGTTTTTATGGCCAATTCAAAATCTCCTCTGAAGCAAACAAATTCGGGAGTATACAAGGCTCTGTTCTTGGCCGTCTTCTTTTTTCTTGTTTATATTAATGATATAGCTAATGAACTCATCAGTTTTACCAGACCTTTTGCGGATGACACATCGCTATCATACTCTGCACAATCGTACTCTACAATAAGAGAAGTAATTAATTTAGACCTGAAGAATATAACAACGTGGTCTGAAAGATGGTTCATAAATTCTGATTCCCAGAAAACCAAGGCTTTAATGATTGCTAAACGCAAACTTACGGAAGACATTGATTTATTATTTCAAACCAACCCATTGAATTTATAAACCAAGAATTTGAAGTGAAATGCTAGGTTCGAAGTAAAATTTGAAATTTTGTATGTATTCTTTCGTGCAATATTTAGCTAAACTATCAAATTTTATAAACAATTATAAACACTTTAATTGTTTAACCCGTGCATACAAGTTTATGGTTTCTTTACGGAATATGTTTCATATGTAAATTATAATAATAATATAATAAGATGATATTGATATCGATAAATTATTCAGCACAAACGTAACTGCACACGTTTGGTTTGAAAGTGGAGACTTTGTTCCTATTAAAATTGAAATGAATAAACGTTTTTCGAACGCTTAATAACGTCATTAACATGATTGAAAAAAGAATGGACATGGTAAATTGCAACAAATTCACAACCGTATTGTCCAAACACAAAACAGTTCATATTCTCAAAAACCACCAGTTTTCAAGAAGTGCAACAACCCCTTAAAGTAAATTGAAATGGCCCCAACAACAAAAGTTATCAAGTCTACATTAACAGAACGACATGAAATTCATCAAAATAAAACTATAAGGTAAATAAAGATACAAAGAAACAGTTATGACAAACATTTCCTGACTTTGAAGAGGTGCATGTCTTTGGTAAGGTTTTTATGAGGTCTTAGCATCCTACTTTAATGTAAGGTAAAAAATGAACTGAAACAATCACCCCATAAAATTCACTCAATTTTTTATCAAATTCTTTCCATGGGATACTTAAAATGCATGAGAAATTAATTTTTAAAAAAACGCTTACATTTGATAAAACCTAGCCCAGAACATATCAAAGAAACACAAAACCACTTAAACTAACAACATAATCGGTCATTGCAATTCCAGGGCAAAATGATTGGGGATCTATCAATTACTTGCCCTAAAGAAATAGGTTAATCCCATGAAGAGGAATAACCCTGCCAGCGAAAGTTATATTTAATATAGCCTAGCAGACCGAGTGGTCTGGGGCACTGGAATTTGTGCAGGCGCTGTTGCCATAGATGTCACAGTGGTACGAGTTCGAGTCCCGCGTAGGAAACGACCAAAAATGTGCATCGCAAATTGGACAGTTCTAACATCGTTGGGTATTTTTCAGACCTTTCTATACGTTTACATTACCTTCCCTGTATCAATTTGATCCGATCAAACCTGAGCAGTGTAGCGAATAGAGTTGTCACATTCTGAGACGTTTGTATAATATGGATTTGTTGTGACATGCATCATTAATTTGATCCTCTATCCTACATAATAACACCTACATGAACGGTCCCGTACTACAGTACATCGGGTACTACGTTACAGCCCTAGATTAATCCTACGAGGAGAAATCACCCACACCATGCTGAACGCTTTTAACCTAGTCAGAATTTAAGTAGACTTAAGGGTTTTGCAGATATATGCGAATCACTACTGTCTGACCCCTATGTTCTATTTTTAGAAACGGCAGCCATATTTTTCTATGGATAAATAATCCCCAGATCAGTTCTAATCAGGATACACCAAGAAACATTCATATCATGTTTGGTTCCAATTGGTCAAATAGTGTCAGAAGAGAACATTTCTGAAAGAAATAAAATTGAAAATACAAAAGGTCGAAAAAGGACAATAATTCCAACATGGCTTGGCAGATTAAAATGAAAAGTTGACAACAGATAAATGTCAGCGTGCTTGACACTTTGAATTAAACAAAACAGTCATACCAAGTTTGGTTCCAATGTGTCAAGCAGTGTCAGAGGAGTAGAGTTTAAAAAAATGTTAACGACGACGGACGTCAACGACGAAGACGGACGCCAAGTGATGGCACAAACCTCGGCCAGCTGGGCTACAAATTATGGGAAGATATCAACCCCAAAAATGATTATATAGAAGAAGTGTCACGTGTTAGAGTCACCTGTAATCTGCAGCATTAGAATCGAAATGATAGGGATATCTCAACCCAAAAAATGATTATATAGAAGTAATCAAAACCAAAAATATTGATATAGGAAGGCGTCAAAGTTTCTCCAAAGGACATTACATGAAATGAAGCCTCAGTGTTTTAGGTATTTTAGGTAATTTAAATTATATATAAATATACAAACAAATATCTTTTCCCGAAAACTTTTCATGTACGCCTTCTTATGAGATTGATAGGCATAAGTTATAGCCCAAAATGACTGCAACATCAATGCCCACAACCGATTGGTCCGATATCTATTTTTTATACTGTAAAATTGGTCTTTTTGAGAAAAAAGAAACCTTTTTTCGGTGAAATTCCTACCAACCATGCAGCCAGTAATAGTTTTTAGGGCAAAATGACGGAATAGCTACATTATTTCCTCGACGGTTGAAAAAGCATTATGGTGTCAGATTTTGACTGTATTTAGTCTTATCTGCTTTAGAATATTTGTTAATGTCAAGCAATGCAATCAAGATATTTACGATCCTTGAAGTTGATGCAAGCGACACATATGTCTCGTGAATAAGGGGATTACCGAATAATATTTATAGAATACACATGCTTATAGAAAGGTTATTTTAAGTGTCAAACGATTGTTCCTTATTTGTATACAAAAAGTGATGAGAGTGCTGAACTGAAAACCATGTTCTTTTAGTGTAGCCAGGCTCACATCCGGGAAGTTATATTTTGCCAATATGGATTATCAAAGAGAAAGCTCGAAAAAAATTGCCAGGCTTAGCGTAATCATATAAATGCATACCGAAAGTTGTTGCGTCATTTATTCTGTTATATAGGAAGTAAGGTAAGTTTCATTTTATTTACAAAAAGTCAATTAAAAATTTCATAAGGTGAATTGTTTGTATATTTCATTAGTTATTCTGTTCCTTATTTCAAATTTATTACTATTAAATAGCGAAATTCCAAAATTTTAAAATGTAAGTGGCATGCCGTATAATTATAAAGTTTAGGAAGTAAAACCCGTTAATAATAAATATAAAAAAAACATAACGTGAAAGCGGAGTTTTGGTTACATCACACTAATTATTGAGACAGATGTGAAGAGAAACAGTTTTAAGTGCGTGGAAATGTTAGAACTGATTAAAAACTTTACCAAATTTAAACAAACACACGCACAAAAAATCATTCTCTTCCAAATTTTAAATGCGCTATTTGTGGAGATTTTTTTACTCGACGTGTTCTATCTTCATAAGTGCCCAATACACAACGTATATCAATCAAGTCCCTCAAGCAGGAGTGTAAAACTCAGCAAGGCTCAGTTATCTTCAACTTTAAAACCTTGTTCAGGAGTGCTTAGAATACTGATGTCGCAGGTTTTAACACTAATTCTTGATTTATAAACTTTTCTTAAATGGTTTATACAAAGATTATTACCAGTGCATGTACATATAAATATTTTTTTATCATGTTATGATAGTTATATTCATTTTGAAAAGGTCTAGTAAATTTCTCAGATATGAATCCCTTTCCTTTTGCAGTATTAAGTGGAATAGAAGTGTTCTTATATAGGATAGGGGATCAAATAATTGATGCACGTCACAACAAATCAATATTAAACAACGTATCTTCCCTGTATCAATTTGATCCGATGGAGCAGTGTAGCGAATAGAGTCGTCAAATTCTGAGACGTTGTATAATATTGATTTGTTGTGATGTGCGTCATTAATTTGATCCTCTATCCTACATAATAACACCTATATGAACTGTCCCGTACTACCATACATCGTGTACTAAGTACAGCCCGAGATAAATCCTACGAGGAGGAAACACCCGGCCAGCGAAAGCTATATTTTTATATAGCCTAGCTGACCGAGTGGTCTAGGGCGCTGGGCTATGTGCAGGCGGTATTGCCATAGATGTCACAGCGGTACGAGTTCGAGTCCCGCGGAGGGAACGACCAAAAATTTGCATCGCAAATTTGAGTTCTAACGCCGTTGGGAATTTTGCAGACCTTTCTATATATATATATATATATATATATATATATATATATATATATATATATGCACTATAAGCAATATGCACATATTCAATTTTTACACATGTTCCTAATTGTTTGTGTTTCTGAAACAAAAACATTCCGTATTAGTATTTTTAGTGTTAGACACGTTGTTTTCCACGTTTTAGAAACAATGAAACAAACATTATTTTTACTGAAAGGTGTAACTTGTTACAAAGTAAACACCCACGTCTATATCAGAATGTCACGGATCTGAATGCAATTAATAATTCAACGTTTACAAAGACGCAAATAGTAATCAAGATGTATTTAGTGAATTGATTTTTTTAAATTACAATATTATTGATTTCACGCCGAAATAGTTTTATTCCTCTTTTTTTACTTGTGATTTATTTTGAAAAATGACCATGCACTACACAATGGAACTTTTAAATTGTTCAGCAAAAACTATCACAAAGTACTGATATGCAAATATGTATACCTTGTACATGTAAAAACGACAAAAATGTAATTCAAAAAAGTTTACAACAATGTACGACATGTATCAAGTTGTTTTCCTTGATAAATTTGCTATTGGATTTTTCGTCTCATCTTAAGTGTTGTCTAACGATGTAACAAGTAAATTACAACTTAAACATGATTCACTGCGTAAATTAATCAATACTATGGATCATGGTGTATTGGGGCTAAGAAATGTGCATTTGGAATCTTTTGTAAAATTTAGTTTGAGTTGTGAGATTAAGATTTCTATGAAATAGTATTTTAAAAAGGACAACTGCATTAATGAAGAATCTGCATTTTGAAAAATCATTGTTAATGAACTTGAATGTGATACATTTTCAACTCCCGGAATATAGTCAAACAATTTATGAAATTAAAGGAAAAGTTGATGTCATTTCACTTCAAGTTGAATCCAACGATACGGCATACATATATGAAAGCTTCTGTCAAAATTGGAATTGGCTGTGCAGAGTGTTTGCTGTTTCGAAAAGTTCAAATAATATTATGAGAATACTTCGAACACACAAAAAAGATATTCTCATTTAAATTCTACTGACTTATTTGAACATATCCAACAATGCTGATTCTATCTAATTCTAAACAATATTAAAAATTTAAATACTTTTAAACAGACAAAATCCGTCCCTTCAAATATCAAAACACAAGGCTTATTACAAGAGTAAGTCAACTTTGACTATACGTGAATATGATATAATCAGTAATTTAAGCTCTGGCCTATGGCTTCGATATTCTGCACATAACCAGTAAGATGGAACCCAGTACTAATATCTGCAGACATCTATCAGCGTATGATGGGTTTTCATTCAAGGTAATTGAGTGGATCTGCTGTCAATATTGCTGCTTTACTTTTAGTTTTATGTTTAAATGCTTACTGATGCACTCCACGAAAGCCTCAAAAGAAACCCTCATCCAAGACTTAATTGATTTTTGATATGCCACTTAAGGATACGGTGGAGATTATATCTATATCTTAGTTTATCTATGTCTTGTTTAAAGGCATCTCTCTTTTATTCATTAAAATTCAATTAATAACATTTCTTGTGACAGGCAGTGCAAAAACATTCTTTGTTATGTGATAAGAGTACCTATTTTAGCATATATTTAGGTACTTAACTGCTCACTCTCCATGCAATCTAAATTAATCGTTATAATAAAAAAAATAAACATTTTATGTCAAGCGAAGACATATCTTAGTTATTTGGTAAAAAAACGACAAGGTTTATAATTACATAGTCGAATTATATCTATTATTCATAGTTTATAAAGGGTATTGTCTGCTTGAAATTTGCCATAATTCACTCATTAAAGCAACATTTTTACATATAAGAATAATAACTTATTTGTTAATTTTGTAAGTTTTCTTTTTATTTTATTGTTCTCGTCGTACATTTCACTCGAATATGATACTGTAAAATGTGTCCAATAATTGTATAAAATAAATCATTAAGCATTCATTTCCAAGATGTTTGGTCTATATCGTTTTCTTTGAGAGTAGGATAGTTTGTACAGTCCATTAATTATGTTGAATTAATTCATAATTTCCTGTTCATAACAAGTCATTTTTTCCTTAAACTTTTAAAATGAATTTATATCAAAACCATATTTTTATGATCAAGGTTTTGGCTTGTTATTTTTTATAACCATTAAGATTTCATCCTCCCAATTCTGGCAAATCAAAACAATACATTAAGTTGATACTAACTAAAAGTGCGCATTTAATAACTACAATTAACCACAATACTGAACCTATTTATAGCTATATTTGTTTGAAATGAAAACTTAGAAAGAAATAAAATAATGAAATAATAAAAAAAAGTAGTATTTTACAATTTTGCAATTATCATACACATTGGTAATACTTTTTTATCAATATACTTTTAATAATAAAACATTCAATGATTCCAGTCACTAAAAATAATACATTCGTACATCTTGATCATATGTTTACATAGATTGGCATATTTACACAATTGAATTGTAATCAGATGTTTTAATTTGCAGTCTTTCAAACTTAAATATAAATATGCTTTGTTACAGAATAATTATCGTCTTAAACTTTTAATTTTATTATATATTTATTTGCTAAGAGATCGATGAAAACCATGGTCTACGTCTGTAATTTTTTTAAACAATGAATAACGATTTTGAAATTGTTATACGTTTTCATTAAAAATATACAGGCTCTGTGAAGCTGCTTGACATATCGTGATAGAAAGGCCTACTCCAATAAGTGGAAATTTACAACGCCTATTTCAATAAATAATCACACCTATAATTCGCATTAATAATAGGACAGTAATAGATTAGGTTGTCGCCGATCTGAGACTTATTACAAATGAAATATGTTATTATTTTATGCTTATATGGTATTTTCTTCTTAAATAAACAAAGAAAATGAAAAAAAAAATATGTTACTTCGGTAGACATCTCATGCACGTCATTCGTAAGACATTGGAACCGTGACACAAACTGCATTGTTGTTCTTCCAATATAAAGATGTTAGCATTCTGCAAACGAAAACTCTACGAAGCACATGCCTTTAAGTGTTTTTCCCATATTTTAGATGATCATTTTTATGCATATCTACGTTTCCATGTTTTGTGCATGTAATACTCCCTTTTTTTCTTTATTACTGGTTAATTTTAGTCTTTTAATGAGAAATTTTACTCCAATAAGGAGTATGTTTCTATTTTTATGTTCTATTTTGTTTGTAACTTTATAAAACAATGTAATGAACTCTGTGGCAAATCGATCATAATCAAAAGTGAACTGTCTAAGATTGAGTTATGTAAGCATACATTTAAACAAAATTAAAACAACCACTTATAAGTTTTATTTAAATTCGAATTACAATGCTACTTTAATCCTTAATCGAAATTCTACCCAGCTTGAACTGCGGTCTATTGACCAATCGACATTTGTGAAGTCACAGTAAGAATTACTGCAAGCAAAAAAACCTGTTTCTCACGGTTATTTTATAAAAAAAAAAACATAAGATAAGACATATATTTTTCGGCTATAATGATTTGTTCTCAATTAGATTTTATGAATTCATTCAAATTTTGAAATACTTATTTTAGTCAATAATTGCAGTTTATATATGTGCTAAGTGTCACATGTTGACTATTGACTTCTGTCGTATATTTTGCTCGCTTCTACGAGGCAACATACAGAAAAGACATCAATTGTGAGTTTTGTTTAAATTAAAATAGACAGAAAGGCGAGATAGAAAGGTGCAAAATGACCCAATCTTACAAAAATGTCTTTGGTCAACCACGGCATTTGGATATAGCATAGATTTCAAGTAAAAACAAGAGACACCCATGATGCCATTATGCCATTAAAATGGTAATGATAATAATAAAACATTTCAACTTGTGATATTTCTTAACCTGAAAACAACAAGCTCTACTTTTTCTGATTTATAAAAGTATAAAGAAGTGTTAAAGTGAGCAACTAGAAGGAGCATTCACACAACTTAGACCGCTTTATTAAATATATTAAATGAAATTTTAATTCATACAAACTATTTTGTATCAACGAAGCTCTAAAAATCTTTAACTAAAATTTTAAATTTTAAAAAGTTCAAATTTTGATTTAACTTATAAGAAGAGTATTTTTTCTGTTTTCTTTTATCCAATATTTGCGGGAGAAAATTGAGAAAAAAATACTTTGGAAAAATCGCTAATACTGCAAAGTTTGTTTGTTTGTTTTGTTTTTTTTTATTTAAACACATGGTATTTCATTAACTGTTTTTGTTTGGCTGCTTCTTATGTATTCCCCCAACACTTTTGTATTAAAAATTGCAAATTTCAATTTAAGCTTGCAGTAGCTACTAAGTATTTCTTATAATGCATTAGAGGCATCATATCAACCCATGGTGACGAAGGTGATTTCGTATGGTCTGTGCTGAGATTCTGCGCATACCAGGAATGCCATTGGCTGTTGTTACAGTCATATTCCTCAGGTTGAACATCCTAATATAGCGATCCTGGGCTACAGTTGTGACACGTGGGCGGCCTGAACGGTGTCCGTCTTATGTAGTACGCTGACGCTGGTATCGTTAATCGTTAAATTAAGTGTTCAGGAAAATCAACATTCGTCTAGGTGGTGCATTTTTTTTAATAAAGCTGTATCTGTGACACGTTACAAATTTTGGCATAAAAAGCTCTCGGTTGAATGAATGAAGGAATTCAAATTATTGCTATTGAATACTTTTAAATGGGCCTTAAACTGATCGATTCAACATAATAATATGAAATAAACTCATTAAAACACAGAAAAATAAGATAATTTACAATTTACAAAAATTCTTTTATGCTTCTAAATAATGTAAAGTCAGCCTCATATCTTGACCTACACTTAGAAATTGATGGTAAAGGAACACTTTACGACAAACGTGATGACTTTTCATTCAGAATTGTCAACTTTCCTTTCATCTGTGGCAACATCCCTTCCGCTCCTGCGCATGGAGTGTTCATATCATAACTCATACGTTATGCCACAGCTTGCCGAAACTACGTAGACTTTTTGTATCGCGCTAGAACTTTAACAAATAGGCTTCTGGAACAGGGTTATGTTGCTACAAAATTGAAGTCATCACTACAGAAGTTTCATGGTCGTCATCATGAACTCGTGGATCGTTATGGTGTATCCATCAGCACTATGAAAACTGATTTATTCAACGAGTCATAGTTTTCCTTCCCTCGTTTGTCTACCCCGGACGCACATCTGTAAACAAAAAAAAAACACAAAAAAACTATACTTCGATAGAAAATTCGGCAAGGTGTTATTGTGTAATCGACATGAATGTTTTCTTATTATGAAAGTACGGTATTCAGTAATTAAAATAAAGGCACTTCCTTCATTTGATTTTTATTAAATGGTTAATTTTAAGAAGCATCAGTCCTCATTTCATTATTTATTCAATTCGACGATTTTAAAGAATTCTGCATGGAAGTAGCTCCGATGAAGTCTTCAACATAAACCTACGTAATTCTTTTTTCCACGCAACGCATTCAGCAAGAATTTCACATACATCTACATTATAGTTCATATCTACTGAAAAAGTATTTTGTTATTTTAATTGTGGTTCGTTTTTAAATTCACCTATAACTTTTGTAATATTTCACTGGTATTTTGGATTTGACATTGGCCTAAATGTATTTCTCTCACAGACAATAGCATAATGTTGTAAGTCAAGATTTTATTTTGTTCTGCAATCGTGCTATTTGGTAACCTAAATGAAATTGACAGTTTATTTTTGATGATATACGACAGACCTCGGGTTAATTACATGCAAAATTAATTAATTATAACCAAATTTTTCGCTGAATTCTTCAAATAAATAATATTACAAATTTTTTGGTAATGTAATGTATTACTTTTCAATTGCTTCTGCTACATAATAAATAAGTAGAAATTGATATACAACATTTTTGAAGAAATCTAATAGTTACAATTTGAATTCAGACCAATTTCAAGATAAATGTCAAATATCATCGTAACATTTGATCATCATAAGGCCATGAAATACCTTGTCAGAAAGAGACCGTCTCTCTGGCATATACACCTTTCCTGCAATAGAAAAAAGACTTTCAACAGAAGCAGATTACATTTCCTACAACTGCAGGAACTACCTGTTAATAGTACTGTCACTATTGGGGGCCACCGGTGGGGAAGAAATGTAAATAAAACGCCGTATCAACATGAAACTTGTATGAATAGGATTGCAGTACAAAAAGTATAGTAAATATAAATTAAAAAAAACCAATATACAAATTCGGCATGATTGGGTTTTAAAAAAACATTCAACGAAGCCTCCCGTTCTACCACGATTTAAAGCCTCATCCGTATATTGGTTTATTTCGTCAATACATTGTTATTGTCTATGTTACTCTATTGCAGTTTATCAATTAAACTTACCAAGAAATTGCAACAGATAAGTTTTGGAAGAAAATAGAGCATAAAAAAAAATATTTTTTATTATTTTTTTTATATTTTTGTGCAATTAAAAAAAATCATAGACCATAGTCAAGTAATGGAGCTTACTTTTACAATGAAGGACTTACTCCTTAAGTGAAACAAAAAAAAACTTTTTACGTCCAGAAAGCAGTTGCGGATAATTTATCACCCCTTTTTTGTTGAAAAAGTCTAAAAAGAGCAATTATAGCCTAGACTTATCTCCTTTAGTTATTGTTTTATCTTTTCATGACAAAATGTATTTGAAATCGAAAACAAGATGAAAAAAAAAGTAGTATATTACTAAATAATTTTGTTTCCTTGAAAACATTCAATCAAATGATTAACGTATGGAAGGCGTCCTGTTAACGCATTTAACTTTCACACATATCAAAAACTTAATAAACATAGCGATTCAGCAACTGAAAAACGTTCTGATAACGTATAAGACGATCACCAGATGTAATTTGAATGATCTTGGTATACGTTGGCGTTGGTCGAGAATTTTTATCCTGGAACAAATATTTCGAAAGGTTCGGAACGCATTGCAAAGTTCTCAAACGAATGAGAACGACCAAGACATCAAATCGAATGCTGGACTAAGTACAACCAAAATTATGCCTTCCTTTGACAAAATGAGATATCAGCAAAGAAATACCGATGCGTCAGCATTGAGATAATTCAAATACTTATATATATATATATATATATAAGAACGTAGCTTTAACTTGAGCACAGGAAACAAAAATGGACTACATACACAATGTAGAATAAAATAGATAACAAATACAAAAAAAACTGAAGAAAAGGAAAACAAGACGTCACACACAAAACTATAACACTAGCAATATGAATTTCCACAAAAAAATCTGGAGTTACATCAGGTGCTCCGGAAGGGTAGTCATTTCTCCTCCGCCAGTGGCAACCGTCAAATTACAAGTTTATAGAGTAAATAATGTGGAAATTATGGAATATCATCAAACATAGACAAACTTAAACGGAGATAATACAAAATCGCCATAAAAGAAACGGCATTGAGTCTTCATATTTTCAAATGCCGACATTTGATCTTTTAAATACATTTAAAGATGCATTAAGCAATGTTTTACCGCTATAATTTGGTGTATTTTCAAACTATGAGAGAAACAAATTCATTAAAGAATGTCCAAGATATTGCACTTAGCTGAACCTTAAAATTAATATTACCTACATAGTGATTTGAGCATGCAATATATTAGGTAGTTCTTTATGGAACAGTATGCAAACAAATATCAGAATTTGTACAATTCCTAGTTACATATCATATCCAGAAAATTATTTTGTTTTGTTACTGCTAATATCTGTCATTGTATTATGTTACTTTAGACGTAAAGTAACATAATAAAATACTTGAAGTTGTATTTTATTCTTTATGTTGTAAATTATACATATGTACAGGGCCATATAGTAAAATAGTCCTCGGACTAAATATGTTATTCTGTCAAAATTAAGGGAATGATTATTATCATTATCGAAAACCTAAAGTATGCTTCACATAAACGACGAAGTTAATGTTTTGTTTATTTTGTTTTATTTAATTAGAAAATCCAGAAAATACATTACGGCCAAAATTGGAATGTCAAATATTGAATGTCGACTTAATTTTTGAATATTTGAATTTTTCGTATTTATATTCTTTCTTTCCTAAATTATTTCATAAAGTTTTTATAGGTGATTTGTACTGTAATAAATAGACAAGACAATTGCAGTTTTTTTTTATTTGCTTTCAATTTATTCAATTTTTTCCTCGTTTGCATAAGTATTTATTTTCAAGATTATTTGTCATGTTTTTGACCAATAACAACAAAAATAACTGCATGCTATAGTGGTAAGCAACATTACAAATTTTGCATTTAGATTTACACAATACCAATGTAATGACCTATCACAAATGAGATAATAATCCAGTTTTTAGCCTCTTTTGGTAAAAAATATATATACCCATAAAGTCAGTTTACCATTTATCTATCTCGGTATGCAGGAAATGTGGTGTCGGTTCTGTTCAATTTACTAGACATAAATAGTAAATGGAATGATGGCTTACAACTTTGTAAAGATAATGGAATGGAAATGGCATATAGAGAGCAAAGAAAAAGACGTTATTAGAATTCGTTAATAAACTTCTGATGATAAGATATTTATATGATCAATATTCAAGTTAACGACTTTTCATGCAAATTATAATTAATTGATATAAAAAAGTACCTTGGTGCATATCTAAATTTCATTTCATATGACATACTTTGTATTTTTTCTTCATTTTTGGCATAAAAAGCTCATTTTCATTCAATTCATTCAGTAAAATGCACGTAAAACAACCGAGGTCGTATTTTCTTTTATATTTGTCACAATTAATAACAAGATACATGTATATAGATAATAACTTGTCAAAGCATATTTTCCAACAACCGTCATACGACGAAAGTAAATATCCGTGATGACACTTGTCAAAAAGATATCATGGCAGGAAAACTATAAAAGATGTAGTCTTTTAGGTAAACTTGATATTTCACAATCTTTCCTAAGGCTCTAGTTGGAATTGACGCAAGCTCTTTGATTTAAACATTAAAACATGCTTTATAATTTGTTTATCAACATTTTTAACTACCATCTTTTCTGTAAGAAGTAAATTGAATTCCATTCTTGTTTAAATTTACTATATTGCTATTTACTTAATGAATTAGTGTTAATTCTAAGTGGATTAAGAATTAAAAAAACCCCTAAAATGAAGAAGGAGATTTTGTTATATAAGGATTTAAAAAGCAAATCCTGATTATTGTTGGGAAAGACAACGCCAATGCCTTTGAAAATTCATTTTTGCATTTCTTTAGTTACATTTTTGCGACGAGGACATACTGGAGATGTAGTAAGACTTCACTATCTGAAAGCAAATTGACACAATGACATATAAAATGATATTATATCATGCTATATTGGCCATCAGCAATCCCTTTTGTTTTGGTAAATGGTAACCTTCAATATATCCAACAGAGCTCGGGTTAAGAAAGACTGCTGACAAAAGTGGTCATCTCAGCACTAAGATTTATGATAAAAAGAAGACTTTAATTTTTAAATTATATATTTTCCTTACCTGTACAGCAATATACCTTCATCTCCTACATATGATGTTTATATTTCACGATTGATTCGCTACGCTAGAGCAAGTATTTACTATGAACTATGATGTCCTTACATCCACAAGTATCTGCGCATCAGACTCCTGAATTAGGTTATGAGGATGAGGAAATGCGTCTCAAAAGGTCTCTTACCAGTATCATTTTCAATTATCAGTCCTTGGTTGAAAACTACTAAGTTTCTTCTAAAACAATGAGTAATTATTGATCTTTGTAAATAATTCTGTATGCTGATATGACCACTGATTTAATAATTATGACACTATAACATGCAAATGCTATTTAATCACCATAATGAAAGAGGGAGGTTTAACGCGCTGAAAAACCTATATGTAACCCAACATTTCGTTTGAAATGCCCACAACAAGCCAAAACCATTGCGATTTCTATTTCTATTTCAAATGTTTTATAGAATTAATTTAAATTGGATTGCGATACCAGCTGTTCTGGTGGAATGATATCTTTTTGTCAGATCTATTTTGGACTTGACTTGATTATGGATCGGATTAGTGTTCGGTTATGTTGTTGTTACCCTTATTTTACTCTTCATTTTCTACTTTAATGTATATGAAGCTTTTTTGTACGAAGTATACCCCTCAACAATTTTCACAAAATTCCGGCTCAACTGCACAAGCTTGACAAATTTGCTGCCAATCAATTGTTTAGGAACTTAACTGAGTATACTTTTTACAACAGTTCCGTAAGTTAAGTATATTGATAAAAAAATTTCAAGCGTCCTGTATTATCTATGTTCATGCAATGTTAAACAATGATTCGGTAACGAAACGCCATAGACGATTTGACCAATAGATCGAGAGTCTGTCAGTTATTTCTGTGTTGAAACAAAAACAAAGGAATTTATTTTTTTTTTAATTTAAATCTTTTTATATTCACTTGTCTCGAGCAACATGATAAATTATTTGTACAAATTAAGTATTCCAATTTTTCTTCGTCGTACATTTTTGTTACATATTAGATTAAAACAAATCTATGGTAGAATGGTTTTAATTTAGAATTTTCACCTACGTCAATAATTAATGATGAAGAAATACTTCATCGATACAATAACAGAAGATAACAATCGAAAAGCAAACTACCACAGCACAACAGCTATTTATTACACAGGGACACATACTGTCAACTTCATCAGAGCTGTTACCACATTCAACAATCTGGAAACAAACAAGTATAACCAGGACATCAGAACACCACCTCAGCACTAGATATAACGAGTATGAGCGATACACGTAAATAATAAAATCAACAATGAAATGCCAGAAAATACTGTGTATTTATAACGAAAGTTTGCTCGAATACCTTTTCGGAAGTATTTTTAAAGTAACATTTTGTGTAAGAATCATGCAAAGGGTGGCACATCATTCGATAAAATTGGTCTTTTGTGCTTAAAACATATTCAATACATCTCGAAAACTACCGTAAAACTATTTAAATTTATCCTAAAGCATTAGTGGCGTATAGGGAAAAAGTACGAGAAAATATTCCCGCCATTTTTTTTTCATAGTGAAATTCAACTACATTTGACCAGTATATTTCTTAAAAGAAACTTTGGTGGTTATTCAGGAGGTTATGCGGTATAAAGACTTGGATAATGCACCAAAACGTCTTTTTTTTCCTTCCTTCATGCGCAACACCTTATGCACAATTTACCTAATTCTTATACAAAAATGTACTTAAGTCTTTACTTATAAAGTATGTTGCGGCTGTAAAATATTACATTTTCAATTGTTGAGCTCATTGTGTTGTGTGTGATTTACCGTCTATGTACTGGATTCCTAAACTCCACAAGAATCCATACAAACAACGTTTCATAGCTGGATCTGCAAAATGTACCACCAAATCTCTTTCAAAACTTTTAACTTCTATACTCACAACAGTCAAAGAGGATCTGCAGTCCTATGACAATACTTATTATTCCCGTAGTAGTATCAATTCAATGTGGATCCTGATAGATTCGAAAGATCTTTTGGAGACAATCAGTTCAAGACTATTATCTGAATATAATAGCATTGAAAAATATGATTGTCTAACATTGTATACTTCCATTCCCTATACTCAGTTAAAATCCCGACTTAAAAACATTATACATCGTTTTTTTTCCAAAACAAAATGGTACACCTAGATACAAATATATAGTTCTTGGTAGAGATTCCTCATACTTCCAATAAATAATTCCAAATCATCTTCCAAATATGCAGAGGAAGATGTTTACAAAATGCTTGAATTTTTTTATCGACAACAAATTTGTCCAGTGGTGGACGTGTTTTTCAATGAACGGTCGGCATTCCAATGGGAACAAATTGTGCTTCTTTACTTGCTTACCTGTTCCCTCACTCTTCTGATCTTATGAGGCTGACCTTATAGCTGATCTGATCCGAAAGAAAGAATATCGTTTGGCTAAATACTTTAATCTCAGTTTCCGATATATAAATGATGTATTATCTCTAAACAATCCTAAATTCGGGGATTTGATACATCGCATCTACCCAAAAGAACTTGAGATAAAGGATACTACAGACATTGTGAGGTCAGCCTCAAATTTTGACCTATATATATTACCGCTATAACCTTGATTCCCTTGATTATTCTCTCATGAAAACATACAATTTATTTGCGATGAAAAAATATTGTTTTCATATACAATGTAAAAGTTACCTGTACTTTGTTTTTGCCAATTGTTGTATCAGTTACGTTAACAAAATATCTTGATAATGTCAAATAATATCAGGGAAACTTTCATAGTTCGAAAGATAAACATTTACCAAATACAATATTTAAGGACATTTGAAAATTATATCATTGTTAAATTTCAGTGATGTTTTTGTATGTTTGTTTGGTAGGTTTCCTTTTTTTACTTGTAGTCTACCTTTCTGTTTTAAGGTTAACTAAACTTTGGTTCAACTTTATTGGTGAACTGATCAGAAAGAAATAATATCGTTTGGCTAGATCCTTAAATCTCAGTTTCCACTATATAAATGATGTATTGTCTTTAAACAATCCTAATTTCGGGGATTTGATACATCGCATCTACCCACAAGAACCTGAGATAAAGGATACTACAGACACTGTGAGGTCAGCCTCATATTTTGACCTATACTTAGAAATCGATGGTAAAGGAAAACTTTTGACCAAACTTTACGAAAAAAGTGATGACTTTTCATTCAAAATTGTCAACTTTTCTAGATCAGTGGCAACATCCCTTCGCCATCCGCGTATGGAATGTTCATATCACAACTCATACGTTATGCCAGAGCTTGTCGAAACTACGTAGACGCTAGAACTCTAACAAATAGGGTTATGTTGCTACAACATTGAAGTCATCACCACAGAAGTTTCATGGTCGTCGTCATGAACTCGTGGATCGTTATGGTGTATCCATCTGCACCATGAAAACTGATTTATTCAACGGGTCATAGTTTTCCTTTCCTCGTTTTTCTACCCCGGACTTGACTTTTTATGGGCAACTCGGCGGGTGTTTCTAGAAAAGCAGAGGACGCTTACCCTACCGGTGCACCTGGTCCATGTTCCCATTGTTTAGTGGAGTCCGAGTTGCTCATTTGCTTTTGTTACTTTGTATGTATGATTTTAGTTCCTTTTTGTCCTTTGTTGTGTTTGTCTGTTTTCCATGTCTGGTCTTTGTCCCTGGATTAAATTTTTTTGATTACCGCTATAACCTTGGTTCCCTTGATTATTCTTTCTACCACAGAGAGAAACGAATTGAATATTGAAGCACTGTTGTTCTGTCCAAAATCAGTTTCTTCACTATGTGGATGTGAAAATATCAGAAATCCGTAAAAAAAATGAAGCATGCGGTGCTTGAATGATACCTAAAGTCATGGAAAGTATTCTTTATTTGTTCTATGACTAGTGTTTCCTATATATAATAAATAAGATAATGGCAGATAGATTCACTTTTCAAGAAATAAAATGTGATTATAGTTAGAGACGGCATTTATATCAAATAAGTTTATCATCACCATCATTGACCGGAATATTTTCCCTTATTCTGTGTTGAAAATCTTGTTTAAATGTATACCTTGCTAATAAAGTTTTGTTGTTTTTTTGTTTTTGTTTTTGTTGTTTTGTTTTTCATTTTGATGGTTTTCTCTTACGTATTGAAAGAGTAATCAAGGGAACAAAGGTTATAGCGGTAATCAAAAGAATGTAATCCAGGGACAAAGACCAGACAAGGAAAACAGACATACACAACAAAGAACATCAAGTAATTCAAATCAGACATACAAAGTAACAAAAGTAAATGAGTAACTGGGACTCCACTAAAAACAAGGAGCATGGACCAGGTGCACCGGTAGGGTAAGCGTCCTCTGCTTTTCTAGAAACACCCGCCGAGTTGCTCATGAAAATTCAAGTCCGGGGTAGACAAACGAGGAAAGGTAAACCTTCTGTTATAACTTGTTGTAATCCTCTCTTCAGCAACAAAATAAAGTATCATCACAATTAATCTATGATCGGTCGAAAACAACAAGAGCAAGGGTAAATTAATTATAACACAACATGACACAAAATATGCCACAATCAGCATAATACTTTGAACTTCCACATTTAAAATCATAATAACTTACAAGTTAAATTATTTTCATGTTTGCTGAAATAAATGAGCGCAACTGGGCTGCATTTGTTTTTCCATACGTAACAAATGAAGAAAGAGGATTTTACAGAGCATCTCCTAAGGGACAACAGACATACTTCCGTTTGTTTTGTTATATGTACTGAACTTGTGTACATATAAAACCATGACAATATAAACTTATAGAAATGAGGGACTCGATTTTTACACTAAACGGAAAAAGTGACTTACAGTATGAATGAAAAGTCATCACGTTTTCGTCAAGTTTAGTCAATTGTTTTCCTTTACCATCGATTTCTAAGTGTAGGTCAAGATATGAGGCTGACTTCGCAGTGTCTATAGTATCCTTTATCTCCTTTTTTGAATCGTTAAAAAACTGTTTATTGCGCCAGTCAGACATATATAAAACATTTCGTCCAAAGTACACAATGCAAACAACAGACATTAAGACAAAATATTAGTTACTTCTGAAAAAAGAAGAATGTACAAATTCTTCTCAAAGGAGCATTATACATCGTTGTTACATCGTATCTTATATACAAACATTTATTTGCACAGTAGAGATTCTCCATACTTTGTACAAACGATTCAAAATCATATTGTAAGTACACCGAAGAAGATTCTGTCAAAATGCTGGAACATTTAATGAAACGTGTGCAGTGGACGTGTTTTTGAGCAGACGGTCGTCATTCCAATGGAAACAAGTTGTGTTTAACAACTCGCTAACGTATCCTTTCACTCTTATAGGACTGACTTTATAGATGATCTTATCCATAATAAGGAATATCGTTAAGCCAGAGTCTATGAGCTCAATTTTCGTTATACAGACGTAGTTTTGTTTTAAAATTATATTAGATTCGTGAATGATATACATCACTTTTACTCCGAAAGAAGTTGAGATTGGAGCACTGGAGACAGTATGAAATCAGCTTTGACTGAAAGGAAAACTCATGACCAAACTATACGACAAACGCTATGATTCCTCCTTCGTATCGTCAACTGTCCTTTGATTATTGGCAACATACCTGCATATACAAGTTTCATATCATACGTTATACAAATAGGCTTCTGGATCAGCTTTGTGTTGTTACAAAAATATAATCATTAATACAAAGGGTTCATGGTCATCATAAACTCGTTAGTCATTATGGTGTATCTATCTGCATTATAAGAACCGAATTTGTTGCCGTGTCATATGTTTCCTTCCTGCGTTTGTCTATTGTGGACTTAACATTTTGAGGGGGTTTCGATGAAAACAGAGAGCGTTTACCCTACCGATGCACATATTCAATACTTCGGGATTGTGAACTGTTAAGATATTAATTTTCGTTGTTGGTTATTTTCGCTGATTCTGTCAATAGAACAATTTCAGTTTTTTTTTTTCAAAAAATATATAATAGCGTGATGTAATGTTAAAAATTAATTCTACAGAAATTATTTTTGTCCAAATTTATAACATTCGTTTTAACTTAGTTTATAATATACTCAAGACTAAGTATAAAGAATGGGCAACTATTTTTACACGAATGTCACTGTTGAAGAATATAGAATAACCAATTAAATTTCGAAATTGGCTTTATACAAACCGAAATGATAAATATTACTATTTAAAAAAGTATTGCAAAGGAGTTTAAAAAAAAAATACAATTTTATTTTCAGTCATCTGTTTACATTATGAATAAAATGCCGTCTTATTTATCAGTTATCATCAAGTACATTATTTATATCTGGTAAATTCATTTAGTTTCTTCCAAACTGCTTCAATATCATCGAAATACAATTAATACGTGTTAATGTATGTTTTTGTAAAACTTAAATAAGATGAAACTGCGAAACAAAACTACTTTAAAATTATTCCTTTCCTAAATGCATCGCAATTGATCTGAAATATAACCTATAGAAACTTCGTTTCAAGTGAACATAAAAGACAAAAACATACATTCTGAAATTATGTCTACAATTTCCTTTAGCAATGAAACATTCAAGTCAATGTTAAATGATATCATCTTCAGGACAACCGACCATTATTTAGTCATTACAAATTATTGGTGTTTTCTTCATTTACATTTCATATCTGGTCGTCCACAATCAGGTGTATTACGAGTCAGTATGCACAGTTGTATATTGTAAATGAGTAATCAAGGAAAGCAAGATGCTAGCGGAGATCAAAAGAATATAATCCAGGGACAAAGACAACACATGGAAAACAGACAAACACAAGAAAGAACATAAATTAACCAAAATAATACATACGTAGTAACAAAAGTAAATAAACAACTCGGAGTCCTTTAAAAACTGGTAGCATGGACCAGGTGTACAGGTAAAGTAAGCGTCCTCTGCTTTTCTAGAAACACCCGCTGAGTTGCCCATAAAAAGTCAAGTGCGGGGTAGACGTAAGTTGAAAGGAAAAATGTGACACGTTGAACAAATCAGTGTTCTTGGTGCAGATGGATACACCGTAACGATCTACGAGTTCATGATGACGATCATAAAACTTCTGTAGTGATTACTTAAATCTTGTAGCAACATAACCTTGTTCCAGACGGCTAATGGCAAGGAGTTCTAGCACGATACAAAAAATTGAGATATGAAAATATGATAAAAGTGAAGGGAAAGGTCAGTAAGCAGAGGAGCATAACTTGTAACCATAGGAATGCCAACCTTTTGTTGAAAAACGCGCCCACCACACTAGACAAATATGTTTGGATCAAAAACTCCAGCATTTTGAAAATATCTTCTTCTGTATATTTGGAAAATGATTTGGAATTATTTTTTACAAAGTATGAGGAATCTCTACCAAGAATAAAAACAAAGTAATATATAAGGTATTGTCGTTCATTTACTTGTTTTATTGAACATTAAACATGCGAAAAGTCAGACTTGACTTTAGATTGCTATTCGGATTGGTTCATTATGACACTCTGAAAATATTACAAAATGTACACACACAACAATACAGACAAAGAGTAAACGATGTTAACTTATTTATTAAGAGAATGTTATTTATAAAACGGCTACGGTTTCGGTTAATGTCGAACTACAGAAAATGACGATCACAGGTGTGTTATTTAACAGCAAGATTGATCTTGATGAGAAAACAAGGAAAACAATATTCTAGCGGAAATCAAAAGAATGTAATCCAGGGACAAAGACAACACATGGAAAGCAGACAAACACAAGAAAGAACATAAATTAACCAAAATAATACATACATAGTAACAAAAGTAAATGAGTATAAATGATATATACCAATAGTGGATTGGGCAATCAAAGTTACCTTAACGTAAGTTTACGTCGTGTTGAAGAGAGAAGACGTTGGTAGAATCAAAATACTCAAACAAAAATGATTTTTGCCTAAACGAGATATAAAAGGTAGCCACAAAATACAAAAATGCCTCACTTTAGTGAATTTTTTGGCGACAAAAATATTCCGAAATGGGAGGTATAAGGGTACCTGAAAATCCTAGTTTGGTTGATGAGGGGGGTGCACGGGGTTATCTCAGCCCACGTACTATTTCGACTACTGTGAAATTACTTTAATTCGTGGGTACCAATTTGCGTGGATCAGGTAAGAAAGGATTCTTAAATTCGTGGTTTTGCAGTTTTCGGTACACACATTAATGAGAGTCTACTATTCGTTGGGAACTAAATTTCGTGAATTGACCTATATAAGAAAACCATGAAAATTGGTGCCCCACGAACAATAGTACTTTCATAGTATTTGCACAATCAGATTCAAGGAAAACAAATAAGATTTTTCATATCATGTTGGACCACTGAGTCATTGAAATGCATTGAAAATGAACATTTCAAGGGCAGACTAGTCTGTCGAAAACCTCATTTCTCTAAGATTCTATTCAAACATTTCTGCACAAAGCTAGTAATGCAGAGATCTAATAATGGTCTTTACAAATAGAAAAAGTATCCATAAGTAATATTATATTGTTAGATCCGTGGGATTTTGACATACATGTTTCGTTTCTGATTTTTTCCCACTTTGCCTGATTCTTACAAACTCTTACTTTTAAATGTCTATGTTAATGTTTCAGTTATATATCAAATTAAAGCGAATTGCCATTTTCCTCCAATTCTTTCTGTACCCAAACTTATTCAGTATATAGGGAATATTATTTTGGTATTTTTTTTTCAAACTTACAAATCAGCAAAGACCTCATTTCCTATAACACAACAGTTTACCATTTGTGATAATGTGGTACCAAAATAGTTTGACAACGTTACTTATATTTACTGCGATGAAGATAAACAAAGCACTCCAATTGTTGTTCATATGGTATCTAATTCTAGGTTAGTATTCAACAAGCTGTATGTATGACACCTATTTTATTTTGATACAGAGCATTTATAGATAGGTCTTAAATGTAATCCCTCCTTTTATTTTAGTCCAAGCGAGTTTTGGATTTGGTTGATTTGTGATCCGCTCAGAGAGAACTTTACCTGGACAAACAATATAACACTTGGACCATTTGATCGACTTCCAGACAATTCACCTGAATATTCGAAATCAAATACCATAACTAAGTGTGTACATGTTTATAAATGGAGACATAAACTAGACAGAAAAGAATGGGTACCAGTTGATTGTGAGACAACAACTTATGATGTTTTGTGTTATCAGTGCAAGTTTTAATATTTATGTTTCGAACATTAAAAATTTACTACGACTCAAAATAAATATAACATTTACACTGTAACTCATGCTATAGGTTATCTTGTAAAAACCGAGATGATGAATAATAAAAAGTGCAAAATTATTGAATGCTACAGTGGATGCAAACACAATTTCTTCGAACAGATAAAAATGTACAGTAAATAGACACGAAATACGTTGTACGATTATTTTTGCGATCGTACGCAACCCATTCTTGTAACTACAAACTACTGTTTACATGACACTGCAACAGATCTTGAACCAATCTTCTACCAGAATCAAACATTAAATTTATATTTCGTAACACTGGTATGGATATTAACTATAAAAGTAATCAAAGGAAACCAAAGTTCTAGCGGATATCAAAAGTAATGTAATTCAGTGACTGAGACCAGACATGGAAAATAAGCAAACACATCAAATAAAATAATAAAATAACTTAAATAATGTATACAAATTGAGAGGGTTGACCATATCCGGGAATAACTCTAATCATTCTTTGATGGTTTATAATTACCTATGCATGACAAACAAGTTTTGCTATATATAATGCTTTAGTCTTTTCAGTGCTGTCTTGATATGTATATCTTCAGTTTTTTATATACTATCGTATTTTATACGATTTGGTATTTTTTTTTGAATGCTGATGTTTCTGAATTGCTTTTCTAATTTGGAGCTTTGTTTATTTTCCCCTTTATTGTGTTGTCGGCTAATTTGATCATTAAAGTGTGCCCTTGTGTGTTAACCATTTAAAGATAATGATAAACCACAAAAACTTTTAAAACATATATACGGTAATATTTAAAAGGAAGTAACTCAAGTATTCCAATTTAAGACTCACTTTGGCTAAGAAAAAACATCGTCTAGTTGGATTGACGTGTACATAAAGATGCTTAAATTTGAAGATCGCAATCGAAACCGGGTGATGGTCAGAATTCCACGAGATAAACAATTATATTAAGAATATAAAATCAAACAATCGATTATTAACGAAACATAGTTCTTCACTTATTAAAACAACATGAGTCAATCGATAGTTCAAGTGGTCTCTGCACATTTTTGCATTATATTTATATAAAAAAGATTTTGTTCTTATATAAGGCCTGTCTAAAGATAGCGAATGGAAAGTCTGAAAAGTTGCTTTGTGCTTCTCATCAACAGCTCAACAGTCAAACATTACAGCAGCTCAACAGTCAACCACTACAACAGCTAAACAGTCAACCATTACAGCAGCTCCACAGTCAAACACTACAACACCTCAAAAGTCAACCATTACAACGGCTACATAGTCAAACACTACATCAGTTCGTTCCACAGTCAAACGCTACAACAGCTCAACAGTCACCAATTACAACAACTCTGCAGCCTAACACTACACTAGCTCCACAGTCACACACTACAACAGCTCAACAGTCGTCAACTATTACAACAGCTCGACAACCAAACACTACAACAGCTTCTCTGTCAACACCTCAATAGCACAACAGTCAGTAATTACCACAGCTCCGCAGCCAAACACTACAACAGCCAACAGTCAAGCACTACAACAACACAACAGTCAACCACTACAACAGCAACAGCTCAACAATCAACCACTGCAACAGCTCAACAGTCAACCATTACAACAGCTGAAATGTTGACCAATGCAACATCTGCACGATCAAACATCACAACAGCTCTACAGTCAAATACTACAACAGCTCAACAGTCAACCATTACAACAGCTCAACAGCCAAACACTGCAACAGCTCCACCTCATTCGATTGAATTAAATAAACAGCTTACCACTATGACGGAACAACACTTCATTTCTACATCTGAACCCAAATTATCAATTCCAAAATATCAACAACTTATATTTACTACTACGTCAAAACAACAGCCCGTTTCTAATTTAAAAGTTACGGCAGAACTGGATCTAAAGTCTACAAACAATATTAATGGTAACCCGTATATCAAAATTACACAAATATCATTAAATATCAAAACTTGATCCACATTCTACAATTTAAAAATGGAAAATAATTTGATGTAACTCTAAATGTGCCTAATATGTAATTATTTAAAAAAAAATACAAATATAAATTTAAATTCCCTAATATTTTCATTGCATGCTTACCAACATTATGCATTCATGATATATATCTTTATATGTTTATTTTTGTCGGGACAACACAACATCCATACGACCAGAGCAACATCTGACCGGATTAATGATTTATCTTTCATTACATGTGTGCAAGCAACTCTAGTTACTTGGAAAAATCAGTTTTGCGTCTGAAAACCATATTTCTGATTTCGTTTATGTCATCGACAAGACAAAAACTAGCGCCTATATCCGAAGACATCAGTTCGCGTACGATGGGAGAGTTTCATCAATATTTCTTGGATGCACTGGAGTAGCTGCAATAATATCTATCGTTGAATGCATATTACGAAAGCTCAACAAGAAAAGGTTAAAAGATTTTTCCAAAATGACATAATTCTCTGGGACATTATTTTAAAAAGGACACTCACTTCCCTAAAAATATTTTCTGTTTGTTGTTGTTGCTCTTTGGTATTGAAATAAATGATCGACAAATGTTTGCTCACTGTTATTTTAAGTTTTTATTGAATTTCGTAAAATGAATATGAAATACAAGAATTTGTTTAAAATGCAAAACTACAATAAAACGAATATTATGGTATACAAACCATCCTAATGTCACAAGACACATAAGAAATCGTTCTATCCGTCAAATGGTCCGTCCATCCTGTTGTCCGTCATCATTTCTTCAAACCAAGAATCCAGTTCAACCGCTCTTCGTTACTTCAAACCTGGAATTCATTACTAACAATTGATATATACTCTAGTGTGTTTATCAGTTTAAAAGTCTTACATATCATTTCTGTATAAGCAGCTACTTAATATAATTCCTGAAAAAGTTTGGGTACCAGGACTAGGACGTAGAAAAAAAAATAATACAATCCAAGGACAACAACAAGACAAAGAGAATAGACAACGCACAACATATACCTAAAACAACACGAATGTAGAAACTAAGGTAAATGAGCAACACCTTAAATTATTCCCTACCTTTTAAGAATCATCCACCAAATAGATTATAATATTTCAAGTCAAGAGGAGACGAATTATAAAAGAAAAGCTATGACTTTGTGAACGCAGAAATCAGTTCTCATGTTGCAGATACACCACAACGATTCCTGGTAATTACCTAAAAAACCAAAGATAACATATAAGATTTATTGTTGTTCTTATGACAGAAGTTGCAATATCTACACTACAAATTTGTTGATGAAAAAAAACATCCGAGATACCAAAAAGAGGAACCTAGCAAGAATATTTCTTCAATACAAAAGTTGTAAACACAGTGTAAACAAGAGAACCAAAACTCTAGCGGAAGTCAAAAGAATGAAATCCAGGGAGACGACAAGATTTGTAAAACAGACACACACAACGAAGAACATAAAATAACAAAAATAATACGTACAAAGCAACAAAAGCATATGAGCAATTAGGACTCCAATAAAAACTGGGAGCGTTGACCAGGTGCACCGGTAGGCTAAGCGTCCTCTGCTTTTCTAGAAATACCCAACGAGCTGCCCATGAAAAGTCCAGGGTAGACGAAAAAAAGAAAGGAAAATTATGACAGGTTGAAAAAATCGGTTCAAAAAGAATCAGGAACCCTGTTAAAAACCAATGCTTACACAGTCGATTGAAAGCGTCAAGAGTTTTTGTTTCTCTCTTTTGCTCAACAAACGCGTTGGTTTTCGAGGACGAATTGGAAGTTTATCGTCTCTTTATCGTAAACACACAATCGGTTAATTAGAACCATAGAAATTTTTAAATAATGCCTCTTATCTATGATAAAAATAATGTAGGGAATAACTAAAACAACGAGCAAGAACTGTTAAATATTTGTTTCTTATAACAAAAACAGAGTTCGTTTGACATTTTAGTATGGGACAAAACATGTGCGATTTACAGCAGTAAATTAAAATTGATAATAGTGAAAAACATTAACATTAACTTAGTTTCGACAAACACTATATCTTATTATTATTTGTTTTTATTATTATTCTATTTTTCGGTTTGTTTTATTTTGTTTCGTTTGTTAAAAACCATACCGTTCTAGCGTCAGGTATTGTAAACTATTTATTTTATTTTATTTTATTTTATTTTATTTTATCATATTTTTTGTATGTGTTCGGCATTTGACAAATTGAAAACAGATATTGTGCAACAACCATAACATCCACACAGTCATCCAAAGACAATATTTTACCCTTGCTAAAACTAGAAAAATTAAATCGGAAATAATACAATTGTCTTTGAAGTAATCAATCCAATATTTATTGTCGTCATCATGAACTCGTTTATCATTACGGTGTATCCCTCTGTGCCATGAAAACTGATTTGTTCAACGGGTCATAGTTTTCCTTTCCTATTTCGTCTACACCGGACTTGACTTTTTATAAGCAACTCGGCGGGTGTTTCTAGAAAAATAGAGGACGCTTATCCTACCGGTGCACCCGGTCCATGCTCCCAGTTTTTAGTAGAGTCCGAGTTGCTCATTTGCTTTTATTACTTTGTATGTATGAATTTAGTTACTTTATGTTCTTTATTGTGTATGTCTGTGTTCCATGTCTGATCTTTATCCGTGGATTACATTCTTTTGAATACCGCTATAACCTTGGTTCCCTTGATTACTCTTTCAAAACATATCCTACTAGGTGTACCACTAATATCTTTTTTGATATTTTGTAAAAACATATTTAAAGTGTGATGGAGAAATCTACAAAAGAAATAATGTGGCCTATATATTTCGTCTAGACATTTGTGTTAGAAAAATGCAGGTACATGTAGCTCTGAATATGGCATGGCATAAGGAACGAACTAATTTACAACAATATACTTCCGTGGAAAAAAGTGGTATTTATTAGTTCCCGCCATATTTGTAAGTAAAAAAATCTTTGATCAGAAATGACTGATAATAAGTGAGTGATTTGTTACAGCTAACCTCAGATTACAGAAATAAAAATATATCCTCTGTTAGTTATCAGAAAAGATATTTGCTAAAAATTGATAGAAATTATTGAAATGGCGGGTACAAATGACGTTCTTGTTTTTTCTGTTTTGGTAAGTTGTCTATTGCTAGAATTTCAGAATTGTAAAATTTTGTCTAAGTCGCCTTTTAATAATCCTTTTAGGAAAACTATGTCGTTTAAACCTCTGAGAAGAAGCATTAAGAAGCCGAAAATAATACAGAAGGTTTTAACAATATCTTCGACAACCCTTTCGAGGGGACTTTCTACATCTTAAGCTAATATACGATTACACTTTAGGTACACATATTAAGCCAATGCGACTAAAAATGGGGATAACGGTTGTATTATTTTCAGCTTATTTAAAGTAATTATATACGGACATTTATTTAATACAGACATGCAGCGAAACGGTTTATTATCATCTTCTATTTTTTTTGGTAGGACGTCCAACCGCAACGTCGACTAAGTTTGTGAACAAAAATTCCCTGGAATTTCGTTAACGTCATAGAACAACATTCAAAAACACTTTGCACAAAAACAAGAATAGGATCTGTCTTTATGCATTTTATTTCAAATTACTTATCACAAAATCTAGGTTGCTTCACAGTACTGCAATTAATTTTACATATATTGAAATTTCTAGCTCAGTCAATAAATTTTAAGCACCATTTTATTTCCATCATAATTTAATTGCACGATAACCAGTATCTACATGTTTAATTGTTACACAAGTTTCAAATAATTTGTAGTTCCGATACAAAACATTTCGTACTCTTTAAGGATAAGGATCCACGTTTCGTCCTGGTATTGGACACATTGATTTCCACGTTTTATGAACAATGCAACAAAAATTATCTTCACTGAAAAATGTATTTTTCCCATTATAATTTCAAGGTAAAAACGTAAATATCAAAATTTCACTGAACTACATTTTTTATATATAATCAATAGTTTAAAGTAAAGTAAGAAACAAAGTGTTTTGACGATGTCATTGACAAATTGTGTTCTTAAAAGAATACGATATGTTTGGTTTTATGCCAAAGTATTTTCATTAAATTGCTTTCACATGTGAAATTTTATCATGATCATGTACTTCACAATGGTGTCTTTTAACTTTTCAGCAAACGCTCTCAAAAAGCATCTGACGCGCAAAAAAACGTCTACTGTTATGTCGTTATTCGTCAAATATTATATGCACTGATTTTTGTTTGCTTTCAACATCCGAAATGGCACATATGCATCATGCTGTAAAATCAGGTAACATCCGCCAGAATCTTAGTTCCCTTGATATGTTACACTTTCGTAACCGCGATGACCCGAATGCTAAAAAAGCAAATTTGGATCAGACACGAGTTATTCCAACTCACAAGTTGTTTCTCAATAAAGACAACAGGTTACAACTGGCTACCAGTAAGTGTGGGTTATGATTTCGTTTCACAAGTATGCTCGTATGGAGCTAGAAATGACAATTTTGATGCACCGACCAGCAGCATAAGGTGGTGGAGTAATACATAATTATGCAAATAATATGCGAATGTAAAGTACTGAAAGTGTAAAGAGTCGCTATCAATATTAACGACTTAAATAGGCATGAAAAGTAAGGCATTTATCTTTAATACGACAAAACGCAATATTGTTCATGTATATATATTTACTTATCGAAAGTTTTGTCTCGCAATTAGACCAGTAAATTAAATTCATCATTTTTATCCCCTTCTCCATAACAATTTGAATACAACCAAACATTGAATGAAATTATCAGTTCTAGGGTTCATGAGTTACTTAGTATTGGGCTTAGAATGAATAATGTAAAATTTGTTTTTTTAATGATGATATTGGTTCGGAAAGATTTGGGTTTAAATGGACTCCTGTGAATTGAAAGAAAAGATAATAGCATCAATAAAGAACAAACATTTTGGTAATTAAAAATAATAGAAATCGATACTGCAGTCCACAAATCCAGTAAATCATATGGTCAAAACATTAACAGAGAGGTTGATGTTATTTCACTGCAAAATTGAAACCATAATACTTTATACCTACATGAAAGTTGTCATGCAACTTTTTTAAGTTTGTTTTTTGTTTTTTGTTTTTTGTCTTTTTTGTCTTTTTCTGTTTTTTTTTTGTTTTTGTTTTTGTTTTTGTTTTTTTTCTTCTTTTTTTGTTTTGTTTTGTTTGTTTTTGTTTTGTTTTTGTTTTTGTTTTTTGTTTGTTTGTTTTTTTTCTGAAACGACTATTCAATATTCATACTATATTGTCAACATACTTGAAACTCTAAAATGTAGATATAGCCGTCTTGAGAGTAATCAAGGCGAACAAGATACTAGCGGAAATCATAAGAATGTAATCCAGGGACAAAGACAAGACATGAAAACACACAATCTCAACAAACAACATGAAGCAACTAAAGCAACACATACAAAGCAACAAAAGTATATGATCAACTCGGACTCACCTAAAAGCTCGGAGCATGGACCAGGGGTACGGGTAGGGTAGACGTCCTCTGCTTTTCTAGAAACAACCACCGAGCTGCTGATAAAAAGTCAAGTCCGGGGTAGACAAGAGGAAAGGAAAACCATGACACGTTGAACAACTCAGTTTTCATGGTAATGTTTCTTTCAGAATTTGAATAGACATCACTCGACTTTATGAAATTTCTGTCACAATATTGAGTAGCTGTAAAAAGTTGTTACATAGTAAACCGTAAGGAACATTTCGTATTCAAACCATACTTTTAAAATCTTATCAAAATCATCATTAAACAGGAAGTTTTAGTGGATCAAATCTGAAATCGAATCCCATTGTATGATACATATTTATGCATTGAAAGAGGCTTTTTAAAATATGAAATGTATGTTGAACAAATAGGTTCTTATGGTGTCCATTATACAAGACTGTACAAGAATTAAGTACAAAAATAAGCCATACGTGTAGATTTGTTTTCATTTTTGTTTTCTTATTTGGATTATATTTATCTTAGCTTTGTTGAGTTTTATTTTTATTTTTTTATTTTTTGCCTTTATCACAAGCAATTTTCCTTTTAGAGATGAGCTTATTCATTGTACAAACACTGCTGATGTCAAAATGGGTATAAAGATATTTTCAATTTGTCCAAAACAACTTTGTCAATGTGTGAATTTTACATCATGAAAAATCTAAGTTTTCACGGATCAACCATCACTAATTGCCTGTATATTAAACGATAAGAAGAAAACAATAAGTAAGTAATTGTTGATTGGTTTAGTAAAGTGTGTGTATTTTCTAATCATATTATTGGAAGATTTTGATTGGATATAATCAAACAGAGTTTCAATTGCTTAATGTTTATCCTTTGTTCTTGTTTTTTTTTTAATTGCATCGTTACATAATTTTAAAAAAAACTTTTAACTTCTAAACAGTCTTATCTAGATCACGGTTTTAGATAGAATATATATCATTAGTATTCAAGTTTCAACCTGTTAAGTCTGTCAATTATAACTTTTTTTTATTTAATCGAATAAATACTTTCTTTCAGTGCAAGATTAATAATTATGGAAGTTACCAACCGTTTATTTGTGAATCTTTATTTTAGAATTTTTGTTTGAACTTTCAAATGAATACTTTACAACTTTGTAAACTTGTTATGATTACGCTTTAATGAAAAAAAAAGTTTAATGACACCTTTCAATAAAAGAAACACAACACGAGCATCTTGATGGTTCCATAAATTCGATAATTTAAACAATTGTTTTGCTACGTAGTCTTTCAGACTTTAAAATTGTTACAAAATTATTACCTCCTGCTTATGTAATTTATTTTTAATATAAGTTGTTAGGAGATAAAACAATATATATGTTTATGATATATTCAGACAAAAGAAACAATATTGACATTGTTACAACCAATCACTCATTAATCGCTGGTAGTCGCTGATCTGAAGATTGCCATGAATAAAACACATAGACTTGTGACATTTGGTAAAGATTTACAAAAAAGATGAGACATAAATAAAATGCATTATATTCTATGACAATTGCGGCTTTTCCGAAAGTTCAAGAGTTTGCCATTGATAATCCCATTTGTAATAAGTCTTTTTACAATATTCTTTTTAACTACTGCCTTTAAATTATAAGTTTTGGTAATTTGGTTATTTTCCTTCATTTGTATGAATTTAAACTTGGGAACGTGCATATTTTTGCCTTAAAAAGGGTTGTCTCTGTATGTGTAGGTTTGCTACGTACACCATTTATTTTCAATTCTTCAAGCATTCGCAAGCCCATCAAGAACACATCAATTATATAATCATCAATGAATTTAATAAACCAAGTTTTCTTTCTTTTTTTTTTTTTTTGTTGATTTTAGGAAAATCATTCTTTTTTTCAATTAAATTTGTCGTTCAAACGTATGGTGGTCACAGTCTGTATAATTTTGCGTTTTGTGAGGGCGCCCTGTTTTCTTATACAAATATAAGCTGTTAAAAAGTAAATTTTGAGTTTGAATTAGTAACCAAGGAAACCAAGGTTATAGCGACAATCAAAGGAATACATAATCCAGGGACAATGACCAGACATGGAAAACAGATATACACAACAAAGAACATGAAGTAACTAAAATCATACATACAAAGTAACAAAAGCAAATGAGCAAATCGCACTCCACTAAAAACTGGGAGCATGGACCAAGTGGACCAGTAGGGTAAGCGTCCTCTGTTTTTCTAGAAACACCCGCCGAATTGCTCATGAAAAGTCAAGTCCGGAGTAGATAAACGGAGAAAGGAAAACTATGACCTGTTGAATAAATCAGTTTTCATGGTGCAAATGGAAAAATTGAAAAAAAATGATAGCAACTGGAAGAAACATTTTGGAATTCTGCATCCTTCGAAGAGTAGTTCTATCATCCTTTGAAGTTAACTCTCAACTGGATAAGCCACTTGTGAGAAAAAAGGCGGACAGTTCGAAGAATATTTATGACAGGAGAATTAAAATAATAATAAGAAAAAGAAACACAGTATAAACAATGTCTCTGTCACTTCGTGGTAGGCGACTTAATAAGAAACACAGTAAAAGCAATAAGTCACCGTCACTTCGTGGTCGGCGACTTAAAAATACAATTATAAAAAGATGCTTTTATATTGTTTTCAAAATATAACAAAATTATATTTTTGTTTAGTTTTTGGATGTATCACTTTTACAGTAACTTGAAACAATTTATCATAATATTTCATCTATGTAAAATAATTCTAACTTCCAAATAACATGCTACATGTAATGAATATATAAATACCTGCAGGTCTTCTTTGAAGCAGTCTTCTTCAAAGTGATTTGCACACAAAATACTGTCTCTTGACTACAATCCTCAATAACAGTAAGTAATCTAATGACTGGTTTTGAACATAGTTTGATTAAGTGTTGATGACGCCCATTGTTTGTTTCAGAGATTGTAATGATGTTTGAAACCGTAGTATTGTTGTTTCGATATTTCCGTTTATTGCGATTTACTTTGCGTCCATGAAATATCTTGTTACGCATTTGTTTAGAAACTATATCGAAAATGTTTACTGAATCTGTTCTTGAGATGTTACCTATTCCTATGATATTGTCGTTAAGACCGAAAGGGTAAACTGTTTGTAATTTCCGTATACATTCCAATTTTATTTATTTAGGGGAACGAGTTTCCCCTGACGGTTTATTGATTACTTTTAAAGGTTGAACAGTTAAATATTTAGTGTCATGATTAACATATTAACAATGCTAGTAAAGGACACTTTTGAACATTTTGGTCGTTGATCGACAGATTTCACTCAAATACTGAATGCAACATTCCATGTGAGTTAGGCATTCAAGTGATATAAGAATCAAATTTCAAATAAAAAGTGTGATCATGAAAAGTGGACGTTACTGTATATTTCGAGGAAAGATGTTGACAAATTAATCATTTGTGAGCATGACATTTATAGGTAGAATGTACCACGACTTTTGTTATTGGACGTATTTGCAATAGTAGTGTTTTTAAAAAGTCGATTTCGAAAATTGGGTCATGAGGGTACCTGATAAAAAGGATTAGTAAATTGTTTCATTTGTTTGTTACACGTTAGTCATAGTAAGAGTTAGATGAACGTTCTAGAATACTATTAAATGTCCTTTCTTTATGTTTTGAGACAAGTATCAGTGTCTGATATTTACCTGCTACTACAAATATAATACTAGTCGTTGTTTTTTTTTTTTTAATTTATAGAATGTTCTTGAATCAGACTGGTCATGAACCTGCACCATTTACCTACACGTTGTGTGAAAACAGGTACAGGAAATAGTAAGATATGGATTTGCTTGTACACACGCTTAGTGGTCACGGCTTTTCACTTTCATGCAAGGCATGCCTATAGATCAATCTCTTCTAGGATATAGAAGATTTATTACACGTTAGGGAAAACCAAAGCAGATTATTTCTTATAATGGTTCTCAATCTAAATTAGCAGTTAATATCATTGAGTATATTGAGGCAGTATATTAGTATCATGGATGGTTGGTTTTTTTTAACGTTTAGTTGGCATATTGTAGAGGTTTTATAAAAACCATTGGAAAACTTCTTGAACAGTTAAGAACTATAATAACATAAACAGTTGTTAATTCGAGACCATTGGTCAATGTTGGAGAAGACATAAACTGTTACCTTGACAACAGCACATTTTCTTACGCTGAATCCAAAAATTGGAATTCCAGAAATAGAGGAGAATGAAATTAATGATCCAGACTATTTACCCCAAATTAGTAGTTCAAAGAGAAACTACTGTTGACATTAAAAAAGAGAAAGTGTATAGGGATGACTATCTACTGAGTCTCGGAGAAAGAACTGCATCGAAACTCAAATGTGGCAGAATAACTAATAGTGATGAAGCAAAGACAGGTGATGTAGTATTGATAAAGAATAATTTATCCCGCGGAAATTGTGTAATGATAAGAAGTATTTTTAAAAAGTAAATAAAAAGGTCGAAATTGGTGGTACAAGCTACCTCAGTTATGCGGAATTTCATGTGCTCGGTATATAATCTACCGTATATTGTGGTCAGTCAATAACTAGTACGCTTGGTCAAAATTACACTCTTGTGTTGCTGCGTTTTGACAAAGTAGTGTACTATTTATTTTGCTGGGTTTCTTTTGTTTAGTTTGCTAGAAAACTTCGAAATTATTTTGTATTTGCTTTCTTTTTTAATATCCACTTATTTTTATTAAGTAAGATTTATATGACTCGTACCAAATTTGAGCATGATACGTTTTAATTCCGGATTATAATGGTCAATGAACATTCGACTTAAGAAAAAAAATAGTGAGGTTGTAACAAATCTTAGTCAATAAACATTTAGGCATATAAAAAAAGAGAATTGGATCAGTGGTTTAGCTAAAAAAGAAAATAATAAGTGTGCCAATAAATTTAAAAAGGAGTGTATATGCTTAACAACTAGATAAACTGTTCCGTACTACCATACATTGTGTACTTAGTTACAAGGACAAATGACCCGGCCAGCGAAAGCTATATTTTTATATAGTCTAACTGGCCGAGTGGTCTTGGACACTGGTCTTTGTGCAGGCGGTGTTACCACATATGTCACAGCGGTAAGAGTTCGAGCCTGCAGAGGGAAAGACCAAAACTTTGCTTTGCAAATTTGACAGTTTTAACATCGTTGGGAATTTTTCAGACCCTTATATATATGTATATATCAAATTATGGCTAAAATGATATCATATACTACATTTTTTTTATTTGCAATTACAAATGTTTAATATTCCTTTTCCTTGTTCCTTACATTTAAAATATACATATGAACACTGGTTTCAAATGAGACCTATAGCCAAAATAATTTGTTCGTTGCTTCCCTCCAGAATAAGTTAAAATTTGTAAAAAAGGAGTCTTGGCAATTAAAAAATTCTCTGCCGTTTACGCATGAAGTAACCGGTCATGATGTACCTCAGCGAACGGACGCTATATTAAGCCATCAAGATTCATACTAATGATTTTATGACCTATGGACTGAAATCAAAATATTGATGTTTCACTATATGCTACATGCTGCAAACGCCATTTTGTTTTACCATAAGACTCAAAGGGAACAAAAACTGAAAACGGTGAGCCAAAATAACTGGATGTTGGATTGACAACATTCAAATGTTCCTGCCAGAATGTTCAATACTTTTACTCGCTTTTCATTTACGACAGCTTAACTCTCTTTAGAACCTACCTTTTCGACACCTGGTTTACTATTAGTAACAGCCATGTGTTGTAAGTCAATGGCTTATCAACTTTTCAAACCGAAAAAAAACTTGTTGCTGACACAAATAATCAGACTGGTGTTTTGGCGGTGCATTTCATGTACCTTTCAAGAACTTGGTACCACTATACAACAAAATAAGTATTTTTGTTTCTTTCTTTTGGATTGCACTGGCATGTTTAAGACGCATATTAACGATATGGAGTGAAAGCAAAAGACCGAAATCAATAATGCACTGTTTCATTATGTGCAACAAAATTGATTTTGGCCAATAACGAAGTGTTGTTTTCTGCTTTTTTCTTTGAATTACATTTATAGCATTATTGGTATTATCTTTTTTTTCAAATATTAATACATGCCTTCCGTTTCCCAAAAACTGATAGTTTTCGTTATAGTCAAGGCAACAAAAATTATTGACAGGTTAAATGGAGTTCGTTTGAGTTAATAATATTCCATGTTTATCTCAAATTTGTCCAGAACTGATATTTTTTATATAAAACTTTGTTTAGTATTACATGATTCTATTTACAAATATACGAAATATACACAAAATGGACCAAATGGTAACTTGTAATTGAACTCATGGCAAATGATACTTTCAATGCTGCAATTTTAATAGAAAAGTCGATATTTTACTGCAAATGTTAGATACTAAAACAATATTTCTGAATGTGTTTTTTAATATTTACTTTCTAAATTAAGGTCGGCCTTTCATTTCGGATTGCTAGAATTTGAAAGTCTTTGGAATGTGAACCAAAAACCGCTGAGAACGGCACTGATTGCCATTTTCCCTTAAATTTAGCGATTGATTTTGATATGAGAAAGAATTTGCGCTGATCTGATGTTAAAAAAATGGAATTTTTCTTACCATTTTTCTTTAAAATCATGATTGAGTTTTGACCCCATTTTGTTAGTGACGTGACCACAATCATTGCGTGCGAGATTGATATCTCTATAGAGCTTTAAATAAGCTTTCCATCGATATATAATTTAGCCCTATTATATTCCGGTGCATTAAACTTTCGCAAATCGTTAGCCTGCTATCCTAGTATAGAAACATTGGGTTATAAAGTAAATGTTCCCTTCACAGCGTCGACAAATATATAATATCAAGAGGAAACTTGAAAAAGAGCATGCTAACAATACACAACATTTTTAGTGAAATTGAAAGATTAATGTAAAGTCTACATTCAGTTTATCACTTACCAAAATTGGAACAATGTACTTTTGACTGAAAACGATAAACATCATTTACAAATCATGATTAGAACTGAAAAGTTACAAAGTCTATAACCATGCCTGCGACTTCTAAAACCATGACTATTTATATAAACACGAAAAGGGTAATTCATCCTGTATATAGAGCCGTGTTATCACGTGGTTAGGTCTTACCAGGTGAATTCTTTGTTAAGTGTTGGCATGTACTTTAGGCAGTCAATTGAAAAATAACATGTTCTTAACCTTGTTGAAGCTGAAAAATGGTGCAAAAAGATACATTCAATGTTTATGATTTGAAAGAAGTCAGCATGTCAAATATAAAATAATTTTGATACTATACAAAAATATATCATAAATATAAATATTATTTTTATTGTGTCAAATGTACTAATAACCCCCTTCTAAGCTTCTGACGTCAATCCTGAAAGCGGAGAAATATGGCTTTCAAAGTTATTGTGACACTTGCTATGCTAAAAACGGAGTTGATCAAATGTGCATTCTAAAAGATTCGAAAGATCAATCAGATCAGTTTACATCTATATCTACTTTTGAATGCATGGCAATTAAAATATTGATTTCTCTCACCTCAATATTACTATTCTAATTAACAACAGATGGACAGATTATAGGTTTTAATTTGCAGAAAAAATAGTAAATACAGGTATCAATACCTGGTGTTTTCGGAGCGATAAGGTGTTTTTTGTTAAAGTCACTCCATTTATAAATGACAAATACACCAATGATGATATTATGACCATAGCGAATTCGGTCACAATGTTGGACTAATTTTCAACAGACGATTCGAACAAATGAAAACAAAAATTTCAACAATCCTATTCGCCCGATTTCTTCAGGGGTTTACTATAAACGAATAGTTTACAATGAAGCGTTTCCAAAACAGTTAGATCACTATACAGCCAAATGTGCCACATATGATAATCATATGGTGCTCGATTCATATGATAATCATATGGTAATCATGTGAAAATCATATAATATTTATCTTGTTGCAGTCATACAATTAGCATACTATTCTCATATGATAATATGGGCTTGAAAACATAACATAATCAGATGTTTGTGAAAAACATGTGCTTATCATATGTCTGTGAAAATTTTGTGATTATCAAATGTTAAATAAAATATATGCTTGTCATATGGTGCTCGGTTCATAACAATTTCATCTTAAGCATAATATATTATGCAAGAATATTTTCAAAACGATTCTCCTATATGTAATAGTTTAGAAATCTTTTCTAAATTAGTTTGAAAACATTTTTTTAAAAAAATAATGCATTAAAATGTTTTTTCTTAATATTTCAGAAAACCTTATAAAAACCATATCTGAAAATATTTTTAACCTGTTTCAAAGGAACGTAATGAAAACAGTATCAGAAAATATTTTTTCGTAAAACATAAGAAACATTTTATAACAAATCCAAATAGTGTTTTAAAATTAGATCAAAAACATTACAGTGACATCTTATTTAAACATTTCCAAAACATTACAGTGACATGTTATTTCAACATTTCCAAAACATTTCAATAAACAATTCTGAAAATCTTTTTTCAAACTTAAACTGTAAATTTTTTTAAAAGCCACATCAAAACATTTTGAAAATCAAAATGTTTTAAAAACGTTTTTAAAATGTTCTGCTGAAAATGTTTTAGCAAATTACCAATAAACTCTAAATAAAATGTTTCGAAAAAGGTTCGTGCTGCCTGGGATAGATTTCCAATTTTTATCTATTGATAACTATCTTGTTTTTGTTTGTCCCCCCCCCCCCATTTTTTTTTTTTTTTTTTTTTTTTTTTTTTTTTTTTTTTTTTTGTTTTGTTTTGTTTTCTTACAGTTGTTAGAACCTATAATAAAGAATAACCAACTAAACATGTAATAGTTCTAAATGAGTATGTGTAAATTTGGCCTCTAAAATGGCAGAATATTTTAAAACACTTATTGTATGAATATCATATGAGCTCATGCATTCAAACCAGAACCAGTTTTTTTTTTATATTGACAATATCCAACTCAAATTATCTTACTTATAAAAATAGAAAAGTCAGTGCGTTTGACTACTCCTAAACTAAACGCAAAAATGTATTATTTGCCCATCAAATAATAGTACATTAAATTCTGAAGTACAGTCAATTTATTCTAATTCATGGCATTAAAGAAAACAAATATGATTTTTACTATCATTTTCCTTTTATTCGGTTTCAGTAACGGTAAAAGTCTAGCATCAAACAAATTAAAACTTTGCTTTTTTCCAAATGATGCAGTGGTGAACGGGCAGAGGGAATACCGAAGGTATAAACGATGGAGAATCTTGAGAAAATGACACTAGATGGAAAACAACAAACATCATGAAAACCACTATTTAACAGTTTTAACGCTCAAAAGTTATAAATATACTGATTAATTTCTGGACTTTTTCGGTATATTTTACCGGATCAACCTAATGGACTGATATTCATCAAGTGCAGAGGTTCAGGTTACTTACGTGTAACAATACATATATCTGAATCCAGAGGATCTGCAAAAGATCCTTGCTACATAAAATGTTCTGAATATCGGCAAACATAATTCCGAATACAATGGGATAATTCAAATATTTCAAAATCGAAATGCATTGTACAAACGTGAGTGATAATTAATCTGTGCCGCTCTAGATTATTTTGACTAACCGTAGAAATAAAGAAAAAATTGCGCAGTTTTTGCGCCTGTTCCAAGTCAGGAATTTCTGACGTCTGCATGATTTGTTTCGTTTTCACCTTTAGTTTATTTGTATGCTACGTGTGTATAAAGGGCAACTATTTCACTGTACCTCTGTATAATTATGTTTTGGTGGCAGCTGCAGCCTACCCGGTGGTGTGAGGGTTTCCTCGTTATTCCTTGAAGACCAATGGAAGGCCTTGGGCTGACATTTTCATCGCGATGGGCTTGTTGTCTCTTCAGCATAATTTATAATACCTAGCCTCGTTATATTTGCATCTGCTGTATATCTAACTAAGTTAAATAAGTTTTTTTTAATGCACAAATTGATAACAATGTTATATGCAGTGACTTCACTGCTTTACTTTTAAAGATTGCTAATGATAAGTCTTAACAACTGTATTCAAAAGTCAAAAATAGTAGTTTACAAATATATTGTTTGTTAACATCATTATTGATTTTTTTTATGTTTTACTGTTCTTATGAATAGCTTACAAGAAAAAAAAGCATTTTGTTCAACTTGAAATGACGGTCTGGCAACATTGTTTAAATGATCGTATTGACGTGTTTTGAGTGCACATAATTACCTTATTAAAACGTAAAATATAACATTGTGAAAATTTTGTTCAAGCATCGGATTGATTGCTTCCAGTTAAAAAAAAGATATTCCATCATGATTATAAAACAATGTCAGTCCGTTTCTGTCATAGGAGCACCAAACACTGTTGTGACTTTGTATCAAATTAGAATATTGTTAAAATGGGTCATACAAAAAAATAGTCACCAGTTAAAAATGATTTTGTTACTTAATAGTTGTACAAGAACATTAAAATATACATTAGAAAGGAAGTTGAAATATATTGTTTGCAACTTAAACATTCTGTAGAAGTTTGAGTGCATTCATGGCATAAATAATGTTTATTTTTCGTTCTTTGGTATTATTTCAAAATGTATCTACACTAATCATAAAATCTTTCCAAGTCTTTTATTTAAAATAAACTCAAAGCATCCTAGTTAGATACTGTCGTTAAGAAGTTGATAAGTCATGGCTACGAAAATAAATATTCATTTTTAAATACTTTACGAACCGTTTACAGAGTACGAAATAAACATTAAGCGTAAACATGACGTGTGCCAATAAAGCATTTATAAATCTAAAGTTTATCTTAATGATATTTTTATCAATTTTCAAGAATTTCAATATATCATTTCCAGCACTGATTTTTGTTTTTATCAAAGTTTTATTATTTGTCTTTTTTCTAAATTTCAAATATAGTTAAATGGTGTTTTCCGAAAACTAATGCTTAACGCATTCTTATTTCACTAACAATTATTTTCATACCCACCAATGGGAATGTTCTTGGTAAGTATATAAAAGGTGTTCAGACACATTTGTCATTAGCTGCGTTGCAATGAAAGGATAACATTGCCTTAATATTTTGCAATGATATTCAAAGGAGGGGTTACTGTTTTACAGATGCATTTGTTTGTTGTGGTTTTCATATTTGTGTTCATTTTCGGTGAGTTAATTATTTCTATTTAGGTACCTCTTAATAAACCCATAAACTTCAAATAGGAATTCAGCGTAATTCCGTGACAAAGCATTTATTAAGCCGTTAGATTATTTGAGACAAAAGCATTTTTACATTGTCCTTGTTATTGCAAATACAGTATTAAAAAGACCATGTATTAATCTGTTTATAGCATATTTTTTATACCAGTATGAATTATTTACTTTTTTGCAAATAAAAAAAGCTCATAAAAGACTAGCAGATAAAGTGTGTGGTATAATCTGTTGATGCCTTACGTTTTGTAGAATTTTCTCAGAGTTAATAACAACATATCTCTCCATTATGACAACATATGATTCTCTATCGGCAAATAATCGTTTTTCTTCTGTTTTTACTGCATTTGGATTTTTTAATGTCGTGCTACTACCGTGATCCGCATTTGTTACTGACAAAGTAACGTCAATTCGATTGTGACGTCGACGATACACAGGATAAAGATTAAAGAGGTACGGAAACGACGTCAGTAAAGCTCCAGAGATGGCAGATTTTGCCCTTATGAAATTTTATTGCCCAGATAACTTACAGGAAACAATGCCTTTATTGCATGTGCAAAATCTATGTTATTTAAATGATATATCTGATAATTTAATCATACTAATAGGAACTTTTTACAAAAAGAAATGCATTAAAATTTTAACATAATACGCTTAAACCCACTTTCTCTCCTAATTAGATTAAAAGAAAATAACATAGATTTTATTTTATCAAAAAAAAAAAAACAACCTCATGTATTTTGTGAACCTTTTATAAAGGTAATGTTAGCATCTCTGAGAAGGCCTTTTATACGATTAATCATTTGAGTTTTTGAAAACAACAAATAAAGAATCATACATATAATCTTGCCCTGTTTTTGTCGTTATTATTTTTCAATTTGTATTTTTCTATGTACTTTTACTGATTTGTAATATATAATGTAAATTATGGTGACACTATGATAAAATATTATTTGTTGTCGTTGTTGTTGTTGTATTGTGTTATGTGCTTTATGTGTACAATATGAACATGCATGTAAAACAGACTAAAATAGCAGCAGTTAACTCTAAATTGGACACTAAGGAGTTTAAGCCGCACGTTCGTTATGTTGAAAATTATATGATGTTTAAGAAAACATATTGCATATTTTTGATTGAATATGACCACATAGGACTAAGGAATTTGAACAACAACAAAAAATAAATATAATACAAAGTATTCTATTTCACAGATGCACTTATAACATAGTATTGACCATCTAAGATCCAAATGGGCCAAACAAGATAAGTGTATTAAAAACAGTAAAAATAAGCAAAATGTTTCAGGTAAAAAAGTGGAATCGGAATCTCAATTTGAAATTTTACCAGACAAACTCAGCTGGCATGATGGAAAACAAGCATGTGAGGATTTAGGTATGGAAATGGTCAACTTAGAGAGTCAGGAATCTGAAACGCATTTGAATGAATACCTTGCCAATCAAAGTACATTGTAAGTACATTATAAGTACTCAATATATATTTTTGTCTGGTTTATTGATATATCTGTATTTTGACTTTAAAAAAACAAAATATTGATCATAAGATTCATTTCAGTATAAACACTAAGACGGGCAAGCTATTTCATGTCGTCTTTGATTTATGATTTTAATAGCTTTTTTAACGACTTAAAATTGTGTAAAAACAAGAAACATATTAACACTTTTCAAAACAAAACAAATGGAAGACATAAAACTGCAAGATTTGTTTTAAAAAATATTAAAGATTTATTATTAAAATGTACCACCAAACTTCTTTCAAAACTTTTAACTTCTGTACTCAAAGCTGTTAAAGATGATCTGCAGTCCCACCATAACACTTGTTGGTCCCGTAGTGGTATTAATTCAATGTGCGTCATGAAAAATTCGAAAGATCATTTGGAGTCTATTTTCAGAATATAATACCATTAAAACCTATGATTTTTCAACACTGCATACTTCTATTCCCCATATTCGGTTTAAATCTCGACATAAAAAACATTATACACCGTTGTTTTTTCAAAAAAAGATGGCACATCTAGATACAAATATATTGTTCTTGGTAGAGATTCCTCATACTTTGTAAGAAATAAGTCAAAATCATCTTCCAAATATACAGAAGATGTTTACAAAATGCTGAAATTTTAATCGACAAAATATTTGTCGTGTGGTTGACGCGTTTTTCAACAAACGGTCGGCATTCCAATGGGAACAAATTGTGCTCCTCTACTTACTGACCTTTTCTTTCACTGTTTTGAGGCTGACTTTATAGCTGACCTGATCCGAAAGAAAGAATATCGTTTAGCTGATCCTTTAATCTCAGTTTCCTCTATATAAATGACGTATTTTCTTTAAACAATCCTAATATTGGGGATTTGATACATCGCATCTACCCCAAAGAACTTGAGTTCAAAGATACTACAGGCACTGTGAAGTCAGCCTCATATCTTGACCTACACTTACCCCGGACTTGACCTTTTTATGAGCAACGCAAACACAAAAAAAGTCTCAATTGACGTATTGTCTCCCTATGACAAATACATTTTGTCTATGACAACGGTAAAAAATTGTTACCTCTTTCAATTTTGTCAATCTAAACAGAAGAAAATGTTTCTGTAGACAAAAACGTTGTATTAGACATTTTGTGTCCTACTCAACACAAAAATTGTTTTGATGTTTTGTCATGTTGAGTAGGACAAATTGTGTTTTAATGAACATATTAAGTGTTGATATTGTCAAAATATGACTTAGTAAAACAAAATGAGCGTTTAAGTAGAACAAATGTGTTTTACCCAGTTATGTTTTGACTGTGATTGATCATTACTGTCATTATTTTAGACGGCAGTGCTAGTAATTGCAAGACGAAAACGTCTCTAATTTGGTATCGATCAATAGATTAGTCCATTTTCAACATCAAATAATCAAGGAAATATAACGAGGATAGGTATGGTGAATATGTTAAAGAGACAACACCACCATCCCCCTCGACCAGCCCTTGTGTACCCGTTGGTCTTCAATGAACGACGAGGAAACTCAAACCACAAGACATGCCGCAGCTGCCCCAAAATATCATTATACACATCTACAGCAAATTATTTTGTCCCCATCTTATGTAAAATCAATCCCAATTCTTCCCACAAGGGGTCGAAAACCATGGTACATTTTAAGTCATACAATGAGGGCACAACACGTCATACCGAAAACTGCTTTTATACATAGTGTTTTAATTTCTATGTAAAAAACCCTGAAAACGAATCAATGTGAATGCCAAAATATACTATCCTTTACTATTTGATAACAATATTGTAACTATATCCCTAATGAATGAGCCTATTCAACGGTTTATAATAGTTAACTTATTGCGTAAGATTCGAGCTTTCCGTGCTTTGTGTAGAAAATTACCATAAACAAAGGGTGTGAGATGCCTTCACGTATTAATCCTTTATAAGTACGTGTGTATTGGAGAATGAGTTCCGTGTATCGGTTGAAGCATTTTGTGATGGTCTTTTTCCAGAAACCTTGATGTAACAGTTTCTCGGTTATGTATAAAGATTCCTTTCGTTAAAATCCGAATTATTGTTATCAATACGGGCAACTTGAACCAGTTGGTGATGGTGACAAGGGCACTTCACCGTCTGAAAACGGATAGTTGACAATAGGGAATGAAAAATCATCTTTTTTGAAAATTTAGTATTAAGTTTTTCTACTAAATGTGTTTTTTTTTGTTTTTTTTTTGGAAGGGTCCTTATTTTTTAGCCATAAATTGTGATTCATAACAGTACAGAAAGAGATCTGCAATAAGTGGTGCTCATTTTTCCCCATGGGAATTCCAATAACTTGACTATAAACGTTAGGCCAAAGCGTACGAAAATATTTTCCAACTGAAATTCGGGTTCTGTAAGCATATCAAACGATGTCCAATTAATGTAGTTTTTTTATGCTTTTCGTTACTAAAAATGAACTAAAAGAATTCCACCAACTATATTCCCATTTCGATTAATTAAATAACCATTTGATAAGATATATGATGTTTTCTTTTAAGACATTGTGGAGAAGTGTTGTGTATAAAGTCTAAAATAAAAAAAAATGAACACATTCGAAAGATCCCATATGGGCATGTAATTTATCAAGCACTTTAAGCGAGTTTTTAACAGTCCAAAATAGATAATTTGACTATTTTCATGTAACAAATGTTTTACAGATTTTTTATGGTATTGAGTGCACTAGTAAGTAAAATAAAAAAGTTTAGTTGTAGAGCAATGACTTGAAGAAGAATGAATCTATATCTACAGGGTGATTTGTGAAGTTGGGACAGCCAGTACATATAAAAGGAACTTTCATGCTACTAGGCTTAGCTTGTAAATAGGTAGTGAGACCTTGTGTATATTCACAATTTTACTTTCTGAGAAGTTATAAATTGGAAAGTTGGTGAACGCGAAAGTTCTTTTCAGTATAAAAATTACGTCAAATAATAATATTTTTTGCAGTTGTATCAGCAGGAACAAAACAAAAACAAATTCCTTGATGAGTTCTTCCAATTTGTGTTTTTTTTTTTTTTTTTATTGTAAGAAATTTCATAGAAAATTAAAATTATTTACTCCCCTAGAAAACATTTCATGGTATGAGGCAAAATGATAATGCAGATCATACCAACACTGTAAATCTCATTATTTTGGCATTTATTATAAAGATTCTGATGTTTCAAACATATCTGCTCACTTCAAGCGCGTATTATTTGTTAGTGGTTACAATTATGATATACAATTAGTAAAAAGAGGAACATATCTATAACCCCTACGGTTATTAATGCAACCTAGCAGATACGAATTATGAGTTTTCAAGGAAAATATACTTTTTCATTCCGTCAATGAAAAGCAAGTATAAATTATTTAAGTTATATTTTAGTTGTTTTTAATCTAAATGTTTTAGTTAGTATAAAATAAGTCTTGTAATTGAATACACTTGATAATTGAATAACAATTACGAATTGGTATTTTTGGCAATTTTTAGAGTTTCTCAACAATGTATATCTTTCTACTTTATCTTGTCTTTTTCCATGGTATATAAGATTGTAGGCTGAGATACCTGAGATACCCAAATGCACCCTACCCACCCCATCCCCCCCAAACTTATCAACCAATATATGATTTGCAGGGACCCTTATATCTCCCATTTATGATTTTTTTTTTGATGACAAATAAATTGAAGCTTTTTTGTATTTTATTGTGTTTAAATTGTAACAATGGCTTGTTGATTCGAATGTCACCACCATATATCCATCTATTCGCCTCAATCAATAATGACTACTAATAATGTTAACCTAAAAATATTATGAAATGTTAAATCTTCAGGATAAAGATACAAATTGTATCCCATATTGATTCATTAGTTAAATGACCATTTTACTGCTGTTGATGATTCATGTCAGCAAATGTTTTACCCTTAGTTGAGGCAAAAATCATTTTCTTACATTTTTTTTATTCTTCGAACGAACTTCTTCTATCTACAAAAAAAGAAGTAATTTGACATATAAATAGATATCAACACCCAGCAAATTTACAATGTTATCAAATAGCACTTAGGGTTTTGGAGTAAAATGAAAAAAAATATACCCTTATCCCGCCGTAAAATCGCCTAAAATGAAATACTTTTCAATGTGAAAATTCCTAGAGTATAAATGCTAAGGTAACAAAAATGCTTGTGTATTTGTTTTCTTTCGCAAAAAAAAAAAAACATAGAAATTTAAATTTTACAATATTAATGCACTGTAACACACAAAGCTTATCTTAACTCCAGAATATTTTTTAAATTAAAATAATGGGTGATGAAGAAATTTCGATATTCTGAAAATTCCCATTATTACGATCTAATAATACCAATCTAATGATCTATCAAATGATACCAAATTTGAAACGTTTGTCGAGCTATAACTTGTAGAGTCAATTTATGCGACTTTTTATGGGAAAATAAAAAATCCATTTTTTTATTTTTTTTTTAAATACATTTTTACCACGAAAATCGCCACAAGTCATCAACAGTACCCCAGAAGTATCAATTATGATAATACTAAGCCGAAAATAGTCATTCCTTTCGAAGCATAGATACCCTAGAGGTTTTGACATTGAAAAAATACGTCAATTTAAGCGATTTTACGGTGGGGTAGGGGTAATTTTGTTTTCATTTTACTCCATAAGCCTAAGTGTTATAGCAATTTTTTTGATACCATTGTAAAGGTGAGAAATTGATACCATATGTTATTTTTTTTTCATAAAAATTCCCAACGATGTTATAACTGTCAAATTTGCGATGCAAATTTTTGATCGTTCCCTCCGCGGGACTCGAACTCGTACCGCTATGATATCTATGGCAACACTGCCTCCACAAAGTCCAGCGCCCTAGACCACTCGGCGGTCGTTGGAAAATTTTCAGACCTTTCTATATATATAAACGACTAAATATGTTTAACATCACCAAAAGATAGTAAAATGTACATTGAATATTTTGGATAACTGATATCCTTCTTCAGCATAAAACTCATAAAGTTCAAGATCAAAACAGATTTAGAAGCTGAATTACGTGCGCTGTGGGTGATTGTACCTTCATCAAATGCACACATAAGCAAATGATAAGGAACCTGAATGAAAATAACTAATGGGGTCTTTTTATCAAAATTAAAAATAAAAATTAACTGTGGAAAATAATTTAAAAAGTCAAAATATAGTAATACGGCGTATTGATGTATAGCATGTAATGCTGTACCAGCCTTAGACTAAGACCTAAAAATAGATTATTTTTTCTCGTTTATTCCATCTGGAGAATTTGTTTGTAATTTGTTCATCCAAACGCTTTCCCGAGACACTCTTTTACATTTTGACCAGTTTTTATTATGTTCTATGATCGTAACAACAATGTTGTGGAGATCCTCTTGGGTGTGACCGGCGGATATAAGATGGCGACTTAGAGGGAGGTCTGGTTTGCATTTGTAGTCACTGCGATGACCATTCATACGCCTGTTGAAAAGTTGTTCTGTTTCGCCAACGTACTGCATACCACATAGGCACTGGAGAAGGTATATGGTGCAAATGTTTGGTCGTTCCCTCCGCGGGACTCGAACTCGTACCACATTTATGGCAACACCGCCTGCACAAAGTCCAGCGCCCTAGACCAATGGACTTTATGCAGGCGGTGTTGCCATAGATGTCACAGCGGTACGAGTTCGAGTCCCGCGGAGGGAACGACCAAAACTTTGCATCGCAAATTTGACAGTTCTAACATCGTTGGGAATTTTTCAGACCTTTCTATACGTTTACATATCTTTACATATCTTGCAAAGTTTAGGTCGTTCCCTCCGCGGGATTCGAACTTGTACCGCTGTGACATCTAAGGCAACACCAACTGCACAAAGTCCAGCGCCCTAAACCACTCGGCCTGCTAGACTATATACAAATATAGCTTTCGCTGGCCGGGTCATTCCTCCTCGTAGGATTAATCTAGGACTGTAACTAAGTACACGATATATGGTAGTACGGGACAGCTCATCTAGGATCAAATTAATGATGCATAACACAACAAATCAATATTATAAAAATGTCTCAGACTGTGACGACTCGCTACACTGCTCCATCGGATCACCTTGATACAGGGAAGATAATGTAAACGTATAGAAAGGTCTGAAAAATTCCCAACGATGTGAGAACTTTCAAATTTCCGATGCAAACTTTGCTCGTTCCCTCCGCGAGACTCGAACTCGTACTGCTGTGACATCTAGTGGTCTAGGGTGCTGGACTTTTTGCAGGCGGTATTGCCATATATGTCACGTTCGAGTTCGAGTCCCGCGGAGGGAACGAGCAAAAGTTTGCGACAAATTGATTTGTAAATGGGAGGTGAAAACCTGAAAAGTATATGAGTTTGGGATGCACAGAGGTTATCAAAGCCCACTTACTATTACATAGGATATGTGTGTTTCGTTAATTATTTTAAGAAACGGAACTACATTGAGTTGAATGTGATAAAGTTTTTCGTTTAATAATAGGTATGATATCTTTTGGATTGGTTTATTTTTTAACACTTCTCTGGGACAATTTCACTGGACAAATAATGATCTAATTGGTACGAACAGTCCTTGGAGTCCAAACGAGGAACCTAATTGCCTTCCTCCGGCCCCATGCGAAAGCTATTGTGCAGAAGGATGTCAGCAATACTGTATTCGTGTTGAAAATTCTGAACTATATTCAGAATGGTTGACAACTTATTGTTCTTGGAATTTGCATGTCATTTGTTTTAAAGGTAAGCCAGTTATGTATTAAAAAAATAAGTAGTATAAATTAATTTAACGTAAGCACTTCACTCAAACATTGGTTGTTTGGTCGGATATCGATTTGTGTTAATCTCATTACATGAAAATAAGCAAGAACCCATCCATTATTGAAAACCCTTTATTTTCTGAGCATAAAGAAAGAAGTTTATGCAAAAAAAACAGCTATATCAGATTATTATTTTGTATCTTTTTTGGAACCATTCGCCGAAAACAAGGCTTTATATTTTCCCTTATATAAATATGTAGTTACACTTTTAAGAGGGATTTAACTTAAAGCAATTCGAGAAGGTAAACCTAGGCTAAGTGATATAAATCATCGGTACGTTTGTATTAAGCACTTTGAATTATTCTCATGTAAGCATCAAAGTAATTTAGGCCGATGTCATTATGTTTCAATCGAATGCTTGACTTGATAGGTTTGGTAAAATTGAATATGATACAATCATATCAATGATTGCAAGAGTTATTTCCCTTACCCTAGGCCTACCGCCTTAATTCTTGGACTTTTTGTATACTAAGCAAGAAGTGCATATTTTAATAATCAATAGTTTTCTATGTAGGCCATAGAAATAATTCATAATTTGTTAATTAGGATCTACACTGTGGATAATTTCTCAAGTGATGTCTGTGTACATGTAACCTGAAATATTAAATCGCGGAAAACATTTGCTGGCATGAATCATCAACAGCAGTAAACTGGTCATTTGACAAATAAATCAATATGAGATATATTTTGTATCTTTATCCTAAAGATTGAACCTTTCACAATATTTTTTAGGATAACATTAATAGTAGGAATTGTTGATTGTGGTGATATCAATTCTGAATTTTACTATTCAAATTGAATGGAAAATGCATGACCGTTAGAAACTAAATAAAACAAAATCAAGGTCTTTTCTTAACTCAAAATATAGTTCGAAAATAGCTGTTGAATAGACATAAGAAACAAAGTTTAATTTATTTCTAATTCCTTCTATTACTTAATGTCCTTTACATTAAAATTGATATTTTTAAAACCAAAAAAAAAAAAAGATGTATAATGTAAAATAGAAGTGAAAAAATATCAATTCTTTAACAATAGTGTCTACAAATAATATACAATTACAAACATAGCGAGAATGGATATGGTGAATATTTCAGAGACAACAACCTCAAGGGATAAAAAATGTCAGCGAAAGGCCACCAATGGGTCTTCAGTGAATGACGATGTAATCTTCACATCACAGGGCAGGCTGCAGCTAGCCCCAAAACAACATTATTAACAAGTACATCGAAATGGTTGCCTCCGTATACACTTGCAACAGAAATTTAAACTGAAAGTGAAAACAAAACAACACATACAGAGGCCTGAAATTCCCGACTTGGGACAAGCGCAGAAGAAAATGGAGGTGTTGTTGTAATTTGGTGTCATCACAACCTTTACCTCTTAAATATGGCTACTGTGAAAAAAATATTGCATAATTAAAGACACCTAACAATAAGAAACTGGTTATACGTTTCACAAATGCACAAAAAGGACTACTAGCAGTTAATTGACATATCAGCTCCAGACCAGTTTAACCTCCTCCTTTTACAAAACGTAAGGCCCTCATTGTATGTAAAATCATCAATCCTAATTATTCCCATGCGTGAGTAAAAGTGTTAATAATTATGACATAATCTATAGGTTTGTTTTATGATATATACATTTGATATATCAAATAAACAAAGCATAAGAACGGCATTCTGTGTACAACAATATCCTTCCTAGTTGGTAGTTTTTTTTAACTGAAATTTCTATGTTACATGCAAAGGATTTTAACAAATTATTTTGTCTTTTTCAAAGTTTAATTTATGAAATGCAACTCTTTTGATTTTAGTTACTTTATGTTCTTTGTTGTGTATGTCTGTTTTCCATGTCTGGTCTTTGTCCCTGGATTACATTATTTTGATAACCACTATAACCTTGGTTCCTTTGATTACTCTTTTACCTACACTTAGAAATTGATGGTAAAGGAAAACTATTGACCAAACTTTACGACAAACGTGATGACTTTTCTTTTAGAATTGTCAACTTTCCTTTCATCTGTGGCAACATCCCTTCGGCTCCTGCGTATGGAGTGTTCATATCACAATTCATACGTTATGCCAGGGCTTAACAAATAGCTTCTGGAACAGGGTTATGTTGCTACAAGATTGAAGTCATCACTACAGAAGTTTTATGGTCGTCGTCATGAACTCGTGGATCGTTATGATGTATCCATCAGCACCATAAAACTGATTTATTCAACGGGTCATAGTTTTCCTTTCCACGTTTGTCTACCCCGGACTTGACTTTTTATGTGCAACTTGGCGGGTGTTTCTAGACAAGCAGAGGACGCTTACCCTACCGGTGCACCTGGTCCATGCTCCCAGTTTTTAGTGGAGTCCGAGTTGCTCATTTACTTTTGTTACTTTGTATGTATGATTTTAGTTACTTTATGTTCTTTGTTGTGTATGTCTGTTTTCCATGCCTGGTCTTTGTCCCTGGAATACATTCTTTTGATTCTCGCTATACCCTTGGTTCCTTTGATTCCTCTTTAACACACTAAATAAATTGTTTACCCGAAAGATTACATTTTTCTTTGAAAAATTATAAACACGAAATGGTTGTTTGCATCATTTCATTTAATTTTGCAAACAAAACACACTTTATACTAGAGTGCTAAACATAAGGATATTATGAAAAATATATTAAAGTTTATTATTGAAAAAAAGGATAATGTTTTAAACTTTGTGCAACTATTATCTTCTCAAAATGTCAAGGAACTTAATGATTTAGGCAAATATTTATATCTTGCTGATATTTTTAGAATTTTATCATTCTCATTTGATCACTAGTGTGTGTAAATATGTATTGTTTAATATGAATTATTGAGTGTTATCATGACATTAAAAATAACTTTAATTCCGTTGAATATTTTTGTAAGCCGGACAGCCTACCACAGTACATACTATACAAACCTCGACAACTGAGCAACAATTTCCACTTTCGACTGAACGTCTGCTAACCAGTAAACCAGAAAAACCAATTTCAACACCTGAACAACAGCGCATGACAACGAAACGACATGTGATAGGTACAACTGAGCAAGAGATCACACCTACAACGAAACAAAAAACAAGCAATACAACTACAGAAGAAGTGGTGAACGTGTCAACTAAACGACGGACCACCACTACAATGAAACGACAGTATACCACTTCAATAGATAACCAAGAAATAATAACCACTGAAAGTAATTGCAGTAATTTCTATATACAGCTAAAATTTGCATTCTAATACGACATGTTTTATAATTAGTATTGTAACATATAAAAAAGAGACTAATAGGATAATTAATTGAAAGGAGTGAATAACTAAAATATGATTACGAGTCCCAAAAGACGCATATATTTATCAAGTGTGCGGAACTTGTTCCACACACGAGTTAAATCTTACTGCATTGTTGGCATGAGTGATCATATTTTGGTTATTCACGATAACCAATTGATTATTTTAATTATTAAATAGATTTCCTCGATTTTTCTTTGCTATTTTCAACATACATTTCAAAGTTTGTGGACGGTGGATTGATTTCAAAGTTTTGACGTTTTGGCGGGAGAAAATCCGAGAGTGAAATTACCGAATTTATTTCACAGTGTGAATTATCGAAATTTGTTTCACTGGGAACATTCGATAAAACCCTGCTATCTATATAATAATGTCTGTGTAGAAATTAGGTGGATCATTTAATGAAATTGAAGCTCAGAGTAATTTCTTTTAAGAGTAATTCTTTCCGATGTAATGAGAAACTGGCCGTTTTTGTACCAAAAATGGAAGACTCAGAATATATTTTCAAAGTTCCTTAACATATCAACTAAACTATGAACAGATCACAGAATTATTTCCGTTTATTTTCAAATTTCTTCTTTTTACTTTCTATGTACTTAATTTCGTTCTTACTGTTGCAGTAAATTAAAAACAAATTAAAAACCAACATCACTTCTTTTGAAAGTATAGTTGTGATTTATAATGGATATTTTTTTAAACAATATTTTGTATTTTCAATCCACTTCCTGAGTATTCAATCGACACATACTTATTGTTTTCCAACACGACGTAATTTATGTGAGTCAAAACCAAGGAAACCGCTCTTTATACGTACATAATATCAGTTTACTTATCCAAGCTAACATTGTCTGTATATCCCAATATATTTATTGCATACAGTTTTACTGCTCTTCTTATTACCGTCCAATAGAGTGTACCATTGCTCTTGTGGACCGGAAAAAAAGAAATCATAAATAGCAGTTATAAATAAAATCCACTTTTTACTATTCTTGCTTAAAAACTCATCTCTTACAGACATTCTAAAGCTTGCATGCTATCCAGAGTGGTATTAAAATGGCATATACTGTTCATATGACAAAATACTGATTTATTTGATGTCGACTGCAATAGTCGTAGTATGGAAACACTACGTGTCAAATGTTAAAGAACCTTTGGGCAAATGCTCATAAGGTTTAAATTCCAACAGTCGTTATTCATTGAAAAAATGCCATGTCAAAAGTTTCGTGTCTTAACGATATTGATTATATTGCAGCTCAAACATTTCTTTTCATTGTCTAATTATACGTACATATTTGTATTTGCAAGGTACACAAAGCTCAGAAACAACTACTGAGACTTCTGGAGATGGCATTGAAAACGGAATGAGAGCATATGTGTTTTGTCCAAAAACAGCTACATCTCTATGTGACTGTGAAATAATTAAAAATATATCCTCTTCACAAGTTAACTCCGGGTCTGATTATTTGTACATCATTGACAAGAAGAAAACAACTGCCTACATTCGAAAAAGACGTTCGGCGTATGATGGAAGGTTTTCTGCAAAATGCTTGGGATACACTGGATCGGTTGTCATAATTGCCGTTCTGCTTTTAGTTGTTTGTTCAGATGTTCAGTGGTGCTCCGCACAAAAGACAAATAAGAAACCGACAAAAATGTGACAGATAAAATCTTTAGATTGGGATTATGTCTGATGCTTTATCCAGAAACAAGTACTTGAACAGCTGCTTCATTAAAAAATTTTCATGCCTGTTTTAATTTAAGAAAAGGGTACTAATGAAATTATTAGAATTGTATTGTGATATACAAATACAATATAGGTACCAAAATATTTTTTTATCGTATATCGGTGTACTTTCATTTTCGCGAAGTTTAAGTTTAAACTATCTCCGCTCGGTAGATACAAAAGCGAAACATTTTCTGGGTCACAGAACTCTACATTTACCTTGGTTCCCTTGATTACTTGTTGCTAATCTTTTTTTTTCTTTCTTTCTGTTTTTGAGTGTTCGTATTTCAAAGCTTATGTTTTTTGTGCTGTCTTTTCTTTTATATCTTTTATACCTTGCTGTATATATATATATATATATATATAATCAGTAAATGGTCTGTGAAGTTGTGTTCACAGACCATTTATTTTCAATTTACTTTCATAGACACTTTATTTAAAGGCACTGAAGTTATATATAGTCTTAACAAATCTGCCAACCAGCATGACTTTCTTCAGTGCCTTCAGTAAACTGAGTGTCTGTGAAAGAAAATTGAAAGTAAATGGTCTGTGAACACAACTTCACAGACCATTTACTGATATATATATGACGTGACGACTCTATTTGCTACACTGCTCCATCGGATCAAATTGATACAGGGAAAATAACGTAAACGTATAGAAAGGTCTGAAAAATTCCCAACGATGTTAGAACTGTCAAATTTGCGATGCAAATTTTTGGTCGTTCCCTCCGCGGGACTCGAACTCGTACTGCTGTGACATCTATGGCAACACTGCCTGCACAAAGTCCAGCGCCCTAGACCACTCGGCCAGCTAGGCTATATAAAAATATAGCTTTCGCTATATATATATATATATATATATATATATATATATATATATATATATATATATATGAATACATGTATAACAAGAGTAACAAGTGAAGAAAAATAAATAACAAAGATGCATGGCTACTTACAAATACTGTAATCTGGTCAGGTTAACGAATTCATCAGTGCTAACATTAAAGATATTGTTGTTCTGTAATCTCCTGTTTAATAAAATCAGACATATATATATATATATATATATATATATATATATTATTCTTTTTAACGATGCATTGCCATAATATAATTTCTTGGAGTATGTCTTAAGTATATAATCCATTATTTTTACCCCAATCGATCATGAGGCTAGCTTTTTTCTTCAGTTGTTTCAAAATGCATTCTGTGGTATCACACGTAACAAAACCAAAACATTTTAAACGCGCATTCACAGCACAGTAACACCTGTTTTAAAAATTCTATTTATCCACCATTGTTGTCCAAATAGGCGTTTTAACATTGTAAATTATGGTTTTTCAAGCAGCAAATTCTCTGCGGGTTAGGGGTACATATTTTGTATTTAACATTATAAAACGTAAACGCAACCTTGTTGTTACCATTAGAAAGAGTAATCAAGGGATAAGAAAACTGACACATTTTGGGTACATGATATCAATATAATATGATTTACTTTGTTTCGTTAAACCTGATTTGCCTTATCGAGGCATAAAATGTATTAAAATATATGAATCCTTTCATTTTTATTAAGGGTACCTGAACTAAATTGTTGATGAGTGAAAGGGGTGCATCGGGGTATATTAACCCACGTACTACTGCTTATGTTTAAACATGACTCCTATTCGGTTTTAAATATTGAAGAATAATTAAGGGTTATCATTTCAATATAATATATTTTGAAGATAGATAATTGTGTACTGTGGACTTGTTTTTTTTTTTTTTTCATCCGCAGTAACTTGTTTTGACAACATTGCACTTGTAATGTTTAGTTTTGTTGTATGTAGTTTTTCATTTAATGATGTAAAAATATTAAAGAAGTTATTTTTTCATAATTGTAGTTGTGTTGAAACTTTGCAATATTTATATATTTATAAAGTCTCAAGTTTACTTGTTTTTTTTAATTAAACTTTGTAGATTCATACAAATTCTTGACTAATTACTGACTTGTTACAGAAATTAAATGTTTACAGGTTATTACATAAATTCCAAATTAGAAATATTAAGCAATTAAAGAAATACCTTATCTTATAGCACTGAGTATAACAATGATTTTAAGTGAGAAAATGTAAATAACGAAAACTACTACATATGAATGTATGAAATGTACCTTTGTGACATGAAAACATATTTGTAGAAGATTGCTTTTCTACAAATACCCGCCGAGTTGCTCATGAAAAGTCCGAGGTAGACGAAAGTCTATTATAGAATAGTAAGTTAAACAAACGCAAAAGTGTTGAAACGAACTTTTTCTGAAATTAAAGTGATTTCATCATCAAGTTAAAAAGAAATCTTAGATATGCTGATAGTGCAAACGAAGAGAATTTCTTGGACAAGACAACACCATAGACATTGCAGTTACAATCACACACGCAAAAATATGAAACAGTATACGTATAATAATATTTTAAAAGTACACACGGACAATTAAACAGCACAAGTCCTACATAAAACGGAAATGAATTTGAGAAGGGAAAACACTACCTACTTGTTGTGTTGTTCGTAGCTATTGAAGTTAAAAGGTTGGTGATCATATTCCAATTTGACATATCATATTGGTCAGTCACGTCTTTGTTTCGACCGTAGAACGTAAGATGAGACAAATTTGAACTATGCGCAACACATCATTTTCATATGTTCTAATGGCAGTAACTTTTTCTAGGAGAGCAAACAATGTCTGCTTGTTCCCTTTACTTATAGACTTGAATATGCGTAACCTTTACTGTCAAGTTAAGAATTAAATATGCTTTTCAAATTTCATTGGATCCCCTTTAATACAACCGATTATTTGTTATATTAAAAGCTTATATTATATCTAGACACTTCATGTCTGCCGTTCAGGTCATGACCCAAAAACCTTTGAAATGATGGTTTAAGGAAGATAATACCTAATATTTACCGCTTATGTTTTCCTACATTTTCTCAGTGTTAACCTAGAAAGAGTAATCAAGGGAGCCAAGGTTATAGCGAGAATCAAAAGAATGTAATCCAGGGACAAAGACCAGACATGGAAAACAGACATACACAACAAAGAACATAAAGTAACTAAAATCATACATACAAAATAACAAAAGCAAATGAGCAACTCGGTCATCACTAAAACTGGGAGCATGGACCAGGCGCATTGGTAGGCTAAGCGTCCTCTGTTTTTCTAGAAAAAGCAGCCGAGTTGTTCATAAAAAGTCAAGTCCGGGGTAGACGAAAGAGGAAAGGAAAACTATGACACGGTCAATAAATCAGTTTTCATGGTGCAGATTGATACACCATAACGATCCACGAGTTCATGATGACGACCATAAAACTTTTGTAGTGATGACTTAAATTTTGTAGCAATATAACCCTGCATCAGAGGCTTATTTTTAGAATTCCAGTGCGATACAAAACGTCTGCGTAGTCTCGGCAAGCTCTGGTATAATGTATGAGTTGTGATATGAACACTCCATACGCAGGTGCTGATGGGATGTTGCCTCTGATGAATTTAACATACTACATTTTTTTTAATTTTATATAGATTCCCTACTTCGGAAACTATTAGAAAAAGTGGTCTATTTTTCATGGTCCAACATTTTAAAATTATGGAGTTCTGATTGTCCAACAACAGAAATTCTGATTGTCCTTCTTTCATTGTTGTTAATTAAACAAAGTATGATCATCATTATAATTTGAGGGTAGCAAGGGGTTTCTATTGTAAATAAATAAATAATAAATTCATATTTATATAGATTAAATGTAAAACTATTTCTTAAAATAGATGGAAGATAATTTTAATTTGAAATACATATTTATTTTTTATAATATTGTTTTGGATATTTTAATCTAAAGCAAACAATAATATCAAAACAAATCATACTTTTAAAAGAAAATATTTGATATATATATATATATATTTTAAATATCCAGTATTTTTAATGCTTTAGGAATCAAATACTATATGAATTAATAATGATTTTGATTTGAGTATAAATTCCAGCAATGCAAATTATTTAATAAAATCATAATTAAAATGTAATATATGAAGTGTACTTTTGTAATGAGTTCTTGCACTTCAAACTAATTGCTTAATAATATGCTTCATTCAACAAAAATGACAAATGATTTACATGTATAATTTCATATTTATTTAATGAAACTAAAACATTTGAATATTACATGTATAAAAAATAAGTCGCCTTTCACAAGCTTAGGGCTGCTGAAGGCCTACTTTTTGATACCTGGACCCGTACGGGGCAATACAGGAACAACAAACCAAAAGAATAATCGAGATAATCAGCAATAAGCTATAAAGCATCAGCTAAAAATACTGATGCAACAAATTAAAACAATAAAAACCAAGACAGAGAACAAACTAACTTCACAAACCTAAATCAACACTAGTATATTTTTTTCTTTCAATGAACACTCCTTATAGAACCTCAAAACTATCTTTGTCAAAACATTTCTAATTAACCAACATGTATATTCCTTATCAGAACATTCCTAATTGTCCAACATTTTTTTTACCTTTTTTACCAGTAATTTTCAAAAGTTGGACAATCGGGAAGACACCATTTTTTTTAAACATTTATATATTGAACTCTTGCTCGACATTCTTTCATATTTCAACTATACAATTTTGTTTGCGAAACGTTTCCCGCAAATTATTTGCCTTGAAAGGGGCGTTTAAAAATAAATGTTTGAAATTTTGACATTTATATATAGCCTCATGTAACTTCAAGATAAAAAACACCTTGTGTTCATAGATGTACAAAATGTCAAACTTCTATGTGACTGCGTAATGTCAGAAAAAGATAGTTCTTGTAATGTATATGATATCATATATATGACAATATAGCAAAATATTCCAGACAAAATACTTCATGCATCAGTCGCTTGAATGATTTTGGTCTCACAGGGGTTATCTTTACATTAAACGATTTAATCGAAGTCCAATATTTGGCGATATTCCACAACAAATTTTGCAGGCTTGCATTTATGGATAAAAAATTATTTTACATTCTGTGGTATGAATATAAACTGCATATTAAATACAAAATATTTAGTTGTTCACTTAATAGGCTGAATAAAATCAATATTTGGAAACAACAAATAATGTTAAGGGTATGTTTTCTCCAAACTTTGTTGGCAATATATGAATTGATGCAGGTTTTTTTTCTAAATTGAAATCCCCAATTCTTTTGAGAAATTCAAAACAAAATAGAAAATCGCATAGGCAAATGGCATAGGAATATACAAATTATTTAATTACGAAAAACTAATAAATTGTTGTCAAATAAACCTAAAAAGGCAGATCTGGACACATGTAATTAGACAACGACATTTAAATTATAGGTGAATAAAGTGAGTAGAATTTTAAATGTTAAAAAGGATATGTTCGATATATTGATGGTATGATTTCTGCGATACTACCTGTCAAACAAATATACTTTGTTAAAGTTTCCAATGAAAACTGTGGCAAGACTAAAATGTTGATATTTGTAGCAAAAACTTTCTATATACAGTGTAAAGAGTATTGGCACAGATTAGAACAAAGTCGTTGTTAACTAATGACAAACAACACACAAGAAGCTACTCGGAATACATAAACTATATTCATATAGCAGGCTCACTTTTGAGAGGACGCAGTTATTTTGTAAAAAGATATGCATACTACAAATAATGATTCAATGTTGTGATATGAAATATGCAAATGATACATTTACTACTGGCAACAATAAAATATAGTATAAAATTCAGACATAGTTTCTATGATTGTTTTTTTTACAGGAAAAGATGCATAAACCTATTAGTCAGACCGTACATGAGTGTAGAATCAATCTACCAGGAAAGCCTAGTTTGGTATTGGTACATTTATACGTGAAATTGGCCCCTTCATTTTCATTAATTTCATGAAAATTGACGTTTGAGTCACAGCAAACTTCTAGTCGCTGAACAAAAGTGTAAAACCTAAAGTTTCATTGCCTTTAATTATAATTTGTCTGTACTGCACATTAAATCATAATTGCTGGTCAAAATAGCCGGTTTCCTTAAATTCTACTTAACCAGGAAGTAAATTGCACATTCCACATGATATACAGATGTGAAGACATATGTAATGTCTTGATATTCTGAAACATTTGTGTCTATTTTATCAGAATTCCTGAAGATAAGGTGGGTTAACGTTGGCGCAGGCATCATATATTTAAACGAGTAATCAAGGGAACCAAGGTTGTAGCGGTAATCAAAAGAATGTAATCCAAGGACAAAGACCAGACATGGAAAACAGACACACACAACAAAGAACAAAAAGTAACAAAAATCATACATACAAAGTAGCAAAAGCAAATGAGCAACTCGGACTCCACTAAAAACTGGGAGCATGGACCAGGTGCACCGGTAGGGTAAGCGTCCTCTGCTTGTCTAGAAACACCCGCCAAGTTGCACATAAAAAGTCAAGTCCGCGGTAGAAAACACCATAACGATCCACGAGTTCATGATGACGACCACAAAACTTCTGTAGTGATGCCTTCAATCTTGTAGCAACATAACCCTGTTCCAGAAGCCTATTTGTTAGAGTTCTAGCGCGATACAAAACGTCTGCGTAGTTTCGGCAAACTCTGGCATAAAGTTTGAACTCGTGGATCGTTACAGTGTATCCATCTGTACCATGAAAATCGATTTTTTCATTATTTCATTGTTTTCCTTCTCTATTTCTTCTACCCTGGACATGACTTTTTATTAGCAGCTCGATGGGTGTTTCTAGAAATGCAGAGGATGCTTACCCTACCGGTGTATCAGGTCCATGTTCCCAGTTTTTGGTGGAGTGCGAGTTTCCCTATTACTTTTGTTACTTTGTATGTTACTTATTTGTTTTTTTTATGTTCTTTGTTGATTTTCAATGTCTGGTCTTTGTCCCTGAATTACATTCTTTTGATTTCCGATAGAATCTTGGTTCCCTTGCTTACTCTTACTCTTAGAGTACCTTGTATTTTGAAACACTTTGCACAATTTACAATGTTTGTACAGAATAGCGATAAAAGTATGTATCATACAGTTGGTTTATTAATGGCCGAAACCATCGACTATCAGGTTTATGGTATGGAATTTAAGAAGATACTTGTTTTTATATATATTATTGCTTCATATATTTTAACAGCCATTAATATGAAAAGGAAATCAGGTCACAACTAACATATCAATATTCACAGAATTATTATTTTGCATAATCGTATAATATTATATTTTTTTTCTTACTTTGTTTACTCTTAGTGGCTGTGCCTTCTGCAATTTTTCTCCGGGTCACATTTGGCATTAACTGAAAAACGCCACCACAGGAAGTTAGGACGAAGCTTTCTCATGATAACCATTGGAACTGATTCTTAACTGCAACAACTTCAAACATTCCAAGTTAACAGTACCTATACTACTTAATAAATACTTGAGTCTGGTACCAAGTTTGAGTTTCTTCATTTCTATACAAAAGAGTAATCAAGGGAACCAAGGTTATAGCGGTAATCAAAAGCATGTATTCCAGGGACAAAGACCAGACATGGAAAACAGACATACACAACAAAGAACAAAAAGTAACTGAAATCATACGTACAAAGTAACAAAAGTAAATGAGCAACTGGGACTCCAATAAAAACTAGGAGCATGGACCAGGTGCACCGGTAGGGTAGATGTCCTCTGCTTATATGAGACGACATGCAAATATGAGACGACATACTCGGTTTGCGTACAGCTTGTTCTCTCTTTGTGTAACCAAGCATGATTTGCATGCCTCAATTGTATCCAAGTGCCAGGCAGTGTCAGTATATATTTTTAGAACTTTGTTTATGCTATTTAAGAAACATACTTATTATATATTAATTTCTTTTTTTTTTTTTTTTGGTCAATATTTTGTTGTATAATAAAACTTGCATAAAGATTACAGTTTTTTTTTAACTTTTGTTTGCCAAATTATATTTCTATGCTGTTTATATTGTATATTGAATCGTGTAATTTCTTTGATAACACCACGTGACATGACAAATACGGTTACTAAAGACAGCTATCATGTCTTACTTCATATAAAAGGTCTTGGATATTTCTTTCGACCACTTTCAGAATAAATGCCGGATTTTGGGACTCCTTAGATTTGGGGAGTAAGGTGATGACAGGCGCTTTGGTGCAACGTTGTGTTTTTGTTTTGATATTAAGTTCATTTTTTGGTAAGTAAAAATATGACGTAAAGGTTTTGTTTTATTACCATCATTCAAGTAAATGATAATATTGGATTGTCCTTGTCTTTTCTGAGAGCTTTTTTTCTATAACTTTTTAATATTTAGATATCTCAAAAAAAAGTGTTTCTAGAAAAGCAGAGGACGCTTATCCTACCGGTGCACCTGGTCCATGCTTCCAGTTTTTAATGGAGTCCCAGTTGCTCATTTACTTTTGTTACTTTGTATGTATGATTTTAGTTACTTTATGTTCTTTGTTGTGAATGTCTGTTTTCCATGTCTGGTCTTTGTCCCTGGATTACATTCTTTTGATTACCGCTATAACCTTGGTTCCCTTGATTACTCTTCCTGAACATTGGCAACTGAATTTTTATGTCACGTTATACTAAAATGTCCCTTTGTGTCAAGATGTTCCTTTTTGCATGAAATTGATAAATGAACAAAAACCAAATATTGATTACAATCGTCCATATCGACTAAATACTTGTTCATAGACGAAACTTGTCCTCTGTGTATTCCTTGCATGAAAACAATATGATTTTTAATTGTATATGATAGATGTCCTTCAAATGATTTTTAATGATTAATATGAAAACTGTTAATACACATAAATAGATGTGTCATAATACCGAATTTGCACTTTCTTGATATCTGTAACAGACTTACAGTTACATAACAAGTGAAAATAAATTATTTCATGTCAAAACTCTTTGAAAGTTATAAATGTATGACACGAAATTATTCCGACAAGATATTAATAAACTAGTCCCAGTAACAATGATAACAGTATATCTTCAATAACAAATATCGAACATCGCGTTGTCAAATTATCATTTGTTCAACATTTAATGAAATATTCCCTTGGTGACAATAAATCTATGGAGTTCACAATTTGAAAAAAAAAACACGGGTCAGTTGTTATAATTGTGGTCACTGTTGACATTGCACGAACAAATGGTGTTCAACGAGGGGATTTGTCTAAGTTAACAATTATTAGGGGAAATTGAACAACGCGGGCCCTTTGCATAATGGAATTTATTACACCGGAAGATTGAGAATTCCAAACAAAATAAATACGGTTCATCAGAGTAACAAACAAATTCGGTGTATTTTGTATCAAAGTTGTTAAAATTAAAATTTAATGTATTTCATTACATGCATCAAATGAATACATTATAATATAAACATAGGCCTCGGTTAAATTGATTGAAATGACGATATTCTAATGTCTTATATTTAGCAACTGGATTTAAAAGTGCATAGTTATTTGACAATTTTTGGAAATCTTTAATGTTTTTTTTTTTCAAAATTAGTCTTCCCAACATTACATTTTCCGTAATATAACGTGTTAACAGGTAAGAATTGTAACAATATTTAACGGCATGCAGGTAGTGCCTTATACATTCATTTTAGTAACAATAGTCATTTGTTTTCGTTATGCAAACATAAATTTATTTTGATGTTATGGACTTGCTGTTGATACTTTCCTTTAAAACAAAATGTATATATCATTCATATTGGGAATTTCATTTATTCATACGAGCAGACACATCTAATGATGAATCTTTAGTAGTGCACTTGGTTTCGATTATATAAGTTTAAAAAAAAGGCAAGAACTATTTGAGGAGCAATTTTTAAAACCTGAAATACAAAACAGTCTTTAATTAAAACACGTTATGATAAGTCTAGTAATTAAGTTTTTGCCATTAATTTTTGTTTATATGTGAATGAAAATTTAAAAGGCAGCTTCAGGACTGGTGACAAAAATAGTGCCAGAGCACAATAAAAAAAAAAGAATATCTATACATATTCTTAAACATAAAACATAAATTAAAAATCTTTAAATTCGAATATTAAGTCGATATTGTATTGAAGTTTGATGGGCCTAGTATCAAGAACATGCAAGTATTATCGTTTTTATAATTTATGAAAAGAAAATAAACATGATTTAAGGTTCTATAATCCCCCCTCCCCTTAATTTTGAACGAAAACCCTTTGATGTTCTAGTACAATATCAATCAATTGCTTACTTGCTATGTCACGAATAAGCAGGACATGCTTAACCTTCCAGAATAATTGATGTCACTCTAATTTTGAGGTGGAATTTATTTTTGATAGGGCATTTGATTTGTGCGTTTTCATTCTATTAAGTTATCAAAGTATGTGCTTTTTTTGTTTTCATCCTATTGTTTGAATCTCTGCCCACACATATTTATTGCTGTAATGACAATACCAACCTGTCTTGTCTAGCGCCTTAGACCACTAAGCCAACTAGGCTTCATTAAATAAAGCCGGGTATTTCTTCATAGATTTAATGTAAGGTCGTAACTTAGTACAAGGTGTATGGTAGCTCGAGTACCACAGACGGAACAACCAAAAATTTGTTTTACAAATTTGGTAGTCTTAACATCGTCTTCAAGTTGTCTATGAACATCAAACCAGTTGTATTTCATCTAAAATTAAACGTTTAACCTTGGTTTTCAAAGATGCATTATCCTAGTATACCACCCTTCCTTTAAATATTTAACCATTTCTAATGAAGTTTAGGAGACTACACTTGAGTATACTACCTTGATCATGATTATGAATATCACCCTTCCGTCAAGAATACCACCCACTCAAACCGGATATCCGTCCTATCCTTTCCGTTTATTTGTCAGTTTTATTTATACTTTGGCCCAAAAAAAATATCAGACGATAATTTGGTAAAGAATGGAAAATAAAATTTAAATAAAGAAATTATCAGGTTTTTAGTTAAAAAGGCACACAGGAGACACAATCACTGTGCAAATAGGAATGGTCATATCTGCAATTTCTATTAAAGAACGCTTCATCAGATCGTGTCCAGAAGTTATCAAAAATGAATTTAATGGTATTCAGAATAATATCACACATACTGTCTGTTCTTCAAAACATTTATGGTTTTTCTTCCGTCATCGTGAGTAAGCGTCATGATATCGGCAGCCCGGATCTGTCCCGACTTGCTTTTAAAAATGCATGATTTTTTTTTACTAATCCTTGAAAGTCATAAAATGAAAGGCTCGTTTAGTCAAAGGTTTTATTTCCATATTTTCTAAACTTACAACCAAAAGTCACATGCATAAAGCGGAAATTAAAACAAAAGATAGTTCACTACTTGCAGCACTTCTGACACTTGCAATTATTATGTGTTGTAATAAAAAGAAATGTTGATTGAAGTGGTTATTTTTTTAAATTGTACATTTTCCTAATGTATAATAATTAATTCAACAACTAAGACAAAAACATTCTTAAAATTGCCGAAAAAGCATCGGAAAACGTAGCTGTTTGAAATCCTGTGTTGCAACGTTATTACATATATGTTTTATATATTTACATTCCTGCCGATATTTTTTATTTGTTTTTGCAGTAACAGGAAAACGGTGTATAATGCTTAAATTGTTATCAATTCTTGCCATTCAATTAAATCATAGCCTTTGTTTTGGATTGCAGGAAATGTTCTGCTAATACGGTTTCAAATCCTGAATAACACTACCTGGCACGATGGAGTACAGCTTTGCAAAGACAATGGAATGGAAATTGCCATTTTTGATAGTAAAGAATCTACAGACCATTTTTTGAATTACCTAATGACGGATTATATTGGGTAAGGATCTTTTTGATTACTTATAATGATGTACAATTTTGAATATCTATAAGGAATATATTTTAAAAACAAATTTTTAGGTGTTAGCTACTATTGTTAACCTACTATGCTGCCTAGCAAGGAATAAGAAGACTTATAGGTGTATAGAGGGTATATGGTATATGACTTTTTGTATTCTATCAATTGACAGATACATTTATGCAGTTACTGAATAGTTGTCTTGTTTATTAAAACAGGGAGGTCCATTTTGCGTTAAGATACAAAAAAAATACTAGTTTTATATATTGTAACTTTTGATGTGCTGTACACGTGTTTCAAGGATTAACTCTCATCAGCAGCATTAAAATCAATTTTGTAGGAAGATCATTATCAAAATACTAGTTATATACAAGAGTAAGCAAGGGAATCAAAGTTATAGGGATAATCAAAAGAATGTAATCCAGGGACAAAGACCAGACATGGAAAACAGACTTACACAACAAAGAACATGAAGAAACGAAAATCATACATACAAAGTAACAAAAGTAAATGAGCAACTCGGACTCCACTAAAACTGAGAGCATGGACCAGGTGCACCGGTAGGGTAAACGTCGTCTGCTTTTCTACAAACACCCGCCGAGTTGCTCATAAAAAGTCAGGTCCGGGGTAGACAAACGAGGAAAGGAAAACTATGACCCGTTGAATAAATCAATTTTCATGGTGTAGATTGATACACCATTACGATCCACGAGTTCATGATGACAACCATAAAACTTCTGTAGTGATGACTTCAATCTTGTAGCAAAATAACCCTATTCCAGAAGCCTATTTGTTATCTTCCAAATCAGATTTGTTTGAAATGGGAAAGTGAATGACATACTGAAATTCCAGACTGAAAAAAACTATTTTGTTCTGAATAAGAAGTGTTGTAGTAATGCTTATATTGCCATTTTTTTTCTTTTTTGTAATCCGAGTATATACACTGTTTTCGACTGATTCGTTACCTCAAATGTCTGTGATGATTTCCAAATTTTCTAAGAAAATACCATCCTGATTTTGTTACGAAAAAATCGTTTTCATTTTCGGTGTTCCTGAGGCAGATATCAAATTAAATCTTTTGTTTGAAAACTGTTCATATTGAAATGCAAATTTAAAGAAAAACTAGCTAACATTGTTGGTTTAAAGAAATTTGACATTAATATCGCATTGAATATTTTATTGCCAAAAAAAAATATTTTTTTACAAAAAGTTGAGGAGATATGGGCCCCTTTTTCGCTGGGGCGTAAACTTTATCTGACGTCATTGGTGATTTAGAAAATCATTCCGAATATTGAAATATACTTAAAAAATAGAAACACATTTTACATAAAGTCTAATGATGACTAGAAATATGATTTCTGTGCAAAAACCCACTCCCCCATCCCATATATCCCCTCAATGTAACAGGATCATTTAAAATCACTTTGTTCGCCTCTTGATTATGTTGATTTTTTTTTTTTTTTTTTTTTGGTCGAGTTTTGTTGAATTTTGTCTTATCTGTTTGACCCGCGACAATCTTTAAAAAAAACATTTTCCTCAACTTCGAAATTTTCTTGGTTGAACATAGATATGAATATCCATTGGCCTTAGTGAATCACTAAATAAAAGATTACTCTTGCCGAGAATGTTTAACGTTTTAAATCGGGATCATATGAATCAGGGTTATTTACTCTTTCCAAAATATTACCTTTTTTTATTTATGTATAGCAGCAAAAATGAACAATAGAAATGTTCAAATGAATTTCCATATTGCATTAATGCATTAATTCGACATTAGTTACAAATATGCATTTTTTAACAAAAGCTAAAGGTTTGCTATACAATAAAAAGATTAGGTATGAATATTATGAAATTTATCTTCCCTTGTAGAGTACTCGCAGTTCGTATTATATATTGTATTACCCGTTACAATTTCCCCAAATATTCATACATTATCTCCATATTACAACAAGTATCACCTTTTAATTTATTTTTGAATATACAATCGTAGGACAAAGGAATTTTGGTTCGGTTTATTTTGGGATTCCAACCTTCAGATGTTTAATTGGACCAACAATAGCACATTAGGAGCTTTCAATTCATGGTCTACAATACATTCAGAACCAAACTGCATGAATATTACGTGTCCCAAGGAAGGTAAACGAACTTGTGACATCTGCAACCAAAACTGCGTTCGAGGCATGTATGAAACCGGAGATTTTCTTTGGCTAACGAGAAGTTGTAGTGCTCTTCACTCTGTCGTATGCTCTGCAGGTAAGCAATCTTATTTTTTTTTTTTAGAAAACGTACAATTTGTCTTTAAAAATATTTACTTCGTTTACAAGGTATGATTGCTTGTTAAAATTTGTCATTATTCATTTTTAGTCATGAATTTCTTAATATGATATTCCAGTAGATGATTCTTTTGCAAAAAAGTGGTATCGGTAGATATTTATACATTGCTTTGACAGATAAAATCAAGAAAGTTGGTGTTCGTCAAAGCATACCTAATAGCTAACACAAAACTATAAAAATACGGCGGAACTTGAGTGGTCTTGTAGTAATGTATTGTGCGACACGTTCTTTTTAAATCATTAAATCACTTACGTTGAAAAAGTAAGAGTTGCAGATTGTTTTGTCTTAGTGTTACTTGTTTGAAAAGAAAACTTCTTAGTTTAGTGTCTTGGAATATTCAAAATATGAAAAAAGCGCATATTATTTAGTAATAACATTGTATTTCCATTGGTTTAACTTCTTGGAATATTGATCTTGTTTTCTTTCTTATCGATATCTATAATATACACATATTTTGTATTGATAAATGCACTTTAATGTAAAAAAAAACAATCTCAACATGTTTAATATTTGTAAATAATTGTTTATTTTTTTACCTAAATTGTATGTGACAAAAATATAGAGAACAAGTGTATATAAATTAAAAATGTTTTTTGTACATTTATCTGTATTCTTTTCTGAAGACTCCATTTTGTACTTACGTATGCTTTATCTTTGTTACAGTTTTTAATGTTGGACCATGCATTACATTTATCACAAAACAAATATTCATTATCTATAGTTATGGGCTCTTTAAGAATCAATATATAACAGACACACAATGGGCAGAAAAAAAATGTTGTAATTACTTATGTATTAAGTACGTATATTAGGCCGGTGTTATTTCTTTCAAGATATATGGTATATCAGTATGAACTGAATTTTCCAAATATAAACTCTGACAAAGTATTTAAATGCTACAAGAATTCTGCCATTTCGTACCCTTATATCTGATATAAACAGATGGGCGGCCAGGGGCTGACATTTTCATCCTGGTTAGCTTTGACATATACACCATACACGTTCTCGTTATACATCTCTGTTGGATGTATTCACAATGGAGTTCTAAAAACTCTGAAACTGTAATTGCTTGCTATCGCTTGCCTGGTATATATATTTGTAGGAAAACTTATCACTGTTTACCAAAAATAAGCTGAAACTTTACACGTACAAATGTATGTACACACATTGCATTTCTCTGTAAAGGAGTATTTCATTTTCATTCATGACCTCACCACATGTATGATTTAAGTTATCAAGTACACAAAATAATAACCGACGCAGTAAAAGTTTGTTCACTTTACTTATTTTTTTTTTGTCATCTGGTACTCTTAAATAAGCATTGAAAATCACGTAACACGGACGAAATTGTGCATGGCTTTTTCATTCATATGTCCACACCTAACAAGATAGTTTTGGTACCTAAGCACGTTGCCAAAACATCCGAACACTTTCACGGCTAAGGTATTGATTTGTCAATGATGAACTTTTAGCTATATATTTTCGTAGAAAATGGACCAAAAACCCTCGATTTTACCAGTGATGTACGATCTTCAACTGTGGTATCTTCAAAGTCAACAGAACAGACATCATCAACCTTGATAAAAACAACAATTATGTTACCAACAAGTACAATAAAGAGGATAACAACTCATAAGAAATCATTTGATCAGAAATCTACCATTTCACCTTTAACCCAATCGATATCTTCATACTTTACCCAAAGAGCTGATCAAAAGGGAACTAAACCGGTCCCGACAATGATAACAAAATCGTCTGATCAGAGAGCTACATTTGAAAGTACGAACCCTGTATGGGACACAACAACGGAAGACACTGTGATTGAAACTACTATAACAGAAGGTCAGAATTAATTTTGTATGCATTTTTCTAATTTCATTACCACTTTTGGAATAAGTTTATGAGTATACAAAAAGGAAAACAGCATGTGTCAGTTAATACAACATTACATTTTACACATGTGGGTCAAACGAAAATAGACATAATAAGACCATAAAATAATTCTGAACGAACAATTTTGTTCATTTTTCATTATCATTTCTTCTTAAAACAGAACAGGCGCGTTGCTCCCATATATGCAAAAAATCATTTCCAATAAAAAAAAATAATAATAATAAAAACTAAAACGGATTCTCGGTCAGTTATTGACGGACTTAGTACTGTGGGTTATCCCAACATCTGACTGGTTCCCGGTTATGTTCTCTGATTTCATATGGTCTGTTTTGTGACTGTCAGTTACGTAAATACAGGTTCAGTCTATAAAGTTTGATCGCGGGTCAAAATTTAAAAATGAAGATGTTAGACTTCTATTTTAAAAAGAAAAGTTCCGATAACGACAATAGTGCCACCATGGAGCATGCACCTATGGAAGTCATTTCTGTTGTACCAGAGTCAAATTCACATGGGACGAAACTTACAGGAAAGTCTTTTGACCCTCCCTATCCGGATATGGCTTCCCGTTTAGAATCATTAACTGACGATTCTGTAGATAATCTATATGAAATATACACGCATGAACATGAAGAGCACAAACAATGGAAAAGACGGTGGTCTGATCCGAATGATAAGCTAAAACCTAGAACACTCAAGTCTACTCTGTCGGTTACAAACAAAGTTCTGTATCCCTCTGTATTTTCGATTATATCGATATTGATTACTATGCCCGTGACTACATCGACCACCGAAATGTCCTTTAGTATCCTACGAAGGCTTGAAACATATCTTCGTTCGACCATGGTTCAAGATAGATTGTCGTCTCTCGCACTGATACATATCCATAGAGACATGAAAATAGACTTTCAGGAAGTTCTCCGTGAAATTGCATTAGCGAAAAACAGATATATGGATTTCGGCTATTCAATTCAATAGTTCTTTATTTACAGCAATATATTTGCCTTTACCTGAATATTTAGACAAATCAAAACACAACAATTTGCAATTTATGAACAAATTCCCGCCGTGTTAAGCCAGGGATCCTGGTTTAAGTCTTTAGTAATCATAATTAAAACTTTATTCCCTAAATTATTGTTATAACCTTTGAATGAATTGAGATCTCAATGGGATTTTCATGAAACTGTGCTACTATTCATTTCGGTGACTTTTTATTAACATGGAGTCCCCCAATTATATTGTCACATCGAAAAAATGGAAATACTATTATACTTTTAATATCTTTGTCCGTCCACTTTCGTCCGTCTCATTTTTTTCCCTATTTAAAACAGCTACCTACTATTTGGTATGCAGTTTGAATAAGATGACCAATATGGCGCGATATATTTTCCAAGTCTGCTGCTTTCTACTTTCTATCCAATATCATGATCATGGAAATCACTATTGACCCATCGCTCACCAATTGATATCAATGTTTTAGTAGTATGTTTATGAATAAAACAAAATACAATGTAACAATACAAATAACAAAACATTATGTTCAGTGATATGGTTTTTTTTTCTAGTTGAAAAACAACCCTCTAAATCGTCAGATTTTCGAAGCTTCGGGGGGAGGCTTCGCCCCACCCTCTGGACCCGCTGGGGAAATGTATTCTGCTTGCACTTGGTTAATTGGTTAATTTATCAGCTACGCCCCTGTAGACGATGAAAGTATCAATTTTATCCATTGTAACTTAAATACCGTTCCCATTCTTACGTATTTTAAACTATAGTAATACACTATATATTTTTTTAATCGATAGTAACATTATATCGTTCATCTAGATTTGACTTCCGAAGGATTATTCCATGCTTATGTATCCTGTCCAGCCAGCGCAAACTCTCTGTGCGCATGTAAGGTGGTGGAACGGAACAGAACGAAAGTTGGAAGTATTCCACCGTTTGACTACCTGTACAGAATTGACCAGAAACAGACGACGTCTTACAAACGCAGGCATATTTCAGTGTACGATGGAAGACTGTCTGCAAAGGTAATGGGATATGCAGGCTTGTCTGTTTTGTTGATTGTAATCTTTGTAATAGTAAGCTTCGACCTAAAGTGGTTATACCCAGAAAACAAGAAGAAAAACTAAACTGTAAAACAACAATTTAAAATAAAAATAAATTAATATGTTTACTACTAATGGTAGTGTTATCTGAAGTATCTTATATTCCACCAATGTATGACATTAAGCCATGTCGATTTAAAAAATATTCATGCATTAATAATGTTTCTATAGATTTTTATTCAATAATCACACCTGGTTACTGCATTCGTAACAAGTGTTCCACTCAAAAGCGAGTTTTCTGTTTTAACATATATTTCGTTTTAAAGTATGGGGTTCGTCATGTAAATTGTTGTACATATGCATACTCTGTAATATTCTGGGCAGTATTTTGTTGACCAAACCTAAAATGTTATGTGATTTCGAGTGCACAAAAATAACTTTATTCTTGAATAATCGTCGATGGATATTTGTCTATCACATAACAAAAATGAAACAATGCTAACCTTCAATTTGTGTTAGCATGTATTCTTTAATTTGTTTCTTATTACATGTATTAGTGAATTTTTAACCTTTTTATATCATTTGATACACTTAGACTATTTAATAAATTGAGGAGAAAGTTATTCTTCTTGGGGTTTTATATTTTTGTGAATACCATATGCAAAGAAAACATTTCAATTACAGTTTGAAATCCTTCTAAGTTTGTTGTGTGATTTTTGTTCTTAGTTGTAATCTGTTAATGTTTTTATATCTTTGTATGCTTTTTAAGCTGTAAATAAATGTCTTAATTCCCTTAATTACTTACTATGGCAAGAACTGTGCGTAGTAAAGATGCTTTCTGATGGAATTGTTTGATTGCTGCTTATTTGTATCGCAAACCAATATTATCAAAAGTTACATCTAGTGTCAGAACATTGCAACGCTGACCCATTTTTCAAACTCGACAGATACAATGAACAAAACATAGATATGATATTAAGTAGCTGTTTTTGTAAGAATAATGCAAAATCTGAAAAATGTGATACACCTAAAAAAAAAAGGCTACATATTTTTATTTTTGTTATTAAGTTGTTTTATGGGTCTATATTATGAAATGTGTAATTATTCATTCAAGTCTGCCTGCTCTTAGGAGATAATCAATATTGAAAACCCAATAGATTCTATTGTATTTGAGGTCTCACTAACCACTTCTAACGTTTCCATTACTTTACATGTTAAAAAAGTAATTTTCAAAGTCTCACTGTGAATTCCCAGGACAAATGACATCTTAAAGCTGCATACCGTTGCGAAGCTTGGAAAATAAGGCTTCCAAAATCATTATGCTAATGGTACGATGATAGCAGAAATTCTTCACAAAATTTACTTGAATAAATAATACTAAAAATCCACATTTTTACCTGTTCTGCTAACTGACAGCATGGAGGCATATTACTCACACATGTAAACAATATTCATACACTTTTGTAGTTAATTACATATATGATTTTAAAGTACACATTCTCAGCTTTATTTTGACTACTTTTAATCATAATACACACAAATAATGCACTTACAATGCATATGTCTAGGTTCAGTGTGTTTTTGGTACTACATAGGGGGTGGCCATTTGACCCGGAAGTGGTGAGTGAGACCTGAGTGTCATTCACAGAGTTATCTCCCTTAATTTTGAATTATACAGTGCATTCTATACAATTTTTATCTCCTATGAGCACAGGTTTTATGAAAAACCAAATGTTAATTTCTGTTCATTAAAGTATTTTAATCAAAATATCAAAAATAAAAATATGTAGGCTTTCCAACCATGTATCACATTTTGCATGATTCTTATCTGGAGTGCTACTTAAAAGTATAAAGGAATGAGAAACTAATAACACATAAATATCGTTCATAAGCGTTCCATTAACTTACTCATATTATTCTCAATTTTAAGACTTTTTTCGAGATAGTCGTTTTCAAATATACCACGTATTACTCTGCTGGCTTAAAGTTTCTGTTCATATGGCGTCATCGATTACACCAAGCATGAGCTGTACTCAAGACATATTACCAACCTGTTTACGAAGTATTGCACTAATTTACAAGACAGTGCTAACAATTGATAAAGAAGAAATTAACAAAAAATTGCACAATAAAATACATAAAATATCTGTAAAATTTCTGTAAAAGGAAAAGAAAACGATATATTAGGCGTCCAGATTAGATTGAAAGTTACTTAGACAAAACTAAATCACCAACAAAAACCAACAAAATTCAAAATACACAAAACCAATGAACGACGAACCGTCATTTTGAGCAGGAATCTTTTGCATTGGTAAGATAACCGTTTATAGATTCTCAGGAGTTGCCCGCTTAGCTGTTAATATCATGCGTAATATAGAATGACCCGGGGGAAGCTATAACACCTGAAATATTTCCTTCATGTGAAGACATACACTATACGGCAGTACTTTATATATTGATCGTTTAACAATTTACAAACAAATTTATATTTACTCTCCCAAAAAAGTAACGCAGCATATGAACAAAAATAAAATTTACTTCATAGTTTTCAACATTATTTTAATACAACAATAAGCATCATCTTGCGCACTTGGGTTGTTCAGACCTTGAATCGATTAAAATGTAAAAGATTACCAATGCAAGTTTTACACCGTTCAAAATGATGTCACCTCAAATTTCATTATTTATTGTGTCCACCATTTACCTGTTTAAATAGCACGGACCCTTCTCGTGATAGACAGGATCAAACGATGAATACAGTCTATTCTTACCCTGTTCTTGACGAAGAGCTTGCAGAGATTACGGATCTGGTTGATGACGTCGATCAAATCAGTCAACAAAATTTCTATTAGGTTCACATCTGATGATTTAGACGGCCACGTGAGCACTATTACGTAATGATTGGTTAGAAAAAAAACAGTAGCACAAACTGTGGGAAGGCGAGCGTTGTCCTGCTGAAACAATTCTCTACAGAGGTTCATTGCAGGAAGCATGTGCGGTGTCAAGACCTGATATCTGTACCGGACGGCGTTAAGGTTGCCAAGGAAGTACACTAGCTTAGTTTTGTTAGCATAGGATATGGCACCCCATATCATCACACTTCCTCCGCCGACATTGTTGACCTCAAGGACGCAATTTCTTAAGAACTCCTCATTCGGCGTCTGTTAACAAGATACTTGCCATTTCTTTTCTGTACCATGAATCTTCATTCATCGCTATACTAGACTCACGTCCAATTTTGCAGGTCCTAGCGCCTTACTCTGTTGTACCATCGGTCCCTTACAAGTCCATGCTACCGATTCAGTACTGTACCAAAATAAGGACGCATGGCACGTAAGCCATTTTCACGTAGACGGTTTCTGACTGTATTGTCTGTGCCGATATTCGTACTTGGACATTAGATGTTGTTTCTGTTGTTGTCAACGACCGCTCTTTGACTCCTGATGTGATTCTAATTCGCGCAGAACGTTGGCTATCACTTGTTGATAATGATCTTTATAGTAATGTCATCTGAACGCTATGGACTTGAATTAGTAAATTTTGACATTTGAATAAAAAAGTATGAATAACTAGAACACCAAATATCTGTGTAATTTGGTGTTCTCTCTTGTATTTAAAAGGATGTTGAAAATTCGATATAAGTTTTATTCTTTAACATTTTGCTTTTCTTTTTTGGGGGGGAGAGTATATGTATATATAATTTGATAACTGCGATGACATTACATTTCGTATTGTCAACTTTTCTATCATCTGTGGCAACATCCTTTCAGCACCTGCGTATGAAGTTTTCATTTTACAACTCATATGTTATGCCAGAGCTTGTCGTTACCATGCAGACTTTTTGTATCGCGTTCGACTTCTTACAATTAGGCTTCTGGAACAGGGTTATGTTGCTACAAGATTGAATCAATCACTACAGAAGTTTTATTGTAAAAATAATAGCATTTTATTTATTTACAGGGCAAAATCGTAACCCACCATTGTGGAATTCATATAATCTTTAAAATAAACCTGATAAAAATGCAAAACAGATTCATCGTGTGGCATGCCAACCTTCCACTGATACATAGCTTCATCAGCTGACGCACGTACTGTATTTTGAATGGACAGTATTACAATAATATAGTCCCTACCTAATTAATGCTTTTGGGCAATACTTTTAACATATTTCAGTTCATGGGTATCATTTTCTTTTACAAATAGCAAATTAAAAGAAATAAATGACGTTTTGTTTAAGATAGTGACTTCATCACGGTTAATATCAGGGTTCGCCCTAGCGAGCTCACCCGGTACAAAATACAAAATACCATTAATTTCTATAGTATCATCACAACATGAATAATAAAAATTGGTATTCAATATCATTTACGATTTAAAGTAAATCGCCATTAGCGGAGGTAGATTTTCATAATTTTTTTAACAAATTATGTTTCGATATGAATGGAGCAATACTTAATCATTGCATAATAATGGTTGATTTATTTATTTCCGTTTAGGAAAAAAAGTCCAACAGGTAACTGTTGTCTGGCTATATTGGAGTAGGAATGGCATTTCATTCTATTTGCGTATGATATACATGTATCGGTTGTATAAAACGCAATAATGAATCATAATCTAATTGGATCATCACGAGATCTAATCCTTTTGCAGTATCTAAGGCATATGATTGATCTTGCTGATCTTTGAATTACGAGCGGGTACACACAAAAACATTCAAGTATATATATCCAATACACATCAAGATTGTATCCATTTTGTTCAGTTTGCTCATTAATCTAATCGAAACATAATATAAAAAATTTTAATACTTATGTGCCAATGATTGCAATGTAAAACTTCTAAATTGGTTTCAAACAAATCTCTATTTAAGATTATGTAATATATTTTTTGAATGTTACATTATACCACATTCAATGATACAGGAAGGTTTGCAAATAATAGATGTTTACCTCATATTCATGAAAAAAGGTCCAAGGTACACCATCCAGTGCTAAGTCCAAACCACAAACAATCATTTAGATCATTCTCTAAAAAACGAAGTGCATACCTATAATTAATGCTATATGAACTTTCATCGAATTTCACTCAGTGGTGTTGGAGTAGTACCCCAAGGAAGAAGGGTATCTTGGTATAAGATGGGTACTCTATGATCATAAAACCTTTCAGATATGAAATAGAGGGGGCATTGTCAATATTTCATAAAAATTCTGTGAACGTTTTATAAAATACTAATTCTGTGGTATAGGAAGAGTGAACACGAATAAGAGAAGGGTATCTCTCTACGGTACAAAAAAGACGGACAGCATAGCACATTGAAAAAAGTACGGACGGAAGGACACACGCCTCCATTACTATGTATCTCATTTGCAAAATGATGGGGGGATAAGATGGGACAAAAAATCTTTTGAAATTGTCATTATCTAATTCATGAATAAATATCGGCAACAATACTGATACATTCAAACAGATGGAAAATTCAGAGATTTCAAAATCCACATACAGGGCAAAAACGTGAAAACAAAGACGATCTATATATAGACAACAAAGTAAAATACAATTATAGATAAAAGAATAATTTATCGTTAGCCAATTTAAAAATGAATCTTTTTTTACCTTTGTTAAGTTTTGAAACTTATGGCCAGTATCTGCAGTCTATACCGACAATTTTTGCGACTACAAATAAAGTAGCAATTTTCTTGTTCGGTATTTGAAAAAAAATCCAATACTTATCGAAGCATTACCATTTCTTTTTACCAATTGGTAAAATGCAAATATCTAGTTGTCATAATTTAACATGATAAAAATCATATTTCTTTTCAAATGTCATTTTTCTGTACGTATCGTCTGCAAACAGGAAAATTAACAAATGTCGAAATTAAAATGACTTTTACGCACAACTTTTTGTTGCAAGAGCTTTACTAAATTAAAGGACATTATGTTATTATTTAGAGAAATGTATGCTTATACAATTAGCTGCAATTCTAATAAGATTGAAAGATCAGATATAAAACTTTGATAGCAAAACAAAAGCTTATTTGCTACCTAAAACTTGCGATTGTTGAAACAGTAAAGACGACCCAATTATGAAACTATTTAAAGAATAATATGTGTTATACTTGTTTTTCGTAATACCTATGAAGCATTACACATTAGATCAGCTCTTATCATGCTCATGCGAGATTTAATAAATATTGCTAAAAAAATATCGCGGCAGAATTTTTTTCAAATTTTGACAGTCCGAAATAAAAGTTGACGTATCGATATTGTTCAGTTAGAAAGTTAAAAAAAAAATGGAAATGCGCTTTCTGAAATATTTTCCGATATTCTACAGATTAAGAAAAAAATCGATTTTTGATAAGATTTTAACGTGCAATTTCTTCACTGTTTCAAGTACAAATTCCAATTTGGATTATTTTATGACTATTTTGTATTTATTCAAAATATATTCATATAATTCCAACAAATGTTAAGTACTCATTTATTTTATATAACCATCCCATTTATTTAATAACTTGACATATCAGTCGTATTGTAACTTAAAGGAAAACCATCGGAATTGAACATATGTGTTCGATGTTTATAGCGACACAGTTTGTCATTGGTAAAAGTGTCGGTACACGAAACAAATGAAATAGTGCATTAACCAATCTTAAATGATACGTCAATGGTTGTAGTAAGTCTGAATAAACGGTATTTGTGTTTAACATGAAAATTCACCAAGCTAAACCAAAGAATTCGCAATATTCATATTCTCGTACCGCATATACACATCTTCCCTGCATCGTGATGTTATATATAACTCTCTCTTTCTCATTGTTAAGGTATTCCAGAGCTAGTAGCAACTATTCTGAATCATTGCCTCATAGACCAAGTTTTGGACCAAGGTTATAAAAAGATGCGTCTCATCCGCAGCCTAAAAAATATTTCTGATAAGATCTTATTGAGAAATGTTCTGTTCCTGACAAACAATTATTTAATGAATGATTTTTCATAATGTCAATACATTTATTTCCTGTAGTGTTTTGCTTGTACATCATTATTTTTATCTTGAACTCAACTTGAGTTTGGAGTCTTCTTGGATATACTTTATTGTTATCTTCCCCAACGAAGTTCAGGAATATACTATTGTTTTTACTTCTTCTTTATTCTTCTTTCGTCAAATGCTCGTCTTGTCTGTAGAACTCTTCTGAAACGGTTGAATAGAATACAACTAATCTTGGCACAAAAATGGGGCACTATGTGCCAAAGTGCCAAGAGTTTTGAAATTTCAGACATTACCGCCAGGGGAAACGACCACCATCAAAACTTTTACAAAGAGTAATCAAGGGAACCAAGATTCTAGCGGAAATCAAAAGAATGTAATCCAGGGACAAAGACCAGACATGGAAAACAGACAAATGAGCAACTCGGACTACACTAAATACTGGGAGCATGGACCAGGTGCACCGGTAGGGTAAGCGTCCTCTGCTTTTCTAGAAACACATAAAAGGTCAAGTCCGGGTAGACGAAAGAGGAAAGAAAAAAAATAATACGTAGAATAAATCAGTTTTCATGGTGCAGATGGATACATCGCAACAATTCACGAGTTCATGATGACGACCATTTAACTTCTGTAGTGATGACTTCAATCTTATAGCAACATAACCCTGTTCCAAAAGTCTAATTGTAAGAAGTCTAGCGCGATACGAATAGTGTGCAAATTTACGGCAAACTCTGACCGTATGAGTTGTGATATGAAAAGTCCATACACAGGTGTTGAAGGGATGTTGCCACAGATGAAAGGAAAGTTGACAATTCTGAATGAAAAGTCATCACGGTTGTCGTGAAGTTTGGTCAATAGTTTTCTTTTACCATCGATCTCTAAGTGTAGCTCAAGATATGAGGCTGACTTCATAGTGTCTGTAGTATCCTTTATTTCAAATTCTTTGGGGTAGATGCGATGTATCAAATCCCCGAAACTAGGATTGTTTGACGATAACACTTCATCTATATAACGGAAAATCAGATTAAAGGATCTAGCTAAACATTGTTCTTTATTTCGGATCAATTAATAAAAATAAAATCACAAAAAAACTCGTAGAAGGTTCATATTTGGTTTTAAACTATTGGTCACCACAAGGACTTCCTATTGGCCATATTGAAATTTAAAGCACGGCCACCAGTTCAAGATTGCCAACGGTGAAATTTATTTTATAAAGTCAAAAAAATTGGAAAAAAACATTGAACCGTAGAAACTGATTTTTAACGCTCATGTGACAATGGAGAGTTGGAAAAACATCATGTTACCTGTGTGTACCAATTAGATCTAGTTGTAATTGCATTGAATTCCTTTATTTTCACTTATTTATTGTTCAGTATTGTTGTGACTAATGATTTTACCGATTTTTTAGCAGGTGACAATTTTATTCTTCTCGTTTGTGTTAAAATGTACTAGAGATAATTTATAGTCATTGAAGCGGATGTTTAGCGCGCAATAAAACTTGGTTTTACCCCGCCTACATCATCAGAAATACCTGAACTAAGTCTGGACCATTGCTGCGGTTTCGTTTCAGTTTTTTTGTCGCTTTTTACTTGATAATGCAATTTGTTATACGTGTTTTCTGTTTTGACCATTCCTTTTGACTATAGCCAAGAGTTTATTAGTTCGGTTATTTCGTCATGACCCCTTTTTTACATGTCAGGCTAAGAGATGAAAACCAATGGAGAAAGGGAGATATAATAACCAAAATAATACGTATAAAGCAACTCAGCGGCATTGTCAAGATAGTCAGAGGACTATTATCGTACAGATGCACCTGGTCAATGCTTCCAGTATTTAGCTGGGTCCGAGATGCCCATTTACTTTTGTTGCTTTTGTTACGTAATATTTTTGGTTATTTTATATTCTTTGTTGTATATGTCTGTTACATTCGTTTGATTTCCGCTAGAATAATGGTACCCTTTATTAATCTCTGAGCAACATGCAACCACGCAATAGTATCTTGTCAAATCGAAGCGGTTACGTTATATATAATGTTCGGTGGCACAAAATGAAAGTGTGACTGAGAACTATTTATCATGCGACTATCTTTATAAAATAGACCATAGAAAATGACAGCGTTTACCCGAATGCATATGTCAGTGCGTGATTAAGGACATTGAGCAAACGTTATTGGTTATTCAGGCTTGCTTTATTCTGTCTATAGCCAGCTTAGATATCAATAAAAAAAAATCCGGTCAATCATGATAAAAATATACTGTAAGATTCTAAATGTGTTTGAAGAATAAACGCAAACAAATTGTGCAGATTATAAGAGGTTGACACCTAAAAAATTATTGACATTTGAAATTTCTTAAACTGTACTGCCAGTATTGTTGGAATTATATGTTTGTATGATAGCATAATATTTAGCGTCCATTCAAAATCAGCACATACTGAGGGTGTTAATGGAAATAATCCAGTCAGTGTGTGGCAAATGCAAAATTTTGTTTCCAAAAAATGTTCACAACAGATGTGTCTTTTTTTTAAATGAATCTTGGTTTTAATATAATGAACTTGTAAGAATAATGAATATAAAGGACTGTAAACCATGAAACTAACTTTGATCTGTTCCTGATTTAGTTGATTTATTAGATAATATTGAAAATATGTTTTGAGTAATCCATTTCGTAAATTCCCAGTTATTCATGATGAGCTTATCATTTCATCGGAATATAGAAAATTTTCTCTGTGCCACACAATCGTATAATCTGCCTTGTTTCTCAATGGCCAGTCTCTTGACACAAATTCAGTAGATTGCCTAAGTATTTACATAAGTCGCGGTTTAACCAATCATTACACAGATACGACCAATGTATGTATTATATAAGATGTTTCTGCTTTTCTATAATGACAAACTGGTACATTCATAATTTACTCAAATTTTTTTTATTTTAATTTGAACATGAAAAAAAGATTCTCCATGGCATTGCATTGACAACTGTAAGGCACCTTTATTTTTTTTTAATGCAGTGAGAAAAAAGAATGTTATTTATTTATTTATTTATTTATTTATTGTTGTTTTGTTTTGTTTTGTTTGGTTTTTTTTTTTTTTTTTTTTTTTTTTTTTTTTTTTTTTTTTTTTTATTTTACTATAACTACTGAACTAATGAAGATTAATTCTTGCCTGAAGTAAGTGAAGGCATCACGATTTGTTTCTAAACTTTAATGCAAAACCTGTTTATTTTTGCCAAAATTCAGTTTCTACCTTTTGCACTTGTACTCTTCATTTCCCGACCAGAAGTAATTAATAATAGTAAATCATGTATTTATTTATATAATTGTACTTCATTATGTTCTTAGTTCAATAAGTTATTGCAATACCACCTAGCCACATAGAGGTGTTAATTATATGTGGATACTTAAAAAATTCTAAAAATTTACTTCAAAACCTAAAATCCCGCAGCTTTTCGGAAATTAGTTCCCTCCAAACTTTTGACTTCTCAACTCTTTACACTACGTTACCACATGATAAATTGAAATATTTTATGAAAGGATGTATTCGTAAATCTTTTGCTGTTTCCAAAAATTATGTTGTTCTTGGTTCCAATTTTTTTCGAAAACATTGCAGAAGGGCAAAGTGTGCTACACAAAAAATCTGGTTTGCGATATGCTTACTTTCCTCATTGATCACATATTTGACACATTAGGAGGAGCTTTTTTCAACGACAAGTTGGCATTCCAACCGAATTTCTTCAGAACCACGTAAAGAATGAAAATTTAAAAGATGTTAAATCCTTTAACTTTACATACAAATATATTGATGATGTATTGTCCATCAACAATCCTTCTTTTGGTAAATGATTACCGTTAATATATCCACCAGAGCTCGAGATAAGGGAGACTACAGAAACAGACTGTTCTACATCATTTTGGACCTACATCTCGAATTAGACAACAGTGGTCATTTATGATTTATGATAAAAAAGACGACTTTAATTTTAATATCATACATTTTCCTTCTCTATGCTGCAATCCCTTCATCTCCTGCATATGGTGTTCATATTTCACAACTGATTCGCTACGATAGAGAAGTACTAACTAATCTGATTACCTTGAACGCCATAAACATCTGTGTAACAGACTCCTGAATCAGCGGTATGAGGAAAAAGCTTAAAAAGCTCTCACAAAATTCTATTTTAGATATCAGTCCTTGGTTGCAAAACATTTAGTTTCTTATAAAACAATGACCAATGATTGTTTTAATGACCTACGAAAGTCGAGTGTCATGGTAAGACTAGATAACATTTTTGACAGAACAAATACTAAGTATACATTTAGAGCAAAAATAATGCAAAATGTACTAAAAATGTATGCATTCCTCCTACAAATCCATCAGACAAATCAGGAAATCTGGAACTGTGAGCAGCAGACCTGCTTGTTTCGGCTTTGTTTACAACGGATCACTGCTTAGTTTTTTTGAAGAGACAGAACTTGAAATTCCCCAGCTGGACATTATAGTGAAATGTTCTTTGAAATAACTGATGAAAATTTTTACTGCAAAATTAAAAATGACACATGACAAACTTTTATTCAATAAGAAAATGGGTAAAAAGAATCAATAATTTCATTTTCCTTCTATACAAAAAGGTTTTGTTTTTAAATTAAACGTAATTTATTCTTAAATATATTTAAAATGTGCAATAGGTCAATATCATAATATCATTTCCTTTATTCACTGAAACAGTTCCAAGCTTAAATAAATGAATTGCAAATATGATAAATTAATAAATCAATGATACTTTTGTGACGAACGTGTGATACGTTTGAATATATGAAAAACCGAAGTCGCTTCTATAGCTTATGTAACCCAAAAAGACTATTATTTGGGTTTTTTTTATCCAAGATGCTAATAGCCCAGAATAAAGTTTGATTTTTCATTGATACCAATTGTTCACTGAGCGCTATAAAAGGACTCTGATCAGAGAGGGTGTTAAATTTCATACTATACTGAATTCCGATGCTATGAGGAATATATATTTCTTTCGACAACAAAAAGCTTTTAATCTACTATTGGTGGCAATCCTAGGTAATAAAATTTACATTTAATTTTTTGATCTATTTGTTATATTTGATTTCAAGCGATAGTCAAAATGTATTGTAACAGGTTATGTTGACAAGATTGAACTTGTATTTTATTTAATTAATTATTCAAACATTCAAATTGTGGATTTAGAGATGATAGCATTAAGATAGAAATGAACCGAAAGACTGTAAAAGTTGATATATTATAACATTCCCATTCTGTTTTGTCCAAGTAAAGAAAAGAATGACTCGTTCTTTAATTGATTATATCATGTAACTTTATTTATTAATGTAAATTGTGTTGCTCATTCAATCAATCAATTTTTTTTTTTATAAAGCTTCATAGTCATTCTTGTTTCCGTGATATTGAGATTTTGCATAATGTTTTACTTTATATTTATTGTTAAACGCTCCAAGATTAAAACAAAATAACTTATAATATCTGTAGATTTTTAAGCTCCCCTATAAATACATACTATGATGTTATGAAAAACATGCAAGAATTTTTTTGAATAACACAGAATAGTGTGATCCATAAACAATACTTAGATCTACAAAATACAAATTGCGGACCTGAAGCGATATTCCCAATTAAACACACGATACTAAAAATTCATAAATTCGGAAAAAAATTGCCTTCCTTCTTTTATTAAAAAAAAAAACTCCTGCCGCCGTGAAAACAATAGCTTTAACTGCAAATGTTATTCTTTTTATGTCAATACTAGATTTGTGGCAGCAAACTGGTTCTTTAAAATAAGGGAAAGAATAAAGTTTCGGAATGGAATATTCTGCAAATTTCTAATAATTTTAAAGTGGCTTTAATCAATATAAAAACATAATCATCCTAAACTGTAAAAACTGTTAAAAAGTTTGGTATTTAATCCTGTTATTTTGAATTTTGTCCGATATGTTAAGAGTACACCAATTCCCCATCCCTTATTGTGATTTCAATGTATTTCGTTTTATTAAAACAATTTGTGTATTGCAGATAATGAATTTTGTTGTAGTAGAAATCAAACAGAAAAAACATAACAATTTTTGATCTTATAGCTTGTACAGCTCGAAATTGTCTTTTAATTGTAAAATAAATACAACAAACTTCGATATTTATTTGTAGTGTTATATCTTAGCATACATGACACTAACATTTTCTGTCTATACTTGGCGTCACATACATAACATATTGTTCAAATTCTGAAAGAAAAATTGGTCTACAATTTCATTGACATTTATTTAAAAGGTGTTTAATACCTTGCTCATTAATATCACGACACGGCTTCTCAACAAAATGTGAATAAATCAAAACCGATCACATTTTACATCCAGATCACAATATCTACATTATCAGATAAGCCGACATTTTGACAACAAGACGATTTGAATGTTGTTAGTATTTGTCAAAAACAAATATTTACCACCTTCTTTTGTGTAAAAAAAAATCTGACGGTTATCGTTCTTACTAAATAATTGTTTATTTTCAAATTCGTGAGAAATGACATTTTTGTCAAATAGATATAAAAAAAAACGCAAAATTATTAGTGTTTTGTCATCAATTGGCACTTTCTTGTAAGGAATTGTAATATTCTTTTTGATTTTGCATATCAATCTTAAAATTTTTTGGTTTGAATAAACAAAATAAAACGCATAACAAATAAAAAGACAACTCCGCCTACATAAAAGAATGGCTAAAGAAAATGGGAATGGACTTACATCAAGCATAGTAACTTATGCTCCTTATAAGTGTTTTCAAACATTATGCCTTCATTTCACTAAAAAAAGTTTTTACATATTAGTGTGTTTTTCTTTCTGTTTCTATTACATATATTTTTAGGTTTGTTCTTAACGATTGCTACAGTATCAAAATCTGAACATTAGTGTCAAATTTCAAATCTATTTTCCACTAAGGTTAATAAAGCATTCTTTTGTATTTACACCTGCATCAATAAAATGTGTTATAATTGGATTTTGTGCTTTATACTATACCATACGGATGAACGCAGATGTCTCGAAATGTGACCGTACGATTCCGTGACGAAAAGTCTGATTACTTGATTAAGTATATCGTCTTTAAAACGCCTCTTTCCTGTATAGTCAGTCAGTACATTAAACTCGAAAACTAAAAGCCTTATGATACTTCGCCGCTCGCCTATAGATAAAGCGAGATAAATCGATAATTGTTTGGCATAAGAATCCAATTGTTGCGTCAGGAAATGTTATGTAATGTCATATAATGTTTGTTTTCCGATTTTTTGTGTTTGGCCATGCAAAATCAATACACTTTAATTGGTTTCGTCTGGAAACAAAACATTTTTTTTTACCTTTTGTCCTCTCATTTACGAAACCGCTCCCGTCTAATTTAGAACGTCGAGTAAAAAAGAAAAAAAACTACTCACATGATTTTTAGCGGCACTGTACAAAACAATAAATAATCGAGTGTTATAAAAGTCGCAACTGACGGCTGGGTTATCCTATCTGGTGTTGTTAGATGTGATTTCTTCAGAAAGAATTCAGCAGATATTTTGTTATTAAAGTTATTAAAGTACCACAAGTTGATAATTGACCAATCAGTTAATTTTATGCCTGCTTGGTAAAACCTGCGAAGCTTAGACCTTTGTCATACTAGTAGTCTGTCAAAATCTTACTGTACATTTAATTTCACAGAAAATACTGTTCATTTTTCATAATAAGATATAAGTAAATAAAGCCATATCGTAAATATTACCGTGGTAGGGTAAACCTTTTGTCCTATTATATTTTTTTTTCATAGAAATAACATATATTGCTCATATGATGTCAAATTTGATTTAATACAGAAGAGAAGAGCAGCATTATGAAAAAAATCTGCTCTTCTGTTGGAAATATACAGTATATGTCCTATTTAAATACAAATCAGGTGTGGTTTCAAAAGATTTTAAAAGATTCAGAATTTTTCTTTCAATTACCGGTAACTGATATTGATTCAGTCAAGCTGATTATTTTATCCCAAACAGTTTAACTGAAAATTCAATAGAAAATGGTTTTATATGTACAAATTCAGGAATTAATATTCGTTTATATTTTTACGTGGTTATCAACTTTGATATCTAAGATTGAATTCTCTGAATACTTTCAATTCGACCTCAGATTTTCGAAAGATTTATCAAAGGAATCGAGATTGTAGCAGAAATCAAAAGAATGTAATCCAAGGACAAAAACCCGACATGGAAAACAGACACACAACAAAGAACACAAAATAAACAAAATAATATATAAAGAAAGAAAAGTAAACTAGGACTTCACTAAAACTTGGGGCATGGACTAGATGCACTGGTAGGGTAAGCGTCCTCTGCTTTTCTAGAAACACCTAACGAGCTGCTCATAAAAAAGTCAAGTCTGGGAAAGATGAAAAAGGACAGGAAAACAACAATACATTGAACAAATCAGTTTTTATGGTGCACATGGATACACCTTAATGATCCTCGAATGATGACGACCACAAAACTTCTGTTGTGATGACAAAATTGTAGCAACATAACCCTGTTCCAGAAGCCTAATTGTTAGAGTAATCACGGGAACCAAGGTTATAGCGGTAATCAAAAGAATGCAATCCAGGGACAAAGACCAGACATGGAAAACAGACATACACAACAAAGAACATGAAGTAATTAAAATCATACATACAAAGTAACAAAAGCAAATGAGAAACTCGTACTCCACTAAAAACTGTTAGCATGGACCAGATGCACTGATAGGGTAAGCGTCCTCTGCTTTTCTAGAAGCACCCGCCGAATTGCTCATGAAAAGTCAAGTTCGGGGTAGACAAACGAGGAAAGGAAAACTATGATCCGTTGAATAAATCAGTTTTCATGGTGCAGATGGATACACCATAACGATCCAAGAGTTCATGAAGACGACCATAAAACTTCTGTAGTGATGACTTCAATCTTGTAGCAACATAACCCTGTTCCAGAAGCAATACATTATTAATTTAGCTAACTGATTGTGCTAATTTACGTCACACCTATATAAAATGATGAACAAAAGATATTGTGTGACCTATCAATGTTGATAAAATTTTCATCCATTGGTATTTTTCTTATCGATAATTAGTAAGTATAAACTCCTCGATCTCGCTTGATCACGTTTTTATCGCAAGTGTCTCTTGTGATTGGTAGCGGCAATCTTTATTTCGACCTTCCCATGCTTTTACAGATATGTGATTTTTGTGATTGTTTTGTGAATACAACATTTGTTTTGACAATGTATGTTAAAAAACAATACTTAAGAATAATTGTTCACAATCAAAGACGAATGTCCCGACTGTCTCAAGATGACCACAACACTGTATTTGGAATGTTGCGATTTGGGAATCACCATGGATACGTTACTAGACATATTGACTGCCATAGATTCTCCGTAGGTTCGTTGCGGACATGCTACCATAACCGTATGGCTCATATTCGGAATCGCACCCAAACGTCAAATTTAATATCCAGGCGTCGGTTTCACAAAAAGTCGTAAGTGTGAAATTGATCGTAAATTATGACGTCACAATGCTATTTTAGTTGATGACGTCATTACTAACGATCAACTTTACACTTACGACCTTTTGTGAAATCGAGACCAGGACATTTTTATGATTAAGACTAATATACTCCATGACCGGATGTAGCCGAAAGAGAACATCAATATCTGCATTAACAAGTTTTAATTAAATTTCCGATTACAAAACAGGAATCACTTCACTTTTTCGATGAGTATCTGTCATTTGAGAAGGGAGTACAATGTTGATGGAAGCCATACCGATTATCTTGCAGACCGCACTACAAGTTGTTGATGGAAATTTAACGGATGTTCGCTAAAGAAACGAGATTGTTCAATGACACAAAATGCAATTGATACAGGAATAGGGACAGCATTTGACATGTTATCATGACGTCGATGTCAATGTGTTATCCGATATGTCTACTATAGAAAATTTATTAGACGAAGTGCATTGTAGATTAAGTTGTCTTCAAAATCTACCAATTAACCGGAAGTGGGTCTGGCATTAGAGAACATTTGAAATAACATTCCCTAAGAATTTATCATCATTTTGGTGTCGTATATGCGACGTCTTGCATGATTGTATCGAACGGAGGTCATACCTGCTAATGATTTTGTGAATTAAAAAATCAGTCACGTGCGTTTTAACACAGCAGTGCAACTATTTTCGATCAACGACACCATTTTGCTCTCCGTAACCTTTTTGGAAACTTAACTCATTTGATTATTACATATAATTATCATGCGATGTGGGTGTTTTTGCTCCTTTTATAACGCTGGACGTTGCAAGCCGGTATCAGCCTTTAACTACTTACTAGTTATTGGCTAGATGCCAACGATAACGTAATCGATATCAACATGTCGTCAATGATAACGTCATCGGTAAATAAAGTAACGTTCTCATTATGATTGAATAACTGTTTAAAAATAAAGAAATAACAGTCATTTTCATCAACAGTTATTTTGTAAAGATTCAAATATGTGCTAAAATGATGATGACATTGCATTATTCCACATCGTTTCCTGCATTAACCCGTGATCTGTATTCGCTCCCGGTCTTAATTAGGAAGTCACATGTTGAAACACGGGACGATATGGAAATTTAATCATATCAAATTACGTTTACATGTATTAGCTGTATTTTACATCCAACGGCAGGTGCTGAGTTTCTTTTTTCCATTTTTATATAATTTTATGAAAAACCAAACGAATACCTACAGTTAAGGCTGCTGGTTATACATTTGATAAATGATCCTTATATTTTGACAAAAGGTTTAGGACAATAAGTTATATTTGTATAAACATTTTTTGAAGTATAATCAATTCATCCTATTTTCGTTATTTCAAACATATTTTTTTAAACCTAAACAATTGAAAATTTATAATAACATATACTAGTTTTCGTAGATATGTTTAATTACTTTGTCAGTTAATTATTATATAAGGCGTGCGGTTATTTCGAACCCTTATTACGTTATATACCAGTGTATAAAGTTGAAGACAAAAAATGCCAAATGTATCAATGTTTGGATTATTAGTGATTGGAATTTTCTTGTTCTTGATGACCCATGGTAAGCAAAAACTTATTGTCAAGAATTAAAGTGATTCTAGTCAATAGATATATAAAATTTGATGATTTCTATTTTAGATACTATGTACTTTTTCTTATACTATTTGTAAAAGTCTCTTAATTATTAGAAACTTAAATGTATAATTACCATAAAAATGCATTATACATAAAGAAAATATTTGAATTATATTTCTTAACTGGTTAAAATAGGATAACAATAATACTTTTTCTTTCTGTTTGGTACTTTATTTTTGCATCATAACAATTTATATATAAAATAAAATAGGCGAAGTATATAGTCTAGTTTCTATCTAAATAGAAACATTATCCACAACAAAAACTATGAAATAAATATCCAATGGTTGGTACATCATATTTCTCAATTTGATCTTTTTTTTACTTAAATATAATCAACAAATCTAGAAAACAACTAATAAGCTATATGGATTTATCCTGAAGTATATGTGGGGTATCTTTTGACTGCTTATATAAGGAAAAAGTGCGGGAAAAATTTTCTGATATTTTGCCATTGTGCATTTAAACTAAATTTGACCTACAAATATCTTAAAAAGGGAAATTTTCCCAACACTTTGATGATTATTTCTGGAGGTTATCCAGTATAAATACTTGGTTAATGCAATAAAATCTCTGTTTTCCTTCATGTACCACACCTTATACACATTTTGCCTAATTCTTAGACCGAGAAGTACTTAATTATTTCTCCAACAAAGATGGTAAAAACTAGATTTTAAACAAACGATATTTAGTATAAAGAGTGTCAAATAGATCTATATTCTTAGATAAATGTCAATTAAACTTTTAGAGATGAATTATCAATACCAGTTAAAATCAAAGAGGTGAAGAGTAACTTCTCGTGTAACATACTGAGTAAAGGAACAGTGCGTAAACAAAGGTGATATACGAACACTAAGATTGAAATCGTCTTCCTTACCCGACACTCTTAATATACTAATCTTGAAAATTGTCTCCTTCAGAATTTTGTAGCTGTACTTATTTTCAAATATTCCCACAAACTACTTGGTACAATGCTAGAGAAACTTGCATTGATAATGGTATGGAGCTGACGATGATAAAAAATGAAGCAATGACGCATGAAATTAACACATTTCTACAGAAAGAGACGAACGAGTAAGTCAAAAATATAAGATTATGAAATATATGACCTTTACTTTAATTATATGGCAATCAAGATGATAACCAATCAATAAATGGTGATAAAGTACCGGTATACAATGATAACAATTATAGTGACCGTAGCATATAATTACCATACCATATAAAATTTAGACATCGCCAGTTGTAGAGGTGATTGATTGATTTCTGCATATAGAATTTTTTAATAAACAAAGCATGAATCTCCTCCTTAAATCAACCAAACAAGAACGTTAACTCTTGCAAAGTGCCACTTTCATGTACAAGTTATATCTTTTTTAGCTCAAAACTTCAACAACTAAATGAAAAGACTATTTATGTGGTCAGTAAATGTTTCTGAATAAATTTCAAGTGAACGTGGTGGGATATTGACATGCAGGATTCTCCTCCTATCTTATAATTTCAAAGACTGCTACTTAAATGTTACCTATTCTTTAAGATGGAGTTTCATTATTAATTTAGGCCAGATAATATTTGGATTGGACTTCATTGGATACCAGTTCATCAGAAGTTTTCCTGGATTGACAATCATGAACTAGGACAGCATACAAACTGGGATCCTGAAATTCTTACACAAAATGAACCAGAACCGAACGATATGCAGACAAATACTGGTGCCCAAAATGACGTTAATTTTGATAACTGTGTTAGGATAAAATTAGGCTATTGGAAGACCATCGGTTGTGGAAAATATTATCACGTGTTGTGTATGTTGTGTAAGTAAAACCTTTTTTTTTTCTCTTTCCCTACATTCATTTTTGATAGGAATAAACATTTACCTCATTTCCTACAGGATTTACTAAAATACTCGCCTGATTGTCGAAATGTAAGTGTATTACTACAAGTTCAGATGGATCCTACCTCTTTGTTTTCTATCACAAAATCAAACTTATAAATAGTCAAAGCTTAATGTACCATTTTAATGCTTGAGGGTATAACAATTTTGATTTAGCTCAGCGCAGTTTGCTTTGAGATGGGCGCCTGGCTATATATCATCCAAATTTATAGATTTTAAGAGTAATCAAGGGACCCAAGGTTATAGTGGTAATCAAAAGAATGTAATCCAGGGACAAAGACCAGACATGGAAAACAGACATACACAACAAAGAACATAAAGTAACTAAAATCATACATACAAAGTAACAAAAGTAAATGAGCAACTCGGACTCCACTAAAAACTGGGAGCATGGACCAGGTGCACCGATAGGGTAAGCTACCTCTGCTTTCTAAAAACACCCGCCGAGTTGCTCATAAAAAGTCAAGTCCGGGGTAGACAAACGAGGGAAGGAAAACTATGACCATAAAAATTTCTGTAGTGATGACTTCAATCTTGTAGCAACATAACCCTGCTCCTGAAGCCTATTTGTTAGAGTTCTAGCGCGATACAAAAAGTCTGCGTAGTTTCGGCAAGCTCTGGCATAACGTATGAGTTGTGATATGAACACTCCATACGCAGGTGCCGAAGGGATGTTGCCACAGATCAAAGGAAAGTTGACAATTCTGAATGAAAAGTCGTAAAGTTTGGTCAATAGTTTTCCTTTACCATCGATTTCTATGTGTAGGTCAAGATATGAGGCTGACTTCACAGTGTCTGTAGTATCCTTAATCTCATGTTCTTTTGGGTAGATGCGATGTATCAAATCCCCGAAATTAGGATTGTTTAAAGATAATACGTCATCTATATAGCGGAAACTGAGATTGAAGGATCTAGTCAAACGATATTCTTTCTTTCTGATCAGATCAGCTATAAAGTCAGCCTCATAAGAGTGAAGGAATAGGTCAGCAAGTAAAGGAGCACAATATGTTCCCATTGGAATGCCGACCGTTTGTTGAAAGACACGTCCACCACACTGGACAAATATGTTGTCGATTAAAAATTCCAGCATTTTGTAAACATCTTCCTCTGTATATTTGGAAGATGATTTGGAATAATTTCTTAAAAGTATGAGGAATCTCTACCAAGAACTATATATTTGTATCTAGGTGTACCATCTTTTTTGGAAAAACAACGATGTATAATGTTTTTAAGTCGGGATTTTAACTGAGTATGGGGAATAGAAGTATACAGTGTTGAAAAATCATAGGTTTTAATGCTATTATATTCAGATAATAGTCTTGAACTGATTGTCTCCAAAAGATCTTTCGATTTTTTCAGGATCCACATTGAATTAATACCACTACGGGAGTAACAAGTATTGTGGTAGGACTGTACACCCTCTTTGACAGTTGTGAGTATAGAAGTTAAAAGTTTTGAAAGAGGTTTGGTGGTACATTTTGCAGATCCAGCTATGAAACGTTGTTTGTATTGATTCTTGTGAAGTTTAGAAATCCAGTAAATAGACGGTAAACCACAATCATTGTCCTTGGTAGAGAGACCAAAAGAGGATAGCACAGATTTATGGTTTTCCACAATCTCTTTTTGGAGAGAGTGGTAGCAGTGTAGGTCTTATCACTGCTATTATTTTCTACGTCTACCTCTGATAATTAACATTGGATATAAAACGTTTTGCAGACAAAAACAATGTTGTTTCATTGTCTCAATGCATATTTACTAAAACCACTGCGTTGCTAAATAAACTGTCGTTTTTTGTGTATAGTTTATCTGATTTAAAATATTAAAGTGTATAGATGCAAGAATTAAATAGGTAAATGTAAAAAATATATATATTTTCTTTTGTACGTTTGTTTACTTGCAATTCTTGTTTTCATATCATTTGTCAGTAAGGAAGATGATGTTATCTTTCTTTTTACATATAAGGCTTTTCACGCATTTTTTTAAAGAACTGCTCTCATTTTTACCGCCTCTCGTGGAATTGGTGGGGAAAGTCAGCAACATAGCAATCTGTTTTCCCGTTCGTTTGTGCATAACACTTTAGTCGTATATCCCTAACAATAGCCAACGTTTTAATTTATCTATATCAACAAATTTCCGAAGAGACACATTTTAAAAATAATTTACTAGATATAATTTATTTTGGCTTTATGATATAATTAAAAATAATAAAGGTTTTTGTTGCATGCTATATACATAAAGATATATTAATGATTTTAGATGATGAAACAACTACGGTAAGTGTCCTTACTGATGCCACTACAATAGTATCTGTTGTATCAACCGGACAGAAGGCGCCAAATACCTTTCAATCAACAGAAATAACGGATTTGGTCACAACACCTTGTAAGATGTTTGGAAGTTTATATGCTCCGTCAGCTTAACACTTTTACATACTGCAATATTATATTGTATCAACTATAAAATTGCATTTTTTTCTATATCGAGCGTTTGCTGTGTGATCTTCAGATGGTTACATCGTTTTCTACTTTTGTTTGTTTATATTTGAACTGACTCTAAATCTTAAAGCATGTAGATACCATACTTAATAAGTGAAATGTGTTGGAATATATTTAAAATTCAATTAACATTAAGTTTTGTCTTTACACTTCTACACTTAACTCCATACCTGTTTCCTTACAACATATCACTTATTTGTATTTCTGTTTGTCAGAACCGCAGATGTTTTTGTGTTGAGAGCTATTATGAAGCAGTTTTCAAAAGAATTGCTCTCGTGTTTACCAACTTACGTCAAACAGGTGGTTAATAGTGAGCAACATAGCAATTTGTTTTCCAGTTCTTTAGTCCATTATACTTTTGTTGTGTGTATCCCCGACAGCCACTTATTAGCTTGATAATATTATTCATGAAAAAATCAAGAACGTTTGGTGCGTCATGTATCTGTTTACCTGCTTTTTGTACTTTTGTATCGAAAGAGTATGAGGTTTCTATGAGCATAACCCGGACTTTGCATTTAAATCAACAGCTATAATGATACGAAGTTATAACCCGTATAACATGTCTATATACTCGTGATTATATTTGTTTTTTAAGGAAGATAAAAACATGTTAAAATATGTTCTTCTTCGCTACTAAATTGTGCATATGTATAAATACAAGGTCCTTTGTTCACTACCCTGAATTTTTCATTTTTTTAAACACAAAAAAGGTCAAAACCAATGTCTTAATTTGTAAATTTCAATGACGGCACTATAATACCAGATGGGTATATTGTCATATACTAGTTTTATTTTGTAGATGCTTCGAACATATACAGAGAAACGACTTCCGGTACACACATAATTGCAACTGTACTTGTGTCTTGTCCAACAACCGTTATTTCACTCTGCGAATGTGAGGTAGTTGAACGAAACGTCAGTGACAATAGAAAGCCTGCACCCGAGGAATATCTGTTCAAGGTTGACAAGTCGAAAATGTCGGCCTATTTTCGCAAGCGTAATTCTGTGTACGATGGAAGGTATTCGTCAAGAGTAATTGGGTACACGGGGTTAGCTGTTCTTCTTTTTGTAATGATTTCAATAGTGTGTATGGACATCAATCGACTGTTCAACTGAACCAGGTATACAGAAAACCTTTCCATCAATCATGTCTTTAATCGGATAAACTAATAATCCCGAAATTAATTTTGATTTGTAAAGTGATATAATAAAAAGCAATCGATTACAATTATGTTGTTTTAGTATTGGTACGCTAATGCTTTTTTAAATTGTTTTGTAGAGCAGTAAGGGTATCATTGTAAAATATCGAGAGCTGTTTTGGCTGACCTTATCACACAAGGGGATATTAAATTTTGTTGATCAGAGAGAATGATACTAAGCTATTATTTCGTAAAATTTTGTTCTCTTGTTGTGAAAAAAAACATATTTTTTAGGAAGACATGATTGTCAAATCCAACTTTTTAATTTTCAAACTATTGAAATTGTTTTCATCATTTTCAAGCGTTATTGACAAAAAACACTGGTATTTAAATACGTATCCTTGTCCCTTCAATATGATAAGGATCTTCATCTGAATGGCACAGATTTTCTTCTTTGGTATTATGTGTGATCTGTAGGCCAGTTTTGTCGAAGTTTTCAGATCGAATACAAACCATTTACTCTAAATAATTTGACTTGGTAATGCAACATACCACGTGCGAACCAATCAAAATATCAACTGAAAATAACCAGAATCATTTTTTAGCGAAAATACAGTTTCTTTTTACTGATTGAGATCCACGGATACATTGCGAATGTGCCTTTATTCCTTTATTGTAATTCATAACTGGTCCTTTCTGTAGTAAAGTTTCAGATTTTAAAGAGAACCATAAATTCCTCTCGGAAAGCTATTTGCACCAAGGGTATCAATATCACAAACTTCTGAAAATATTCACTAAGTTTTTCACCGTTTCAAAACTTATATAACAAATTATTATAACGGGTTCTTAATCACAAATCGTATTGCCCAACCAGATTTTACGGAAATAAAGTTTTTAAAGTACATTCTTTCAGTCAAAATTCGATGGGTATATCGACTGGCCTTACTCGATTTATAGGTAAAGGATACGACTTTTGAATTACTGTCTATTCTTCGGAACTTGTTTTCACATATAGAGATATTCAATTCCTAGTTGTGTTCCTACATAAAACAACGAAGTCATTTTTTATTATTGCAATACATCGAACCTTGCCTATTCAGTACTAGTACTTTACATTATTACTCCTATCCAGTCCAGTGCAAACAGTTTATTTTTCCTTTGTAAAATGGCTTTTTTTTACTTTCTACATTTAATCTGTCTGTTTTGGATGCTTTTCCACCATTTTCATATTATTAACAACATATGACAAAGTGAAGTTACAATAATAACGGACAGGTGTATCGCACATGGAGTTACCCCATAGTTATCGACCGAACCTTTTTGTGACTGCAACTTTAGTATGTAAAAAAGTTACATTATTGACGCCAGACTCTTCCGGATTTTATTCAATTCCAATGCTGACGAAACAAAACCCTCATGGATCACGTGATGCCACTTCCGGTTTATTTTGTAGGAGTAGCTTTAGTTTCTTGTGTGTTTTCCTTATATTTAGTTCTGAGTTGTATTCTATTATATTCTATTCTCTACATTGTGTAGATCGTTTTCATTTCATGTTTTCATCTTCTGGTCGTGCACTTGCATTGTTATGTATATACGTTGTCCTATTATTGACTGTTTGGTATTATTTATCTGTCTTATCGTGTTTTTATTCCTTTATTTTTAATTTTCATTGAAGTTTTTTTTTTGGAAGTAGGGATATTCACTTTACTCAAAATATCGTTGCTAATATGGTCAATAAAGTAAAAAACGAAAGTTATTTGTGGTAAATCTAATTAAGCCAAGATACTCATGGTGTAAATAGTAGGAATCCAAACTTGAATGCCCACACAGACGGTGAAATATCTATAAAGAGCATTTCCCGCTAAAATAGCCATAGCTGATGTCGGTACCCTACAATGTCTGAATGTAAGCAATACACTGATCAATTCTCTTTGTATCCAATCATAGTGTCTGGAAGTATGTACTTAAGTATGGTACTCAAATGGTCAACCTAAAATAATGATCATTTCTGGATTATAGAAATCTTATAACTTATCAATGTTCATTATCTGTTTACGATGACATTTAAAAAAAACAAATTAAGTAAGTTAATCAAGCAAACTGAAGTTGATCTTGTTTAATTATTTATTTTAAAAAAATCAACCATGAAAATAATATAGTGCATATTTATCTTATAAAATACAAACACTCTTTTCATTCACAAAATTCATACACTAATTTTTTAAGATAACGTCAAGATTCTAAAATAAGTGACAATGTTGGATAAAATGCTCTACACCCATTTTGAGTCCGGTGTCGTACAAGTCAGTCTATTCATGTTTCATGTTTTCTACATCTCGTATACTAATGTGCAAGTCGTCTTCTTGTAGATTTCGTATGTATTGTCATCAAATAAATTATCTGTATTATCTATAACGTTTTTTCCACCTTGCAATCACAAAGAGAAATAGCGTCGGCTGGACAAGACACTATTGCACGAGTACGTGCGATAGGGGTCGTTTCTGTACAGAGTGAGAAATAACTAAACAACTTGATATGACATATAGACAAAACACGTTTATAGGTTTCATAATTATCTAAAGTTGAATATCGTAAAATATCAACTCAAGTTCTTAATTTCAACACCAAAACAAACGAGTCTTGGTTAATTATGATTTTGAAATTAAATAACTCGAGTTATGTTTTACTTTATTTAACTTTCACGAGTTATTAAACTATTTTCTCTATGATTCATTTGGAATATTTTGGGGCATTAGCATTTGGTATTTGTCATGGAAGAAATTTCAGCGATTGACCGTCCATAACGTCATCGACGTTAGAAACGTCACAAGTCACTTTCGGCCAATCAGGTTTTATAAAAAAAAAACGCTTTACAATCGTCCAACAACCAATCACAAAGGCGAACCTCTCAAATCACTTGTCAATGGTGGGACATTATAAATATCTAGTCCATGCGGTAGATAAAAGGAACACGCCATTGAGAAATTGAAAAATAGAGTAATTTTCAAATATCACTTACAAGCTATACAACCAGTGAAATGAAAGGTAACTAGGGTTGTAAGGACACATAAAATACGAAAACAAAACATGTAAATCAATCATGTATTTTTCTTAATCCTGCTCTTAGTATTGTATGCTATAATTATTTACGAAAAGTAATAATATGCTGACCAAATCTGATTAGGCAAAACTTTTGTTTGAAAATTATCGACCGTGCATTTTTGATATTATGACTCGTATGATACAGCAAAACAACTGTAATTGATAAATTGAAAAAAAAAGTACGTTTAAAAACCGGTCTTAAAAAACAAGAGCCTTTTTTTATGTACTTAACAATTATAAGCCTTCACCTCTTTAATATCGTTTCATGAGTGATTTCTTATCTTGAAGTCATCACTACAGAACTTTTGTGGTCGTCTTCATGAACTCGTGGATCGTTATGGTGTATCCATCTGCATCATAATAACTGATTTATCCAACGGGTCATGGTTTTCCTTTCCTCGTTTGTCTACCCCGGACTTGACTTTTCATGAGCAACTCGGCAGGTGTTTCTAGAAAAGCAGAGGACGTTTACCCTACCGGTTTACCTGGTCCATGCTTCCAGTTTTTAGTGGAGTCCGAGTTGCTCATTTGCTTTTGTTACTTCGTATGTATGATTTTAGTTACTTTATGTTCTTTGTTGTGTATGTCTGTTTTTCATGTCTGGTCTTTGTCCCTGGATTACATTCTTTTGATTACCGCTATAACCTTGGTTCCCTTGATTACTCTTTCAGTTGACTAGACGGCGACCGCCTGGGTTAAACTTTCATATTAAAATTAGAGTTGTAATTTCATTCAACAAGCTAAGATTTAACAAAAAGATTATGACTGTTTGGTCTTTATTGCATTTGACCAACTGTTATCATAAATTGACAAATTTAAAGGTGCAATAAAAAGTTTCTTTTCGATTAACCTTTATTACTTATTACAAGACGCAACAAGACACCTGGGGAACATCGACTTATTTGTACTATGTACAATTCATTCCTTATTTAATGCAGAAACAATTTTAAAGTAAACTTACGACTCATGCATAGGACCAGATACTCGGAAGAACAATAAATTTGCGCCCATTTGTTTAACTATTTTTAAAATATATTTGAAATAGTAATACAATTATCAGAAATGTTTAGACGTGCCTTATTTATAGGGAAATTTTTCATCCTCTTCTGATATTTTTTTTTTTTTTTTTTGGGGGAGGGGGGTTCTATCTATACGTCTGGCTCTAAGCTCATATTTCATTCGTGTTATAGGTAGAACGGTACTTTTTCTCATTATTTTTGGCTGACCATTTGAGGACCTACTTAAGTACATACTTTCACACACTATGATTGGACAAATTATGCTGATATCCAAAATCTTTAATTAATTCCAGACTTAAACATAATTATACTTTTAGAGTAATCATGGGAAGCAAGGTTATAGCGGTAATCAAAAGAAAGCAATCCAGGGACAAGGACAAGACATGGAAAACAGACATACACAATAAAGAACATAAAGTAACTAAAATAATACATACAAAGTAACAAAAGTAAATGAGCGACTCGGACTCCACTAAAAACTGGGAGCATGGACCAGGTGAACCGGTAGGGTAAACGTCCTCTGCTTTTCTAGAAACACATGGGAGCATTGACCAGGTGCAAATTAGAAATTTAAATGTATAATTGCCATCAAAATGCTTTATACATAAAGAAAATATTTGAATTATATTTCATTAACTGGTTAAAATGGAATACCAATAATAGTTTTTCTTTTTGTTTGGTACTTTGTTTTTGCAATGCATCATAAAAATTTATATGTAAAATAAAAAAGGTGAAGTATATAGTCTAGTTTCCATCTAAATATAGACATTATTCACAACAAAACTATGTAATAAATATCCATATAAAATTTGCGTGGAGTGCTTGCTCTGCTTTAAAATATATATTCATTATGCAAAACCGAACAAAAAAATTAATATGATGATATCAGGATGTCATTTTTTAAATACATATGGTAATGAATGGTCTTAAGTACCATTCTGTGTAAGAATCATGCAATGGTTGGCACATCATATTTCTCAATTTGGTCTTTTTTCCTCAAATATTTTCAATACATCCAGAAAACAACTGAAAAGATATTTTATCCTGTAGCATCTGTGACGTAGAAATTTTTTTACTGCTTATATAAGGAAAAAGTGCGGCAAAATTTTCACGCCATTTTTCCATAGTGCATTTCAACTAAATTTGACCTATCAATATCTTAAAACGTGAAATTTTACAAACACTTTGATGGTTATTTCTGGAGGTTATCGGGTATTAATACTTGGTTAATGCAATAAAATCTCTGTGTTTTTTTTTCAACTGCTACGGGGGTATATGTGATGTATAAAATCCCCGAAACTAGAATTGTTTAATGATAGTACGCCATCTTTATAGCGGAAACTAAGACTAAAGCATCAAGCTAAACAAATTTCCTTCTCTTTTTTATCAGATCAGCTCTAAATTCGGCGACGTAAGAGTGAAAGAATAGGTCATCAAGTAGAGGAGCACAATTTTCCCCATTGGAACGCGACCGTTTGTTGAAAAAAGCGTCCGAGACAATGGATAAATATGTTGTCAATAATAAATTCCAGCATTTTGAAATCTTCTTCTTCTGCATATTTGGAAAAAAATATAAATGGTATAATTATCGGCAAAAAATGACGAAGCGCCAGCAGATAGATACTTCAAATACGATATTATAAAAAAAGAATCATGAGCTGGACTTAGTAAACAGGAAACAAAGACGATATACATACACAATATAGCGAGCCGAATAAAATAGATTACATATAAAAATTGAATATAAGGAAAACAAGAAATCACTAAAAAAAAACTAATACACATGGAATATGAAATCCGAAAAATATAAGGAACTAGCAATTTAAACTCCTATAAAAACCAAGAGTGACATAAGGTGCTCCGGAAGGGTAAGAATGTTAAGCTGCGCCAGGTGCACCTGTCATTCTGCAAGTTAGAATAATGCAGTAACAATCTAGCAACAATAATGCAGCTCCCCGACAAGAGTCACTAGGTGTAAAACTTGGGGATATCTTTCTTTCGAGTGAACAAAGATGGTCAACAATCATGGTGTAAATGAAGTATCGGTAGAAAATATCCGACAGTGACAAATTAATTTTAGATAATAACAAATAATAATGAAACACAGGGCAACATCAACTGTATAGTTAAAAACGCCACGATCTTGGACTTGATATTGTAACGGTCACCCCAGACAAAATGTCTCTTTTAATTTTAATATTTTACTGCCACCTCTCGGTTCAGAAATAGGGGAAACAAAGTTGTTTTCTCGCTTGGAATTATCTTTTAAGATTATTTACCCTTTTATTTAAAGTCATGGTACTGTGTCCAGTGTCTCTCGAATACTAAAATCATTGTAGTATGGTTCAACCAGCCGTATATTTCTCGTGTTGCTAAACCACATGTTCATTTTCATTTTTGTCTGTGTGTAATTTAGCTATTGTGGCGCCGCCTTTGTTTTGACTATTATGACTATTTATAAGATAGTGAGTGACTTTAACTTTGTTGTAATCAAATATAGATAAAAATAGAGAACTCGCGTATGAATGACATACTAATTTTACAGATAAATTTGCTCTTTAGTATTGTATTAAAATATTAGATATTATTTTTTATTTCACTGCACTTCTAAGATATTTTAGAGTGCGGTGAATATATTTTTGTGAAGCTTTTACCGATAATGTATGACTATCGGGGATTATTTTTTCACTTTATAAGGTTTCCCGATAGGTCTATCGGAAATTGGTAGTTATCATAGTATCGCAGACTGAATTCCGAGTTCCTTTTGAGTGTGGAAGTTCTTGGTTAGATGTGCAAAAGTTAATATTTTCGCTAGTTTAAACTTGGCTTTTAAAACGATTTTCCATACATTATGGAACAATAGTTAGATATTTTGGCTATTAATTTATATTCAGATTTATTTAATTACACTTGCTTTTACAGTGTTTTCTATTCAATAGACACAGTTGTCTACTAGATATTTTCCAAATTAATTGCAAAGTTAAGAACTGTGATGTTTCTTGACTATACTTGTAGTAAAGAACATAAATAAAACGTTTCTGGTGATTCTGAAACATGTAGACTCAAACTGTGTTTACTAATGCTATTACATTGGCTTTCCACGTTGTAGAATGCTTAAATTGTTAATACCCATTCTCTTGAAATAAATTACAATTATGCCTGACCTTACCCCATCTAATCCTAGTAAGAGTTTTTCACCTAAGTGACCTTGGATGATATTTGTCTTTTGACAGTATTAAAGGTGCATTTAAATAAGAAATTCCAACTCCGATATATCAGGGATAAATTAATCATATCCTAAATAAGGCAAACTTGTATTTCCTAAGATAATCTAGGAAGTACTGATTTCACCACTATTTATTCTTTATTATAATTAATTAAGAGTAACTCAGTCAATATTAAATGATTACATAATCATTATAAGTAGGTTTTACAGTTAAGTTGGTTGAACACATGACACTATGGTACATGTACTTTGAAAATAGATTGTGTTGTTATCATTTATATATTGAAGACATAGTAGAAAAATGTATTGTTCTGTTATTGAATATTGATCTCAAATTAGTAAATATATTCTGCTCCCTATTAATATAGATTTTATATTACCCTATACGGTTGTCTTGTTGGTCTGGCTTTGTCGTTTCATGGTTGTTATTCCTAGGAATTGTCACATGAAAGAATAGCATCCCAAACCGAACACAAAATCCATTTGATCGTCTGACAATAACATTCAATTGCTGGTGAGATGGATCCTAATACATATTTAACTTCCTCGTGAATGTAGTACATTACAAACCAGACGTATATACCGGTGAATTGACACTAACACGAGAGACTTACTAGTAAAGAGATCCAAACCGCAAGCCAATCGCATTTACGCTCTTTTGTAGTTAAACAGAGTATCATTTATCAATAATACAATCATTTCCCTATTAAATCATAAATTAAAAACAAATTTGAACAGATTAACTATGTTACAAATCTGAGAAACCGTGATCGTTTCTTTTGTGAGTACTAGCTTATCTTGTACTATGAGGTCCCTGTGTACATTGTAAACACAGGTGGTGGCAGCACATTAACCGTACACCAAATTACGAAGCTCGATGAATTGTTACAATATAACATATAAATAACAAATAAGTTTTTGTAATAAAACTGTTAAAATCAATACACAATTATTCAAGTTAGATTACAGGTGCCTTGTTATAAATTCTTATTTTATCGTTTTAGGACTACATGTATGAGATTTTCTGTATGATCATTACGCAAGTGTTACGATCTGTAGCTCATTATAGCATTGTATTCCCTGATATTTTTCAGGATCGTATCATTGATATGTTTTACTAACATAGACATATTATTAATGTTAGCACTAACTTCATTCTGCATGGCCTCATTTTTAATCATCGCAAGCTCCGTTCCAATTTGCATGCAGCTTGCGCCGTGTCCGTTGGTGGACGGTTGTACCTCAAACCTTGTGCATCTACAAAACCCTTTAAAAAACTAAGTAATGCATTACACCATCATGTAAATGTTTGTGTATTTAGTGCATCTAAAAGTTAATGGAAGGTGATTAAAGATGTATTCCAATGGTCGCCATCTGTATGGTTGTTTTCATATTTATCATCAATCACCTGAACTTATTTACTCTTCTCGACGTGATTCAGTATGTGTTGCAGACTTCCGTGTATGACATGGTCTGGTTTTTCAAGCAGCCATATGCAAACAAAGTATATAACCAACCCATCCGTTGCAGTTAGATTCAAGACTTACAGGAAAATTAGTTGAAAATAGTTGATGAATATTGGACATGAGTGCCGAAGAGTTCCGCACATCTTGGTACGAGCTACTCACTATACAGATTTCATTTTATAATTTGTCACTATATAAACAATAAATTTTGAATTTTGTGATCGGCGGATGTTCGCGATGTGACGTTTTGACGGGATAAAGATCAAGGCTGAAACTGTCGAATTTATTTCACTTGTGTACTATTGAAATTCAGCAAATATGAAACTTTAAATACATTACTAGATTTTTGTGCGTATCGTATATATTGTAGAAGAAATTTGTAAATCATAAAAAAGACTGTTGCCTACAGTTTTTATGGTGTAAACTGGATTGGTAATCACTGATTAAATCATGGATTAAAATAAGGACTACTAGCAGTTAACATGCCAGCTTCAGACTAGAATAAACCCACGAAAAGTTATGTGTCCCATCGTATGTAAAATCAATCCCAATTTTTCCCATGCAGGGTTGAGAACCACATACGTCATAAGTCATGCAATAAGGACACAACCAATGTCATGCCAAAAACTGCTTTTAAATATAGTATTTTAATTTCTATGTAAAGACACCATGAGCGAATCAATATTAACACTAAAAAATGCAATACTTAACGATATGACAATAATATCATAACTATATGCCTTACAAATGAGCCTATTTAACGGTTTAGCAACATATGAGGTGAGTATTGAGCTTTCCGTGCATTGCGTAGAATATTACCGTAAATCAAAGGGTGATGCCTTTAAACATTACACCCGAACTCTAGATTGAGCTGATATAAATCTAAGAACCTGCAATAACAATCATTCATAAAATGGAAAATATAGACTACTTCAAGTACAAAATTAAATTATTTGTTTAAATCTACTAAATACTAACGATGTTACATTAAAGAAATGAATTATAGCGAAATCAAACTTAAATCGTTAGAAACAATCGCGAAAGACAGTAAAAGCGTGGGCTTATTTCATATTTACCGATACAAATATATCAGAATTAAAAAAAGTCAATTAACCACGTCACGCTTTCTGTTTAAGTGTTTTGTAAGTCATGATCTACGTTCATATATTTGACAAATAGTGCTGCATTTCGATTTTAATTTTTCCGTCACAATTGACAAATTTGATAGCGTTATATTTTTAAATAAGAGAAAATCATACCATCTTTTATGGTATGCATTTAATACAATTCGAGATTATATTAAAAAATCAAATTTATATCAAAAGGCAAAATATCTGGAGTTATTGAGAAAAAATGCGATGAGTTTAACTGCAATTCCACTCACCAAGGATTGTCATGAGCAAAACATGTGAAGGCCATGAAATTCCAAATATTATGCAAGTTCTCATACTGCAGTAATGCAATGCACAAATATTCTATACAACGTCCTCTGTCTAGGAGAACTCTACTTAAATTCTTCCTTTTATTCCGTCTGAATGATTTATAACAATCAAACAATAATTAATATGTCAAGTTCATAATCAATATCATGATTCTGTAAAATAAGCTAATCAAGACTTTTCTCGTCATCAAAAGTAATATACGTGCCCTCCCTCTGTATTGCGATGGTCACATAATCGTAAAAATTGATTTTTGAAATGTAATTTATCATTTATTTCTTTCCTATCACACTTAACTTGGGAATAATACCAGTTGTTGTGATGTAAAGCATTGCATAACTTTTCACTTAGTTTCTAAAGGACTAACCTACGAAACTATGGTCTAATTTGGGAAATTATTTGAGGTATTCCAAAAAAGACCCGCCGAGTTGTTCATAAAAAGTCTTGTCCGGGGTAGACTAACGAGGAAAGGAAAACTATGACCCGTTGAACAAATCAGATTTTATGGCGCAGATGGATACACCGTAGCGATCCACGAGTTCGAGATGACGACCATTAAACATTCGTAGTGATGACCCTGTTCCAGAAGCCTATTTGTTAGAAGTCTAGCGCGATACAAAAACTCTGCGTAGTTTCGGCATGCTCTGGCATAACGTATGAGTTGTAATATGAACACTCCATACGCAGGTGCTGAAGGGATGTTGCCACAGATAGAAGGAAAGTTGACAATTCCGAATGGAAGAGTAATCAAGGGAACCAAGGTTATAGCGTTAATCAAAAGAATGTAATCCAGGGACAAAGACCAGACATGGAAAACAGACATACACAACAAAGAACATACAATAACTTAAATCATACATACAAAGTAATAAAAGCAAATGAGCAACTTGGACTCCACTAAAATTGGGAGCATGGACCAGGTGCACCGGTAGGGTAAGCGTCCTCTGCTTTTCTAGAAACATCCGCCGGGTTGCTCATTAAAAAGTCAAGTCCGGGGTAGACTAACGAGGAAAGGAAAACTATGACCCGTTGAACAAATCAGATTTTATGGCGCAGATGGATACACCGTAGCGGTCCACGAGTTCGAGATGACGACCATTAAACATTCGTAGTGATGACCCTGTTCCAGAAGCCTATTTGTTAGAAGTCTAGCGCGATACAAAAACTCTGCGTAGTTTCGGCAAGCTCTGGCATAACGTATGAGTTGTGATATGAACATTCCATACGCAGGTGCTGAAGGGATGTTGCCACAGATAGAAGGAAAGTTGACAATTCCGAATGAAAGAGTAATCAAGGGAACCAAGGTTATAGGTTAATCAAAAGAATGTAATCCAGGGACAAAGACCAGACATGGAAAAAGACATACACAACAAAGAACATACAGTAACTAAAATCATACACACAAAGTAACAAAAGCAAATGAGCAACTCGGACCACTAAAATTGGGAGCATGGACCAGGTGCACCGGTAGGGTAAGCGTCCTCTGCTATTCTAGAAACATCCGCCGGGTTGCTCATTAAAAAGTCAAGTCCGGGGTAGACTAACGAGGAAAGGAAAACTATGACCCGTTGAATAAATCAGTTTTCATGGTGCTGATGGATACACCATAAGGATCCAAAGATTTCATGATGACGACCATAGAACTTCTGTAGTGATGCCTTCAATCTTGTAGCAACATAACCCTGTTCCAGAAGCCTATTTGTTAGAGTTCTAGTGCGATACAAATAGTCTGCGTAGAATCGACAAGCTCTGGCATAACATATGAGTTGTGATATGAACACTCCATACGCAGGTGCTGAAGGGATGTTGCCACAGATGAAAGGAAAGTTGACAATTCTGAATGAAAAATCATCACGCTTGTCGTAAAGTTTGGTCAATTTTTTTCCTTTACCATCGATTTCTAAGTGTAGGTCAAGATAAGAGGCTGACTTCACAGTTATCTCAAGTTCTTTTGGGTAGATGCGATGTATCAAACCCCCGAAATTAGGATTGTTTAAAGAAAATACATAATCTATATAGCGGAATCTGAGATTGAAGGATCTAGCCAAACGATATTCTTTCTTTCTGATCAGATCAGCTATAAAGTCAGCCTCATAAGAGTGAAGTAATAGGTCAGCAAGTAAAGGAGCACAATTTGTTCCCATTGGAATGCCGACCGTTAGTTGAAAAACACGTCCACCACACTGGACAAATATGTTTCGATTAAAAATTCCAGCATTTTGTAAACATCTTCCTCTGTATATCTGGAAGACGATTTGGAATTATTTCTTACAAACTATGAGGAATCTCTACCAAGAACTATATATTTGTATCTATGTTTACCATCTTTTTTGGAAAAACAACGATGTATAATGTTTTTAAGTCGGGATTTTAACTGAATATGGGGAATAGAAGTATACAGTGTTGAAAAATCATAGGTTTTAATGCTATTATATTCAGATAATAGTCTAGAACTGATTGTCTCCAAAAGATCTTTCGAATTTTTCAGGATCCACATTGAATTAATACCACTACGGGAGTAACAAGTATTGTGGTAGGACTGTAGACCCTCTTTGACAGTTGTAAGTGTAGAAGTTAAAAGTTTTGAAAGAGGTTTGGTGGTACATTTTGCAGATCCAGCTATGAAACGTTGTTTGTATGGATTCTTGTGGAGTTTAGGAATCCAGTACATAGATGATAAATCACAATCATCGTCCTTGGTACAGAGACCATAAGAGGATAGCACAGATTTATGGCTTTCCACAATCTCTTCTTTGGAGAGTGTGGTAGCAGTATAGGTCTTATCACTGCTACTATTTTCTACGTCTACCTCTGATAATAAACATTGGATGTAAAACGTTTTGCAGACAAAAAAAATGTTGTTTTAGGCTTTGTCTGCTGATACGACAACATTCTTGTCATGTATAGTAGACAATGTTTTTGCTACATCGGGGTCTTTAAAAACTGATATAGTCTTGGCATTCATTGACCTATTTAAAAGTTTCATTCGTTTCAAAATTAAAGACCTCAAGGCCTTTAACCACTCTGACAGAGAATCAATGTCTTCTTGTTCTCGTTTTATCCATTTTCTTGCATAGTCCTCGACGGCATCCATAAGAACTTTAAAGTTATAATTACAATTTATAGAGCATGGTTCACTGTACTTGGGTCCTTTAGAAAGGATATTACGTAGAGATTCGTTTTCGATGATGGTTAAATCTCCCGTAACGACGTGACGAGAAGGAGCATATTTGAATGGAGAGGTTTTGCAAGAACAGTCAGGTGGTTTAGCCTTGAAGTCCTCAATCTCGAGGTTCTGCAATAGCCTTTTAAAATTGAAAATTTTGGACGCAATGGGTGAAGTATAGGAATATGAAATAATTGGTATGGATTTGTCTTTGAAATATGGGGAAATTTTGTTGGTAATGTTTTTGTGATGGAGGATGTTAGCCAAATTAATTGCATCTATACCTTTGTTGACAAACGGTAGTGGAAGAAATGATCGTTTTTCTCCATCTTGACTTTTCACACAAACTGGTTTAAAGACTTTGTGGAAACCAATATCCAAAATGATGGCAACAAGTCTGTATAATGATGACGTGGGATCAGAAACAGGAGTGTCAAGACCTGTTTTGTAAAGGGAGTGTAGTAGAGTGAAAGGTATAGAATAAAGTATGGTTCTAATATGATGAATTCCAAGAGGTTTTTGTATGAAAGGAAGGAGACCATCTATGAAGACATCATGTAACTTAGGTGACGTATACTGGCGATGGCCATGACTCCTTTCCCGTCTTGGAGTTTAGTCAAATAAATTCATCACATTTATGCTATTGTTATATTGGCTTGAAAGGTTTCGTATACTTTTGATATTGTCATTGAATCCGTAAGGTATTGCAGTATATAGTCTGCGTATCCAGTACTCTTCTCTTTCCCTACGATAGTTTTTACTTAGAACGGGACTGTTCGTAGGATGGTAAATTTTTTCTAAAATACGATCTTTCATGGAGAGGATTGAATGATCTTGTTGATTAAAGTGTTGATAAACTGTCGGGAATTTGGTGGTGTTAATTCCCGAACGATGACCGCACATTCTTTTGTTTGATCGTTCTTGCGTTTCTCCGACATATACTAAACTACATAAGTTGCATTCTAATCCATATGTTAAGTTTGTAGATTTGCAACTTGTCATCGTGACTTCTTGAATGGAAGGTTTTGTTTGTAAAGGAACTGGAGAAGTAAGGGTCGGTTATAAGAATGTTGCATGTTTTGCAATTTTTAATACCACATTTTGATATGGTACAATGTGGTTCGTCATCGTTGTAGTCAACGTTGTAGTATCTTTTAAAGTGATGGATCATGGTTTGATAATTTTGAAAAAGTCAGAATTTTTGTACTGGAATAGATGGTCTGCAGACTGAACGTGTGATTGGGTACTTTTAGTTGATATTGGTCGGGGCACTTTCCATACCAGATGTGAGTGTGTTAAGATTCCCATCTGGGGACACCACATACTTACAAGACAACAGAGTGTCCGATCTGCTGTCAGGTTCTGACCTTTTTATACTGGGCGACGTCCAAGCCAGTTTTTCTTTCATTCCTCTTGTTAAAACCATTAATTTAAAAACAAATGTATTACTGCGTTGATGATACCCTCGGGGACAAAATCCACCAGCAAAGGTATCGACCCAGTGGTGTGAAAGACTAATCAAGGGAACCAAGGTTATAGCGGTAATCAAAGGAATGTAATCCAGGGACAAAGACCAGACATGGAAAACAGACATACATAACAAAGAACATACAGTAACTAAAATCATACATACAAAGTAACAAAAGCAAATGAGCAACTCGGACTCCACTAAAAAAACTGGAATCATTGACCAGGTGCACCGGTAGGGTAAGCGTCCTCTGCTTTTCTAGAAACACCCGCCGAGTTGATCATTAAAACGTCAAGTCCGGGGTAGACAAACGAGGAAAGGAAAACTATGATCCGTTGAATAAATCAATTTTCATGGTACAGATGGATACATCATAACGATCCACGAGTTCATGATGACGACTATAGAACTTCTGTAGTGATGACTTCAATCTTGTAGGGACATAACCCTGTTCCAGAAGCCTATTTGTTAGATTTCTAGTGCGATACAAAAAGTCTGCGTAGTTTCGGTAAGCTCTGGCATAACGTATGAGTTGTGATATGAACACTACATACGCAGGTGCTGAAGGGATATTGCCACAGATGAAAGGAAAGCTGACAATTCTGAATGAAAAGTCATCACTATTTATAAGTTTGATTTTGCGATAGAAAACAAAGAGGTTGGATCCATCTGAACTTGTAGTAATACACTTACATTTCGACAATCAGGCGAGTATTTTATTAAATCCTGTAGGAAATGAGGTAAATGCTTATCCCTATCAAAAATGAATGTAGGAAAAGAGAAAAAAAGCCTTTACTTACACAACATACACAACACGTGATAATATGTTTCACAACCGATGGTCTTTCAATAGCCTAATTTTATCCTAACACTGTTATCAAAATCAACGTCATTTTGGGCACCACTAGTTCTCTGCATATCGTTCGGTTCTTGTTCATCAATTGTAAGAATTTCAGGATCCCAGTTTGTATGCTATCCTAGTACATGATTGTCAATCCAATAAAACTTATGTATGCAGAAATCACCTCTACAACTGGCGAGGTCTTAATTTTATATGGTATGGTAATTATATGCTACGGTTATTATAATTGTTGTCATAGTATACCGGTACTTTATCACCATTTATTGATTAGTTGTCATCTTGATTGCCATATAATTAAAGTAAAGGTCATATATTTCATAATCTTATATTTTTGACTTACTCGTTCGTCTCTTTCTGTAGAAATGTGTTAATTTCATGCGTCATTGCTTCATTTTTTATCATCGTCAGCTCCATACAATTATCAATGCAAGTTTCTCTAGCATTATACCAAGTAGTTTGTGGGAATATTTGAAAATAAGTACAGCTACAAAATTCTGAAGGAGAAAATTTTCAAGATTAGTATATTAAGAGTGTCGGATAAGTGAGACGATTTCAATCTTAGTGTTCGTATATCACCTTTGTTTACGCACTCACTGTTCCTTTACTCAGTATGTTACACGAGAAGTTACGCTTCACCTCTTTGATTTTAACTGGTATTGATAATTCATCTCTAAAAGTTTAATTGACATTTATCTAAGAATATGGATCTATTTGACACTCTTTATACTAAATAGCGTTTGTTTAAAATCTAGTTTTTACCATCTTTGTTGGAGAAATAATTAAGTACTTCTCCGTCTAAGAATTAGGCAAAATGTGTATAAGGTGTGGTACATGAAGGAAAAACACAGAGATTTTATTGCATTAACTAAGTATTTATACTGGATAACCTCCAGAAATGATCATCAAAGTGTTTGTAAAATTTCCCTTTTTAAGATATTTGTAGGTCAAATTTAGTTTAAATGCACTATGACAAAATATCAGGAAATTTTTCCCGCACTTTTTCCTTATATAAGCAGTCAAAAGATACCCCACATATACTTCAGGATAAATCCATATAGCTTATTAGTTGTTTTCTAGATGTGTTGACTATATTTAAGTAAAAAAAACAAATTGAGAAATATGATGTACCAACCATTGGATATTTATTTCATAGTTTTTGTTGTGGATAATGTTTCTATTTAGATAGAAACTAGACTATATACTTCGCCTATTTTATTTTATATGTAAATTGTGATGATGCAAAAATAAAGTACCAAACAGAAAGAAAAAGTATTATTGTTATCCTATTTTAACCAGTTAAGAAATATAATTCAAATCTTTTCTTTATGTATAAAGCATTTTGATTGCAATTATACATTTAAGTTTCTAATAATTAAGAGACTTTTACAAACAGTATAAGAAAAAGTACATAAGTATCTAAAATAGAAATCATCAGATTTTATATATTTTGACAAGAATCACTTTAATTCTTGATAACAAGTTTTTGCTTACCATGGGTCATCAAGAACAAGAAAATTCCAATCACTAATAATCCAAACATTGCTACATTTGGCATTATTTGTCTTCCACTTTATACACAGGTATATAACGTAATAAGGTTTCGAAATAACTGCACGCCTTATATAATAATTAACTGACAAAGTAATTAAACATATCTACGAAAACTAGTCTATGTTATATAAACTTTCAATTGTTTAAGTTTTAAAAAAATATGTTCGAATTAACGAAAATAGGATGAATTGATTATACTTCAAAAAATGTTTATACAAATATAACTTATTGTCTTAAACCTTTTGTCGAAATATAAGGATCATTTATCAAATGTATAACCAGCAGCCTTAACTGTACGTATTCGTTTGCTTTTTCATAAAATTATATAAAAATGGAAAAACGAAACTCAAACTCAGCACCTGCTGTTGGATGTAAAATACAGCTAATATATGTAAACGTAATGTGATATAATTAAATTTTCATATCGTCCCGTGACACGTGACTTCCTAATTAAGCCCGGGAGCGACTACAGATCAAGAGTTAATGCAGGGAACGATGTGGAATAATGCAATGTCATCATCATTTTATCACATATTTGAATTATTACAAAATAACTGTTGATGAAAATGACTGTTATTTCTTTATTTTTAAACAGTTATTCAGTCATAATTAGAACGTTACTTTATTTACCGATGACGTTATCATTGACGACATGTTGATATCGATTACGTTATCGTTGGCATCTAGCCAATAACTAGTAAGTAGCTAAAGGCTGATACCGGCTTGCAACGTCCGGCGTTATAAAAGGAGTAAAAACGTCCACATCGCATAACGATTATATGTAATAATCAAATGAGTTAAGTTTCCAAAAAGGTTACGGAGAGCAAAATGGTGTCGTTGATCGAAAATAGTTGCACTGCTGTGTTAAAACGCACGTGACTGATTTTTTAATTCACGAAATTATTAGCAGGTATTACCTCCTTTCGATACAATCATGCAAGACGTCGCATAAACGACACCAAAATGATGATAAATTCTTAGGGAATGTTATTTCAAATGTTCTCTAATGCCAGACCCATTTCCGGTTAATTGGTAGATTTTGAAGACAACTTAATCTACAATGCACTTCGTCTAATAAATTTTCTATAGTAGACATATCGGATAACACATTGACATCGACGTCATGATAAAATGTCAAATGCTGTCCCTATTCCTGTATCAATTGCATTTTGTGTCATTGAACAATCTCGTTTCTTTAGCGAACATCCGTTAAATTTCCATCAACAACTTGTAGTGCGGTCTGCAGGGTATTGGTATGGCTTCCCACAACATTGTACTCCCTTCTCAAATGACAGATACTCATCGAAAAAGTGAAGTGATTCCTGTTGTGTAATCGGAAATGTAAATTAAGACTTGTTAATGCAGATACTGATGTTGTTTTCTTGGAGTCGGCTACATCCGGTCATGGAGTATATTAGTCTTAATCATAAAAATGTCCTGGATATTAAATTTGACGTTTGGGTGCGATTCCGAATATGAGCCATACGGTTATGGTAGCACGTCCGCAACGAACCTACGGAGAATCTATGGCAGTCAATATGTCTAGTAACGTATCCATGGTGATTCCCAAATCGCAACATTCCAAATACACTGTTGTGGTCATCTTGAGACAGTCGGGACATTCGTCTTTGATTTTGAACAATTATTCTTAAGTATTTTTTTCTTAACGTACATTGTCAAAACAAATGTTGTATTCACAAAACAATCACAAACATCACATATCTGTAAAAGCATGGAAAGGTCGAAACAGAGATTGCCGCTACCAATCACAAGAAACACTTGCGATAAAAACGTGATCGAGCGAGATCGAGGAGTTTATACTTACTAATTATCGATAAGAAAAGTACCAATGCATACAAATTTTACACAGGTCACACAATATCTTTTGTTCATCATTATATATAGGTGTGACGTAAATTAGCACAATCAATCAGTCAGCTAAATTAATAATGTATTGCTTCTGGAACAGGGTTATGTTACTACAAGATTGAAGTCATCATTACAGAAGTTTTATGGTCGTCTTCATGAACTCTTGGATCGTTATGGTATATCCATCAGCACCATGAAAACTGATTTATTCAACGGATCATACTTTTCCTTTCCTCGTTTGTCTACCCCGGACTTGACTTTTCATGAGCAACTCGGCGGGTGTTTCTAGAAAAGCAGAGGACGCTTACCCTACCGGTGCATCTGGTCCATGCTCCCAGTTTTTAGTGGATTACGAGTTGCTCATTTGCTTTTGTTACTTTGTATGTATGATTTAGTTACTTTATGTTCTTTGTTGTGTGTCTGTTTTCCACGTCTGGTCTTTGTCCCTGGATTGCATTCTTTTGATTACCGCTATAACCTTCGTTCCCGTGATTACTTTAACAAGTAGCTTCTGGAACAGGGTTATGTTGCTACAATTTTGTCATCACAACAGAAGTTTTGTGGTCGTCATCATTCGAGGATCATTAAGGTGTATCCATGTGCACCATAAAAACTGATTTGTTCAATGTGTTATAGTTTTCCTGTCTTTCATCTTCCCCAGACTTGACTTTTTTATGAGCAGCTCGTTAGGTGTTTCTAGACAAGCAGAGGACGCTTACCCTATCAGTGCATCTAGTCCATGCCCCCAATTTTAGTGAAGTCTTGGTTTACTTTTCTTTCTTTGTATATATTCTTTTGTTTATTTTGTGTTCTTTGTTGTGTGTCTGTTTTCCATGTCTGTTTCTTGTCCTTGGATTACATTCTTTTGATTTCTGCTACAATCTCGATTCCTTTGATTAATCTTTCGAAAATCTGAGGTCGAATTGAAAGTATTCAGAGAATTCAATCTTAGATATCAAAGTTGATAACCACGTAAAAATATAAACGAATATTAATTCCTGAATTTGTACATATAAAACCATTTTCTATTGAATTTTCAGTTAAACTGTTTGGGATAAAATAATCAGCTTGACTGAATCAATATCAGTTACTGGTAATTGAAACAAAAATTCTGAATCTTTTAAAATCTTTTGAAACCACACCTGATTTGTATTTAAAATGGTATATACGGTATATTTCCAACAGAAGAGCAGATTTTTTTTCATAATGCTGCTCTTCTCTTCTGTATTAAATCGATTTTGATATCATATGAGCAATATATGTTATTTCTATAAAAAAATATAAAATAGTACAAAAGGTTTACCCTACCACGGTAATATTCACGATATGGCGATATTTACTTATATCTTATTATGAAAAACAACAGTATTTTCTGTGTACTTAAATGTACAGTAAGATTTTGACAAACTACTGGTATGACAAAGGTCTATGCTTCGCAGGTTTTACCAAGCAGGCATAAAATTAACTGATTGTTTAATTATCAACTTGTGGTACTTTAATAACTTTAATAACAAAATATCTGCTGAATTCTTTCTGAAGAAATCACAACACCAGATAGCAAACACCAGCCGTCAGTTGCGACTTTTATAACACTCGATTATTAACTGTTCTGTACAGTGCCGCTAAAAATCATGTGACTAGTTTTCTTTTTCTTTTTACTCGGCGTTCTGAATTAGACGGGAGCGGTTTCGTAAATGAGGAGATAAAAAGTAAAAAAAATATGTTTTGTTTCCAGACGAAACCAATTAAAGTGTATTGATTTTGCATGGCCAAACACAGAAAATCGGGAAACAAACATTATATGACATAACATAACATTTCCTGACGCAACATCTGCATTCATATGCCAAACAGTCATTTTTAAATTCTCGATTTATCTCGCTTTATCTGTAGGCGAGCGGCGAAGTATCATAAGGCTTTTAGTTTTCGAGTTTAATGTACCGACAGACTATACAGGAAAACGGCTTTTTTAAAGACGATATACTTAATCAAGTAATCAGACTTTTCGTCACGGAATCGTACGGTCACATTTCGAGACATCTGCGTTCATCCGTATAGTTTTTGTTTTTTTAATTTTGTGAGAAAAGCTATATAAAAAACTTGTTTTCCTTGTATATCAATCTTACAAAATTATGCAAAATGCCATGAATTGATGCAAAAAAATATCTGTGTAATCAGTTTTATTCATAAATTGGGTAACTCAACTTTAAAAAGAACAGAATAATGTGTGAGAAGGTGGATAAAAAAGTAACTAAAAAGGGGTGACAACTGAAAATAGCTACAGCAATTGTCCGCTTTGTCTGATGATGTAAACGGACGGCTTTTATCCGTGAGTGTAAACAAAAAAGTACTATTGTTCTTATGCTCAAAGATAAGTTGTAATCTATTATGTGGAAAAACTTTAATATTTACTATCAAACACCCTGCTTTTGCTATAAAAACCCAAGTGGAAGTTTTACATAATACATTTCAAAATAACTATAGGGAAACTACAATTCTAATATGACGTCTTCATATCGACAAACAGTATATATCGGTACAACCCCAACTTTAGCACCTGCGCACTGTCTCTTTCTTTCGCTGTCGCCTCGAGACAAATCACTCATTTGAAAACGTTTACGCGATGAAACATGTTCGACTAAATAAAAACTGCGTTGATGCTTTAAATTAACAAGGCAACAGACGGTTGGCATTCCAATGTGAACCGATCGTGTTCCGCTACTCGCTGACCTATTATTTCACTTATATGAGGCAGACTTTGTAACTGCTCTGGCCCAGAAGAAAAAAACATTGAAAGACATATCTTTTGATCTCAGTTTCCGCTGCTATACATTTTGTCTTAACCAAATCATAGTTTAAGGGATTTTATACACCGCATCTACCCGAAAGAAATTGAGAAAAGGAACACCACAGACACTGTGAAGTCGACGCAAACGAAAACTTCTGACCAAACTATACGACAAACGCGATGACTTCTTATTCCGTATTTTCGACCTTCCTTTCATATGTAGCTACATCCCTTCATCACTTCATATAGTCAACTGAGTTAAAAATAACATTAGCAGTTTTCCTTCTATGTTTTTTCCTGAATGCATTGTGTTTCCAACTAGATAAACCGTAACAATGACACAAGTTACTTCCTGGTAACCCTTCTCCTACCTTCTTTCTTTGTCCTACAAAATAGCGATATATCCAAACAAATAATCACTGAAAATGATGCAGTTAAGATAACTGCTCCTGTACATCCAATAACTTTTGCTGATAATCTTTCATCATGCGCAGAGTGAAGCTTCCGCATATAGGCCCCTGTTTTCTTTTTGTCAATGGCGTATATATAATCATATTTATGACTACTAATGTTCGCACTTTTAATCAGTTTGCATTCGCATCCTGAACGCAAAAACGTCTGTGGGCACACTGGCTGGGAAACATTTGTCTCGGATGATTTACTTTCGTTTAGGTTTGTGTCAGTGTTATAATTATTTTGATCTATAAAAAAGTGAAAACGTGAGCATTACTTGTAAACAGTGATAAACAAAAATGATTTTATACATGCAACCAATACTTGTTATGATAAGAAAAAAGTTTTAACCTTCATATGGTAGCTTTTCAAACAATATCTCATTTCAGACGTTTATCATCATTAGAAAGTTACATTAATTTATACGTTTATAACAATTATGACAAATAAAACAGTAATTATCACATCAATAAAACAGCTGAATAAAAAAGATTCATGTTGTTAAATTTTGCTGAAAAACTTCAAAGCAAAACACGTAACACATCTTGAGCATTTATATAGCATCAATAGTTCCTAAGCAACGCTATCTTTGTGATAAAACTTCAAACGCAAAACGTGTAACACGTCATGAGCATTCATATAACAAAGAACAGTACCAAAGTAATGCACGTAAAATGATGTAACAATTATTGTTTGTTCAAGAAGCGTGTTATAATAAAACGTTTAAACCAAACAACAAGGAAGTAAAAAACACCTTTGCTTTAACGATCATAATAATAGTAATCAATATTGAGTGCATTCATTTATTAAAAAAAATATCCCGAATTAAAAACTTAACGGAAATTACGTTAGCCTTGGTAATCGGAAGCAAATGTGAGTATGAATTAATGCTACATCTACATTCATTTCAATATAAATGAACTTCGGTCAATAGATATTTTTCGTTTGATGGAAAGGCTGGAGAATGTTGCTCAATAGGTAAGAAGGTAATTAAAAGTTAATTAATCAGAATCAAGTGCACAGCAGCAGTTTATGGCAAAATAATTGCTTTAATTAAAAATGTGACGTTAAAATAATTAGTTTTCCTATATTAACAGTTAAACACGACGATGCTGCATTTCATTTTAAAAAAGTCGAGTATAAGAGGAAGCTCGACTTGAATATTACACACTCAAATAGTATAATCTTAATTTGTAACGTTGTTTTTTCAAATCATTTTTATGCATGTCGTGCCCTACTATTGTGCCTAGTTTTGTTTAAAAACATTCAGTCGTTCAAAAACATAAGAGGACTTCCACGGATAAGACGGCATGAGACGGAATTTCAAAAAAGGAAAAAATAATATGTTTCCTATTATACTACTCTACTACCGATAAAAGGCAATTAACGGATTAAGTAGCATGATACAAGTTACTGACTTTCTTAAAAGCTTGCCTTCACTACATAAAAGAAGAACTGGAGAATCATACGGGTAACAGCTTATTGAATGTGGAAGTACAATAAAGTAACAGACAATGAATACGTTTACGACAAATGGAAATTGGTAATGACATGAAAATATTCAGTAGAGCTTTTATGTTTTTTAAGTCATAATACGCACATGCTTGATCAATATAACAATATGCAGAAACTATCTACCAAGCCTCTATAATACTATAGGCCATTATAGATTTTATTTTAACAAGGTCAGTATGACGTATTGGATGGGTTAAAGCCGTATTGGACCGCTTAATCACCTCAGTCCAATATGGCCAGCCTCGGACCAATAACTAAGCCAATATGATAAACCTTACGCACTCATACTATAATATTGCATAGTCATTATTAAATTGATCCAAGCAATGTCTAAATTAAGAAAAACACACAAAAATTCTTTTCGACAATTTGCTGAACTCGACAATTATATGGCTCTTCCAAAATCCCTTGTGTAATAATACATAACTCACCTGCATAAGCAGAGTGCATTATATAAAGAGATTTATGATTTTTGTATTTTGCACGAATTACGACTTTATGTGTTAAAAACTTTAAGCATATTAAAAGATTACATTTACAACTAATGGAAAGCGGTAATGAAACGAAAATGTTCCAAAAAGCTCATATGGATTTTTTTCTAAGTAAAATAAAACACAAAAGCTAATACAATCAATTAACTATCATGTGTTTACTGAGATAACAACATAATTATAAACATGTGTCCAATGCGTAGATGTATCAAAGGCAACCATTCTATGGTTATAGTAGTGTCTTATATTCAATTTCAATTGCAATTAGTTCTACAGATTGTTCCATACAGTTACAGCATGCATGTAGGATCTAACGACAATCCGTTCTACTTCAAGGTCAGATGAACGTTTTGATCAGCCAGTTAGACTTCAATCTTATGTAAAAGAATGTCGTCGAATTCTTTAAAGGTAAATTAGATTTCATGTATAGTTTCTAAATGGAATAATCTATAGGTCTCAATGTATTTAGATTGATTAAGGAGGTAGAGCTAGGGTAAGAGACATAACTCTTAAAATAATATGTTTGTATCATATTCAATTTCACCAAAACCTATCAAGCTTTCATTTGAAACAGAATGAAATCAGTCCAAGTAACTTTGGTGCTCCTATAAGATTGATATGTGAAATGCAGAACACAAAGTATTATTTGTAAGCGTTGTGTCCCTTACCCTAGGTCTACCTCCTCAAAGTCAAAAGACAAAGAAGAAACAACATACATCACACATAACCAGACTGACAATATACAGAAACGAATGGGAACTAAGCAACCCCAGACTCCATTTAAGATGTTGTTCATGTAAAAATCAGGCAAATATGATATGGATGGTACAACATGATTTTATCCACTGTGTTTTTGGCTCCAATATAAAAAATAAGAGATGAGGTATGGTTGCAAATGGGATAGCCATCTACAAAATGTCATACAACGAACAATTAAACTTCCACACGGTCTTCAACGAAAGGCAAATGTTGTGTTTACATCCAAAAAAAAGTATATGTATTTCATTGATTGTTTTAATCGACAATGTGTGGCACAGAAAACAACTTTAAAGCGCCCTAACAAACCAACAATTTTTTTGCAAAAAAAATAGAGTTATTTCTTTTCTTCATTGAATGCTTTCTTTTCTCTTTATCGTTGCAGTTTTTAAACATTAACCGTTGAGCAAGGATGCATTTGTGAAATGACATGAAGGAAACTTTTTAAAGCAAAGTTTATTATGTACCACCCACTTCACACAGAATGTAACCCAGGGACAAAGTCCAGACATGGAAAACATCCATACACAACAAAGAACATAAAATAACTAAAATCATACATACAAAGTAACAAAAGCAAATGAGCAACTCGGACTCCACTAAAAACTGGGAGCATGGACCAGGTATTTTCAACTGAAACTACTCCGATATGTGTGTATATGTACTTAAATAATGACTGGGAAAATCGTTCAAATGTATGCATACTAACCTGTTTTGGTGCCAGTGGACGGCCAGAAGGTCATATCATTTGTTGAACCAGGCAAAGTTGTTTTCGATAATTGATTAAGTGCGCTGGATGAAGTATTCATTGAAGCGGAAGTGGTAATCCGCGTCGGTACAGTCGTTGTCGGTAATGGTACAGTCGAATTAGTCGGCAAAGGAAGGGTAGATGATTCCTCTACAACAGATTGCATTGCCATTGATGTTGATTTATTATTAACTAAGGTAGCTGTCTATTTAAGTCTTGTAAACTAAAGAAAATTTTAGTGTGGAGTTTGTGTCCTTGTCATTTCTGTTTTTACATAATGGTAAAATTCATGTTGCATAAATATATGTAACCAATTTATCACAATCAAACTAAATGCTAAAATGTAATAATCGGGTAATTCTTGTAGGTTATTAAATGATGGCCTCCACGTTCCACAATTAACTCCTGAAACACGTGCACAGCATACCGAAATTTGCAATGTTTATATATTTGGTATTTTTTGGATTTAGATGCCAAGATCGTCTTATGCATTTGTTTTAATGCTGCTTATAAGATGTTACTACTTAAAATACATGTACAACATACCAAAATGTGTAATATTTATATGATTGCCATTTTTGTAATTGAATGCACCACAGTATACTTACCTGTAGAACAAATTACAGCCAATTTAGTGTTACATTGTGTCGTCATCCATACCAAACGACCGCCATCTTTAACAACACGAACACAATTCTGTCCACACTTGTCATGGACACAGTAACATTGGTTTGTCATGCAGTTTGGTTCTTTTATGTCTTGATACAAGTACCATGGATGATAAGTACCAAGTGGAGTATTGTTTGTCCAATAAAACTGCCTTGTCGATGAATTCCAATACAGCCCAAACCAAAATTCGTTGATTCTTCAAAATAACGGATATTTAAATCATAAAAGATATTAATATAGACACCAACTCACCAGTAATTGAGCTAGGAGAATCAACACATTTGTTGTTCAATAGTGAATGATATTGGTTCAAAATTCAAACCATGTGCGAAATATTTCAAAGGGGGCGACCTATCCAAAATAAAAAAATCAAAACAAGTATTCCATCTCTGTGAGAAAATATGTCTTAGCGATTTCTATAGTTTATGTAAATGGGGTTGCTATATTCAGATAGATATTTAGCTCCTTGTGAGGAAAAATGAAACTTGAGAGAACACTATGACCTTAATAGGACATTTCGATATATCATACCACTAATGTTGTTTGGCAATGATAGGTCTGCATATCTGTACTAGAATCCTTAACATGGCTTCATATAAGATCAACAAGTGTAGAAACACCTTTAAATAAGCTCTGAAAGGCCCGACAACAAGAGTATAAAATCCATGGTAACAGAACAATGATAAATTCTCTCAATCAAACTAAAATGTAAAATTAATGCATACAGACCCATTCATTGATAGTACCAATGTTAACATTTACCACACACACACACATACAAACGTTGAAGTCCCAAATGACTTCACCACTTGGGGTTTAATATACTTACGTGGTGGATAGTGTTCCGATGTAGCTGAACAACTCACTTGTAACGTCAGGGCTATCGATGACTGCCATTTTGAATCCCATAGTTTCACAAGTAAGTTTGCCATCAAACCATGTTGTCACTGGAAGCACTTCAAACTCTGACAAAACTAGATTTCCTAAAGATCGACGTATTTCATATCAAACTCTTATTGAATGATACCAATGCTCTATATTTTACTAACTTCTTCGCCTTATCCCATTTTTTGTTTAGATTATCATATTGAATATGAATTTAAAATGGTTGAATCTGACGGTGTAAATTAGGTGTAAAACGTAATAGAATATTTTATCCCATATGACGCTTACTGTGACTTATTGAAATTTCCATTCATTGTGAAAAATTGAATTAGGAAACAATTAAAATGCACTGCACTTCTTTCTCCTTTTTTTATCAGTAGTTACCTTTCCAAGATTTTGTTTCCTTTTTTAGTGTATTTATTTTTTTTTTAATTTTAAAATGCTATACACTTTGCATTGTCTTGAACTAAAAAGTGTGTAAAAATGGCGTAGAAACGCCACTTAAATCAGTTCCTTAATGTAATAGAAAATGTTTTCGTTGATTGGTTGACATTATCGTTGTAGTTTTTTTATTGTTCAAATAAAGCAATCTTGCAACATTGTCCTCTCTGTCATTGACAGATGATGTCAATTTATAGGAAGGTGAAAGCTGCTTAGTTTCTCGATTTAATTAGGTTGATAATGAGCATGAATTAATAAAAGATAAAACAGAAAGTGTCTACAGAATGGCGTAATTAATGGAAAGTGTGGACAGTAGGAATTATATGTAATATATGCATTAATTCATTAAAACAACTCAAATACGTTGACTTTCCTTTGTTTGTTGTCAAATGTATTCAGTTCATTAAAGTTAATTCAAGCTGTGGGTAAGAATTGGCAGCGGAAGTTATCAATTCAGACATGCCGAGATAATATCGAGAGCAAAAACTACCTAAAATGCATGCATGGAGGCGATTTTTTTTTTCGATTAGCTTCAAAGACGTTTTAATGTTCTTAGCACAGCTCTAACGTTGTGAAAGGTTGTGAATGAATAGGAACACATTTTGTAATATTGTCATATTTATCTTTTAAAAGTATCGATTTTAGTCGACTCTCTTTAAAAACATGTAACAACTTTCTTGTAATGTGGAATACAGATATATACAACATTAAAAGCTCATCTTTTAATCATATCTAAAACAAAATAACTTTAAATAAAGAGAATGTATGGTTTACTTATTCGTAGCTGTTCTTATTGGGTTCCCAATTCAAATCATAATCCATATCAGAAAAAAATATGAAAAAAAATGAATTTAAAGTCGAATAACTATAGTCCCTCAAGTCAATTCCTGATAGATGTCACAAAAGTCAATTCTGTGGCACAAAATTCTGTGAGACAAAATCCCACAGGTTTCCGATTACTTCGAGCAACGCAGGACGCTTAAGGCCGTTTTTAGTGAATTTTTTTTTTTTTTTAAATCTTTTTTTTAAGTTTTTTCTACAGTAAAACTGTTTTGAAATGACTAAAATTGCTATTTTACGTTTTCTGTGAGATTTGTTTGATAAAACAAGTTTTCAAATACGCGATTTTTCTACTTTCAATTTATTGGGATTTCTCCTGGCATCTTTCAACTCAACTATAAAATGCTATGCCCGACCTGTTAATCGCCACCAATTTTTTTTAAATTGACAGGATAATTTGTATTAATGTATTTGTCCCAAATTTTTCTGGAAAAAGAAATGAAATGTAAGATTAGCCAGGAAAATCATATTAAAAAATGTGTTGTCCGGTGAAATTGGTTAATCTGTCAAAGTCGGTGATAGATTATTTTGTTTCACTATTCCTCACGATTTTTTGGCAGATACGGATAGATTCCTTATTTCATTCCGACTTTATTGATGTATGACACAAGAAATTCGGTTGAGTGGAACAGGTCGGGCGAGATGAAAAACCGACACAGTACGTGTCTAACTTTGTTTCCCTTTTGTTTACAAATGCTCAAATAATCTATCTTACGATTCAAGATTAAGTGACACATTGGGTTATACGATTACGATATCCGATATTTCTTTCACTTATGTGCTTTATTAAAACCGTGCACATTCGAACCATATCCACTGTATTGCAGTGAATGCTTTAAGTTTGTAATACACGTGTACATGATGCTGCACATTTTAAACAAATTTGTATATCCAAAGGATTCTGTAAACTAATTTGCATACAAAATTGACTTTTGTGACACAAAATTGAATTTTGTCTCACAGAATTGAATTTTGTGACATAGAATTGACTTTTGTGACACAAAATTGAATTTTGTCTCACAGAATTGAATTTTGTGACATAGAATTGATTTTTGTGACAAAATTGATTTTGATCACAAAAAGATCAAGTCCCATTCGGCGCCCCGTACGTATGGCTTTATTAATATTAACTTAAAACTGCACATTTTAAGGGCAATAACTTTAATACTTTTTATAAACTTCGATGGTATAAGTCTTATTCTTAAGGTGATATTTCACCAATGAAACTATCTATTTTGTTTTTCAAGACACTGGTTGCATGTAAAACTGCAAGAACTCTAATAAGGAATTGATCCAATGAAGACTAAGTGGAGCTCTTCGAGCCTAAGAAAATGTGTTTCTTCATCATTTTTTCTCCATCTCTCTAATCTTTTGAGACATACCTAGAAATTATTGGCTTTATCCATATGTTCTACAAATAAACGTGGCGGCCATGTTTGTTGTCGTAGGATGGGCGTTATAGATACAATACTAGTATATAAAATAAACACCCTAACACGACGCTGGTGACCAATTTTGGTTAAGATCCACTGAGTTGTTTTATAGTGAAGGTTTCAAAGGAGGACTTTTAGAAATGTTAACGATGACAGACCATATTGACGACGACGGATGTAAAATTGCAGTATGAGCTCACATGAACCCTTGGTTTAGGTTACGTTTACAGGAACTGAGACTTCTCAATCTTGGAGTTGGACAGGTCAGCGTCCTCTGACCCCACAACAGCCTTCGGGCAGTGGCGGATCCAGAAGGAGGGGTGCAGGGGATTGGCACCCCCTTTTTATAGGAAATTTGTTATTTTCATGTGTAAAATTGACAACAAAATGGCAAATAATGTCCTAGTAAAATCATCCCAAAATTATATAATCTAGCTGCCGTGAACTGGGGATATTCATTAGATGTTGATAACACTACAAAAATTGCTATTCATTTTCAATTTTTTGTCACGATTTCGCAGTCAGGTTATGTTCAAAATAAAATTTGGCTGAAAAGGTTTTGATATTAACTTAAAACTGCACATTTTAAGGGCAATAACTTTAATACTTTTTTTTAAAACTTCGATTGTGTAGGTTTTATCCTTAAGGTGATATTTCACCAATGAAACTATTTATTTTACTAACACACTTTTTCTAAAACTACTTTTTGGGGAATGAATATATTGCATACGATGAGGATATACATGTAAAGTTAACTGTTTGTAGGTTTAAACTGGTTTGGAGCTGGTATGTCGGTTAATTATTAGTAGTCCTGTATTTGTGCATTTGTTTAGCGTATAATCAGTTTATTTGTGTTTTAAAAAGGGGCTTGATCATTCCTTTTTGAATTGATTTTTAGGTATGTTTAATTGTGTAGCATTTTGTCTATAGTGGTCAGTTTTACACACCAAAGTACTTTAACCCCGACGTATTTTTACGCCTGTCCCAAGTCAGGAATTTCTGGCTTCTGTATGTCTTGTTGCGTTTTCACCCTCAATTTATGTTCTGAAGTAAAAGATACAACTATTTCGCTGTACCTGTGTATAATGTTGTTTTGGGGGCAGCTGTAGCCTGCTCAGTGCAATATTATTTTATTTTCGAATGAATCTCTCTGACAGAGCAATGCTCAAATTTTATTCAAAATTACTATGAATTTTTTAAATTATGTTACTATTTGATAGTAAAATTATTACACTTTTTTAACTAACAATTCATTATTTACTTACCAAATAAAGTCAGAACTAAACATGACACATAAACGTACTCCATTAATATTCCAAAAATGGACCTAGGATGCAAAATTTCATAAGTAGCCTCTAACCAAATCTTGTTTCTTTCAAATTCTTTTTGTAAACAGATACGATCGCTTGCTACCTGATGATTCTGCTTCAACGATGCCTGAGATCGATTACGATTTGATTAACTGGTGGTTGGATATAATCAAATAAATAAATAAGCTAATTGCCGTTAAAATCTAGTTTTCTGATCTTTTAAGAAATTGTTTTAATGATTTAAAAAGTAGACAATCAAGACCTTTCTTGCGGCATTATGGAGGGGAAATGGTGCAAATCAATTCACATTGCCAACATGCGTTTATATCAACCAAATTACATGAAATAGTATTAAAAGGAATGCTTTTCAATTTGAAATGCATTACTTCTGGAAAATTTGATAAACAGTATACATTTAGAAACTTTGACTTTCACCGATTTCAGTTTTTTTATGCTTAAAAAGGTTGTGGGGCGAGTAATTAATGGACCGATATACCTTTAATCACGTTTGAAAATCTATCCTTTAATCTTACCAGGCTGTGTTTACGCGGCCATTTTGAAATGAAAAAATTATGTTCCAAAACAAAAAGTACACGGTGCAGAAATTTGACGCATCAGTATCTTAAAACATGTCATTGCAAGCACCAGACATTCAAGGGGTTTCAATCCTTGATATTCTTAAATCAGGGAACATAACGAATATTGATCAGACAGTAAAAGTATGCAGCTATCGCGCGATTATGACTGATAGTGATTTCTCAATTTTCTACTAAATACAAAACTAATGGAGCAGACTGCACATAAATATACTACCGCTTACTTTAACAATTTCTTCTTCACCCTCCAAAAAGTATATCATCAATATTAAGGAATTTTAATAGTGTGTGAACGGGTGCATCTGTAGTTTCGAAATCCTTGACTCACCTGACTAGTGTCCGTTAACTTTTCAAAATGTTTTATCAAAATTATTATAATGCTTTGAATTTCACCCCTTACATTTTGTTAAGTAACAGTATACAATTGTTCCGTTAATCTTAATATGACTGAGGAAAGCTATGGGGGAAATGATTGGCCATACATATCAAAATTGTGGTATTTTTTGGGAAGATAGGTTCATGGTACATCGTGGTAGATTTTGGGGATTTCATACATCACATCTACCCCCAAAGACCTTGAGATAAAGGTTACTACAGACACTGTGAAGTCAGCTTCATATCTTGACCTACACTTAGAATAGATGGTAAAGGAAAACTATTGACCAAACTTTATGATAAACTTGATGACTTTATTCGGAATTGTCAACTTTCCTTCCATATTGTGGTAAAAAACGTTTAAATGCAGGGAACTATGGGAGAGAGATTTTGGGTATTGGGGGATATATTTGTATGTACATGTACCTCAGAGGCTCTCATTATTTTTATATTTCGTATACTCTTAAAATTTTTTTCACAGGATTTTCTTGAACCTGTTTTGAAAGGGAAAATTGGCAACATTGAACATTATGGAACATTTGCTGTCCATTTCCTTCACGGAAGTTTTTCTGTTATATCATCAGGAAATATTACACCTGGAATGCTTGATGCAGTGGAAATGTCATACAAATGCTTTAAACAAGCAAGGAATCAAGTCAAACTGTCCGAACCTTTAGCTGTACCTAAACTTTTATATCATATTGTTACTAAGATACCTGCTAATGTAAGTATGATATGCAGTTTGCAGATAATAATATAATATAGTAAAACAAATATTCTTTTTATTATTATTAAAGGACCCTGTAAAGTATGTAGATATTGTTATACATCAACAAATATTTTGCATATTTTGGTATTATATCATCATTGATCATGCATATAAGTTCATTATTGTAATGTTGACCCAGTCAATGTCTGTAAACATTTATTTAGTTTCCATAAAATGATTAAAGTGCTTGAAAGTATATGACCATTTATTAGTTTTAGTTAAAATCCAGACTTAAAAACATTATACATCATTGTTTTTCCAAAAAAGATGGTACACCTAGATACAAATATATAGTTCTTGGCTAGATCCTTTAATCTCAGTTTCCGCTATATATAGATGATGTATTATCTTTAAACAATCCTAATTTCGCGGATTTGATACATCGCATCTACCCAAAAGAACTTGAGATAAAGGATACTACAGACACTGTGAAGTCAGCCTCATATCTTGACCTACACTTAGAAATCGATGGTAAAGGAAAACTATTGACCAAACTTTACGACAAACGTGATAACTTTTCATTCAGAATTGTCAACTTTCCTTTCATCTGTGGCAACATCCCTTCCGCTCCTGCGTATGGAGTGTTCATATCACAATTCATACGTTATGCCAGAGCTTGGCGAAACTACGGAGACTTTTTGTATCGCGCTAGAACTCTTAACAAATAGGCTTCTGGAACAGGGTTATGTTGCTACAAGATTGAAGTCATCACTACAGAAGTTTTATGGTCGTCATCATGAACTCGTGGATCGTTATGGTGTATCCATCAGCACCATGAAAACTGATTTATTCAAAGGGTCATAGTTTTCCTTTCCTTGTTTGTCTACCCCGGACTTGACTTTTTATGAGAAACTCGGTGGGTGTTTCTAGAAAAGCAGAGGACACTTACCCTACCGGTGCATCTGGTCCATGCTCCTAGTTTTTAGTGGAGTCTGAATTGCTCATTTACTTTTGTTACTTTGTATGTATGATTTTAGTTACTTTATGTTCTTTGTTGTGTATGTCTGTTTTCCATGTCTGGTCTTTGTCCCTGGAATACATTCTTTTGATTACCGCTATAACCTTGGTTCCCTTGATTACTCTTTAACTATCTCTTGACTAATAGAAGCATGCTCATCTCTGATAAATAAGTAAACATTTACAGTACCTATTTCTCTTAGGATCTAGAGAATGAAAAAAAGTTGATTTAAGTTTAAAATATGTGTCAGTTTGTGGACTATTAATATTGTTGCAAATTAAGTGCCAGTCCCTCTAAGAATCAGGCAGTGGGTGAAACATGGCATGAAAAAAAACCCACCATTTTGATAGGGCAATTTGACTGTCCATTGGAATCAAGGAAAAAAGACAAGATTTTCCATATCATGCTAGACCATTGAGTTACAATTTTATTGAAATGCACTGAAAATTAACATTTCAAGGGCAGATAACTGTAAAAAAAAATCATTTTTCTAAGATCCTTGTAAACAATTTCTGCACAAAGCCAGTGATGCAGAGATCAAATAATTGTCTTTTCAAATAGAGAAAGTATCCTTGAGTGATATCACATTGTCAGATTTGTGGGATTTCAACATGCATGTTTCTGATTATCCCCATTTTGCCTGATTCTTACAAACACTTACACTTAAATATCAAGAAATTCTATTGATTGAAATCATTGTTATGAAAATTGAAGTGCATGTACTTTTCTTTTTCAGGATTTCCAGTCATATGTTATTTCCCTGTGCACATCATTGTATGAAGAGTTACTGCCCTTTTCAGAGACCAAAAATGATATGGTCGCAACCATTATCAGTAATACATTCAGTCGATTGTGGAATCTTTCTGTGAAGCAAGAACAAGATGGTGGCTGCAGTGATTGGCAAATCCTACAACTACGTCATATTGTATTAAAAATCTTGTTGTTAAAGCCTGGCACACTTAATTCAGTTGTAGAAAAGTTTATTTTAGCATTGACAAGGTAGTTATATCTTATGTTTAATTATGCACTACAATTTTTTTTCAAATAATAAAAAAAAAACATTCTCTTATTGCATTTTGGTTTTTTGATAAATTGAACCAAAATAAGAAATTATAATTCCATATTATTGGTTCAGATATACTATTTTGTATTAAGGTTATATATGCTGTGTATTTGTTACATTTCACCAAATCTGTTCTTTTCTATATCTCATATTTAGGATTTAAATTAACGTGAAATCTCCTATCCTACATTTTGCATATGTGCATGTACATGTTTGTACGTCTAGACTAATGTGGCCCATCTATTCCATCAGTACATATTCAATATTATTTCTTTGTAGGTTTGAGAAAATTACTGTCCAGAAGCATAAAATAATAGGTGAATCAGGAAGTCTTGTAGTAGATCTAGTTGCAGACTTATTAATTGCAGTCCAAGATATGGTACTACAGACAGAAGAGGAAGAGTTATTACCTTTTAAAGTGATACAGTATTTATTGAAGTTCGGGGTGCAGTTTGATGTTAGAAAATCTATTGAACTTTCTCTGCTAAGCATTCAGACATGGTCAAATAGAACATTTAAAAATTCCTCAGTAATTGGTGTATTGAACATTTTCTACTATTGTAGTCAGCAAGTATTACAATGGATGAAAAATGATAATAAAGAAAACTCTAGTAAAAAGTCAACTTTTAATGGAAAAACTAAATTGTGTGAAGGAAATCAGCATGTATTAATTAGTTGTTTGCCTGAGATTGTTGACTCCATGGCAACCAACTGCCAAAGTTTTGTTGTTGAAGCTTTATTGGAGTTGATACGATTTATAGATAGGGTGAACTTCCCTGGTGATGTACTGCACCCATTTTTCCTGTCATTTAGTAAGATTGATGAAATTTTAGTGAAATGGAACACTGCTGGAGAAAAACAAAGAAAAGCTAGACTAGAAATGGTACAGACACAAATGAAGATTATTTTTAAATATGTTAAAGGTTCAGGTAAGTATCCTACAGTAGCAAATATGTAAAAATAAAACAATATGAAATTAAGAGATTGTAAAATTCAATACCAATTTTCTTTACTGGCTGAAATAAGTGATTCAGTTTTCAGAAGCTTGTTTAAGAAATTCTTGTTAAACTTTATAAAAAAAAAGATTTTGGTATGACAGATATTAGTCTTTAACTTACCTTGCACAGGTAACTTGTTAGGTTTGCCATAGTAAGAGTAGCGGTAATATTTACCAAATACCCACTTATTAATGACATTCTTACTGTCAATTTAAAGGTTGAGTTTTTAATTACTTTTTTATTATGTTTTTTTCCCTAGAAATACTAAGTTTATGAATTTTGATTACAGATGGAGAAGCTTTTATGACATGGATACAGTTATGTGAGGTCATCACTGACGTATACAATACTCTCTTGTTACAACCAGTAGCCAAAGATCAGGACAGACATTATTGTGGTAATCAGTTATAACAGTGAATTGTAGTAGAACAGCCACTATTATTGATTTATTGGTTGTTTCTTAGGACCACAATTTTATTTTATATTTCTAATTACGAATGAACGTAAAAAGTTTTACCTATCCTAAACATGATTTTTCTCTGCTTTAAAATGGAATTTTACTTTTTTATAATCAGAATTTTACCATTACAATAGTTTATTGTGTATATTCTGATTCTGCTAATTCCTTCCTCTTTGTTGCAATCTTAAGTTCTAGAAAGTAAAATGCATCAACACTTTCATTTCAAATGCTTTATAAGCTGTTATCTACTTTAACTGCTCATTATTAAGAAATTCAGATAGTAAGCACCTTTTAATTCAATAGTGATATTACCTTTACCAGTAAACTTTTAAAGAACATTATTATAATGTCCAATTTTTCAGGTTATGTTTTGTCAAAACTTGGTCAGCTGTGTAGTGAGAAGGAACTGTTTCAGCAGGCAATCATGTTTTATACGACTGCATGTGAACAGCTGAAATTATTTGTCAATTCTGAGAACAGTCAAAAAGAAACCAGACTTGAAGAGGTAAATTTGTATTAGTGATATTCAATGAACCTTTCTTTCAAAGTTCAAGAAAGGTTATCATTTTCAATTTTAATTGGAGAGTTGACCAAAATATGATTACACACAAAGAGAAACCTTGCACATTTAATTCATGCATAAAACATTATATGCTCTCCTTTGTCCTTTTTATTTTTGATTTTTTACTCTTTGTAATGAGTTGTCCTTCTTTTTGAAACACTAATGAACACATAAGTATTAAGAAAGAAAAAACAAAAAAAGACTGGATCTTTTGTAGAACATACAAAAATGTATGATCAATGAATTTTTTGTAACTTTTGTTACAGGTGTTTAGTACCATAAAGTACAGGTCAATCTAATTAAGATTAGACCTATCAATTGTTCCATTCAGTCACTGCATGCACTACATTCTACTTTCTGTTTAGTTGACCTTTTCAGAATCTTCGGGTTTTTCCCTTTGAATAATGCTTTCAAAATTATAATACATGAAATCTGATTGGCTGATCAAAAAGGTCATCTGAACAGAAAGTAGAATGGAGTGTTGTTAGATCCTAAATGCAGTGACTGAATGGAACAATTGATAGGTCTAGTTTTAATTAGATTGAAGTAAGGTTAAGTTCAATTTTCAGCAAAATCCAAAATGAAGTTTCCAGGTTAGGCCATTTTGAACATTTTGCCATCCTCCTTTTTTCACCATTACGTGGAAGGGTATCACATAATTTTTCACCTTTTTCTTCTGTTAATCTTATAGGTTTGTTTAGGGAGAAAGTATGCATGCTTAGCAGAAACATACATGAAAGTAGATGATGTGTCATCTGCTATGGATACTTTGGCATCTTGTGTATTGGTTGATCCAAGTAATTTGGTTCAAATTGCGAGGTCATGGGTCAGAATAAAGAAAAATCTGATAAAAACTGACACTGATGATATGATTAAAAGGTAAGTAAATAATTTGGTGAAGATGCAGGAGAAACCAGACTCCAAAGTTCTAACCGAATCTGTAAAGAATTGAGTGATGCTTTGTTCCTTAATACGTTTTCTTCATTTGAAACCAGTGACTTAAAAGGACTTAAATGTAAGAAGTTTCCTGCTATTTTTCCAAGATTTGTACAGAGTGTATTGGATAAAACTGAATCTTCTTCAGCCTATTCTTGATTTTATGTAGTTGTCAACTCAATAGTAAAAAATACTGCTTATTACTGAAGAATTCATATCATTTGTACTTTTCACATGAAAAATGAAAAAAAATTAGAAAGTTGTGTCACAAAGAGTTAAAAACATAACAACTTTTAAAAGTATATTTACACAACTTTTACAGGTTATGTTGAATGACCTGATTGAAGATATCTGTTTATATGCTGTTATAAAAATGTTGAACAGTGATACTGTATTGTAATTAATATTTGTGTGTACTTAAATTGCTTTTCTGCTTATTCTTTTGTCTGTAATATAAGACCTAGAACAACATTTCAAGTTAGTAATATTTTATAGTACATCTTTAAATAATAATGGAATATGTCATAATTAGGAGTTATTTCATAACAATGTTGTATACAGTTTGACATTGGTGTCTTCACCCAGTTTCTCCTTTAGCTGTAAAAGTTGATACATAGTGTTAAACCTTTAACTAATCAAGGCTTGTTGTATGAGAGTGTCTCAACCAAGAATATGGTTCTGTGCTTATAAAGGCAATACAAAAAAAAAATACCATATTTTTTTTTGTTTTTTTTTTGAGAAATTTCATCAAATTGAACTATTCTGTAAACATGCAGGATGTTGAGAAGATATATAATACCCCATGGCATTAAAACTTTACTGAAAATACTCCACCACAAGCCACACTTTCATTTTTTGTAATGATCAATGTTAAATAACAGCCTCATTTGCATCGTATTTTTTACCTTTCTGTCAAGCGCATGGATGAATCCGTTAACTAATTAAAAGTTGATTCTGGACTGGATATGAAAATTTCCAGATTTTACTGTAATAAAAATCGCAGATGAGGGAGGGTTTTTAAGGATATGTTTATTACCTGAGAACCTAGCATATTTTTTTTTCAGCCTTAGTGGAACCTTTATGGAATTTAAAATTGGTTCATGATTCAAAATACATTTGAATTAATGTAAAGGACTTCAAGAAGGGTCTGGTTTATACAGGTTTGGGATTATTCAGGGTTTGACTTATACAAGTTTTTGGAATATATAGGGTTTGGTTTTTAGGGTTTAGTTTATACAGGTTTTTGGATTAGACAGATTTCACTGTACTTGCATAGTCCTGTCATGATTAATTGTTTTGCAATGAATTAACTTTCAGTTTTGATTCTAGGACATTAGGCCAAGCTGTGTACCAAAAGGATAAATCAGCGGACTTGGGTTTATTGCTAAGAGCTGAGTTTGATGTTTTTAAATCTTACAGGTAGATATGTTTATAGTGGATCTGATTTTCTTCCGCCTTTTCAAATCTGGAATATTCTGGTACAGTTTTTTTTTTACCATATGCTTACTTTCAATATCGGCAATTTTTGCTTTTTTGGTTGGCCCCGTACCATGTCTGTTATAGGTAGCGACCAGATATTTCCCAAAAAATTTATCATTAATGTCCCATCAAATGTTTATTTTTATGCACCTGTGTTTACTTCTGTCCATCTGTACAATTGAAAGAACTAGAAAATGAGGGATTTTGCAATTTTTTACACAATTTTTGTCTTCATGGACAATTACAGAATTTTGTAGGTGGGGCAGTTCATATTTATTTATACTTGTTAATCATATCACACACTTGAGTCTTAACTTTAAGATTATTCATTAATAACTTGAAGCATGGATACATCTAGCTGAAAATTTTTTAATAAAATATTCTTGATTCCAGTAATGTTTCTGGCAGAAATAGTTATAAATCATGATTGTATTTACAGGAAAAGATATTTTATGGCTGAAATAGAGATCTTACAACAACTGATTGGAACTGCAGAAGATCCTCTGGTAAAAGGGAGGGGTCTGTTAGAACTAGGTCTTGTATATTGGCAGAGTGGAAACAAAAATAATTTGTACGTACTGTTCTAAAGTATAACTGTATTGAGACTTATTTTTTTGCTTACAGTAAGGATATCTTTTAGTTGCCTCAAAGGAAAATGCTGTATGATTTTAGAAAAAAAAACTGTTTGGAGGAAAAAAGTCCAGAAATGTTACCCTAGAATATATTTAAATTCAAATAAATAAACAGACTCAATTGCAAAGTATGTAAGTTAATATCTAAAGGATCGTTTCTTATTGAAATGCCATATTGTGCCTGTAAAAAATAAATTTTCTGATTAAAATGACATCAGGATTGAGAAACCATTGTAATAAATACCTACATTATTGTAAAAATTCTATTAGAATGTATATTTAAGAGTTCCATCAGGAAGAAATATGCCCTTATTTAAGGTGCAAAAAGTAATTTTGCACTTTTGTAAATTGTGAGAATTAAAAAATAATATAAAAACTAATTCGCATTTTAGTAAAAATTAATGTGTAGTGTTGCATTGACTGTTATATTGTTACATTCCTTCACAGAGAAGTCGAGGGTTATTTGAACCAGTGTGAATCAGTCGTTATAAACATTCAAGGTTCAGAGGAGATTCTTGGACAGGTTTATATGTGGCAGTTTATCATCGGTCAGGAGAACATGTCTCAACAGGTTAGTTATTTTTCACTACAAGAAAATTCCTACTTTTAGCCCTGTGAGATTTCCTTATCTCTCCACCACCTGAAAATGCACCCTTGGGTGTCTGAGATTTCTCTGTCTTACACTCTCTGCAGTGTTAGATTCTTAATATCACCCACAGGTCGACACAAAACGTGCACTTTCCCATAAAAAATGGCACAATTGAATAAGGAGTTAGTGAACGATCATATGGCAGGGTTGGAAATTACTATTGGTCCACTAACCCGTGTCTAGTAAAATCAGTCACGGTCTAGCGAAATGCTTTATTGTACCGGTCTGGTGGTCTAGAAGAATTTTCCGGAAATGTACCCAGAATCAGTAATTTCATAATTCCAGTCTTTTAACATTGAAGGAATTTGAGAGGCATATTTCAAACATACATTGCTATTGATCAGTGTCAAGGTAAACCAAATCGGAACTTCTCAGCCTTTCTCATAACATTTGAAGTGCTGGAAATTAACCAAGTAGTTCCAAAAGAAAGTAAGCAAGTGGCAACACTTTGAAGGGGTATCGAAACCTACCCCACAAAAATGATCCTCCAACGAAATGGGGAACAAAATAAAGGTATGACTCGACGAGGAGGTGCCGAATGTTTCAGAATCATTGAGTGAATGTCTACACATGGCTTCAATACAAATCGGAAAAGGAATAGATGTATTGTAAATATTGTCGTGATAACGCCAGTAGGGATAGTGATGGCAAGCTTATGACCAGAACACAAAACTTAAATTAGGATACACCTGACCAGCACAAGAACACTAAACAACACATAAAGGCCAGTGATATCCACCATGCCATGAAAGCTCTGAGTCTGAATATGAATCTGACATTGACTTTCAGCTAGACCCAGATGATAAATAAAATTGTGTTCACTGTTGCAATTAAAATTGTTGTGTCATAGCAAGTTAATCAATTGAAAGTTTGCAGCCTTTCAAGTTCTAAGATAAGATTTTACGTTGTCTTCCAAGTTCCAATGCCCATTAGCTGGCATCATTTCTATACATTTATTTTAAAAATTACCTTCTTAAAAGATCCAGACTTCAAAGCAAAAAAAAAAACACAACAAAAATGAATGAAATGCCACTTTTATGAAAAACAAACCACCTTGTGTTATTCAATTCAGGTTTCAATCAAGGCTATGAAATCAGGTCTAGTCGTTTGTTTGCAGGTCTAGGTTTTTTTTTTGTCTACTGGACCAGTGATCAGGACAAATATCTATACTCTGGGTCACCTACAACCGGCGACATTAAATTTTGAAGTTTCTCAAAAATTACTGACCTGACACAGATTTTGTCCAAAAATTTTCCTCATAACATTACATAAATTACTGATTGGAAAGCCATTCACAATGTGGAATCAGCTTATTACGAAGATCAGAAATGTTTGTTCTTCAATTCTTGATGCCGACATACTTTACCTCGGCTGTCGTAGCCAATATACAACTACAAAATAACGTTGTCTCCAAAAATAATATTCGCTGTCAAAATCAGCTGATCAGCGTCTGTTTGCAGGAGTAACTCCCCTTTGCGCGGAAAACACCGTCTAGAGTACCATTGTGACGTAAGTTTAGATTTTCCGCCTGTGACTTCTGGGAAAAAATTACCGTCATCTTTTAATGTAAACACAGCATAGCAACATAACAAACGCTGTATATTTTTTAATCGCCGATCTACGGTCGTATTATTGAGGTCGCCAATCTTGGCAAAACACCCTGAGTTCGGGATTATGGAATTTATCTGCATCAGGTCAGTAATTTTTGAGAAACTTCAAAATTGATGTCACCGTTGTAGGTGACCCAGAGTATAGACTAATTTCAATCCCTGATATAGTACAAATCTGTGTTTGAAATTTCTTTCAAAATGATAATTTTGTCAAGAATGGCCTGTGATCAATTATTTCTTGCAATTTGTTTATATCCAATGACTGTTTTGACATTATCTATGTTTTACACCTGGTCATGACATATCACTGGCCACATCGCTACATCATGATCTATATTTTAAACATGGTCAGGATGTATCACTGGCCACATCGCTACATCATGATCGATATTTTACACCTGGTCTTGACATATCACTGGCCACATCGCTACATCATGATCGATATTTTACACCTGGTTTTGACATATCCCTGGCCACATTATGCATCATGATCAGATGTTAAATGTAGGTCATTTCAAACCAAACATTTAATTGGAAAACTAACTCATATTGAGAAATAGAATCAAACACCAGCTTTTGTCATGCAAGTTTAGGAAATCTCAGACACTCTTGGGTAAGATATGATAATCTGACAAAGCGTCATTAGAGAACGATAAAAACTTGCCTTTGGGTGTCTGAGATTTCTCTATCTTGCACTAACACAGGTGATACATTATTAATATCTTCGCTGAAGTTATAAATAGAATACACTGGTATCTCTACAATCTGTACTATACTTATGAACACTATAGAATCACACATCATTTAATGGATTTAGGCCAAACATTCTACAGACTAGAAATATATTGAAATGGTTTATAAGGTCACAGTCAAAGTTAAACACTGAAGAGGATGCTGTGTAAGACTACTTTCTTTTTGTCATTACAATAATTATAATGGTGGGGAATTTAAAGCTAAATTCAGTAAGTTGCAGAAATGTGAACTAACTTGCCAAGTTTTTACTCCTTAATGCTTGAACTATCTTTCCCATCTTTAAATTGTTGAAACATTGTATTAAATATCAAGATTGCTTCATTGTTCTTTAGAAATTGGTTCTTTTTTATGATACTATACAAACCATTTGGAAGTGTTACTGATGCTAGTTCATTACATCTATGTATACTGATATATGGTGCATCACATGCATTTTGCTCTTATTACTTATTGGTTGTCTTCCAGATTCTGTCTAGTGTTAACTTAGTGATAGAGACCACCAAAGCTGACCCTGGAGAGGAAGCTGACATTGTTGTCACAGATTCTCCTGATGTTTATATGACAGTTTCCAAGGAGATGGAAGCCATTACTTTGTTGGACAAAGCTGTTGCATTATGGGAAGACCTAGATGAAATAAATGATGTTCCAATGTTTTTGCAGTCACTAATTATATGTTCTCGACAATATGAGCTGCTGAAAAAGGTTCGTACTGTTTGTTTACATATAAATTTTCATTCCGATTGTAGTGGTTAATATTATTTTACCATTCAGACTGGAGAAATTATTTTAATCAAAACTTCGAAAATGCTCTATAGATTTTGAATTTAAATAATATTTGAAGATTGGGCATCCTATGTAGGTGTGCATTAAGGTGCTTGCCAGGGGAGATAATTCAATATTTATTTAATATCTTGAGCAGTATTGAATGGCTAGGTTTTTTTTTACTGTTTACAGAAACAGGAATGTCTACGAGTTATCAAAATGTATCACAAGATCATAGAGAAGTACAGTTTCACTGCTACAACTGATGCTTTGTGTTTAATGATAGAATCTCTCCTCTCCATGGATCAGATAACAGAAGCCAAGAATCTGGTCCAGGATACAGATGACTGGGATAAACAGATATGGAGTGAAAATATGATATATAATCAGATAGCTAGATCACATGTTCAAATGTACTGCCAACAGGTATGGGGAAGACTGAAACAATACTGCTAATGATTGGGTAACCAATTTGTATTGTTTTTCTACACAATCTTAAGTACATGCACATGTATGTCCTACCATATTTTGGCAGTATTGGGTGTAATTTACTTCAAACTTGACAGTAATAGTTAAGGTATATTTTGATTCTCCTGTGTGTTTATCTCAATTCTGGTTTTTATAACCTGCCACAGAGGTACATGTATTATATGATACCCTCCAAAAAGTTGTGTGTCTGTCTGGCTGTCTGTCCGTCCCCGATTGTTTCCGATATACTTCGCACAGTTATTTAGTACTGTAAAATACAGTCATTTTTAATTTTGTTCGAGATGTGATTTTCATGTAAGATCATTTTGAACATTTTGCCATCTACCGGTACCTTTTTTCACCATTACATGGCAGTGTTTCGCTAAATGTTCCATTAATGCTCTGTTTTTAAAGTCTACGGTACTGTGAAGTTAGTTTTAATTGTAAGTAACCATTTTCATGGTTAAAGGAAAAAACACAATACATAGATTCCTTTATCATACAAAGGAATGTAGACCGTATTTTGTGATTTGCATAACTCATGAAAACAGAAAAGTTTGTAATATTAGAGTAAAAATTCTTTTACATTATTTTAAAGTACTACTCATACCAGAGATTCTCAAAAAAAGCCCCTCCCCCAGGGCATAATATAGTATTCAGTGAAAAGGAGAAGTGACTTCTCCCTTCCAAGAGTGATAGGGAGAAGTCAGTCTGGAATGGGGAGAAATCATACTTCACTGCTAGAATATTTTATCCCATTGATATGAAGTTGTATATCAAGGACATGTATTCTAATAAATAATAAACATGTAAGATAAGTTTAATACTATAATTCAATTTTCTATACTTGCAAATGAATAAGTACATGTATATTTTAGTAACTTTAATTGAAGTAAGTGATCAGATTGTCATTGAGAACTTGTTTCTTATAATAACATGTTCTTAAAGTCTAAGAATGGTCTGCATGTGTGGTCTCTTCCTGAAAAAGAAAAAGATAGTTTATGTAAATCATCTCTGTTCTGACATTAGGATGAGTACACTTGTATTGTAAATGATAAAAAGCACAAATCAACCTGTACAGACATGCATGTACATTTATGTGTACATGTACATGTACATTGTTTAGTGGGATTATTTTCAAATAATTGATAGATATAATTTAAATTGATAAATGAATGACTGCATCTTGATATGCCATAATGGTAGTCTATTATCCAATAAATTTCCCTGATTTTTTTTATAAGTGATAATAGTTAGCTTAATTATGCCCCGTGCAGGTCCGGGTGTTAAAAGAATAGGACTGCAGCAGCGCTAAGCTTGTCATATAAGGCGACTAAATAGTGCTCAGAAACCTAGCCGGGGGCTAGGCGCTCTGCCCACAGAGCAACTGGGATGTGTGCCCCAGGTGGTGGAATGGGGTACCCCTGGCGTGTTACATGCTGGGGTTGTCAGGCTATAATACGGAAAACCTGACCGCAAACCATAGTGGTGCACCGTGTTGGGAAAGATGCCACGTTCCTCGCACGTTAAAGAACCCTGCTGTGGTATTCGATAGGAGTAGGAACCTTTGCGCTCTGCCACAGGAGGCTAAATTGCCCGACCTTACCCATCCCCCCTTTTTCCAGTGGCAATCAAAATTTGTCGACCCTATTGTCCTTGTGTCCCATCCTTTTTTTTTTTTTTTCATTTCATGTTCATTTTATCATCCATTTCATGTTCATCGTCTGAATATAGCTGAAATATTGCTGCTCGGACGTTAAACCCCAACAAACAAACAAACAAATTTATTTTGGCCTTATCAAAAACAAACTGTCCCTTCAAACCCACATGCACTCGTACACATAACTGTGATCCAAGCTGAACCTACCAATTATTAACTGTCTTTTAAAACCATTGAAATCACTGTAAGAGTCTCTCATTGAGTAAATAAATTAATTGTTGTCATCAAATTACATATTTAATCTAGAAACACAAAATATACATGTACCTTACCTTGTGTGATTGTTTTCCATTGATTTTGAACTCAATAAGTTAAATATGTTTCATTCAAATAAGTTCTGCTGGTTTTATCCATTATACAAGTCGCTAGAACGAGTGAAATATTCCCACAATTGCTTGGAACTGATGAAAATTAAGTGAACCCCTTCCAATTTAAAATTGGCCGCCATTTTGGTTGCTTATTACCAGGAAGGGCTAGAGTTATCTCTCTTTGGTCAAATTTCACAGCAATTTCACTTCTCTTAAAAGAACATGAGCTGGCGACTTTTAACTATTTTTTAAAATTTATGGCGACTTAAATCTCCATTTTTACGCCTAGATTATGCCTTGTCCTCCCCTCGAATGGCCTAAGAGAGGGCCTTGCTCTGTCATGGCTCAGTGATTTCCTATATATTATCGCCTCCCCCCATAATCCACAGATGCATACAATTCATTTCTGATCATGAAATGCTGGTCAAGTTTGATAAAATTGTAGTTTACCTTTGCCTTTCAGATGTTATTGACTATTTTCTAGTAAAAAGTACAGACTTTCCAAAACTAAATGGAAAGGTATCACAAAATTAAATTTCTTTTTTACAGTATAAGAAAGGAATATCTATTCTGAAGAATGTCTTAGATCTGATTTCTCCTCAAAGTAAAACATGGACAGTATTAATGTTGGAGGGAAAAGCAAAGAGATTAATGTCCCAGTTATTGACCTTTCCTGAGCTTTCAGTAGTTGAGTACAGTCTGGTCTATGCCACAGATGCTGTGAGGTTCCACACAGGTGTTGTCCATTTCCTATTAGGGAAGGAATTTCTCAGTTTTGAAATAGTTAACAAGAAAGGTAAGCATTAAATTGCTAAACAAATTGAACTTCTCACAAATGAGTAAACAAAAGGTATGAAAAAAAAAGAAAAAGAGAGACTGATTAATATACATATAGATAAACAAAAAAAATAAAATCCAGTTTGATTTTCCTGAGTATTAATTTCTTCAAAAAGAGAGAAACCATATACAAAACTATACCTTCTTAGACAAATTTGATACAGTATATCTCTATGATTTTTGCATTGCTTTTTTGTTTCCTTTTTATGTCTTTGAATGCTTTAGTAATAATTTTCTGTTTATATTACTCATGTTTTTTGGTGTAGTATAATGTATTCATGAGATATTAAAAAATCTTCATGCATGATATATTCCACAGCAAACTGAATATCACAGAATGACAATTTGTCTTCCATGGACAAAATTTTGGTTAACATGATACTATTTGTCTTTTCAGCAGGAAACACTATAGACAGATGGACAGCTCTTACAGAAGTCCTCAGTTCATTGTTAAACCTTGGTAATCTATATTGTCACATTGGTGAAGCCAGAGAAGCAAAATGTTATCTAAAGGAAGGCTGGAAGATTGCACGCTATTTTGGACTTCCCAGATGGTAATTTGCATTAGTTGTAACATTATATTTCTTTAATACATGTATATTTATAATCAAAATGAAATATTGATGATTAGAAATTAACAATTTGAATAAAATATTTGTGTATATTACATACATTCATTTTTACTTTGACAGATCAGACCCTTTTTTAAAATGTCCAATTATTTCACTTTTCTTTCTTATGATAATCAGAATCCAATTAATTTTATATTTCTTACATATTTTTTAATGTTATATGTAACTATACTTGGTTTTAGAATAACTTTACATGTTGATAACATTTTACAAGGCTTTACAAATCATCCGTAAGATTTTGTTGCTTGCCATTGGTATGATAAGTTTATATTTCTCCTTTAGGAATATAAAGTTTGCATCGGTGATGGCAAAACTTAGCTGTATGTGTGATAAAGGTGAAGATGCTATCAAGTCCGTTCAAGAAATTACCGAAGTTTTACCCAGCTTAAAAGAGGCATCTAAATCCATAGCTACAAGTTGCATCACTGTTCCTGAATGTATTAACCATGTCCTAGAAAACAACCTCTGCAACTTTTGTCATGATAATATGGAGCAAATTCTAGATCTAGTACCAACAATTTCTGAAGTCTTCGTATTACAAGGAGAAAACAAAGAAGCCATGTCTTTATTAGAGAAAGCAGAAGCTGTCCTTTACAAACTGATATGGCCAAAGTCTGGATCAAAGAGTAATGGAAGAAAATCTAGAGATGGTTATCCTGGTGGTAAAACAAACTCTTTGTACATAGAAATCTTAAGCTGTCTTGTAGAGTTATGTTTGCCAGAGGATGTGAAAAAATGTCAGGAATTATTAGCAAAGGGAGATAATCTTGAAAATCTGGACAGAATTCCATTCAATGTATTGTCAAGATTCAGGCTGTGTCAGTCATTATGTTCTATCAACTGGCAAAAGTTTGTTTCAGCATCTTCAAGTAGTGACATTATGGGATCAAGTGGCAGTAGAGATAAGACTGTTGAAAGTGAAAGTAGCACACCAGATGCTGAAAATGACTTCATGAATGATTTACCCGTGGTTAACCTCTCAAAGAAGTTTGAAAGAATGAGTGTCAAGAGTGTAAAAGAGAATAATGACATGCTACACTTAACTTTAGAAAAGTTAGATGAAAGTAAAAGTAGAAAACAGTCAATTGCATTTGAGATTGAACCAATACAGCCTGAAGAAGATGTGACGACTGCACCAAAAGTGAAACTAAATTCTAGACCTAAAAATAAAAGAGGTAAAAGTGCTAGTGTGACAAGTGTTGATAGATCAGCTGTTGAAGGAACAGGGGAAATCAATATGGATGTTGGAGAAAATGGCAAGGTGAATGCTGAAGGAAAGACAGCTTTAAAGGCAAATGAAGAAAATGATAATATTTTACCAGATTTAAGGCTTCAAACTCCTTGCAAAGTTCAACCAAAGCTAATGATGAAAACTCCTAGAAGTGTGTGTAGTCGTAAAGCTATACTAGACAAACTAATGGATAGCGATGACGATGATGATGTTAAACCATTAGCTTCAACAAGAAAGACAAAAACAACAGCCAGAAAGGGGAAGATAACTCAGTCAGTTAAAAAGGAGACAGGTGTTCTTCAATTTGATGATGAAACAGAACAAAAGAAATCTAAAAAATCTAAAACTGCCAGAGGACAAAAAAGACTATTTGACCCTGAGACCCTGAATATGTCTGAAAAAGTGTCAAAAGGCAGGAGTGGCCGATCTAGATCAAAGGTTAACAATAGTGGGACACAATCTGGGGATGTTGAAATTGCTCGACTGACTGTAGAACAAGTAGATGGTGAAGAACTTGAAAATATAGACAAGAGGAGTATGAGGGGTTCAAAAATACCAAGACTTGCCAGTCAGTCAGCAAAGAATATTAAAAACTTGAAAAACAACCTTCCTGGTGAGAATAATGATCAATCTGGAGATGTGTATGAGTTTCATGATGAGGCGCAACCTCAAAATAAAAAAAATAACTCAGGTACAAATGCAAAAAAGAATGTTAAAAAGGTGCCTGTAACCAAGGCAAGGAGATTGCCAAGGTCAAAAGTAGAAGGTACAGAAAAGACAAGGTCAGATTCAGATTCTGAAGATGAGAAGCAATTTTGCTTAGATGACAGTGTTAGTATTAAGGATGACGAATCTGCACAATCAGGTATGAACACTATGAATTGGGTAAAAAAAGATGCAAGCTTTAAACATTGAAATTTAGTAATTTTACCCCAAAGTGTCATTTGATTTTTGCCATTTTGAGAAATATCCAGCAACAATAATGTTTCCAGAATGCAAATAATTAAATTTTGTATTGTAAATCTTCATGAGTCTAGGACATACGCCCCCTATCTTACAAGCTTAATGTTAATGTTAAAATATATATTTTTTTGTTTGTTTGTTTGTTTGTTTTTTGTTTGTTTTTTTTTTTGTATTTTTTTCTTTTTTCTGTTTTGTTGTGTGTTCCTTTTATATTTGTATTGCATTTGTTTTGTTTGTCTTTTGTTTTTGTATATTTTTAAAAAATTCTATTTTGTATATTTAGGAAGTTTCTGTGTATTTTTTTTTTAAAGGTATATTCCTTTTTTATTTAATATTGTATTTCTCATTATTCTTAAATTTTACAATTCCAGTATTTATACAGTTTTAATTATATCAGTCCACGAAATTAAATTTCAAATTTTACACTTTCTGTATTAATAGAAATATTCATAATTGACAAAAATTCTCATGGGAGCTTTTGTCCTGATCCCAATTTACATATAAGTCAGTTTCATTTTTATCTTACCAGGCAGAAGGACATGTGAGCTATTGCCATCACATGGCATCCGTTGTCGTCATCATCCATTAACAATTTTTCAAAAATCTTTTCCTTGGAAACTACTTAGAAGAATTATATGAAACTTTGCACGAATGTTCCTTAGGGTATCTTGCATAAAACTTGCGTTTAGATTTTTGATTTGTCAAAAAAAAAACATGGCCGCCATTATTAAAAATAGGATATGGGGGGAGGGGGAGGGGGGGCCAGGTTGGACTGTAGTTTTTTGCATATATCTCCAAAACCTTTAGGTTAAGCCAAATTCTGACTGGAGTAATAGAGTTCAGCATGATGAGGTCTATCCGTGTACAAATTTTCATTTTAATCTGTCCAGCCATTAAAAAAAATACTAAAAGTAGAACATAGGGGTCAGACTGTAGATTTTCCATTATATATCTCCAAAACCGTTCTGATTAAAATTCTGAAATAGGGTAAAAGTGTTCAGCATGATGAGATCTATCTGTGCTCAAATTTTCATTTTATCTGTTAAGCCATGTGATGATCCTTATGATAAGTCCTTCCAAAGTTTTCTTGAGTCAAAATTATTAGACAGCTTCTTGTTAAATTCATTGCCATTGAAAGACAAAAGTGAACCAGGTGAGCGATTCAGGCACTTGGGAGCCTCTTGTTTGCAATTACCAGTACAAAAACATTGAATTAACTTTAGTCAAAGCCGTGTAGAAAAATGTCTTGTATGAGCCAGTTTTAAAACTTTGCAGTTTAATCAATAGGTGTCATTGTTTAGAAAAAAGCAAAAAAAAAAACTCACTTGAAAGGAATAGAAAGAGAGCAAAATAATGCTATCCACATGTGACTAAACCATTAGTAAAAATAAACAAAGTCTTGGCTCTGCGAGGGAAAGTTCACCTCACAGTGATACCTTCTCTTGATTTTTTGTCATTTTCTTTTATCCTTTACTTGTGAAGTGTTGCCCCAACATCAAGACCTCTCATAATCGATTGCTAAATTTCACTTTTTAAATTTTTAGAGAATATGGAGAGATATTTATTTGATGACTCCAGTTTCACTGTGCCTATCCAACCAGATACTGGGGAATTTGAGAACGTTATCATTCAGGAGGTTACAGAATGTGGTAAATACTCACTCAGAATATTTGATGTTTTTTTTTGTTTTTTTTTTTTTCATGACAGCAGTTAGGCATTTAATGATGATTAGTGACATTAAAGATCTTCAGAGGAAACTGTATTCAAATTCAAATTATGTAGAAAATTACAAGAAAATGGAGGCAAACATGCATCACAATCAAAACTGTAAAAAATTCCTTCATTTACCTACTTTTTCCGACGCAGTGGGTATAGTTTCGCTTTTTACCCTTTGACCTTAAAGACGCTCTTCCATGGTAATGCAAGTCACCTGAGCAAAATTCTGTTTCCAGATTGGCCAAATACTGATAACTTAGTGGGGTTCAAAAAAGGAAATTGAAATTGTGTACCATGCGTTATTTCCTGATAAAAACTATAAGTAAAACGAACAAATTTTACTGCGTTAGCTATCTTTTTTCAAAGATAGTACTTGTTTCCACTACATTTGTTGATGATGACATTTTAATTATAGATGATAGTTTAAATGAATCCATAGAAACATTAAGGGGAGATGATAAGGCTGGTAAAACTGCAACCAGGAAAGGAAGGACACAGAAAAAAGTGTCGAAGGACGATAACTCTGAAGATCACACATCAGGGGAGACAACTGAAGTGCTAAGATCCAGCAAACTGATGAAAAGACCTCAAATGAAGATGGAAAAGATGGTCAAAGTTGAAGCTCATCAAAAACAAGACTCAAATACTAGTATGTAAAAGTTTTACTATTTGTTTCCTAAACTGTGGTTGGTGGCAAAATGTTTTGGAATTTTTTTATTTTTTTGAATGAAGAGTGAGGTTTTACAACATTAGTATGTATGCTGCCAAAATAATATACTGAATATCTTTTCATGCGGGAAAAACTTAAATGATTTCTCATTAATTGTAAGATTTAAGCGATTAGTTTTGATCATAATAGGTAATACAGACAACCAACTGATCCAGACTTTGGAGAAAGCCTATGCCCAAAGCAAGCACCTGCCGTCACCTCCAGTGTTTACATCTATATGTCACATGCTAGCTTTACAGTACATGGAGTTATGTCCCCTTAAAGCTGCATTTTACCTAGCAGAATCAATAGCTGTTACATTTAGACATCAAAGTCTGATCAATGCTTCTAGGAAAATCAGGTCTGTAGAAAAAATATGTATAAAGCTACAATGTTGCTGTCATAGTATTTAAAATTTCTTATGGCTATTTCATAAAAAGTGTGTCCTTGGGGCAGAAGACCCATGATATTTTTGGGTTCTACCAACACATTAAAATTATGATGCAATTCATTTGTCACATGGAAAAAAATCACATTTTACACCCAACCAACACATTAATAAATCAACTGCATTCCATCCCCCAGAGTCATTTTTTCAGGAATAGCCAATCACCCATGGAAAGTTAAACTTATTGATTAGTTTCCATTGGAAAGACTTGTTGGTTTTTTGGAAATATATTTTTTAAGAAGTTAATATATTTTGTTAGCCTGTAATACTAAGATGTTTCATCACGTACCAGATTCTTACATAATATGACATGTACTTCATTTCAGGAAATTCAACAAGACCAATGAAAAGTCTGAATCTAATTCAATGGAAGCTTCAGATGTGATGGATTTACAGAAAGGCCAAGATATTTTACATTTCAATAAAACTGAAGATGACTTCATGTCCATGTTGTCACAGATTCCTGATGGTGGGTAGTTTTGTTGATAGGATGCTCATTACAGTGAAACTTCTCACTCTTTATGTAAAATAACATTGATATCTCCAATGTGGTTTTGTTTAAGAACTACTAATTAGTAGATTGATATACAGTGATTATGTTGATGTAGTGCATGCCATTACATTTACAGAAAGATTTAGTTTAAGTTGTTTGAGTGTGGCACTAACTGAAGAATTTTTTGTTTCTTATATTGTTGATTCAAACTAGTGTGTGTGTGTGTGTTTTTTTTTAAATTTTTATTGTGAATGAGTACAAAATCAAATTGTACAGTACAATATTACATGTAAATGATAGACTGTGTTCAAAATCATTGAACATCAATAATCACTCAATATTTGTCTTCTTTAAACCATAAAACCATCCAATTTGATGTTTGATACTATTATAGATTGGTCAGTATGCCAGTTGTCAGTGATATCCCAGAGCACCCCGTCTATGTTAATTGTCAGTAAAGTGGATGTCAGTGGTCAGCCAATAGTTGTACAGTTACCTGGTTTTAACTCAGAACAGGTAGGGGTATTGGTAAATAAGTATTGATTAGTTTGTTTTTACTATTGATTGGCAAAGTATAGGTTAAAACATGATTGTTCAGTGTCAGAGCACATTCTTGATAATATCCTAAGTGAAGTGCAGTTAACTATGTTAAGTCAGGGATATGATTCTTTTGAAAATTCATTTTTTTCCTGATCTCAGCTTGCTAGTTACATGTATGTCTGAGTATGTTTAGATGTATGTTGTAAATAAAGATGATTTAACAGATTAACTTATGTTACCTAAGGCAGCTGCAGCCTTCCCTGTGGTATAAGGGTTTCATTGATGTTGATTGAAAACCCATGTGTTTGCCTCAAGCTGACATTTTTCATTCCGATGGGGTTGTCATTTGACGTATTCACCATATTCATTCTTCTTATAATCATATACTGTTATCAACCACAGTATTTATGTTCTAGAGCATGTGATGTTAATTTAGTTTCATTCATGTAAATGCATTACAGGGGAGAGAACTACTGGAAGAATTCTCCTCCATCATTAATGAAAGTAGAGATAGTATGAAAATTACTAGTAAAAACGAGTGGTGGAAATGGAGAAGAAGTTTGGATGCCAGGATGCAGGTCAGTACTGTCAGTGTGCACTTACCAAAGGAGCTCAGGACACTTTAGACACTAACTATTGTGTCTGTCTGTCTGTCTGACTTTCTATCAACTCGTTTGTTCATTAGATTATTCATTTTAAACTTAGATTTTTCAAGCTTTGTATACAGAATGTTGTCTACTGACTTACACTGCACAAGCTAGGAAGTATCTGAAATGTAAATAGATGGTTTTGATGCACACTTCCTGATCCATTTCAACACATGGTTTTGATGCACACTTCCTGATCCATTTCAACACATGATTTTGATGCACACTTCCTGATCCATTTCAACACATGGTTTTGATACACACTTCCTGATCCATTTCAACACATAGTTTTGATGCACACTTCCTGATCCATTTCAACTTATGTTTTATATCTTACAAAAAGATATGTATCTATTATGTCGTTTTGTTTTATCTAGAAAGAATAGCAACTTGTACTGTAACAAGTTTTTTGTGTCAATGTATATTTTTTTCAGGTGAACCTGATAAATTTTGGATTTTTTGTAACGATACATGTAAATGAAAATAAAACATGATGTTTTGAACCTAATATTTTTCAGGCTTTGTTAGAAAACATGGAAAAGATCTGGCTAGGGAGATGGAAGTTTCTGTTGCTAGGTAACCCAGTTGGGATAGATATAGTCCAGCTGGAAAGTACAACAGAAAATATCATTAAGATGTTATCTGATCTTACAGATAAATATATTAACAGTGCTGTCATCAAGGTAAAAATTCATTAAGTTTTGACCTTGTAGAAAAGGAAATGGTGGTTGATACACATGTATAAACATTACAAAGATTTTATCATTATGTTGCCTACTTAGTATAAAGTTATAGGGGTGTCTATCTTTCCTTCTGTACATTCTTCCTTCCTTCTGTTGCAAAGTGGGGGGGTCTATCTGGTAATACTACCCCTACACCACTGAATGGAATTTAGTGAAACTTTCATAAAACTTTTATTACATACTCCCATAGTGCACCTCCTAATTCAGATATTTTAAATTTTGATCCAAATCAGTTTGGAGATCAAAAGGTGTAGACTATTGAGTGGGCAAGTTGGGATATTAATTCAGTTGGCATTGCTCCCTGTTTTTCTCGTTTTAGTTGAGTATGTTGAGAAATGTCCTACTACCCAAGATGAAGCAATACTCATAATGAAGTGAAATTTTTATATTTGGAATTCATTACATTGACTTATATGGATAAGTTTTATGATGCTGCTTTTTTTTTAAATTCAACTAAAGAATTATTTTAGTTCTAAGCGAACCTACTTAACTCCATTTCCTGTAGGTTAGCAAAATTCTTCAACCACCTGGTTTAGGTGGTGTCATCAAGTCGTTCATCAATATTACAATGTTAAAAAGTAGTCAAAGACTATCTGATAAAAAATTAAAAAATGTCAATTCACCTTGTTTTTCTGAAAATAATTTGCATTAAGTTTACTTGTTCAATTCTCCAGAATTTTTAATAGATACATTTGTACTTCAGTAAGGAGATTCTTCAAACTGATTTTCAAAGCTGAAATTATCTGTATCTTGAGAAAATCAAAGTTTTATCTTTTAGAATAACTGTAATTGTTAGTCCAAATCTAGTTTGTTTTTGTCTTTATAACAGGCTTTATTGCAGAGTGGTACTACTCTGACAGAAGATCAGTTAAATCAGATTTTGTCTGACATGAGTGGACATGATGATGTGTCTGACATTGTGAAGGTTGTTACACAGTTTTTGAGTAAATACACAGCAACAGTGGTCAAGCGACATCATGTCATTCTCCTGTTAGATAAGGTATGTGAAATATATGTTGTTTTTGTTTTGTTTTTTGTTTTTTAATGCTCAGAGCCTAAATCACTTATATGCTTCCCAAGTGATCAGAAGTCCTTTTCACCAAAGAATCTTAAATGTAAAATTAATCGTAAGTTTTGAAGTCATTTCTTAAGACTAATTTTGCACTTATTATTTTTTGTGATACCGACCACTGAATAATAGAGAAGTATGAAAATGGTAAACTGTAAATTAAGAGTTTGATATAATGTGGGTCCAAACAAAAGAAACTTCTGCAAGATTGCTGAAGAGGGACTTCCAGAGTTGCTTGTTTACTTATGTTACTTTGTATGTGTTATTTCAGTTATTTTATGTTCTTTGTTGTGTTTGTCTGTTTTCCATGTCTGGTCTGTCCCTGGACTACATTCTTTTGATTTCCACTAGAATCTTGGTTCCCTTGATTACTTTTTAGGCAAATGAATTTACTCCACACCACAACTTCATGACAATAAAACATGTGAAACATTAAGGTTTGATCATACCAAGCAGATCTTAGACTTATTGTTGGTATGAACTTTCTACGTTTCTAGTTTCACCTATTTCATATTATTCATTTAAATGACCTTGAATTTAATGTTTTAATAGAATTAAGGATTGCAGTGAAGAACAAATGTTTTTACTCTTTACAATAATTACTGAACTTTTAAATAATGAGAAAGTACTCATAACTCAATGAATGTGATGATAGAAAAAAGATGAGCAGTTTTGTTAAGGATTAATAATGCTATCAACTGAAAACTTTCATTCGGAATTACTTGAAGGCATGCTCGATATTGTTGTTACCTGTGTATAGGAAAGAAAATGAAAATGGAAATATTTTGATACTATGTCTTCATTCTTTTATTCAACAGACACTTCAGCACCTTCCTTGGGAGAACATACCAATACTGAAGAGACACTCACTTTCTAGACTGCCTTCACTTTATCATATGATTAACTACCTATCCCAACAAAAGGGCAGAGCTTCAGAGAAAGGGGGTGTAACAACTGTCAATCAACACAATGTATATTATGTGCTCAATCCAGACAATAATCTGCCAACAACTCAAGAAACCTTTCAAGACTGGTTTGAGAAGTAAGTAACAATCTTCTCTGCAGACATGTAACTGCTTCTTGGATTACTATGTATCATTCCACCAGCATCTTAAAATGATTTTCTTGATCCTATTGCTTCTGCTGTTAATTGTTTGGTTTTTCTATTCCTAATTTTGATAATGAAAACATATTTTATATAAATAAAAAATCACTGAAATAAATACTAATTAAGTCTCAATTCTGCAGGCTTGTGTTGCTTAAAACAATTTGAGAAACAATTCATTGTACTTAATGGTCAATGTACCAACATCTTAATAATCAGGATAGTGCTCAACATTCCAGAAAAATGGATATCAGATCCAGTCATTTTTGTAAGTTTTTTTTACAGAAAAAAAATAATGTTTGCTAAGGAAAAAAGATAAACATGAAAAATGTTGATTTTGTCCTAATAAGATCATGACTTATTTTTTAGGTTGCCAGGATGGCAGGGTATCGTAGGGAAACCCCCAACAGCTGATCAATATACAGCCGCTCTTACTCAGTATGACCTTCTTGTGTAAGTATATAAAAGAAGAATCTGTCATAAACTGTAAAATTTATTAGAATGTACTTTTGCAGGAAACATTTAAAAACGCTAAAATTAAAAACATGCAAAAGGCTACGTACAAAATAAGTCTTTGAACCATGTGTTTTGAAATCGTCTTGTGTATTTATTTTCCTTTATAGATTAATTTTTATGTGTAATTTTAATGTTATTTCTGCCATGTCTCATATTATCTGTTTTATTGAATCTGTTAGTGATTTCTGAATAGTTAATAATTTCAAAGTAGTGATTTCCTTAGCATGGGTAATGTCTAACTAATAACTGATAGACTGTCTTTTCCAGGTACTGTGGTCATGGTAGTGGCAGTAAGTACCTGAATGGGGATGATTTACAACAACTACAATGTCGAGCAGCTGTCTTCCTCATGGGATGTAGTAGTGGACAATTACTGACTAAAGGACAATTAGAAGCTTCTGGCATGATGCTCAATTACTTCTTGGCTAATTGGTAATGTACTTTTTTTTTGGCTCATCTGGATTTAATGTCCAAGTGTGCTTATGCCAACACTTTGAGTCCTTTGTCTGAAAAATTTTCACTGACTATACAGTGTCAGTCAGATACTGTGAATTTACCTTGAATCATGAATGTTATTTTTCGTCAAGTGTCTAAATTTATTGGTTGGGATTTGGGTTTTTCAATTTTATTTGAGTATTTTTGTTTTTATTTAGAATTTCTCATTTTATAGGGAATTTGAATTCATGGTTTCACTGAGCGAAAAAAAAAGCACAGAAAATAAGAGTTAATATTATACAAACAAAAGTGCTTTCACGATACTGTTATGTCTGTCTACATCATATTTCTTTTGACTGCCTTATTTACATGTATAAGGATATTTTTATTTGTGAATGATACAGTTCAAAGTTTATCTGAAACATTCACATGACATCGCATATATTTTATCTATTGCTATTATTGCAACAAAATAATTTTATTATTGTTTTTGCTTTTTTCAGTCCATGCATAGTATCCAATCTATGGGATGTTACAGACAAAGATATTGACAGATTTTTAGAGCATTTGTTACAATCATGTCTCTCAGATAAACCATGTGACATTCTGATAGAGATTCCCTCTGCTAGGGAAGCCTGTAGACTTCCATACCTTATAGGTGCTGCACCTGTAGTCTATGGTTTTCCTATTGTTACTAAGAATGTTACATGATATTATTGCAATAATACATTAATGCAGCTGGTTTGAAATTGCAATAATCATAATTCGAATATTGCAAAGTGACATGATACATGGACAAATTATGAATTAGTGCAATGTACAGTATTACTAGAAATAAATGAATTATTGCTATATTTTTTTTTTGCAAAAATGCAAGTAGATGATAAATTGCAACAACTAGAACTCCCAATATTAGTATTTATTTTTATTGATGTGGTGTTTGTATTAAAAAGTTGAATGTAATTATGAGTGCCTTAGAAAAAACGATTGCAATAATTTATGTAATGCATGCAATTTTATGCATTTATCTCTGAATTTTATGTATCTTAAGGTTCTTCCCAAGTTAATTCTAGGATACACACATCATATACACCTAAAAATGTCAATATTTTTATTATTTTAATGAATTACGGACTGAAACCTTTTGAAACACTTGTACACAAAACATGCTTTATATTTCTTCTTTTTATCCGAAATGTATTGAAGTTTATTTTTTTGGGTTTTTTTTGGTGGAGGTTACATTCTGTGAGGTGATTTGTGTATATTTTTTTTAATTCTACAACTACAAACAATATATGTGCGCGAAAAATCACTTTTTTGTGGGGGAAAAATTAATGCATTATCAAGTATGAAGTATAGTATAAAAAACTTTCTGTTTCCGATTTTAATGTATCGAAATTATGAATATTGATATTCTTATGTGTGTCTCCTAGATTTTGACTTGGGAAGAACCTTAGAATTTACGTCAACCTTTATACGTCATATTAAGCTTTCATGTAGTACATGTGTAGTATTAGAATGTTAAGGCCAAATAAAACTATGTCTCTGTTTCTTGTTACATGACAATGAGTTGGTAGGACAGGATTTTATTTCATTTTAATTACTTTCAGATTTTATTGATTTTTTCCAGAATTTCATAAAAGACAACTTCAAAAACATCTTATTAACCATCAAAACTTTTTGAAACCAAAAATTGACTACCATCTGTAAAATGTTGGTTGTTTGGTGGTACTTTTTGTTGTTTGTTATCTTGAAAATAAGTCGGTTGGGTGGTCAAGGCATGAATCGGTCAGGTAAAAGGAAACAGAGATATAATTTTATTTGGCGTAAGTAATTTGTATTACGTATCAGAAAAAGGCTCCAAAAATTCTTTTATTTACTGTACATTATTGTAGTTCTACCTAACCATCAAAATGTGGCAAAAAATTATAATTTATGTGTTATTATGCTTTTATGTAACTTTTCATACATGATTTCTAGCACTGATAGGAGATAACAAGTTAAATATGAATATTATAAGGAAAAGTATTATTTTGGCAGCCGTCCATTATATAAAGATCTTGATCTATATAAATTATTTATTAGTTGTATATAAGCAAATGTGTATTTCAGGAAAATCAATACTAAATAGTATAGAAACACAACAAAGTTTGTTCATTCATGTCATTGTGTAATTTAGTGTAATTTGACATAATTAGTAATTAAGCATCAGTCTCTGTAAGAATCAGGCAGGAGGTGAAACATGGTAAAAAAAAAGCCTATCATTTTGATAGTGTAATTTGACTATTTGCACAATCAAAATCAAGGAAAACAGACAAGATTTTCCATATTATGCTAGACCATTGTGTTGCAATTTCATTAAAATGCACTAAAAATGAAATTTCAAGGGCAGATAACTATCTAAAATCTCATTTTTCTAAGATTCTATTGAAAAATTTCTGCGCAAAGCCATTGATGCAGAGATCAAATACTGGTCTTTTCAAATAGAGAAAATATCCTTGAGTGATATTACATTGTCAGATTGGTGGGGTTTTGACATGCGTGTTTCTGATTTTTCCCATTTTGCCTGATTCTTACGAACACTTACACTTAAATTGCCAATAGTGGTGTTTAATACAACTATTTATTTGTAAAAGATTTTTATATCCCCACCCCACTTTGAATGGGGGTATATAATAATCATAATACTGTAACTTTCCTTCTGTACTTCCTTCCATTACCTTCTCTTATCCATTACTTCTACACCACTGAAGGATTTCATTGAAATTTTCACAGAATCTGCATTACCGGTACATATTCCCTTCATGCACATCCTATTTTAGATTTTGGTCCAAATCAATTTGTCATTAAATGTGGGATGGGGGTGCTCACAGTTTTTCTTGTTTCTAGTATAAGTACATGTACAATTCTGTTTTACTCAGATTTAATGTTATTGGCAGCCATTTGACAGTTCTTGAATGAAATATTTTGACTTTTTTTTCCAAAATCATAAGACATCATATACTGTAAAACAAATTATTTTTGCTAATTTCATGAGCAAAAAAACTGTAGAAATAAATCGCTGCAAATATTCTGTTGGTAATAGAGTACATCTTTAAGGTTTACAGTATAGTCTGTCACTTCCATGTCATTTTAAATTTCTGAATTTTTAGTGCCTTACTACACAGAACAAAAATGTGTTGTTATCTTATTAGTCTATTAATTACAGTATGGTCTTTAATATATTTTGTATGTAGTAATTATTGTAATACAATCTATGAATAAAAAGAAATTATGTTGTTTTACTCTTTTTATTTGTTTTGATCGTATTTTGAATACTGGTATTTTTAAACATGGACAAGACAGAAAAAATGTTCAAATTCTGATATGGGTTGCACAATTTTCACAGTTTTGCTATTTTGATTGATCATGATGCATGAACAGTAGCTATTTTTAATATGAGCACCAAAATCACCTGTTAGGCAAATAGTTAAAAAAAGATTTTTGTTTAAGCTGACAGATATATACTTGTGAATTGTACCTACCCTTTTCAACTTCACAGCATGACAGCGTGGTTCAGCTTGTACAGGTATATTAAGATTAACTTTGCCATTACAGTTACATGAGTTTTAATAAAGCTAGTTTACACAGTTCTTGTGTACCACCTGAAGATTGGGTTGTGTTAAAAAGGTAATATTCTATTGGTGTTAAATTTATTACTTATTTATATCACAAAAGTAGTGTTGAACATTAAATGAAAAAATCCATTTTAGAAAAACGTGTAAGATTGAAATGTTTCAACAATTAAATTTACCTGGAGTTTTTTTTTTGGGGGGGGGATTGCTGCATTCCTTGATTTTTCACAATTATTTTTTTTTTTGGTTTTTAATTAACATTTATATTAATTTACTAAGTAAAATTAATATGAATGTTAATTAATACAAAAAAAATAATTGTGAAAAATGAAGGAATACAGCACCCGCAAAAAAAGTTCCGGGTGGAATTATTTCTGTTGACACCGTACCATCCAAGGGAGGTTATCCAACTCACATGGAGGTCATTTACTAAAAAATCAAAACCATATTAAGTGGAAAATTGATCTTATGGTGATTTTTAAACCATGTCAAGTCATTCAGCATTTAGATTAGTTCGACATGGATGTAAAAAGATAAGCAGGTCATACATTTTTGCTTAGCAAACGACATCTAATATTTCGTCACATTTAGTGATTTACTGTCCGAATGATACCCACGAAAATATTGATATGTTCCTTGAATACGTTAGATCATTGCCTTATGGCCGTTGTATTGGTACAGTTATAAGCTTTCTTAATTGTTTAAGTTCATCTGTCCATTTGTCATTGTTAATTGGCCTCTTTAGGGCATTTTTATTGCAGTGAAACACCAGTTTCAGTTTTATAAAAGGTTTCTGAAACCTCCCATTTATTTCGAAAACTGGTTTGAAACTAGTTTGAAACCAAAACCGGTTTTTCAATTTATCGTCGTAAAACTGAAACTAGTTAATGAAACTTGCAAACCACCTCCGGGTGCAGTGTCTGCGGTTTTAAAAATGATGACAGTAGCAGACGTCCTTCTGCAATGTGAAGAATGCAAGGCACAATTTGTAAATATTGAGAAGTTTAATTATCATCCTTGCTGTAAAACAGCTAAAAAACTCTTTTTGATAAGGAATACAAGTAATAATTACGGTGTGGTCTGTGGAGTTTGTGATTTGTATGGAATAAAAATTATTGATCATGAGACATGATCATGATGCCAAATTAGCTGCGAAATCGTAGCTCTTGATCTTTTTTTTTTTTTATCTTGCGATCTAACGTTAAAAAAATACAAAAAAATAGTTAGAGCTACATTTCGCAGCTAGATGCCAAATACGTGTATTTACCGTACATGTTTTCCAACACAGAAAATGCAATTCAGTTGATTATATTTTTTGAATTCATTAGTTACAGATATTGCATTGAACATGTTCCTGGTTTTGATACGAAAAAAAGGGGTAACTAAGGGGGCACCACTGGTGTACTGTGCCTCCCCTATCCTTATCATACAGCCACACATCTCCAGTACATATATTTTCCGGACAAATAGGCATCCTTTTCCCATATATCTGGGGATAGTTATACACTGCATGTAATCTCCAACTGTGGAGATAGATCATCTTGTTATGTACATATATGATTATTAAATGATAATATAAACGGATTGACGATGATGTCTGTCATGTATTTGCATTTGATCAACATTTGATCAACAGCTGTGTAAAATGTTTGGCATTACCTAAATCTGTAAATGACCTTTCCGTAAATTTTTGTTTGTTTTCTCTACCATATCACATAATTTCAAGCTTGAAAATGCTACTATTCCAGCAGCATGGGAGGTGTCCCCACCCCCGAGTAACAAGGGCAGGTCTTAACGCATCAGAATTGGGTTTGTCAATTGTTGTAGGAGTTACAGAGTAGAATGTTTAACATAAGTATGCCATAACAGACCATTTTGCAGTCTTAAAGATGGCATACACTGGCAGAATATGACATTTCATTTATTAATATGTCTGACCACTAACTTATACTGTGTATATTCCCTATGTAGCTGGTTCTTCTTTCAAAACAACAAAGCTTTTAACACTATAAATATTCAAAAATTTGGTCATCAGATCTTCCTATTTATGTAATTTTCATGATGTTTGGTTGACGTTCGAATGGGAATGTGAGAACCATCTATCGTACCAAGTACTCCAGGGAATCCTATCAACTGTTGAAATTCATTTATTGTACGTTGTCCTCTATATCCAGCTGGCCATTTAATGTGATGTAGCATTAATTCACAGAATATTATAGATGAAATACATTTCACCAGATTAAAAGCGGTAGCTTCACATACTCCAAATATATCTGTAAGTGTCTGTATTGTAAGCTGTGTCGACACATATTTGACATAAATCAACAGCTGTTTTTCCACTGTGGTTTTCATGTTACCATCTTGATTCCCATGTATCAAAAATGGAGCTAACTTAGTAAATAAGGACTTGAAACTATCTATTCATTCTGAATCTGTCGCGGAAATCGTCAATCCTATAAAGGGGTAGTATTGTCTCGACATAATTGGTGACCCGAGCCTTCCTGTGTTGTCTTTTTTTCATGAGCACTGTAGTACTAATCATTGGAATTACAATTTCATTTGCAATCAATTGAAGATAAGTTGAAGAGATATCTTCCTCTGACTGTAATAATGTATCAACAAGCAATGCAAGCTCCGTGTCAGCCATAATAAATCTATAAACTTTTCATTCACCAAAAAATCTCAAACCAAAATTGGTTTGAAACCTTTTTCAAACTTTTTGAAAACTAGTTTCAAACCATGAAACTGAACTAGAACCGGTTTTTTAACAATAAATTTGCCCTTAGTCTCCTTTTTTTTGTGAAAACTGTTAGAAACTTGTTTATCCAAATACCTACTATTTCGTTTCTGATTCAATTATTGGAAGTCCTCGATCCTTGTAAATTTGCTGTTGATAAATATAAAAATAGTTACATTTTACATTAGAGGGTTGATGTGTCTTTAGCTCTCAATTTTCTTGATATTAATATTCATTTCAAGAATGGTAAACTTTATACTGAAATTTATGAAAAAAGGGATGATTTTTAAATTTTCCATTGTCAACTATCCATTTTTAGATGGTGACATCAGCTTATCACCATCATATGATAAGTGATAACCCTTTACAAGTACGTCTGTAGTTGAGAGTGAGTTCCTTTTATCAGTTGAAAAATTTTGAGAATATTTTTACAAGCTTGTGATATCAAAGACATTGATGTAGTAAATTCTCAGTTTTATAAAGATTCCTCTCCTAAAATCTGAAACATTGTTACAAATACGAGCAAATTGAACCATTATATGATATGTAAACACCATATTATGGTGACAAGGGGACGTCACCATCTAAAAGCAGTGTAATACATGTAACACAAGTTCAAAACCTAAAAAGTTGTTCGCTTTATTTCCCATGTATTTAACAAACATATATATTCAAGATTTATAGACCATTCACTTGATTGAAATCTGCATGATTTAGTAGATTAGATAATTGGACTTAAGTATGGATCTATTTTAAAATTAGGCATGGGGTGAATCATCATGTCTCAAGGTAATATATAAAACTGTTCGAACACATTTATTATGTCCTAAAAAACAATTCTTTCTGTGTTCATTTTCTAGGATCTGCTATATGTCATGATATAATTTTTGACTGGTTATGGGGTCAAACTTCTGGTGGAAAAGTTTCCTAAACTTTTTTATAGTAGAAAGTAACCCAACTTTAAGTGTTAGTTAATATCTGCAGTAACCAACTTTCATTTGCACTCTTATTGTCCAGTACCATTAGCAACTACTTTATGTATGTTTTTATTCAGCCTCCATTGATATCATGCTGATCAACACATCCAACCAATGTTAAGTCTGTTTAGGTCAAAAGTATTTCTACATAGCTATTATTTTTATTACGATTTGACCTTATTTAGCAAATCAGTAAATTTATATTTTAACAGACCCAGATCAGAAGGGAAACGGTCTTTCTCCACTAACCATGCCAGCAACAGTGCAGCCAATGATATTACACGTATATCTCTGTCACAGCCTGTACCTGGATTAAATCCTCCAAAATTTACATCAGCAAAGACTAGAAAGAATGAGACAGTAGTCACCACATTGGAAAATGGAATGAAAGTTGCAACAGAAAATACATTTGGACAATTTTGTACTGCTGGAGGTAAAGTTTTGTGTTTGAAATTTAAACCTTTTTTAAGAACTTTTTGTGGGGTGTCAAAATTTGTCATGGTTTTTAAGGTTTGGTCAAATTATGAATTTGAATCAATTCCCGTGAAATGAAAAATTTCCATTGAAAACTTGAAGTCCATATTCAAACCACAAATTGACAAATCAATATTAATTTCACTGCTTTATACTAGTCATTAAATTGTAACTGAACTTTAAACAACATGCAGAAAACCTGTCTCCCTTGCCAGACTGTTTACCAGTTATAGTAATTTAAACAGCTAAACTCTATTTGAAGTGGATTTTTAATAAAATTTTTATTCAGGAATTTACTATTACAGCTTTTTTTATTGTATATAATTTATTTCCAATATTGCCAACTTCTGCTTTATTTTTTACCGTACAAAATCATGCTTATTTATGCAAACCTCAATTCTGTTGCTCTGTTTTGTATATGGCATGATTTAGTAAAAGTGTAGCATCTCCCACTTTAAATTCATTGTTCTGTATTTTATACTCTGTAACATGTTTAATACACTTCTGACACTAAGATTTTTTCATTTTAGTGCTTATAAACTCAGGATCACGGTATGAAGTGGCCTATCCTTCAGGGATTTCACATTTCCTGGAGAAATTAGCCTTTGGAGTAAGTAGCATAGAAAGAACAGACTTGTTTCTTCTTAAAAGTGATCCAATGTTATATGGCAATTGATTTTGAAGTTCTTACATTTAAAACTCTAGCCTAAACACTTTTTACTTTACTAGCCAGTCAAGTCTAGTAGGGAGCACTGATTTTCTACTACTGAAAAGCCCAATCTACCATTTATATACTTGTATTAAACCATCTGCTTGTAAGTTAGCTTTACAAATTCACCCTTGTTTCAGTTAGAGCAAGCTGGAACAAGCTATCATTTAATTATATTAGAGTCCATTGCATAGTTACAAAAAATAACAATGTTATTTACATGTATTTTGTAGACAACTACACAGTATAAAAACAGAGATAAAATTTTACAAGAGTTAGAAGAACATGGTGGCATTTGTGATTGTCAGTCTTCAAGGTATGTATATTTAGTGACTGTCAGCCCTCAGAGTTTATACAAAAAAAAGTTTTCCATATTTATATAAAAAAAGATAACTTATCTGTGTATGGAATGGTGTCTCTCTAGCATAATTTTTTTGTAACTGTTTTTGCAACTATTTATCACAGACACTTGATATTTTGACAGAAGCTTTAGGTATGCCATATCCTGGGACTTGATATCAGACTCTAGCAACACCAACTTCCTGTATAACAACTGTCTTTTTGTTTTGACCGTATGGTTTTAATACAGAATTTTTGTTTTGACCATATGGTTTTAATACAGAATTTTTGCAGTAGTTCTTCTGCAACTACTAATCACAGTCCGCATTGTCTTGATATTTTGGTTGAAGCTTTATCATGTTTATATAGGTGTGCTATTTTTTTTGGCTCCAATTTCAGACTGAGGTGACACCAACTTCATCATTTAACAACTCTTTTGACCAAGTGGTTTCTAGGGTTGACGAGGTGGGTATGCTCCAGTGACCTTTGATTGTGGTTTTTCTAATTTAGATCTATATTTTACAGAGATACATTGATATATGCCATGTCAGCTGAGTCCAGAGGCTTGCCATCTGTTGTAAATATTTTATCAGAAATAGTTAACAGACCTGTTATAACACCTCAGGAGGTTTGTATTAAGTTTCATATTTTACATTCTGGTTTTGATTTAGCTTTAGTGCAACATTAAAAAAAATAGGGAAAATGAATTGATCGTAAAGATAATTTTGGCAAGTGTCTTAAAGTAAATTTATGACCCACCTCTTCATAGAAGCAATATGATTGTTTTGAGTTAACATGGCCTGTAAAGATAATATGGCGTCTCAAATAAGTATGTGTATCAATACAATTAATGTTATTTACACTTTGAAATGATACCCAGCATTACATACATTAAAAGTTGTACATAGAGAATGAGCGTACTGTTAAGATATTATTAAGTGTATTTACTGTAATGATTTTCCACTCCCAAAGTATGGGTATATACATGTAGTCATGATAGTGGTAAGGGCATTTGTCCGTCCTTACTTGCTTCTGTTACACTGAGGTGGTACACATTTCTTATCAATTACTCCTCTTACACTGCTGAATGAAATTTAATGAAACAACAGAATCTTAATGCAATAAAACAAAATTTTAGTCCTGTAAAAAGTCCTCAATTACAAGTTCATCACATGTTGTATAAGCTGAACCTGAAGAAGGGGGTATATTCTATGTTGTCCTTCCGTCAGTGTGTGTCAAAATTTTTTTAACAACAGGATTTCCTGAAAGTACATAATGAAGACAGAACTGCTACTCTGAAAGGATTTTACTGGATAATAAGTTATTGAGTTTTTATAGAGTAGATATTAACAATATATATATTATATCATGTATTGTAGATAGAAGAAGCAAGGATGGCTATAGGTTACCAGTTGGAGTTCATGAACATGGACCCAAATCCTGAACCTATTCTGATGGAAATGATACATCAGGTAAAAGTGTTTATGCCCTTGCCCATAGGTCTCAGGAGTTGGATGATTGAGTAAAGTGTTTATGCCCTTGCCCATAGGTCTCAGGAGTGTGATGATTGAGTAAAGTGTTTATGCCCTTGCCCATTGGTCTCAGGAGTGTGATGATTGAGTAAAGTGTTTATGCCCTTGCCCATAGGTCTCAGGAGTGTGATGATTGAGTAAAGTGTCTATGCCCTTGCCCATAGGTCTCAGGAGTTGGATGATTGAGAAAAGTGTCTATGCCCTTGCCCATAGGTCTCAGGAGTTGGATGATTGAGTAAAGTGTTTATGCTCTTGCCCATAGGTCTCAGGAGTGTGATGATTGAGTAAAGTGTTTATGCCCTTGCCCATAGGTCTCAGGAGTGTGATGATTGAGTAAAGTGTCTATGCTCTTGCCCATAGGTCTCAGGAGTTGGATGATTGAGAAAAGTGTCTATGCCCTTGCCCATAGGTCTCAGGAGTTGGATGATTGAGTAAAGTGTTTATGCTCTTGCCCATAGGTCTCAGGAGTGTGATGATTGAGTAAAGTGTTTATGCCCTTGCCCATAGGTCCCAGAAGTGTGATGATTGAGTAAAGTGTTTATGCCCTTGCCTATAGGTCTCAGGAGTGTGATGATTGAGTAAAGTGGTTATGCTCTTGCCCATAGGTCTCAGAAGTGTGATGATTGAGTAAAGTGTTTATGCCCTTGCCCATAGGTCTCAGAAGTGTGATGATTGAGTAAAGTGTTCATGCCCTTGCCCATAGGTCTCAGGAGTGTGATGTTTGAGTAAAGTGTTTATGCCCTTGCCCATAGGTCTCAGATGTGTGATGATTGAGTGAAATATTTATGCCCTTGCCCATTGGTCTCAGGAGTGTGATGATTTTGACAGTATGTATGTCTGTCCCAAAAAAGTTCACCAGCCAAAATTTAAGAACTATTCTTGGAAATTATTTGAAATTTAGCTGAAGCTTTACTATGAAGATTTGAACTACCATATATACTCGAGTATAAGTCGATCAGTATTGGTGTCAAGTTTATGTCAGTTATCAAGCTTCTGATATTTTCAAGCAGAAAATTTTGATTAATAAGATAGATCTCGTCTATAAGTTGGAACCCTTCCCAGCAGTTAAATATTTAGTCCCTAAAATGTGACTTATTGGTGAGTATATATGTTATGTGTGGAACTTAAGTTTTGGTCAAGCATTTTCTTCTGTACACATACTGTGTCTAAGGCTATCAATAACATCTTCAAAAGAAAAATATTGCTTGGATAAAGGAGTTCTTACACACAAATAAACTTTACATTCTTTAATTTTGAAAAATTTATGTATATCAATTATCTGTTCATTCTACAAATTTGTGATCTCAAAAATCTTAAGTTTATAGTTCATCCATTATTTTGTTTCCAGGCGGCCTACAGAGGGAATACATTAGGATTACCACATCGCTGTCCCAAAGAGAGTATTCAGAAAATCAACAAAAGAGTTCTCTATACCTACATGAAGAACTTTCACACTCCAGAACGGATGGTTCTTGCTGGTGTAGGTGTTGACCATGATAAATTTGTCAGATTAGCAGAAGATGCATTTATTAAACAGAAGACTCCTATTTGGTTAGACAACCCAGATTTGATTGACAGCAGAATGTCCACTGATAACTCGCTGTCACAGTATACTGGAGGAAAAGTGTTGGTAAGTGGTATTAATGCCTTGTAAAAATTATGACCACATATTGAAGATTCTTGCAGATATATTAGTATTGTTAACTGTTTTACAGTTTCAAATTAATTGAGATCTAGTTACATTTCAGTAACCCAAAAATGTTTAGTATCAAAAGTACATATAAATTCCTCTGATTCACAAATGTTTTTTTCTTCTTTTTTTTTAAATTTGAATTTTTCGATATTTCATTTCAAAGGGCATTTGCTAACCTTCTTAATACTTTTGCATTCAAAATGCAAGTGTAAAAGGTGAGACAGATTCTGGTCATTTGTAAATCTTTTTTGCAGATTGAAAAGGATTTATCAGACGTAAGTTTAGGGCCAACCCCAATGCCAGAACTAGCACACATTGTCATTGGTCTAGAAAGCTGTTCTCACAAAGATGATGACTTTATCAGTTTCTGTGTACTCAATATGATGATGGGTGGAGGTGGATCCTTCTCTGCTGGGGGTCCAGGAAAAGGGATGTACACACGATTGTACCTCAATGTATTGAACAGGTAAGTGACAACATCTACCAAGAATTGCAAAGGTCAGGTAGCAAAACTGGCTTCTCTTTGAAGTCTGCATTGTTATCAATATCAAGCATACATATAGGTGAACAATGAAATTTCTGTTGTAAACTAGTGATGCACAACATTTTTCCAGAATTTTCATAGAATTTAGTACTGAAAATACATGTATGTAGTCTGCACTGCAGCTGTTAAACAAAGTTCTGCATCTGACAGCATTTTTTTTTTGGGGGGGGGGGAGCATAAACTATGGGTTAGTGATAAACATTCTGAATTTAAGATACCATGCAAGACCAGTAGTGTTGTAAGTTTGGAGTACTCCATGACAGTCAATGTCACAGATTATTGGAAATGGTATACAGAATAAAATATGCACTGAAGTTTTAGCAAGTTATTTTAGGTCTGCTTTTTTTTCCGTGAGTCGGGTAGAATTGGAAAAACTAAATAATATTTTGTTTGAGGTGAAATTGGCTCATATTTCTACCTCTTTTTTTCTCTTACAGATACCACTGGATACATAATGCTACATGTTACAATCACGCTTATGAAGACAGTGGTTTATTCTGTATACATGCAAGCTCACATCCTGATCAGGTAAGTGAATTAACTTTCTTATGCTATGTACACTTTGCTCATTTGTGACTGTTTACTGCATTTCATTTTAGTTTTCAAATTCATATATCTGGCACAACCAGATAACTGTCAGGAAAACTTGAGAAATTTGAATAATGTGGTCTTTTTGTTCTCAGTACACTTCTGCAATTTCCCCTTTCAACTTAATATACAAGGTCCTACCAGTTTTTATTATCTTTCGTATTTCAAAACATCTTCATCCTGCTAATACTTTACATTCAGTGTCTGGTAGAAATGTTTTGAAATGCAAAAAGTATACTTTCCAAACACCTTTATCCAACAAAAACACTGTCATTCTATGAAGTTATATGGTTATTTTGCTAAGTTAATATCTAGTAGAATTATTCTTGAAGTTTCTCTTCCTATTATAGTTAGGAGATTTGGTAGAAGTAATTGTCAGGGAGCTGGTGAACACTGCTTCAGATATTGATGCCGTAAGTTGTTTTATATTTTTCTGTATTGGTGCTATTGATTCAGTCACAAGTTATACACTGGTTATAAGTATTCCTGTCTATAGATGTCTGTATTAAACATATAAACATGCATACACGACTTAACATAAAGTTTTGTGACTGCCAGGTGCTGACCCAGGCAGGGGCCTGCTCAGTGCATGCCCTCCCCCCATAAAATTAGGGAAAAGAATTGTTTACATGAAATCTTTATTTTTCACAATTTCTACCCCAAAAATGTTCATGCCTCGCTTCGCTTAGCATTTAATTCTATTTACACCCCATAACCTGAAATCCTGTATCCAATCCTGACTGCTATTATAAGTGATTATTAAATTTTAATAAAAAGTAGTTTATTGATAGATTTAACCATATTCTAAGATATACATTCATATCATACATGTCATAAACAGTGATAAACTGTGGAAGATCAAAGATTGTAGAAAGTGAATGTTGATGAACGATATTGACTGCATGTTATGATGAAAAAAACGTGTTGTAAAAATATTGGGTCAGCATCAGATATTTATTAGAGAAGAGTGTAATCCAATCCAGATATTTATAAAAGGGGTTTTAGGCTATCATTTGTGCACAAAATCAGCAAAAATTTCTAAATAGGGGTGTTTCAACAGCTGGAATCTCCCTCTTGGATCTGTGACTAAAATATACTCCAAAAAAATCCATTATCTGAGTCCCTCTATATGTTGAATGATTATCATATTACAGACAGAGTTACAGAGAGCCAAGACCCAGTTACAATCTATGCTGTTGATGAATCTGGAATCTCGACCTGTAATATTTGAGGATGTGGGACGACAAGTCCTGACTGCTGGACACAGAAAACAACCTGAGCATTATTTTGATTTAATAGGTACATATCTTTTATAAGTATTTAAAGAATATATTACACTGAAAATTTGAAAGACACAAAAATAGCATTGAGTCACCATTATTTAATACATCTTACTGTATGGCAGGTTACAATGGTGGTGTTAATTTTAGTGATTTTTAGGCAAAAAGGTGTAAATTTTGGCGATTCTCATTTTGACAGATGGTTAGTGGTGCACAAAGTTCTTTTAACCATTTGTAACTATTTTGCAGAATTTGTTTTGGCGTTTTTAGCATTCCATGAAAATTACCTGCTATACGATATAAGGGGAGCTCTTTATGAGTGTAGAAATACTCTCTGTAAAACTGGCCAAAATAATTTTAACAAGAACATCAGAATGTCAGGGGCATATCATTGGTTTATTATTGGGGTTTCACGTAGCAAAACATTGACTTTGTCATTTCTGATTATGGATTATGGGAACTAGGGAGTACCCATCTCTTATCTATTACTCTTCCTGTATCACTAAATGGAATTGAATGAAACTTTCACAGAATCTTTATTACATGTTCCCATTGTGCATTTCTTATTTTAGATTTTGATCCAAATAAAAATGGATGTTAAAAGATGCATGTTATCAAATGGGGGAGTGTGGGTATTATGTCTGTGAGCATTGATATGTTTAGTATGTCAAAGAAACAACAACAGTTTGATTAAGCTACTACTACGTAAGAGTTATTTTGAATTTATGGTAAAATTATATGTGATGTGTGCTTATTGCAAATCTGTAATGCACTAGTTCTTATTTCCCTATCATCTTTGTTAAAGTTTAACGGTGCATCCATGCCCTATTGCCATACTTCTTCAGGTTTTTTTTTATAATCTTGTTCATAATCTAAACTTTCTCCTTTACAGGCAATGTGACAGCAGATGATATACAGAGAGTTGCCACTCGAATGTTACAGAGCAAATTATCACTATCAGCTCTAGGTACTTTGTCAGTATTACCTGAATATGAGAACATTCAAAACACCTTATTGGGCAAAGGAGGAAAACGCTCACGATTTTCATTTCTAGGACTGTAATTTGTTGTGTTGAATTAAATACTATTAATAATATGATTGTACAGCATTTTATTTATTGAAAAGGCTTTGTTAGATATTACAGCTCCACTCAACGAGTGGATGGTACATGGGAATTATCTGGTCTATCATTCTGTCCGTCTATCCAAATTATGCTGCAATTATCTTGGCTCCAGATGGACAGATTGAGTTCAAATTTGGTGTGTAGCTTTACATTGATGGGGCATATGTTGTAAGACATTTTGGGTGCTGACAGATATCAACTTCCTGTTTAGTTTAGTTTTAGCATTTTATTTTAATGCTCCTTGCGTAGAGTGTCAAACCTGACAAGTTCATAATTTTTTGTTTATATCCTCCAGTTTTAATCAGCTAATACTTGGGAATAATTTAAAAGGTTGAATCATCTGCAGTGCACATGTAGATCATAATCATTGGTCAAAATTGCTGGTTTCCATAAAGTTTACAAAATCAGGAAGTAAAGGACAATTTTTTCATAAAATACTGACATATCATGATTTTCCAAAGTGTTTTGTTTATTTTATCATAATTCTTGAAGATTTGAGGGGTCTACACAGTACATTGGCACAGGCATCACAAATTTGAAAAAAAATTAATGTGTTTTTACATATATCAAAGTTATTTTAATTTACAATAATTGAGTTTTTACTTCATTTGACTTCATATTACTCAACAAGAACTAAAATTCCCTAATGATCATTTGATTTTACTAAATCAGGCAAATCAGTAAATTCTATTACTTTAAATTCAGTCTAATACTGTGAAAGTACTTTAATTTGTGAATACCAATTTTCGTGGTTTAGGGAAGAAACACAAGTTCGTGCATTCTTGAATATGTGGTTTTGAAGTTTTCAGTATACACATCAATGGAAATCTCCTTTTTGTTGGGAACCAAATTTCGTAGTATGGCCTACTCACGAAAACCACGAAAATTGGTACCCCACAAACAATAGTTCTTTCACAGTAAGTGTACCATGACCTTTGTTGCATGGCCTCAACCTATCAACTTCCTGATGTCAGCTTATATTTCTTTGATCTTGAAGACTAAGCTTGTGCATTGAATGGATCCATAAGTTTCTCCTTGTTTGATATTAGTTCAACAGGTAAAGGGACAGTGTATTGAGTGTAATGATTACTATTGGAACTGAAAATGTGTATTGAGCCATATAAATTAAATCAATGATTTAACTGATGCCATAATCTTACCATCTGTAAGACATTTCAGAGTAGTCCAGGACTTTAAAAAAACCCGTAGTAGTAACTGATGACGTTTACAGCTAGTTAAAACAGACCAGTTCTAATTTCAATACAAATTTAGGTATGCTAGTGAGTAATTTTAATAGCTCTCTAGTTAGAAATCTGCCTTACATTATACCAATTTGTCCTACTGAACTACCACAGAGCACCTGTGTGATCTTTTGGACACTTTTTTTATTTTGAATAGCTGTCAATTGTGATTGTGGATGAAAATTTATAGGTTAAGGTCATATTGACAGCTATTCAAAATTAAAAGACACGATTTCAACTAGCTGTAATAATAAAATAGTTGAAGGTCATAGACATGAACAAATTCAAATGGTTTTTTCAATGTGTGTGTGGCCTATCTTCCTTGCTTTTCCAAAATGTATTAGTTATGAAACTCTTTGGAAGATACATAAGTCATAAGGTGTAGCATTGGTTTATTAACTCGCTATACATGTCAGTACCAATATTCAAAGTCACCTAAGAGTCATCCCAAAAGGAGAAAAAAGCCCTTTCTCTAAAGTTCTAAACATCTATACAATGTTTCTATTCGATGAGATATGGATCGATCAGATACAAATATACAGAGTATTTCTTCTTGTTTTGTTAAAACATTAAATTCTGAATAGAACTTCTAAATACGCCGACGAATGTCATTTTATCGACGAAATATTTGTTAACATGCTGCGGACAGTTGATATGCCAATGGGAACAGATTGTGTCCCTCTGTCTGTCGATCTTTATACGACAGAATCCATAACTGGTTCAAAATATAGTTTCCGGTACTTAGATGCCATTCTATCAAATAATAATTCAAGTTTTTGTGGTCTTTTCATTTACATCACTTCAACCAAAAATACTTGTGCTACACTGGGAGGTCAGCCTCATATTTTGATCTACCATTAGAGATCGATGTCTGAGGACGATATACTATAAACGGTACCTCCTTTTTCCATTTGTATGCGCGTGACTACTTTCCTTTAGTATTTTATACTACAGTTTATAAATATTGTAGAAACCTGCAGAAGTTTCACTGATAATATACAAATGTTTTTTTTTCTACTGCATAAGACACGAGGAGGTGCGCAACTTCAACTTAATTGCACGTCCTTCATCACCGTTCTTTGGTGGCTTCTGCAGATTAATCACTGTCAGGGGACGCAGCTGCCTATCCGCAAATACGCAGTTGCGTACTTTCGGAAAAAGTAACAAAAATAAAAACACACATTTTAATGATGAAATAAAGGTTTTATGCAATGACAAATCCTTTTTAATACTTAATGATACTCCAATATACACCATAAAGTAATTCGCGATATCAAAACCATCAATTCCTGAAATTTTGTACTTTTCCGCGACCCCCCCCCCCCCGACCCCTTGCCGTAATTTTGCGTACAACTAAAACAGGCCTACCTACGCCCCTGACTGTATGTTATTCAAATAATTCAAAAATGGACTATCCAGTAGTGTCATTTTTTGTCGAATTACTGTAGGTCGATTGCGTACTTGTTAATTTCGTTTAATTTTGTTTTTCTGCATCAGGCAATAGGAGAGGTAATTGTACTTCATCAAGCTCCGTCCCTTAGTGCCTCTGCAAATAAACAACTAAATAGTATCAAAAGAATGAATTACAATATGGATTATTTCATAAGGTCCTCCAGTGCAGGAAAACAATGCAGCCGGTCTCACTGTCTGATAAAGTACACTGTCATGCGACTGATTATTTGTTATTGTTTTAATGATAAGATTGTACAAAAAACTTGAATCGTGTATCTTTATACGTGTATCTTTGCATTTAATCATAACTATTGTTTTTTTTTTTATTGTCCCTGTGGGTCCATGATTTGTAATATAAAAAAAAATACTTTGGAACTTTGAACTCCGATTTTTGTTGTGGTGAGTGTGCTAACCTTATAGAAAATAAGCTTATATTTAATGGTACAAAACAATTTTATTCATAAAGATTTATCGTTGACATCGTGAAGTCATATGTACACTCACCATATCCATTTTCCTTATATGTATATATAGCGTAATCATCGTCGCCATGAGAACAGATTTCTTAGTTTAGTATGTTCTTTCGTTCATGTAATATATGAGTAAAGGGAGAGTAGACAGGAGACGGAGATACGGGGTTTCGTGAGAGGGTGGGGAATCCGTGGTTTAAGGGGTGGAGACAGGGAAAATGTGCTTGAAGGGACGGTGAGTGGATAGTGAAAAATACTAGGAGGGATTATAGCAGGAAGCAATAACCGAGGGTAAAATGAAAAGGATCGTGAAGGCCGGCGTTAGTCAGGTGGGGGGCGGTGGTCTAGGGGGAAGCGAGTAGGGAAGTGCGGGAATGAAGTACCCCCTTCTGTCCACCCCTTCAGTAACGTCAACTCAATGGATGTTTCTAGAAGGATGCTTGACCCAATGCATCTATTCTACTCCCAGTTTTCGGCTGAGCCTTTGTTTAGTCTTTACACATACCTGTAATTAATTACAAGTCTGTGGTCTCAGTGTATATTCACTTAGTAATTGTGTGTTATTTATGGTAGTTTATCTGTTTTCTTGGTGTATACTACATTCGTTGTTCTTAGATTATGGTTATCCTGTTCCCCGAACTAGATTAATTTGCTTTCAATATTTAAGACTTTTTAATCCACAGTTTTAAATTTCATATGTATGTCTACATGGGCATATCCTACTAACAATTATGCAGCCAGGTTTGTGTTTATCATAGACCTGTAATTAGTTTGACCTCCGTCTGTGGGAAAATTTTGATAATTTCGTGCAAAACTGGACAAAAATACCGGAGCCATTAATAGTCCAAAGAGCAATTGGTAACATAAAGCCCCCTCCGGAACCTTCCCATTATCAAACTAATCTGAATCCATCACTGGATCCACTAAATTCATTTACCTTTTATTTGAAAATGTATAGGCCAATAGCGGATTCGGGGAGGGTTCAAGGGGTTGGACCCACAGATCAAGAACTTTTAAATAACCTAGTTTAAGTCTGGTGCTACCCCATTTGGGATTTTTTAAAATGAATTTGCAAACTTTGGCAAGAATGGGCAAATGATATAGCCTTAAAGCCCCTCTATATAAAAATATGGATACGCTTCGGCAGTGCTATTTCAGTCAGGTACATTTGTATCTGATATTCCTTCACATGTAACTACACTTACGTACCATGGTAATAGAATTTTAAAAAATATTCATAAGAAATCTCCACTGTATCTCCACGATGTTATTTCATTAAAAAAATTCTAATTATTCTTTTAGAAAAGACAATATAGCAGAAGTCCCAAGGGTAAGAACAACCAGTTATGGATTGTATTCAGTAAGGTATGCTGGAATGAGTTGCCTAACGAGAATTGTGCGCAGTCCGGCATAAGCCAGTTCAAAAGTCTAACTGAAATGGTAACTCATGCAGATAGGGCTCCTGCAGATCTCAAACTTTTTTTCTTTAATTTTCTTTATTTATTTACTTCGATCAGTTCAGTTATGGTCAATTAAGCTCTTATTATTATTGGTATTTTTTGTTTGGCTTATTTAACATTTTGGCTAATGCGTTTGTTAATTTAGTACTTAGTGTTTGAATGTGTCTTGATCCAATTTTGATGTAAGTATGCTAGCTTAGGGCTATATTTACTGTCTTATTTGCGTTTTTGTTTTTGTGTGTGTGTGTCCTATTGCATGCACATACATGTAGTGAATCTTATGTTTTATGTGTATAATATGTGTTGTTTTATTTCATTTATGTCGGTTAAAAGCACTACACAGCTTATTTTTGAATTTACTAAAATCCGACATGAAATAAAGTTTCTTAATCTTAGTCTTAGCAGGGACTTTATACACACTCCCTGGTCTTAGCATGATTTGCGACGTTTTCACTTCGAATTTTGGCGGGGGAAAACTTTTCCGCCACTCTGCCTTCCGGGTTTCGTTAGGAGAAAATGGCGTCTTTCCGTGTTGTGACACGACTTGCTGAAATAGTCATTCAATGTTTTATGTGAACATCTTACAGCTTTCTGTAGTGTTTCATCGAAAACCATAAATATATGATGATAATCTTACATTTTGTGGAAATTGTAAGCGAATAATTACAGTATTTATTTCATATAACCTTCGATAATTTCAGTTGCTTTGCGAGAAAATTCTCCCAAACAAAAATATATATTACATCAGCATCATATTTCTTCAAATGAAATTTATTATCTGACTTCTTTATCCTGAAATTCTTTTTTAAACTTACTAAGTTAAGCAGTATTGGTCAAATTGCATTTCCGCCCTCATTTTATCACTACATGGCAATTCTCTCCCTACTGAATGGGCAATATGAGTGGTTCCTGTTTCACAAAAATCTGTGATAGTAGGTAGATATTTTTCATTAACATCTATATTAGAACAGTGACCTTTGACCTACATTTTGTACTGAACACTTAAATTCTTTTTCATCGAAGCTTGCATCAATGCAAGTTTAATTGAAATCTATGAGGACAAACTTAAGTTGAGTGGCCGAAAGGTAAAATGATTTTTTTACTAAAAAAGACATTGAGACCGTGACCTCAACCTTGACCTGATATCCTCTTATGATAGGTGTCCATGTCAAAATCTGCATGATAAACCAACACTTTAATTTTTAAAGCAATTGATAAATAAATCTTATTTTGATGCGATAAATATTGTTTTAACATGTTAAACGTATCTTTAATGCAATGATTGATATAACTTTTTACTTTATTTGCATTTTAAGGCAAAGTGAAATGTGTCATATACATCTATTTCAATTAAAGTTAAAACTTTTAAGGAGCATTCAATACTTTGTTGAAATTGTATTTAATGTTCAAATCATTATTGAATGTTTGCATGGCAGTTATTATGTAAAAGTAGCAGTTTAATTTTATTATATTTAATGCGTTAAAGTTGCATTAATTGCATGAAAATTATTTAAATGTTTGCATACATTTAACACATTGAAATTTCAGTTATCACATTAAAGAAACATTTAATGCATTTAAGTTGCATTTTATGTGCTAAATGCATTTTTATGACACATTTGGTCAATGAATACCCTTATTTTAAAACAAAACTGCTTTCATTTTACCTATGGTTTCGAGGTTTTACTTATTTTGATGCAGTTTAAATGCATTCAAAATTCTTTTTTTCATAGTCATTAAATATCCATATCTTTAGAAGTTGTTAAGATTTGATCAAGGTAGTTTACAATTTCAAAGTTTATTATATGACATGTATCCAAATGCACAACTTACATGAGAATGGGTGATCTACATTTATGTACATACACGTATATAGCAAAGTCTTGTATATTAACAAAAATATACTATTTAACTACAACAGTTATCTGTCTTGTGTTTATTGTAATATTTATTTAAAATTATCTGTTGTAATAGGCCATAACCATGCACTCTGTTTGAGTTTGTGCTAAGAAAGTTTTGTATGTATAATAAGAATTTATATTTCAAATGCAAATAACCTGATATTAAAATCTTATCTCATTTTGTAGATCAACCAACAATAGCCAAAATGAGCAAGAGTAGAAATGCCAAGAAAATGGATGTTACCCCTTCTCAATCTAATCCTGAACCAGTGAGTTGATATGTTGTTTGTCAAACTTTGTTTTTATTTTCTGTCACCAAATTGAGTCCCGATCTTTAAGAATACCAAGGAAAAACTTGCTTCATTTAATGAAATACTGGTATTTCAAAATGCGGTTGTAAATATAACAGCTTTAACCAAGTTACTTTTTGATCAGCAGTAATTTATATTATGCCATTATAATTCATGTAATTTAGGTATCAGAGCAAGTAGCTGAGACTGGTAATACTACTGGTCACCAAGTGGAAAATGAAACTAAAAGTAGACGTACAAAGAGGCCTCGAAAAGTTTTTTCACCTGATGATATTGAGGAAGAGGCGAGGTCAAGAAGAAAACAGAAAAAACCTAAGCGTTTCCCTTTTTCCTCATCAGCACCAAACAGACCACATGATATCCTGCCTAATGGTATATTAAAATCAAGTCCAGCGCTGTTCATTATCAGTTCATATTTCTTGCACATATACTGTTGGAGAAAAAGTTAAGCATAATAAACCAGGGCTTTATTGATGATGCTGCGAAACCGTAACTAACTTCAGTTTGTGTGCTTAGGTCTCCTAAAAAATTGCATAAGGAGTAATAGAGTGAAAATGCATTATTATACCTTCATAGAGACTGAGACTAGCTGGTTTGTTTTTTGGGGGGGGAGGGCTACTTAAAAGAAAAAAAAATTATTGGCCTTTCCAGCCTGTTCCACCTTGTTATCTTTTTTTGGGGGGTGTGCATAAAATATAGCAATAAAAATTAAGTTGGCCTTTAAAGTAGATTTATAGCAGAGCTTGTCAACAACAAAGAATGACAAGATAGTATAAATAAAGACTCCTTATAAAGTCTAGAGTTAGTAAAGATGTTGTATGAAAGTTTTGTATTACGACACTGATTTATTATTTACTTTTGTTATGTTTTTTTTTTTTATTTTAAGGGGAGCCATTCAGCTGTGAATTATGTAAATCCAGATATGTAGTCAACACTAACATGAAGAAAACTCTGAAAAACAAGCGCTCTAAGAACACACCAGTGCCGAAACAGGTGTTTGATCAGAACAGTGGGAAATATCTAGTATTATGCAATGCTTGTGGTAGGTGTATGAAATGATGTTTATAGATCATAGATTATTATACCCTCTGCACACACAATAAGAGTGCAGTGACTTTACATATATCTGATTAATGGATGAAGCTTAGAAGTGAAGAGATATACGAGACTACCCCAAGCACTTTCGTTACTCAAGTCAAATTTTTATATCAAAATTTTGTCAGGGCAGTACACTGATAGACATGTTTTTTGTTCCTTTCGTTATAATCACAACATTAGATATTACATAGAAGTTTTTTTTTAAAGTCATATTGTTAACTTTTTTTGTTGTCTTCTAATTTTCTATATTTTCACGGTGAACAAATAAGCACTGGTTTTTAACGCTATGAGAAACTTAGTCAATCTCAAAAGCGGTAAAATTTTTACCTGCTACTGTGAAAATATTGTTTGTTGGGTACCAATTTTAATGGGTTTGGTTAACAACGAAAAATTTGTTCCGAACGAAAAGGAAGTTTCTCATTCGTTTATTTGATAAAGTTTCAAATCCACAAATTCAAGAATCCTGAACTGATCATTTTTCCCATAACCACGAAAATTGGTACGCATGATTAACAGTACCTTCACAGTAATATATTTATTTGACGAATTGACAAAATCTGTGAATAAGCAAACATGAAAAATAAACATATTTTCAGAATAGATATTGAGAAATTATATTTTCATGAACTGTTATGACAATCTGGGGAGAAAATAAAAGTTAACAAATACTTGCTACAGTAGTAATTTTTCCAACATCAAGAACTAATGTATTTTATAATGATTAAAATATTAAACAGCACAAGCTATGACAAAGCAGTACAGACCTAAAGCAGATAAACCAGGACCATCTGATGAGGAAAAAGAAAAACACATTCAGGAAGCTGCCAAATGGGCCAAGAATATCGCTGAGAAATTTGACTTACCCAATGGTAGGAAATCTTTTAACTCTAATATGTGATAGTTACAGTAAAACCTGTCTAAATTCAACCCTCAATGAACCAAAAACCTTTTCAAAATCAAACTTGAATGGCAATTTTTTTGCTTTTAAGTAGAAGTGTTTGTAAGAATCATGCATGCAAATTCTGTATTATGTGATACACCACCCCCCCCAAAATGGCTTCATATTTTTGTTTTTGTTATTAAGTTGCATTATGGGTGTATATTATGAAATGCATATATACAATATAGGTACATTGTCGAAAATTATTGAAGATATGTGATGAGGCGACGGAACGGGTAGGAAATGCGAGGCTCTGCCGAGCTATTTCCCCCGTTCCAAGCCGAATACACATATCTTCAATAATTTTCGAGAATGTACCTATATTATTTTTATCCTGTTATATTAATAGTTTTGTGCGTGTGTACATTTTTAAAATAAAATTTTAAAATGCATATCCCCTGAGGAGCCCCGATCATTAAACCCAAAGAAAAAAATTAATACGCATGGCGCATGACTCAGTAAACATTCAAATTCAATCCGCACCATCCGTCAAAGCTGTTTGAAGAAAATAAGCAATGTATCAAAATTTATTTAATTCCAAGAGACAAATAAGTAAAATGAACAATAAATACAAATATTTTGGATGTTGTAAAGTCGATTATAAGAACATTAAAGTTTTGAATTTCGCGAGGAAGGTGGAAGCTGACTTGTTTCTGTTTGGTATATGGCAGTAGAGTTCAGGGGTGAAATTTGTGCACTAGTTTCTTTGGGATTTGAAATATTTGTTTGAGATTTTTGAAGAAGAGGAGGCAGTTGTATGGGCAGATCTATAATGTAGTGTTCCTCTGATTCATTATCTTGGGGTTTAGGCAGTATTAAATCCAAGACCATAACAGTTTCCTGGTCATTTGTCTGTTCAAGAGTTTTATCATATTGTAATGCTTCAATTTCTTGAAGTGGGGACCAGTTTATGTTAAATTGTGACGGACTCTCTGGCTCGGAGTCCGACATGACTGAAATGACAGGGGAAGTCGTCTGCAAACTGATAATGAATCAAATCTGAATGAGATTTGGGATTTGCCATATATATGACGGTGAAAAAAATACAAAATACAGAAACTCTTTTATTTCATTCAGATGAAAAGGAAACAAAACAGCAAAAAAAGATTAACCAGATAAGCAATTGCAATTTGTTTATATCGTATCTATGGTGGTGGCCATGATTAATTTACGTATACCAGAAAAAAGTAGTTCCGCCCATCACGTGAGTGGGAGGAGCCAGAAAGTCGATAACCTGCTAATGTACGGATACAGCAAAAAAATAACCGTATACCTTTATTCGTTTAACAAATAACCTCACTGCAGGATAAAATTATTTATTCCAATCTATATTATTTAGGAAATAATTCAATTTTAAAATCCAATAGTTTCTATTTTATTTCAGTCATTTACAGAGTTATCTCCCATAATTTTGAATTCTACAATACATTATATATAATTTTCATCTCCTTAGACCTTAGGTGATATGAAAAGCCACTTGTTACTTTCTGTTTACTGTAACAGTTTAAACAAAATATCAAAAATTAAAATATGCAGGCTTTCCAACCATGCATCACATTTTGCATGATTTTTATCTGGAGTGCTACACAAATACATATACTAAACCAAACACCTGTCTAAACCATACCAATTTTAAAGTCCAAAAGGGGTTCAGTTTAGACAGGTTTCACTGTTTATTGATGGCATATAGAAAATCACAGAAGTAGTTTACTTGAAAAATGATTAATAATTTTCTACGATTAAAATTACAATATGAGATACTGTAAACATTTAAATATAATATACATGTAAATATTAGATAGATTATTTTTTTTATTGATAAATGTCTTTTTCATGATAATATGTATGTATACTGTAAAAGTGTATAGAAACAGGGGTAGATCCAGAAGGGGGCAAGGGAGCACATGCCCCCTGGCTGTTGTCACAAAAAAAACTATTTTGTAGTAAAAGTTTAACTATTAGAGTGACTCTTAATCTATTGATTTTGTCTATTGTCAACTATATCTTTTGACACCTCTAGACTAATTATGACGGCCATTTATGTAGTATAGACTACAATTTGTTTTACGAGACACCCCCTTCAGGTAAAAATGAATCAAATTTTGTGAATGGAATCAAATATATAATATACAAATATGAAATACTACATCTAGTGATCAATCAAAGATCTTTATCTTCAGGTCTACTGCTTCCTCTCCTGAAAATTCACCTGCAAAATGTAGAAAATCACAAGATTGGCCTGATGAAGAAAAAATTTCTAGATACTGCTTTGATATTGGACAATTCATAGCCAAGAAAATTGATCTGCTAACACATGTTTACCAACTAGATGCTTCATTTACATTTCCTTCTTCCAAGTTTAGTGATTGCAACAGGTCCTTTCAATATAGCTGGTTTAGCCCATTATATCTCATATTTATTTAGTATTTAGATATCTCATATTATTTACTGGTATCGAATATCTTAAATAAATCAACATACATGATATCTTTATTCATAGATTTTACATGTATATAAGATATCTGATGTTATTTAAAATATCTTATATATTAAATAAGGTTTCTGATATATTATATGATATATAAAATATGGAATAAATATGAAAAGAGCTTGCTATAGATAATTGATGTTCTTACTATAAATTTGATAAAGAACAACAATAGTTTTATTACTTTCAGCTGTACATTTGTACTGTCCAGTATTTAAGAGAACTATGTGTGGTTGTTTACAGAACTATATTGAAGAAAGCGGTAAGTACATGTACTGGCATTTATCCCCTAAGGCAAAGTGTTACTAACAGTAATGATCATTATTTGAACATTTGTATCAGATTCATTATAATGGTGACTTCTATGTGATGATCTGTCAGTTTTTTTTTTAATTTTATAGGGTATGTTGTCCCATATGTACTTGTTTGTATCACCTTAACTTTTTTATTTGTCAAATTTCCTGGAGTTATGGAACTTAGTTTTTTTCTTGAGTATAACTTGAAAATCTTGTAAGATTAAAAAGGAATCATTTACTTTTGTGGATACTTTGGGTAAATCTTGTCTACATTTAGTACATGTATCACAATTGATTTTTTTATTTATTTGCATGACTTTAATTTATAAAGTAAATAAATGCATGTCTAAAGGGTTATAAAACTAACAGAATATGACTGTGTAATGAAAAAAATAGGTAACACATGAGTTTGGTTTGTCCTATCTCTTCCAATAAATTTTGAACAGATCAGCTCTTAAGGCTTAAACAAATACATGGTACAGGGCCTGGAGCACATTCTAACCAAAATAAATTTCAGTAAGCACAGTGCTAAAATAAAGAATGCTACATGTATATTGGGAGAACACTGTCTAATGTCAGGAATAATGAGGAATGCAATATAAACTATTTATGCATTTTTTATCTCATAGGTGGTGAAGTTGAGAAACAGAAAAGAGTTTCACAATTGAGTGCAATGGCTGCTGAGGCAAGAAGACTAAGTGCACTGAAATGTTACGACTTAAATGATGCAAGTCGAAGTCTGGAGAAAATTAACCAGGACAGTGCTGAAGAAACCCAGGATAGTTCTAATAACTCAGAAGATCAAAGCCCTTCCAAGAAAAAGGTCAAGCAAAGGTAATTGATTTTATTCAAGAAATGTTCCTTCATTTACCTGTTGATGGGATCTATGTACATGAAACATTTAGAATAAATAGATTTATCAGCAATTTTATCTTTGTCCATTTTTCTTTTTGCATTTTCTCAGGCTACTGTCATGATATTGAAAAATATGGACAATTTCCTTTGACATTGACAACGTGGCCTCAAATTGACTGTGAAAGTGCTGATAAACAGAATAATTACAGTTTTGAAACATCTCAACAGAACATCATATCTCATCCTATCTGACTCACTTGTGATAATTATATCTCATCATATCTGACTCACTGGTGATAATTATAAAATTACATCCTATCTGGCTCACTGGTAATAATTAAGATATCTCATCCTATCTGACTCACTGGTGATAATTATAATATCTCATCCTATCTGACTCAATGGGGATAATTATAATATCACATCCTATCTGGCTCACTGTTAATAATTAAGATATCTCATCCTATCTGGCTCACTGGTGATAATTATAATATCACATCCTATCTGACTCACTTGGGATAATTATCATATCACATCCTATCTGGCTCTCTGGTGATAATTTCTGTCCCCTTTGTATTAGTTAAGACACTGTACTCATCAATGTATGATGATACTTTATTGAATTGAATGATTCCACCCTAGTGTGAATAGTTTTTGACAGGACATCTTTGTGATTTGTGCATTGGAACTGCATTATTGTTGCTAGACTATTACCAGATCATACTCAACTGCAATATGATTGGTGCATCTGATGTCACTCCCTATTCATATGGGAGTTCATATAGGGTATGTAAGTCTCGTCACGTGACCCCATTGTTTCACGAGACTAGGTCCTAGTCTACCATTCAAATGCATGGAGATTGGCTATTTGTAAAGCATTGAGTTCATTATCAAAAGCAAAACATCAGTCTGTATGAAAATACTGCTTAAAAATTACACATCATAAAAATGTAAAGAAAAACATAAAATAGGAGATTTTGCATTGTAATACAGCGTTTTGAGAACCTCAAAGTAAACAATAAGATGCAGATCGGTCGTCGGATAACAATAGTTCTACAACGGAAATTACGGAAAGGAAAATGAAACTAGAACGACACGTACAAACCTATTGCTAGTGCTTTAGTTTTTTGTACATTGTGTATGTAGTTCAGTTTTATCTCCTGTGTTTGTGTTCAGGCCATGTTTTAGGATTTTGACGTACAAAATTTATTCAAATTATCCCACTGCTAAAGCTTTGGTATTTTTTTTTTGCTGATATGTGTCTTCTCTAGACACCTTTTTTGGGGATTAAATTTTACCAAATATAAATTTTTTTTTTACAAATTCCATGAAAACTGATCATTTAAATATTAATGAATATTGATTCTCCATCAAATTATGACTACAGGCAATTCATTTATGCCTGTGCAATCATCTTTCCATGTGTATAAAATATCTAACACAAAAAAAACATGTTCTAAAATGTTTTTTTTCTGTTTTAGCAAAGGTGCTGTCATAGGACTTGGTAATGGTCACAAAAAGTCAGAGAAGTTTGCCATGTTTGTTTTAGGGAAAAGGGAATACCTGAAAAAGCAACTAAAGCTGTGTGAGAGAGCAGTGCAGAAAATTCTCTTCTACTCAAATAACTTCTTGCATAAACGCCTTGTGACTGAAGAGGTATGATTAACTTAATTTTATCCATAATTAGTAGAAAAAATGGGGTTCCGTTGTACGGGACATCTTGGAATTACCAGATGAAGATCCAGTAAAGATGAGTGCATGTGAGCTTGTACAATGATTGTCTTAACTTGAAAATGCCTGTTTATAGGAGAATATATTCTCCATTATATAGATGAAGTAGAAAGTTTCCATTTTTTATAGACAATTACATTGTTTTTATACAATAAACATTGTTTTTAAAACACTCTTTAGACAATTGCTTGTGTTAAGGTAGCAAGTTTTAGGAGAGTTATTCTTAAATTGAAAATGGGAAATGTTAGTAGTTCATGTATAAACAACCATTTAATGATATGAATATATTTTTCTTTACCCTCCTAGATCTTTTTATACCGACTTTTCTGACATGTATTTAATGCATGTTTTCTGTTAGTATATTTCTGAGTTTTTGGTACCTGATTTTTAAATGGATCAGTAATTTATGTGCTATCTTTATTACAGAAGCGCTGCCGCGTTAGACCAGTGAAAGGAAAAGCTCGTCTTGGGTTACTTCAGTCATTTAATGACATTGCTAAGAAGAGATGTTGTGTTGACAACTGTGTTATGGTAAATACTCGCCACTATATAGATAAGTATGAGAATTGTTATACCTGCAGGATTTTTTTCATTGAAAGGTTTATTTTGGGCTGTTTCAGTAAAATGTGAGGGACAGGGGAAAGGCTCTTTTATTCTTTGTATTTAGGTGGGTGTTCAGGTCTCCATACAAAATATAAAGTTTAATACAAAACATCAATAGAACTTCTATAGGTGCTTCCTTGGTGAAAAGGTGCCTTCTCCGGATACTTCATATCTTTTAATGGTACAGCCATTATTAAGGACCTTTCTTTTATATCTATAAAAATTCAAAAGACCTCTGATTTGTTTTGACAAATATTAATTGATCTTTTTTTATGTTTCGATTAAAAGGAATATTATATAAAGTTAGTTAGATTTCATGTGACTATTGTTGACATTTCAGATGGCCCTTACCCATAGATCACTGTTAGAGGAGTGGAGGAGAAGGTCACAGGAAGGACAAGCAGAAGCAAGAAAGGTCATCGCTGAAATGTTGACACCCTCAGGTAAACTTCTATGCTCCAGAAGAAAGTTAAACAAAAGAGAATTCTGAAAATGGTGAATGAAGATCAGGGATCTGATATACTATGGGTAAAACAATTAGCAAGATGATGGAAGTGGGATTTGTGGCAAGCAAACTTCCACAATATCATGATACATTGTATTACAACGTAACATGTGAAAGGTCAAACTAAGATTTCATAGTAAAAGTCAAACTAAGATTTCATAGTAAAAGTCATACTAAGATTTGATACCAGACAGCAACAAGACTTAAAAAAGTCAAACTAAGATTTCATAGTAAAAGTCAAACTAAGATTTCATAGTAAAAGTCATACTAAGATTTGATACCAGACAGCAACAAGACTTAAAAAAGTCAAACTAAGATTTCATAGTAAAAGTCAAACTAAGATTTCATAGTAAAAGTCAAACTAAGATTTGATACCAGACAGCAACAAGACTTAAAAAAGTCAAACTAAGATTTCATAGTAAAAGTCAAACTAAGATTTCATAGTAAAAGTCATACTAAGATTTGATACCAGACAGCAACAAGACTTAAAAAAGTCAAACTAAGATTTCATAGTAAAAGTCAAACTAAGATTTGATTGTACCAAGTAGCAAAAAGACTTATTAGAAATGAATTTTTGTTTATTTGGGAGCCATTCAGGTTTCAACTGTCTGATATTATACAAGGTTATTTTCTCCTGTCATAAAAAGAATAGTTTTCTCAGAAATGTTGATATTTGTCAGCTAAATGTTATATTTCTACAGATATAGAAAATTATAATCATGTATCATGCCTGTCTTAACTGTACACAAGGATTATATATACATTTACAGATATTGAAATCCATGGTAAATTGATATCAAAAGTTGTGGTCACAACATTTACATGGAAACATGAATTAAATACCTATAGATTCCTCAGACTTTGTTTTCAATGGCTTTATGACCAAGATTGACCCTATCAAACTTGGACGTACTGGCTAGGTACACTATTTACATTTCCTCGCTAAATGAAGTTTTTTTTTACAGCTAATGCCAGAAAGAACTGTTACACATTTGTGACTGCTGTTACGGGATGTTCACGGACCACAGTGGTTCAGGTTAATCAACAAATGGTCCAATCAGGAGGTTGGATTGAACCTCCAATTCATGGTCTTAAAATGTTACATGCCAAAAAGAAAGTGAAGGAAAAGGATACTTTCCTTAAAGGTATGATGTCCCAGTCATAACTTTGCAATATTGTACATCTGATTGTCTCAGAGTATTTTGAGATCATATAAAACAGATATCCAATCAACCTTTTATTTTAAAAGAGAAATGAAGTTTTAATTTAAATGACCACTTACATGTAAATCAACTTCCATTGTTATACATCTTTTTATTAAGTAGATGATGTTGTACTACATTCAGTTATGATAATACTTTAGATTCTTTCAAATATGAGTGTTCCAACTTTTGGCAGGGGGCTTCTTATACCCCATCATCACTATCTTTTACTGTAAAAACCATTAAAATACACTAAATCTGATAGCATGATCGCTTAATAAGTACTGTTTCATGAGTCCATAAAACACTTCTCTGGCCCATGAAATACCTCATGCCTACAGTATACTTCTCAGCTACTTGTATTGATTAGTGTGTATTGCCAATTTTTTTTATATATTTCTAAAAATGTAATTAAAATAAACAAACCATGTTGAAGTTAGTGCAAATGAGTATGTGCAGCTATAGGAATTTTACAGATACATGTAAATTAAAATCTGAGAAACCTGTCATGTATTTGTAAGAATCTGATGTTTTATTAAAAGAGTTGACAGGACACACATTTATGACATGATGCACTTCATTGAAAATATGATTCAGTTACTACTTTTACTCACCAATAAATCATCTAAAATGAAACAATTCATTCATAAGAAAGTAGACTTGGGGTAAGGGACAAGTCATTGGAACGTTTGTATTCACCATTTACATCTATCTCTTGCAAGCAATGGATGGATTTCATTCTGTTTCAAGGGAAAGCTTGAAAAGCTTTGGTGAAATTGAATATGATACAAACATATCACTGATTTCAAGAGTTATGTCCCTTACCCTAGGTCTTCCTCCTTAAATTCTTATTTATTAAAGTTATATTATATTGTTTTTGATTCTCTGAAAGACCATCAACAAAAGAAGACCAAGAGAAAAGCAACTAAGAGTAGTTCTTCACAAAGTTCCACTACTGATATGGACCCCTCTGAGACTGTGGTAATAAATGATGGAAATAGCTCTTGTACCATTGTGATAACTGATGAAGATAACTCAACTGTAAGTTGAATCTTTCAAGTAGGTCAGACACCTCTATTATAAATAATGGAAACAGAAAATTATCTAAGATTAAGGCTTATTAAATAGGTTTACTAAAAATGTCAGATAAATATTGATTCTTGAACATCATGACTATATACATGTACTTATGCGTTGTATTGAGGTTCACCTGTTGAAGGCAAATAGTAGTCAGTTACTGTCACAATTTAGTTTTTATGCTCCTCCCTTTGTGGAGTTGGGTCAATGGTGATTTTTGTGTCCATCTGACATTAATTTCATTGGTAACAGTTTTCTCTGTAACTAACTTCTTCATCCACACAGTTTTGACGGAAGCTTTATGTAGGTATGCCATATTGTAGGCTGTAATTTCAGGCTGAAGCAACATCAACTTTCTGTTTGATGACTTGTATACATATTTACCATATAATTACTTTGGTGGGGAGTTAAAGAGGTTATACTTTTGTGAGCTTTGCTTACAGTTTACCTCTCTTTTGATGGAACTTTATATTGTATACTGCTATTTATCTTTTTATCTGTCTGCCTGCCTGTCTGTCAGTCTGTACACACATATAACTTATCTTGAAAAAGGCTTGAGGGATTTAAATAAATTGTTCTTGATTTTGCAAGACATTGTTCACTGAAACCTGAAAATTGTTGGATGGTAAACAATACACCTGTATGCATTTTTTTCAGGTGAATAGTCAGAAGAGTAAATTACAAATATTGCAAGAACAACTAAGTCAACAACAGGAACAACTTCATCAACAACAACAATTACAACAACAGTTATTACAGCAAACATTATCCTCCAATAGCCAAACAGATGTTAGTATAATTTAAATTATCATTTTGTTAACTTATTGAGCAATGACTTGGTACACTTTGGGAATTTTGTTATTTTTTGTCATAGAATATTTGTTATAATTAAACAAGACTTCTTTTCATTTTTTACCGAATTCAACTCACCCAAATCAGTTTATATAATGATGAATGTCAGTCAGCCAGGGAGAGTATTTTTGTTATATTTTGGTGGGCAACTTCAGTATGGGATCCCATATCGTGGGATGTGATTTTAGGTCAGTCATATTTCTACTTCTTGTTCACTTACTGTTTTTTTGTTTTTGTTTTTTGTTTTGGTTCTATTTTTAGCTCACCTAGCTTAAGGCTATGTGAGCTATTGCCATCACTTGGCGTCTGTTGTCATTAACAATTTTTCAAAACTCTTCTTCTCTGACACTGCTTGACCTATTGGAATCACACATGGTATAAATGTTTTTTGGGGTATAGAACTGATGTGGGGATTTTTGATCCGTTGAAAAACATGGCCGCCGTTACTAAAAATAGAACATAGGTATCAGACAGTAGTTTCCTTATTATTAGAAATACAAAAGTCTCCAGGGGTAAAAGTTGTCAAGCAACTCCTTGTAATGCCCTGCAAAGGGCAAAAATGACAGGGTTTTTTTTGTTTTTTTTGTACAGTTTTCAGCCAGTATATAGAAAACTTTGATAGATAGAAAGAAACTTTCAATTGCTGAAATGATTCTTATGATAAGTCCTGCCAAAGTCTTCATGAGTCAAAATTGTTAAGTTTTATTTATTACCTTTGAAAGGCAAAACTCAACCAGATGAGTGATTCAGGCTCCTGGGAGCCTCTTGTTTATTTTATAGCTTTCAGTAGTAAAGTGTACTTGATTAGGAACACTGATGAGCATTTTATTCTTCATTTGTAATAAGACGAATTCCTCATGAAAAGGCATTCCATCACTTTTGTCCCCAAAATTCTTATTTAGGTTAAATTATTGTTTTGGTTTTCATTATGTTAATCATTTTTATCAACAAAATAAACAAAAAATATCCTCTTGGTCTATATACATGTACATACATGGTAAAAATATCCTCTTGGTCAGTGTTTATTTTGTAAAAATATTTGTTTGGTCATTTGATGTATGTGTATTGTCTGGAACATAACCACTGTTTTTAATTTCCTATTACCTGTAAAGTATATTTGATTTTAGTGCAGCTGAAGTCTTAAATACTTTTATATTTTCAGAACATTTCTCTTCTACAACAAGTCAACAACCAACTGAACATACAAATTCAGAACACCCAAAGAGGATTACAACAGACACTGCATAGTATGGGCTTGCTAGTGTCTTCAGATACTTCTTCAAATCAAGATAAAACAGCAGGGTCTTCTTCCATTGGAGGAACTAAGAACATACCCCAGGCCAAAACTTTTCCAATTAAAACTTATTTTCAACCTGAAAGTACCATCAGTGGAACAACTTTCCCTGTATCATCTGTAAATGTTTCTAGTTCAATTAATGTTTCACAAGGAAATCAAATGATGGTTAATTCTTCAAATTATCCATGGGAAATAATACAGCAGGTTCCTGTGGTTCAGAATTCATCCCAAATCATTCAACTTCCTCAGCAAGTGTTCACTAGCCAGCAACAGACAGTACAGCCAACTCAGCAAGTTTTTCAGATACCAGCAGGCCAGGTTGTAGGATCACAGCCTTTAGTTCGACCTCAAATTGTTCAGACTCCTCAACAAATAGTTGTAATGCAACAACCAAATTATGGTATTAACTCCACACGGTCAAACTCAAATATTATTCAGCTACAACAAGGTGTTTCTACGACAACACCAAAAGTAGTTGCAGTTGGAAAAGAGGGTGAAAATGTAGTATACACTGTGACTATACCAAATTCACAACCAGAACAGCAAATTGTTCAGTTGCCATTTGTAGGGGAAAACAGAACAGTTGTTTTACCTGAATCACAAAACCAGAATGTTCAAGTCAGTAATCTGCCATCAGGTCAACATGGTAATAGAATGGCAGAAGCTTTGTCTAGAATGGAAGTTGTTGAAATGTGCTTGACTCAAGTTGAACCAAAAAGAAAAAATGCAGACAACCAAATGATGTTACAGAAAGTTCCATTTGTTACGTCTACAACTACTGAAACCCAAAGCATTGTTTCTGACCCAGCAGCAATAGAAAATTTTAACCTGGAACCTGTTACATTGTCAAAGATTGTTCAAGGAAATATAAAGCAGAAGAATAAACAGAAAAGTACTACAAAATCTCAAACCAAAAGACAAACCACTAAAAATAAACAAAATGCAATGACTGTTAAAAGTGTACATCCTTCAAATATGGCAGTCACCAATGATAGAGCAAGTTTTAACAATAAATCATCTATTATTTCTCTTCCTAAGTCAAATTCATTAGAAAACATACAATTTACTGCTGTGGATATTAATAAACCCCAAACAGAATTAAGTTCTGTACCTGTTTCTACACAGCATAGGATAGGTGAGAGAAATGATACTTTAACAAATGGACCAAAGGACAAACAATCTAACAGCTTAGACCAATCTAGTTTGCAAGTAGATTCAACCTTGACCGCAGAACACATGAGGTTTTCTCTACCTCTCAGTGAAGTCATAACAATGTACTCCTCCCAAGGGGATAAAATTTCCTCAGAGGATAACAGCCAGCATCTACAGCTTAGTCTACAAATCAACAAAGTCCCAGGGTCTTCTGGAGATGCTGTGCATGTAAACACTGTTGACCTAGGTTCAATTGTTATCATGGATAATGAACAAAACACTCCTCAAAATATTCCAAAGACTGTCCTTGACCAGTTTGAAAGCTTTACCAAAGGTCAAAGGTCAAGGCGAGAAAGTTTTTCTACAGAACAACAACTTGTCATTGATGAGGATACAATGTCATTGTCAGGTGATGGTCATGTGACTGACACTGATGAGGAAGTACAGGATATTTTACAATCAGGAGATGGACTTAAAAAAAGACCAAGGTCTAGTAAAAATCAGGCTTCTCTTCTGATGAAAAAATCAGACACTCGCCCTTTTCTTCCAAATGTTGAAAGAAGTGACACTGTAATAATTGATGACTCAAGGTTACATGTCTCAACTGAACAAATGCAAATTTCTCATGATATGGAAAGGTCAGACACTATCAGACTACCAGAGGAAAAAGAGCCATCAATGACAATTTCACTTCCAATTAAAAAACAAAAAGTGAGGAATAAAGGAAAGGATAAAAAGCAAACACAACAAACTGTTACAACTGATTCTGGTAACCATTCAGGAAATATGGAAGGAACCAGTCAAAACATGGGAAATCAGATTATTTTGGGTGGAAACATGCCTTCTGTTGATAAAGCATGGCTACATAAGTTAATGAATAGTAATAATTTAAAACTTTCATAAGTTGGATTTTCAGTAAAGGGTAATTACAGAAAACATCAGAAAAATGTAAGAAATTTTAAGGTATTAACTTATAGACAAGTAATAATTTTGTGTATTGGGCAATTTTAGGATCAGCGTTTGATTAAGTCTACATAGTGCCTTTTTACTTAATGTCAACACAAAATTATAGCAAATTAAAATCACAATTTCATAAGGGAGAGCCCTGGTCACTCTGTGGGTCTCACTGGATTTGCCTGTTATATAGTTTACTACTTTTCAATTGCAAAAGTACAATATTTTAGATGTATTGGTTTTTAATTTGTGGTTATAAAGTTTCATTATTTATCGCAAATAATAAGTTTGTGGTGTTTTAGATTTTATCAATTTTGTGAAAACACTCTAATGAAAAACTTGATATCGAAGGCAAAATAATGAAAAACTTGATATCGAAGGCAAAATGATGAAAAACTTGATATCGAAGGCAAAATAATGAAAAACTTGATATCGAAGTTGCCTTAACTGCTGAGGAACTGAGGAACACTATAACTTTACCAGTATAATACAATTAATTGTTTTGTTGAGATTTGTTATCTTGTTTTATTTCTGTTTAATAAAAAATATGAATATCTGTTTTTCATGTTAATTTTACCTATATCTTTTCTGAGATATATGAAGAGAAAAAAATACAATAAGACATTACAAAGACAGTACATTAACAACATCTGTCCTCCAATACTCCGTAGTATTTTAAACAGCTTGGGGTAGCTTAACTAGTTTCTCTTCTGACAGATTTTTTGTTTCTATCATTTGTATTCCTCTGTTATACATACAGATAAGTAAGTGCCTATCAAAGATATTTTCATCAGGTGAATGAATCATTCATAAGAATGATCTCAATTTGGTATGCTGCATCACTATTTGTTTGCAATGACTTTAAACAAATGCAATTGTAAATCACTTCTGATACAGGGCTCAGTGAATTTTGCTGAGTAATAAAATCCACCAGTACAAGGAGATGTTGCCCATATATTTAGGTTGTCATTCTAGAAGTTCTACAGTTGTTGCCATAATGTTCTCAACCAATATGGAGTGTTCATTTCAAATATGAACCAAAAAAGCCATAAATGTTCTACCTCTCTCATTAGACTCAACATTCAATCAGCATCATGATGGGTCACTCATGAGAAGCAGAAAATGCATACCCTTCTGTGGCACCCAAGTTTATATTGGGATTAGTGCTGCTTGTTCAATCTTCTGTGTGTACTTGTTAGATCTCTTGTGAAGTATAATTTGGTTTCTTTATTGTCCTTTAGGAGTTTCTAATGTTTTGTTCAAAAGATCAGAGTTTAGAAAACAGATCTTTATTTTTGTTACTATAATATCAAAACAAAACATGAATTTTAAGCAACAAATTAACAAAGTAAGGGGATGATCACTTGATTTTGAGGGGAAAAGGGAAGGAGGTTTTGAAAAACTTTTTAAATAAATATTTTTGCTCAGACTTTTTTGAAAATACATGTGATTATTTTTATCTAGATGATACGGGAAAAATATTTTGATCTAAACAGCTTTTTACATATATATGAAAATAAATATTTTAATCCTAAGAAATCTCCCAAGCCCTCCCCTCAATATTAATTGGTCATCCCCAAAACCATTTACATTTTCATAACATGCAGTCACATTACTTGTTAACCAAGTCATTCTCACAAGCCATTTTATACAAAATGATGAATAAATCTTGAACGATACATTTATTATTAAGTGGCATTCTTTTTAAGAATCATGCAATGTCTGTAAAACGTGATACACCTAAAAAAAAAAGGCTACATTTTTTTTATTTTTGATATTAATTTGCTTTATAGGTCTATATGATGAAGTGTATAATGAGTCATTCCAATCTGTCTGCTCTGAGGAGATAATCCACATGGAAAATCCAATAGTATCTACTGTATTTTAGTGTCATTCACAGAGATATCTCCCTTAATTTTGAATTCTATAGTACATTCTATATAGTTCTATATAATATGGAGGCTATTCAAACATGAATCACATTTTGCATGATTCTTATGTGGAGTGCTACTTAATATTTTACTGAAGAAGCATGCTGAATCATGTAGTAATCCAGTTGACTTGTATCATTGATAATTTCAGTAATTTTTAATTCATATTTTTTCATATTTGTCTGTCTGCAGTCTGTTTCAACAAAATACAAAAGTGTATCTCCCATTGAGCTATAAAAATTTACAATCATTAGCTTACAGCTTGTTAAATACCACTCTGTAAGAATCCGGCAAGGAGTGAAAATCCATCATTTTGAAAGTTTAATTTGAATATTTGCAACATCAGATTTAAGAAAAAAGACAAGATTTTTCATATCATTTTGTTGATTAAGTTATAGTTTCATTGAAATGCACCGAAAATGAACATTCCAAGGACAGAAAACCCTGTCAAAAACCTCATTTTTCCAACATTCCATTGAAAAATTTCTGAACAAAGCCAATAATGCAGAGATCAAATAATGGTCTTCTCATATAAAGAAATCACCCTTAAGTGAAATCATATTATCAGGTCAGTTTACAGCAAGCTACACAAAAATTTACTGGTACATAAATTACCGGTATATCTTATTCCTCTTACAACAATCTTTTTATTTAAGTAGTACCGATAATACATTTTTCTCCCATTCTAAGCTAGTGATAAAAAATGCATGTGACTTTTTAACCACCAGACAGTGATTAAATTTCTGGGACAGTTTTCCTACCATTTCATATTTCAGAGTTTTCTACAGATTTCATGGGAGAAACAGATTCTCCCTCAATGTTCTCGTGGATTACAAGATTTCACAAGAAAAAAAATTTGTTACAGACCATAGAAATATAAATAGAATAGATGCCAAATCATTGTAAGGAAGATGTAACATCACAAAAATTACACTCCCTGAGGTCTTACAATGACACCAGTAACTATTTAAACATATCTGCAGATCAAACTTCATATTTTTTTCCATTTGAAAGAATTTCACACAGGATACTTTTGGATGAATTAGGAAGTATGTCCACATCACCATCATGAATTATGTATGTTGTACATGAAAGTAATTTTCTTCTAAAATGACTGCAAAAAATATGTTAACAATAGTCTACAACCATGTCTTTTCTGCATTATGAAATGGTTCTTCAATTATCTCCCTTATTCATCTGGTTCCCCATCATTTGAATAAGTTCTTTCACAGTCATGTTGCTGTCTTTGGGAACAGATATTAACATTGGAGTATTACCTTGACCAGGAACACTCCCAACAAAAACATGAGATGTATCATCTTCAGTATTGTTACATGATTTGATTGGTGATACTGAAGAGTTATCTTCTCCTGAAACACAGACAATATCTGGTGAATCGTCACTTTCCTGAATATCAGAGTCTTCAACTAACACTGTGGAGGAAATTTGAACTTGTTCATGAATTTGACTAGGTACACTTGTAGAAGTTCTGACAACTTTCTCATCTTGTGAAGGCAATGTCTCAGTTGATGAAGCTGAAAGAGCAGGTGTGCCATCTTGATTCATGGTTAAGAATGGCATCAGCGACAGGTTTTCTGTAGAGGATGCATGTGCTACAGGCGAAACACCAGGATTACCAAAGGTTGTTGGGGTAATATATGTTGCAGCTGTACTTGCTGGGGATTTCTTTATTTTTCCTAATAATGATGTAATTGAAGCAGTAACAGGTGATTTTGGTGAAATCTTCATTTTGGCAGGAGTTGATGGTTTTGGTGAAAGCTTGTCTGGTATTTTAGTGTAATTTGTGGCAAATGAAACTGAAGATCCAACAGTTGCAGTAATTGAAGCCTCTGATGGAGCTGTAGAAACCATACTAGCAACTGGAGGTGGAATAATTGATACCAATGGTGTTCTGCTTCCTCCAGGTGATGAGAGCAAGGATACTAATGGTGCAGTAGTAGACACAGAACTATTAGTCACAGGTAATTGCGACCCAGAACTGCTGAGGGAGAAAACTGGTAAGAGATTAGAACCCTCTCCTTTCGCTAACATTAATACAGGATATGGCTGGGTAGGTTCTGGGGTTGATGATGTTCCAGGAGAAGCCTGTGGCATTAACATGAGACTCTGTAGAAACTCAGGGGGCAAAGCTTTTGATGGTGATGCACCTGTGGTACTACTGGGTATATTTACTCCAGGAGGTATCACTACAGGGACCATGACATACCCTGGTGGGCATCCTGGAGCCTGGAGCTGTGAAGTAACTGGATCAGTAACACCAGTCACAGTTGCTGATTTCATTCGCTTTAATGTTGAAAATGGTTTCATGTCTGTAAAGTCCTCATTATCAATACATTTATTCATATCTGTCAATTCAGTGTCATCAAGATCAAGCTTCATCTTTTTTTTCTTCATTGAAGCCCTAGCCACAGCCTGTCTGATGTTTGAGCCCTTTTTCTTGTACTGAATGACTCTATCTATCAAATTCAAGCTTTTTACTTTAAGGCTACTCTTAGCAATACCACCAACTGTTTCTTCTTCCCTCTCTGCCTCTACTTTGTCAAATATTCTCTCACTGGAACGACTTCCTACCAGACTACCCCATTTCTGAATTTGTTTACATTTGATTTCCTCAGCTTTGGCTCTTCTTTCTGCTCTTATCCTTTCTGTTATAATGAGAAAATATAGAGACAATTACTTTCAGTACTTAAGCATTTAAAGGATATGTACACTGTTAAACTTTGTAAATCAACATACACGTACTTTAATCAATTTGGAATGCACAATGTGTATGATTCTGCTTACTTAAAAATGTGTAAAAAATGAAATATCATTGCTATTTGTTATCCAAAAAATAAAAAAAAATTAGCTTTTTGAATTTTTCTACAGAAGATAATGTATCTTAATGGATATACACATTCAGTTCTAGAAATAAAAATTTTGAGCACTTATTACATAAACTTTATCAAAATTAGACCTATCAATTGTTCATTACATGAAGGATCTAACAACACTTTATTCAACTGTCTGTTCAGATGACTTTCCTGATAAGCCAATTATGATTTCAACTGTCATGATTGTAAAAGCGTTATTTAAAGAGAAAACCGAGGATTCTTTATATAAAAGAGAAAAACCTTTTTTAAATAAAGAAAAACCTAAGGATTTTGAATAGGTCAAATGAACAAAAAGTAGAAAGGAGTGCTGTTAGATCCTACATGTAGGGACCGAATAGAATAATTAATAGGTCTACTTTTTATTGCCAATGTACACAGATAACAGCCCATGATATTAATTATTAATTTCTTATCTATTGTTTGTTTACGATTTGTCTTCATTCTGTTTCTTAAAACTTGGCCTGAACTGGCAAACAAGATGATAAAATACTTCTCTACTACATGTATTATCTTTCTTGTTAAATGATTTACCTGCTTTATTAATATACATGTACATGTATTACCTCTGCCTTTCTCTTGTATAGCTTTTATCTGCATTTGCTTAGCAATCCGTCTCTTTTCAGATATTATTCTTTTCTTCTGAAAATGTCTCATTCTGTATTGACTTGTTCTTTTTTCTTTCCTGAATAAAATAATTATCCTTCCATTTTTTACTTCAGAAGAAAACGCTTGAATGAAATTTGAAAAAAAAAACTGGAAAGTTGCTGGTATTGAAGCAAACAACTATGTCATTTGAAGTAATACAATTCAGTTGGGCTGCTGCTCAATTTTCACTGATGATACAAAGGTCTATTGATACTGATAGAGCATTTCAATACTGCAAATGTATTAATTTTCACTTTTTACTAATTTCCACTATTTTCACCATAGACAAATATTCATCAAAATAGATACTGCAAAAAAGGTTTTTACCAATATAAAATGCCTAACATTTTAAAAACCACAAAAAGCTGATACCAGCAAATATGTTAACTTGACAGAATCTGTGAAAATAAAATGTTTACATTACCTAAATTTGCCCTTCAGGCAACATTTTATATTTACATTATGCTATTGGTATACTCTTACGAGCCACTCACTGGCTCTTGTGTAGAGAGATAATTGAAACATGGCCAGGCAATGGTAATCCCCTTTTTCTAGTGGGATTTCCTTTGCCAATCAACCTTCCAAATATATTTTCAAATGAGTCTGTGATTTGCTAATATACATTTTCATGGTTTGTTGAAGTTTCATTGGCCAGTAGAGTTTTGAATTTATGGACTTCATGCATAAAAATAACAACAAAAGTTTTATGAAATTTAATGCGGTATTTCCTGAGGAGTTGCACGAACAAAAGAGTTAAGAACAGATGGATGGAAGGATAGGGCAAAAATTAGGGAACATAATTATCAGCATTTTGATAATCAATAGTACTCACTTCTCTTTCTGCTTTTTCTGTTGGTTTGTTTTTTTCTTTGGCATGATAATATCATTATCTGAATCAACCATGAACTCATCAAATGTGACCAATTTCTCTTGTTCAGCCTGTTTGTCAAAAAAGTTCTCACTATCAGGCCGTAATAGAGCCAAGAAGGCTGGCCACAAAAACAATGCATCAAATCGCTTCTTTAACTTGACAAATTCTTCTGTATCCCTGAAATCCTTCAATAAATCTTTACGTGGGTGAGTTGGGGTAACAAATGGACCATAATTACGAGGATGTTTTGCATCTAGGAAGGAATTTATTCTCTTAGCATCAACCTCTTCAAGTCTGTCAAGTTTGGTGTCCAAGTTCAGTCTTGATGTTATATTCCTTGCCTGTATAACAGGCTTCACACGTTTACTAAGAACAGCATCTTTCTCACAATAGAAATATGGATTGTAAAGCTCAGCAGCACGAGATTTGAGCATGTTTTTCTGTATTAGAAGCTCTTCATATCCACGCATAGTTGTAACACATGGGGGCAAGATGGGAAACTTATTTGGTGCTGCTGCTCTTGGCGTCTGTTTCAATACAATCACCTTTGGATTTTTCTGCTGTAATTCCTGACCAGGTTTCAGCACGTTTGCACCAGTCAAGTTAGATTTGACTACTTGTACAATTTGTTGACCTGGTTTTAACTTAACAGTACCAGCATTCACAACTAAGGCTGTAGGAACCGGGCCACCTGGCAAATTCTTTGTGCTTAATGGGACTATTGTCGGTAAGTTTTTGTCTGGTGGTGATATAGGTAATGATAATGGTTGTTTATCTGTAGACTCTAATGTTTTCTGTATTTTGGCAGGAGTTGGTCCTTCAGCATTTCTTATAGTTTGTAAAGTAGATCCTGTATTATTGCTATCAGCAGAGTTTCGTTTTGCAGCAATACTTTTGACTAGTTTTGCCTTGGCTATTTCTGCAGCTTCAGTTTCTGAAAGTGTAAAAGACTTTTTTCTATGTTTTTGAGATGACTCCCTCCTTTCTGAAGAGTACAAATCTGACATAGCAGCTTGTTCTTCATTTCTTGTTACTTCTGTTATGGAAGTTAATACTGTATTATCAACAATGTTATGACCTAGCACAGCCCTATGTTGTCTGCCCTTATCAACAGGATTTTCATTATGACATTTATCTTCATCACCTGATTTGCCATCTGAAGTAGAGAGTTTTGACACTTTCTCAGTGACAACCTCAGTCTGAAAAGGTTCACTTGCCTTCCGTTTTTGTTTTGAAGGAGTCTCATCTTTCTCACTCCCTGCTGAATTTTTCCTGATTCCCAACTCAGCTCCATTAACTCCTGTTAAAGATGTTGTTGAAAGTGGTTCTCCAGAAGTACCAATCACTGTTAAATCTTTAACATGACTGGCTGGATGTGATTTTGACGACCAGGTCTTTCCCTGACCAGAAACTTGTCTTCTTGTTTTCTGTATAATAGTATTGACAATTTCACTCATTTCGTTGTCAGGCCTTTTAGTCTTTGTTTCCTCTAATAGTTCTGCCTTAGTTAATCTTCCCCTTTTCTTTCTTGGCTGTCCCACTGGAATCATCCAGCTTTTTCTTCCCTCCTCATTTTCAACAGAGGTGGAAGCAGATGAAGCATTTAAAGACCTAGAAGAAGAACCAGCTGTAATCATAGGTACAGATTGAGAGCTTGAAGCCCCAACAGAGGGCTCACTTATGACCACAGGGATGGAAGCTAAATGAGGGAAGCATCTGCACAATAGATCATAGAGAGATTTAAGTTGCATTCTACTTTTCTTTGGCAGTTTATTGTAGGCTTCTATCACTTTCTTTCCATCAACTTCCAGTGCCTAAAAAAAACCTCTGAACTTGTAATGCTTGTAATACAAAGTAGAGTGAAGTATCTAGTAGTATTCCAATAGATATAGTTTTACTAAGAGCACTAAATATGCTTAAATCATTGAAAAAAATGTTAAAATTTTCAAAAGTAGACATTTGGACTTTTCTTGACTTTTTTATTACATGTAGCAGTTAACTCTTTTTAATCATTTTGTTGTTAAATTATCACACACCTGACTTACTAGTACTCCATACCAGAACAACTTGCAAAAAAATACAATTTTCTTGCACCTGATCCAAAAGCAGAGTATGCTTACCCTACCAGTGCACCTGGCCGTGCTCACAGTTTTTGGTGCTTTTGCTACTTTGTATGTCTTATTTTGGTCATTTTATGTTCTCTGTTGTGTATGTCTGTTTTACATGACTGGTCTTTGCCCCTGGATTACACTCTTTTGATTTTCACTAAAATCTTGGTTCCCTTGATTACTCCTTTTAGAGAGTTTATTTCCATTTTTTATTGTGATGTTAAGGCTTTATATAAATGCTCCAATCAAAATCACAATCAAAGTGAACACTTTAAAAACATAATAAAATTTATACTCAGTGGATACACCAATTAACATTTATACTCAGTGGATACACCAATTAACATTTATACTCAGTGGATACACCAAATAACATTTATACTCAGTGGATACACCAATTAACATTTAAAGTCACTTTACCATACAGCAGGAAATGGTTGCAAGGTTCTAACTTTCGTTATATTTGTGAGGTTCAAGGAAACACGAAAAAATAACAAGTGGCTCCCAGGAGCCTGAAAAGCTCACCTGGTTGAAATTGTTCAAGGGCAGTAAATTTAACAAGAAGTTGTCCAACAATTTCGACTCAAGAAGACTTTGGTAGGATTATCATAAGGATCATTTCAGCAATTGAAAATTTCTTTCTATCTATCATAGATTTCAAGATATTGGCTGAAAACTGTAAAAAAAAAAAACATCATTTTTCCCCTTTCAAGGGCAGTAACTCTTATAAGGAGTTGTCTGACACCTATGTTCTATTTTTAGTAATGGCAGTTGTGTTTCTTGACGAATCAAAAATTCCCACATCAGTTCTATGCAAGATACCCCTAAGAATATTTGTACCAAGTTTGGTTTTAATTGGTAAAGTAGTGTCAGAGGAGAAGACTTTTGAAAGAAATAACATTAAAAATAGTAAAATACGTTGAAAAGGGCAATAACTCCAACATGGCTTAATGGATTAAAATGAAAATTTGACCACAGCTAGATGTCATCATGCTGAACACTTTTATCCCCATCAGAATTTAGCTAAACCTAACGGTTTTGGAGATATATGCGAAAAACTACTGTCTGACCCTGTGTTCTATTTTTAGTAACGGCGGCCATCTTTTTCGACAATTAAAAAATCCCCATATCAGTTCTATGCAGGCTACCCAAAGGAACATTCATATCAATTTTGGTTCCAACTAGTCAAGTAGTTTCAGAGGAGAAGAGTTTTGTATAATTGTTAACGACGACGACAATAAACTATGACGACGGACGCCAAGTGATGGCAATAGCTCACTTGGCCTTTGGCCAGGTGAACTAAAAACTGGCCAAATTTGGGTCTAGATATTTCACAGTAATCTTCCATAAAACATATCATTGGATGTGAAAATAAAAAAACAGTGAACATTTATTACTATAATTCAAAGGGCAAATGGCAAATTGGGCACCCAGAAAAATTTACATTATTTCATAAAATTACAAACTTATATAATAATATACATTTGTACTTACATTGAAAAGTAAAGTAGATGTTACTGTGCTTAGTTGGACAGGGTTTTCAGCATCAAAATATTTTGGCTTTCTTCCATTGGGATAAACTGAAAAAAATCATACAACATTTAAAGTTATATCAATTTAATTTGCATGATTTGGTTTAGGAAGAAAAATATAATTTGAGGATCAATAAAAGAAAGAATTCAAGACCCTGGTCTAATATTTACAGGATACCTTGAAGAGATTATACTAGACAGAGATAACAACAGGAAAGCAAAAATCGACAAAATCAGTAGTAAATAAACAGTAAAATAACAAAATTGAAACAGCAAAATAAGAATTTATATACATGTAAAACTGCAAATCCAAGGATAAATCACATCTATGACTACAGTAAGCCAGTGGATAATTTTTGTCCTACACAAATTAGCTGTGTTTCCAAATTATAAAATAAGAACCTTTAAAACGACATCAAATTCTTCAAAACTACTCTCATTTTCAACAACCATTCACAATTGATATAAAAGTCCATTAAATAAAGCAACTTTTAGACACTGCATTGAAATAAAAGTGTTAAATAACAGTAAATGGGCAAAGATTAAAATTAATATTAATTCTGACACACTACTTGAGGTTAAGTTCAGGAAATTCCATTCCCAACCTCTATAATAAAATGGTTGCTTCTCTCGCATTAAACACGGATGTCTCCTAGAAAACACAAGTGACTGTCTAGGTAAGTCAGAATGAAGGATATGTCCAGTATTATTTGGCTTGGTCTTATATTTATTTTTTGCAGTTTAGCATGGCATACACCACTAACGCCAGTCAAGTATCAAGTTGGAGCAAATTGTACCTTAGATTTCAAGTTTTTCAAGATTTTATTTCTCAAGACCCTTAACCAAGGTATTTGAACTAATTACAACAGGATATAACTAGGAAAACAAAATAAATTAATGCAATGAACAGAATAGAAACACTGAGATACTATGTTGACATCTGAATACTGTACACTGAAATTTTCGTGACAGTTTTATTTTTGATATTTCAGTGGTAATACCGGTAAAGTGAAAATAAAATTTTCTTGAATATTTGTTTTGAAAAATATCATACTGTAATTTGAGGTAAGATCGCAAAAAATCTAAAGGATATGATGATATATTTGTGTGGGACTTAGTTCAGTTTATACACCAACTCTCAAAAGGTGTTAAATCCTTGTAACATTGCTAAGTTGAGATAAAGTCTCAATTTCACAAAATGTTTTTACTGTTAAAATAGTTGTAAGTAATGATGTTGTAAGAGGAATTAGTATTGTGACGTCATACACTTACAACCAATTTCACACTTATGATTTTTTTGTGTGAAATCAAGACATTAAGTAAGTACCATTCTGTGTAAGAATCAGGCAACGGGTGGCACATCATTTTCCCCCATCTAGTCATTTTTGCCTAAAATATATTCAGTACATCTAGAAAACAACCAAAAGCTATTCAAGTTTATCCTGAAGCAGATCTGTGCAGTAGATATTTTTTGACAGCTTATATAGAGAAAGAGTGCAGGAAAATTTTCACACCATTTTTCCGCAAAGCATTTCAACTAAATTTGACCTATCAATATCTTAAAAAGGCAAATTTTACAAACACTTTGATAGTCATTTCTGGTGGTTATTAGGTATAATTAATTGGTTAATGCAATAAAATCTCTGTGTTTTTTTTTTCTTCATGTGCCACACCTTATATAAATTTTGCCTGATTCTTAGTGGGAGAAGCACTTAACTTTTCATAACCTCTTTCATATATTAATGGTATATTTGTGTCATGCTATATCCTCTCCATCTTGTTTACATTGGTTATGAAGGTAGAAATGTCAATATTGATTATTAATAAAATGAAACACTTCAAGAACAACAGAACACCATATAAACCAATCCTATGAATTGTGGTTTTGGTGGGTAGGCCAAACCACAAAATCTGGTTACTAACGAAAAGGAGATTTCATTGAAGTGTATTCTGCAAACCTCAAAACCACAAATTCAAGAATCCATGAACTCATCCCTTATCCATGAAAATTGGTATCCACGCACAGTAACATTTAACAAACTCACAAATATAGAATTTTTTAGGTCTTCCAGAAGGTTTTCTGAACTTTGTTATGTAGCAATATTTAAACAGCAGTATTTCTTTAATTTTCCCTTCAATTTCTGCAACAACTCTCTTCCTTTTATCTTCCTTAACTTTGACTGTTGTGTAAGTTCTTCTGCTTTTAGTCACATCTATCATATCTCTAACAGAGATTTCTGAAGGTAGTTTGTATTGTAACATTTGTTCAACCTTTGCCATTTGCTTAGGATTCTGAAAGTAAAATAAAATATTTTAAATCTGATTGGTTATTTCACTTCCGGACAAGATACGTGATTTTCCAGCGATTAACTTGGTTCTGGGATGATAATAATGTTAATTAGTTCAGAGTCCAACTAAATAAGACTTTGGTGAAGGACCAAACCTTCAATTTGACTGGAATCAATTACAAATTGAATTATAAGGAATGTTTTTTTATTTTTATTTTTGACCAAGTTATGCTTGCATAACCAACTTTGGGTTCATGAAACGTAAACTGCCCCAAAGTTTTCTTTCTTTCTAATACTTGTCAAAAATTAAAAACAACCTGTAAATAGTTATAAGGCAACTGTAAAATTTCATTTGAGTCCAGGAGCTGCTCTGGCTTCTAAAATTCTTCAATTCTAAGATTAAAAGAAGATGCTTTGTAGGGCAAAACTTGAAATTGCAATTTTTCCTGTGTAGACAACTCACCAAAATAGAGAAAGGACTAAATTGCTCAGCAGTTTTCTCTGGAATAAGTACTCTATCTTCAGCATTGGTTATATTTAACTGAGAGAGATGTTTCTCAAGCAAGGTTTTCAGGTGTTTTTTCCTCGCCCAAATATCAAAAGGAGCCTTTCTTGTAGTTCGATACATCAAAGGAGGTCGAGGTACAACTCTTTTTCCTATAAATCAAGAATAGCATCACAATTATCATAAATATTTTTTTTCTTTGTGTAACAATTTTCCACAGGAAACAAAAACAAATGACAAAGACCTGCTCAAACATCATTTCTCGAAAATTAATACATCTCATTATTATACTGCAATATTGATACTCATTAATATATTTCAGTATGTTCATTAAACATATAGAGACAAAAATACGTAAACAAATCCAAGTTGTTTAACATCCTCTACGGTACAGATTTTTAGCCTTATACCCTCCCTCTTGTCCCTCCATTGTTTAACATCCTCTACAGTACTGATTTTTTAGCCATATATCCACCCTCCCTCTTGTCCCTCAGTTGTTTGACATGCTCTACAGTACAGATTTTTAGCCATATACCTACCCTCTCTCTTGACCCTCAGTTGTTTGACATCCTCTACAGTACAGATTTTAGCCATATACCTACCCTCCCTCTTGTCCCTCAGTTTGACATCCTCTACAGTACAGATTTTTAGCCTTATACCTACCCTCCCTCTTGTCCCTCAGTTGTTTAACATCTTCTACAGTACAGATTTTTTAGCCATATAAACCACCCTCCCTCTTGTCCCTCAGTTGTTTGACATCCTCTACAGTACAGATTTTTAGCCATATACCTACCCTCTCTCTTGACCCTCAGTTGTTTGACATCCTCTACAGTAAAGATTTTTAGCCTTATACCTACCCTCCCTCTTGTCCCTCAGTTGTTTAACATAGTCAAATCTATATTCACACAAAGGTAACTTTCTCAGCTCTTTCTTCAATCTGGCATAATCCTCTTCATTTTTCCTCTGTCTAGCCGACAGATGACTAACCTACAGATAAATAAAGACTTGATTAGTCACATAAACACAAATGTCATTATCCTCAAGTTACAAGATGAGTTATACAATAAAAACTGTTTAATCTAAACTATGATCAAACAGGTAACCAGCCTAAACTAGAAGTCTTCTGAGATACCTTTAGATCAATTTCAAAGCATATTTTTAATCTGTCTACACTAGAAATCTTCTGAGGTACCTTTAGATCAGTTTCAATGCATTTTGAACCATTCTGAACCAACACCTGTCTTAACTTCAAATAAAAAGTGTCGCAGAGAGCAACATGACATGTCTGCCATGGTTGAACCCTGAACAGTTGGAGCAAGTGTTGATACCATATTAAAATTAAGTTTTTGACACACTTAAGCATAGGGACTTACAATTCATTATGGACATAACAACTGGTTTGTACACTATTTTGAATAAAATTTGAAATTCATATAAAAATTACCTGCATAATTCTTACACAAATCTGTATTCAATGCTCATGCATATTTTTCTATTAATAGCTGTCTAATTTTAACAGAAGGTTAATCTAATACAGGTTACAGACCACCAATTCAACCAATGAGCATTTGGAACGTACGCAAAAATAGTCCTACACAGAAATTACCCCTGTTCCTCATAGTGCTGTGAAAAAAGTTCTCATCTTATTTAAAAAAATTAAACAGTTTCTGAAAGGAAAAACATTTCTGTACATTTTATAGGTGCATTTTGCTTCTTGTGATGTGAAGCCTAATCTCCATAATGATTTTTAAATATACCCCTATCTTGTGAAAACACTGGGATTTCCCATGCTATTTATAGACCCTTCACTTCCGGTGACCAGTACTGCACTGCAAGTCTGCTAACCCCACATGTCATTCTGAGGATTGTGAGCTGACATATGTAGAATCATGCTGATATATAGTCCTCTGCAGGTTAAAGTTAAGGTAAAGTCCAGAGAAGCCATTGAATATTGTGAAATTAGCATAGAAGCCTATGGAAAGTGGAATTAGTGGTTTTTAGCCTACACTATAATTATTTGTCTACCAACCTCGTCACCAAGATCGACATTCATCCTTTTGATATTCTTTCTTTTAGATTCAGTAGCTAACTTCTCTATATTTAGGTATCCAAGCTCCTCTTTGGACCTGGTCTATTAAAAAAGATCAACTAATCTTTAAAAAGAATAGGAACCCTTTCTCAACACATGGGGTATATTGATAGTCTTTACACAATACAAGATGAATCTAAAGTTCATTTTCCTATACTGTACTTAAGCCTTTTATAAAAATCAGGCAGAAGGTGATTCATGCATGTCAAAAACCCACCGAACTCAGTTTTATTTCTCGTTCAGAAACCGTTCTAGATCACATAACCAGTCTTCGTTTTTCATTTGGAGTTTGTGCTTTTGAGGTAAAATTTATATAGATTGTACATGAAATTAGCACACAGCAAGTTATCGTTTTTGATTTGGTTTCAATTTGGTTGATTTTAGTGGGAGGTTAAAGTGTAATTTACTGAAAGTACAGATGTAAATACAGAAAGGACTATTGTCACATAAAAATATAGCATATGTAGACCAACAAAAGCATTGTTGGTTCCGCGGGTTATTCTACACCATGAATCACCTTACAATAGCCAGTCTCTAAATTTTATGTGGTACTTTATCTGATGTAGTATTAAATAAACAACCCTAAAACTGTGAAGAGTGTATAGTTTGTCACAAATGAAAAAAGATGAAAGTGGTTGTGAAAATCTATTTTACATGCAAGTTAAGTTTACATTTCTGTTAAATGAAATATACACAAGATAATAGTCGGACAAAAAGGCATATACTTATGTCATTGACAGTGCTAATGTAATGTAATTTGGTCTACACATTACTCATTAAATACTCAATCATATGTTTGTATAAATTTTAAAGACCATTCAATTGAATCAAAAACAAAACAAAAAACATCTGTTTTTGCCATAAGCAAGCTATAAAAGTGTAGTATAATTTAAACTCAGGTATCAGACTAATTAGTGAGGCTTTGAAATTAATGACACAGATTTTTATGCATGTTTACATAGATAGTATTAAATTAGAATAAAACTCTTTTGGGGTTCCTATTCCCTTTAAAAAAAAACTGTTATGGTTTATTTTTTATCAGGACCTATTAATAAAACCTACATAGTACAAATATACTAAAAAAAACTTATGATTTGTAGATTCAAAAGTGCAATTTTATTTTAATTATGAGATTATATTTATATAAATACAAATGTACCATATATGTACTGGTACATGTGCATTCAAGTTTGTAAATGTGAAAAGAAAACCATCACCTAAACTCATGTCTCCTCTTTATTACCCACTGTCACAAAAAGACAGTCAAAAACAAAAAAACAAGACTTGTTTTTAACACATTGGTCTAACATTTTTTAAAGTGATGCAATCTTCTGAGTTTAAGTAATACAATGCAATTCTGTTCAGGCCCAAAACTATTTTCCAAGCCACTTTCATTTGCCAACATAAATAGATTCAGGGTTGTTGAAGGCACTGCATATTGGATTACTGCAACTGAATGTCTTTAAAAAAAAACAAAAAAAAAGAGGCTCCCAGGAGCCTGAATCACTCAACTGGTTAAATGTTTGCCTTTCAAGGGCAATAACTCTAACAAGGAGTTGTTTGACAATTTTGACTAAAAAATACTTTGGGAGGACTTATCATAAGGATCATTTCATCAATTGAAAGTTTCTTTCTATCTATTATAGTTATAAGATATTGGCTGAAAACTGCTAAAAACATTATTTTTCGCCTTTCAAGGACAATAATTTGGATCCCTGCAGACTTTAGTAAGCCTTATCACAAGTATCATTTCAGCAATAAAAATGTCTGTACTCTAACATGGAGTTGTCTGACAACTTTGATCCAAGGCAGACTTTAGTGGGCCTTATAACAATGATCATTTTAGTGATGGAAAATATTTGGCTAAACCTAATGGTTTTGGAGATATATGAGAAAAACTTCTGACTGATCCCTTTTTTCTATTATTAGTAAAAGAGACCATTTTTTTTTGATGGATCAAAAATCCCCATATTAGATCTATGCAGAATACCCTTAGGAACATTTACACCATGTATGGTTCTAATTGGTCTTGAAGTTTCAGAGAGGAAGATTTTTAAATGAAATAACATTAAAAATAGGGGACAAAAATGTTGAACAAAAGGCTCCCAGGAACCTGAGTCGCTAAAATGCTTAAATTTTTGCCTTTCAAGGGCAATAGCTCTAACAAGGAGTTGTCCAACAACTTTGATCTCCAAACATTTTTGTAGGCCTTATCAAAACGATCATTTCACCGGCTGAAAGTTTCTTTCTATCAATCGTAGTTTTCAAGATATTGGTTGAACTGCAAAACAACATTTTTCACCTTTCAAGGGCAATAACTCTAACAAGGCGTCATCGAACAACTTTGACACAATGTAGACTTTAGTAAGTCAAATAATGAAGATCATTTCTGCAATTGACAGAATTCTGCTACACATATCAGTATTGGAGATTTATACAAAAAACGTCTGTCTGACACCCTATGTTCTATTTTTAGTAACAGTGGCCATGTTTGTTGACAGATCAAACATGAGTTCCATGCTGAACACACTAAGAAACATTCCTACCAAGATTGGTTCTGAATGGTCAAGTAGTTTCAGAAGAGTAGATTTTTGAAAGAAATAACATTAAAAATAGGGAAAAAGCGTCAATAAAAGGGCAATAACTCCAACATGGCTTAACAGATGAAAACGAAGGTTTGACCAGAGATAGATCTCATCATGCTGAACACTTTTACCTTATCAAAATTTGGTTAAACCTAACGATTTTGGAGACATATGTGAAAAAATTCTGTCTGACCCCTACATTCTATTTTAAGTAACTGCTGCCATGTTTTTCAACAGATCAAAAATCCCTATATTTGTCTCTTTCAACTGCTTCAAAGCAATAGTTTTCTGCTTCATGGAATATCTTATCTACTTCATAGCATTTTTATATCAATCACATTGCACGGGTACCTACATCTTGTTTGTCCAGCCATTCACATTTCTCTTTCCACTGCATCAGTTTTCTGTGCCTAAACAGAACATTATTGTCTGTTCTTCCGGTCAAATTTTCTGCCACTCTTGCCCAACTTATCTTTCCATCTAAAACATTAAAGATATATGCATAAAAAGTGCCCTTTTGGCATACTAGAAGGAAGAAGTACAGGTTGCAATACCAAAGATTTATTCCATGGATAAAACAATGCGAAGAACACTTAAAGAACAAGTACAACAGACAATTTGCACACACCTCACTAAAACAGGAGGAAAGTAATATTATATAGTGGTGTTCAAATATTCCTTATTTTGAACATTTTTCTAGAATACAAAAACAAGGCTTTAATGGAACATAAAATGATACCCTGCCAAGTAATGGTGAAAAAAGGGAGGTGGCAAAATTCAAAACCACTGAATTCAAAAACTACATTTTGAATTTTGCTGAAAATTGAACTTAATCTGTAATTTCACAAAGTAAGAAAATTCATTAATCAATTCTCAAACTATCATCTGGAAACTATCTGGAATGGACGGACAGACAACAGGCACACAACTTTTCTGAGGGTATCACACCTTGCAACTTTGAGTGGTGGTGTACAAAAACTAATTCAATCAATTAATGTTTCTATACAGAAACCAGGTGGACTTACAAATAAATAAATACAACTGTTTTTCTAGCCAAAGAAGGTTGATATGATGATCACAAATACCCCCAAATTAAACATTTTTGAAGAGTAAATAAGGGCCATAATTTCTGAACAGTAAATGTAATATAAACCATTATGAAACTTGACCTAAAAAATTATAACAGAAAATATTTGACTTAGCTGTTCTTTGTAAACAAAGCAAAAAGTGTGAAAGATGAAAAGGTGAACAGACTGACAAACTACCAGAAGTGTTACTAGTGTAAAAAGAATAAAAGGTAATCACAACCAACTGCTTTAGGATTATTTTTAATATTTGACTAAGTTATGCCAAATAAACAACTTTAGGGCAGTTTATGCTTCATGAACCCTGAAGCAATTTATAAACAAAGCTGCCCCAAAGTTGGTTGTGCTATATATCTATATCATTTAATTAAGGATTGTTTTTAGTTTTTGACCAGTTTATGAGAAATAACCAACTTTAACAGATTTTACGACTCGTGAGCCACAAAGCTCTTCATGAACAAGTGTAAACTCCAAAAGTTGGTTATGTGAGAATAACCTGGTCAAAAATTACAAATTTACAATCCTTATAATTTAATTTCTAATCGATGTAGGTAAAAATCAAAATTTGTCTCTTCATCAAAACCTGATATAGTTTGGTATTATTTGTATTGTGCACTGTGGACCAATCAACATTAATGATGTCATGGTACCAAGTTTGTCCATGGTAAATAACCTATCCTGCCCAGAATAGAAATAACCAATCAAAGGACTGATAACATATCAGATATCTTAGTTTGTGTTGTACAAAACGGTTTCTTGTAAGAACATACACACATAAGTACACATAAGACTTAAAACAAGTTCTGTGGTGAAAATACATATCTTTAACAAGTATGAAAACTTGTTCAATAAAATAAATTTTGATTGGAATATTTTCTTCAAATATCATGTTACTAACTACACCCTAATTTAATTACAAATATTAGTATTCTTAATACATGTTTAGTACATGTTTAGAGTAGGCGGCAAGAAATTGGTGTTTAGTACTTGTATTATAGTGAACCACATCAAATGTACATTTACAAAATGTTGATAGCAAGCAATGATGTTACAATTCAGCTATGTTCCAATAGATTTTTCTTATTCATGGAACATCACATTAAAAGTTCGCTGACTTCACAACAACATGTACAGGTATCTATTTAAAAGAGTAATCAAGAGTACCAAGAAGGGAACCAAGATTCTAGTAGAAATCATAATCCAGGGACAAAAACCAGACATGGAAAACAGACACACACACAACAAACACAATAAAATAAATGTATTACAACTTGATTCTACACCTTTTATATTATAATAGTGACACACCTGGTTTTCTGAATTCATCTGCCAGTTCAAGTAGCTTCTTGTCCTCTTCATATGTCCATTCACTTGGTGCTAATAGTTTAGGGTCTAAGGCTGACCGATATCTCTCACGACACTGTACTGGTGTTCTCCCAGGAACTGCTTCAGACACCTTGTCCCACTTCTCACCATAGATGTAGATAGAGGAAAGTAGTTTCTGAAAATAACAGAAAATTTGTACAAAAAAATTTAATTTCTTTGTCAAAAGTAAAGCACATGTTAAGTCCACCCCCTACTGTTTGGTCCATTAAAGTCCCAAACCAAATGTAGGCCTATTTTTAGGTGAGCTGTACTTACATTTTTTTTTCTATTTTTAATTAAGAAATGGTTACACTACAGCATTGGGGCTAAAAAACTTAGATATATGAGCTTGCCAAGAAATGACTTTTTACCAATAAATTTTGAAAATTTTTCTTATGCATTTGCATTTTGGGAAGAGTGGGCAATAATATAATGGTATATACCATGTCCTCTGCTGTAGTCCATTTGCCGTGCTTGACTAGTGGATTGATTTGTGACCATCGTATGGAGCACTGTGTAGAACTCCGCCCCTCAATGTAATAGGCCACTGAAAATATAATATCACTTTGTATATTATTTATTAATCATCTATTCAAAGTTAATATAGATTCTTCTTCAGTATTGAGTGGTTTATATTGTTTCTCCACTCAAACAAAATTAAGATTTTTAACATAACAGCTTCATCAAGCAAGTTCTAATCTTAATTTTACCATAACAGATGGAGAAACAATTGAAATTAAGAACACTGTGAAAGTACTGTTGTTCATTGGGTACAATTTTTTGTGGGTTTTGTGGGTAGGCCAATCCATGAAATTTGGTTTCCAATGAAAAGGAAATTCCCATTATTGTGTATAGTGAAAACCTTAAAATTACAAATTCAAGAATCCATGAAATCGTGGTTTTTTCCTTATCCATGAAAATTGTTATCCATGAATTAAAGTACTTTCACAGTAGGCTGAAGGAGAATGGGTTTCACCCATGAAATCTGTAGAAACCTGGGAAAATGTAAAATAACATGAAAATTCACAGAAATTTTATCACTATCCAGTGGTTAAAATGTCATATGTACTTTAATCATCAGCATAGAATGGCAGATTTCATAACTGTTTCTAGATTCTGAAAATCCTAAACTTGTTTCTTCTTCAAAATCAAACAAGGTAGTGTAAAAAATGTATATGTAGCCATTCTTTATAAAACATTCTTCAAAGAAATTTTGTTCGCATTCTTCATTTAGTTTTGGTTTTAATCAGATAGATCTGTTCCTTATATATAGATGTACTGGAAAACCAGCATTAGAACTGCTGAACAAACTTTACTTTATTTCACTGACTCTACAAAATAATTTTCTGAGCAAGAATTAACATTCCATTACCATTATTCCAAGATGTAGATTTGCCAATTCTACAACTATCCACAACCTCAAGGAGTGCCTGATCCTCATTTTCTGTCCACTCCCTGAAATTTGAAGATATGAATACTGTATCTTATTTAAGCCTGCTTCCAAATGCTTGATCTGATAATACAGGTACATATTTAACCTCTACTCTTATTTTCTTTCAAAAGTAATAGAAATCTAATTTGCTTTTTTACACAACAGATAAACATTAAGCTACAATATAGTTAAACCTGACAAAAGTGAACCACTGTTGGATTAAAGGTTTCGTTCAGTTTAGAAAAATGCCATGACAGTAAAGCAAAGAACTTAAGAAGAGGTCTTGTTTAGAAATATTTCCATTTGAAAGAGTAATCAAGGGAACCAAGATTTTAGCGAAAATCAAAAGAATGTAATCCAGGGACAAAGACTAGACATGGAAAATAGACAAATGCAACAAAGAACATAAAGTAACTGAAATAATACATACAAAGAAACAAAAGTTGCTCATAAAATGTCAAGTCCAAAGACAAAAGACAAAAAAAAAACTATGACAAGTTGAACAAATCAGGTTAAACAATTTATCACCTGTATTTTCTAAAATGCTCTTATTATAAAAAATACATTGGTATGTAAAGAGTGTGTACAATTTCAAAAGAAAGCTTGCCTTACCTTTTGTTTATAGCATCATTTAAATTTTGCTGGTAATACTGGAAACATTGGAATGGTGTTCTGTTTGTCTATAAAACATGTCAAATAGATGAATTAATATAAATACATGTACATGTTATGATGATGTATGAACTTTTTTATAGTGGGGGGTGGGGGGTGTACTTGAAAAAATTCAGTACCAATGCATTAAAAAAACAAGATATAAAAGAACAATGTTCCAATGTCCCTCATGAAAAAAAAAGGTGAGGAAAATTTTAAATTCACTGAAATTTTCTAAGTCCAAGGGCCATAATTTCCATAAAAATCAATCAACCATAACCAAAGTCTAACTTAATCTGTAACTTCTCATAGTTAGACTATATACAAAATTTAAAATCAATTGGTGAGGGCATTACAAAAAAAAGTGCGGAAAACTGTAAATTCACTGAAATTTTCTAAGTCCAAGGGCTGTAACTCCTGTAAAAATCATTCAACCGTAATCAAAGTCAAACTTAAGCTGTAACTCTTCATAATAACGCCACATACCAAAAACAAACTTATTTGGTAAAAGCATGCCAAAAAAAAGTGTGGAAAACGTGGACGGATGGAGGGACGCCCGGCATTTCCATGATGCACTGGACACAATGAACAAAACTACAAGCAGAAAGCAGAACCCTACAGTCATTTCCACAAAAAAAGTGTAAAATTTGTAAGTCGTAACTTATGACATCATGCATAACTTACGACTAATTTTACTCTCACAATTTTTTGTGAAAAGAGCTGAAGAATCACTATCATGTTAAGCAGATATTGTACCAACTGACCTGAAAGAGTTCTCAACTACCACAGTTAATTGAGTATGATATTCAAATATACCTCTATGAATCCCTGCTGAACTGTTTCACAATGACATAAAACTACAAGTCATTACAATTCCTTGTAAATGGACTTAAGGGAAACTGATGTTATAATGAGTAGCTAATTAGGAAATGATTCATACATATATGCTAAAGGAGCTGTTTAAAAGAAATTTATTGTAAGACCATTAAAAGTACATTTTTAATCAATGATATATTAAATTTTATTTAAGTTACTTTATATTCATACCAGTATACCAAATACCATACAGTACTGTTATACTGTATTTATGATTTCACAGTAACATAATATCATTACCCCAAGTTCTTTAGCTATTTCTGGCCATTTTTTTTTATTATATCATTACCCAAAGTTCTTTAGCTATTGCTGGCCATTTTTATTTATTTCATTACCCAAAGTTCTTAAGCTATTTCAGGCCAGTTTTTTTTTTATTTCATTACCCCAAGTCCTTTAGCTATTTCTGGCCAGTTTTTTTTTTATTTCATTACCCCAAGTTCTTTAGCTATTTCTGGCCAGTTTTTTTGTCCATGTTTCTTAGCTAACGACTGTAATTTCTCCTTCTCTGCTTTTGAAAATTCTCCTCTGTTGATGGCAGGATTCAGAATATTTCTCCAATAAAGTTCACACTCAGTTGGGTCTCGCAAATTGTTCAACTGAAACCAAGAATATGGTATTTAAAATACATGTACTTCACCTTTTTTGACACCTTAGTGTACCTACCTACATGTATAAGTACAGTGAACCAAGTAGTGAAGTCAATTTTTGGAAGTTTTGTAGGAAACAAAGCATCATTCTAATATGACGTCCTTAACAGGCTTTGAGAAAAAACTGTGATCCATTTTTGATTGCTATATGAGCAGCACACAACTTACTGGGCGTGGCTTGTGTGTGTGTAAATTACTGTCCACCTCAATCATGTAAACAAACACACGTAACATTCCGATGTGTATCAGCTATTTTCATTCATTTCAGTAGCGTAAATGAAGATCAAAATCATATTTAATGAAAATATTAAATGTTTTGTTTTAGAAAAGTTATATAAAATTCCATAAAAATCACTTGCACACATACTCGGTTGCTTTCGCCAGGTGCGCCATTATGTATGAAACCAAACAATAACAATCGCCAAAGAATGAAACATCGTACCTGTCCGTGTGTGAACATTGTCACCTTATAATGCCATATCTAACAACTTTCTACTTAATTCGCCCTTTCCTTCATTATAAAAAATACAAAGTTTCACTTGCGACCATTTCAACTGACGTAGCGTAAATTGTACAGCCAAATATGGACAAATATGGCAGGTCTAAGGTTACCGTAATAGGTCAAGAAAATGTAAAAAAGTACCTTTGTTGTCCTATTAGAATCAAAATATATTTGTGACATTTTCCTTTGATGTACACATATTGAAAATGCTTGTTACAGTGTGCTAGCCCTGATACAAAAAATAACAAGTCAGTTTAAAACCACAAAAAAATCGTAGCATCACAGTGGAGTTGAATGCTGTTGCCTAATCCTGACAAAATAGGTCATTTGATAGTATTCTATTCCAAGGTCAAAATTTTGACTTTTGTATTTTTTTAACATACAAAAAAACAAAAATAAAATGTTACCTATAAATTACCAATAAACAGAATATTAGGAAATTAGTTTTTGATACTGGCTTTCTCACAGGAATCTCAGGTACATCCTAACGACTTGGCCTGAGATACCCGTGATAAAGCCAGTACCAAAAACAAATTGCCTAATAGTCAGTATTTATCACATTTTTTTCTGTTCGCTGACAATTTCCTATAACCAATTATCCTATATCCTATCTGCTAAAATGTCATAATTATAGTCTCATCAGGACACAAACCATTTCTTCCCTACCAAGATATAAAATACAAACATTATTACCAGGTAGTGAACTCATCAGTGATGAGGAAAACGAACATATTTTTAAAGTTGTACAAAGATTTATCATAGAAGCAGGGAGATTTGGTTCATAAACAATTATTTTTATGTTGATTTAGATATTGAAACTTTAATTTAATTTACCTTATTTTCAAAACACTTACATATTTCACAGCTACATGTGAGACCACAATTATAAAAAAAATGAGTTGATAACATTTTTCGCTCGAACTGACTTCTGAGTAACGGGCAAATCACAGAAGAAACATGTAACGGGTATTGAAAATTATACTATACCAGCTTCTTATACTATGTTTCTAATTTTGTCATTTTTTTTTAAAGAGAGACGGATTTATATAAGTTCTTCTTCTTTACGAATCCCAGTATTTATATTGTATAATTGTATTATTTGTGCACTTTTGAAAATAAAATATTATTTAAACTAATTATCCTATAATATCTTTAGTAATGTTGATTTTCCACCTTTCACATTGCCAGTTCAAGTAAAAAAGTCTGTTTCATGATTTACAAGGATCAACAATAGTCTACACCTGTCAACCCTCCCACATTATGGGGTAGACTCCCAATAAATCAATGAAAAATTTAGAATCTCCCACATATAAATGTAAGATTTGCGGGAGGTTTTTGGTTAAAATTACTATGTTTTCTGTGGTTGAATTTTTACATAAAAAAGTTACAGGGCCAATAACTCCCATATAAACAGTTCCAATGGTTAACAGGTAGGTAGGTACAACAAAGAATATTTATGCATTATCTGCAATGTAACAGAAGTTCATTGTTTAAAATAGCTGACAGAAATTTTGTTTCTGTTATTCAAGACTAATAGTACATAAATGAGCATGTACACTTAAAAATTAAGAGTTGACTTTCCAATATACCCACCACAGTTTTTGATATCTTCATCCAATCTACCTTGTCCATATCAGCAAGTGCTAACACTTCTTCTTTTGGTAAATTTCTAAAATAATTATATCAAAAAATGTATATCCAAAATTATATTTTACTGTATGATATATCAATATTGAAACAGTAGTATCAATTTTTATTGTTTGGCAAATCAGCTAATTCACTGGTAGACCTATACCATGCATTAATAATGTTACTTGAAAAATAAATGGATGAACTAATTCTCATGATACAGTGTTATTTAATTACCAATGACTCTGAATTAAAATAAAACGACAGGAGAAATAGCAGTCTAGTCATACATTATTATAGAACAATTAGAAATCCTTAAAGTTCTTGATTTACATATCTGCTATCAGACAGGTGAACAGCAGTTTACCATACTAGATCTGTCAAAAAATAGGGCAATAATGGAAGTGATACCCAGCCACATAATGATAAAAAAGGGGATGGCAAAATGTTCAAAATGGATTAAATAACTAGAAAATCACCTTTTTTGGTTTTGCGGAAAATTGAACCAAACCTCTATTTTACAGTAATGTGCAAATTTTAAAAAAAAATTCATTGATCTGTTCTGAAGATATCATCCAGAAAACTAGGGATGGACAGACATTGAACTTTTCAGAGGGTACCACATAATACATTGCCACCAAGCATGGTGGGGTATATAAACAAAATCATCATAAAAAATGAAAAATGTATTAGAAATTTAAGTTCCACCTAAGGATCATGCAGACAATGAAAGATACATATGTATTGTCAACTTTCTTCATAAATAAAGGTTGATTTTGTCTACAAAAAGGTTCATACCTCCTATTCCAGAGTTTAAAGGGGTATAACTCTCATAAATTTCAGTGTATTATCAATTCCAGGTAATATGCACTTAATGATTTGAGAACCAACAAAATAAATGTTGAAAGGGGAAAAAAATTGAGTGGTTACATAGTTATCTGCAGCAAAAAAACTGACGGTATATAGTTTTCAATAGATTTCAACTTTTAAAAAAATTACAAAAAGTCATTACTTTCCTAACCTTAATTATAATTCTTCTTATTTTTTTTAATCATAAATGTGATTCTCTAAAGGACTTTTATTATTTGCATGATTCCTAGATAAGCCTGTACTTAATTCTCAGCCATTGTGTACATCAATCCTGGATAAATTTGGGAATGTGCTACATGTAGTTGTAGTTTTGCTACATGTTTGTGAAATTTTCTAGTTTTGGTATGTCAGATTATCTTTTCTAGCTACAATCAGAAAATGTGGTTATATTTCATTAAATAAACAACAAAAGTTCCAGTTTTGCTATGGTTGAACAAAATGTGTCAACTAACTGAATTCTGTCTACTTCTTTATCAATGTCTTCAATTTTGTCCATCAACTTGGTATACTCTTCACCATTACTCTCCATACTCATAGCTGATAACTTCTCATAATAAATCTCCTTCCTGTAAATGTAAATAATACTGCAGGACCTAATCTAGAGGGAGAAATAAGCAAAAACTTCTTGTTTGCATTCACTTCTCCTATTTGCCATTGACAAGGAGAAGTATTTGTAATAGATTACATACACTAAAATGTCAGTATTGTTATTTTTCAAAAGAATTCACTAAAACTTTTCCATATCATTGATATCTAGATTTGACCCTGATACCAGAATGCCAGAATGACAAAATTAACCCTTGGCATTCTTAAAAAAATATGAGACATATCCCCACATTGTGGGACTAAAACTTGAGGAGAAGTTATTTACCAATCATTTTTTTCGAACTCTGCAAAATAATTATTAGCTTGCCCTAACACAATCAACAATTACATGCAATTGTCCGATATGACAAAAAGTGATGAAGGGGAGAAGATATTAATTTTGTCCTGCCATTTGGTTTACTAATGCATATTCTTGGGCTCACATTTTAACTGTTTCAAATCCATGAAATACACCAACAAACCTGTTAATCAAGTGTCTTGTTTGCTGACCAAGTGAGTCTAAATAAACAGCTTCTTTCAAATCAGTCTTCATTTTATTTCTCCCTTAAATAAAAAAAAAATAAAAAGGAATTATCTGGGTAAACATCATGGTTATATACATGATGACCATATTTCATCATTGAGAGATATTTAAATTCTGAGTTCAAAAAGGGAGGTAACCCAAATCTATTTTGAATTACACGGAGTAGATTCTGTATCAAAAGGTTTGACCATTTGTTTCTTTGTTGGGTGCAAATGTAATGTTTTTTTTTAACCTTGAGAAGAAATTTGTTACCAATATTTGAATGATGTAGTATATCATTCCTTTATCAGATAAACTTACAGTATTCAATAGGTATCCTCTTGGGTATACATCATGTAGAGATCAAATTACAACATTGAGAGATATCTACATTATATTTTAATGGGTTTTTTTTCTTAAAAGAGAGGTAACCAACATTATTTGTCTAACATGAATACATATGTGATAGATTTGGTCCCAAAAAATTGACTATTTGTTACTTTGTGATGCTATTTTTTTACCTTTAGAAGATATTTACCAATATTTGGATGTTGCAGTTTTTGAACAAACTGTAATAACTAAATTGAGCGCCTTAATTATAACCTGCTATATGGTTCCTTTTTTCAGATAAAATTACATTTCAATAATATATACTTATGCTTAAGAAAACATACAGGCAGTCTGCGGTTTCTGAGTTTGATGAATTTCTCCAGTTCTTATCTTGAGCTGAACATCCATATTATTAGGAGCCATCTAGAAGTAAATGATTGCCTATTAAAGTTATACTGTACATGTATATGAAAACCATTTTTTTTTTATTAAAAAAAACAAACATGAAAGCAAACATGAAGCATTATTCAAGCAACAATAATAATAGAAACTGGAAAAAGTGAATAACCAAAATATCATCACAAGTACTGCAGAATGCCTACATTTAACGACTAAGCCAAACTTGTTCCACGAATGAGTGAAATCTTCAAGCGTTTTTGGCACGAGTGATCATATTTTGGTTATTCACAATAACCAACTAATTATCCTATTTATCATATAGATTTTCGTCATATTTTATCGATATTTTCAACAAGAATTTTAAATATTGTGATTGGGGGATTTATATCAAAGTTGTGACATTTTGGCAGGAGAAAGTCCAAGAGTAAAATTACCGAATTTATTTCACAGAGTGAATTATCGAAATTGAGTACACTGGGAACATTTGATAAAACACTACTACTTGTATAGTAACAATAGTTCCATATGCTTTTCTAGTATTGCTTAAAGGTTGCTTTGACTAAAAAAAATCAATTTCAGTTGCTTTAAAAAGAGAACCACTTGTGACTTTATGACTACATACACTATGATTGCAAGACTTCTGATCAAACTAAAGAGAAATTTTGCACTTAGACATACACAAAAACACAAATTACAATTAACTAAGGATACTAACTTCTCCTGAAGTATCCATGAAGAAAGGTTTGTGATAGCTGGTAATGGTTCTCCTGGATCTTCCTTCTCCCGTTTTCTCCTTCTTAGGATCATCTAAACATTCCTGTAACTGGCTCTAAAAGACAAAAAAGAGTGTATTGTTCTATCATTACAACACATTAAAGCATTGGTATCTGTTTAAACTAAGAACTTTCTACACTATAATCAGTGTTTTAGAACAATAGGCATACCTGTTAACTCTCCCGCAATAGACGGGAGACTCCTACTATATCAATGAACAATTCAGAATCTCCTACATATAAATGTAACATTTGAGGGAGGTTTTATGGTTAAAAATACTATATTTTCTCTGAAAATATAAATAATGGATTTTTTACCCAAAAAATCTGCTTTTACATAAAAATCTCCCACATGAGACAGTGTCAATGGGGTAGAATCTCCCAAAATAACTGTTCCAAAGGTTAGCAGGTATGGATTTAAAGGTTTATTTAACTTTATACACATACATAAAAGGAATTTTAGGACATGACTGCTTTATAAACTTTCAAGGTTCAGTATAGACAGGTTGAACTGTGCAATTTAAGTGTATTTAAGTATTTGTAAGAATCAGGCAAAATAGGAAAAATTAGAAACTTGCATGTCCAAAACCCACCGATCTGACAATGTAATATCAATCAAGGATACTTTCTCTATTTGAAAAGACCATTATTTGAACTCTGCATCACTGGCTTTGCTCAGAAATTTTTCAATATGATCTTAGAAAAAGGAGGTTTTTGACAGAGTTATCTGCCCTTGAAATATTCGTTTTCAGTGCATTTCAATGAATCGGTAACTCAATGCTACAGCATGATAGGGAAAATCTTGTCTGTTTTCCTTGATTCTGATGGCACACAAAATGATGTTTTTTTTCATACCATATTTCATCAACTGCCTGATTCTTACAGGGACTGACACTTAATTTATAAATTCAACAAATAACAGAATATATTGTTTATTCATAGATTTTCATCTGAAAAAATACCATAGCTGTATTCTAACAGGAAAACAATGTAGTAATGTATTTGCTTTTCTCCTATTTGCAAATAAGACTTAAAATGTACATAATATAAATGTACATAAAACAACTTTCATGACAATTAAGGAAAAGTGAGCAGGTCAGGGTGATTTGATAACTTTTTCTTACTTTTAATTTTTCTAAGGCAGTTATAACAGTTCACTTTTTACTGTAACATTCTGCATTCCTCATACTAGAAACTAACTGTATTCAGCCAATGTGTTTTTGAAATTCAAAAACCATATTTAAGATACCCCTGCATGAATGTAAAATTAACTTGTATACTGTGAAAGTACTTATATTTGTGGGTATCAGTTTTTGTGGTTAAGGGAAAACGCACAAGATCATGGATTCTTGAATTCGTGGTTTCAATGATGCTGTCATATAATTTAAAGTAAATAATCCTTTCCGTTGGGAATCAAATTTCGTCGTTTACAGTACTACATATAAAGCCATACTATCTCAAGTGCTCATAATACTGCTCTCTCTTGGAAGGTTACACAAAGTAAGTTTGAATGCACACGTATGTCATATGTGTATTTTGTACACATTGTAAAATTCTTGAGAAAACAATAATAATTTACCTGTTTTTCCCTATTTTCTATCAACGCCATTTCAATAGATCTGAGTGTATCAAGAAGGACCTCCTGATAGGCTTTATTTAAGGCAAGACACGTGTCAGGATCAATAGGGACATTCTCATTTAAGTTGATAACAATTTCTTCTGTGTCCCTGTCATCAATTGCTACAACTTCCTAGAAATATAGATTACATTGTAATAAATCATTGTTTTTATTTTTAACAGGACAGTCTTAGTTGAAACGTTATTGTCTTTTTAAACAAAAAGTGCAGTGATTTTTGCTAATAACTTCTGAAATAAAAATCAATTTAACTCTTCTGTGCAATATTATACAAATATGGCAAGTCAATGTATGCAATATTTTGTTTTATGGTACAATGTACTCTGAAAAGATATACTGACCAAGGCTGGCCTATAATAGCTGCAATAATGGTTTTATTGCATAACCAGTTTGCTTTATGTTTTAATAGACAGCCGTGCAATATCATTTGTAATAAAAAGCCTGCAATATATGCATCACAAAATACATGTGTGTCAGAAATACAACTGTTCAAATGATGATTTATAAAGTACAAAATGTAATAATAGACAAATAAACTGTAAATGTCATGATACAAAAAAAAATTATGTCTGTTTTTAAGACTTCACTTTTAACTTACAGGAACAATGGATCCAGCTTGACTTGGTATTCTGCTTGATGAATCTTCATTTCCCAGAAAAAAAAATTACATGTAAGTCAATTTCAAATATTGGCAATGAATGAACATGATATGATTTACAATGATTCTTAAGCCCAGATAAAATCCTTCTGCAATTCAAATTAACTACGAATTTATATATCTATACATAACAAAGGTAGGCCTTCCTGCTACATCATGTGTATTAAAAATTGAGAAAAAGTGTAGCCAGAGACAAATGATTCACCTCATGAAATTATACCTCCCACACCTGAAGATTGAACACTAGACCCCTTGGATGGCAATACTGATTCCACTTGAGAATAAATCATTTGGTTAATTTAATTAACTTGTTACATGTACATGTATAACATTTTTTTTTTATAAAATCTTGAATCGTTGTTTGTTCATGTACATCTGACATATTTATTTAGGCCTAAATTAAAAATATATTTGTTTGCCATTCACCTATCAACCCGGTTTGAAATCATGGTCACCTATACAATAAATACTGTAAACATGTAAATTTTTGAGGATCCTGTCAAGTGAACATATTTGCAGTTTCAAACATATTATTAGTGTTAAATAGTTAAAAACAAATTTAGTGTGTACTATTTTTTGCAGTTTTCTGTCAATTGAGAAAATAGCGAAAATAGTAAGTTTACACTATCTTTAATTTACATTTGTAGATATTGAACCAACTGGAAATATTTGGGTCTCTACCTAGCTCTAAGTAAGTTCGGCAGGACAGCCAACCAGTTATTTGACTTGGTTAAACATTTTACATTTATTTTTTTGTCATCATGACTGACGAGTTGACAGTTTGATCTTCAGTGGCTCAAAGGTTTATTTTATCACTGGATCTCAGTCATTGCTGCTATATAGATGACAAGTAATCATTAAACAATCCTAGCTTCGAGGATTTTATACGTCGCATCTACTACGAAGAACTTGAGATAAAGGACACTACAGACACTGTGATCTTGATCTAGATTTAGAGATTGATGATTTTTCATTCCTTATTATCAATTTTCCTTTCATCTGTGGCAACATCCCTCAAGCACCTGGAGTTTTCATTTCACAACTCATATGCTATGCAAGTGCTTGCTGTGCCTATGCAAACTATTTTTTTCATACCAGACTTCTTACAATTACGGTTCTAGAACAGGAAGTTATCACTTCAGAAGTTTTAGGGTCGTTATCATGAACCCTTATGGTGTATCAATCTGCACCATGAGAATGCTGAGGACGATTACCTTACAGTGCACCTGGTCAATGCTTCCAGTTTTTACTGGAGTCGGAGTTGCTCATTCACTTTTGTTTCTTTGTGTTATTTTGGTTATTTCATATACTTTGTTTTGTGTGTCTCTTTTTCCTGTCTATTCGTTATCCCTGGATTGCATTTCTTATTTTTACTAGAATCTTGGTTTACTTGATAACTCTTTTGAAAAGTAATTCATGCTCTCCTGTTACATATCAATTGTTAAGAACTCTAATTTTAGTTAGGCACTTAAGCAACCTTTTCTCACCCAATACAATAATGAGACATAGTCATAATTTGCCATCCAATACACAGATTGCACTTTAACATTTTACACATAATTTCTGCTGGCAGTAGTAGTACTAGCAACAAAATATTTTTTGGCTCATGTGGAGGCTAAAGAAAAACCTTCCCCCCAGAGAAAATCCTGTTTACATGGCCATTTAAATAAATATACTTTCTCTTTGTAATTCGAATAGAATCAATAAAAAATGACATATTTCTTTCTTGCAATTTATTTGTTTATGTTAGGTTATTTTTACTGGATAAGAATCAACCCCTATTTTCATGATTCTAGAGTGTGAATATATGCCTTAACCTCTAAAAATAAAATTTCATTAAAAAATGACAATTCGGGAAAAGGGAGACAACTCAATTCTAATTGAAAATGTTATCCAAGGGAGATAATTTAAAAAATACTACAATATTTATACAAATGTTAGACATATTTTAAAAGACAATACAACTATTTGATTAAATCAAGTGTAACAATCAAAGCACATGCAACAAAAACGATGTCATAGTCGAAATATAATAAATTTGCAACCTTCCCCGTGTTCTGTTGTGATATCAATCTGCAAGTTATCGTTATCACTATCTTCGTCTGAATTGAAGTCATCGTCACCAATAACATTTTGTAGCCTTTCAATATCTTCCTGCAGCTTTCTTCTTTCCGAATCTTTACTCAATTCGGCGCTCGCATTCATGATTTTTTGCAAAGAAAAAGTTAGTAGGTCACGCTGAAAATTGCCACCATTTTGACATTGTGCATGAACTGGTCCTTGTCACATGACCTAAGAGAAACCAGTGGAAAATCTGGAGTAACCTCCCATGAAAAGGACTTGTTCATTTCAAAAAGGGTATGTTAGGAGTCTATAAGTAAAAATGTTTGTGAATATTAACATAATGATTTTCAAAGTGCACTCAAACTACTAAATTAATTGAAATTCTCATTAGAAAAAAATCGTATATATTGCTGAAGACTTATAACCTAAAAATCCTTTAAACAATGAAATCGGTCAAATTCCTTCCAACCCCTTCAAGTTACACTTGGTCCAGTGAAGAAATCGGTGAGCACTGAATGTCATCTGCTATTTTTCTGTTTTACTTTATTCTATAGATCCAACTGAACAGGATGCATGCCAAACATGTCAGTTTGTCTTCAAGTTTAGGGGGACTGTCATTCCATGAATAATTTTGCACAGGGGCGGTAAAAAAATATCCTCCGTAAATTTAGTTCAGAATTCCAAGCTCTGTGAAATTCCAATAATAAATGTTTCATTGTCACTATCCTGCAAATATATTTTAACTGTACAATGCACAGTGGCATTCGTCATTGAAGTATCTCGGGAATTGAAAAGTGGAGCACCCTATATACTGTGCCGAACAGCATTCCCCATTCCCCTTAGAATTTTTAGCGGAGTACTTGTCTCTCTCTGAGTGATATTATTGTTTGCCTTTAATTACCTCTGAAATTATGGTGAATGAGAGCTTACAGATATGTCCGAAAAGTGGCTAAAAATAATCCCAAATAAGAAATTATTTCCCAATTGGCAGTCGAAGGTAGGATATATTGTTCCAAATTACACTGGTATTTGATAAGATTTAAATAGCTTTCCCTTCTATCCTCTGTGAAGAAAGACTTATACTACAAATTTAATGTTTTGTACAGGAATTCCTAATTTCCCTTTTTTAAAAATAATGATGCATATTTTCCCAATTTAAAAAGGTCGAGGTATTTTTGAAAAAGGCCAACAATATCATTCTGTCTACACTATATTGTGGCAGGACGGCCTACCTGCGTTGTAGTAGGTAGTTAGTGAAATTTAAATGGCCAGTTAATTGACTTGGCTAAATGATTAATTCTTTAGCAGAATCGGTTTGTCACGGGCTTGTCACCGGTCGGTCTAGGGTTCGATCCTCGGTGGCATAGTATAATTTTTGGAGTCAAATCATGCTTTCCCGTTACAATATAGATGACTACAGATACAATGAGTTGCAATAATGAACATTATGTAGCTTTATTTTCTAAGTTGTAAGCTTTTCTTCACACAGCATTTGTGTTTATAAGGTGCAAGACAAACATACATTTTGTTTACTTGAAAACTTTTAAATCAGAAGTTCATAAGTAATTATCAAGATCAAGTTCAGGGATCTGAATAAATTTCCACAGCAGGTTACTGTTTTTGGGGACATTTAATTTGTTTACATATAACGAGAATGGAGACAGTAAATATGTCAAAGAGACAACAACCCCATTGGGATGGAAAATGTCAGCTCAACACCACCCGTGGGTCTTCAGTGAATGATGAGGTAACCCTTGTACCACAGGGCAGGCTGCAGCTGACCCTAAACAACATTATACACAAGTACACGGAAATATATACACAAGTACAGGGAACAAGCTGCCCTATAATTCAGGGATGTCAGTAGAAGTTGTCAACCGGCAAAATTGGATGGCTAATTGCTCAATTTTTTGACGGCTACTCTATTTTAAAAAATAGCTGAACCCTTGCTAAATTTTCATCAGCCTACCTGCTACTTTTTCTTTTTTTTCTGCTATTTAACATACTACTGACATCTCTACGTACACTATAGCAACATGAAAGTAAACTGAAAGTGAAATAAGAAGCAGTATAGGTACATTATTTTGTACAGAGGCCAGACAAACTTGACTTGGGACAGAGTTTAAGTACTGTATTTTAAAAGATACATGTATTTTGTCATTTCAAATTATTCCAACAATAAACACTTGTTAAATCATCTGAAATTGCCAAGGTGTGAATCACAACTTGGATTTGTTCCTTTGTATGTAATGGTGTAATGGGACCTCTTTGTCAGAACACATTGTCAAAAAAAGCTTCATTATTATTATTACTTGCCTAGATTGTTCAATATGTACATACATTTTAATGTTCTTACTGGACAATGAATGCAGGTCTAGTAGATGCTCCTGTCCATCTGTCCAGCATTCTACTTGTTTGTTCATCCATCATCCTTAGGGCAGTGTTCTAGGATACCACTTTCCCGTCACCCTGGGCAATAGCATTTTTAGTGAGGGAAAGTTAAATGTTTAATGTCCGGCCTAACGAGGCTAAATTAATGGTCTGTTTTTGTCAAAATAAACACTTTGAAAATTGTGCTAGTTGTTATAAATACACTTTACAGTTTCCCCCAAAAATTGGGCATGTAGTCTTCACGACTAAGCAGTAGTCTGAGGCCCAAGGCTTGTCAAAATGGAGGTGGGCCAACAGTCACTATATAAAAATTTCAGAAAAATGTATTTCAGGCCGGTGAACTGGAAAGTTAGTTGTGAAGACTGAGCATGGGAAGATGTGTTTGAAGACATTCCAATGATTTTACCCTTGATAAATTAGATGTGTTAAAGTGTCTATCTTAGGACAAATTGCTAATGGTGTAAATTTTCCCAGTAAATTTTAAACCTTACTTTGAAGAGACGATTACAGTGGTTCAAGATTTTGATCAGGAATATGTAATTTTTTAAGTTTTGAGTTACACAAACAATAACCAAAAACCTAGACCTAATGCTTATAATGTTATGATTGTCAACACTGTCATCATTCAATGATAAATGTTTCTAGTCTGACATTGTTGATTTAGTTTGATATTAAATAAACAGTGTGTTCAATGATATTCTATTTTTTTTTTATATTTGCTGGAAATCATTTAATGGCCCTTGCATCAGAAAGAAAGTTATAGTTTCTCAACAAATTGCCCCTTCAAATTATTAATAGCTTTAAAAAAAATCCTGGAAATGGCCCCTTCTCAAAATTTCCTTCCCAAGCACTGGACACTACCATGTTCATACATTTGTCTTGCTTAAATTGTAATTGCCATTGTAAAAATATGTCTATTAAAATCATGTTGCACATTAATTTGATAAATTAACATTATCTAATCAAACGGAATCCACTCAAATAAATCTTCCAAATTAAAAAAAAATGTGATAGCAAATTATTTTTTAGCCAAAATTTAGTTCATCAACTCTCAAGATCATTTTTATTGGTAATATTTGCTTTCATTTACTCAGTGCTGACAAAATTGCAACAACAAAAATGAAAAAACATTTTAGCAAACCATTAACAATTAAAGCTACCATATACACATTTAAATGCTTCATATTCATCCACTATCAACTTTTATTTATATGTTTGAAAGGAACCTTTTTTGGCTTTGAGTTTATTTATCTGACTTTTTCCTTCTAATATTACAATAATGTTTTAGAGGGAGGGAAAACTATAAAGAAATTAATTTTTTTTTATTAAAATTTTTGATTTTCCTCTGTTTTGTCTGCTATTTATGACTATATTGTAAACTCAAAGTACAGAAATTTTTTTTATTATGTACTTTAAGATCTCTGATTCACTATAATGTTTGAAAATGGCTAGTCATGAGGGTAGCCATGGAAACAAAGATGTCGATGTTGATGTTCGGGAGCTATTCAACCTACTAGATTCAGCTAATATTGCAGATGTTACAGAAATAAAGGAATTGGTGCAAGAAAAGCTAGCATCAAGTGGGTGCCTTAGAAAACTTTGAGATCAATAACATTTCATGCAATATTTTAACCAAAAATTCGAATCAGTTTTCATTCAGGAAACAGAAAATAATTGGTTTTTTTTAATGTTTTTTACAAGTGATTATACCATTTTTGTATGCTGTAACTGCCACCTTTTTTCAGAGAATAACCTTTATTCCAGTATTGTTCTTTTCTTGTTTATGGATTAAGTAATTTGATTTCTGTTCAATACTTTTAACACAGTTTTCTGAAGATTGATGATCAGCCATGTTTATGTTTATAGTTATGAATCTTTAATATATTAAAATCAAATTTCAAGTGGTAGATAACTTCTAAATAAGTAAATTATTTTTTTTTTATGTGTCATCAAGTTTCCTAATTAAAGAAAATTTGTAATGTACAAAATGTACTTGTTGTAACTTTGAGAATATTCTCACTTTACAGCTGATGACAAATGGATACTGAACAGTTTAGTAGAATATTATTACATCACATCATCAAAGGAAGCAATTGATATTCTTACCAAAGTCAAGGACCCACATGATAAGGTATATCATATTATATTTAAGTGCAGAAAGCATACGAAAAGTGATTCTTACATTTCTTAATCCCAAATTTCTTTGACTGGAAATCCTACAGTGGGCCTCATGGTAACTGTATTCGAAAATTGAAGTGCAAATGAAAGTTTTCAACTGGAGATATTAACACTTAGAAATTGATAATGTCCTGCATTAGAAAAAGTACAGGAAAATTTCCTGCCATAATTTTACACTATACCCAGTCAAAAAATATTTCATGATATAAAGCAGATCCAAGGACATGAACTTAGGAAGAGTTGTTTTTAGAAACTAATAAATGTATAAAACAGTTTCATTGATTATCTCGAGATATGATGGATCCTCCTTGCCTGTTGCCATACTTAATAAGCAGGGAATGACTAAGTTTTTGTTAATTTTGTCTTTTTGAGTAGCTTGGAATAAAATAATTCTGGGATTAAGTGAGGAATTTTTATAATTTCATGATTTTGAAATGCTTTTGCTAGGAGAAACATCCATACCTGCATAAATGGTATCTAAAAGTAAGATAAAACAAACATCAACTGTAAAGTAGATTATGGTGACACTTGACAGCTTGTCATATAATAAGGAAAAGAGAAATTCACATGTGATTTGTTTATTAAAGCATCTGATAGACAAGCTATCAGAGGGAATTAGAGGCTCTCAGAACAAATTGAAGGCATTACAACTATTACTACATGTAGTCTGTAAACAACCAACATGGATCCACAACATCACTCAGTCAGTATTTGGAGCACTTGTAAAATGCTTAAAGGTAAGATTTAAACAAGGAACTTATCCAATTTCTGTTGGCTACTTGCATGTATTTGAAGCATTTGTTTGTCAGTGCTTGGAGTTCTTGTCAGTGTATGTTGGTGAGATTAATTAAGGAAGTGTTTTACCATGTTTGCTGCATACATTTATTCATTGAAGTTTCATACATTCACCAGGGATTTAGCATTGAAAGCCTACTTGTAAAATATGAATAAAATTTTAAACCCATAAGTTAGAACAATTTTCCTTGAAACTATAAATTTGGACATTTTGTATCTTATTTCTTTAATTTGAAAATCTAATGGATGATACTAATATTACTGAATTACAGCATAACTGACTTTTCTCAATGTCATTCATGTGAAAAAAGTAATTTTATTCTTAATTCTGAAAAGTATTGATAATACATGTAAATACACATACTATTTTCTTAAATTGCAGTAATATTTGGTGTAAGTGTGTTTGGTTTACAGAAACAGAAATATATATTCACATAGAAAATGCTATACTTATGTCATCATTCTTTACATCATATTACAATGTATTTAAACTTCCCTTCCTTTTTGATTTTGTCCATTTCAGAATGAAACTGATGTACCCATATTGATGACAGGAGTTATGACCCTTACTATCCTTTTACCAACCATTCCAACATATTTAGGAAATCATTTACACACCATATTTGAGATCTTCACTCATCTTGTATCCTTCAGCTATAAAAAGCCTGGTAAGTTCAATAGGAGAATTGAGATACATGTCAAATATCAAGAAAGCCAATTCTTCAAAATTTAAAAGGATTTATGTGTTTCTAGGTACAAAACTAAATGAAAACTCAATGGCTACTTATTGTTATCAAAGAAACATGTGCCAAACAACTCAGTGGACACTTTAAGCAACATCAATGCTTATTAATAGGTAGTTTGATTAATAAGAATAAATTAATGTAAAACATTACTGATGGTATGTTATAATTTTTTATTATCTATTTCTGAAAAGACTGTTCTCAAAAACAAATTAGTGTTCTCTTTTTTTTTTCAACTTTAGATGTATAAATATTCTATAAACTTTGGCCTTTTCAGAAATGACAAATGAAGTTTTTCTTTTCAATAAGAAGTTGAAATAAGTTGAAACATGAACATTTTGGGGTATTTTGTCAAGTTACCAGATTAGTAACAACTATACATTGTTTTCGTAGCTGTTAAATTACCCCCTTTTTCTCCTGATCAAAATAATCATAGAATTATGTAGATTGCTAAAAAAAATCTATACTTTAGCCCTGAAACTCACACAGAAAAGAAATAATACCTGTTTTCATATATTTTTAAAACCTATTTTTAGCAGCAATATGTAAATATGTCATTGTGCATATAAAACATGGAAAATATACTTTTTAATATCTTTCAAAAACATCACTCTATTTTAGTAAGAAGTCCAATGGAAAATTTTTATATAATTGTACTTTATTTATTTTAGTTAGGTTTTTTTTTTCATGAATTAATATATGAATCCTACACGTTTTCCATTTTATCCTACACATATGAAAAAAAACACTCATGTAAGTTGTAATGTTTTTTCTGTGTACAGAAGGGGGACCCTTTTGACCAGAAGTAACAAATTCACTGTTGAAACAAAGTCTGTTAGCTCTATACATGTGTATACACTATTTATCAACTCAATTCTTAATTAAGACCATGTGTGTTGAAAAGGAATTTGTTATGTACAAACTCTGTGTTTCTTGCATTTATATGTATGATTGTTATTCAAAGGAAGTCCTGGAATGAAAAGCGCTATGGGTAAGGTCACATGACCATGAAATGTTTTTGTCATAATTGTGTGTTTCTGCATTGTGTGGTGTTATTGTAATGTTATGTGGAGTTAGTGCTGCTTGTTTTGCTAATAACTTTTGAACACACACATTGAAATACCATTTGGTAAAACTTGAGGAATGTTTTATAGTCCTAAAAAACATGAAAGTGAAAAAAGATAGTCATGATATGAAAGACTCATTTTTTTTACTAATATTCGAGGATAGAGGAAGTTTCATGAAGAACTATTTATCAGTCCACAGTGTAAATTGAGATACAAGCATTTGGACAAATTTTCACTCCCTTTGGCCGAGATTTCAGCACTGTTTTGGAACTTTGTCTATTGTTTATTAGTACTGGTTTAAGGTAAATTACTGTGAAAGTATTTATTTTCAGGGTTTCTGGTATATGAATAAGTGTGAAAAATAGTACATGGAATGGATATTTTACATTACGAAATGCTAATCATTTAAAAAAAAAAAAAAAAAAGAAAAATGTACATTTGTATATTTCTTTGTCCTATTAACAGACCTCTTACTTGGCATTAGACCAAGAAGATTGATAAGTCATGTTTCTAGCTACCAGCCAAAAAATAGGGTTGGTAAGGGAATTATTTTATTTTTTAAAAACATATTACATTGAGTTAATGGGGAAACAGTCTAGACTTCAAAGTGTTTGAGCAAAATTGGCCATAAAATGTTTGGTTAGAGTGGAGTAGCAGGAAACAGACATATCTTTTTTGCTTTATGCATCATAACCTTAATTTTGTTTAATAAAAATCTTATACATTGCCTTCTTCAATGAGTTATGTATCATTTCTCATTAATAACTGCTTGCTTTGCTACAGCTTTTGATTAGCAGAATTTTCATTATTATTAATTATGCTAGACACTTATTCAGCATTTATTTTTTGATGAATTGTCTAACAAAATATGTTTTGATTGACCTTGCTTTTGGGATAAGAATTATACATGTAATTTATGTGCATGTTTATACAAAAGCAATTTCACATGAAATTTGAGTGAATTGAACATGAAATTTATGTGATTTTCCATGTGAAAAATGTGATTTGAATGGATTTTACAATAAGTCTGTCACAAAACTAATATTCAGTTCAAAATAATGTGAAAATCATATGAAAATATCTTACCCACTGTGTACATGTACTTGCCTTATTGGATACTCTTATTTGAATTAATTTTTAGCCAAAATATGTGTAAAGAACTGGTAAAGGTAGCGAAGAAATAAAATATGCATTTCAAGTATTGTACATTGTACAGAAATTACATTGTCAAATTGGAGATTTATATTTCCTGACCATGTTTCAAGGACTTTATAAGTTGTTTGAAAATATAATAAATTTTACAGAATATAGATTGAATTTGTGCTAGTATGAATTTCATAAAACCTTTTAGGCAGGAATAACAAATGCATGTGGGCCTTATTTATACATGTCATCTTACATACTCAGCTTATAATTGTGAATCATGTTCTTATGACAATAATTATTCCATATTACATGCACTTAATGCATTTCTAAATGTTAATGAATAGCTTGCATTGCTGTATGTATGCAAAGTTCTTTTAAGGCAGTGATGCATGAAGGAAGTTACCCATAAATGCTTATCATATGAACTGCATGGACAATTTCCCTCTACAGACCTTAAATTCGACAAGATATCAATAGAAGCTTTGAAGCTCTTTAGCTTGGAAATAACTTTAATGCTGATATTTTTGTATTGTAAATAACAGTTATAGTTACATGTATATCAGCAAGAATGTGTATGGCTCATTAATGCCTACTTGCAAAATTACAGATAGCCTCTCAAAATTGCATAATTGCTAGAAATAATAGTTATGCTTTTGTATTTCAGCAATACAAATAAACATGGAATACTTGTCTCTTCAATAACTTTGATTATATCTGTGTAAATTGGCTTTAATTAGTTGTAGCTTAGTTTCCTTATTTTCTTTTGAATTTTCCAGGAAATGTTCCAGATGTCTACCTACTTCATCTACAAGTATCTCTCTATTCCCTCTTTCACAGACTATATGGCATGTTTCCATACAACTTTGTTGGATATCTGAGAAATTTCTACGGTAGTAAAAAAGAAAACATTGCTGTGTATGAGGAATTGGTCAAGGTAGAAATATACTATAATATGTTTTTATTCATATAAGAAAGCCCTCTTGATAAAAACATAATCACCGAGATAGTGTATAGAGATGATTATTTTACTCTGATTACTAGTTTAAAAAAAATGGTGTGAAAAGTATGTAGTGCATTTGAACCAATTTTAAAATGATGAAATCTTTAATACCTGGAACAGTACTGTAAGGCAATCAGAACTACTCAACCATTTCTCCTACACTGAAAAATAATTCTTGGATGCAGAAAGGAATTGTGGTGATACGCTTGTCAAAGTAGTTCCACCTACATGTACCAAATGGTGCTAAAAAATTTAGATAGAAAGTGAGGAGCTAAGGAAAAAAGGTAATGGTACAAATTTCAACCAGTTTAACAATAACTTTAACTATAATTCGGGACAAATTCTTCTGCCTAGTGTCTCAGGGGTTTTCGTTCTTTGTAACAAGAAATGCTGAGGAGTTTTGGTTGCACTATAGGCATGTGTATATGGATGGCATCATAGGTTAATTATGAGTTTAGCCCACCTGAACATTTCATTTCTTTATGACAGCTACTCATTATCTGTTGTTGCCATTATGTATTTTTTTTAACTGTTGGGTGATTTAAATGGTTTCTTGTAATTTTATATTTTTTAAGCTTTCTTCCCTTTCAGCCTTGTCTTGATTTGAATTTTTTTCCAACTCTTGATAGTGAATTTCAGATTTTAACATTATCGCTTTGACCTGCATGTAGAAAAAAATCAAAATTTTTTATTTTGTAGTAGAAAAATGTTTTGAGCCAAATCTTCCTTAGGAATATATATGGTCAAATAGTGCAAAACAGAAGTTATTTTTAAAAAAATGCACTTTTAAGGCGACTGTTTAATTTAATTTAAAATACATTTAAGCCAATGTTGGAAAGAGTTCGCTTGCATCCTGGTTTGATTACTGGTAGTCGAGACACAGAGGTTTCTAGCAGCCGCTGGAGGTCTATGGAAGTACAGGATATAGTGATGGAATGTGCCAAAGTTTCCCTAGATGTAATGGAAGGTATTGATGGAACAAATAAAGATGTATTCCATAGGCCATTAGAACAGGGTGCTAGAAGGAATGGCCATGTGAGAGCCATTAAAGGTAAAAGTTATATGTGATTTTCATACAGTTACTGGACCAGGTTACAGAAATGAAATTATTTCAATGGAATTAAGATTTTCACAAAATTGAAAACAATGTTAGTTTGGTTTCATAATCCATTTCAAAAAGAAAGTTTTCTTCTAAATTTAAATTTTCATTAAATTATTGAATTTCAGTTATCAGATCTTGGATTAGAACATTCTTTATTGAAATAGTACATTTGGTTATACACTCCCAAAGGGAGCGTAAATGCGATTATGGACAACGACAGTTTAGGAAACATAAATTAGCTTCGATGTTTAAATACAAATCGAATCTGAGCTTTTTCTAAGATAGAGATGGTCAAAACATGGCACTCGAATGTTTACGAAAATGACATAATTGATACCATACAAATTGACCCAAAGACAACTCACAGTTCCTTATCAAAGTTGTATGTTTCGGCCCATACATATTTCAGACCATGACAATAGGAGAAGGACAATAAAAAACATATTACCAATTGATAATAACAGGGCTGAGAAAAAAAATGAAAGGACTTAGGTCATTGAATTAGGTCATTTATAAGGTTTCACCTTCCTCATAGTAGTTGTATTAAGAAATTGTTAATTAATGTTGCTTTATGTAAAAAAAACTTTTGTACTTAATAAGTGTGGGAGAATGAAGATAACATCTGTTTGTCATTATCATGTTAGGGGTTATAATAAATCAAGAAACATTAGTAGTGAAGTGAAGCAATTGATTTTTCATCATTTTTTCATGCTTGACGTCTTTTACTTTCAGACTCATCATTTTTAAGGCTGCCAGAGAATGTGTCATCTTCAGGAATTCAGCAAGAGTTTTTCAGCCCTTCTATGGTGATAGGGATGTCGACACCTCCCCCCTCTCAGAGAAATACCCCTGCCACAAGTGTTCTGGAACTTTCTAGTGCAACACATGGTCAGTCAGGTATTTCTTTCTGACTTCTTGGCAGTTATTGATTAACAGCATTTTTTAAAAAAATTTATGTGTAGTTTTACTAAAAACTTGTGGTTGTATACATGTATTGCATTTTTGTCCCTAGATACTTGGTTTTCATACAATAACTTGGGTATTAGTTGGTTGATCTTTGTAAAATTTTATTAAAAAAATTTCAACTAACAAAAGGAAAGGTGGTATTGATTTTGGGAGTTATAGCCCCAATCATTTTAGAATTGGGAGCTGAAAAGGGAAAATAGAATTAATAGAATTCAACTAAAAAACTCAAGTAAAAGCATTGGAATGTCAATGATATTGTTACCTGATGTCAAGACAATAACCTGTTTATTTTTGGTTCGATTTTGGGATTTTTTTTTTTAAATGGATGCCATATGAAGATCCCTGCCTGCATTTTACAATCATATTTCAGGTATCTCTTATGGTTTTTGAGTTAAAAGAGGTCGAAGGGGCCATACCCCCAAAAAATCAACTTTTTTCTATTTTTGGTCTGATATCAAAATTTTTTTATGGATTCCTTATGAAAATCCCTGTCTGCATTTGTCAGTCAGATTTTAAATATCTGTTACTATTTTCACATAATAAGGGGTCAAATAGGCCACACCCAAAAAAAATTCAACATTTTAATTTTTGGTCTGATTTTGTAAATTTTTAATAGAATTTCAAATTTTGTGCTATATTGTTGACAAACTGTGTTCATAATGAAAGTCCCTTGTTTAAGTGTGTCAAAAATTAATACTGTGTCCACACTTGCCCTGTTCAGGGTTTGATCACTGCAGTCATATCATGCTATGCCCAGCGTAGCTCTTTATTTTCATTTTATTGAAACGATGATAAAAATGGTTGAAAGAAAGGAAGGAGGGCCTGATAACAAAAAATATTTCTTGTTGGGCCTTTTTTTTGTATCAGCAACTGTCCTGATTCTAATCAGCTAAGCTTTGCATGTCAGGTATTAAATTAAAGGGACAAAGCAATTTGATTTTCACAGAATTATGATACATGTTAACTAGCTTTTGATTCATGTAAAATATTTATCTATAATACTATTTGGAGGACTGATTTCATTCCTCGAGTATCTTAGATTTTCGTTCAATCTAGAAACCAGTGGTAAAGAGGTATTGGACAAGGGATTTACTAAGTAGTTCAGTCTACTGCAAACTTTTGACTTATTGAAATTAAACAGTAAAACAGTAATCCAAAGTTCACAGTATTTGTTCTCTAAAATCTGACAATCCTTTCTTTTCAGCAAGTACAACTCATGGTAACACACCTGTCCTGACACCCAGAGCTACACCACCCATATCTGATGAGCAAGAGAAGGTAAATTTTTCACGGCATATGTCATGATGATCTGTTTGGCCACTGCTGCTTCTCAAGACATAAGTGATTTTTACCACTACCAGCTTTTGCCAGTTGTCTTTTGGGTTTAATTCACTGGAGAGACCTCTAGATTTCCCCTGCTAATATAAAGCCTATATCATTTTTGCATTTAAAATCTAGGTACACTTTCTTTGGGAAAATTTTTGCATGAAAAGGAAGGAGTCGAACATGATTCAACACAATCATTGAAAATGTGAAACAAAATAGCATATTTACAATAATGACACCAACTTTATCCAAATATATTTTGGTGGATTGGATCATGAAAGTGAATTGGATGGATTTGATTATGACAACATAAATGACAATTGTGTTTTTCTCCTGGAAATTTAATTTGATCAGGCTAGAAATGATGCAGAAATGCCAAAAAACATTGATATTGGGTGGTCTCCTGTTGACAGTCCCTTGTTTTGTACACTATTCACTTTAATGCTTGGATTAAAGATCATTTGACTTGGGTCCTAACGTGCAGTATAAGTCGGAATTAAAGTAAAATTATTATACCTTGCAATTTAAAGATAATTTTTCATACAAAACTTTTTTTATATCCCCCAAAATTAAAAAAGTTATGAAAGCTTAAAATTAGTTTAGCATAAAAATACCAAATGCTGTATTTACTGTGCAGTGTTGAAAGGGTTAAACATGCAGTGTTGACATTTTCAGTGTGACACAAAATACATATACATTATTTTAAGATCAATGAATTCTATAATGTATGTTTCTGCACATTTCATTTCATATGCCTGTCTATTATTCTGATTAAGAAAAATTCTGCAGTTCTGCAGTTCTAGTGGACTTAAATGCATAGAAAAGATCCTTCATATATCTTTTTTTTCTTAACAACTTCATCGGCATCTGTCACAAGGTTTTTTTTTTACTGTTGGTATATAGTTAATTATTGCACCTGTTATAAAGTTGCAGATAGGTATAGTTATAACCTAGTTTTACATACAGATATCTGTAGTATTAGCTTTGATTTTTTATGGGTTGAATTTGCATCTTTCTTGATTCAAACATAAAATTTTATTACTGTAGTCATATGAAACATTTCAGGGGATGAGTAGAAACAGTAGCAGAGGATCTCTTTTTACTAATAAAAGTGTAGATAGACGTTCAATAACCCTCGTAACCAAGTCACAACCAACTAGCGACTCTAAATCTAGTGTACCTCCATCTCCAATGAAAACAGAATTTACAACAGAGCCTCCACTTGGCACCTTTAGATCTCAGCCTGTTCGAACAACAGCTAGAGAACTCAAATTTGATATCATTAACAACCCGGTTCCTGAATCTCCAATGCCGTCATTTAGTGACAGTGTTATGTTATATCCTGGTGCTGAGTCAGCAGAAAAGAATGAAGGGATTGATAATGTGATGAAAACAGAATCTGTTGATAAGGATGAGGTTTCCAAGCAAACTGGTCAAAGAGAGGACAGTCTAGAGAGAAAAGATAGTATTGAGAGGCCAGATTTGATGGAATCTTTTTCAATGGATACACTTCCTAAAATGATGGAGGCTTTGCATGATAGTGATGATGGTAAGTTAGTGAATGTGTATGTTCATTTCTCTACAGTTTATCCTTGATCATGGTCCAGCAATTTAATATGATGGTATTTGGTTTAGAATTGTATGCTTATTGATAACAGTTGCTATAATAATTTGTGTCTGCTAAAACATAGGTCAAGAACATATTTTAGTTGTTTCTCAATACTACACATATTTGTGCCTCTTAATGCAGCTGAATAGAAAAATTTCATATGATCTTTGTTTTTCCATCAAAAAAACTTTGAGGGCACAATTCTTTCAGGATAAGTGATCAGATTTTTTTAATTCTTTGTAAGGTGGTTTAACACTATATGTATTTTATTGCCCCACACTATCGAGTACAGCCTATTTTACAGACACTAAAGGATACGACTTCAAAATTCACTAGATATGCTACAGGTGCATGACACAGTCACACATATCTGTAGCAATCTGGTTTTTTTTATAAACAATCATTTGCTTATCAAAATAAATTAAGGGAATAAGATAAAAGAATTCTGTTTTCTTTCCAGATGATGAAGTATCAGAAATCACACAAAACCATCAAGCAGTAAATTCACATTTAACAGCTGAATCTGTGGCTCAGTTCATGAAAAGTGTGAATAGAATCAGATTTAATAGTTTAACTGCCACTAATACAATGGACCTTTATAAAGATAAAGGAAGCACTAGGTCAAGATCTTGTCCTAAGCTGACCTCAATGGAGGATGAGGAAGAAAGTGTTGGGAGTGAGGGGGAAATGTCCAGGTCAGTTTCAATAGCAACTGAGATCCAAGAACAATCACATTCTAGTCAAAACAGTCAGGTTACAGCTGTACCTGTTGTTACTACTGTTGCCATAGACACTAAAACTGTTACCATGACAACTTCAAACATCAGTATTACTTCATGCCCAGTTTTTATCCAATCAGTCAATTCACAAGACAATCAGCCACCACAGACAAGTTTAATGGATGTGTTGAAAACAACATTGCTTCCAAACTCAATGCATCTTTGTCAAAAGTGTAAATCCTGTATGTTGTCTGGCAAAGATGACGGTGAGTGTAATGTATCTGTATGCTTAAACAGCTGAGTTGAGAGGAGTACTTCAAGTTCTGTATATCAAACATTTTAAGTCATAACTATATATTTTTATAAATTGTTTATATAATAGTTCAGTCATTTTGCAACTGAAGTGGGCAGACATCCCCAAAATCACTAGGCATATGTACATGTCAATTTTTTTTAGAAAATGATCTGAAAGTGCTAAATGAGAAATTATTGCTCTAAATTCTAACTTTCCTTGTTTGCTTAATCTGTTTTGAAGTCATGAAATTCTGTACCTCTATCTCTGTTTTATTTCATTTGACTGTTTTCCATATAATTCTCTTTGGTTTGTAGATAGAGAAGTCCCATTGTATCAGTCCCTTTCACCTCTCGAATTGTTGGACAAACATCTCACCATGGGTAGGGAGATTCATGCTAAAGAACTAAGTAAAATACCAATAACTAGTCAAGAATCTATCAGCTGGACTCATTTTGGTGGTAGGTATTGGTATCCTAATCAGATTTGAATGTAAAATGTGTCTTAAATCGTGTAATTATAAGCATTCCTTTGACATTCCGACAAAGTAATTTTCAAAATGTTTTTTTTTAACTTTTGAATGGAATTTCAGGGATTAAGCATCCTTTGCAGATTTGCCTATAGTAAGAAAAATCTGTCAGACATTTGAAAAGGGAAGTAGTTTGATGTCAGGGTTTTACATGTACATGTTTGACCTGCATGAGTCATCACTCATTGAACTCACATTTTTTTTTTTTTCATTTTCACTGATAATAACATTTAGTAATCTCAGCTTTTGAGTTATTGGTCCTTTTGAGTTGTTTGAATTTAATGTATTAATACAGGATAATGTCTCTTTTCACTGTAATACAAGATAAAACAATATTTGTACCATGTTCATAATAGGTGCCCCTCCTGCTGATGAAATCAACATTTTGAGAGGCCAAATTATAATGATGGAAAATCAGTTGATGTATGAGAGACATAAACGAGAACTACACAACAAGAGAAATAGACGACTTCTCAGAAAGATAGCCAATGCTGAAACTTTAGAGGAAAATAATAATGTTATGGTTAGTATCTACTGTTCAACAATTTAGGTGGAACTGCATTTAAAAATTCTTTTTCATATGCATTAAACTGTTCTTGTGGATATATTTAACTTGCATTTATTATCATTATTTGTGGTATGCTTGTTTTCAAGACCACAATATATGTACTTTGACCTCAGTCTTTGATCCAATTGTAAATTTACTTGTTTTATCTCTCAATCTTAAGGTAGGATATGTACATGTAAGAAAACAACTTCATAAATACACAAACTGTTAATCATTGTCTTCTGTACCATATGTTAATCCTGCATACTAACTTTTTAAAATTTATTGATAAGAACTTTTATGGCCATTCATGGTGTCATATGGAAATTCAAAGACTAATCATAACTTAATGTTATTAAAAATTTTTTTTTAATTTCAAGTAACAATTGACATTATTTCAGGCAGAACAAATACAGATTTTGGAAACAGAGATACAGAACTTTAAGATAACAACAAAATTGTTACAAGATGAAAATAGAAAGTTAAAAGATCTTCAAGAAAGCAATGAATATGAAACTCAAGTAAAATTGAGGTACTTAGGACTAGGGTGTATGATTGATCTGATTAAATTTAAACATAATAATTGTTTCATTCAGTCACTGCATGTAGGATCTAAAACTTTCCATTCTACTGTCTGTTCAGATGACCTTTTTAGAATCCTTGGTTTTTTACCTCGGAATAATGCTTTCACAATCATATTATTGTGCCTATAGTAGGCATTAATGGCTTTTCCCCTGTATTGTATTGTAGTTTCTGTATGCTATATTAAGTTTTTAGCTAATCTACAGAGTGTTTTTATTACTAGACAATGTTCGGAAATCTGTACATTGATGTGGGCCTAAATCTTACATTTAACAAAAGTCATAAGACTAAACAACATGATTTTGTTGTTAACTTCTTAGTCTCCAAAACATAATTACAGGACTGCTTTACAAGAGAACTCGGATCTGAAATCTACTAAAACAGAACTAAACACATTATTAGTCAGACAGAGAGAAGAACAAGATGCTCTCAAAAAGGTAGGAAATGCAACTCAAGGAAATGAAGGCTGAGTGGTAAAATTTTAGATGTTACCATATATACTCGCTTATAAGCTAGATTTTTCGGACTAAATTTTGAATTGCTGGGAAGGGTTCTGATTTCTAGACAAGATCTTTCTTATAAACTTAAATTTTCAGCTTAAAAATGGTAGCTAGACCAGCACTGTTTACCCCAATAGCTAATTGTAAACATCAGTTTTAGGAAGACTGTCTTCATTTTCTACCTTTTACAGCTAAAATATGATGCAGTAAAATAGTATTTGCTGTTAAGTCTTTATTTTGGCCTTTTATGATTTTATTTCCCACTCATCCATTTTGTGTATTGATTTTTATTTGTGTACTCTTATATAGCCAATAACTCAAAAGGTGTAACAATAATGTACTTGTGACAAAAGTAATCAATATTTTAGTTGGTTATGACAATTCTTTTTTACAAATTTCTTTTTCCTTGTTTAAAGTTAGAACCTCTTAATGGAAATATCTTCAAAAATGAATTGTTAGAGTATCATAAACTTTCTGTTTTATTCTTTGTTGTCCCCTATATTTATGATTTTTAATTGGGTTATTGGTTGTACCTCAATTAGAAGGAATGAAAAAATGGCCTTATTAGTACAATTCACATGGCTTGTCAACAGTTTAATTACTTACTACAATAAAAACAACTCTGGCTTGTAATTATTTCAACATTTATTAAAGTTATCAAAACAAACAGTTATACTTATTGTATATATTATAAATTAAGGAATTTTTGTGATGCAGTTGTCAGAGATCAGTCCAACTTACAAGCGGTTCACAGCTAGGTTCCTGAAATTTTCTACTGAAAAGGGGGGTCTGACTTAGAGTTGCATTGACTTTTACTCAAGTATATACAGGACTCACAAATTCTAGGGAATTCACAGGTAACATGTTAAAGTATGTGAATTCTGCATTAGAAAACTATATGTTCGGTCTTGGACTTTTATTTTAAATGTACTTAGGAAAGTAAAAAAGTCATTTATGTCTGCTAGTTTGGTTGACAGCAGTGCAATTTCCTAAATTGATGTGGTATTCGTCTTCACAGAAATTACAAGATGCAGACAGCCAGCTATTCCATGGCAAACAAGAAATTATCCACTTGAAAGAACAAGCAGAACTTGCACAGAAACTGAAAGATCAGGTACTCATAGAATTCATTTTTTTTTTCGTTTTTTGTTTGTTTGTTTGTTTTTTAATCAGAGTTTATACTTTAATATCAGTTCCCACTTTTACCCTATTCTAATACATTAGTAAATCTGATTTGATTCCTCAGGGTCACACTTCTTTACTGACTGTCCTTTTTTGGATTTTCTCTGTGCAAAAATAAGAATGCAATGTCAGACAGATTAATTTTAGATTAGGAAAACAAAGGTTGAAAGTTTTGTTCCCATCGTATTCTGCATCATTAATTCTAATTTTAAAAATAAATATTTATGTGCCTTTAATTTGCTTTAATTAGCCGTCATTATTAAAAGCAGATAGGAGGTGTTTTTATGCTTATCAAAAACCCACTGAATTCACATTCATTTCTAATTTGAAATCAGTCATAGACCCAGATTAGGACAATGCATGGTCTATTTGATTGATCGAATGTATTTGTCCTGAAAGTCATGTGATATCTGCCGTAAGATGTTCAACTACAATCAATCTCTGAACATGGTCTCTTGAAATAACTTAGATATCAGTGTAAATCATTTCTTCTAGGTATATAACATATTAAAAGGAAAGTAAATGTTGCTGTAAACACTGTCAAATAAAAATTATAATTCCTTGAATGTTTCCATCACTTACTATTTTATTATAGATGTTACAAACCCATAAAGAATTAATGTTAATGGGAGAACTACAACAGAAATACCAGGAAAATATAAATATCAATAAATATAGGGATAACAAACAACCGGAACATGAAATGTTGGTGGCTACACTGAAGGCTGAAATTAAAGGTTTGTAATAAATGACAACCTGCCAGAACATGAAATGTTGGTGGCTACACTGAAGGCTGAAATCAAAGGTTTGTAATAAATGACAACCTGCCAGAACCTGAAATGTTGGTGGCTACATTAAAGGCTGAAACTAAAGGTTTGTAATAAATGACAACCTGCCAGAACATGACATGTTGGTGGCTACATTAAAGGCTGAAATTAAAGGTTTGTAATAAATGACAACCTGCCAGATCATGAAATGTTGGTGGCTACACTGAAGGCTGAAATCAAATATTTGTAATAAAGGACAACCTGCCAGAACATGACATGTTGGTGGCTACATTAAAGGCTGAAACTAAAGGTTTGTAATAAATGACAACCTGCCAGATCATGAAATATTGGTGGCTACATTAAAGGCTGAAACTAAAGGTTTGTAATAAATGACAACCTGCCAGAACATGAAATGTTGGTGGCTACACTGAAGACTGAAATTAAAGGTTTGTAATAAATGACAACCTGCCAGATCATGAAATGTTGGTGGCTACACTGAAGGCTGAAACTAAAGGTTTGTAATAAAGGACAACCTGCCAGATCATGAAATGTTGGTGGCTACACTGAAGGCTGAAACTAAAGGTTTGTAATAAATGACAACCTGCCAGATCATGAAATGTTGGTGGCTACATTAAAGGCTGAAACTAAAGGTTTGTAATAAATGACAACCTGCCAGAACATGAAATGTTGGTGGCTACACTGAAGGCTGAAATTAAAGGTTTGTAATAAATGACAACCTGCCAGATCATGAAATGTTGGTGGCTACACTGAAGGCTGAAATCAAATATTTGTAATAATGACAACCTGCCAGAACATGACATGTTGGTGGCTACATTAAAGGCTGAAATTAAAGGTTTGTAATAAATGACAACCTGCCAGATCATGAAATATTGGTGGCTACATTAAAGGCTGAAATTAAAGGTTTGTAATAAATGACAACCTGCCAGAACCTGAAATGTTGGTGGCTGCACTGAATGCTGAAATCAAAGGTTTGTAAGAAAGGACAAACTGCCTGAACGTGGAAAGACTGAAGGCTGAAATCAAAGATTTGAAATTAATGACAAGCTGTCTGAACACAAAATGTTGTTATATTTTAAAGCTGAAATTAAAGGATTTTACATGTATTAATAAAAAAAAAACTGCCTTAACATGACATGTTGGTGGCTGCACTGAAGGCTGAAGTTAATGGTTTTTACATTATTAATTAAAACAACTGCCTTAACAGGAAATACTGTTTGCTACTCAAGTTTGAAGTGCTTCATGCTGAAGGCTGAACAATATTGGATAACTAAAATATAAACTTCAGTGCCGAAGAATGCAAAGATTAATGTTCACTTGATGGTGCATGATTTAAATCATGTGTTCTTAAAAATATGCCACATCAACATGTATATAAATGTACCGTTACTAAATCCAGTTTTTACATTAACAGTTCTACAGGCTCAGTGGGACCGAGATTCTTTACAGCTCACTGCTTGTCAACAGAGGATTATTGAATTGGAAGAAAGCATTAAAAATAAGGTAAATATCAATAATTATGTTTACTCCAAAAATTACATTCTAAAAAAATTAAGTGCTTATGCATCACTTGTTTTTGGAAAGATTCTGGAAAATGTTTATGTTTACAAACTGTAATTTATATTCATGTAGGATATTTAGTACTCATATAAGCAGGTTAGGAACAAATTTACACATGGAAAATTTGTTGGCTTTTACATACTGCTAAATTCAAAATGAAAACTGTAAATTGGGTATTATTGGCTTATTGTGTGCTTAGCACTGTCAGATATTCAACCAACTTTCTCTCAACAAAATCAAATTAGGTTTCCCAAAATTAAATGAAATGTTAAACAAGTTATAAGGTATCCTCCTAAACCATGTTTTACTTTATTTTCTATGAAGGATGGTTGTATTGTTGAACTGAAGAAAAGATTAGAAGATGTTAAAGTTAGCCAAGAAGACGAAATTAAAGTAACATAGTCAAAATATAGAAATGATAAGCTTTTATGTAGATTTTTTTCAGTTGTTCACCTGGTACAAAGGTCTCTGTGAGCTGATGGTATTACTAGCCATCCATCTTTGTTTACTTTGTATAAAATGCTAAATCAGTTTGCTTTTATGTAAAAATCTCTCACTTGAGGCAGTGTCAATGGGGGAGATTATCTCCCTCATGAACTGTTCCAAAGGTTAACAGGTACGGTATACTTCTCTTAAACCATAAATTTGATGGTCTTTTTTTGTCCCATTGATTTTTACTAATGAAGTGTCCAGTTTAAATCTGTCATGTAATTTAAACAAGAAGGTCACATTTGCTATACAAAATGAAAATGTTTTCAATTTTCATCATGTGATCTAAGTGGTAAACAACTCTTTGGAAGAGTTATTGCCCTTTTTTATGTCAAGACTGTTGATCTTCACCTTTTTTGGTGCATATCTTTCTTTCTGTTTTTGATCATAAGACATATTAAAGCAGCAGAATCTACAATTTAAGGTAGACCACAACTATTACACTGAACATTCTTTTCTGTCATCTTGCAAAAATCATAAAGACGTATATATTTTCAATGAACTGATGATGCAGAAAATGATGTAAAAACAGCATGTTTAAGTCATTTTAAAAGAATTTTTAACATATAAATTGTATGGTAAAATTACAAACATTAATTGTATAAAGCCTATTTTAAAGGGTGATAATTGGCAGGAAAAGTAATTGAAATTTTAGTTTTTTAATATTACCAGAAAAAAAGTTTGGTGACTCCCAATTTTTGGTTTTAAATGTGAAAGGATGTCAGTTAAGTGTTCTTGCTATAAATTTAGAAGAAATTCTGTAAACCAGTTTTTTTATAATTTGCAAAATAACAAAATTTCCCACATATAAAAATTGCCTTTATTAAGGCTCAATTATCTGGAAGTCAAGTTCAGATCTTCCTGAAAAACAATGAAAACTTATCTACTAGAAATGAAAGCCAATGTAGATGCCTTGAAGGAATTGTTTCCCTTTTTGTATTAAATATGTCTTCACTGGTCAGTCTACTAACAAAAGATGTATACATGGGATATTGAATTTTGGTGATATATCTATGTACTTTTCACTTTCATGGTCAAAGAGATCTTAATTCAGGAATAATTGTGATGTTTTTAGTTATTTGAAGAATGTTATCAGACTAGAAAACTCAATATTGCAGCATAACCATCATTGAAGCTTAAAAATTTTAATTATATTTTTGACTGAAATAATTAATCCCATTCATCACTGAGCACTTTCTTTAACATCAAAGTTCTACACAGCATGCAAATTAATACATGTTTGTGTTTTTATAGGCTGTTGAAGAAAAGTACAAGACTGTCATTAAGATAAACCAGGGTTTGGAAGGAAACATTCTGAAGTTATACAGCCAAATAGATGAATTAAAACAACAACGACATAGAAGAGGTTAGTATGAAGAATGTATATACTGCAAGTACAATGATTTTCTACGTGTACTCATTTTTGGTATTTTTGCGATGGTCAAATAAGTGCCAGAACTGTATTTTTTTCAAAAACAGTGAAAAATATGATTATATTCATATGAAAGAATCTACAGACAGTTCCACTGAATTCTATTTTAATTGAGTTTGTTCATGGTGACTTCTAAACTATTTAAAAAATCCACAACAGTGTGATCTAAGCAGGATTAAAAAGTTGACAGTACTCTGTTGTAAAAAAAAAAAACAGCTATCAATAGTTACTGCATTCTTCTATTGATTTTTTTTTTATCCCATTCAACCTTGTATTTTTTTTTATCCCACTCAACCTTGTATTTTGTTTTATCCCATTCAACCTTGTATTTTTTTTTATCCCATTCAACCTTGTATATTTTTTTTTATCCCACTCAACCTTGTATTTTTTTAATCCAATTCAACCTTGTATTTTTTTTTATCCCATTCAACCTTGTATTTTTTTGTTATCCCATTCAACCTTGTATTTTTTCCCCACTCAACCTTGTATTTTTCTATCCCATTCAACCTTGTATTTTTTTTTATCCCATTCAACCTTGTATTTTTTTTTTTATCCCACTCAACCTTGTATTTTTTTATCCCATTCAACCTTGTATTTTTTTTTTTTATCCCATTCAACCTTGTATTTTCCTTTTTACTTAGAGAAGTGATTTTTCCATGGCTTTGTGGATTACTGCTTTTACAAGTCTTTATTTTACTACTAAATTTTTGTTAATTCATTGTTTATTTTCCAAATTTACCTATTTCCACTTCTCTGTAGTTCATCATATCTCACCCCAGGTTTCTGAAACTGTAATAAGAATTCTATAAATCTGTATTGTACATGTTTATTATAGCTCATTTCTTGTTTCTGAAACTGTTATTAGAATTTCATAAATCCTCAATTCTATTGTATATGTTTATTACATCTCATCCCAGGTTTCTGAAACTGAATCCACAATTCTATTGTTTTTGTTAATTACATATATTTTAGTTCAAAAAGCAGAGTCTAGTCAATCATCACCAATACAAGCAGTACCAATTCATTCTGATGTCAAAGGTCAAGGACCAGGTCAGATTCCAGATGGAGCCACAGGATCTATGACTTCTAATTCTGTAGAATCAACAGGCAATCCTACATCATGTGTTTCTAATTCATTGGATTATTCCCAACAACCTTTGACCCCATCTCAAACTGATGTCAACCAGTCTGATGCTGTTAGTGAAATGTCAGAACAGACTGTAACTGACATAGATGGAAATTCAATGATGAGTCGGGAGTCTGGAATAGAAACATGATTATGTCAGTCTCCTTTCAATGTGTCTATATATTGAAGATCTGTTGGGGGTAAGGCTTTGAGCATTCCTGTTGAATATTATCTTATTGAACAATATCTGCTAAGTTTGGTTATCCATGATCAGGGGCATTATACAAAAAAAAAACCAGGTTGAAATAATTGAAGTATTATCAGTTTAGAACCTTGAAAATTTCATACTTGTTAACCCTCCCGCATTAGGGGGGACACTCCCACACAATGAAAAATTTAGAATCTCCCTCATTAGAATTAAAGATTTATGAGAGTTTTTTTGTTCAAGTTACTACAGTTGAACACTTGCTCAAAATCTGATGGCCTGAACTCCAGGATTTTTGCAACACAATTCAAAGTACCAAACTTTTCTCCTTTATAAATCAATATAAATAACCTTATTTCTCGAACTTCGATTTCTTGAACACTCACACTGACTAGTCTGCCTGTATGGTAATATCTCTAAGAGAATAACCCCTCATTAATTCAAACTCGTCAGCAATTTTGTCAGCTTGGGTAATAAAAGTTTTCAAAAAACTGAAACCCTTGGCCAAAAAAGAAATCTCTGTTTACGGTCACCCGACCAACCCTCATTTTATCGCGTGACCCTAACTTTTTTATCAGCAATTTTCTAAAATTCTAGAAACTTCTGCTTTTTCTGTTGCTGATACCGGTATTTATCGTATTAAACAACAATGGTGGCCAAAAAAAAAATCTGACCTACCAACCCTATTTTTTTTCATCATGCAACAGTAAACACACATATTTTTTTTTTGGCCCATTCAATAATGAAAGTGTCATTTTAGTTAATTACTGGTAAAATTTAAGTCATCACTTATTTGGTAGTTTTGATCTTAACTAGTACTGATTTAAGGTCAAGAATGTTACGAAGTCAGTATGATTAAAGCATCAAAGAAAATCAGATGAAAACAAATTATTGACAAGGAACAGGAACTTTGCAGGATTTTTAAAAGCAAACACAGCATTTTTAATGTCAAAAAATCAACAATTCGGAAGCATTTGAATAATATCCAAGAACTAACAAACTTCGTAGGAAGTAAGCAAAAAATCAAACTCGGACCAGAAACAAAAAACATCCAGAAATCTAAGAATTTCAATTTCTTCAATTCCTGAAAACTCGAACACATTGCAATGGTTCCTTGGAGTACGAGCTACCATCAGTAGGCTAATGAGGTTTGACAGTATTTTAATTGAGAAATCAAATTTTTACATAAAAATTTGCTTTTACGTAAAAATCGCCCATATGAAACAGTGTCAGTGAGTAAAATTTCTCACATGAACTGTCCCAAAGGTTTACAGGTAAGAAACATGAACCTTTATATGTTCGCAATTATTTTTATGGTGGACAATGAAAAGATGGTAAATGTAACAGTGTATCCTTGTAACACTTAATTCCTAACATAATTTATTTTAAGAATGGAAAAAAATGGGAAGGGGGTGGTATTGTGTGCTTTAGTGCAACTATCTATCCAATACATGATCCAGTTTTACCACCAATTGTATTTAGGTAGTTGTCTTTGTAAGAATCATGCAAATTCTGTAAAATGTTATACACCTTAAAAAAGCTTACATATTTTTATTTTTTGTTATTAAGCTGTTTTATAGGTCTGTTTGGTGAAATATATAATTATTTATTCCAATCTGTCTGCTGTTAGGAGATAATTCACACTGAAAATCCAACAGTTTCTATTGTATTTTAGTGTCATTTACAGAGTTATCTCCCTTGATTTTGAATTCTACAGTGCGTTCTATATAATTTTTATCTCCTATGGACAAGGCTGATATGAAATGCCACATGCTAATTTCTGTTTACTACGATGTTTGAAACAAATATCAAAAATAAAAATATTTAAGCTTTCCAACCATGGATCACATTTTGCATGATTCTTATCTGGAGTACTACTTAAATACAAAATGTACAAAATTCATTTGAAAATGGTTTCAACAGAATAAAATCCTTCAATTTCATTGATCTGACAGTTGGATGTTTTCCAAAGTGTATTTTCAACTTCTTTCAAAAAGTGTATTATTATCCTTACATATAGAATAAGTCAAAATGTTCAGATTTATATTATTATTTCCAAGCTAATGGTGCTCATCTTCAAATATTTTATCTATATAAAAATGGTGTCACTTAAAAATTTGTCCTTGTGTGTCTTTTAATGTATGGATATCTTTATTAAGAATGTGATATTTGATATTTTGGTTAGTGCCATGCAAGTTCATGGAATAATCATGTATTTATAGAAATAAATTCATATTATCATATTAATTTTTTGTATTACTCTATTTATTTGTCCTTCATTGAGGTTTCAAGTCACACAGGTAGCTATATCTACCTACAAATTGTTAATGCTTAATTTTTAACTAACCTGTAATTCTAGGATGCTTACCCTACCATTACATCTGATCAATGCACCCAGTTTTTAGTGGAGTCTGGGTTGCTCCAATACTTTTGTAACTTTCATGTAGGTTTGAGTTTGCTTATTTCTAGGTGTTATAAATGTACAATGTTGTGAAAATTTGTCTTCTGATATTTTTGTAAAAGCTGCAGCTTTGTTGAAATTGTTGAAAAGTAAAATTGTTCTTCACAATCCTTAACATCTTTCTTCACTTTCAAACTGCAATGCTTGACATTCGTTATCTATCTGTTTACAACCAGTAAGACAGGATGATTTAGAGCAACAAGACAATAAATTTTTTTTTTATAAGAATGATAATGAAAATAAAACAAAATTAATTAAATAATTCAAAATTGAAAATTGGGAAAATCTTCATTTTCACAAAATGTGATCAAATGGGTTCTTTTTTTTTCATTACATATCAGATATTTTCTGGATGCATATGCATCTGAATTAGGAAAGGAAAGTGGTGCATTTCTTTTATTGTTGAGTATAGAATAAGGAAGTGGAAATGGGGCAATGTATCAGAATAACAAAATATTTACAAAACAGAGTAAAACAGCCTAAAAAGTCTACAGAGATAAAATAAAATTAGCACCCAAACAAATCATGCTTTATCTGTTTTAAAGTTTTAAGATTTATTTTGCAAACTAAATTTACCCATCAGCATTGTTTGCTTACAAGGTATAAAGGAAAATCAATGTAACTGGAGGCACTAAAGAGCCTGTTCTGCTTACCTGGCTTGTTAAGCTACCTAATTTTTTATAAAAGGGGCCATGTTTTTTCATGGATAAAAAATCACCTTGATCATGCATAAAGGAACAATCATATCAACTTCTATTAAATTCTGTCTTGTTTCGACAGTAATAAAACAAAAAATAACCACAAAGAAGAGTAAAAAAAGGCATTAACTCCAACAAGGCATAACAGATTTTCACGAAATTTTGACCACAGATAGATCTCCTCATGCTGAACATTTTTACCTTCACATCAAAATTTGGCTTAACCTAACGGTTTTGGAGATATATACGAAAAAACTGCCATATGACCCATATTATCTATTTTTGGTAACAGTGGCCATGCTTTCAACATGTCAAAAATCACCACATCATTTCAAGGCAGAATATATACCAAGTTTGGTTCTAATTGGTCCAGCAGTATCAGAAGAGAAGAATTTTGAAAGTAATAACATTAAAAATAGTAAAAAATGTGAAAAAGGGCAGTACCTCCAACATGGCTTAACAAATTTTCACGAAGGTTAGTCTACCGATAAATTTATTCATGCTGAACACTTTTACACGTGTCAGAATTGACTTTTTTTTGTCGATATATGCGAAAAACTGTTGTCTGACCTCTATGTTCTATAATAATGGTGGCCATGTTCGTCGACGGAACACAAATCCCAACATCAGTTCTATGCAGTATACCTTAAGGAATATTTATACCAAGCTTGGTTTTAATTGGTCCAGTAGTGGCAGAGGAGATGTTTTCGAAAGTAATAACGATAAAAATGGCCAAAATTGTCCATAAAGGGCGATAACTCCTACATGGCTTTACAGATTTTCAAGAACATTTGATCGCATAAATCTAATCATGCTGAACACGTTTATCCCGTCATAAATTGGCCAAACCTCGCTGTTCTGCGGATATACGGGATAAAAAATCTCTATACTAGTTCTATGCAGAATAGGGTTTGAAAGTCTTGTTCTAGTTTTATTTCCGATGTAGAACATACTGAAGACCGAAGATCGATCTGTATTTTATTGTTTACGTCCGGGATCTCGAAAAGCTGCATTACGATGCAAAATCTTAAATTTCATGCTTTTCTAAACATTTTTATCATGTAGATCTAGATATTTGTCATTTTTACACTAAAAGATATAGCTTGACGAATCTCATGCATTTGAATGATAGACGAGGATCAATTTTCACCACCTCACGGAGTCACATGACGAGACTTACCCTCATACTAAGTATACCTTAGGGAACATTCATACCAAGTTTGTTTTTTATGGGTCTAGTAGTATCAGAGGCAAAGAGTTTTGAAATATTGTTAACAACGAAGACGATGCCAATTGATGGCAATAGCTCAGATGGTCCTTTGGTCCAGGTGAGCTAAAAATGGATCTACAATATAGCGAAAAATTCCTATTGTCTCCATTGTAAATACCAATCTCAACTTCTCAAATTATGTATAAATTCTTAAAGTCAATCCAGTATTTATTCATATGCAAATAAGTCTTCTTTAAATTCTGAAAAAAAATCCTCCCAGAAGCAAGACAATAATCGATTACACTGAATACTTCTTTCTCAGATACGTTTTGTAAGACATGTTTTAAAAAAAGGGTTGCACAATGGGAAATCCTTTTCAATTAAGAATGAACAAAGTATACATCACAAAATATAAGTTGTGTTTGGTATGAATACAATACAATAGGTCGACGTGCTGCACAATAATAAACCGAGTACTTTAACCTTGCACAATCCATAATCAGTCTCGCCTTGTTTTGTTAGCTCGTCATAATAGTATCCTGTTATTTGGGTATATCTTGTGTACCTGGTCATCAGTACAAAATCGTGTTTGAGTACATAATGTCAACTGTATAAGACGCGTTTGAGCGTTTATTATTATTATGAAACCAGGTCAACCGTAAAAAAAGCCTTTTTGGGTGAGTGTATATTACATTGTTTTATCAAGTTTACATGATCAACAGTGAAAAATGCATATATAATCATCAGTTGTACCAGATCAACAGTTAAACGCGCGTTTGAGTGTACATAATAATCAATTGAATTAGGTCAGATAACAAGTACTAACAAGTACTATCTTTACAAAAAGATAACCGACACGGTAAAATTTTGTTCGTTCTACTTTTTCTTTCGAACGCCACTTAGTTATCAGTATTTGGCCAACGGGAAACAAAATTGCGATTTGGTGACTTGCGTTTCTATGGAAGAGCGTCTTTAGGGTAAAACGCGAAAATATACCAACTGTTTCGGAAAAAAACGAGTTTGAGTGAACTTGGATATCAGGTTTTCCAATACAAAAGCGTACTTGAGGGTACATTATTTTCAAATTTACCTGGTCATCACTTAAAATATGTTTGAATGTACTTTAATATCAACTGTGCCTAGTAAACGGTACAAAAGCTTGGTTTAGTGTACATACTTATCAAGCGAATCTATTGAATGATCCTAGATTTCGATTTATTTTTTTGTTTTTAGTTGAGTTTGGGATGTTTTGTTTTGTTTCTATGATGCCTGTATGTTACTAGTTGTTTTTGAATATTTTTTCTTTACAAAATTCTCATAATTAAGATTCAAAGAATCCGTAATATACAAAGTAAATCAGAACCATGTATATCAGAACGAAGTGCTGCAATAATGATATGTTTTAACCTTTGCTAGGAAGCTGCGTTTTACCCAAAAGGGGATATGTTAACAAAGTAACAGAGGACTGATGAATGTTACAACGCAAATAGGCTTCTGTAGTAGAAAAAGCATGCACTTCACCTCCCCATCTACCCGTGGCTAAGAGTAATCAAGGGAACCAAGGTTATAGCGTTAATCAAAAGAATGTAATCCAGGGACAAAGACCAGACATGGAAAACAGACATACACAACAACGAACATAAGTTAGTAACAAATTTGAGACGAACCTCAGATGCAGATTCAAAAGGCGAAAGTTTTAGGATAGACTGAACCAAACCAGATTCCACTGAGGAATAACTTTTTTTTATGTCTTGGTCTTTCAAGGTCAAAATTTATAAACAAATAATTTATATGATCATTGTGAGAGAAATCAGATGGTCCACCAGATATAATGAGAGTGAGAGTTCTACATATAGAAAATTTGTAACCCTTAATGGTGGACGGGACTTTTGTCCGAAAAGAGAAACAAGAAAATCAACAAACTGATGTACAGAGACATTGATTGTATCTATTTTTGATCACCAATCACTAAAGATTGACCACTTAGTATCATAGACGGTCTTTGTAGACTGTCTTCGTTAGAGCCTAAGAGATGCGTATTGAAGTTCCTTCAGAAAGCCTTTCAGACGGAGGCCTTCCAGCAGAGTAACCATGCGTGAAGATGGTTTTCAGGATGAGGGTGCATAGTTCTTCCTTTGAACCAAGACAACAGATTTGGTTGCAGAGGTGAGAGGGGCGGATTTGCGCAAGACAGTAGCAGACGATATGTGAACCTTTACCGGCCTTGGCCAAGCTGGAGCAATAAGAATGATCCATCAAGACTTTCGACTGATCTTTTGAAGAAACAAGGAAAGAAATCTGACTGGGAAATGTGTAGGCAAACAGTCTTTTCCAAGAGAGATATATCTGCAAAAAATGTGAATCCACAAAAGTCTGTTATTCAAAGAAGTCGCAAATAGGCCCACACGAGGACGACCCCGCTGTAGACAAAGATAATTAAGAGTTCCCACTCGGAGGAACTAACAGGAGCTAATGACCTTGATACATGTAGGCTCTCTGCAAAATACATTGTGATGACCTGAGAATGCATTAAATGACAAGGCGAATCTGAAACTGAGCACGAAGTACAAGAAATTTTTGCATAGAGAAAATAGGTTGTAACTGTGAGTGCCTCCCTGATTCTGGAGATATGAAGATAAGCTACAAATGTTGATTTGTATGAAGCCAGATTCACAAATTTGTGAGCAAGGTCCTCCTTGAAGTGAAATAATGCAAGAAGTATTGCTCTCATCTCTGACAGGTTGATGTGCTCCTTCATTTGATAGGGGTTACAGACAGAGGCGGAGGAGGTTGAAACTGTAGGAGCAACACCCCCCCCCACCCCCGAATTATTGAAAACACTCAAGAATCTTGAATGATTTTTCCCGATTGAGTCTTCCCCCCATTGAAATTGAGGAAGCAGAGGACTTATCACTGGTAGGAGCTGTCTTTTCTATGGAAGAACCGTCAACCTCATAATCTTTATTACTGGATAAACTAGAAAAAATGCGTCACAAAAACCAGGAAAATTTAAGTTATTAGAAATAGGAACGTCAACCAATGATTCATTCAGCTTGTCCTTCACTGTCTGAAATGCTGATAGAACATGCTTAGACTCGAGAAAGCACTAATTAAAAGTTGTGGATTCCTTAGAAAGACCACGAGAAGCATCAAAAGAAAAAGCATTCTTCTTACCTCTAGGTGGAAAAGGTTAATTCATCGGCGTCTTTTCTCTCAAAAAGAAAATAGCACTGTACTTTAAACTATCCTAAGTTTTCATTCCATCGTTTGTCTACCCCGAACTTGACTTTTTTTTAGCAACTCGGCGGGTGTTTCTAGAAAAGCAGAGGACGCTTACCCTATCGGTGCACGTGGTCCATGCTCCCAGTTTTAGTGGAGTCCGAGTTGCTCATTTACTTTTGTTACTTTGTATGTATGATTTTAGTTACTTTATGTTCTTTGTTGTATATGTCTGTTTTCCATGTCTGGTCTTTGTCCCTGGATTATATTCTTTTGATTACCGCTATAACCTTGGTTCCCTTGATTACTCTTAAACTAAGCTGTTCTTCAGACACAAGAGGAGTATGACTCCTCTAAGAAGTAGAAGTAAGAGGAGGCAATTTGTTTATCTTGAGAAAGAGCCTGAAGCAATCGAAAGAGTATCATCCTCCTGGATCTTCATAAGATTCAGAAAAAAGGAGGAACTTAAATCTGTCCTAGAAGATTCAAGCCAAGAAGAAAACTCTAAAATTGAGAAGAAAAAGGCTTCTTAAAATCATTCAGAAACATTTGTAACTGCCACACTGCACCTGGGGATACTACTAGGAACACTGGCAGGTGGTTTTGCACGGGTAGGTTTCATAAAAGGGTCACCTCAATATCCATAAAGAGGATAAAGCATATACCAAGACGTTTTGGCCACCTAGCGAAATCTGAACTGGGAGGAGTACAAACTCGACGTTTACTTTGCGAAGTATTCACCTGTTCAGCGTTCAGCCCAGTTAAATAATTTGGAGTCGTAATTGTAGATATCATAGTGTCTATAGGGCGTGTAATTGTATGAGTAACACTAACAGAGAATGGAACAGGCATATTAGGAACTAAGATCGCGTTTAGGTTATTGCTCTAGCATGGTATCGAAGTTACAGGCATTATTTGAGTGTTAATCTCTAATCCACCAGCGTCGTCTCCAGTAATTGGATTCATATGTTCATCCAAATCCATGTTACAAGTCTTAATGTACAAAGAAAAGACTCTAAAGTAATATAAACTATAAAAGTACAGCGTACTAATAGATGTACAAAACAATAAATACACAAACAAATTATACAAACTAAATAACGTTATCTAAGCTTGGGCTTCTAAGTCTGCAAAAGCATGCAGTCAGCTATGCGACAGAAAATAAAATGGGAGTTAATGGCATTTCCCGTCAAGGATGACTGACCATGTAGGGCTGTCTCAAAGTTTTTTTTTATCTTGTCTTTCTGTCGTTTAGCTGCGCAGATGGACCATCTCAGAATTTAAAGTGGGAGCCTTTGCGGTTAATCTGACTTTCCGTTTTGTCATTTGTTATATTGACCCACTTTTTTACGATCGGCATTCCTTTTGACTATTTCCAATATTTTGCCTACCAGTTTGGGTAATTATGTTATCTAAAATCAACCAAACCGTTTTGACAATTTCACTACCAGCAGTCTCAGATGTAACTCTCATTGATGTTTTTTTCGAGTTTTTTTTATGATAAGATTGTCGACAACATACTCGACTCGTATTTGACTGATTTTAAGGTGAACCAGAGCTTTGAAAATGACATCTTTGATAACTGTTAAGGTCGTGTTGTCTTCCACAACATCTTTAATGTTCTAAAATTTAATCTGTAACATTAGGGAACAAGACCAACTTTAAAACATGTAATAGAAAAAAGTATAGAACGAAATAAACAAGAGATTCAAAAAACTACAATTATTGCTCTTCTAACAATAGATCAGTAAATTAATTTAAATGTAATAACAAGCTCTGATATTTGATTTTGAAGACATGGCTATTAATTAAAGAGAAAGCTGACAGCTAATGAAAAGTTGTAATTTTTGCAAAAAAGTTACTGTAGTGTTTGAAAGATTTCCCTGCACGAAATGAAAACGATTAGGGTTAAAATTGAGATTTTATATCAAAAGTAATTGTAATCAAATAAGGAATTAATTCATGGAACTCATTATAATGCATCCATCCCATCGCATTACCATAAAGGATACTTCAAGGTTCAAGAATAGTTATACATAATCGATCAAAAGTTTTAAGTACAACGAAAGTTACTTTGTCGTTGAGGAATTCAGAGTAATGAAGAGATTGATGGATTAGTAAAGCACTGGACAACAACATATATGGTGCATAGAAATAACAGCTACGAGGACTATATACCAAATCCCTGTATACATGTATTACTATTGAACATTTATAACATTTAGATCAATCTTAGTATACGTATATTTCTGAACATGGTGCTTCTCTTTCAGTTTAGGGCAAAATTGAATATTATATATATGTAGTCTCGGAAATCCACAGAGTTGCTTCTGGGAAATTAACAAGAAACTTTTTAACTGAAATAGGTCATGAACATGTCAACATATCAATTCTTAAAATGATTTGGATATTTAATATGTTGGTTAAAATTGTGCAAGTTTTATTACTTTATCATGTGTGAAATCTGTGATTGTAATAAAGTTGGTAAACGTTCAAGCTTGTAAATAACATGTAGTTGTGAACGACCAATTGAATTTGAGGAGAGGGCTGGAAAGATATCTGCGGATCAAAAATGTTAACGAATTAATTATTCATATTTTACAATATTCAAATGATTAATTTTCATAGATGTAAAAGCACAATGTTCGGATCAGAGGTATTTGAAAGGATAAAATATTTTTAACAATCTTCTAGATCTAACTTTATTTTTCCAAAAAGTCTTGGTCAAAACATTTATTTTGAAATGTTTCCAAGCCCCTTCTGCCAACCCTAAAAATTCTACTGTCGAATCCTTACATAATTTATTTTATAAGTGTTAAAGGCAATGATTGTTATGAACCTCTCGGTGATGGATTCAGATTTCTATTCCGATAGTTTTGGTTTTCATTACTTTTTGTATACAATACTGTTTATATTTAGATTAAACCGTTTCAAGGAGTAACCTATTGTCAATCAAAGATGGTTTAATCCTGGTTTGCCCACTTTCAATTACCCCAATTATTAATAAGTTAATTAAGCACACACAAAAAAAAATAAGAGGTCTCCGACTATGAAGTTGTATAGTCTGTTTCAAAATTATTTATATGTAACGATATTGAAAGTAATATGTAACGCAATTACAAATACTTTTTTTTATTTTATTGAAGCACTATTTAGCATATTTAAAATGTAAGAAGTTCTATTTAATAAACTCCTGTAACCGAACTTTCTCTGTCAAACTTGTTCTGGGATGATTAAGTTGCCGTTTGCCATAGTTGGATTTAATGCTTCAAAACTAACATAATTTTCTTTTCATAATGAAAATTTCAGCTTGGAGAGTTAATATTTTTCACATTAATTTCAGCTTGGAGAGTTAATATTTTTCACATTAATTTCAGCTTGGAGAGTTAATATTATTCACATTAATTTCAGCTTGGAGAGTTAATATTATTCACATTAATTTGATTATTTAACTTAGTAGATTTATATAAATGTACAATGTTTTTTTTTACATGCAATTTATGTTAAGATTATCAATGTTTGTATATTTTCTGTGTAACTCTTTATTATAGTTTATGAGAATAAAGTAAAGAGGTAAACCATTTTGAAAGTATGAAATAGCAGATTGGTATAAATCCCAATTATATCTATAACATATAATGTTTATTATTCAAATTGTTTTAAAACATATACTAAAACTGAAAAAATTAAATTAGCTTTGTCAGTTTTGTATTTATGGGTATAGGAATTTTAAAAAATCACATTCTCCTTAATTTCAATAGTCAGTCATAGAATTCTTAACCTGATTTTTCGGTGTCTTCTGGCTATTACAACATTTTAAAATTTCATATTCTGGCTATTCAAAAATGGAAAGAACAATAGATGTTTTACAATATAAAGTGTTGTTATGATAATTAATCCTTAAATAGATGTACAGGTAAAGGTGAAAAATATATTAACTTAATGTTGGAATTAAAAGTATATTTCTGACTATTGAAGATGTTAGTCATAATGATGATAATTTTACCTGATTTTTAGAAGATAAAAACAATTTTTTTTGGTGTGAAATGTTTCGCTATTTTGTTAAAGTATTTAAATTTGTGTGATTATAATTTTTAACTGTTGAAATTGAAATTCGTTTAAAAACAGATAACCAATGATTTTCCCAAACAAGTTTGATTATAATTATAGAAATGTCAAACTCACTAACTTGATACCCCCACACTTCCCCATTTGATAGCATGCACCTTTCGGCATCCGTATTGATTTGGAAGGGGGTGTACAAAAGAAACATGCAATAAAGATTATGAGATAGTAGAATCCAATTCCATTCAGTTATATATGAGGAGTAACAGATGATAGCAGACTGAATAGTAAAAACAACACAAGCCCTTTTGTTTATTTGAACTTTTAATTAAAAATTGACGAAACATGATAACACCCTTGGAACACGTGTACAGCATATCAAAATTTGCAATAAATATGATCGGTATTTTTGCACTTTATCAACTGTTTATCGGAACTCAATGAACATACGCAGTATTTTATGAGTTCACTCTGCCAATGTTTTACTTTTATAGTAAATACCTTAAATTGTATTTTGGTCCATGGGAGAAATGCAAAATATGTTTTCATGTTTAATTCACAATAAAACGTTTGGTTAAAACGTTTGGTTAAGACAAGTTTTATGCATACAAACGAAGAATATATGTTTTATACTGTATGATTTTTATGAGTTTTTCAGGCCCGCTCATACGTTTTATATGTTTCACAAGTTGATTCGAAACACGTGAAAACATATATAGAACATATGAATTATTTAGATTTTTTTATACCCAAGGTTTTCACAAACATTAAACCAATTGTATTCGAAATATAAATGTTATGCCTGACTTTAATTCAAAACAAAATGATTTTAAGATAAACATGATCTTAAAATTGACGAGTTGAATCACTTACAAACTTTGAAAGGTATCAAAAGAAATATTTTTTTTCGTAAATTGTAAGTTGCAGCAAGTATACGTCATTATATTAATAACACACACATACTGAAAATATAAAAATATATATTTATAAAGCTTTTACATCGTCACTTTTATTCATAAAAACATTAGTGTAAAAAAAATCGTTTCTTTTTATTGTCCACTGTTTTATACTTTCATGCTTTTTCTGTGCATGCCAAATCTAGAAGCGTCAAGACACAAAATTGATAAACAAATGGCTATAATGACACTGGCACCGCTGCAACCCAACACTTTCGCCGATAATCTTTGGTCTTCAGCCGATGTCAAACGTCTTATGTAAGCACTGGTTCTTTTCGTATTTATTTTATATATATACTCGGCTTCGGGCATAGTATAGTTTCTATGATGTGTTGCATATTGAAATGTACAGTTGCATTTCCCTTGACAGGTGGGACTTACGGGACTTGAAGCATTGGTATTTCGAGTAGAATTGTCTGGACTTGTGGGTTTGTCTGTAAAAGGACGGGAATAAAAAAATGTATCAAACTCACATGTATGCAATAGGATAGCATTTGTTAATCAAATTATTAAAGAATCATTTAAAGGTTTTGATTAACTGTAAATTAAATTTAGCACAAATGTAGAGGAAAACCAATAAAGCAGTTTAATTTAAAAAAAAATAAACATTTAACAATTAAATTGCATACTAAATGATAAGAAGGGATGTTTTGCGTATATTAAATGAGAGAACGTATTTTTTATGGTTGATAACCTTATTCAAAGTATCTAAATGTAGAGTTTAGTTAATTTTGATTTTTGTATTAATTCGTAACTGAATCAATCTCCTCAGTATTTAAGTACTTCTCTGTCTGAGAATCAGGCAAAATGTGTATCAGGTGTTGCACATGAAGAAAAAAACGCAAAAATTTTATTGCATTTTCCAGGTTTTTTTATACCTCATAACCTCTAGAAATAACAATGAAAGTACTTGTGAGATTTACTTTTTCATAGGTCAAATTTAGTTGAAATGCACTATGGAAACATGACAGGAAAATTTTCCTGCACTTTTTCCTATATAACCAGTCAAAAAATATCTACGCTACGCATGCTTCAGGATAATTTTCAGTAGCTGTTTGGTTGTTTTCTAGGTGTACTGAATATATTTGAGGCAATAAAAACCAAATTGTTAAAAAAGATGCGCCACCCATTGCCTGATTCTTACACAGAATAGTACTTAATTTAGATTGTTAGGCTGCAAGTACTGAGATTTTGGGAATACTAATATTGAAAGTGTTTTACATGTTAGTATTTGTAGGACTTTTTTGTACTACTAAGTGTTAGGATATGTATGGAAATAAACAAACCAGTGGACTTTGACACATCTCTTGTTTCTATATTTGTCTGTGACTGAGTAGTCCTTTCATGTGCAGTAGACATTTCGTAGTCACGTGAATTTGACGTTTCCATGGAGGGTGAGTGACTTTTGATAAGATAATCTCTTGTTGAGAGTGAATGGAAAATTTCATTCATCGAAGTTTCTGTGCGAGAGGTTCCTTCGTCGGTTGTCGATTTAACATCTATTGCCTGTGAAGTTTGTTGGGTCATAATGCCAAACGAAGACAAATTGTTCATAGTTGGTGTGAAATCTACAAACAAATAACATGATCATTTTTTTACTTATTTACAAAAGTCTGTGATTCAAGCTATAAAAACAAATTGATTTTTTTTTCATTTACGATTTTACAAATTGAAACCCTGTATGTTTTAAGGTTGAACCACTGCAGTCGATCATCTTCCTGTGCATTTAACAGGTGCATATATATTATAATTTAAGTTGATTTTCTAACTTGCTTCCTGATAAGATGTTTCTCTTCAAGCAATGGAACTTGCTATGGTGCTGTGACGTCATTAATATCGATCGGTCCGCACTCCGCATTTCAAATAATCTCAAATAAACGAACCAAAGCTTGATATTTGGATTTGACTCAGTAAGAAATTAAATTATAAGGAATGTTTCTAACATATTAAAATACTCAAAAGAACGAATATGGATATCGTGAATATGTCAAGAAATCCCACAGGATACCAAAAGTCAGGTCGATGCAACCCAATTGCCAGTTATCTTTGTTTATATATAAAATAAGTGTAAACCGCCGCAAACTAGGTTATTTCGTATGACCTGTTCAAACAAGAAACATTTAAGGATTGACTGTTATATTTTTTTCATGAAGAAATAACCTCAATCGCGTGATGCACACAAAATAACCTGCGTTGCAGGTTACTTTGAAGTGTGCACCATGGGCATTTATGTTATATCAGATAATATGAAAGTAATATTGTTCGTGGGGTACCAATTTTCGTGGTATTTGTTTGTGAGCCAGACCACGGTATTTGGTTCCCAACGGAAAGCAGATTCCCAATGATGCGTGTACTGAAAACTCAAAACCACGAGTTCAAACTTACGTGTTTTCCCTAATCCACGAAAATCGGTATCATGAATTAAAGTACTTACAAATTAGACCGAATAAATTCCTTACAATTTAATTTAAGAGGCAAGTGTACTTATCACAATCACGAAAAAATATATCGTAAATTATTTTTTCTATTGTGGACAGTTCTTCAATTGCACATTTAGCAGACAGTGTATTTGTAAAAAAAAGACTAGCATATCAATAAAAAAGACAAATATAAATCGATTTTGATATTACGAGCAGCAGGTGTAACATGTAAGAAGACGAAGTTGAATACATATTGATATTCTTTTAAAAATTAATGCCTTTTGGTTTTAAAATTTTACATCAACTAGGATTTATTTTTCTTCACAACTTAAGAAAACTTAAAGCTGTTAGCTAGACGTGATCACTTACTGTTGTTTAAGATACAAAACTAAAACATCCTTCTTTTGTTACAGGAATTGGATGCAATCCGGAAATGACAACAAATGAAACCAGACTTTTCTGTGTTATAGGATGGTACAGAAGTGCGAAAGTAGGACCGTTGGCATCAGAATATTTTATTTCTAATGCGATGTTACATCTTAGCTAACTTGATATATCTACTTGTAATACCTGTCATAATAACTTATATTGTCATAACAACTTAGATTATCATAACAACTTAGATTGTAATAGCAACTTAGATTGTTATAATAACTTAGATGGTCATAGCAACCTAGATTGTTATAATAACTTAGATTGTCATAGCAACCTAGATTGTTATAATAACTTAGATTGTCATAATGATTAAACTTATTAATAACAAGAATTTAAGTAAGCTATATCAACACATGTTTTGTAGTTAGCTAAGTTTAAAAGTCATCTTACTTGATCATGTTGATATAATAACTTGTTAACCAAATTATTATAATAAATGAAAATAAAACTACCTAGCTTCCATAGAATGGTGTATGTTGTAGTAACACTCACTCCCTTTTTTTCGAGATTTATTCTGATTTTTTTTTATTTTCGGCGTCATCTCGATTTATACTATCGATTTAGATCATACTTACCATACATACATAACACATTGTATGTTTCAGAACACGATCTGGTTCTCCACATACTTTTTGCATCCTCTCTGTAAATAAATATTGAAACACAGTGTTGGTATCCGCCTTCACAACTGAAGTATTCATATAAGCAATTTGGCTCATCCTTTTCCCAATAATTATAGTCCATTTTTGCATCGTCTATCCACATAAAATTATGGTCGAAAGGGTTCCATCTCAGCCCTATCCACACAATTCCTTTAACCGCTTCGTCTCCACTATCACTGTTAACAATAGAAATGTCAGGATAAATGGCAGTATCGTAATTTAATCTCGTTTATGCTGATTGTTTTAAAAAAAAAATGGAGCGCAACTAAAGTATAAGTTCAGATTCCTATAATAAACTTTTAAAAACCGTCATTTAAATCTTAGGATTAGGTTTTCATCATCTTAAAGTTGTTATGATCAATGATTTAATGCTAATGAACTTATTGAAGTTATAACAGTTTTGAAATCTTAAATTTACCTCTGTTGTAGAGAAATCAGAAGAGGGTGTAATTGTTTTCAGTTTGAATAATAATCCGACATAATCAATGACACATGTAGAGAAAGATCATAGATCTTTCTTTAAGCGACAGTTAAGTGTAGCGAATAGCATTGCATTGTCTTATTTTATATACATTTTAGACATCAGCCCAATTAATGGGGCTTTGATAAAATAATGTATATAATGAATTACTTGGAACAAACGTACAGACTTGATAAAGTTGATAAATACTTGATTGCCTCAGCCATTGTAGGGTTGTCCTTGATAATGGCAAATTCCATGTTTCTAGAAGTACAAGCCGTTACGCCTTCTCCCCATTGCTTTGGTGAAATTACTTCAAATACTTTTCTGTAACTGGTAATACCTACAAAAATATTTAATACATATAAACAACTGAATGTTACGATGTTCAGCTATATCAGCATTAATAAACACTATGAGTCTGGTGGAATGATTGCAAAAACGTGTATTATAATAGAAAAAAAACTATGTCGGTATGCCTGGTCTGAATAAATGTCTCTTTTTACACACTTTATGTCGGTATGTCTGTGCTAATGTTTCTTTATACACGCTGCATTTTGGTATGCTAGTGATTATATGCCTTAATACAAATTTTATGTCGGTATGTCTGTGCTAATGTTTTTATGTATACATTGTATGTCGGTATGCCTGCATAAGACTTTATACACTTGGTATGTCGGTATGACTACGATGATGTTTCTTTATACACATTGTATATTTATATGCCTGTGATAATGTTATTTATACACACTGTATGTCGATATGCCTATGCTAAATGTTTCTTTATACATACTTTATGTCGGTATGACAGTGTAAATGTTTCTTAATTTACACTGTATGTCGGTATGCTTGTGTTAATATTTCTTTATACACATTCTATGTTGGTATGCCTGCATACGTGTTTCTTTATACACTTTGAATTTCAGTAGGCCTGCATAAGTGGCATGCTTCTTTATAAAAGTTGTTTGTCAGTTTCCTTACGTAGGTGTTTCTTTATGCAATTTGTATGTTGGTATGTCTGTGTAAATATTTTTTTTCATACACTGTACTTTGGCATGCCTGAGTAAATACTTCTTTATGAACAATGAATATGCGTATACTTGTGCGAATGTTTGTTTATACACTCTGTAAGTCGGTTTCTCTGCATATGTGTTTCTTTATGCACTTTGTATAAAGGTAATCTTGCATTTAAGTGTTTCTGTATACACGCTGTATGTCGGTATATCAATGATAATGTTTCTTTATACACAATGTATGTCCGTATGCCTGGGATAATGTTTCTTTATACACATTGTATGTCGGTATGCCTTTATACACAGTCTATATCGACATGCCTTCTTTTTATTCTTTATAAAAGCTGTCTGTCAGTATGCATGCGTAATTTTTTTTATACTCATCGTATTTAGATATGCCCGAGTAAATATTTTTATTGTAATAAATATGCCCATATCCCGGAATGAATGTCTCTTTATATACTCTGTATGTCGGTGTCTGTTTAGATTTTTCTTCATAGTGACTGTATTAATCCAATGTCATGGGAACATCAATGAGCATGCGCTAGAATGGCAAAACGGTAAACGAGTGGCCCTAAAAATTGGGACTTTTTTGATGGACAACGATCGATAGAATGCTTGCTGATTAAATAAACATTATTGATAAGTGTGAATGATAACAGTTAGCTGATTTTTTAATTAAATAACACGTCAACACCATTATTGTAAATATATCAAACTCGAGTTACACAATTGTAAACAATAGGGCGCCCAAGGGTGATAATGCCCTTGAAGTTGAAGCTGAAGTGATTAAAATCTTCATTGTTTACTGAAACTTTAATATTTATGTGTCGGTATCCTGATAGTCCTGATACACTTACATCAACCCTTCGTCAAGAAACTCACCAGATTCGAAGACCAAATTCTATTTGTGAATTAGGAGAAATAGGTACTACAAAAAGACACCAACTTAGAGAAAATCGATCGCTAACAAGGTTCTGGAGGCCTTGCAAGCCCTGAAGTTCTGAATTCTGTGATTCCAGTATTGTCGAGAAAAATCAAAGAAGTCATTGTCCCAATAATAGAACAAGAGGTCAAAAAATGTGTTAAGGCAAAAATTACACCAGTCCAGACAAAGGTTAGACAACAAGACAGCGTGTAAAGAACAACAGAGACAGAAAATCTGCTAACAATTTATACAAATAAATACTCTTGAAAAAGCAGTCAAAGACAAGATAACTTCAATCAGAGAAAAGGACAAGGACATAGGGTACCTTTATAACAAAATAAGTGAAATAGAAAATAGGAGTGATTGAAAATCAAGAACATTATTTACGCCGCCTCAACAATTTACCAGTGCCAGTAGATAGAAATGGTAAAATTCTCCATCCTGTGAATATTGATGAGATTATCCTAGACATTTGCCATGGCAAACTTGAAACTATCCATCTAGAAGACTTTGGTCGCTGTCATTGCGATCATTGGTAGAGCAAAAAAATGGATAATCCTAAATAATCGTTCGGTTTATCTCCTACAGAACTAGACATCTGGTTTATTCTAATGCAAAAGCCCTCAAAGGAGATCCTGAAGGAATCTTCAGTACAGAGAACCTCACTGAATTAAAAACAACTCTTGTGAAAAGATCAGCAACTATGAAAAACAAAAATCAAAGTCATGCATATTAGACAATCGATGGTCGAATATATGTGAAAGTAACAACAAATAATGATAGGAAATGTTGAGACAAATCCTGGCCCTCAGATGGACAAAATCACAGAAAATGAAATATCAAATGATAGACATGTCTCCATTATAAGCTTGTCTAGTGAATATCCGCAGTATCAGAAATTGATTTTTTTTAAATAATCTCTGTGAGGAATTCGATATACTAACTATTTCCGAATCACACTTAGATTCCAATCTAAAAGATGATGATTTAATACTTGAATCATTTTAAATGAGAAAATTCGTTTGAAGAAACTCTTTATATTGAATTGTGTACGAAAGAGAAAAAATCTTGCTACGTCACATTTAAAGACCACCGAACTCGGGTGATGATCACTACTGGACTCGATTGAATCATGCAGTTGAATTAGGGTTACATACAGATTCTCCTTCAGTCTCGAGGGGATTACAGGATTTCTCCACTCCAGATAGTTAACATCTTAAATTTAACTACAGAGAGTGGAAAAATTCTTTAAACCCCCAGAAAAATGAGGGAGAATCTGTTTCTCCCATGAATAAAACCATAACAAATAAACTAAACAACACCCTTAATTCTCCCAACATCAAATACGTCGTCAAAGATCTCCCCTCCAGTCATTGCATCATCAGTATCACTACCATTATGAATAGTTGATACACTACCAACTAATCTTTTAAAATATGAATAGCATTCGTAAATCAACAAGTATTTAATTGATCAACAATATGAATAACAACTTTAAACATGATAAGCATGGTAAGCGTGGTAAGTGTGGGAGTCTTCACGCGATACTTTAATTTCTCGGCACGTGGCGGGTAAATTACAACTTTTTAATCACTCGCTAGTGCGGTGTGACTGAAGCCTATGAGTGGGAGAAAAAATAATCCAAATTTGGTGATCATGGGAGATTTGAACTCTGATTCATTTAAACAGTCAAACAATAAGTTAATTGACACTATAAATACATTTAATTATATAAATATAAATATATCTAATTTACATAATATTGATAAAACGACACGAGTAACAGAACGAAGCTGCACCCTTCTTGACCTCATTATTATAAGCAATTCCCTCAAATGTTTTTTTTTCTGAAGTTTTACGCATGAAAAAAAAATAGCAAATGAAAAATTCGAACAAAATTAAGAAAATTATCTAGACAATGCGTCCAATCCCCAAACTTACTGTAAAATTATGGAAACGCTACTAAAAGCAAATAAAAGTCCCTCAACTATACCCCTTTAAATGAACTTCATCAATGATGCGATAGCATACGAAGACGAAGCAAAATGTAACGTACTTAACAATTATTTCTCCAAGATCTCATCACTCGACGAGATGTGTGTAGAACCTCCTACTTATGAAACTCGAACAAACGAAAACTATCCGATATAACATCGGACATACAGGAAATCTCTGATATTTAAAAAAATACTTTATCCAAACAAAGCCTCAGGCCCAGACATAATCAGTCATAGAATGTTGAAAATGTTCCCTGAACTTGTTTCTATTCCACTTCCAATATTATTTAACAAATCCCTACTTGAGAACAGGAAAATATCCTTCCAGCTGGAAACTTGGAAACGTTATTCCTGTATTTAAATCAAAGACTGAAGTCTTCAAAGTCGCTCAAATATTCTGTGTCACTGATTTTGGCTAACTTTTAACACCCGAAATGACACGAATGGGATATGCTCTAAAATCGGGTGACTTCCGCTTAAATCGTGGTTCCCTTGATATCATTGCCTACTCGTAACCGTAATGACCCGATTGTTTTCAAGTACCCGTCACCAGATTAAACAGCTGGCAATGACTGTTAATAGATATTGGGATCCTGATAATATATATGACCTATATATAATCAACTGTAAAGAACCCTTGTGTTTGAATCGAAATCTGTAATATTACATAAATGCAATGTTAACCGATCATTTCATCTTTTAATGTTAACGTCCCGTTCTCATACAAGCAAAAACAAAAAAAGAAAGAAACTGGCAACGAATATAGATATTGGGGCCGTGCTATTGTATATGACCTATATAGTCTTGTAACGAGTCCCTTTGCCTGAATCGGGAACTGGGTAATGTTCAATATTAACTGAGCATTTCATGTAAATTTATTTAACTTCTAATTCTCATACAAGCAAGAAACACACGTTGAAGACATTTATATGACAGGAACATTTTTATCTCGTATGAAGCTATAGCGGTAAACATGGCAAGGATCTGCAGCATAACGTAGAGTATAAATTATACATAATTATGAAAATCATATGTGAATATAAAGTACTGAAATTGACAGCTAGTTCTGTTTGGCGAAACTGGAGCTTTATTATTAACAAAACATGAATTACAAATACCACGTATGAGTACTAAACGGGTTTAACAGTATTGAGTATATATGTTAGCATGAAAACAAAAATTAAACCAAGTATAGGAACAGTCAGCTGATCTCATATTGTGTTACGAAAGATTTTGGAGGATTTTAGTGGTTTATATCCACAAAGACAGTCGAATTATCTGTTAGAAGCCAGCTTCATAATGCACAAAATGATGGATGTAACGGATATACGGAACATCCTGTCGTTTTTCAACTTTATTGTTATAGTGTTATTTAATAACACAACATACAAATAATACACAATGTCATGAAAGCACCTAAATCCAACCTACACAGACAACAACTATAAAAACAGCACACAAAAATAGAAGGAAAAAATACACAAGTACGTGGAAGACTGACATCCATGCTTCTATCAAGACATGATTACTATCAATACCGTCTAATGAATAAAGGGAAGTCACTCTCGTTAAACCTACATGTATATCTTAATTATGCACAATTATTGGTATCCGATTGTGCACAATTACGAGTGCAAGAAGTCGCTAACAATATTAGCGACTTATAAGGTGAAAAATCTCTTCCGTCGAACTATAGACCAATTTCATTAATAAGCTGCGTTGACAAAGTTGTGGAAAGATGTTTATAGTTCTTAGTTGAGATTCCTCATACTTTGTAAGAAATAATTCCAATTCATCTTCCAAATATACAGAGGAAGATGTTTACAAAATGCTGGAATTTTTAATCGACAACATATTTGTCCAGTGTGGTGGACGTGTTTTTCAACAACGGTCGGCATTCCAATGGGAACAAATTGTGCTCCTTTACTTGCTGACCTATTTCTTCACTCTTATGAGGCTGACTTTATAGCTGATTTGATCAGAAAGAAAGAATATCGTTTGGTTAGATCCTTCAATCTCAGTTTCCGCTATATAGATGACGCATTATCTTTAAACAATCCAAATTTCGGGGATTTGATACATTGCATCTACTCAAAAGAACTTGAGATAAAGGATACTACAGGCACTGTGAAGTCAGCCTCATATCTTGACCTACACTTAGAAATCGATGGTGAAGGAAAACTATTGACCAAACTTTACGACAAACGTGATGACTTTTCATTCAGAATTGTCAACTTTCCCTTCATCTGTGGCAACATCCCTTCGGCTCCTGCGTATAGAGTGTTCAAATCACAACTCAAACGTTATGCCAGACTTTTTGTATCGCGCCAGAACTCTAACAAATAGGTTTCTGGAACAGGGTTATGTTGCTACACGATTGAAGTCATCACTACAGAAGTTTTATGGTCGTCATCACGAACTCGTGGATCATTAATATGTATCCATCAGCATCATGAAAACTGATTTATTCAACGGGTCATAGTTTACCTTTCCTCGTTTGTCTACCCCGGACTTGACTTTTTATGAGCAACTCGGCGGGTGTTTCTAGAAAAGCAGAGGACGCTTACCGTACCGGTGCACCTGGTCCATGCTCCCAGTTTTTAGTGGAGTCCGAGTTGCTCATTTACTTTTGTTACTTTGTATGTATGATTTTAGTTACTTTATGTTCTTTGTTGTGTGTGTCTGTTTTCCATGTCTGGTCTTTGTCCTGGATTATAATCTTTTGATTACCGCTATAACCTTGGTTCCCTTGATTACTCTTATTTAAACTTGTACATAACCATTTCCATAGAAATAATTTAATTTACAAATATCAACCAGGGTTTCTTCCAAAATTTTCTACGGTTTATCGATGATTTGAAATTTATTACTGTATTTTGAGCTCCCTAGAGAAAAGAGAATTCGACTGTTTTATATTCTGTGATTTCTCGAAAGCATGTCATAATGTATGGCACAGAGGACTGACATGCAAAATGAAATCCTATGGTATTGACGGAAGCTTACTCACCTGGTTTAAAGACTGTCTATATGCAAGAAAACAAGGAGTGGTATTAAATGAATTATCATCATCCCTTTGGAATGTTTAGCTAGTGTCCCCTAATGGTCTGTTTTGAGCCTTTACCTTTTATTATTTATATGGACGATATTGCTGACAAACTCATTTCCCTATGTAGATTATTTGCCGATGACACCTCTTTTAATATTTCTAGTCAAAGCATAGAACACATTAAAAATGTAGTTGATCAAAATTGACAGGATTGAATAACAGGTCTTCTAAATGGATCTTTCAATCCCGAGAAGACAAATAATTATGTTCTCGATTATATCCAGTTCCAGATATCAAATTTACAATGACTAATACAAACATATCTTTGTCCAAAATTCATACGCCTCTTGGTGTCACTTTTAGTGATGACGCTAAGGCACCGACCATTTTTATATTGAGGGGTTGGGGGGGGGGGGCTGGAATATCTTTGAAAAAAAATTAATTTCACTTTGAAGAAAAATAAAAAAAATATGTTTGCTGTGGCAAGAAAAAAATAAATGGAGTTGCTTAATGATGGAAAAATAATGCTATATTCTATTGTCCATAAAAAAAAGTTGGTAGAAAAATGATATAAAAAAGAAAAGGAGAGGAGAGGAGTCTCCTGTACATATAGTGAATGTACCATAAACTGCCATTCAACATGGATAATGGGGTCGACAAATTTTGATTGCCACAAGATAAAAGGAAGGGATGGGTAGGGCTGGGCAATTTAGAATCTTGTGGCGGAGCGCAAAGGTTCCTACTCCTATCAAATACCACAGCAGGGTTCTTTAACGTGTGAGGGACGTGGCATCTTTCCCAACACGGTGCACCACTATGGTTTGCGGTCGGGTTTTCCGTATTATAGCCTGACAACCCCAGGATGTAACACGCCAGGGGTACCCCATTTCACCACCTGGGGCACACATCACAGTTGCTCTGTGGGCAGAGCGCCTAGCCCCCGGCTAGGTTTCTGAGCACTATTTAGTCGCCCTTTACGACAAGTTTAGCGCTGTGCAGGCCTTTTCTGTTGACACCCGGACCTGCACGGGGCTAAAATATGTATGAAGAGGTATGTAACAAATGTCTTTAATATCAACATATTAAGGTTTATAGTCGAAAAATTCATAATGTTATAATGAGCAACTAAATGGATATCAATATCCAGAGACTTTTGTGTTATATTAATCCAGTTTGTTAAACAAACTATTGGAAAGATGCAAAAAAAACACACAAACTACCACTAAACATTATAACAATTTAGATTTTATCTCCAATAGAGAAAAGACCAGAATACCATGTCGTCCGATTATTCCCCAAAGTGGAAATTGCGAAGACTTATTGACTATTTTTATTACCTATAGTTAAAGACCAAAGAACTTCTGTACGCATGTATACAAGCATGTTCAGTAATGAACTAATTATGACGGCTGAAAACGTTCACTTTGAAATGAAAAAAGAAGGCTATGCTATACTTTTGAGCAATGAGAACTTACTTCTAATATTATAATTTGTTCTATTAGAATTAGTTCTTAATGCGATGTGCAATAAGGACAGTCCCTAGCCCTGACATATGCGACATACAAGCGTAAGAACTTATAAACTTCCCAAAGTTCCCAAACAAACACAACATAATAAGATCTGAGATGATGGCTTTATTGTTTAATGGGTCTTTTGATCAACTTCAAATGTCATTTAACATTGCTAATAAGAACCTGAACTACTCAAATATATTTACACTTTATCTAAGTCCTCAGTAAGAGAAAGTGCAATTAAATCCAAATGGAATAGGGTGACACCTTACGAAACTTAAGACTTATTGGTAGTCCAATGTGCCTAATGCACAATCTCAAAAGTTTTTATTCATTAAAAAGTTACTCGACTGCAAAATATACAGCTTGTGCTGCCACTAGCAGAGCGTGTGCTCTCAGACTTAAGTTAATAAAAGAAATAAAAAGTTATTAACATTTGTAACAATATACTATCCAACATTACACACAATCTCGTATTTGTTACGAAAGCACTGGTCTTATATAATTAATGACGCTGAATGCTCTCAACTATTAGAACCACCACTAAAGCAGACCCTGGTCAAACCTTTATAATGCACGTCTTTCATGAACAATTAAACTGTAAATATTACTCCATAGCACTTTTTTATTGTTGAAGATAAAATCATCACATGTATATACCGTTCTTTATATATGCATCTTTTACATAATACATTTACCCGTAATCACGAAACTAGTTAATAGTTTCACTATATGTGTATGATCTGAAGCCAATGTAACATTCCTGAAATATACTTGTGATATGTGTATATGTCAAAGATGCAAAAAGTAACAGTCAATCAATGCTACGCTCCTACCAACGTAGCAGAGGAAGAAGACAAAGAAGAGTTTTACAACCAGCTCCATGCTACCCAAGATTGAACAACATTTGGGGCATCTTGATTGTAATAGGTTACATGAATGCCAAAGTTTGAAAAGATAACACAGGGAGGCGAACTCATCACGGGGAAGGAATGAATTGGTAACATCAACGAAAATGAAGAACTCTTAATGCAGATTTTTGCTCCCAGAACAATCTAGTCATAGGAGGTATGACATTCCAACTCCCTCACAAGGATATACACAAAACACAAAACAACCCGGGTGTCTCCAGAAATGACAACTAGAAACCAGATAGATCACATTACAGTTGCCAGGAGATGGAGAAATAACATGACAGCCGTTAGAGCTTATCGAGTTGCTGATATAGCATCCGATCATCAACTTGTGGCGGCTAAATTGAAGATTAAGATAGCCATGCCAACCAGACAAGATCAGATTAGAAGGCAAAAGTATAACATAAGGAAGGGGCGCGGTAGACAAACAATTGGAAAGAGTAAAATCCACATATAACACCACATGCCAAGAAGAACTTGGATTCTCAAAGAAGGAATACAAGCCATGGTTACCTGACGATAAAATCGAGACAACTGAGAAGCATAGGTGTGTTAAGATATAACTTGACCAGGTCAAGACAATATTGCTGAAAGAATGGTTGACGAACTAACATATAAGCAATAGGAAAGAGGTAAGGAGAAAGGAACAGACAGGATAAAAGAACCTACATCAACAAGCTCCCTTCAAAAGCAAAGAATGCAATGGGCAGAAATATCGCAAAAACTGAGTACAACATCACACGCCAACTGACAGATAGAAAGACCAACACATCCAAACCAGTGAAAGACAATAATGGCAATGTGATAACAAACCCAGATCGACCACTTTTAAATGGAGAATATATATCAGATGCTCCTGATCTACCTCCTGGAGAAGACCTTGATGTTGATACTGGCCCAATCTCGAAGAATGACATCATAAAAGCCCTACGAATAAGGACTGGAAAAGCCCCAGGACCGAACCAAATTTCCACCTGAGGTCTTGAAGATCACCCCGGAAAAAGCCGACAACATATCGATTAATTGATTGATTGGGATGTAACCCTATTAATTAATTTTATTTGGTCTTAATAAGAATACAATATCTGATTATCTGAGGACTCTTTACTTTCATATGTCCTCCCTTGATATTTATATAATATTTTACATTTATTGTTTACCGTAAATTTGACTAGCAAAAAATAAAAAAAATCTGCCATATCCCCGAAAAAAAAATATTATTCAATTGCATTGAAAAAAAAATAAATAATTTCAAGAAGAGCAGAAAAAAATATTTAGCAACATTGAAAATCCCAGGCCCCCTCCCCCCTCGGTATAAAAATGGTCGGTGCCTAAGTGGTGCTGCCATGTCGAAACAGTTATTAAAAGTGTCAAAAAACACCTTATTGTTCTACGTCAACTCAAATTCAAAATTTCCAGACATAATCTAGAGAAACTGTATCTTGTTTTTATACGACCCTTATTTGAATATGCATGTGAAGTTTTGGGTACTTGTGGTACTGGCTATATCAATAAATTAAAAGCTTACAACTTGAAGCGGCTAGAATTGTAACTGGTCTACCGACATTCACAAGTAAAGAGATTTTGTATAGAGAGGTTGGATGGGAAGCCTTGCATGAAAGACGAAGAAAATAGCAATTGCAACTGTTTTATAATATTCAGCATAACAATGTCCCTGAATGTCTTACCAAACTGCCCCCCCCTCTTTTCAATCTAAAGCATTAGTCAATATCCTTTACGAAACGGTGACGATATCATTGTTGCGTTTTGTCGTCTTTCATTGACCTCAGAGTCATTCATTCCCTCCACCATTTGCGAGTGAAACAAACTTAATATCACAATTAGACATGTAGATGCAATATCAAAATTTAAAATGCAATTAAAAATATGAATTTTAATATTAAAATCAGACCACCTAAAACCTTACATTATGGCCCAAGGAAACTGAATATATGTTCCACGTCATTTATAAATTATGATCTTTTCAGATGTAATATTATTTCTGATCCATCTTGTTGTTGTGGATCAGCAGTGGAAAATGTCCACCACTTTCTTCTCGAGTGCCCATTTTATTTTGAAGAAAGACGAATTTTGATGAATAAAATTAACCAGATGTAATATCATTTTTGATTCATCTTGTCGTTGTGGATCTGCAGTGGAAAATGTCCACCACTTTCTTCTCGAGTGCCCATTTTATTTTGAACAAAGACGAATTTTGATGAATACAATTAGTTGGCTTCCAGAAGGACAGTGATTAGATGTAAGACTACTTATTTACGGATGTTCTGAACTGTCTGATGACGAAATTTTTAAGACATTCAAAAATGTCATTAACTCCTGACAGATTTCTAACCGTTTAAGTGGTAGAATTACAGTGTTCTACGTTTCATCGCAATCTTTCTTTTCCTTCCTTCATATACATACTCTCCTTTTATTTAAACCTTTATCTTTGTTTTATATATTTTTTTTGCCTCACATGCACATACTATAATATCGAATTATGTATATTATGAAATCATGCTCTACCAGTTGTCAATTGTATCTGTAGAGGACTTCATAAGTGGATTTCATTGTGTCCAATCCTACTGCTTTATTTGCAATAAAATATAAATAAACTATATGTCGGTATGCCTGTGCTCAGTGTTTCTTTATATATACTGTATGTTGGTATGACTGTATAAATGTTTCTTTTATACACATTTTATGTCGGTATGCATGTGGTATTGTTTCTTTGTACACACTGTATGTCGGTATGCCTATGCTCAATGTTTCTTTATACACATTGCATGTCGGTGTGCATGTGATAATGTTACTTAAACATAGTATATGTTTTATACACACTGTGTGTCGGTATACCTAAGTAAATATTTCTCTACAAACATTGAATATACGTATGCCTGTGTAAATGTTTGTTTATACACACTGTATGTCGGTATGCCTGCATAAGTATTTCTTTATACACTTTGTATGTCGGTATGTCCGTCATAATGTTTCTTTATACACACTGTATGTCACTGTCCCTGATTAAATGTTTCTTTGTAAAAACTGTTTGTCAGTGTGCATGATTTAATGTTTCTTTGTAAAAACTGTTTGTCGGTATGCCTGTGTAAATGTTTTAATACGTACCTGGGTATACCTGGGTACATGTTATATGTAGGATAGCCTGCGTGTATGTTTCTTTATAAAAACTAAAAAAAAGACATGGTAAATATTTCCAATTACATTTACTGCATGTAAGTATGTCGGCATGTCTGTGTCCAATTATTTTTGTAAGAAAATGTCGTGGTTACAACAATCCAACAAAAATGTATCTTTGTTTATAATGTATCTTTATCTTTATGTTACTTTTATAAATCCTGCTTGTAAGTATGTCGGCGTATCTGTGTAAATGTTTCTTTTACAAACACTACATATAAGTATGTCGGCGTGTCTGTGTAAATGTTTCTTTTACAAACACTATATGCAAGTATGTCGGCGTATCTGTGTAAATGTTTCTTTTACAAACACTACATATAAGTATGTCGGCGTGTCTGTGTAAATGTTTCTTTTTATAAGCACTACGTGTAAGTATGTCGGTGTATCTGTGTAAATGTTACTATTATAAATCAATCATGCGTGTCAGTATGTCGGTGTTTGTGTAAATGTTTCTTTCATAAACACTTCACATAAGTATGTCGGCTTGTCTGTGTAAATGTTTCTTTTATAAACACTACGTGTAAATATATCGGCGTGTCTGTGTAAATGTTTCTTTTGGAAGCACTACATGTAAGTCTGTCGGTTTGTCTGTGTAATATTTCTTTTATAAACATTACATGTGAATATGTCGGTGTGTCTGTGTAAATATTTCTTTCATAACCATTACTTGTATGTTTGTCGGTGTGTCTGTGTAAATGTTTCTTCTATAAATCCTGCGTGTAAGTATGTCGGCGTGTCTGTGTATTAAATGTTTCTTTTATAAACCCTGTTTGTAATTAAATGTATGTAGGTTTGTCTATGTGAATATTTCTTTTATAAGCACTGCATGTATAAAGCTGTCGGTGAATGCATATGTTCTTGATAAACACTACACGTAAGCCTGTCTGTATGATCTTTAATAACTCTGCATGTAAATCTGCAGGTAAATCTTTCTAAATGCTCTCTCCAATAAACACCACATGTAAGTTTGTCCGTAGTAGGTTTGTTTTAATGTTTTTCTTAATAAATAACGTATGTCGGCATTGTTTAAATTGCGTAAATGTTTTATTTATAAATACTGTATGTCGGAATGTCTGTGTAAATGTTTCTTCTATAAACACTGCATACAAGTATGTCAGAATATCTGTGGAAATGTTTCTTCTTTTAACACGGCATGCAAGTATGTCGGAATATCTATGGAAATGTTTCCTCCATTAACACGGCATGCACGTATGTCGGAATGTTTGTGTAGATGTTTCTTCTATGAACACGGCATACAAGTATGTCAGAATATCTGTGTAAATGTTTCTTCTATTAACACGGCATGCAAGTATGTCGGAATGTCTATATGAAATATTTTGTTAAATCATCGTAAGTATGTCGGTATGCCTTTGTAAATGTTTTTTCGTTTTATTTTTGTAGCGGGAAAAATATGTTTTTTATGTTTTTTATGATACAAGGTCGATGTGAAATATTAATGTTTTCTTACTATTTTCGCAATTTGCTCTTATTTTTAATTCAATTTTATATTTTGAAAACTCGGCTATGCATGACAGACAAAATACAAAAATTCGAATTAAAACATTGACAGATCTGAAAGTATTTACCTTGACTTAGTTGAAACAAATATAACAGTGTCCCAGCTGAAAAATACCGAAGGACCTCTCTCGTTACCATTTCACTCCACAAATTTGTGACAAACGCTTTTACACAACAAGCGCAATTTATTTATATTCCCTTGCTCATTATTGATTCGCTTTTTACAATAATAGTCTAACAACGCAGTTTTACATCAATCGTAACTACTCGGCCATATCCGCTACATTAAAAGACATTGAGATTTGATTAATCAATAAAATTAAACGTGCGAATACCTTCATCGTCATTTTCAAATTTAAAATAAAAAAAAAAAGATTTATAACTGGACATGCTCCAAAATGTTGAACGTACCCCGTTCCCCTGATGTTACAATTAAAGCTAACATGGTTTGTATGTTCATTAACCCACACTGTAATTAATATATTGCGAATCTAAAGCAAAAATATATGGATAATTCTTTCAAGTTAGCAGATTGTTTTCATTTCACAAAATTCAAAAGTAACTCCATAAGACGTATTTTAGTGAACTACCATTTGATTTTTATTGGAGTTATGGGCTAAGATCAAATTTGAAATAAAAGGCAGGATTGAAATTTTCAAGAAATAAAAAAGCCAGGACATGTCATAAGACAAAAAAATAAAAGGCAGGGTTTATTAATTTATTGCCCAAATATTTTTTTCATATTAAAGAAAAATAGACAGGACCTTAATTTTCTCAAAATAAAAAGGCATGCAGGATAGAAAATTTGATCCTAGCTCCCTATAGAAATCAAATTGCCGCTCCATTAAGAGCTCTTTTTGGGGAGGCTTTAAAAGAACATACGTTTATGTTTAAAACGGTGTATTAAAATCAAATATTGCTTCGATTGTATGTTTATCGTAGCTTCACGCGACTTTCCTGATTTTTTTCATGGAATGTTTTTTAAACTTTTAATTACATTTCTATTTCCAAAGCCTCTTTCAGTATCATGGCTAGAAAAAAAGTGTATTGTTGATCAAAAATAGCTTTACTATCTACATACAATGTGCGATGTATTATGGCTGAGTAGTGTGGATTGTGGTCGTCTACGCTTCAGTGTCTTGTTTTCGGATGACGCACTGAACACAATTAAGACTCGTTTTATAAGAAAAAATCAATTTAAATGATATTGCATTTGCAGTATTTCTCCGTCTTTTTTCAAAAGCACTTTGACATTTCTTGTCAATGGGATATTTATTAAAGAATGCTTAAAAACGTCACAGTTGTTGTAAGGACTTCTGCTTTGCTTTCTTTTATTTTGAAAACAAATCTATTAAATACATGTATCAACCTCTGTAAGAATCAGACTGTGGGTAAATATGGAATGAAATAACCCACTTTCACACTGTAATCTTCAGAATAAAAGAATAAAGAGTAATCAAGGGAACCAAGGTTATAACAGTCATCAAAAGAATGCAATCCAAGGACAAAGACCAGACATAAAAAACGGACATACACAAAAAAGAACATAAAGTAACTCAATTAATACATACAAACTAACAAAAGCAAGTGAGCAACTCGGACTCCACTAAAAACTGGGAGCGTGGATCAGGTGCACGGGTAGGGTAGGCGTCCTCTGCTTTTCTAGAAAAAGACAAGATGTTCAGCACTGCTACTCGCTGACCCATTCCTTTATTCTTATGAGGCTGAATTTATATCTGATCTGATTCTAAAGAAGGAATATCGTGTAGTAAGTTCTTTTGATTTCAGTTTCCGCTGTATAGATCACGTGTTGTCTTTAAACAATCCTATTTTAGTGAATTTTATACATCGCATCTACTCCCATAGAACTAGAGATAGAGGAAACTACAGACACTGTGAAGTCAGCCTCATATATTTATCTACACTTAGAGATCGATGGTAAAGGGAAACTATTAACCAAACTACATGTATACGACAAACGCGATGACTTTTCATTCCTTATTGCCAACTTTCCTTTTATTTGTAGCAACATCCCTTCAGCATCTGTGTATGAAGTTTTTATATCACAACTCATACGTTACAACATAGCTTGTCTTAAATACGGCGGCTTTTTGTACCGAGCTACTCTTCTTACAATTAGGCTTTTCCAACAAGGTTATTTTGATACAAGATTGAAGTCCTCACTACAGACGTTTTATATTCGTCATTCATACTCGTGGATTGTTACGGTACATCCATCTGCACGATGAGAACCGATTTCTTTACCGTGTTATAGTTTTCCTTTCCTCTTTCGTCTACCCCGGACTAGACGTTTTAGACTCTTTTGACTTCCGCTCGAATCTTAGATTCTTTGATTACTCTTTCAATATCATTCTGGTTAAATTGGTTATAATTTCATTTAAATACACAGCGGATGCACATTGCACGGGCAAATCTCTGTAAAAGACCTCTATTTTCCAAACAATTGATGTAATGATCTAATAGTGGTCATTTCGAATATAGGTTTGTTTGTTTGTTTGTTGGGGTTTAACGTCCGAGCAGCAATATTTCAGCTATATTCAGACGAATATAGGAAAATCGGTTGAGTGAAAGTAGATTGTTATTTCAACCACTTATGCTTTTGATATGCATATTTCAGATTTTGCATAATTTTTACAAAGACTTGTACTGAAAATTTTAAGCACAATAACCGTATTAACACATAGTGGGGTTATTAAGTAACGGCAGTTAGAAAATTCTCGTGAGTTAACGACCTCAGCGTTGTACCTGTGCATTTTTTTCTTATATGTCACTGTCAACGATAGAAAAGGGGGAAGTTTTCTTATCGTTGTTAGTAATTGTATTTAAGGCTATCATTATTTTCTTCTGAAACGGAAGCGTATTACACCGAGTATATAGATGAGTTTTTGAGTAAAACTACGAAGATACTTATAGTAGAAACAATGGCCTGTAGAATCAATGTTAATAAAAACAAAAATGAAAACTCTTGCGTGATGATTCTGTAAGAAAAGCAGTGTTCTAAAATCAGGATTATCTCTGTAACAAAAAAAGAAAATGTCATCATCCCGGAACACGCTAAGTGGGTTGATCCGAGTTTGTTTAAAACTTTTCTTTTAAAATTCATGTGTGACTAAATTCAAACTATTTTTGTTGAGTCTCATACATTTAAGTTTCTCTGCTTTTCTAAACACGGAAAGGGCATGTGAATTCCATAAAGAAAATACTGTCATCGAATCATGTACGATTCTTTAATTGATAAGTTAATAAAACTGTCTTCGTGATAAAGAATGAGTAAAATTATCTGCAAGGTCAAACATCATTCTTTTTTATAAAACTAATAAATCTGATTGAATCCAAGGCCAGGGGCGCAGTTGCGTACTTTCGGAAAAAGTAACATAAATAAAAACACACATTTTAAAGATGAAATAAAGGTTTTATGCAATGACTCACTGGGGGCCTTGAGCGACCCCTCGCCGTAATTTTGCGTACAAATAAAACAGGCTTAGATATGCCCCTGAAGGCAAGCGGGAATTCAAAACACCATGTCTGTACGTCTTTTCGGTCTGCATATTCATTGGATTTGGCACATATTTAAATAACACAACAACAATAAAGTTCAAAAAGATAGCACTCTCCATATATATCCGTTACACCCATTTCGTGCGTTATAAAGCTAGGATATCGTTGCTTCTAGTAGATAATTTGATTGTCTTTTTGGATATGAACAACTAAAATCCACCAAAATTGTCCGTAACACAGTGTTAGCCAATCAATTGCACGATATGAGTGACGTTGACCATCAGCTGACTGTTCCTATACTTGGTTTAATTGCCGTTTTCGTGCTAGCATAAATTTATATACTCAATGCTGTTAGACCCGGTTTGCACTCATATGTGGTATTTGTAATACATGACGGACTGGGTGGTTTCTTAAAGTCTTGGCAATCATTTAGGGCCCATAACGGAAGGTGTAAAGCATCAAAGCGTTTACACAGTCCCATTTATGTACATGTTATTGTGTGTAAATAATTTATGAACTGTACAAGTACAACGGGTCCGTCAAGTCTACATTTGTTAAATCAAGTATGTTTTATACATGTACAAAAGTACATATAGGGTTAACTGGTTTTTGAAATCAGAACATTTACATACATACATAAATACAAACAAAATCTTAATTTGACAAACCTGTTGACTATTTTTAAGGTTTATATATATATATGTGTGTGTGCATGTGTTTGTATTACTCAAGATTCTCCTGCAGTATGATTTCTCCATTGGGAATGGTAAAATTTGATTTTCAATATCTGAGCTTTAGCATAATAAGTGGAGAAATAGTTCAGGAAATAGAAATGAGGATTAATTAATAATCTCCTTATCCTTATATACGAATAACTACATAGTCCTTACACTCAATCAACAAGTGCAGACATTGATGTACAACAATTTAAAAAAAAAAAAACATTTTGATAATTTTTGTAAAGTACTAAAAATAAATGTCTACTCTTTTTCTTATATTTGCAGATAGACAGATACATGAATGGATGAATTGCTTCTCTGTTGAAAGGGTTTTGGTTTTGTTTATTAACAAGACATCAACACGTAAAAATAACTAAGTTTTGTGAAATTGTGAAGAAGATTTACTGGGTATAAAGAAATGCAGATTCTAAATAAAAGTTAATGACAGTGTTGTGAATGTACATACACGTTATGTTGGTTCTGAAACCGAAGGATACTGGCAGTGCCTCTGGATATATTTTATACAGCTTTAAAACAAGTACTGCAGTATACAGTTTTTTGTCCGAATAAAACATTTTTCAGGCTAGAAATGTATATAATTATTTAGAAGTTGATAAAATTGTCCGATACCAGATTTAGTTGAATTATTGATTTTGAAGTGTTAACTGTGAGCCAGTATCGATGAATTTAGCCTTAAAAGTCCAGTGAGCCAGTATCGATGGATTTAGCCTTAAAAGTCCTTCGTATACCGCTGTTGTAATTTTGTTTCATAAGAATTTAGAATGTTTTCTGTTGAGTACAAGACTGTAAGTGAGAAAATTTTCCATTACGCAGTTTTATTCTTTTTTGCTAGAGAAATGTTTAACTAGGACTTCTGTAAAAACAAAGACTTCTAAGCAAATCACACACTACTAATTAGGTCATAAGGAAGAGTAATTGACAGGCTTTTTAGGGAATTGAAAATGGAGCATTCCCAAACCCCGAATCTGCCTATATACACATGTATTTATATATTTAATATAATAGTGTCATATATTTAATGTAATTGCGATCGCACATGTATATTGGTATGGTGTGGACAGCGGCGTCATTGTCGGCGGCGTCCGTGTCGTCGTCGTTCATATACACTTGATTTTCGTAGGATGACTTTAGTTATGGTTGATCAATTGTTATGAAATTTTGATATGATTATACTAACTACTAAATGAAGGCTCCTATTTAATTTGGAGTTTATGGTCCCAACCATTTTAATATTAGGGCCATCCATGTAACTGACAGATACCACACTGTTGGTTTCTGTTAATCTTAAAAAATACCTGAGAGTTCAGAATTGGAGCAACAAATTTTACCAAGCTGACCTAAATAAAGTGAAATTGTCAATTCTTAACATGACATGCAAAATACACCTTCAATAAAGAAGGATTGTTATATGTATATGACTTGCCTTATGGTTATGGCAAGCCATTGTGGAATTTATTCCCCATTTATTGATATCAGTATAGATATTTAGTAACACGTGTTAATGGATATTTATCAACATGTGTATAATTCAATTATTGATATCAATAAATGGAGTTTTCTAGACAATGCAAACACATTCAAGACAAAACGTATGTATGTTCAAATTTGCTCTTCGGGCAATACAAGTCTGCGTCCATACTTCCCCTTCGGCCAATATCAGTCTGTGTCCACACTTGTTTTACGGTTAAAACATTTCAAAATTGTTAAAGGTCATCCTCCTAACTACTCAAAAAGTTTTAATGAAACTCAAGGGCAGATTTGTGCACCACGTGCAAATGTGCTTGTAGCAGAAGAATTATAATTCAACTTATGAGTTCATAGTCCAGAAGAAAGCGCTGATATCGTTTTAAGAGCCTTTTGACGCAGGTTTCTATCTTGACAAAAAGATGTTAACACCCCGTCACCATGTCGAGCGAGAAGATTGATAGCGGATAAGTATTAAGAAGTTTGATAGCGGATAAGTATTGTACCATGTTCGTAAACGGAGGAAATTAACGATGTTGCACTTAATTTCGATAATTTCAGCAAAACTCAACTTAATTGAAAGTAACGGACGTTAAGGGGGTGACATAAAAGATTTAATTCCTATTATACTGAGCAAAACTGCTACTTCTTCAAATAATTCAAGGATGTCTGTCAAAATGAATACAATTTGGAAATAATATAGAGTAATGCGTCATTGACAGCAATATTTATCTTTTTTTTTCAGAAAATGCGAAAATTAAGGCAACAGTTTGCCCTATATATCATAATACTGTAATAGACACAATGTCATGATATCGCTATTTCAATTTTTCTAATTTTTCCACTCTCTCCCGAACCCGTCAATGATCAGCTTTTGAACACCAATTCCACTGTTGATTCTTATTTTAAGAACAAAACACATTTACCATTGTTAGACACAAATATGACGAATAAAAGGACATATACAACTAAAAATTAGAAAAAGAGATCACGATTTGAAGGAAATTAAATTTCTTTTCTCTTTTCGTAACGAATTGTGTGAAAAATTTTAAAAAAAATGGTTTCAGTTTTGCTTCCATAACTCTCACCTGGTGAGGTGTGAAATAGTCGTTTTTAAAACAAACAAATCATCGCTTTAAAATTCCATTTTATCAATACGAAAGCAATACAGTGAAACCTGTCTAAACCCAAAGCTTTTTTACGTAAGAAATTTGTTTGATCTCGGAAGGTATTTGTTTAAATAGGTTCAAAATATAATAGATATCGTGGGATTTCATATGTAGTTTATATATTTGTTTAAGGAAGATAATGTTTATAATGTAGTTGCCAAAATTGCCACAATATTTATTGCGAAAAAAAAAAAAAGTATTTTATATTATTAACATTTTTATATATTTTATTCACATTTCTTAGCAATTTATAGCAATTTTAAGTTCTACATGAATTAATATTCTTTAATAGTGTCTCATAATTCTTTTTAGAATACCGCATACATAGACATTTCTATGCTGAATGAATTTATTACACATGTATGTTGTTTTATTACACATGTATGTTGTTTTATTACACATGTATGTTGTTTTAAATTGTCATTATATTACATGTATGTATGTGGTGAGACTAATAAACTATTGAACTGAACTGAACTGTAATCTGTTTTGGACAGGTTTCCATTTTATTCAATGTTCGGTTTAGACTGGTTTCGCTATATATAACAGACAGCGACAACAAAAAGACATCACGTCATCACGCTATTAATCATTTATACCGGAAGTAACATGAATTGCGACCTACTCGAAACCTGGCGTTTTCTTCCTGATAATACCAATATGCACAATGTGTATATATCATACCAAGGAAGATGAAAAGGAAATGAAGGTTAGTCATACATGGAATGATTCTGATAAATGTATTTTCAAACATTTGAGTTCAAACAAGCTCCGTTGAATATTGTAATTCTGCAAACTTCAGAGAAACACAATCAATGAAAAAAAGATACATTAAGGTGCTCTTCATTCGGCAGAAAAGGGTTGCCTAAATATTTGTCTGGGGTAAGTCAATAATTTCATTAGCTCTCAAACTCACTGAATGCAACTAGAAATAAAAGTTAATATTTAGGTTAAATAGGACTGCTAATTCTGAAGTGATTGTTCACGCTTTTCTGAGCTGTGAAGAAGTGGAGCGGTGCTTCATCTTCTCCATCGTTTTTGGGTAGCTGGAAGTGCTCTTGAAAAATGATCTATATTTACCCCTTGTCATTCTTATTGCTCTAGTTCATTTAAGTTATTATGTCATGTTTCAGAAACAACCAGTTGTATTTTCATATGCTACAACTTAAAAAAATGTTATTTACAAACTTTCAGACACTTCTTAAAAATTACTTGTATGCTGTATCCTTTTTCAAAATATCACCATTCGAAAATTATCAATAAGTAAAAATATGATAAAGGAACAATCGTAAACTATAATCGTCACTGTGTGAATAGGGATTACAATGAACCACAATGAGCTTGAAGTGAAAGATTTTAATTAAAACTTAGTAAAAGTATGTAATGCGAAAGTTAAGTAAACGAAAACAGTTAACGCACAGGCCCTTGGGATCAAGATTCTTTTTTTTATCACCAAATTTTTATTAAATCATCTTGGTTCCGTATTAGGGCTGTTATGTGTGTTCTCTGACATGTTCGCCTGATATTAAATGCTTTCAATTCTATGCCAAGATTTTCTCCTCTAACGTTAGGGCCCGTGCTGTAGCGTTTTCTTTTCACTAAAATATGTACATGGTTTTCTTCTTCTAGGAAATGGAGTTATGTAATGCGAAGTTTTCCTGGCTTGCTATCTGCCTGATGTCCATCACCGTTTCTATCAAATCCTACAAACTGGAGTACAATGTATCCGCCACGGTTTCATCCTCCATACAGAAATACGATGCATCCGTCATAGTTTCGTCCCCCTGTGGATGCAGTAAACAAAATCAATGTAAATGTGAGCTCTCTAAAAGAACTGGGAGGTGTACGGTCACATGTGACGGAAGAAAATTTCGAAAGAAGTTGACTTCGATTCCAAAAATTCCTGGGGAAACACAGGAATTAATATTCATTAACAACATCCTTTCAAAACTCAACGAAACAACAATGAAAACAATTAACCATAACCTAACACATCTAAACTTATCAAACAACAACATAAAATGTCTAGAGAAAACCACATTCCGTCCACTGAAATATTTACAAGTATTAGATATGTCCAAGAATAATGATCTAAACATCGAAAATGTAAGTCAGAGTTTCTTTTTTGTATCTAAGTCAATACAAAAAGTATCCCTTAATCACATGCTATGGCACCTTCCTATCAACAAGTCTGATATGTTTGATGGTTTGAAAAATTCGGGAATTACCAATATTGAACTGAGTCACAGTTACCTGTTTCCCTTCAACGGCTCGTGGTTTGAAAATCTTACTACTTTGAACTCGCTGGACATTTCGTGGAATTCGATACAAAACGATAAATTAAGCTTTAATGGTCTGTCAAATTTGACATTCTTGAGTTTTATTGGAAACTATATTAACTATGTACCAGATTTTTGTAAGTATAGAAATGGGCCACGGAATTTAAAAACGCTGTTTTTGTCCAATACCAGGTTGGGTAACCTGTATAATCTGCAAAACAATACGCGGTGTTTGGTTAGTCTAGAAAAACTCTATATAAATGGCATATCTGTACCTGTCATACCAAATAATGCATTTTCAGAACTTAAAATGTTGGAGGAACTCAGCATGGTTAGACTTTCTACAGGTACAAAGCGGGTTGAAAAGTATGCATTTAATAGTTCATCATTGACAACACTGAAATTCTCTAAATGTGATGGATTTGCGTTTTCAAAAGAATCTCTCAAAACAAAATACTTCAGTCCCGAGATTTTTGCATTAAGCAGAAATTTGACAAAAATCGATTTATCTTACAACACCGTACAATTTGACGTCAAAAATATAAAAGACATGTTTGATCCACTAACAAATCTCAAAAACATTACGTTGATAGGAATGGGACTTACTGAAATACCAACGAGTTTCTTCGGACGTTTCAATCAGTTGGAAGGAATCGTTTTAGACAATAATCTTATTTCAGCGTGGTCAGATGGGGGCGCAATTTTTGGTGGAGTGAGACGTCTTAAATTGCTGTCATTAAAAAATAACAAAATAAGCCATATTACATCCAACACTTTCCCCAAAATTGTACGGGATAGCCTTCAGATTTTAGATTTAACTAATAACCGTTTTACTTGCACCTGTGAACTGTTATGGTTCAGAAACTGGTTGGACAAAACAAATATTGACATCGTTGGTAAAAATGACTACAAGTGTGACACAAATATGCTTCTAAAGAATTTCAACCCAAACTCTTTTGACTGCAGTGACACACTTTTAATCATCATGGTTTCATCGTGCTGTGGAGTCGGCTTTCTTACGTTATCAACTATCTGTATATACTGTTGCAGATGGCGCATTCGATTCCAGCTTTATAAAATAAGGTCAAGGTCACGATACCATACTATTACAGACGAAGATGACTACAAATATACTGCATACATTATTTATTGTTACGATGATCTAACCTGGGTGAAAGACAACCTAATACCAAAGTTAGAGGGAGAATTAGGTTCAAAACTTTGTATTCCTCATAGAGATTTCGAACTTGGATCCGTGATTGCAGACAACATTGTTGATCACATGAACGTTAGTAAAACTGTTCTTCCAATTCTATCTAACAACTTCTCACGAAATGAATGGTGTTTGTTCCAACTTGCAGTTGCAAGAAGTAAGTTGTCTAAAGAAGGAACTGTGTCAATTTTACCCATTCTATTGGAAGAAATAAAATTCAAGAACATGAATGCATCCATATATTCTATGATAAATTTGACGTCTTATGCTGCTTGGAGCACCGATGAAAATGCAGTTGTACTTTTTTGGGATCAAGTTAAATGTTTTGTCAGTACATGAAAAATATTGATCAAGCGCTTCGTTGTATTGATAAAACAAACTCTGATATCTGATCCCGTTGAAATTGAATGTCACCTAGTCTGATTAAATAAACGCACACTGAAACCGTCTTTATTCTTTTGATACCTGAAAACAGGAAATATTCATTAATCATTGGAAATGCATCGTCTTTCAGTGCATGGGAAAATTCTGCAATGGGAATAGTGAACGAACTATGTAAAAAAAGAATGACTACCAGTAAAATGATTATTAAGACAACATAGAAAGATTTGTCGTAGTTTCAAGCACACTTATAATTTCTGTTTATACCATCTTGGCCTCACTCACAGCTAAATGAATGAATACATCCATAGAGTTGGTGACCTAAATGTTGACCTATGGTTAAATGTTGATATATAGCCTCATCATTCGCATGTTGTTATCATTCAGAGAAAAACTGAAATACAAAAAAAACCTAGAGGTAAACTGAGTTAGAACAACTCTTCCCAATGGGTCAAACAATCAACAAATGATAAGACGTGTACCAAAGCAACCTCCCAGAAACAATTGAGCAGACCACAGATTTAACAAGTTTTGATCTTCCATTCGAAAAAAAAATACCAAAGGGAAGTGCGGCGGGTCTTGATCCGCCTTTGGTTACAAGTTATTTTATTTCCAGAATATTATTGACAAATAATATGTAACGACTTTTTGGAGCTTTGCATCCTGTGCTTGCTTTTGAGATATGTTGTTCTTTTAAAGAGTTTATGACTAATAAAATATCTTTTAATATAGGTCTATATTGAAGCCATCTTGAATGTGTGTTTTCAATTTGTTCCTAATGTCACAGTGATCACTTCGGAATCTTGAATGTTTGTTTTCATTTAGTTACTTCGTGTTCTCTGTTGTGTACGTCTGTTTTCCATGTCTGGTCTTTGTCTCTGAATTACATTCTTTTGACCGCTTTAACCTTGGTTCCATTGCTTATTCTTTCAGTTTGTTTTTAAAGTCACAGCGATCACTTCTGAGTTAAATCAAATGAGAGGGAGTGTATTAGTTCTTTACCTGTTTAACCGTTCGTCACGGGTTCAGTTCAGAAGAGAAGAAACCATATTGAATGTTTCAGGGTAAAAACAAGTCATAGGTGGTGCGTGTATTATATCTAATTTACAAATAAAAATCTATTGTTGGACAAAAAAAAAAATACTATTGACTTCTTTATCATTGTGTTACATTGTTTGCTGAATTCAAAGTATGATACAATAAACAATATTTACAAAATGTTGTACGGTTTGGTTATTTAGGTTCTCATTGAAAGGGAAATAATCAGTTGTCAACTTAAAATTACAGTTGTGATTGAAGACATACTTTTAACAAAATTGCAATAATATTATTGCAATCGATCAAAAAACAGCTATCAAATATGTTTCTGAGTAATAAAACAATGACTTAGATGGCGTTACTTTAGAAAGGAGGACATACATAAGTGGTGTCACTTTTGGTAACATCGAAGTCTTTTTTGTATTGCGACGTACATTGTTCTATATTTGCTACATGTAAAAAAAAGTGTGCTTATTTATTTTTGTTTACATAAAATAACACCCACGGCATGTTTTGTTATTTAATTATCCGATTCGATATTAATTTTTCGTACGTTTTGGTTAATTGAAATGTTCAGATTACATCCTAATTTGGTAAATAGTTTGGCATCAACCATTTAAAAATGATTTGAAGGAAATTTTATCCTTTGAGAAAAATGTTAGGAATTATGAAAACAAATTTCGTGATGCGCTAATAAAAATTAAAACACCCCCACTAAAACAGAAAGCCAACAAACCTACAAGCAAAAAAGTCAGTGGCACCCCTCCACTCACCCCCCGGAAACAATATCGTGAAAGCGTATAAAGTGAATCTTTCCTATTTGGTTTTATATCTCTAATCTAGATGTACGTGGATATTTCCGAATACATGTAATCGTTTCGGAATTTTATAAGGTATGTTGCTAAACATAAAACATTGCTTAACATTTCGAGAAAAAACAAAACCTTGGGAAATCTCCCTCTTTGAGGAGATTTGAGAGCGAAATTTCCCGTTTTCATTATGCGACAAAAAAAAACTGCGATAACTTCAGTTGTGGTTGACGAATTGTTCTGAAATGTTGATATGATTTTAACAACTAAGAAGATGCCTATTTAATTTGGACTTTGTTGCCCCTGCCGCTTTAGAAAAAGGGGCCAAAAAGGATAAAAATACGTATTTTATTAAAACCCATGTAAATTGGTTTCTTTTTCGATTTCAAATACTCTCTTTTTCCTGTTTTCTTTTCTTTTCAACATTTCTTTATTATATCAGATTCGCTAAAATCGTAATTTTTTTATTCATTACGTCCACTGTCGTAATAATTTAATCTAGTATCGTAACTTTTCGATACTTTTTATTGTTTTGTTTTTTTTAAATTGACGTTATATATATTTAAGCCATTTGTTAAGCTAAAGACATAATGAAATAATAAAACCATAGAGGAGGATGAATACATTTTTAAGTATATGAAGAAAGCGACTCAACGCCATTTGCCTTTTTGAACAATTCGTTCGAATTTCGCATGGTGTACGCAAGAATAAACAAAAGATACAAATTTAAGATGTTGTGACATGTTGGTTAGACACAGACAAAATGCTGCGCTTAAATACATGTTCAACCAAGCGCCATTATTTTTAGAATATACTATATGCAGCATATAAACATGTGAAATTCAAAATTTCATAGTTGTTCGTTCACTCAAAGCTAACGAAAAAAGCTTTTGATAAAGACTAGGAAGCACGCAACGTGTAGAAAACGTAAAGAAAAAGACAACATGACATCACAACATGCATGCGTATTTACCTACTATTAGACAATAAACTCATTATCTTTTAGAATAAACATAATATTCTGAATATTCATGAAAAAATTAAGATTTGTACCATAATTAAAATACGGATAAAAAGACTTTTAACAAAAAGACTGATTGAACATTTTATATATTTTTTCAGTGGGGTTGTGTAATAAATTGTCAATATAGTTAATATAAGTCCCGATTAAAAAAAGTTCTCCGCATAACTTTAAAAAAAATGTCTAACATTTTGTCTTCAAATGGACTTCTTTCCAATTTTACAAAATGTCCACATCAAAGGGGAGACATTTGTGATATTGTAATACGCTTTGATCTTATCATTACGTCATGAAAAATATGACATCGTCTGCAGCACAAACTACTCTTTCCAAAAAAGTTTGTTTTATCAAAATACGCCAAGGAATATATTGGTGAAATGGGGAGCAAGCATTTCTTAATGTTACCCGTCCACATATGAAAATGGTCGTTCTTGCGATCGAATAATGTTTTCCCACCACAATTTACGGCATCTTTCAAAGAATTTTGATTGTAATCCTAAAACAACAACTATTTTCGATCTTTTTAATATCTATATTGCATTTGATAACTCCACTTTCTAATAGCAATATTTCGGTTTTCGTAACCAGCCCCGGTTCAACCGAATGTGACACCAACAACGTACGCAACGTCATAAGTAATTACTTATGAATATTCAGTGGCGGATCCAGAGTTTTAGGTAAGGGGCAGGGGCAAAAAAATCTTGACGGGATCACCCTTGAGGATCACGAAGTGAGTGTTTTTCATGATTTAACACACACAATTTTTCAACATTTTTTTCTGAGGGTGGTGGGGAGCTTACCTCCGTCCACGCCCCCCCGGATCCGCCATTGATCCAAAACATTTTTTGAAAGATGACTGGGATAGAAAACCATTATTGGTTTTATGGATCATGTAACTTTTTTTCAATTATTTTCAAGATAAGTGCAGTTATTACTACAGAAGATGAACCATGTTCATTGCATCCATCACAAAATCGACTAGATAAGGGTGTTACAGGTTTTGTATATCTTCCATGCAGTCTCAACTTTTAGTTTGTGACAGCTGATTTTAAATTTGGGGATGTATCTTCTGTTTTGGTTTCTTGACAATATACTGAGTTAAAATCTGATTTTACTGTGTGTTTGAGAGATGATTTAGAGCAAGATTTGTATTTATTCCCTCCCGGAGTTTTTAAGATATCAAACCGTTAGTTGAACACGCGGTGGGTGTAATTTGAATAGGGTACGCGGGTGTACGGCGTAGAAAATGTTTATCCCCATTCTTTTATTCTAACAATGAAAAACTGATTTATATATATGGCATGTCTATACGTAACCTATTCATTAATATACATGAAAAATATCCCTAGTATTTCTAGACGAATTCGAATTAAAAAAAAATACCAATTTTATAATAACTTAAATATTTATATCGTGTTACCTCGTGTTCAACTTGGATAAAAAAAATACGTTCGAATTTATCAAAACTTAGAATGTTTGCTCATCCTTAAGCTATTGAAACAGGAAGATATATAACCGACCCTTCATATTATAGCGGTCCAAAGACCATACAAATACTCTAACAATTTCGTTGAAGCCGAAATACAATCATTTTGTTTTGCATTTCACAGGGTTTATCAGCTACCGTATTATATAGGGATTGGTATGCAAATCTTTCGAATAATAAAGGTAAACTACAAGAGGAGGAATCTATTAAAATCCTCCTCAATCCACGAAACCTACAAGAAACCAAAAACACTTGTATGTTTTTAAAAGAAGTTTCAAAACGGGACATAGACTTTATCAAGTACTATCTTTAAAAAAGATAGCCGACACAGTAAGGCTTTGTTCTTCTTACCTATAATTTTCTACATCAACACATGGCACACAGTTTTCGATACCATTTTTTCGGACGCCACTATGTTATCAGTATTTGGCCAATCGGGAAACATAATTGCGATCAGGTGACTTGAGTTTTCATGGAAGACCGTCTTTAAGGTTGAAGAGTAATCAAGGGAACCAAGGGTATAGCGGTAATCAAAAGAATGTAATCCAGGGACAAAGATCAGACATGGAAAACAGACATACACAACAAAGAACACAAAGTAACTAAAATTATACATACAAAGTCACAAAATGAGTAATGAGCAACTCGGACTCCACTAAAAACTGGGAGCATGGACCAGGTGCACCGGTAGGCTAAGCGTCCTCTGCTTTTCTAGAAACATCCGCCGCGTAGCTCATAAAAAGTCAAGTCCGGGGTAGACAAACGAGGAAAGGAAAACTATGACCCGTTGAATAAATCAGTTTTCATGGTGCAGATGGATACACCATAACGATCCTCGAGTTCATGATGACGACCACAAAACGTCTGTAGTGATGACTTCAATCTTGTAGCAACATAACTCTGTTCCAGAAGCCTATTTGTTAGAGTTCTAGCGCGATGCAAAAAGTCTGCGTAGTTCGGCCAGCTCTGGTATAACGTATGAGTGGTGATATGAACACTCCATACGCAGGTGCTGAAGGGATGTTGCCACAGATGAAAGGAAAATTGACAATTTTGAATAAAAAGGCATCACGTTTGTAGTTTTCCTTTACCATCGATTTCTAAGTGTACGTCAAGATATGAGGCTGATATCACAGGATCTGTAGTATCCCTTATCTCAAGTTCTTTGGGGTAGATGCAATGTATCAAATCCCCGAAATTAGGATTGTTTAAAGATAATACAGATGAGCCATAGTCAGCCTCATAAGAGTGAAGGAATAGGTCAGCAAGTAAAGGAGCACAATTTGTTCCCATTGAAATGCCAACCGTTTGTTGAAAAACACGTCCACCACACTGGACAAATATGTTGTCGATTAAAAATTCCAGCATTTTGTAAACATTTTCTTCTGTATATTTGGAAGATGATTTGGAATTATTTCTTACAAACTATGAGGAATCTCTACCAAGAACTATATATTTGTATCTAGGTGTACCATCTTTTTTGGAAAAAAAACAACGATGTATAATGTTTTTTAAGTCGGGATTTTTACTGAGTATGGGGAGTAGAAGTATACAGTGTTGAAAAATCATAGGTTTTAATGCTATTGTATTCAGATAATAGTCTTGAACTGATTGTCTCCAAAAGATCTTTCGAATTTTTCAAGATCCACATTGATTTAATACCACTACGGGAGTAACAAGTGTTGTGGTAGGACTGCAGACCCTCTTTGACAGTTGTGAGCATAGACGTTAAAAGTTTAGAAAGCAGTTTTAAAGTGTAAAAAGCGAAACTATACCGGAAAAATTGTTAAGTCCCTCTCCTCTGATGCTGAATACATTATAATTGAAAGGATATCTTTCTGTATGTTTCTAAACCCTTACCTCTATATGTTTATGTATATTTATTTACTATGATTCTAATTTTGACTTGGTGTATTATTAACTGTGCTCTTATCCAATGAAATTACATGTTTGATTGATTTGATTCAACGCTCTTCTTTAAGGAACAATCTTATCAATTTTCTGAGAAGATTTTTGAAAGCAAATGTAACAACATCGAAAAAGCACAAAAAAAAACATGCCAAGAAATACCCCCAAAAATTTCTGGTCTGCCCCCTAGAGGCACTAATTATATTTGGTAACGTGATAGTACAGATGTGGTCATTGATGTATCTATTATCTCGGCAGGTTTAAAGTTGGATTCTGGAGCGGTTTGTCTTGGTATGGCCGACAATGGTATTTACTCCAACCTGGCTTTACGGAACTTCAGAAAAAATTTTTACTACAGATAGATCTCATGCTGAACATCAGAACAGTTTTGGACATACATGTATATAGGGAAAACTTCTGTTGTTTTTCGGCAGATCAAAAATCCCCACATCAGTTCTATGCAGAATACCCTATGGAAAATCCATACCAAGTTTGGTTCTAATTGGTCAAGAAGTTTCAGAGAAGAGTTTTGAAATTTTTTAACGACGACGGACGCCAAGTGATAACAATAGCTCACGTGGCCTTTGGCCAGGTGAACGAAAATTAATTTCGCAATATTACAAAATACTCAAGTTTCACCTCTTTGGCTTGTCATACTTGTAGTAAATATAATAAAGGTCAACTGATTACAAAACTCAAGTTATCGCACGATTTATACCAGTAAATATCTGCTGTTATGATGCATAAAAATATTGTCAAACAACTCGAGGAAGATGCTTAAGTGTTAGCTCATATGCGCAGTGGCGGATCCAAAGGGGTGCAGGGGGTTGGCACCCCCTTTTTGATTTGAAAATTTGTCATTCTCATGTAAAAAATTGACAAAAAATGGTACTTAATGTCCTTGCACCTCCCTTTTTTCTGAGGAACCCCGACTGGCACCACTAATTTTAAAAGTGTCTGGATCCGCCCCTGTGCTGATGGTAGTAAATTAAGAACGTATAAATTGTATAAGCAAGAATTTTGTACAGAGATATATCTAAAAAACATTTCTTTTTTTAAACATAGAAGTGCTTTTGCTTGTTTCCATTGCAAATTCAATTTTGCGTCACAAATGTCAATTTTGTATGCAAATTAGTTTACGGAATCTTTTGGATATGCAAACTATTTCCGTTCGTGTGAGACCCGTCAGGGTAGTCAATGACGTTAAAAAACCCCTTATTTAGTTAAAAACTATCGTGTTCGCAATCGAATTGTTAAAAATGGTTTGTGAGCTCTTTAGGAATAAAATAATCGTGGGCATTTGTGTAAATATTTTGACATGCCGAAGCGTAAAAAACGAATGCTTACGAATCTTCTTGTTATCATCCATTTAATTTGGAAAATTAATTAGCTACTTTGATTTATTTTTTTAAGTGCAAAAGTTGTTGTTTCTTTTTTTTTCGACGCACGCTTTGACATCACGCGACATCCATGATGCTTGGAGGGCATTTGTGTTCGGAATGTTTTGCAATCACTCTCATATATATTTTTTAATAATTGAAAACCGTTTACTTCGTGAACAAATTCAATTATAATTTATTGAAATACATATAATAGCAGAAAAATCACCAAATATTTAAAATCTAAATCGGATTAATTTGGTATTTTAATTAACATGCGAATACTTATTCTTTTAAAGATAGTATTTGTTTATAAATAAAATGTAATTTAGCTCTGTCAATGTTCTTCTGAAGTAAGGGGGTTTTATTTCTGCATCTCTGGGTTCCATTACGTTTTCGCTGATAACTTGTCTTAATCATCTGCCCTGATAATTTAAAGTAGAATTATTGTTTAAAAAAGCATCCATAGATTTTTTTTTTAAATGGGAATGCACTCTGAAAAAAAAATCCAGGACAGCACAAAATATTTAATTCGTTTCTTTTTAGTTTAGATATCACAGCCTGCGTGATTCCAACGTGAATCTGCACTTGTGGCTGTTTTTTTTTTTTTTTTTTTTTTTTTTTTTTTATCATTGTTGCCTTCTCGAGTTAGTTGTCAGGTCAGCAAAAATGTTCACAGTTGATCTGGTACAACATATATCTCATTTTATTTCTTCTGTAAAATAAAAAAAAAAAAAAAGGATGTATGATAATTGGTATTAAATGAACATTTACTGGTCATGAAAATACTCGCGAAATATCGAAATCGTTTACGTAACCCAACAATTTATGTATAAATAATCCGCAACAATTTTTTTTTAAAAAGTCTATCAACGAACCATTACATTTAACCTAAAAATCAAAGTTTTTTTACGCGTAGAAAACACTGCCCTTCACACAAGTCACATAATCGAAGCCAGTAAATAACTACATGTATATGAAATGGGAGATAATTTAACTTGGGTAGGATGTTTCTGCTCAGACAACTTGAGTATAAAACTTTAATATGACATTCTATTTTGTTTCTTGAATCTAATGTCATGTTAATATGGGGTGGAGATACATCAACTGTACAGTTTTGTTTATTATAATAAAATATTTGACTTTGACTTCGTCTTTGGCTTGCCTGTAATGATGAAATCAACAAAACATCGGTGATTACCTCCCATTTTCACTAATAAACAATTATTATCAAAACTTAACACTTATTGTAATTAAATTATTAATATTATTTGATATACATGTAAAAATGCTATACAACCGTAAGTAGGAGTAAACAAGTATATATATTTAATACTAAATAAACATTTGCAAGTTGACTAAAAAATCTGCACCTACGACTTGATTTTATATTAAAACGATTTTCTGTGTTTCTCCCGAAAATTTACTTGACGGACGGAACGGACGGGTCGTATTGCTAATGATACCCCCGCCGCTCTTTGAATTCATTGATTTTTATAGACTTTCGTTGAAGGTCAAACATTAACCTTGTTGAATCGAAAATGATCGGGACTCATATTAAGTTAAGAATCTTGTAGGCAGCCATCTGCCGCCCCCACCATTTGGTTTTTGCAACACATTCCGTAATTTCTAAGCTTTACTCTTCTTTCTGTTTTGGTTAAAGGCATTTCAAATACAAGTATTATCAACACGATTCCTATCAATATCAGAAAATCCTATTGAAAAAAAAAATAAAGTGTTTGATAGTAATGACTAATCAATAACTGAAAAAAGTTGCCTAGGCCAAAAAAGGGAGGAATGGCATCAAGAGGCAGATCCATTGGGTCCTGTCTGGTATGGAATTCTTCTTACAGGTGAGGTCGCTACTTATACTGACAACTGAAAAGTTGGTCACGTCGGGAATACGCTGAGTCAAGAAATTTGAAAACACGTGTTTGAAAAAAAGGCAATTAATACACAATCATACCACATCTCCTATTTTACGATTTAAAAAAAAAATAAACCTTTCCCTCTTCAGTGGATGTGCTATCTGATTAATTACAGGATTCAGAAACAAGACTAATAGTCCATGGGCTGGGAGGGTCCACCGTGCACCCCCTACTCATCAACTTCATGGTGATTTTAAGGTGCCTTTATACCTCCCATTACCAAATCAATTTGTCGCCAAAGAATATTCTCGGATTCTTTTTCAGTACAAGCCTATATTTGTACCCCACTTGGTCAAAAAGCAAAGATTTTTGCGACTCAATTTTATGAGCGTCTAAGTCTTCCTGGGATAGCTCGTGTGAACAAACTAAACAATCTTAGATATCATCGTGTAGCCTAGTGTCTCAGCTTTACAATTAGATCTACAAAGTTGAAGTAACACTTAGGGTTATGGGGTATAATGAAAAACGTACCCCTACCCCGCCGAAAAATCGCTTAAATTCACATAGTTTTCAATGTCAAAACCCCTGGAGTATTAATGCTTCAGTAATAAATTGCTTATTTGTTATTTTCTGTTCAATATTATCCCAATATGTACTTCTGGGGTTCTTTTGATGCATTTTGGTTATTTTCGTAGTCAGAATTTGTCAAAAAATGCAAAAATGCTATTTTCCATTTTTCGGTCAAAAGTCACATAAATTCGACTCTACAAGTTATTGTTCAACTAAAACGTCTCAAATTTGGTATCATTCGATAGATAATTTAATGTGCTACATAAATGATCCACGAAAAGCTAATTTTCAAGAAAGAATGTTAAAAAAATGTTAAAAATATTACCCTTACCCCTAGAAAACTTAGTATCAAACAGAATTCTCATTCAAAGCATACTGACATCGTACAACTTATATTTTAGGCATTCATAATTATGATAATCATGTTCCAAATATATCTGATCAATTAAGGCGCTTAGATTTTCCTTTTGGGGTAACAATTACTTTAAAATCGTAAAAGGGGGAATTTTCAGAATTTCAGAATATTCTTCTATATCACCCGATATTGTATTTTTTTTTAGATTATCGTAGTTTAAACAAGCTTTTGTGTGATACTGTACATTAATATAGTGTCTTCGCTACAAAATGTGCCCAAGTAATGAATATTTGAACTTTTCCAAGTCAAGTTAAGTGGAAAATTTCCATCCCTACCCATGAAAAAATGCCTCAACATGAACTGAAATGTTAATTTTGGCATATAAACGGTGTACAATAGACTTGTTTGGTACTATTGTTTTAATTATCGTTGTGTATAAACGATCATTTTCTTTTGGGATAGACTTATGTGGGTAGGGGTACCATTCTTTCGCCAAAATGGCCTGGAATACGTTCAATTGTGCATTGCCTTAGCCCATTAGAAAGGAAAGATGCTATATAAATGTGTTTGATTATACAAAAGCTTGTTTGAAGTAGAGGACTTGAAAAACATTGCCCATTACAGGTGAAATGAAAGAAAATATGAAAATCCGAAAATTCCCCATTGTACGAAAAACTCATTATTGTCAGCTTGAAACTGAAAATTACTCGTCTGAAATGAGAATATATGTTGAATATATCGATAATTAAAACAATATCACCAAACATGTCTTTTTTACATCGATTATGTGCTAAAAAATTACATTTTGGTTCATGTTCAGGTATTCTTTTCATGGTTGGGGTGGCAATTTTTCACCTATTTGGACTAGGAAAAGTTCAAATATTTATTACTTGGGCTCGTTAGAAAGCTAAGACACTATATAATTGTAGTTGAATATACAAAAGCTTATTTAAAATACGGTATCTGAAAAAAAAATTGCCAATTATAGGTGAAATGGAAGGAAAAATTAATGTCCGAAAATTCCGCTTTTTATGAAAAACTCATTATTGTCACATTGAAACTGAAAAATTCGCGCCTAAAATGAGAGGATGTCTTGAATACATCGATAATTAAAACAGTAGTACCCAACATGTCTATTGTACACCATTTATATGCCAAAAATTAACATTTTAGTTCATGTTAGAGCATTTTTTTCATGGGTAGGGGTAGCAATTTTCTACCTAACTTGACTTGGAAAAGTTCAATATTTATTACTTGGGATCATTTTGAAGCGAAGACGCTATATTAATGTACAGTATCACACAAAAGCTTGTTTAAACTACGATAATCTAAAAAAAAAAAATACAATATCGGGTGATATAGAAGAAAATTCTGAAATTCTGAAAATTCCCCCTTTTACGATTTTATATTAATTGTTACCCCAAAAGGAAAATCCAAGCGCCTTAATTGATCAGATATATATGGAACAATATTATCATAATTATGAATGCCTAAAATATGAGTTCTACGATGTCAGTATGGTTTGAATGAGAATTCTATTTGATACTGAGACCAGTTTTCTAGGGGTAGTGGTAATATTTTTTATGTTTAACATTTTTTGAAAATCCTTTCTTGAAAATTAGTTTTTCGTGAATCATTTATGTAGAACATTAAATTATATATCGAATGATACCAAATTTGAGACGTTTTAGTTGAGCAATAACTTGTAGAGTCGAATTTATGTGACTTTTGGCCGAAAAATCGAAAATCGCTATTCTTTCATTTTTCGATAAATTCTGTCTACGAAAATCACCAAAAATCATCAAAAGAACCACAGAAGTATCAACTGGGATAATACTAAACACAAAATAACAAATAAACCATTTTTGACTGAATCATTAATAGTCTAGGGGTTTCGACATTGAAAACTATGTGAATTTAAGCGATTTTTCTGTGGGGTAGAGGTACGTTTTTTTTTCATTTTACCACACAATCCAAGGTGTTACAGCAACTCTTCTGGTACCATTGTAAAGCTGAGATATTAAGCTACATGATGGTACATACACATGTCAGTTTACTTTGTTCTGTAGAAAGAAGAAGTTCGTAGAATCAAGATTTTTGCCTCAACGAGGTATAAAAAGTAGCCAAAAAAAAATAAAAATGCTTCAGTTTATTTTTTGGCGACAAAAAGATTCGTAAATGGGAGGTATAAGGGTACCTGAAAATCATATTTTGGTTGATGAATGGGGATGCACGGGGGTTATCTCAGCGCACGTACTATAGTCTTATATCAGCCCGTCTCCTGAAATCAAGAACGATAATTATTTCATTGATATATATAGCATAGCTCAAGGGAGTAGTGCTCGTAATGTGCATTTGGCGAGTTAGGTGGAAAGTGAATAGGTTGATATTTAATGTTCTAAGTATTAACTCAGGGCATAAGCAATTTTCAAAATTATTCGAAAGAAGTAATTGCGTAATTTAGGTTGTTTATTTGAAGCGCTTGCTCTGCAACCTTAGTAAACATTTCAACGTTATATTCATCTGATCCAAATAGGAGAAGATTTGAAGTCAGTTGATCAGGAAATTGAAATGTCGAGATATGTTGTCCACTGAGCGCTGGATATAATAGATAGAAGAGAGAGAAGTGGTGAGCAGATTTTATTTCTGTTTTACAGGAATTGTATGTGGTGATAAATGACGATATCATTGATGAAGATAATGAACAATTAAGGACCATTTATTGATCCCTGGTTCTATATTTGTTTGCTAATAGATACGCCTTCACTGACCCAGATATTTACAAAGAGGGTCCTAATCTGAGACTCCAAAATTTCCAAAAATTTATAAATGTGAAACATGCACGGCACTGCAATGCTAATAAATTTGCTTCGTAATTCATTTCACAACATTGTTATTTGAGTAAAATTTCTTTGTTAAAAATGGGCGTTTCACACAATGCCATAAATCTGTATATTGTAGTAGGACTACCTCTATTCTTCAATTAATTTATTGAATAAATAAACAGTTGTATACTGGTAATTTTAATATTCAGCAAGCACAAATACAGTAGCAAAGTACGACAATAATAAGAGAGAAGGAGGAAGTAGACCCCCTTTTTGAGGACGAACTATCTTGAATCTTTATCTCATGCAGTCTTAGTCTTAGTTATGAGTTTTTCGTCTCATCACAATTCTCTATTTCTCTACATATACTAACAATTTTGTAAAACAACCATGTATTTGTCAAACCCCTTGCTCATGTTTTTTTTGTCATATTTGATTTATTCTAGTTATTTACCCCTTTTACTTTGTCTCTGGTTATCACTAATACTTTTTCATTGTATATGAACGTGTACAACTCCCGTTTTCCTTTTTATTTATTTTTGTTTAAATATGTATCCATATGTATAAGTAACTCCTTTTTAATTATGTGCAAGTAACTTCTTTTTAATTATGTGAAAGTATCTCCAATGTCAATTTATTGTGTATAATTGGTAGTTACTTCTATATATGTTTTTTTGTGTGCTTCCCTTATAGGTGTTTTTCCTTTGAGTACATGTGACTTTAATCTATATATAAAATAAGTAGAAATAACCACTAAAGTCACACTGTGTCTTTATTAACACATTTCCCCATTTCTCTAACACTAACGTCTTAAAATATAGAATGCCTAACCATTGCCCTAGTATCACTATATGCTTAAGACAACTTAAAAGTAACCAAGTTCTTTAGAGATTCTTATTTTTTACAATATAATATAATTTCAGAAGTAACGCGCTTTCTGATCGGATAAAAAGGTGTCCATCGTCTCTCACAGACCAACTGGGTGGACATCAACCATTTTTAAGGACTTACTTGTTGAGTTTTGATACTAAAATTGAATTTTATGACTTACAATTTTTTTGGTGCACACTTGAAAATAACCTGTTACGCATGTTATCGTTAAGTGAAGGTATAGCAAATATAGATAGAAAAAGCATCGTTTGTTTGTTGTGTTTTACTACACCACGAATCACTTTACCATTCGGCCACTGTTTGAATTTGATGTGGACTGGTACTTACATGTATACAGTTAAGACACCTGATAATCTGCATGTCGGGAAAAGTCTAACCAATGTCTACCATTTTTAAGAAGAATTCTCTGGTCTTATTAATTTTTTGAAATTCAAGAAAATTCAAGTCAATCACTGTTACTCCTACAACGCAAGAGGTTGAAATTCCGTTCCTCCATAGCACCAAGTCAGAAAATAGCTTGCCAGACAACCTTAGCATTGCTGGAGTAAATCACTGTTAGATTAAAAGCTCTCATAGTTTTCCTTTCCTCTTTCGTCTTCACCGCATTTGACTTTTAATGAGCAACTCACTGGAGTTTCTAGAGAGGTAGAGGACGCTTACCCTATTGGTGCACCTGGTCCATGCTCCCAGTTTTTGGTGGAGTCCGAGTTGCTGATTTACTTTTGTTACTTTGTATATATTATTTTGGTTATTTATGCTTTTTGTTGTGTTTGTCTGTTTTCCTTGTCTTGTCTTTTTTCCTGGATTACTTTCTTTTGATTTCTGCTAGAATCTTGGTTCCCTTGATTACTCTTTTCTCAGAATGTCCCATATTTCAGACCGTCATCGTGTGTTTCGATTATGTGTTATTGGTATTAAGATTGCCCGATTGAAACCTATTTTTATCTGATGGGGAAATACCATACGGGACATTGTAATGGACGCCCCCATTGGAAACTATTAATCATATTTATTTTGAGTTGTAGCTCGGTCAAGATACTTGAATACACTATGGTTTGTAAATTCTTATGTGACGTTATATTTTTGTCACAAAAGTCTTAGCTAGTTCGTTATTTGTTCATGAATTTTAAGTACACATAATATATGATTACTTCAAATCTTGATTGTCTTGAACTTGAACTTGTTGAAGCCAAATTTATGTTGGCGTTGGGTAGTCGTACTGCCCGTTTTTTCTTGGCTTATATAGAAAGATAATACTGTAGGAAGTGTACATTTATATGTAATTTTCTAGCGGCTGGCGATCTTCCAGTAATCTCTCTACACAAGAGCTAATCCCTTTTGGGATTAAGTGTCGGGAGAAAACAGGTACGGACACTGAATCCCAAAAGGTATTGCACTAGAACCTGTTCGTGTGGTTTCTACACAATGAACAAAAATATTAATATAACTGTACTTCTTTTGTCTTTATACTGGGCAAACTTAAAGCCTATATATAAGGTTTATATTTGACTTAAATATACACGATTTGGGAAAGAGAAATTATTCAGGATTTTAGTTATAAGAGTTACATGTAATTAATAAACAAATTGATTATGACAGAATTATGATGAAAATAATAAGGAAGGGTGTGTTCCCAAAACACTAATAAATAATAATAATGTCAAAATTTACCAGTAAAAATCAAAAGATGTATTTACATTTGTGGATGTGATTGAAGAAAATAATATATTTTCCCATTGTTCTTACTGAATTCTCCTTCAACTTAAAGATCAATGACTTATGACTCCAAACGTTAATTGGAGCAAAAGACAAGCGTGAATTCATGTATAATCACTTACTAGTTATCAGTAATTGCCATTAAGTAGGTCAAGTTCTGTTAATTAAGTATTTCAACTCATTATTGTGCAGTAAAAGTTGTATCATATGAAAGAGGTTTCTCTGGTAGTAAATTCAAAAGCTTAAATAATCAGAAAGACATGATGATTAAAAGCTTTATACTGGAGTATAGTTTTTTAACTTGAATATTTTTATATTTCTTTCTCAAGACATAGGTACATTCATTTAGTCATTACTTTATTGCTATTGAAAGCACATTATAGAAAATAGCCATTGCTATTCAGCAGAGTTTTCTCTTTCATTTGATATTAATTTCATTTTGATAGAGCCGATACTTTTGACAAACACTTTATAACAAATTAACTTTTAAAGAAGTGATTTTTTTGGTCATTTGTCTTAAAAGACCTAATTTTGAACGGGAAAATATTTACATTCCTATTATTTCAAGTAAATAAGAAATATATGCTGCCATTCACCAATTTGGTACACTCATCAAAATCCATCCTGAGTGGTTTTACAAAAATTCTTAGCAAAGTTGCCATATTTTTAACAGAGAAAATTGCTTAATAAACAGCAGAATAGCAACATCAGTGTTCTACATAGATGATAACAAGTGACTTCTCCATTTAATATATACTCCCTTAGTGGGTTACCCTGTCTCCAGTGTAACCACCTTCAGGTGTAATCACAAATTTGGAATTATTTTTAAGGAAGTGGTCTGATCATGTTGATCGTAGGTCATCAATCAGGTCAGGTCAAGAGGTGGTTACTAAAATATTAAAATCAGCTCAACATTCCATGTATGGTTTATTATTCTTTTTATAAGTTTGCCATTGTGATTTACTGTACACCCTAAAAATCTGTGTATACATTCAAAATTAGATTTAAATTTTTGTATTGGTTTTCAACCCAAATAAAATAAACAGCAGTGATTAATGGTCTGTTATGTAGGAGATATTCCTTACTAAAATCTGGTGAAAATTAAATTGCAAGCATGACCCCTAGAATTTCACCTTTGCACCAGAATCAGGTTTGATAAAAAAATAATGGGAGCGGATCACCTTTGTCATTCATCCATTCTTTAAGTAGGTCAGGATTTACATATTTTTTTCGACATTCAATAGAAGAATATCTATGCTATATATATATAGAAACAAAATACATGTATGTCCATCAATTATTTGTAATTTTAACTCACTAGAGTCCAAACATCCAAATAATTACCAAAGTCTTATGTTATAGGACTAGGCTAACAGTAACATGTATAGTGGTTTAACATACATCTGGTGAAATCACAAATTTGGATTTTTTGTTGTAACAAAGAACACAGGCTTGTGTGTGTCTGTGGATCATATGTTATTAAGGTCAGGTCAAGAGGTGTTTACTAACTTATTTAAATCAGCTCAACATTCCATACAGTGTACAAAAATGTATATAGACTATATTTACTATTAGTAAATTATTCTAATTATGTTTGCCATTGTGATTTACTGTACACCATAAAAATCCATGTACAAAATGTATGCATTCAAAATTAGACTCATTGAAATATTTTGATTGTAATGGTAGACTCACAAAATTATACCTCCGCCACCGAGTACATACATGTACATGTAATTTTTACATTCTACTTTTGAGTATTAAGTCACTCTTAGATTTGATTGGTCAGTTACTACATGTATAAGTCTCCCAGAAAGTAGACAGTTCCTATGCTGAGATGACTATACACATATACATTGTATATACATGTGATGTATCCTTACTAGTAATTTTTTAATGTTAACATCTTCATATATACACACAAATAGATACAAATTTAGCCAATATTACTCCTTTTAAAGGTCAAATAGAAGATTTCACATACATGTACATATGTACAAAGAAGATAGCTGACACTGTGTAACATTGACTGTATCACATTACTGGTACTTCATCTTTTATTTTTCAGGGAACTCCTGTAAAAGATGTCACAATTCCAGATAATGCTCCCAAAACTTTACTGTTACAAAAGCACAGAGATTACATAGCATCTTATGGAACCAAAAAGGATGATTATGTAAGTGTAGATCTCAGCATTTAGTGTTTAAGATGTTATCTTACAGCTAATATGTTAATAATGCAATGGCCATTGTACTATTGTTTATACAGTATACATTATGTGAATTGGAAAAAAGGATCAATTTAAAAATGCTTCACCTAAATACAGTAAATTAAACCCTTTTTGTATTACCTCTGAAAGGGTATGTATTATATGTTTAGGTTTATAAGCTGATGCATTTGTTGCATTTCACCATATCGGATCCATTCTGTTTTCTAATGTATATGTGACTGTACCCTTGATAATCCCATATAAGAGTAGTCGTTTCTGATTGCAAAGATTTGGTTTTTATCATGTTTGTTAAGCTCACATGGGCTCCAAGTTAAGTTATCTCACGCGAAGGTAAAAAGGATTAAAGATAGTAGGTGCTGGCTTTTGTTTCACAAACAGTCTTGTAAACTGAGGATTTACTCTAATCCTTCCTCAACACATATTTAGACTAATTACATTGCTTCAATATGAAGATTTGAGAAAAACTTCCAGGATTGGGATTTGAGATCAGTTATGAACCAGCCCCAGTTGTCGTAATTGAAGTTTTATTCTATATATTACTGACAATTGTATTTCTACCAGTTAACCAGTTATTATCTTGGTATATGGTTAGGATATAATAATCAGTATGACAACCTAACTACATGTATAATTATATATTTATTCTTTTTAAGGAATACTGCGTTACAGAATATCTAAGAATGAGTGGGATGTATTGGGGACTAACTGTAATGGACTTGATGGGACAGCTGGATAGAATGAACAAAGATGAAGTTATACAATTTATACAACAATGTCAGCATGAGTGTGGGGGTATAAGTGCTAGTGTTGGACATGACCCCCATCTTTTATACACCCTCAGTGCAGTACAGGTATGATGTTTGTGCTGTTGAAGAAAACAAAAATGAGGGAGAAGCCCTTTTGACAATAACACCAACAATTAAAAAAGTATGAAGTACATGTATATATCGAGAATAGGTATGGTGAATATGTCAGAGACAACAACTAACTGGGATGAAAATTTCAGCCCAAGGCCACCCATTGGTCTTCAGTGATCATTGAAAAGCAAGCTTTTGTCAGTTTTAATAAACAAGTGACCAAAAAATTCAAGATCAATCATTTGAAGTAACATTATCTTTTTATTATATTTCCATTGTACATGTATGTACATGTTATACAAATGTATATGTTTCTAAGATTTTGCAATTTAAATCAAGAGACAATCAATAATATCATTTTTCCTTGTTGGAAATACAAAATAAGTGAAATAATTGACCATAACATTTTACATGTTTGTAGACTTGAATAACACATTTAAAAAGTAATGTTTAAGGTTATGTAAATGTATAGAAAGGTCTGAAAAATTCCCAACGATGTTAGAACTGTCAAATTTGTGATGCAAATTTTTGGTGGTTCCCTCAACGGGACTCAAACTCGTACAGAGGTGACATCTAGATGTCATAGATGTCACAAGATAGGGGTTCTGTATATTGCCTTACATTGTTGTATGTTCACTTTCTTATTGTCTTTTTGTCCTAGATTTTGACCTTGTATGATGCTATGGATAGTGTAAATGTAGAAAAAATTGTGGAATATGTCAGGAATTTACAACAGGATGATGGTAGTTTCTATGGCGATAAGTGGGGTTAGTAGAAAGGTGAATTAATTCATTGGGTGGGGGGGGGGGGGTATTATTGTGATTACTCATTAACATATGGGCTGGGTATTAATATAATTGTATTTAGAGCATTAGTGAGGTATAAAATATGAATATAAAGGCTAGCCCTGTGTTTGTATGAGTACAACACCAATCTAACTTGAATTATTTCTATTACTGTATGACAAAAAAAAGACTTTTTTTTGCATCTGAATCCCTCAGGGGTAGCAATGTCAGTTCAAAATGTTTATTTTGATATTTATAGGATGTCCTATTAGAACACATAACGAATGCTGAGCAAATGTCAAGAGTGTTCTTATTGCACATCAGTGTCATAGATATTTCTGAATTTGATTAATCCAGGTTATTATTCCTGAATCAGTGAAATGTAGACCCTAAAATACTCGCCTGCTACGGTAATTAGTTTTTCTATTTGGCTGTTCGGTGGATTTTTATAGATAGATTTGAAAAACAAAATAGTGTCTTAAAATTTTTTGGCTTCTTTACTTATGAAAGGCATGCAGACAGGTCAATTACCAACTTTTTTTAAGTCCAATTGGTACCAATAATAGTTTAGTGTGAAGTGAAATGTTTGATAAGAAACTAATACAGTGAAACCTGTCATAACCAGAAACTTTTTATTGTCTCTTTATATCAATTTCAACGCATTTTGAACCTGGGTAAACTGATCACCTATCTAAACCAAACCAAATTTGAAGTTAAATAGGGGTTCAGTTTAAACAGGTTTTCACTTATATACATTGGTAAAGGTTGCCTACCTTAATAGTGGTAGATGCTATGTTGTTTTCATACCAATATTTACCCTGACATTTTCCATTACAAAGGGAGACAATTCAAATTATACATTGTGTTGAAATAAAATAATGATCTGAGTACTGAAGGGCCTAGATACATGTTCATATATGAAAATTACCAAAAATGTTAAGAATTGAGATTTCCTTCATGTTATGATTGTATTTTCAGGTGAAGTGGATACCAGATTTTCTTTCTGTGCTGTAGCTTGCCTTTCTTTATTGGTAAGAATTTTTGTTTATGAAAGATTTGTTATTAAATGAAACGATTTATCATTTGTTTGAAACTGCTATCTCTCCAAGAAAAATTGAATTCATCTCCCCCCCCAAAAAAACCCAATTGAACAGCAAAATACATGTCTAAGTAATTGTCCTTTTGATAGGACTACTAAATTAAGCTTTCATCATTTGTTGTTCATTAACACTAGGTTAGTGTATGGTAAGTTTACTTGAGTATTATTTACTGTGAGGTTCAATACCACACAAAGAAGATTGGAACTGGTTTTGGGATTATGATCCTAATATTGTTTAGATTTTATGGACCAAAGGAAGTATTTTATAATATTCTGCTTGCATTATCCATACAACATTCAATAGAAAATTTAATACTGGTAACACCTTCCAATATTTTGAACTTTCTTTAAATAAAGCAAAAATTGAAAATAAATAATTTCTTCTTCTTGATCTTAGTATTCATATTGACAATGATGAACTTAATACTAAAAATTAACATATGATAAAAGGGATGATTTTTCATTCTCTGTTGTTAATATCCATATTAAGATGGTGATGTTCCCTTGTCACCATCACATGGTATTTACATATCACAATTGGTTTGATTTTATTGTATTTGTAACAATGTTTCAGATTTTAACAAAAAGAAATCTTTATATAAATGAGAAATTATTATGTCAAGGTCAATTTCAGCTTGATATCACAAGCTTGTAAAAATTCACAAAATTTTTTCAACTGATACAAGGAACTCATTCTCCAATACATATATACTTGTGAAGGATTAATACATGTTGGCATCTCCCACTCTATTTTTTATGGTAATATTGTTCACAAAGCATGGAAAGCTGAATACTTGCCCAATAAGTTAACAAAACCATTGAGTCTGCTTACTCATAATTATAGTTTAATGTTGTTGTCAAATCATTAAAGATAGCATTTTTTGGTACATGCATTAATGTTGATTAGCTCATAGGGTCTTTACAGAGAAATTAACACATAACACAAGTTGTATTGTCATTGTATGACTTATGATTTATGATGTACCGTAGTTCTCAACCCCCATGGGAAGAATTGGGATTTGATATTACATATGGTGAGGGCATATCTTTTTGTTGGTTTAAACTGGTCTGGAGCTGGTATGTCAGTTAAATGCTACTAGTCCTTTGTTTGTGCATTTGTGTAACATACATTCAGTTTCTTTATTTCTGTTTCAACAAGAAACTCAGACTTTTTTGAACTGATTTTTAGGCGTGTTTAATTGTGTAATATTTTTTCCACAGTAACCAGATTAAAAAGGGGGAAGGTTGTGATCATACTCTCCCTACTTAAACCCTGCCCAATTTTTCTGCACCTGTCCGAAGTCGGGAATTTGTTTCCTCTGTATGTACTGTTTCTTTTTCACTTTCAGTTTACTTTTATGTTGCTGGAGTACATGTATTTGGGGCCACTATTTCGTTGTATCTGTGTATAATGTTGTTTTGAGGCCAGCTGCAGCCTGCCCTGTGATGTGAGGGTTTTCTCATCATTCATTAAAGACCCATGGGTGGCCTTCAGCTAACATTTTTCATTCCAGTGGGGTTGTTGTCTCTTTGACATATTTATCATATCCATTATATTACTAGTTTCCTTACCAATTTTTTTATGATGGTTCAAAATTAAACATGGTATGATTTCAATCAGAATGAAATTCTTGGAATTCCTGTCCTGTCTTTTTTTAGGCATGAATATAATGTCCATGTTGAGGGTTTGATCACTGCAGTCATATCAAGCTTTTCCCAGGGAAAGCATTTTATTTATTGGAAGGGAATGTTAGTAAAAGTATTTTGATAGAAGTTATTCTATCAGAAATATTCCTTTTTTTTTCAGAAACGATTGGATGCCATTGATGTAGAGCGAGCTGTAGAATTTGTTTTAACCTGTATGAACTTTGATGGTGGATTTGGCTGTCGACCAGGAAGTGAATCTCATTCAGGACAAATATATTGTTGTGTTGGAATGTTAGCTATAGTTGGACAGTTACATCATATCAATGCAGACTTGTTGGGATGGTGGTTATGTGAGCGACAGCTGCCTTCTGGGGGTCTTAATGGTAATAGTTATGTGTTATGTATTTTTTTTTTACATCACCCTCAAATTTTAGTGGTATTGTAGTGGTATCAAGCTGTTGTTTTTGCCATTGTTGTCAATGGACATTAAATGTCTGAACCATAACTTAAATTGTGCCACATGGTGCCATACAACAAAAAGAAATTTTGGATTGATTTGGGAGTTATTACAGAATGTTTAGGAGTTGGGGTCATGACTGGGCCAGAAACAAACATTTTCATGATTGCTAGACAATAAATTGAGTACAAGTGAATTGTTACCACTATGGCACAAGGTGCCATACCACATAAGGAAGTTTAGACTTATTTTTGGGGGTTCTGACTTTAACCAATTAGAAATGACTTATATTTACTTAACTTAAACCCTGTTTCTCTAATTCTGCTTTAATCTTCATACCACTTGACTGGTATGGAAAAAAAGATGTTCTCATCACTAGTGACTTTTTTGTTCTCAGAGTATGATTGGCTTAGAAATCGATTGACTTGGACTCCATCTTGATTCCCCTCTATTGCCAATGTAGTTATATTTCAGTTAAATGGCATAAATTTGGTGTTTTCTTACCTTAAATAAGAATTATGAAGGGACTTGGGAAGATTTGAAGTGAAAAAAACCTTCGTCAGGTTTCTTTTGTTTGGAATGTTTGCATTTGTTTGACAGCAACATGTTTCCTATGAATCGTAATCATAACGTTTCACACACTTTTCATTTTTGAGTATTTTTGGCATTTTTAGGGCATTGGAGAAACAGAATCTACACTCAAAGCTTGTTGATCATGAATTCCTCACTTCTCTTGAAATAAATTTTATAGTTTGAATAGCTTGGCAAGCCTTGCGATCAAAACTATAAAACTTATTTCACTGAATGTGAGAAATTCCATAATCAACTTATTATCGTTTTAGATTCTATATATACTCCACTTTGGAGCATAGGCCACTGACAATTCCTCTCCATCTCACTATGTTATTTGGTAGTTGGTGTATACTACTTTCCTTTAGGTTAATCTTGGTCTCCCCCTTTTTCTTCTTCCTTGATGTGTCTGTCCATTGTAGTGCTAGGCAGCTGATATTATTACTGCCTTTACACAGTGTATATCCTAGCCGTTTCCATTTCCTCTGTTTTACTTTTTGCATGATCGGTATTTGATTTGTTCTCTCCCAAACGTTACCATTTCCACTGCACCAGAATGACAAAAATTGTGGAAATCCTGTACTGTCATGTCCTGGATTGAACACTTGATGTTTCTTAGATATCTGTTTATGAAGGTTAGAAATTTCTCCATACTGACTTCTTGTTTCTGCTCCATAAAGCTATGCCGATTTTACATTGCTAATTGAATATCCTTATTTTGGTTCTTGTAGTAATCTGACTTGTTCTCTAAACTTTCCTTAGAATACCAAAAGCAGTTTATAAGCTTTTGCCATCCTTAATTTTACGTTGTCGTCTGTGCCTCCAACATGGTTAACAACACTCCCCAAATATACAGGTATAAATGATGTATCATTTTCAAGTTGGGTAATATCTATTTTTATGGTACTAATGTTTTTTTAAATTGATTATCATAAATTTTGTTTTTTTCTTTGTAGCTCAATTAGGAATAAGGGATAAGATTTTAGGGGTTGTGACTTGAACTGGTTAGGAATGAGGGACACTCTGTGGAGAATTTTTTGTCAAAAAGTTCGCTTCTCCTATATTTCTCTTAGTACGTTTTTTACCATGAAGTTAGTTACTACCTGTACTTGTTCTTAAAGTATGTTTAGCTGATGTTTTAAGTCATGCTGACCTGAGAATTTTATTTGGTATGATTGATTTCTTATTTAAACATCAGCTGTGTACCTTTGATCTCACTGCTTGGATTCATGCTTGATACTTGTAATGGTTTTATCATCTCTTATAAATATGTACAAGGGTTATATACTCAATTCAGCCTCCATTACACATTACCCTACTAGTGCACTTTGTCCATGATTTTTTTAATTTCTGCGTGTGTACAGTGGTGTCTTCATTTGTCCTCCACAATCGAGAGATTCATAGTTAAAGATATCAGCAAATGTTTGCTTTTGTTTGTTTACCTAAGGGTTTTAGACTCCTGTTACAAAGCCCTGTGATCACATAAAAATTTCTGATAGTACTTTCCACTGGAATGCTTAAACAGCATTCACTGTTTTAATGATAAAAAACCTTTTAAAGTCACACTTGGTTGACAGATTTTTGTGGAATATATTAACTTAAGTCTGTTGAAATAAAAAATAAAGTTTTTGAAAGAGGAATATTTTAATCATCACAATATTCACATCATGCAATATACAACTACTGTCTGAGTTGTTAAAGACTTATTTTTAGATGATAAAAGTCCTTTCATTTAAGGATATCAATTATTATCATAATAATTGACAGTATTAATCTATACAGGAAAAAAAAACTCTTCAGGCATAATTAATGGTTCGTCATAGTTATATTGAATCCATGGATTTAAGTAAAGTCATTCAATTTGCAATAAATTTCATTTGAAATTTGAATTTATTGTTTGATTCACTATAAAAACCACCACAATTGAATTGATTTATAATTTTCCCTCAGTATTTATATTTCCTGTAATAATCTGAATGAGGAAATGAATATAAAAAAATCAATCTGAAATGATACATTTTTTACATTTGAGAACAAAGGAGTAGGGATATACCACCCTTAAAATGCCCAGAAAATATCACGTCTTGAAGTAGTTACAATATTGTACGTTATCTGAACTGATCCATGCAACTAAAATTGCGATTGGTCATTGATCACGGATCAGTTTCCGATCAGTCATCGATCCGTCAAACGATCCATTAAACTCCATTGTTTCGTTTTGTAATTTTTACACATATTTACATAATTCAATAAATTTAAACATCATTTAATTATTTTTATTCTACACTTGGTTTATTTTTAACAAAATACAATGTAAGGATTTAATATCTTAAATTCAAGGTAGATTCATTGTGGTAGTATATTAAATTCTTTCCAATGGAAATTCTTAAATTTACATGAACCAATCATCTGTCATTTTACATAACAAAACTGATCAGATCACTCATCGGTTATCGATCTGTCACCAGTCAATTAGGTAGTCCAATACAGTTAGGTCATTTCTGAAAATTTGGTCTCATTTTGTTAAAAAAAGCTGTTTTGAGGCAGTCCACACAAAAATTTCTAGTGTTTTGTCATAAAAAAAAGTGCATATTTTTTAAATCCTTGGTGTGTGGAGGTTCAAGTCATTTATAAGTACTTTAGTGATTATTCTTATAAAATCCAGTAGCCATGGTAACATACTAAAAGAGTAATAAAGGGAACCAAGGTTATAGCGGTAATCAAAAGAATGTAATCCAGGGACAAAGACCAGACATGGAAAACAGACATATACAACAAAGAACATAAAGTAACTAAAATCATACATACAAAGTAACAAAAGTAAATGAGCAACTCAGACTCCACTAAAAACTGGGAGCATGGACCAGGTGCACTGGTAGGGTAAGCGTCCTCTGCTTTTCTAGAAACACCCGCCTAGTTGCTTATAAAAAGTCAAGTCCGGGGTAGACAAACAAGGAAAGGAAAACTATGACCCGTTGAATAAATCAGTTTTCATGGTGCTGATGGATACACCATAACGATCCACGAGTTCATGATGACAACCACAAAACGTCTGTAGTGATGACTTCAATCTTGTAGCAACATAACCCTGTTCCAGAAGCCTATTTGTTAGAGTTCTAGCGCGATACAAAAAGTCTGCGTAGTTTCGGCAAGCTCTGGCATAACGTATGAGTCGTGATATGAACACTCCATACGCAGGAGCCGAAGGGATGTTGCCACAGATGAAAGGAAAGATGACAATTCTGAATGAAAAGTCATCACGTTAGTCGTAAAGTTTGGTCAATAGTTTGAAAAAAACATTACAAATCAGGGGTGCCTTTCCAAAACTAACAGCCAAATACTATGTTTTATAAAATATCAGGCACTTAGACACTACTACAGGATGAAAGCACGCATGGAGTAGGTGGAGAAAAGGTAAAAATAATAAGACCCTTTTTGATTCATTCTCTCACAATTTTAGTCCCAAAAGTTCATGCAAAATAAGGTATTTTGAAAATCAGCCATCTGATGCTGAGGAGAGAACCTTATATGGCAGGGGACTGAAACGTTCCGGATACCATTTTTCATTTAAATTACATCTGTTTACCATAACATTTATTACATCTGTCTATGTATAAATGCTTATCTACATTTAAACAATATATCCACCAAATTTCAACTTTTAATTTTAAGCTTTACAAAATTCGACAGGGATAACTTGGTGTGCGAAACAGTGCGCCTTAATGTAACTGTATAGTGCACCCTTAGTCAGCAGTCATAGATTGCGTGGATCAGTTCAGGGACTGTGATATACATGTACATGTATTAGGAAAATGAATGTTTGATGTAATGATGTCACAATGGTGTCACAGTTTAAAAAAATATACAAAAAAATTGTAGGAAATTTTTAATTTTTCTACATTTACATAAGAAATTTATGTCCACACCTAAGAAGTAACATAACACATTCATATGTGATAAACTATGTAGTGATAAATGATTGGGTGTTGGCTGCATTTCCCTGCCAGAGATATGACCAAAGGTGGCCTAAAAGTTCAAAATTAGCAGAATTTTGGAATATTGGTAAACTTCAAGTAATTCTTTTGTTATTTTTTATGTTCCCAATTGTAATAAATTTATGTCTCCAAATTTTCAATTAGATACATGGTAGGAGATGGTTGTTTGGCTCTGTAAACAAATAACTGAGGCCAAATAAATTGTATATTTTCTTCGATGGTTTATGGCTGAAGAGTATCTATTTCCTGTATAGATTAATACTGTCAAATCAAAAATGTTGCTTGCATGTACATGTATTCTGCAATTTCAGAACTTTTACCTAAAATGCAATTTTTATCTTTATAATTTTGAGTTAAAATCAAGGATGTCAAACAAGAGCTTGAATGACATGTACAAAATGTAAAGTTGCATTTTTCACTTTTATGAAAACATCTCAGCAATGAATACTAATAACAAAATTACCTAACTGATAAACCTCTAAGTGAAAAAATAGTCAAAAAGTAAAGTGTATATAACAAATGATAATATTAAAATATAAACCCTGAATGTTGGAAACCACTGCAAGGGTCCTGACTTTGTACACCAGTCATATTTATAGGACAAAGTTGGTAATTAAAAGAGGACCAAGTCCTCATAAATTATGGCAATTAATGCAAATTTAACCTTTGACCTTATAAGTACTGACAGCCTGTTTTCAGTCTGACAGAAAGTTAACCTGTAATCCCAAGGTAATACAAAGCAAGGATCTTTTTTAGTTTTGTATTTTCCAAAACATTAAATGTTTATAGCTTACATCTTAATGTTTTGTTAAATTATGAAGAAAGTAAATCCTAGTTGTAAAACTGTACAAGGCATTATTATTTTTTAAAATATGTATTCAACTTGGGTCTCTTGCAGGTTACACCTGCCTCATATTAAATAAGTAAAAATAGTCACATTTAAAAGGTTAAAAGATGTAAGTACAAATACATCACGCTAAAGCAGACAAAAGAGATAATGTAAATTAAAATATTAATTTCTGATTTCTATGATACTCAGTTCAGAATTTAAAGCAAATGTATGTTTCTGCTTTTAAAAACATTGATTTTTAAAAAAAATTTTGAATGACTTATGAGCAATTATAAAAAAATTTTGTACTTTAATTTTGTAGTCATTATAATTGTACATGGTAAAATATGATTACATGTATGTCCCTGTACAGTTTTTAAGTAAAATGAAATGTACAATACTGTCATTGCTTTGGAAACTATGGTTTCATGAATTTTTATGAGATAACATGAAAGATGAAGGAATGATGGAGAAACCTTTAAATTGTTCACAACTTATCTTTGGCATCCTTTGTAAGGAATATGGTTTATGGAATCCTTTGAATCTTTCACAACTATCTTACTTGATATGATCATCTTTTTTGTCTCCAATATCAACAATGTTATTATCAAGTCAGATATAGTGAGTAATTATTGATAAATCCTTTGTTTGAATATAATTAGGAAATACTGTATGTCCATGTAAAGTTACAGAATTGTTATGATAGAATTGATGTTTATTTTGACCACAGTTCATACAGTTCACCATAGCATATTGAAACTTTAAAGTTTAGATATGGTATGAAGTAATGATGTTACCAAAAAAATCCAGATACTTTCATTTCATAAATTTTGGCATTATTTGTGTCTTTTGTTGCAATGTAAAAATTATCATCACCAAGTAAGGCAAGGGAAAATGGTTCAGTTATCCTTTGTCTTCAGTGTTGTAAGTGGTCAGTAGCTTTCCTGTGTTGTCTAGAATATGGAGAGCATTACTACTGCAATCTGCTACAATGACATTGTCAGAAGGTGTGGTCAGTACATCCATTGGAGTAAACAGTTCATCTTTATTGATGTCTGGATGTCCTGTGTAGGTGTTGATAACCTCTCCAGCTGATCCAAGGACTACCACCTTACAATTATCTGGGTTTTCATCGTCCAAGTCTGTCAAATATATATTACCATTGGTAATAGTAGTGATTTTTGATGGAATGGTAATTATTGGTTTGTTGTTTTGCATAAGTTCATAAGTAGCTTCTATGTTACCACTTTGGTTCATGATGACCACTTGTCTTCTATCAGTGCTCCCTGCTCCTATGATGACTTTCATGTCCTTTGTTATGTGAATGGCTAATGCTGGTAAAGATCCAGTGTCATACTTAGATTCTTTGATAGTGTTGTTTGTAACATTCAGAGTAAGTAGTCTTGATTTTTGTTTCGAATCAGACATGAGGATTTCTGTCTCTGATATGAAGGCCATATCACCACACTGTCCATTTATTGTTGACACTGTACTGTAGTTATTGTCCATCAGTTTGATATTGTGGATAACATTATCATCAAGTTCATTAATCCACAAATGGTCTGGTTTGTTTGGATCTGGTGATATATTCCTTATCATGGTATGATCAGTTGTAAATTGTTTAATGTCATAAATCTCAAATTTCTCATTCAGTTTGACCTCTTTATTTTCTTTCTTCACTGATCCAATTCCTGTGACGTGTTCAGGGATAAATCTGGAAACTGTTGTGTAATTCAGCTTATCTTTAGGTAATTTAACTTTTGGTATTTTTCTATTTCTGAATTCATGGAAGAATTTTGCAGCATCCGCTGTTTGGATCGATTTCCTCATCTTTGGTTTGAGTGTGTGATTTGTATTTGACCCAATTTTTATTATTGAGATGTCACTAGGACTATGTTCCTTATGAAATCACTTTTTGAAATTTTTTTTCATTGGATTCCTTAATTAAAATCCCTGCCTGCAATATTACAGATTTCAGATATCTTAAGGTTTTCTTTCAGTTTATAAGGGATCAAAAGGCATTATAAGGGCCATACCCCAAAAAAATCAACTTTTTTTTTGGTCTGATTTGACAATTTTTTTTATTGGATTCCATATGAAAATCCCTGCATGTTTTTAATCAGATTTTAGATAAATATTTACGAGTTATAAGGGGTCATAGGGGCCACACACTAAAACATCTTTTTAGCTTAGGTGAGCTAATGCCATTACTAATTGTCCCTCCTCCATAGTCTTCGGTCGTCGTCATTCCTTAACTTTTTAAAACAACTTTACCTTTGAAACTACGTTACAGGTTGTAACCAGACTGAAACCATAGTTTTTTTTGTTTTTTTTTTGTTTTATTGGTTTACAGAATTTTTACCTGAAAACATCAGGTGGGTCCGTTGGGAAAAAAATGAAAAATAAATTTATAACCAGAAATACATACAAGTTTCATATAAATACATTTTTATTGTGAATTTTCGAAGAATCCATATCAAACATGTCTTACACAGGGTTTAAGGCATAATTCTTATTTAACATTCTACATATACATGAAGCTGCAATACACCACTGAAAAAATCGATTTAGATTCTCATTCCATTTTGGTATGTCCCATGAATTAAATGTGGAATATTTATATAATGCTTTTTTCTTTTATTGTTTGCATCCCTAGCATTTCTAATATGTAATATTGTTTGGGTAAAAAGTTGTTAAAAAGTAAGTAAAAAATTTGATGAAATTAGAAAGAATTTAGAGTTTTAAAAAAGGAATTGTAAAAATGTGTACTGTTGGTGTTTGTTTACTTTAGTTTATTTATATAATATTTATATTATTTATAAAAGGAGCATTGTTTTGGAGAACACAATTTGTGTCAAAGAAGGGATGAGTGATTTACTACTGGCTAGATAAAAGAAAAAATATTTCTGATCAGATAGTGTGCAGACTGATTTCAATCAGTAAACCTGTTTCTTTAATGATCACATTTGTTTCTTTTGAAGATCATTCCAAAAACTAGAATTACCTGGACAAGATTGCTTTCCATTTTCAGAAACTGGTGTTTTTACTTTTACTTTTTGACTTTATGTTCACAAGGGCTTGAAATTTTAACACATTCTTTAAGTAGGTATGCCATATGGTGGGATCTAATTTAGGAAAAAAATTGACAACAACTTGCTGTTTACCGACAACTTTGGTTATGTTCTTGATTAATCTTGATTGAAAGCAGGGGTATCATTAGTGAGGAAGAGCTAAAAATAAAGTTGGGCGTAGCTAAATTCTGACACAGGAAAATTAATCAGCATGGCTAGATTACCTAAAGAACTGTTGACCGATGTTGGAGTTACTGCCTTTGAAGAGCCAAAAAATGACTATGAGAGATTTATTTTATAAGTTGAAAACATGATGAAAAACTAAGATGCTGTCTATTGATTAAATGATGCTTATGACAATGTAGTAGAGTAGGGTCTAGAGTCCAATTTTTGAGTTATTGCTTTAGAAGGCTAAAAGATTATTTTTGACCGGGTGAGCAATTCATATTGTCTAGAGCCTCTAGTTTGTTTTGCAGTTTCTGTGATCTTTAAATATGTCATCATTTCTCAAATCTTATCATTAGGAAAAAAATCATGGCAGTTTGATATTCTCATTTCAGGTATAACTGCAAAAATAGAAAAAATTTCACAATTTACAACAATATATTGTGCTTAGTTCTCTCACTGGTATCAGATTGTTAACTTTTTCAGATATTTTTTGTATGGGGTACTTTGAGTTTTTTCTTTCACTTTTGAAATTTTTATATTTTTTTAGGAAGACCAGAAAAATTACCAGATGTATGTTACTCTTGGTGGGTTTTAGCTTCACTGAAAATTATAGGAAAAATTCATTGGATTGATAAGGTATAGTATTTTGTATTGTACTTTCTCAGGTATTCAGTAGCCTTGTATGCTTGATTTATCACTTACTGATATTTGTCACTTCCCCTTCCTTTGGGAAGGAGTCATATTATTTGATATTTGTCACTTCCCCCTCCTTTGGGAAGGAGTGATATTATTTGATATTTGTCACTTCCCCCTCCTTCGGGAAGGAGTCATATTATTTCTGATATTTGTCACTTCCCCTTCCTTTGGGAAGGAGTCATATTATTTTTGAGATTTGTCACCTCCCCCTCCTTTGGGAAGGAGTCATATTATTACTGATATTTGTCACTTCCCCCTCCTTTGGGAAGGAGTCATATTATTTCTGATATTTGTCACTTCCCCCTCCCTCAGGAAGGAGTCATATTATTTCTGATATTTGTCACTTCCCCCTCCTTTGGAAAGGAGTCATATTATTTCTGATATTTGTCAGTTTGCCCTCCTTTGGGAAGGAGTCATATTATTTGATATTTGTCACTTCCCCCTCCTTCGGGAAGGAGTCATATTATTTCTGATATTTGTCACTTCCCCCTCCTTTGGGAAGTAGTCATATTATTTTTGATATTTGTCACTTCCCCCTCCTTTGGGAAGGAGTATTATTATTACTGATATTTGTCACTTCCCCCTCCTTTGGGAAGGAGTCATATTATTTCTGATATTTGTCACTTCCCCCTCCTTAGGGGAGGAGTCATATTACTGATATTTGTCAGTTTGCCCTCCTTTGGGAAGGAGTCATATTATTTGATATTTGTCACTTCCCCCTCCTTTGGGAAGGAGTCATATTATTTGATATTTGTCACTTCCCCCTCCTTCGGGAAGGAGTCATATTATTTCTGATATTTGTCACTTCCCCCTCCTTTGGGAAGGAGTCATATTATTTTTGAGATTTGTCACCTCCCCCTCCTTTGGGAAGGAGTCATATTATTACTGATATTTGTCACTTTCCCCTCCTTCGCGAAGGAGTCATATTATTTCTGATATTTGTCACTTCCCCCTCCTTTGGGAAGGAGTCATATTATTACTGATATTTGTCAGTTCCCCCTCCTTTGGGAAGGAGTCATATTATTTCTGATATTTGTCAGTTCCCCCTCCTTTGGGAAGGAGTCATATTATTACTGATATTTGTCACTTCCCCCTCCTTTGGGAAGGAGTATTATTATTACTGATATTTGTCACTTCCCCCTCCTTTGGGAAGGAGTATTATTATTTTTGATATTTGCCACTTCTCCCTCCTTTGGGAAGGAGTCATATTATTTCTGATATTTGTCACTTCCCCCTCCTTTGGGAAGTAGTCATATTATTTTTGATATTTGTCACTTCCCCCTCCTTTGGGAAGGAGTATTATTATTACTGATATTTGTCACTTCCCCCTCCTTTGGGAAGGAGTCATATTATTTCTGATATTTGTCAGTTTGCCCTCCTTTGGGAAGGAGTCATATTATTTGATATTTGTCACTTCCCCCTCCTTTTGGAAGGAGTCATATTATTTCTGATATTTGTCACTTCCCCCTCCTTCGGGAAGTAATCATATTATTTTTGATATTTGTCACTTCCCCCTCCTTTAGGAAGGAGTATTATTATTACTGATATTTGTCACTTCCCCCTCCTTTGGGAAGGAGTCATATTATTTCTGATATTTGTCACTTCCCCCTCCTTTGGGAAGGAGTCATATTATTACTGATATTTGTCACTTCCCCCTCCTTTGGGAAGGAGTATTATTATTACTGATATTTGTCACTTCCCCCTCCTTTGGGAAGGAGTATTATTATTTTTGATATTTGCCACTTCTCCCTCCTTTGGGAAGGAGTCATATTATTTCTGATATTTGTCACTTCCCCCTCCTTTGGGAAGTAGTCATATTATTTTTGATATTTGTCACTTCCCCCTCCTTTGGGAAGGAGTATTATTATTACTGATATTTGTCACTTCCCCCTCCTTTGGGAAGGAGTCATATTATTTCTGATATTTGTCAGTTTGCCCTCCTTTGGGAAGGAGTCATATTATTTGATATTTGTCACTTCCCCCTCCTTTTGGAAGGAGTCATATTATTTCTGATATTTGTCACTTCCCCCTCCTTCGGGAAGTAATCATATTATTTTTGATATTTGTCACTTCCCCCTCCTTTAGGAAGGAGTATTATTATTACTGATATTTGTCACTTCCCCCTCCTTTGGGAAGGAGTCATATTATTTCTGATATTTGTCACTTCCCCCTCCTTTGGGAAGGAGTATTATTATTTTTGATATTTGCCACTTCTCCCTCCTTTGGGAAGGAGTCATATTATTTCTGATATTTGTCACTTCCCCCTCCTTTGGGAAGTAGTCATATTATTTTTGATATTTGTCACTTCCCCCTCCTTTGGGAAGGAGTATTATTATTACTGATATTTGTCACTTCCCCCTCCTTTGGGAAGGAGTCATATTATTTCTGATATTTGTCAGTTTGCCCTCCTTTGGGAAGGAGTCATATTATTTGATATTTGTCACTTCCCCCTCCTTTTGGAAGGAGTCATATTATTTCTGATATTTGTCACTTCCCCCTCCTTTGGGAAGTAATCATATTATTTTTGATATTTGTCACTTCCCCCTCCTTTAGGAAGGAGTATTATTATTACTGATATTTGTCAGTTCCCCCTCCTTTGGGAAGGAGTCATATTATTACTGATATTTGTCACTTCCCCCTCCTTTGGGAAGGAGTCATATTATTTCTGATATTTGTCACTTCCCCCTCCTTTGGGAAGGAGTCATATTATTTCTGATATTTGTCACTTCCCCCTCCTTTGGGAAGGAGTCATATTATTTCTGATATTTGTCAGTTTGCCCTCCTTTGGGAAGGAGTCATATTATTTGATATTTGTCACTTCCCCCTCTTTTGGGAAGGAGTCATATTATTTGATATTTGTCACTTCCCCCTCCTTCGGGAAGGAGTCATATTATTTCTGATATTTGTCACTTCCCCCTCCTTTGTGAAGGAGTCATATTATTTTCGAGATTTGTCACCTCCCCCTCCTTTGGGAAGGAGTCATATTATTACTGATATTTGTCACTTCCCCCCTCCTTTGGGAAGGAGTCATATTATTTTTGTCATGTTACTATTTGTTTGTCTGTTACAAAGCTTGGTGTCCTAACTTAGAATGTGTAGGCTATAAAGCATGGATTTCTTGGTTTATTATCTCCCTTTTTCATCCCCGGCCACTACAAGGAAGAGGACATAGAGATATTGGTGTCTTTGCCACCGTCTATCGGTCTGGTCACACTTGTGGGCGCAACTCCTCTAAAACTACTTAATGGATTTTATTCAAATTTTGTATGGTTTTAAGTCACCATTTGCAGTTGATCCTATTTTGCTACCATTTTGATTTGATTAATTTTCCAGGAGTTATGGGACTTTGCACTTCAATTATTTTTATGGTGGTGGGGGTTATATGGCTATGAATTACTTGTTTACAAGTTTACAATAAAAATTCATACATTTTTTTTAAATTTTAATACATGTACAGAATGATGTTTAAAATGTAACTACATGTATTTCATTGCAAAAGACCTTCCATACCAAATAAATTTGATATGCTTAAACTGTTCTTTAAAATGTGTCAGGTTGCGAAGTTGATCATTTGCAAATAGTGAGAAAAAACACTTATATACTAATTATTTCAGATATGTATATATTTTGAAAAGGCATGTTGAAAAAACTTTTTAAAAATATTGTTGTCTTGACAATTCAATAGCAGAAAGGAACTCCAAACTATAGAAATATTTAGTGGGTTATTACACCACCACAAAACAACAAATGCTGATAAAAAAATAACCGAGACAGGAATGTTACAAAAATTGAAAGTTTGGGGCATAATTTTTCAGAATATCAATAAAAAAACATGGTGTTAAGCCTAGTGCAATACTTCAGGTAAGTTTAACTAGCTGTGCTTCCATTATCAAAAAGAACAAGTGCACTCATGTACTATGTATTGCAGATGTTTTAAAGTTGTCCCAGTATAAGTTCTTGAAAAAAGATGGAAAGTCACTAATTTTTATACACCACCTGTGGGTCAAAATTTTTAAGCAGGTAAAAAAGAATCCTCCACCTTGTGTCTGTGACTGTTATATAACATACTGTGAAACCTGTTGAAAGTAAACCCTACAGGGTTTTGTTTTATTTTGAATTTGAAATGATATAAAGGAATGTTAGCTTGTCTTGTTTGAACAGGTTTGTTGTTTATTCAGTGTTTTGTTTAGACATCTAAAGTTCACTGTAGTATAATATTTTTACAGGCTAAACTAGTCAAGTTTATATTAGCATGTCAAGATGATGAGACTGGAGGGTTTGCTGACAGACCTGGAGATATGGTAAGCTCTAACAAAAATCTCCCTATCTCCCCCATAGACCTGGAGATATGGTAAGCTCTAACAAAAATCTTGCGATCTCCTCCATAGACCTGGAGATATGGTAAGCTCTAACAAAAATCTCTCAATCTCCTCCATGGACCTAGAGATATGGTAAGCTCTAACAAAAATCTCCTGATCTCCCTCATAGACCTGGAGATATGGTAAGCTCTAACAAAAATCTCTCAATCTCCTCCATGGACCTAGAGATATGGTAAGCTCTAACAAAAATCTCTCAATCTCCTCCATAGACCTGGAGATATGGTAAGCTCTAACAAAAATCTCTCAATCTCCTCCATAGACCTGGAGATATGGTAAGCAATCTAATCAAAATTAGACCTACCAATAATTTTCCTATTCCATGTCACTGCATGTAGAAAATTACAACACTCCTTTCTACTTTATGTTCAGATGACCTATCTAATTCTAACAAATATCTCTCAATCACCTTCATAGATGTATTAATCTCTTTCTCATTTTCTACATATAAAATTAATTTCATCTCTTGTCTGAGGTAAAAGCAATATTAATAATTAATTTTCTGTGCCATGGTAAATTTTGTGTAAAATTTTTGAGTGACAGGTAAAAGCATTGGTTTTGAGGTCAGTTGGTCAAAGGTCAAGGTTACTATTAACAACCTCTGGTATATAAATAAATAATTATGTTTTCTTTTAATGTACTGTTCTACTGTTGTTTTTTATAATATAGATAGCAGTGAATTATTAAAAATCAAAGCAATTAGAGTATAGAGGTGTCCAACCCAGGAATTATGGACTTATGTTTAGTTTTTATAAAACTCTAACAAGATGCTGTTGACAAATAAAAAAGTTTTTTTTTATGAATTATGACAAGAACACCAAAAGCTCAATAAACAAAGAACAAGGCAAAATAGTACACTCAAAACTATTTTTCATGAAACTTGATAAGTATGTGAGGTCACCATATGTAGTGCAGATCACCAGGAAATTTTGAACTCTTAAATTTTGTTGGAGTTATTCCCCTTAAAACTTAGTTTTTGGGGACGGAGGGAGACAAAGTAAATTTAATTTTCATTTTTACAGGTTGACCCATTCCATACACTGTTTGGTATAGCTGGATTGTCACTTCTGGGAGAGGATAAAATCAAACCTGTCAACCCAGTCTTCTGTATGCCTGAGGATGTTATTAGAGGAGTTGGGGTTCATTTAGAACTGTTGTGATCATTAAGTTATCAAGGTACATTCAAAAATTCAAAAAAATAAACTTTATTTATTTACAATGCTTAATGTATTTACTCATTTGTGACATGTACCTTACCAATACATGTTACGCTTAATCCATTTTGAATCTAAACTACTTTAGAATAGTCCTTTTTCGTATTCCCGATTTTAGCTTTGTTTTTTTATGATTTTAAGCAAAGGGGAGTTGCATTCTACAAATTTGTCATCTGACAGACTGGTTTACTGTCAAATGGGAGCAATGGACAGCAGTAGACATCAAATTCAAATATTCAATTTATTTGAGGCGCAGTAAGTACTTGGATACTTTAAAATAACTTATTTCTAACCATTCAGATACTTACCAAAGTGAAAACAGTTTACTGTTTTTCCTTTCCCCCAATGAGACTCGCAACCAGGTTGTCTGGTGTTGGTGGGTTATGTCCCTTTGAAAAACTTGCTAAGAGGGCTTGCATTCCATAAATATGAAAAACGACTATTGTATATTGCTTTAAGAAATAAAATGTTTACACAGGTGCAATTGAAACTTTAAATGTTATAATAGTGTCTATCTTGTTTGGGTTACTTTGGTTTTTATGATGTAAATATACATGTAAAAGGTGTCTATAATTCTTTGCAGAGTGCTTGAGTTCTGTCAGAGGTTAAAGCAATGTATTTTTTAAAAAGGCTGCTTAGGAAGAATAATATAAATCCTGATGGCTTTGTGAATTTTTTATCAGTTCTATTAGATGACTAGGGAATATTTCCTACAGTTTTTCAAGATGTGTCTTCAAAATGTTTTTCAATTTTTGTTAAGTTATGACCTGTAGAGGATTTAGAGGTAAACTGTAACTAATAGGTATATAGTTAATATTATCAATATTAAAGGTTGGAAACAAATTAATTAAGAAGCAGTCTTCGGAAGAATCATGCAAATTGTGATACATGGTTGGAAAGCTTACATATTTTTGTTACAAATGTTATGGTCAACTGAAATTAGCATGTGTTCTGTTAACAATAAGGAGATATAAATTATATAGAATTCAAAATTAAGGGAGATAATTCTGTAAATGACACTGAATTATAATATAAAACATTGAATATTTGACATAAATAATCTCCTAAAAGCAGACAGATGGAAGTGAATAATGAAACATTTCATCATATAGGTCAATAAATGAACTTAATAACAACAATAAAATGTATAGCCTTTTTAGGGTGTATCACAGAACACATAATTTACATAATTCTTACAGACTACTACTTAATACTTTCTAGCCAAATCCTTTTGTAGGTGTTTTCAACTTATTTAATGTATCTTTTTTTGTGCACTAACTTGGTGCTTACATATGCATCTTCTTTGTGGCATTTATCAACCTGGCATCAAAATGTCCATAAAATTTCATACATGTTCAGGTACAAATAGATATAGACTGAAGTATGTAAGATATACCTTAGTCAGTATGTTGTTGTTTATAATTAGGCCGAGCAATTTCAATTTTTAGTTTTTTAATGACTGAAACAAATGAGAGTAAGTTTATATTTCTTGTGACTCTGACCTCATTTTACCTTTAGGTCTAAATCAATTTAACATTGTACTTTTAAGAAAGAAAAATTCTTAAAATGACAAAAACAAACAAAAAAAATTCCCAAAAATCACAACAGGGCAATTTCCTGTGTATCTGTCTCATTCATTGGATAAGAGGTCAGGAATGGCCAAAAAGATATTATGGTTAGAACAATATTTCATAAAAAAATTCAGCAGTCAAAATTGAACTTAAAAATGATTTTGTGTAGCCTTGAGAGAGATCGAATGGAGCTTTAGCATGGGAGAACCTCATTATTGTGACATTTTTGTGGAAAGTATTTATTTTTTAATAATTACCACTGGTTGTTAATTTATTGTAATAGTTAAAACATGTGTAATAAAAGATAGAAACATAATTTAAAGCTTTTTTATTGTGTATTCTCAATCTTTAACTTTAAAAAAAGTATGCATTTTCCAGTCATATCAGTCTTTGCAAATAAAGAAAAATCCCTGTTTTGATTCTAAAATTATATACAAAAATTACCTGTTTTGATAAGATAATTTTTTTTCCTATCAAAATTAGGATGCAAACTGGATCTGGTTTCATAAAACAATCAAATTGAGATTTTCCTCAAATCCTTCCTCAACTCAAATTTCGACCAATCAGATCACTAGAAATTGAAGATTTGAGGAAAAACACAGGACTTGAGATTTTTTTTATGAAATGCAGGCCTGTTCAAATATGATACTGATTAGTGTGGTTACTGGTGTACCTAGTCCTTTGCTGATTTTTAGAGTTTTGTTTGTTGTGGAATTCAAAAAAATTTTCATTCAACATGCAGGCAAGACCACTTTACATTCAAAACTAGATAGGTTTAAACTTTGAACTTTAAAAACACAACAAACAATAAATATGATAATAAATCTTGTATATTTTCTATAAAACATGTTTTGTGATAAATACTCAAGAATTCTGTATACTCTAACAGTTGTTTTGAATGCAGGAAATAAGTTCATATAACTAAGATACAATGTAAGTCTTAAATACTGACACAATATAACTTATAATGATGTTCAGGTATATTCTCCTTCCAGTAGAAGAGTTTTAAATTATTTCTCTATTTTGAGTGAGTGAAACTTCAAATTTTATAATGGAGAGTGGACAAATATTTTAAATCAAAACTTGGCTGAATCAGAATCACTTTCTCTGATGAGAAGTTGAATAAACTCAGGAAATATGAAATGGCTAGAATATAATTACTTCTGTTAAAAAGTCTGGTGTGGTCATAAACACTCAATAAGAATGGGAGAAAAAAGAAAATCCATTCAAACTCCATTTATTCTACACTACCAATGTCATTAACCCTCACAATCATATCTCCATTCAGACCCACTTCTCTCATTATCAAACATCATATGCTGCATTAAATATGCATTTTTTACACAAATACAATATTTCATACCACACAAAGCACAAACAATTACACAGGAAACACATGCATCCATACACAATAGCTCCTACATCATGCAGCAGATTGGGGAATTCGACCTTTGATCCCTACAATTTCATCCCATCCCTTCCTACATGTTCTTCTTATCCATTCATCTTCATCATCATCTAAAATAGAAAAAATACAATGAATTTATTCATACTTATGCATACATATATTAGGCTTCATATTTGTAGATATGTCGAAAGAATATTTATTTTGGTACTTTTTTTTAACAATATCTGAAAGAATAAGATAATATGAGAATGTATAAGAAAGTGTTTGCAGGTACTAGATTTTTTATGCTGTTTATTATACTAGTAATTAATAAAAGTATAAATTTACTATAATACGACATCTGAACTTATTTCTTTGTTCTATTCAAGTAAGATCTCATTAGAAATATGCTGAGAAATTTCATATGGTAAATATGTTGTAAATATAACTTGATCATGATAATTTCAAACTTTTGTGCACGGTCATTAAAAAAACCTACAACAATTCTACTTGATGAAAATTAATGGACTAAGTCACTTAATTACAGGTCATTCACTTTTCACAATAACTTAGCTTAGAGGTAGAACGGTGCTATGATCAAACTTGAAAGATAAAACTTATGACTGAAAGAACTTGCAGCCAATAAAAAAAAAACAGACCACAAAAACATGGTTCCATTATCCTATTACCAGGGTTAAACTGGAAAACAAGGTTGGAACCAAATCACTGATTATAAATTAGATAGATTTTAGTCCCCACTAACACCAAAGGATTTCTCCTTACCAGCATTCCTTAGGAATTTCTGGTTGTAATCGACCACCACTCGAGTTTCTGGATTGTAGAATCCATCACCACAATCATAGCATCCTTCTGGTATCTCTCTTGGTGGTACTCTATTAGTTAACTGTGAACGACCTGCAAAATAAATGGGTCAGTAAATTGATCAAAATGTGAGGGTAATTAGTCATAAAAGTGATGAAGAAAGGAATTGATTTACTGGTAATCAAAACGTAATTTCAATACCTGACCTGTTGGATTGTACAAGACTAATCCAATAATTACCTTCCGTCCAAGAAATTGACATTTTCTAACTAAAGAGACTAAAAAATTCCTATTTTTAGCTGTGCAAGTTACATAACTGGCCCCAATAGCTGTGTGAAATTTCTTTATTTGCATGAGGATAATCAGTCATTGCTGTTCATTTTGTTTAAAATTAGATTTTTTAAGTAACCTACATGTATACCATACAGTTGGATGTGATGTATCACTGGCAATATAGAATCAAACAATGGCCATAATAAAACAACTCTCTTGGTTGGTTAAGAATGCGTTTTTTTTACCATTATAAAAACAAAACAACTCAGACTTGTAATTATTCATTTCAACATTTTCTGAAGTTAAATCAAAACAAACAGGTATATAATAATGAAGTCTGACTTATAAGTGGGTCAAGGCTAGATTCCAGAAATTTTGCACATAAAAGGAGGTTCTGACTTACAGGCAGATCGATTTATACTTGATTACATATGGTACCTACCAGCAGGTTTTAGACCATTACAGATTTCTGTGTAAAATCTCCTGTCATAACCATCACAATACTCCCAATTTTCTTCTTCATATCTCAAACCATCAGCAAATGTATATTTCCCCTGAAAAAGAAATCTTAATTGCAATATACCATTCTATATATTTCGTATTCCTTTAAAAATAACAGACCATTGTGAAGCAAAATAAGATGGTGTCCAAGTCTGGTCAGAGAAGAACGACTAAACATGTTTCAGAACAATAAGGATATCACTTTTAATAACAGTACATATAAGACACTACAAATTATATATGTACCATGGTCTATATTGGACTGCACAGATACACTGTGTATACTAAGAATTTTTTTTTGGTACTTTCTGGATTTGAAAGAAGTAAACTTTGTAACTTAGAATTCAGTGATAAGATGTAGGTTTCCAAACATGTGTATAGTTATTGTTGATAAACTGAATTACTTATTTGATAAAATAAATAAAATACCTCTATAGCAATACCATTCTCCCATGTTGCATCATATTTGCTTCCATTGGGAAAAAATAATGTGCCTTTTCCATGAAACATTCCATCTTTCATATCACCTTCATATTTTGTTTCTGTAGGGAATTCATACTTCCCTTTCCCTTCCATCCTAAAAAGATGAAAAATGAGACATTAAATAATGTTTGGGTAAAGAAATCATATCGTTATTTCATCATGTCATTTTTCACATAGCTTTTAAGTACTATGCTACAAATTTAGAAAGTAATCGAGTACATAAGATGACAGTTAGTATTTTATGAACAGGTTGATGTATGGAAGGAGTACCAGTATTTTAGTTGTCTTAATGTTTTTGGTTATTACTCCAATTGTTTTATTTTGTTTTTTTAAAAGGCCAAAACCCTACCTCATCTAAATGATGTATAAGGAATTCAGTGATTTATTTTAATCACAAAGAACTATTGAAAATATTTCAGTTAGATACAGAGATCACCAGTGGCTAATACATGTAATAGATTTGTAGCTAAAAATACATCTAATCATCAAAAGACAATTTAAAAAAAAAAACAAGTGTTTGTACAATGATTGCAACTAGTCTTAGTTTTTCATTTGGCTGTTGAACTTTTGAGATAAAAATTATACAACTGTAAATGACATTGGGTCTATGTTAGATTTATTGTTCTTTTGGGTTTTTTTTTTTATCTATTTCCGGTGAAGACAGCCCTGTGAAGAGAGCAGCACATGACTCTGTCTTCACTGGCAAAGCCAACCAATCAAAAGCGAGGTAAAAAAAAAGAAGTAAAAAAATAGTGCATTGTAGTAACATATTTCATTAAAAAAATCTAAAACTTTCTTCTATTGAACCACACCATTGTGTCTCTATTTCATTATTCTTAGCAATTAAACAATAATTGATTTTACTGAGGATTTTATTTTGAGGTATTTATTGTAACTGACATGGCACACATTTTCACATGGGTGCATTAATTTGCTCTATTTTTCACTGCCATTCATTCATATATTTTTAGAAATTTTAAATGAAAGAAATAGGTTCTTGTACTTGTGAATACTGAAGATCTTGGACATCTTCCACTCATGTGAGAAATTCTACATCTTTCCCTGGTTCCCCTACACTTCACTCGGGGAAAAAACAGCATTTCTCATACTCATGGAAAATATCCAAGATCTTCACTACCCACTAGTTTAAGAACCTTATACTCTTAATTTGTTTGATTTAACTGGGAGATGAATGCATGATTTTCTCCAAACCAGGCTTAAATATAAATGGAAAATACTGCAAACTACAGATCTGTATCCAGAAAGGACTTGTGAAATAGAAATTTATTTATGAAGGGGATATGTGATGGCTAATGGCTAAATGGATTGGAATATTCACTTAATATAATGAATTGAACTATTTTTGGCTGGCGACTGAACTTCTTATTTGGGGTGTAAGAGGAAGAATTCTAAAGTATGAAGCATGATTGTCGTCAATGCCCAATAAATAGTTTTTAAATTATATTCAGTTCCCATTCTATCTTAAGTCACATTGCATCACAGTAATGCAAGAATAAGGACATAAGGAATGATGAACATATTCAGTATTGTAAATTTTGAAACCACATATAAGACGGGAAAATAAGGGACAAACTTGACATTTTTAGCTCACCTGGCCAAAGGCCTGGTGAGCTATTACCATCATTTGTCGTCCATCGTTGTTGTCATTAAAAATTTTTCAAAAATTTTTTCCTCTGACACTACTTAACCAATTGAAACCAATTTTGGTACGAATATTCCTTGGGATATCCTGCATAGCACTAATGTAAGTATTTTTGATCCATTGAAAAACACGACTGCCATTACTAAAAATAGAACATTGGGATCAGACAGAAGTTTTTCACATATATCTCCAAAACTGTTAGGTGTCACTTAATCTACAGTATAAAAGTGTTCAGCAAGATGAGATCTATCTGTGATCAAATTTGTTTTAATTCTTTAAGCTATGTTGAAGTCACTGCCCTTATTCAACTTTTTTTCTATTTGTTAATCTTCCTCTGACACAACTTGACCAATTGAAACCAAACTTATGAATGTTCTTAGGGGAATCCTGTATAGAACTGATGTGGTTTTTTTTTTAATCCGTCAAAATAATAGAACACAGGGGTCAGACAGTAGTTTTTTGCATTTATCTCGAAAACTGTTAGGTTTAGCCAAATTCTTTCAATAGCTGAAATGATCTTTATTATTGTGACTATAAGAGAGTTCTTCATGATGTCATCACTTACCTGCGATTTGAATTGGTTGGCAAAAAAATCCATTTAGTGGCATGGGCCATCAATTTTACATCATCATAGCTTTTTCATTTTTTAAGGTAATTGAAAAATTCTTTTGGTTCACTACACTGCCAGTAATACTCTTTTTATCCATGGAATTTTAAAGTAAATATTCAGTAATTAGACTGTGTGAGCATAAATATTTTAAAATAATTTTAATAATAATAGAGTTTTTCATACAAATATTATTTCAAATTCATTTTTTTAAGTGAAAGAGTAAAAAATTCACGTACAAAATATGAATTATTTTATCTAAATGAAACATTTTACAGAACCAAAATTGGATATAAAATAACAAAGCTATAAAGTTTTGAAAATTGGGATTCTAATCATGAAATTGTCAATTGTTTATTTTGTTGTTTATTTGCCAACCAATTTGACACTTAATGATATGCAGATTAGTGAATATGACATCACTAATGAGATTGGCGAACTCTCCTATGTAAGTCTTCAAAGATAAAAGTTGTCAGACGACTTATTGTAAGAGTTATTGCCCTTGAAATGGGAAAAAATGACTCATTTTCTTTATTTTTCTGCCAACATCTTGAAAACTATAATAGATAGAATGAAACTTTCAATAGCTGAAAGGATCCTTATGTAAGTTATGATACATGAACATGTAAGTCATACCAAAGTCTTTGTGAGTCAAAATTGTTGGACAACTTCTTGTTAAATTTATTGCCCTTTAAAGGCAAAATTCAACAAGGTGAGCGATTCAGACCCCTGGGAGCCACTTGTTATATGATTTTTGGCCATTTTTGAATTATTCATGGTCCTGTTAGGAAAATTGCTGTCAAATTGAATGGAGATGAAATATTCAAACTATTTACTACCTTACTACTACACTTGTCTACAGAGGACGCTTACCCTACCGGTGCACCTGGTCCATGCTCCTAGTTTTTAGTGGAGTCAGAGTTGCTCATTTACTTTTGTTACTTTGTATGTATGATTTTAGTTACTTTATGTTCTTTGTTGTGTATGTCTTTGTCCCTGGAATACATTCTTTTGATTACCGCTATAACCTTGGTTCCCTTGATTACTCTTTGATACAGCTAGGCGGTAAAGACCCAGTATATTTGATTTTGAAGGAAGTATGTTACGTTTAGAGTTTCTGTCGTTCTGTAGAATACATATATATCGTTCTAAGTGGACGAAATTATTCTGTCGTTTCCACAAATTCATTTGAAATTCGTGTTCTAACTTCTACCTCTTGTTTACAATGCAACTTGAACTTAATTAGCCAGTTCAATAACTCCATTAAAAGCAAGCAATTGTCTTATATTATAACCTGCAGTATTTTGCGTTAAATTAAGCGTTTACCTCCCATTTTTGTAGTCTCCATCGTAATTACTGCCAGTGTACTCCATTTTGTGTGTTGTCAAGGTAAGCGGAAGTGTAAACACTTAGTTAATTTCTTCACAAAACGGATAATTCCGGGGTTGTAATTAGAATTGTTTCCCTTTTTGCCTTACATAGGTAGCCGCGAATAATAATAGTCAGTAGTTATCAACTTAATCATTTTAATTACAAAAATCCAGATATGAAGAGAGAGCATCAGAGCTGTACGTATTCGCAGCCAATACCTGATCCGACTTGGCTGACAAACGCTACAATACAAGATGATATTGCAGTGAAAACTATGGGAAGCCAAAGTGGACAAAAATGTGCATTTTCTAATATTAGAAATTGGATTTCTTATATCACAAAACACTTTTTCAATATTAAAAAAAATATTTTTTAATATTAAAGTTTCAATTGAATTTTTAATATTTAAAAAACTATTCTTGAATATTAGAAAATGGATTTGTGGTATTCAATGACGATTTTTTTAATATTAGAAAATCATTTTGTAATATTAAAAAATGTGACTGATTTTCTTATATTAAAAATTCATTTTCTAGTATTAGAAATTCAATTTGTAATATTACAAAATGTATGATATTTTATAATATTACTAAATCAGGAATTTGTAATATTAGAAAATGAATTTTTAATATTAGAAAATGAATTTGTAATATTAGAAAATTAGTGTTTTCTAATATTAAAAAATGATTTTTTTTAATATTACAAATTCATTTTCTAATATTACAAATTAGATTTCTAATATCGCAAAACACTTTTTTAATATTAAAAATTCAATTGAATATCTAACATTAAAAAACGATTTTTTTTTAATATAAGAAATTGATTTTCTAATATTAGAAAATGGATTTGTGGTATTCAGTTACGATTTTTTAATATCAGAAAACCATTTTGTAATATTAAAAAATGTGACTGATTTTCTAATATTACAAATTCCATTTTCTAATATAACAAATTCATTTTCTAATATTACAAATTCAATTTGTAATATTACAAAATGTGTGATATTTTATAATATTACTAAATCAGGAATTTGTAATATTAGAAAATGAATTTTTAATATTACAAATTGAATTTCTAATATTAAAAAAAGCTTTTCTAAAATCAAAAAATTATTTTGTAATATTAGAAATTCATTTTCTAATATTACAAAATATTGCTTTTTGTCCACTTTGGCTTGCCATAGAAAACGACATACCACGTACGGGACCGACATACAAATTCAAAATATGAGATTCGGTTTGGTAAAGTCTGAACCAATTTTGCATTCACTGATATTGACCATGTTCAACATGAACGAATTTCCCAAGTGAAGAACCACTACACATTGATACCAAATGATTAAACAGAATAGTCGAATATAGTTTCTCTCATAGAATCAGTTCAAATTTCATACATCATGGAATCAGGTAAACCAGGTTAACATTTCTAAAGGAAGACAATAATTGTTTTCACAGAACCAATCTAAACAAAATGTTTGTTGTAAAATGATATTATGTACATGTCCATATCAAAGTCAGGCAATGCCTATGTAAGAGTCGAGTCAAGTTGTGTCAAAATTCAGTTTGTACCTCTGTTTTCCAGATCTCAATAATTTAGTAACTGTTTTAAGATTTTTTATGGGTAGTGCATATATATACAGTTGAAGCGCTTTAAACAAGACTATGGGTTTTATCAGGATTAGTAGTCCTGAGCTTGCCAGACAACCTCTAGCATTGCTGGAGTAGAGCAGATCCAGATACATGCATTTTGAAAGGGGAAGGGTAGACTGTTATTTACTATTTTTGTTAAAATTTTGCACGATATAAACTATTTTCAAAAAGAAAACCGCTGGATATGTAGTGACTCAGAGATGTTATTGTTATATATTTCACAAATAGCTAGACACCTCTACGGATACGCATAGAATTTAGCTTCCATTAGTAAAAACCATCTTTGCTTCATTTCAGCACAAATTACATATACATGAAACGGTTTTAGAACACGATATTTATATATCAATTACAATGACAAAAAAAAATAATAATAAAATAAAATAGCATTATTATATGATATTAAACAAGCAGTCAAAGTAGATGATCCATTTTGCAGCCTGGAGATATTAGAATTAATAGGACTGTCATTTTCATTCATTGTTATTTCAAATAGCGACTTATCCATCATAAATTTACATAAGCAACTACAGATAAAAAATGTGGATAGGATCTTCATTGGATTATGACTTCGGGTCATCAAGTCAAACGAACTTCACTGTCTTAAGAACGCGAATCGTGATGACATTTTGGTAATATATGAGCGTCATATATTATCTATCTGAGAAGACAAAAATCATTCGCAGGAGTTCTTTGGTGATTTTTGTTCTCCCAGAACTTCCAGAGATGTTCGGGATTCTATGACCATGAACTGAAACACATTCGTGTAGTTACATTTCATATTTTATTGAAATTGCAACATACGTCTAACCACACAAAATATATTTTTTTGTGTCAGAAACTGGAGCTAAGTTCCCGTGTTTATTTCACTACTCAGTAAAAAACTAAGCAAACAAAAATATAGAGGGTAGTCAGGGGAGAATAAAGACCAAAGACATGCCTAACATAACCGAACATTTTCTCTTATTCGAAGTCAATATTATATTTACGGGATTCCCTATAGTCAGACCACTTATCAATATATATTATGATATACATAGAACACTGCCCGACAAACTAAGGTCGAGAAAACCTGTTTTAGCACGTATCTGTTAGTTAATTTATTTTCATTTTTAATATCACGTTTTTGCGTTCAATTCCATACAAATTATCCTAAGTATATGTTAACATAATCTTTATTTCATTCTTTGAATGGACAACATATATCTAGGTTACAAATATGCGTTAAACATGAGCTGTCTTACCATGCAAGGTACAATCCTAAATCTAAGATTCAAGCAATTCACATCTGGCATTTCAATAACCAACCATGGGTCCATTTAGTGTGTATTTTATTAGTCTGGTTTCTTTGCTATATTTTAAATTATGTGATAGGAAAGATCGTCGAAATAAGAAAACAAAATCATTCCGGAAAATGATCACTATTGTAAGGGTATACTGTACATTAACCCGTAGTGTATAATGTTTTGAAATATTTCTTTAATGTAGTTTTTTTTACTGACATGCAAGCGAGGTGGTTCATGCAAGCGAGGTGGTTCATGTAGGCGAGATGGTTCATACAAAGCGGTTACCAGTATTATATCCAACATGAAAATAGACACATTATATCATGGACATACGCATAGTTGCATGTTTTCATCAATAATAATAGTAAAATGTTATGGTCATATCATCTTAATATTGCCCTCAGCCTGCTGTTATAAATGATGTACAATATAATACTCATACATGTTTCACATAAAAACGTAGACAAATTCATAGTATATCTGTGGGCTATTCCCAGCTAACTTCACGTAAAAACTTTACGAAAAACTAGATAATGTTCTTTAAATTTAATGATGAAATCAAATAATAATAGTTGGAAAAAAATTCCAATACCGGAGACACTGGCAAGCATGATGTTCTGAACACAAGTATATCAAAATAAAATCATATGTTATAACAGGTTTTGCACATACTAAAGCAGATAAAGAGAGTTGTAACATGGCTTTTCAAATGACATGCACAAATTTAGCTCGCCTATAAAATCTCATTTGGTGGAGTTTTGATCTCTTTATCTGTATCTTTTTAATCCTTTGAAGTTTTTCACACATAAAAAGATACCTATTTTGGAGGTGAACGGTCCATGTAAGTATTAGGCTCAAGGGCAAGCTTGATTCAATGACAACTGACAGACTCCGCCCGGGGACGAGATAGGGGAGGTGATAAATGAGAAATAATTCGAATCAACACTTTAAGTCTCATTGTTTAATGGCGATTTTTACACATGAGTTATAGGGAGGGGTCTGTTTATAACAAAACCTGCATACTATCTGAACGTACATGTTCTGATTACTAATTCCTCGACACGCCTTCCAACTTGATGTCTCGAGTTATTTTGGGCTCATGGATCTTAACTAAGATACGAAACTTATGCTTTGCGCACATGACCTTTGTAGAATATCGTCGGGCAATGGAAACCCTACTAGATAAATCTTTCTAGTGGCATTGCAATTATCTCTCTACAAGGTTTTGCTAGTTTTACTAGCTTTGCTAGTGTTTTGCTATTCGTGACAGTTTTTATGCCAAACAGGTCATATATTTAAAACATTTCGCATTGTAAAAACACGATTTATATCTTTCCCTACATTTTGCTTCCATAATTGGAATATTTTTTATTTGCTCACATGCATAAACAAAACCCTTTTGTCCTTGCATAAATTAAAGGATTTCATGGCCACAATTCTAGTAAATAAAACGTAATAATGTACCAGTTCACGTATATGGCTTGTCAACTTATATTTTGGAATATTATTTGTATTTCAACGAATTAGTTCGATTAGATATCTCTTTTTGCTTTTTTCCTTTAAAAAATAAGCTAACATTTGTGATCTTGGAATTATTAATTGCAGTACACGTACTGCTATGCTGTTGATATTGCTGATATCCACCAAAAGCGAAAAAGCGAGCAGCAGTACTAGTTCTTCCTTTTAATCAAGCAAGAACTGTGCCATCCTAGCCTCTCAGAGCTTTTACGCTTGTATAAAAGACCCTTCAGTATTTACTATTTTGTATTTATGTCATACGCTGGTGCATTTGTTGCGTTTCACCATATCCAATCTTTTTTCTTCTATTACTTGCCTAAACGAATAAATAAAATTGCATATCTTTGATACAACTGATTTTTATCTATGTCCTACAAGCAAATGTTTTTTTTAGTAACAACATATTTCATTAAAGTTTACAACTTACTCAGTTACAAAAAATATACAATTAATGATCTGATAATCTACAAACTAGTGTTTTCTCTCACACACAAAACATTTCTTAAGAAACGAAGACCAAAGGTCACCTTTGAATTTGAAAGTCGATAGACAAAACTTAGCGGCATATGTAGAAATTTCCAGACATAAATTGCCCTATGGTGCAATCGAGATAACTTCATACAACTTAAGGTGTTTCAGTATTTACGATTTAATCTTGCTGTTCTAACGAAGTCCGGAGGCTGCTGTCAACTCTTGATGAGGTCATGAGCAGGGAGTTACTGATGTTGTATGTTATGAGTGCCGGAGGACACGTGGATCTTTGAATTTCTCTTTTGTCTTACATCTAAATGATGATAAATGCCTTAAACACCTTGAAGATATGCTATCTGATGTGATGATCTAAGATGTATATTGAACGTGTCGATGTGTATTGTCTTGTTGTGTATTGTGTGAACTGACCAATTATGTTTATTTTATGGTGTCGTGGACATGTACTTTTGACATGACGCGCTTAAAAAAATAAAACTTTTATATCGTCCAACTGATGTAAGTGTCGTTCAAGCTTTAGCATGTGAAATTGTTTATCATCATAATTCAGGGTTAGTCGAAATGTATAAAATTTTGCATAGAAAACAGGTTGAAAAAACTCGAAAAAATCATTAAAAGATATAAAAAGGCAATCAAGGGAACCAAGATTCTAGCGGAAATCAAAATAATGCATCAAGGGGGAGAGCAGACATGGAAAACCGACACACGCAACAAAGATATGAGGCTGTCTTGAGTGTCCTTTGGGTAGATGCGATGTATCAAATCCCCGAAACTAGGATTTTTTAACGATAATACATCATCTATATAGATTAAAGGATCTAGCTATACTGGGCAAAAATTTGTTGTCGATAAAAATTTCGAGCATTTTGAAAACATCTGACTTCGGTATAATGATGATGATGATGATGATGAAGTGGAACTGTTTTTACAAGGTACAAGGAATCTCTACCAAGAATTAAATATTTGGATCTGGTCATACCGTCTTTTAAGTCGGGAATTTTAACTGAGTAGAAGTATAAAGAGCTGAAAATCATGTGTTTTAATGCTATTGTATTCTCTTAACAATCTTGAATTGATATTTTTAACATAGACCAACAAACAAACAAAACATTATACAACATCACGCGAACTCTTTAGGGTACAGTCCATCACGTAAATTTAAAGAACATTTTATAGCACTCTTTTATTGTTAAATCCTTGTAAATTTACTTATTCATAATTGATACGCATGGAACAGGATGTATTAAAAACAAAACTCGGAGAAAAACCAAAAGATCCAAAATAAGCATCAGCCCAAAATATATATTTCAAAATAAGTATTAGTCAAGGTTAGATACGTCCCATTTGTAAAGATTAATGTTGTTTTTTCAGCTTCTCTCAGCCTGCAGGTTATTCATGTTCTTCTGATCGTGCAGGGTATTTTGTGAAGAGTTTTGATGATTAACACAAAGTATATCCTGAAATGACCCTCACATATCAAATGTAATAAATTTAAGTTAAGACAAGAAGAAAACTACAAATAATATAGCGTCCTATGAATATCATTATGTCGATAATCAACCAGTACTTTCAAATGGAGATCAGAGTGTTGGACCAGGTAGGGGGGCCCAAGTTTAGAACCTCCCTTTTTGTTTAAAAAAAGGTCTTTTTGTACTGAATTAGGGCAAAAAAAAAAATTAAAAAAATATCACCATTATCACAAATTTCTGTATCCTAGAAACTCTCACCACCCCTTGAAAATTTCCGGATCAGCCACTAGAATGTCGTTCATGAAATTTAATTAAAATGCAAGGAAGAACTTGACATGAATATGCTATCATGATGTTTCGTGTGAGGTCAGGGTTTGGTTTAGGTAAATTCAATTAACTTAGAAGAGCTTAATTACAATGTAGACTTATAATAATAATAATAATATACATCAAACGTACATTGTAGAGTCTTTATTAATATTGTTGGCGACGTCTGTTTTCATTTGATTTCCTTATTCATACTTCCAAACCAAATCGTTCAGTGTTTATATAGTATTATAGAAACGACAAATTCATACGCCATTCATGTAATCAACATTTCTCTACGTCAGATATTAATAGATATATTTTCGTCATTCACAACGAAAATTCAACCCCTTCCCCTCAGTACATAAACGACGACAGCCTCCCATACCAAACCATAAATCATCACGTACTTAGTCCACCTGTATGGTGACTAACAACTACAACTAATTTTATAATGTGTTTACTGTAGCTTCTTGTTTGATGCTGAACTGATTCATTCAGAAAATTCTACAAAAATGTCTTCGTGACTTCATACTATGTCTGGCATGAGGGTGTACATTTCACTATGTAAGGAGCGAGGGTAAACAAACAAAATTTTTCGGTCCTTTTAAAGTCGCTAAATAAATACGATTGTCAATGGTACATTTCACCCATGCTCTTTTGCTTGCTGAAAAAAATACTCCAAAGAAATGTTAACAATGTAACCACGCTTAGAAGCCAAACATACGAATACAGTACGTTCTCTTTTTATATGGCAATGTCTTGTGCATGCACTGTACTATAAAAAGTGGTTGTCCTGACCACAACCTGCTGAATACCTGTACTATGGCAGACGACTATCACACATCCAAACCCATTCAAAATTAAATTTACAAAGTGCATCAATTACCGACTTCAGAAACAGAAAACTGAACATCTAACAACATGTAGAAATCAATTAAAATTTAAATCAAATGAGCAATGGAAGCGCGGAGTCATGTCCTCCGCTTGCCGATGTGCTCCTAGCATGTCTTGTTGTTAACACCATTTCTCTTTTAATGCCGATGATAATTAGTTTTTTTTTATAACAACCTTGAATACCATTACAGGCCTCTCACGGTCGAAGTTAGTGGTTAGTAGAACCAAGTGGTGTTGGCGGCGGAGCCTAACCTTCGGGATACCTGACCGAAAAACTCGGTGAGAGTATGCCCTACTAGCGACTGGGCTGCTGTGTTGACGCTCTGGCCTACTCCCACACCCCACGTGGGTGCGAGAGCGTTTTCCAACTCTGTTTGGTAGTACGTCAACGTGTAGAGTGTTTTAATACCGATCAAGTGTTTAGTCATATATTGTATGGCACAAATATTAACCCTATTGTCAGACATTTCTGAAACATATTTTATACCCCGTCACACAAAGTGGCTATGTATTATATGATACCCTCCAAAAAGTTGCGTGCATTATCCAGGACAGTTAATAATATTAACACCTAACTTCTGTCATATAATTTCCACTAAATAAGTCTTATATCTATTAATAAAAAATATCATTTTTCTTCAACTGACTGCAAACCTAAATGTCTGATGATAGCAATGGAATTTTCTGAACTGTATCCAAACAAGGAGGCAAACTTACTTATCAAATATTAAGTTAATCATTACCCTGGGAATTATGTAATCTATTCTAGACAAAAATACTCCCTGCCATTCAAATATTCATCAACTTCATATTTATTGTACATGAATGGCTGAATTTTGACAACTAAGCAGAAAAGCATAATTTCTTTCTATCATGCCAAGTCTTGTAAATTAGAATAACACAATTCAAGATCTCTGCCATCAGACAGTAAAAAAAGGTAGATAAAATTGTTCCTTGTAGCATGCATGTACTTATACAGATATCCATTAAACTAGGATGTCAAACCTGAAGTATTTTTGGTGTAGTACCAGGTGTCAGGTTTTATTTAAACGTTAGATAAAGTCTTGTATTCTCCTTTCGATTTTCACGAAGTTTTGTTGGGCTACGATGACATCTCAGCTGATCTCCAGGTTATATTGGTTACAAGTAACATTTGATATCAGGAAATCATATAATTGTAGGAAAAGACATTATAAACGGCATTAAAGGTTAACGACTGAAAGAACGGCGACGGAACGCAATCCCATACTGAACAGCACATCATCTTAGATACCAGAAAACAGTGCATAAATGTCAACATTATAATATTACATTCACTGATAGGTGAATATTGGCTCTGGTCCATAGTGAGTAACCACCAAAAGGCAGGAAGGTGTTATTTTAAATGATTCAACTATTAACAATTTTACAACCAAATCGTTGTTTATATGCCAAATAACTCAAAAATAGCCATCTGAAACCGTCCGATTTGTTCTACTTCTAAAACGTGACATCACCAAAAAGTCACATACTTCTAAGACGTGACATCACCAAAAAATCACATCAACTCTACAAATTATACTAAAAAAAACCGGAAAATTATTTTTCTCGCTATTAGTAGAAAGATTATATGAAATCTTTAATGTGTTTCGATTTCTGTAGATTTTTTTTTGATGGCAGTTATCCGGTCCAATTTCTATTAATTCTTTCTAGCATGGTTTTAACAAAGATAGCTACTTATAAAAATACACACTGAAAGTCCACACACACTAAGCAAACAAAGAACTATTGTTCCCATCTCACATATTATATACTTCATGATTCTATGGTGCAAATGGAATTATTTTGATAATGATTATAACTAGCATACATGTCAGGCCGATTGATCTCAATAAACAAAAACAGACCATCCAAAATATACTAGATCCAACAAAGTAGGGAACTAAACTCTTATGCACTTAAGTTGAAACTGACACAATAATTAAATAAGGGTTATTAAAGAGGTCAGATCAGTTTGAGGTTGAATTTTAAGAATTTCCCATTTTGCTAACATTTGTATTTATTGAATTGCATGAAATACAACAGCTTGCATTCATCAGAATTAAAGTTTGTATCTTTATTTGAAGTAGCATGAAGAATTATGTAATGTTAGGAAGATTGACGTCATATCACAGAAACTCTAGTATTATGGAATTCCGTTATTGATATTTGGAATACAATTGCTGCATGTAGATTGCGATAAGGAATTTAATGGGATGCACTGATAATAACTTTATATCGACAAACTGTACTTTTTAGCTTATAAGTAAAGAGATAACACCGGTTCAAAATGCAACCAACATCAAGCTTATAAGACAGAGTATTGTGACAGCATAAAACATGCTTATTTCTCAATCTAAATGGAGTTCGGGTTATCATAACGTATTTATTAAAGTATTTTTCATGTATCGTTCATGTTGTAATATGTTGCCTGTTATTTTTGCCTTTGTTGCTTAGGGAATGGTTTTGCTCTAGGGAATTTTTTTAGAATTGCCTTTCAAATGTTTTATTATCATTACTACTTAGTTTCTATATTCCTTACACATATAATAGTTGTGCATTGAATCTCCGCCAGACTCCAAACAACGAATGATTCCCAATGTGTATCTTTTATTTCCAATCGTGCATGGCGTACATTGGCACTATGGTGGGTCTATTAGCACGAAGTCTGGGTTACTTCATGAACTGCCTTAGCTAATGTCAATGCACAATAGGTAGAAAAAAATACAAATATAAAAATTACTACAGTCACATTCGGTTAAGAAAATAAAAACCATCTGAGATACCCTAGGGCATCCAAACACTGATAAAATCGATACAGTTGTCAAGTCTGCTATGTTGTAAGTATATTCCTATAACAAAGTTAGGATTGCACCCGTGGCGTCCGATACAACTAAATATTCTGGACAACAGTTTTTTTACAGGTGTTATTGTCAGTAAAATAAAAAGAAAAAAAGTTTCGTAGTTCCTCTGGTTATGACGTCTTGCATACAAAACCGTAATGGTCATGGCATAGAATATATCGGCAAGAAGCAGTGGGATGATTCAAATATGTAAAAAATCAAAAACAGGGCCTAAGCGTAAACACATGAAACAGAAATGATCTACATCGACATTGTAGCGAACCAAATGAAATAGATAAGGGAAACAAAACGTCACACACACACACACACACAAAAGAAAAAAAAACTCTTGTTCAATGTCTTCATCAGAAATACTAAAGTAAGGCTTTACACAATTAGCCACTGCTAAACACCAGAAAGTGCTCCTCCGTAAACTAATGAAGTAAATGTTGGTTAATGGTCATTTATCATCTTCGTCTGAAAAGCTTCGGTCAATCTCTCTCTCTGTTCTAGATTCCAGACAAATTGGATACAAAAAGATAGTACATGGCATATAGAAACGGTTTACATCATTACTGATTGAAAAAAAGGTAAATAAATGTATGCATGTTTCTCGGCTACCCAAAGGTTTTCCATATTACCTATCTGAAGGCCTTCCGGTATATACTTACCTAGGGGCCTTAGCATGGCCTTGTATTGATCTGTCCAACTTCAGTATTGACAAATATATACAGGCCTTTGGTTTTAACTTACCTGATTAATATATTTCCGAGCTGACCTTCTTGAAGACCGTTCGTAGTGATTAAAAATTTCCTTTCTAACAGTGATTTTGACGGTTATATTTTATTATTTTTCATCACAAAATACAAAACTGACACAGCTAAAGAAGCGAAAGAGAAATGTTCATTTTTCGGTTTTTTTAATACAAGATCCGGCTCTCAGATCCAGTAGAGTGCACTTGTTTCGTGCAATGGAAAATATATGAACACTACTAACAAATATCCAGTAAACAATACGTACATGGGTAAATTATATGTAAGTTCAGAATACCAGTATACCATTTCTTGTTATATTTCATATTTTGAGTTATTTATATGTTACTCTTCACAAGAATAACTGCAACATATTTTTTCACATGTTTCAAAACATATGGAAACATATATTTCGGACCGGTATGAGAATGAGAATATATCTGTTTTTACCCAACTGCATACTTTGCCCCAATTCAAATGAAAACATATGCATTTAATGATCAAAATCATCTGGGAAACATTTCTTTACCTATCAATATTTTAATGAGAGAGTATCATATATCTATTATTTTAATTGAAAACATATTTTTTCATATGTTTGTACGGTCGTCCTAAATCTATAAAACACACAACAAACATATGTTCAATTTTTCCTGTGTGTATTTGATACCTTGGTTGGAAGTCCTTTCTGTTTTACATTGTGCTTCGAATCATTGCGATGATTACTATGTACGTAGCTGACGAGTTCGCCAGTTTTATCGCTAGTCTGTTTGTATTTCCGCCCTTATTACGAAAACCGTAACGAGAATTTGACGCAACTTCTATTAAAATGGCAATATATATTGCATCAATCGGCTATCAGTGGAGTAAATTGCATGCGGGAACAGGTATCTCAGACACAGAAACCTCAGATAACTTGTATTATTCATGTCGTGCATCGATTCACCGTAAAACCAGTCGTTAAAACAAACGATTTATAATGGCGGATTCGGTGATCGTGAACAAAACGTGTTAATTCAGACAGAATATTACATATGGTTAGGTCCAGTGTGGCAATATGTTTACACTCTGGTTTCAAAACCAAACTCAGGTTGATATCATTGGCTTCGGTTTACATATTATCGAAGTCAGCACTTTTTATTTCAGTTTTCTTTTTATCATGTTCTACTATATGGCAATTTATTAACCATTCCCTTTTGACAACTTTTTCAATAGTGTATTAACGCATGCAGTTTGTCTCTTATTGAAGTGATAACCAATGAAAGTAATATAGGAAGTTGGGGAAAGTGGAGAAAAAATGGTAATATGTTACATACCCAAAAAGTAAAGTCTTAAAGCTCCCTGTCCATATATTTCCTGTTATCTGACACTATTTAAAAAAAATATATATGCACTTTATTTTTTTCTTACAAATTCACAAAAAACTTAGTTATATGTTTTCTTAAAATTTGTTTTCGTGGTGTATATCTACTTTCTTGATCTTGTTGATTAAGGAGGTAAACCTAGGGTAAGGGACATAACTCATGAAATCAGTGATATGTTTGTATTATATTCAATTTCACCAAAGCCTCTCAAGCTTTTGTTTGAAGAAGCATAAAATGAATCCAAGTTAATTAGATGCTTACATAGGATTGATGTAAAATGCTGAATACAAACGTTTGAATGATTTTTAAGAGTTGTGTCCCTTACCCTAGGTCTACCTCCTTAAGTGAAATTTGCTTTTAAACAAGTTCTTAATGGTTAGCTTATCAACAAACGGGTATTTTATATCATATGGACACGGTCATATATTTTTTGTCAATTACATACAATTCAAAATGAATTCCTCAAAATACAATGTCATCTATTTCTGTTAACCTAATACTAGTCTGATGCCATAGAAAACCTCTAATCTTTACAAGGAGATAATTTTCATTGACGAATAACATCAATAGTATTGAAAAGATGTCAAAGAAATGCGTTCCTGTAATGGCTTAAATTATTTCTGATAGAATTATTTCGGGGTTTTGTTCATTCTATTTAAAAATACAAAGAACATATTACCGTTATATTTCCTTTTAGCTTTAATTATTTTTCAAATTAGGCAATTGCCTTTTTCCAAACACCCAAAATTATCTCCGCATTTGCCGCTATTAACAAGAAATTTCAAAGAAGCTCAGAATGCTACACAGTACTAACACATGTTCGTAATCAAGCTTCAAAATGCGTATTACATGTACACCAGAAACGACAACATATGTTTTACATATGTTAAGGACTAACAATTTAATTTATGAAAATCATGTAAATGAAATTCTTTTGTAATTATATGTTTTAATAGTATTTTATAAAAGAAAAAAATGTGTATTCTGTGCATTTTGTATGTCCTGGGAGAGGATGGATAGGATACTTGTCCTTGGAGAGCGGGATAGGATACTTGTCTTGGGAGAGCGGGGATAGGATACTTGTCCTTGGAGAGCGGGATAGGATACTTGTCCTGGGAGAGGATGGATAGGATATTTGTCCTTGGAGAGGGGGATAGGATACTTGTCCTGGGAGAGCGGGATAGGATACCTGTCCTGGGAGAGGATGGATAGGATACTTGTCCTTGGAGAGCGGGGATAGGATACTTGTCCTGGAAGAGCGGGGATAGGATACTTGTCTTGGGAGAGCGGCGATAGGATACTTGTCCTTGGAGAGCGGGATAGGATACCTGTCCTGGGAGAGCGGGATACCATACTTGTCTTGGGAGAGCGGGGATAGGATACTTGTCTTGGGAGAGCGGGATAGGATACTTGTCTTGACAGAGCCGGGATACGATACTTGTCCTGGCAAAGCGGGGATAGGATACCTGTCTTGGGAGAGCAGAGATAGGATACTTATAATAAACGTAATTTGTCACGTCACATTCCTGAACAATAGTTTAAAAAATCAAATGGTTTGCTATAAATAGATGCACTTTACATCTCCCAATCTCTTTTTGTATCCAATTTGTCTGGAATCTAGAACAGAGAGATTGACCGAAGCTTTTCAGACGAAGATGATAAATGACCATTAACCAACATTTACTTCATTAGTTTACGGAGGAGCACTTTCTGGTGTTTAGCAGTGGCTAATTGTGTAAAGCCTTACTTTAGTATTTCTGATGAAGACATTGAACAAGAGCGGATTTAATATTCTTCCAATAATTGTGTAGGGGGGAGGGTCGGATTACTGCAACATTTTGCATAATATGAACGCTTTCTAGCATAAGGCGGAGAGGGTAGATTCCAACACCCAAAACTCGTTGAATCCACCACAGATGAAGATGTTGTTCAAGCATTTTAAAAGCTACGAATACCTTAAAAACACAAAATTTTATTTCTTTGAATTATTTTTGTAGCCCTGTTTTGTTTATTATAGAACAATATTTCAAGAGTAAAAGATGATATAGTATAGCAAAATAAAACCTATTAACTATTGTTAATACGACCGCAAGAAAGGTTTTCCGTCGTATTATGTTATCTTCATGTCGACGTCCGTTAACTTTAGCTTATTTAAAATAACTTGAGTACAACTTATTTGATCTTTTTGAAATTTTAACACGTGCTCCTAGAGACATGGTAGAGGGCTCTATAGGGTTTGGAGGTTTTCACCCTGTCCCATTGAAAACAGGCGTCTTAAACGGGGAAACGGGTATAATCATTTGAATTGATAGAATACTGTGCTATCATCCGATTTTGACAATTCAGATGTCAATGTGTTCCTTTTGAAATTCTGTTTTATAAGTTTTGTATAGGGTAGACTTATCTTTAATTATTTTGGAGTTAGAGAGGTACGAATCTTTTCAAATGTTTTGGTCCGATTTGGATTTTTTTAAAATTCTTCTGAAAATCTCTGCGTTTTTCAATAAGATTTCAGATATATCTTACCGTGTTCGAGCTATTAAGGGTCTTAAGAGGGTCACGCTCCCTAAATGATTAAAAAAAAAAAAGTTTTGGTCCGATTTGGAAATTTCTTGAATTTATTTATTGGATTCTTTATAAAAAAATGCCTGCTTGCGTTTTTCTATCCGATTTACATTTATGTGTTTAGTTACAGGGAACACGGGCAAAATATTTGATTATCATTCTTAAAACAACACTTTCCCTGTTTAATTGAATTTCGAATTTGTGCTCTTATGTGTCCAAACCAGTTGATGTGGCCACTATGATCTGCAAGTTCCTATGCTTAAGTGTGTCCACACTAACCATAGTGAAGAGAGTTCAGCATGTCGCACTCAGCGAAACTCTTTAATCTTATAGCGAGACTCTTTCTCTGAATTTGATAATTATGGCGGTAATAACCATGATTATACCACGTGCCAAACCTTTCACCAACACCTTAAATTATCTTATTGACACAGGTCATTTTTTTCCACAATCAAATTGTCCAGTCAACTTTGTCACAAACAATGGCCCTGCCTCCTACCTGCTAAAACAAATCAAACGGCTGCTTTTAAAGGCCTCTTTGATTAAAATTTGAAAAAAAGCTAATGAATAAAAATTTCGGAAGCAACAAAAATTGTAGATATTAGCCAACTGCAAGAACAAATCCAAGGTTTAGAAAGAGGTTCAAGGAAAGGGGGTTTCATTCTATTATTTTCTCAATTTTGCCTACATTTTGCATAAAATAAACATAGTTTTCAAACAAAATGGAGAAGGGTTCCGGTGATTGGAATCGCTGGAACCGCAACTTAACTGGCCAAGAATTTTCTATTGGCAAGCTATTCTGTTTCTTCATATTATTTCAGTTAGTTTAGTTAGTGGCAGGAATATTGACTTGAGATCGAGACACAATTGATAGATACGCTAGTTATAGCAAGGACTAATTGTGTCGTAGATACTGTTATTATAAGTTCTTACGACCACCAAGAAAATTATGGCTGCAATTACACAAGGCACGCTTTATCATATCTTATTCAATAATTGCGTCATGCATGGGGAGAAAGTCACCTTTTTGTAGACTATAAATCAACAATACAGAAGAATTTAACACACTAAAATATTGGTTACTAATTTTCTAAGACGGCGAAATACGAGTACCAACTACTAAAATTGGTCCCTTTCAACAGAACAAGATGTACAAGTAAAGGTTGCCGACCCTTATCTGCATTATTTGTTATTAATTTTACGGTATTTAAAGAAAGAATAATTTTTCTCCGATCTTTTCAAATTACAGGTTCTAAGACGATATCCAGGTGTTTGCAGCTATTAAAAGGTTTGCACATTTTAACTGTTAAGTAGTATCTCCGTGAACGGCATTTTGTTTTATGTCAATTAGATTGACGGGGTCGTTGACTCTACTGTCTTTTGTGTCCCCTTTTCCATTATACGTAAGCTACTTGCCATAATTCATCGGACCAGCTGTAATGAAATAAGCAGAATAAAAAAAAACAAAAACAAAAACAAACAAACAAAAAACAAAAACAAAAACAAAAAACAAACAAACAAACAAACAAAACAAAACAAAACAAAACCCTAAATACTGAGGCTTCATGCTTTGTGTAGCACATAGTAGACCCGTTTTTTTAGTTATTAGTACTTCTTGTATACAATTTAAAAAACAAAAAAATCTTCCTATGTGTTTTGTACTGATGGTGCTGACGAGAGGTTACTCCTTGAAACACGTGTGCAGTATACCGAATATGTCTGTTATTTATTTCATACCATTTGTTCCTCGAAACAGCTACAGTACATCGTCACTCTTAAAGTGTAGACTTAGCTACCACAATAATCATTTCTCAAGGTTTTTGTCTAAACAAATCAAATTGGTGAACTATGAGAGTTCTAATTACATTATTTACGATACAGACATTGTCCATAAAGGTATTGATAGCTAACAGACAAGCTCTCTGGCCAGGCAATGGCCGCAATTGACCTTGTCTGTTCGGAAGTCAACTTATTTTATCAGAGATGTCGGTTTGTATGCATACATTGGAATAATATAATGAAATTAACACAGTGTTTATCATGTTCGGGTGGTCGTTTCATAAATTCTAAACTAATTAATGGAAACAATTGCGCAAAAATTTTATGTTAACTTGGACGGACGAGACCTTTTACTAAATTCTATATACGCAATATAAATAGATTAACAGATGGAATCAACTTACCTGACCAGGAAACCTAAACATAGGAACATAACTATAATTCGTGATTAAAACTTCCATTATTTTACTTTACTCATTTTCTGTAAAAAAAAACTACTGAAAGTTGAACATTGCTCTATAGTTCCTCACAAGACCTGCTCATCGACTTTTCTGTTTCACGGTATGGTTTAGAGAAGAATTTATTTCATTTTTGTACATTAGGATAAACAAATAGACCGCGTAAAAGTTATCTGACTGTTATGTGTGATCATTTGTATAACTTGATCGTATATCTCCTTACATAAAGCAAATATTGAAGATTCCCTGATTATTTTTGCTAAGGAAAAAGAAGTAAATTTGTCTACTTCCTTTGTCAAACAACTCCTAGTATAGCCTTTACAACATGTGAATATTTATGTTAATACGGCGTTCAAATATGCATTTCAAATAAGACTATAATAATTCATTCATGTGTGCATATAGTAGATTACAATGTATAGTGTAGTGCAATATTATGGATAAGATAAGGCCAGTTTTTCCGACACGAGAGTCGTTTAAATAGCTAGAAGTCAATCACCAGGGATAGTAAGTTTACTATTGTATTAAGAATTTTTCACATTTAAATTTTCGGTAAACTGTAGTAAATTTTACGGTTATTACACATAGGCCACTTGGGAAGATAAACATATTTCGCCGATCAATAGCCGGTTTTCTTAAAACGGCTGACTGAACAAAAGTTTTTACCTGTAGTTTTATGACGGGATTTTGTACATTATATTTGAATTTTATACGCTAAGCCTTAAAGTTGCTTTAAGTTGCTATGATCAAACCTGCACGAAGCTCCAGGGCTGGGAGTAGGAACCTCACAAGCATTTTTATGAATAAGACTTCCATGTCAGCAGACGATATTTATAGAACGTGAAAACGGTCGGCTTCGTAATCAATACAATACCTTATATGAATATTCAATGTGGGTGTCTCCAAATATTTTTTTTATAGTACTGGACTTGTACAGTAATGTTGTGCAGATCTAGGAATTAATTACAGTTGAATCATAACAACACATATTCGGACGTTGTATTTACAAATGTTTTCAGGCATGGGAGTAGCGAGCACGTGACATCAGAAACCAATCCTGAACTGCTTGATAAATTACAACGGTTTTCAGCATAATATATATATATGGAGTTGAACGTATAAATCTGATGTCGAATGACAGCGTTTGGTAGGTAGTTACAACCGCTGGAAGCCTCTTCCCATTCATATAAAAGGAGGCTGAAAAGAGACTGTGGTCCTTTTACATTTCGTCTCAGCTAATTCAGAAGTTAGTGTGCAATTTAGGTTTCCAAGATGTCAAAGTCAAGTGAACGGATTACTGAAAAAAGAACAGTGATAACATCATCCAGTTCTAACTACGATGATGGAGATGACTCCATATACTATAAGTCTGGGATTCAACCCAGATCATCAACTGTGGTCAACCGATCATCAATTGGACCAAGTATGAGGGCTAGCGTCGGTGGAGGTAGTGGCGGTACCGTGTATACTAGGACTGTCGAGTATGGAATGGGACGTTCTTCAGGTCTTGGGAATCTTAGCCCAGGGAGTTATGAGAAAGTGTCTAATACCGGTGTTATGACTGTCAAGTCTTCCCGAGAGAAAGAAAAGAAAGACATGCAAGACCTTAATGAAAGGTTTGCTAATTATATAGAAAAAGTGAGATTCTTAGAGGCACAAAATAGAAAGTTAGCTGGAGAACTCGAACATCTGAAGACCAAATGGGGCAAGGAAACGAGTGCTATCAAATCTATGTACGAACAGGAATTAGCAGAAGCACGAAAACTTATAGACGATTTAACAAGAGATAAAAACAAGCTTGAAATCCAGAATAGCAGCTTACAAGAAGAAATGAACGGTTTAAGAAGACAGTAAGTAAAACTTTGTAAAAAATGTACATTTCTGGTAAATGCCCTGCCATAAAAACTTATTATTGCATTAAAATACTTTCCATTAAGACAAATGAAAACATCATTTACTGTCGAACACCGTGCAGGGTAGACCATTTCACGAAATACTGATAAGTTGAAATGTACCATGAAAGCAAAAAGCAAAGTACCTGCATATAGTTTTGATCGCCGGATATGCCTTGATATTAATATCCCATTTTTATGGCGTCTAATTAAAACTTGCAGAAAACGATATTGTTTCGTAAAAGCGCTACAAATTTATATGCATGTATTTCTTAAATTAACACAAGTACAAATTTTCGGTTAAAGAAAGTTATATTACAATGCAGAAAATTTCTTTACCTTTTTGAACTATTTGTCATTTCATTGTTGAGCTGATAAACGCAAAGGTAGTTAGATATGGCCGATTTGTCAGTTACATAACTTTGTTTAAATTGTCAACATGTACTTAATCACGTGAAAACACATGGTGTCCTAATTTGACTTTAGTGGTTAATTAAAGTACTTAATGAAATATCAGTATGGATTTCTGTAATTCTAACTTGACAATGCATTGAAATTGCACTATATATATATAAATATATATAACAGTTCTAACAGCTGATACTGGAGTTTTCTGCTACTGTATTCTATATACAGAAAAGGTATACCATTAAAAGGAGTCTATTTAATTTTCGACCCATACAAACGACTGCCTGGTGGTAACAATGAATACTTTGAATGGCTTATATTGCCCATTAATTTCCTATGGACCCAGCCTATAAATTCGTAATTGATAGCTATATCCTAACTTGGCAACAAGTCGTGTATTATAGTAAGGGATATTTAGTAGACTGAATTTAGAGACATTTCAGTTATTCATTTTTTTATCTAAAACTTAATTTTTAAGCGTGCTAACAATGCAGTGGTATTGCAAAATTTTGTGTCGAAAATTTCACACAATTTTACAACTTAATATATTAATTTACATTTTTATGTTTAAAATGTGCTTATGAAACATGTTTTATGCACTCTGATATTCTTTAACTGCATATTAAATAATAAGAAACAGATCGGCGTAGGTACATTTTATTAAAGATTTTTTTTCGAGTTTCATAAATGTATTCATACTTAAACCCAAATAAGTAGGATATGCCTTATTACCCAAGCTATTCTAAATGTTCAATTTCTTAAAATGATGTCCCGATGATTACAAACATGCTTTTGTGCTTTTTATGTTAATGTGTCACATACACTCCTGGATAAAACGATATTATAAGTGTAACACAATGTATTATAAAGGTCAACCGTGATTTTTAAAGACTACTTTTAAATTTTTGCATGTGTATGTGCAGTGAATTATAAAAATTTTACAATGTTTAAGAAATATTAAATTCATGAGGTGATAGTGAACTTTGTATTATTTTGATCATTTGGATGGGTCTTGTACATATTGTGTATTGCATGACAATACAAACATGCATTTTGACAGGTCGCCTTCGGCTTTTCTGATGTATTACATATTCTTACAAGTCAATTACGCATAGAATACTTTATAACGTAACAAATGACTGGCGAAATTTCAGTTAGTAACTTTGTATATTTTTAATGCCAATTCTACTTCTTTATATTTACCTTTTTTGGTTTGTTTTTCATTATGTCAGGAAACTACAGAAAACTTTTTCGATGTTATCAGAACAGTTGGTCTTATTTTTAGGGGAGCTTAATTTTGAATTCGGAAATGCAGATAAAAGTCCAAAAACGAGTCAAAATTATATTAAACTCTATGAAAATGTGCTGATTGTAAAAGAAAACATCTTTAATTATAATCGAAAGGAGGAGCTTAATGTTCTTTATGGCCTGTAATTTAACTTAACAAATATTCTTTGATTTCTTTAACTTTAATTTAATAGTAATAAATCTAGATAACCACTTTGCTTTCAAACATTATTTGTTCAAATCTAACATAATAAAAATTATATCAATTTAAATTGTAAAAGTGTACTTTTATCAAACACCACGCTTTGTTTATTTAAGGTTATGAAGAAATTAGAAGTATTTGTGACCGTAGATTGATCAAATACCATTTAAATATCTTTAAACATCATTTTTCTTTACTTCAAACATTGGGGTAGGTTCTAAAGTATACATACACATGGCATAGTAAAATGGGCTAATTTTGCTACCTACTTATCGCATTTATTAGCACAATTTAGGCTGTGGTCTAGACAATATCCTATTTCACAAGATTATTTGAAACCTGCATTTTAAATTTATAAAAAAATACGAATTCGTATCGATAGGGGTAGATGTGTGACAGTAAATATGCACTCTACTCAGGAATGTTGACAAACCTACCTAAAAAGCAAAACCTCAACCTTGCTAATTCTATAGTATTCGTTCTTAATGTGCCGAATATGGAGTGCTTGACCTATGTTAATGACTTTTCAAGTATCATTTTCTTCAAAGCTTTTCAAAAACATTCTAGGTAATCAAGACATTCCTACGATGTTTTCATGTTCCAGCTTTTTAGATTGTAGTCCTCACACCACCTACTATATCGCCTATACAGTTGGCAACTACTTCGTAAGAATGCTAAGTACCATCTTTTATGATCAAATTTTATCACCCGAAGACAATAATTGCCGAACTATATACGATCGAATTCTGACTAGTCAGCAACATTCTGTGTCATTTCCTTTCCTTCCCTTGGTAACCCCTTGATCTTCATCAGTGTTCGTCATTTTCCATGCGGTTGTTCTCGGCATTATATTATGAAGTCGTGTTCACACAAGAATTGTGCATTATTTGAACTGAAGAGAAAGATATATATACAGTACATGTACGACTGTAGTTAGTAATTACCCTTTGTACTCTTGTGAGGCTTAATACATCTAAGGACAAAATACTTACCATTTTATTTCGAGACAGATTAAATGTGGTTTATTATATGTTTACAATACAAGAGAAAATAACATTATTTAATGAGTTTTAAAGACTAGTTTGATCGATTAAAGATCGGACTAATGATAAAATGATAAATACATATTTTGTTTAAGCTTAAATAATTCGCATTTAGAGGGCTCTTTTTGGGGAAGTGGTAAAATAGCAGTATCTGTTAATGTATGCACAAGTGTGGTAAGGGTCAGTCCGATCAAAACCTATCAGAAATTTGTGTACTTACAGAAAATGCAAAAGGATCAAGTGTAATATTTGGAAGGTCACGATCATCTGTATACAAATATATTTATTCCCGTTCTAAGGCAGGTGTAGTTCCTTTTGATTAGTTATGTCATAATAGAGATTAAAACGATAAGGATATGCAGTAGGAAACATTTTAAAACATTTCAATAGATTATATGGTCCACTTTGTTAAATCCCAAGGTAAAGTTATATCCGTGGTAATTTTAGCATACTATATCGACAGGGGACTATCTTACCGTCCGTACTATCTTCCTTTCATTTTTTTCAGATAGATACCTATCTGTGTTTTATTCGTTACTCCTCCTATGCCGGTGAATGGAATGTGTCATTTTTGCTTTACTTAAATGTTTCCGATTTTATCTTATTTAAGCATTGGCGTTTTGGTTTATCTATGAAACTCTTGTTTATCTTTAGCCTCCCAACAATATTTTGATGACAGTAGCTTAACCTGTGGAAATATGCACACCTTACACCCAAACATTATTCAAATAAAAACCTGGGTATCGAGTACATGACGTGGGTGTTAGCTTATACATGTAAGCACACTAGGTTGAAGATCACTCAACCTTCATGAATAATAAACCCTGCTTATCTACTGTAAAATTTTAGTCATTGCGAACCCTTTGAAAACAAGTTTAAATTCACCGCCTCTTTAAATCGTAAATTCATATAATAAGTCTCTATTTAATTTAGTGTTGTTGAACTATTATATTCAGCTATACAGATTATTTAAATCAAGGCCATCTGCTCATTTTTTTCATAACTGCCTCGGACCAGACTATCTTAAGCGCTTCTCAAAACATGAAATATGTTTAACAGGTGGACACAAAACGTTAACAGTTTTGTACCAAAACGTTAACATTTTAAGCATGGTGCGACTATAGGTTTGCATAGGTCTATACAGCCCACACGAGTCTTACATATACATGTATGTACAAAGTAGTTTGCGACTGTGCAAAATGAAAATTAAAAATATCAAAGATAACCAGTAGTAGGGCGTGTACCAGTCGAACATAGGCGTATCTTTTGAAAAATTAAGTTCATTTTGCTGTTGACCTTCTGTGCTTATTTGTGTATTAGACATTGAATACTTTGATATTGTTGGTTCAGACAATTTACTATTTTGCTTATTTATTTAATAAAATCGTCACATCGGAATAAAAAATGAAGCGTCGTTTTAGGGTGACGTCTTGTATTTTTTTAACCTGGTCATCTCCAATAGGTGTGAATATTGTGGAAATAGAAAGTTAAATAAAGCATGGGGTATTTTGTTATACACTTAGCGTGTGAAAGTTTTGATGATATGTGCGTAAATATTAATGAAAACGTAATCTAATTTAACATCGGCACAACATTTCTCAAGGAAATACGGAGTAACTTCAGAGATTACACCACTGAAACACCCCCCAAAAAAACAAAATCTTAAACCGTTACCCTTCCCAATGAGATCAATCTCAACCAAGTCACCTTTTTAGCACCATTCAGGTACCAGTAATTTTGAAGGACAAAATGTAGTTGTAACTCTAATTAGATCAGTGAATCTTCTGTGTTGTCCGGCTAATTCAGGTACCCAGACGCAGGAAATCTGTAATTGACTTTCTATCCCAATCAGTTCTTTGATCAAAATTGTTCCTGTCTTTGGAATTGAGTTCCAATACTGCTTCAGACGGTGTTAATCAAAGGCCGTCGCAGAATATCGACTTATACGGAACCGTGATAGATTGATTATCTGACGGCCACAATATTGTTAAATTATCAGCATTAAGAATGATGGAGGATGCTTAATTCCTCATTCCAAATCGGGGGCGACAAGTCTATTCAAATAAAAGGCCATTTGGAGTTACAAAATGGCACAGCAGTATATAATTAATAATAACACGTCGAAAATATATTTCGGTCGGCGTACTTGCAGTCAGTAAGGTGTATACGTTATATTTGTCTGGCAAACTTGCAAATTCCAAACATGACTGTCCATCATTCCAAAGTTTGCCTACTATAAGTATTGATAAAGAGTAAAAACAAAATTACTGAAGTAATAGGCAAAAATTCCAGGCAATATTCAATTGGAATAGCATAAAGGAAGGGATTTCCATATATTAAATGACAATATATATATATATATATATATATATATAATAGAATTATGAACACTCAATACATAAACAGAGAAAGCATGCACTGGAAACTATCGTGTTTTTTTATTTCTCGTACTTATATTGCGTTATCGAGTAGTATATGAATTAACCCTCAAGGGTATATATGCATTTTGAATTAAAACAAAAAATTATAAAATATCATTGAATTTTTCCCGCAGAATGGACGATCTGAAGAAATACCACGCCTTGGACCAAGAGCAAATCAACAAACTCAACCAACAATTGTCAGACTACGAAAGCGAGATTAACATGCTTAGGAGAACTATCAGTTCCTTGGAAACCGAGAGAGCACGTGACAAAGACAGGATTAACAAACTCCAGGGAGAGGTCGATAGGTTGAGAATTGTGAGTGATATATTTCCACTTGCAAACAAGTGAGCGATATGGGTAGCCAAAATTTGCATCTCAAAACTCAAATATATACTACCTTCAATTTCTTGTAATTACAGACATTATTGTGCCTATTTTTTATTGCAGTATTGTTAGTTTAGACACAAGTGTGTTAAAAAATCTAGTTTCAATTGCGTCAAGTTAGCAAATGCGATTTATAAGTACTCCGGTTACAATTTATGCAGTCGCATATATTGCAATGATTATAACATTGCAACGATTTCCGAATTTAACACAATTTAATGCAATTGTGCTTCGTAGCTGTCTTTTTTGCGGCAAATCAATACGCAGAATGGTTGATCATAGTACAAAAGGATTTAGACAACTTGCGTCTGTAAGCCTTTTACGTAGATTACGGTAAAACTTATTACTGGTTAAGATTTTCCAATAACAATTTGAGACTGTAAAATATCTGTTGTATGGTGATCATCAACAACAATGTACAAAACCGTTTATTACCTAGACAATTAGATTTCTATCTTAGGGCCGTCTACGCCGTTATACCAACCATGATTCGTACTTCAAATTACTTTTACCGACTTTTTCCATTGGAAAAATACAAATTATAATGCCTCTCATGCTATATTTCTCGATTTTCGTTTATTACGTAATAAATAAAGCCAAATGAAGTACTATAAAACACATTTCTGTAAAATAATTGCATTCTGCAAAAGTCTATCAAGTAATAATTTGTTTAAGGTGGTTTTTGGTTGTACAGGGAAGCGGTCGGATTGTGCTGCCAGCTCAAATTATGCAACATGAACTATTGATAAAGTGAAATTTTGCTGATTCCTGCTTAAACATAATTCTGTTTGTGTTGCATGACTTGAATCCAAATTTAATTTTAGGCTAAAATGCCACTTGTTCCAATCAACATTTCAACATTTCCTCAATTGGATTGCAGTATGCATTGCTGCGCTATAGGATTGATTTAAAGAAACCCGTTAATTCAATAATGCATGCAGTTTCTCGGTTTGTTGTGAAAGAGCGTTGTTCTAATTGATCCAGAAGTGAAGGAAACAATAAAAAAACTCATATGATGAAAAGTTTCACCTTTCAAATCCGAGCAAATTTTAATAGTCACTCAAATTTGCAAATCAATGCCATTTTGCTAATCTAATTTCGTTGTCATACGATAAATATGAGTCCCCTCAAAGCCTGTATGACTAAGTACCTCGCAAAAACAAATAAGTTCTAAATAACCGTTCTGCATTTTAAAGCCTTTATATATTTGTAGGATTTGAATAACGAGACATTGAATCATCTTGATGCAGAGAACAGGAGACAGACACTCGAGGAGGAAATGGAGTTCTTAAAGAAAGTCCACGAACAGGTACGAAATCATGTAGTCTCTTGTTGCAATTCTATGTAAGTTTTATATCTAACAACAACCCACCTTCAACCTTCTATATCATTAGGTATGTGGTCACGTGTATATGGTAGCTCGGTAATTTGTGTTTGTAATATTAAATTTCCTATCGAAACTGGTAGATGGCGGAATATACCAAGGGATGAAAGATTGTGTACAGTATGTGGATCTGGTCTTGGGGACGAATATTATTATTTATTTGAATATAATAAAATATAGTTTTAGATATCAGAAGAGAATTTATTCCAAGTTATTATATTAGGTATCCTAATAGAGTAAACATATATGGTATATTAACATTTTTTAATGTCAAAGTATTGATAAAGTTATCAATGTCCATTCAAAAAATTCGAAAGTTGTTAAATTGATTTATCAACTGTATGTTCATGTAATGATTCATTGTTTTTGTCATCGTACATTAATGTGATTGATATTGTGTAATATTTATATGTATATTTATATGCATTTACTCCTGTTACGCAGTAATCTGCGGCTGAGTTTTCTTAATAAGAAACAGTACACACACACAAAAAAAAAAAAAAAAAAAAAAAAAAAAAAAAAAAAAAAAAAATCGTACCCATTCTTAGTTCAACTTAACAAAAAATGGTAACTATGGAAAATGGGCATGCTTGATTGACTATCGTGTTATCCTTCATCATCAAAATTTGATAATAACATGTGCTGACTGAATATAGAAAAGTAATCTTTGGTGAATTCCATCAAAAGTAACATATAATTTTTAATCGTTAAAAAGCGACATTGGTAATATGTATGTAATTATTGTTGATTTAAGGAAAGAAATTTTACAGTGCAATATCAGAAATATATACATGTACTTTGTTCACACTACGCAATTCGGTTCAGATAATTTTGATAATGATGCATTATAAAATTCATCTGGTTGGGAATTATTTTGTAGAACCGAGACAATATGATACATTTCCAATATGTAAAAGCTATAATAATTACCAAAAGACGTAAAAGTATACAGTTTGTTTATATCACAAGGGAACCATGACTGAATATTCTGTTACATTACTGTCGCTTTATTGTTATACACATCATAAAGCCGGGTCCGCGATAAATTAGAATCGATATTATCATTCTACCCACGTATTAAAACAATTGTCTGGCTTTTCTTGAGCCTTATTTGTTTTTGACTACTTCTGCAAATTTGATAATAGCAGTGGGAAAATACGATGTCTGTGTCGAAGGGGAAAGACAATGTATTGAATTATTCCATTTATCATAAGTAAAATACAATGTAGACGATTAAATTTTCTCTTCTCATTATTCGGCAACATTTGTTGTTGGCTGACAAAGCTGATGGAAACCAAGACACATCCAATGTGATTTAAGATATAGAATTCGAGATTAGCATTGATCCAGATCTAAAGAGAAACCAATGAGAGGTGTAATATATTCTGTATAGATCATATACAAACGTATCCAAACTTAAAAATGCATGCCAAACACCCAACGATCTAATGGAAGTTGTCAATCATTATAAGATGTGTGGTCTCTGCCTTTTTTAAACTGCATTAAATTGTATTTTAACAGAGTTATCTTTTTCTGGATAGTCCATTTACAGTGTGTTTTAATGAAATTGTTACTCAATTTAAAATAAAAGTTAATTTGGACTCTATTCTTTCCTCCTAATATAGTAAATAGTAGAATTACAATGTCAGAGTAGTGGAACCTTTATAGCCATGTTTCACTAACTGCCTGATTGTTACACAGACAGATACTTAGACTGTTGCCCTTCTTACCTTTAAACATTACAAAGGAATAAAGTACAGTTACCTGTTAACCTGTCTGGGAATCTTGACTTTAGCCAGACACATTAGTGGTCATATTTCCTGAAATAAGAAACAATCGATGATAATACTTTGACTAATTACTCCACAAAGGTTTCATATGTTACATTGATGGCATATAATATGGGAAGAGCTGACCATATAACACCAAGAGAATAATTAATTTGTAGCATTGAAGATGTTTAAATTTCTTGAAATGACAAAACAGGAGACGTTACATCATGTCGAATTATTCTGAATTCACTTTAACATATACTATTTGCTTTCAGCTTATCACAATATATCTCCTTGTTTTTACAGGAGCTTAAGGAGTTAGCTGCCCTTGCCTACAGAGATACGACAGAAGAGAACAGAGAATTCTGGAAGAGTGAATTATCACAGGCCATCAGAGATATTCAGAACGAGTATGACAACAAGGTTGATCAAATAAGAGGAGACATGGAGAGTTACTACAATCTCAAGGTAACAGAAATACCTACTTATCTCTTGCTGTGAAGCATAAAGTCCCTTAAAATACACAGCAGTAGACATTCTATTAACTCTTGCTATCAGGTCAGGATATTTTGAAGATATATTAATTTTGTATTTAATGTTATATGTTAAGTTACCAATTGGTATAGGTTGTACAAGTAAGAGTACTTTTAAAAAAACTTCAGTCAAGTAAAAGCATATTACAATGGCTAGGCAGAATATAGATCAATCAAAACAAGTCAAGATATTGAAGAAGATCAACAATTTAAATCCATAGAAAAGAAAATCCCAAATAATTAATTGAAGACTGAACACTACAAACATATTTTGTTCCAAGTTTACACCTATAGTCTGTACTGGTTCAATAGTCTTATCATATAACAAGCGAACATTTTTTGCTGTTTTGAATAGGTACAAGAATTCCGTACAGGTGCCACTAAACAAAACATGGAGGTTACTCATGTTAAGGAAGAAAACAAGAAACTTGTAAAGAGCATCTCTGATTTGAAGGGAAGACTTGCTGATTTGGAAGCTAGAGTGAGTAAAACGTTTTCTCAAACAAACAGGAAGAAGTGAGTTTTGATTATCAAAGAAAGAAAATCTGGATTCTCAAACTTTCCTCTGATGAGGTTGCATTATAAAACCCAAAATCGATTTTATTATGCAATCACAAAAAGTAACGAAGATCACTTAATAGACAGTCATGATCGATTAATTCAGCCAGTAATTGTTCAAATATTAACATTAGGGTTCACGGAAGTTTCCTCAGTTATCATTACAAATTCCGACTGATTTTAAGTATTTTAGTGTATGAATTTAAACAATTTATCCATTACCTGAAAATTTCCAAATACACGCTAATTTCCAAACCTTCCTAAGACTCAGAATGATTCTTCATAAGTAAATGTCAGAACTTGTAAACGTTTGGAAAGCCAGATAAACCGGAAATAGATTTAAGGATGATGGTCCGTACTGGTTCATGGAAATAAGCCAGGTATTGTAAATCACAGATTCCCCTGTTGTACCACATGTTAATTAGCTTAATTATTTATTATAAAGTCCCATTCTGACGGATAGCTGATCAATAATAGCTTACAAAAATTTTACTTTTTGATACCATAATATCAGTTTTTTCATCTATAGTTTTAAAATGTCATTCAATTTCTTTATTACAGAATGCACAATTAGAGGCGCAATACAACAGTTTACTAAGGGAATACGAGAGCATGCAGAGTGAACATACCATGGAAACTGTCAAACTTAAGGAAGAGATCACTAACCTAAGAGCAGAAATGGAAGCCATCTTGGTTGAGTTACAATCACTCATGGACGCCAAATTGTCATTGGAGCTTGAGATTGCTGCTTACAGGAAACTGTTGGAAAGTGAAGAAAGCAGGTCAGTATTTGAATGTAGATTGACAGATGTACCTTTTCGTTTACCTTTAAATCTGTTAGACATATCTGTATGGTTTGTGCCAAGTCCTGATAGCATTTTATTATAGCATATTTTAATGGAAGCCATCTTCATAAGCGAAATTGCGACAAGTTTCACGACTTGAACTTTAACATAAAATTTTGGATTAAGAAGATTCATTTCCTTACCTACTTTTTCATACAGAAAAGCCATGTAAAGTTCAAAGATATTGGAACATTTTAAATGAACTACTAATACATATCACCCCATAATATCACTATCCCATATACTTTATAAACTTGAGTTTATTTTCAGTGATTTATTTAGGTAATCTATTCCTGCACTGCCTAACAATTTCTAAAATACAGGCAATTTAATATAACATTTCATAAGTTATATAACCAGAGATTAAAACATGTGATTTCAGAGGCATTTAAAGATCAGAATAATTTTGATGATATCAAGAACTGTAAAAAAGTTAAAAAGTCAGTTGACATTTAAGAATCAATTTATACTATTGTTTGGAAGTGTTTTAATTTTAAATTAGAGTTATCTCCCTTACATCCTCTTTTTATAAGTATTACATTTCTTCATCACTATTGTTCTGTTACTTACTGTTAGTGTTCTTCAATGAAAACTGACGAATTTTGCTTTTTAGTATTTTATTTTTTATGAAATACATTTCATTTTCTGCTGCTCTGGATTTTCTTGCCAAAGAGTTGACCGATTGAGGCGTCTTGGAATTAACATTCGCAATATTAGAAGCCCTTTTAGGAGTCCTCCTGTTGAAACAAAAGCCGACTTTGAGTTCAATAGTGGTGTTATAGTTGACGACGAACAGACTGAACGGGATATTACACCCGATGATGATGCCAGTGGAGGAAATCACACACTTGCTAGTAATACATTAGATGCTAAATTGAAAGACTTGCAGTCTAAAACGTCCCAACACCACGATGCTATCGAAGACAAAAACGATCAAAGCCATGGGATAGAGAAGTCGCCAACAGTGCAGGTTTCCAGTATAGAAATTACAACTAAGGAATCAGATAGCGTTGGAGTCATATTAAGTACAGACAAGTCTGAATCGGTTACTAGCCCTGATCACGCCGACGCTAAACGGAAGCCATCCGAAATACAAGAAGGTATGGTAGAGGAAATTGTTAGCAAAATAGAATGCACTAAGACTGAGAGTCAGATTAAAAGTGAAGATGTTGTTGAACAAGAAGCCCGTGTAGTAACTCCAGAACCAACAGATAAGGTGACAATCGATGATGGATATGGAAAATCTGATGATAAAACTACCAATAATGCTGTTGTCGATATCTCGGACCGACAAGAAGTTACGGAAATAAATATTGGTGTCAAAGAAGGAGATAGGAGTGAATCGAAACCGTCTCCTATTGGTAGCCCAGACGAAACTTCGAACACAGACAACCAGGTGGACGAATTAAAATCGGTTGCTGACAAGGATAGTATTGTGGACTCAACTCCATTGAATGCAGATATTGAAACCAAAACAGAAGGGTCAGTTTTGGCCACTTCTCAAAATACTAATGATGGAATAGCGGCAGATGAAGACTCAACAGCATCAAAGGAAGTAACCAAAAATGAGGAAAAACAAACAACAGATACAGTACAAAAAACAAATGAAAACAAGGAATCAACACGAACCGAGGGAGAAGATGAATCTCATGTAATAAGCGATTCAGCCATATCTGATGATATCGGAAAAGATTGTCCAACACCTGATAGCCCTACAAGCCAAAAGCAGGAGCCTTCTAGAACCGAACAACAATCAAAAGATACAGACGATTTAAATAGTGAAGTATCACCCAGCCCTGGTAAAGACGAAATACAAGACTCCACACCTGAAAGCTTAAAACACGAGCCATCCATTGCAGAACAGCGGTCTGAAAGTTCATATGATTTAAAGGCTGAAACAGATGTTCAGTCAGATGGTTCAAAATTTTTGAATGGAAAGACACCCTCTCCCACAAAAGCCGAGTCTACGACGGAGTTATCAAATCCAAATGAATTGGACGAAAATCAGGATACACGTGTTGCGGAATCAGATCCATCAGAGAAAACAGGAGTAGATCAGGGTTCACAAGAAGAAGAACAGACACGTACTTCTTCAAGCCCAACCGAAAAAACGGTTACTAATGTTGACAGTAATAAGGATGATGTCAATGTTATCTTACCAAGCAGTGAATCAAAACATCAGATAAATGGACAGGATTCGCTATCTACAGATAAAACAAATATTGATGAAGATAATACAGAAAACAAAACATCGTCTGTGAGGATGGAGGATGACAATATAAATACAAAAGACATATCAACAGATGATCTACATCCAGAAGCATTACTCAAACAAATTAGTGAAAATGATTCCTCTACAGCTGCAAACAAATCACCAGAAAAGGAACATATCTTAAACAAAACTGAGCCTGAGCAAGAAACAGGCCATGAGAAACAAGAACAAGTAATTGAGTCAGATGAGCAAGTAACAAAACATGACAAACAAGAAATCGAGGAAGTTAAAGTCACCAATGGGTACACGGATGAACAAAGTGTTACAATAAACGGGGATGCAGCCGATATAAATGAAGATAATGTGGTTGATGAAGGTTATTTTATTGCTTTCTGTACTTATTGCACTGTTTTACCTGCCAAATTGTGATTTTTGACGTGATGTTGCATGGTTATTGTGAATTTTGTTGAGTCACGATCTCATTCAACTCATTTTCATTCATTTGTCCACTGAACAGGTCTCATATCATTGAACGAATACGGGGAGCAGGTTTCTATAGACGCTACAACGATGAAAATTTTCCTATAGATATGATTGATACTGTTGATGTTGATATTCCTAATGATTCCGTCCAACCGGAGACACGTGATCCGGACGAACCACCTGACTCTGATTCAAAACCGGAAGGTACTTTTCAATCACATGGTGAATGTTGTTTTCTATTCCTTTTAGTTATTTTTATTTTCCTTTCTTCTGAACAGAGTTGGCATGAGAAATGTGATTGAACAATCCATGAACACACAAAGCCGAGGAGCAGCACAATTATCCGAAATGATCACAGAATACGAAACTAAGGGCGGTTCGTAAATTAGTAAATTTGATCGTGGAGTGAGGCTACTAACAAAATTTGTAAATCATATAGTCACTTACTAAAGTCTGTAGTTACACCCTTGCCGTCTTGAAAAATGTATATTTATATAGCTCATTTAAATCATGTTTTCAATCAGTAACAATGAAGTATTAAATAGTTTTGCTGTCTCAAAATTTCAGTGGGATAGGGACTCTTGGTAGAGGTACTACAAGTAGTAGTGTATCGGAGGTATCAGAAGGTATCGATTGGCACATAACACTCGTTTCCTAACGTAACATATGTAGTTCCCGATTTTCTCGACTTAATCTTTAATTTAATCGTGCGTTCGACTTGTATGAAGTAAATCGTAACAAATATGCTTCACTTTTTTCTATATATTTGTAACTAACATCTAACCTTGAACTGTCGATTTATATCACGTTCCAGTATAGTCGTATTTATCCCATAATTTAAAGTATATCGCCTCTTGATTAATAACGATACCTATTATCTCTAATAAGACATTATATGAAAATTTTAATTGGAGACGTTGACGAGGCTTATTAAAACAACTCTTATTTGCATCTTCACATTTCATTAGCAAATCATTAGCATTATCTTTCTCCTTAGTTTTAGCTTTTGCTTCGTAGAGCTTCCTGTATATAAATGCAATGTATTTGGTTCCAATTTATCAATGTAAACAGAATATGATATTACATTTATTTACTAGAGAACACTTTATTTTTGTTTTAATTATGGGATTATTTAATTTGAAATTAGGAATGTTTATCATTGTATGTATATGTGAAAATCTAAACATTCACAGTGTGTTGGTTTGAGTTGCAAGGTAGATGTATGCATGAATATCTAATCCAGAATGTTTACTAATATCAATTATATATCTGTTCATATCATATAGTTCCGATGAATTTGCAGATGAGCAAAAGTATTCGAAATATAATGTTAAATTAAAGTAAGGGTTTAAACAGGGTTAACACAACATGGAGATACTAGGATAGAAACTGTTTTTAATAGAAACGGAATGATGATGTATTTTTAGATCTCTATGTCTGCAGTTATTCTATATAATGTATATATAGACTTTTTTGCGACACAACTTAAGTGAGATAGAATCAAGTTTGAAATTATTTGTTTATCTTATACTTATTCATTATTTTTAAATAACTAACGAAGATGACCAAAATATTCTGTGTGTAAGCTGTCTTGAACTGATAATAATGTTTTTTTTTTTAAATAACATTATACTACTTATGATCTCAAATAAAACTGTCTCAATTTTTTCTAACTCGATATCATTATTTCCTTTTTTTAATTAAAATACCTCAATTTTACTCTTCCTCTATTGTTCTATAGATTCTCATTCATCAATGAAGATGATGAGAGGAGAGGTCTCAGCTAAAACAACCTACCAGAAAACATCTACTGGTCCAGTATCCATCGCCGAAGTTAACCCAGAAGGAAAATTTATTACACTCGAAAACACAAGTTCTCAGAGAAGGGTAAGGACTAATCTTATATGGAACCTTTAACAGGGTATGCAAGTCTCGTCATATGACTCCGTGGTTTCAGAAGAATTGGTCATGGGCTACCATTCAAGTGAATGGAAAATTGTCATTTACAGATCGTTGAGTTGAGTGTTAAAAACTAAACAACTTCTTGTTATCTTTTTGTGCAATAATACCGGTAGCAAATGACATGTATATACTTTTATATGATAAAGGTGTTAAGAAAAAGCATAAAATAGAAGATTTTGCGTAGTAGTACAGCGCTACGAGATCCCGGAAGTAAACAATAAAATTCAGATCGGTCGTCAGTTTTCGATGCGTTATACATCGGAAATTAGGCAAATGAAACTAGAACGAGACTTACATACCTTATAGGTATCATTGTACTCAGATTAAATTAGTTGAACTGTATTAAGACAAATTTATGGATAGAAAATTTCATTTTTCATGTTTCATTGGCATTTTCTATGAAGCTCCAATCGCTTTACGTCAAAAAGTGCGACCGGTTTTCGCTTTTATACACCCATGAAACATTCAATTCTCATATTTTACATTTTGTCTTATGTTTCTTTTATTTCATTTCTATACTAGTTTAGATATACATAGAAAATAGGCAATATACAGTGATCAGTAAAAGTACTCAACTTACTTGTGGGCGTGGCCCGATTAAATATTTGGAAAATGTGTTTCGTTGACTCATAAAACATGACGTGTAAAGCCTATCATCCAATGAGATAGCGCATTTTATTAATATGCACAATGAATGTAATTATAAAAATGTAATATTATAAACAGTATGGCTTTGGTCTTGTCTACAAATGGTTGTAAATGCAAGAGCTTATCATTATCATAATTTGAGCATTTTTGAAAATTTGATTAAAGCTGATTTCTAGGTAGTAATAGTTTAGTAAAATGGTCTCAAACGCTGAATGTAAGATGTTTTTGATCAGATTTATGAATTTTTTTTCAGAAATAATAGTATGCATTTATGTAACTTTTACAAAACCTTCAAACATTTCTGGAATTTTTAAAATGGTTTTTGTGTTGTGTAGAACTGAAGTGGCTACACATCTGTTGACTCAAAATATTTTTACAGGAGTTGTAACTGGCAACTATACACAAAATATATGAAAAGTCAACACCCATATGGCCATGCTTAAAAATAGTGAAACACTGCACAGAATTAGGTGTTTTCCTGCCTTTTTAACAGATTTTTCCCAATCTCAGCCAAGTTTGAATAACGTGTTCAAATTATTACCACAAACCAATCAAATCAACTATAAAACACATTAAAGAGCTGGAGAAACAACATAAAATTTTCTTCATGTAGACTCTCTTTTTGAGGCCAAATTTGCCCTTACCGAATCAACTTCTTTGGATGAAAAATAATATTACTCGGATAATTACTGCTCATTCATATATATTTCAAGAATTTTATTGTCCGTTGACTTACATTATGTTGATTTCAAACTCAGGAAGTGAATTTAGATGGATGGAAAATCAGACGGGAACTTGATGGCCAGAGAGAGGTAGTCTACACGTTCAGGAACTTTACTTTGAAACCACACAAGTCTGTAAAGGTACGGAGTCGGAACTGCTGTGTTATTTATGTTATTTACTTACTTACTTGAGGGTTTTTAAATTTTTTTTCATTAAGTGACAAATGCATATTACTTTCAAAATGCAAAATTTGCTGTCTAGCATGTCACAGATTTTTTAAAAATAAATTACAAGTTACACATTAACATTGATCTAATTAGTTTGGGTTGTCATAATTCATAATGAAAATATTTATATTTTTCATTACTATTACACTTTAAAGTTTAAAAAAAAAACAAGCACAATTGTAAAATTTAAATTCATTTGTTCACTTAAAAGGTATCAAAAGCATGTATTTGTGAGATTTCATTTGAAATCAAATAAAACGAAGCATATTAATTTGGAATAGGCTGTGTATGACATGCATGTTGTCATGTAGAGAGAGTAGGGCATTGAAATTACCATATCAATATTCTTCATTAGATCTTTGCGCGTGGAAGTGCCCAAGAAGCTGGTATAAATGATCTGGTGTTCCGTGATGAAGAGACCTGGGGAGTAGGATCACAAGTTTCTACATGCCTAGTCAACGAAAAGGGAGAGGTGAATATATAATTGGCCAATGCTTTGAACATTTAAAGTTAAAATAATTGCTTTACATTTTAATGACATTACAGCGAATGTACTAAACTTCAAATTAATTAAACTTTGAAGACTGCAGCTATTATTTAAGGTAATTATCGATGTTTGGAGGTAATTATCGATGTTTGGAACAGCTGTTACAAATTTCAAGATCGATACATACTTACGTACTTACATTTTAAAATATATATTCTTTGATAGTACATATTATTATAATAAGGAGCATGGGTTTTTATGTAAATTGAATGCAATATTATAATTAGATTTTTCGTGTATCATTCTTTATTTGTATCTTGACTTGTACTTATTTTTTGCTTGTAGGAAAAAGCAACTCACAGACAAAGAACAGCATACAACTAAACAAAACAGTGCTAAAATAGAAGAAGCATTGTTGGGACAATAAACTAGCTTAAAATGTATTGCTTTTTAATGATGATTAAACTGTGCTAATTTTTAGGGATATTTTACAATTTTGTAAATTGGTATAGTCAGTCAGTCAGTAGTAAATGTAGCAGATTGGACTGTAGCTTATCTTCAAGGTGTTGTAGATGCTTATTTTAAATCGAGATCAAAGAGATTGTGATAAAGAAAGGTTGTTAGAAGTGTACCATGTATGTTTGATATTTTAGAGGTTTTTACATTTATACATTGCCTTTTATTTTTGTTAATATATTTTTATGCAATATTTTGTCTTTCCGTCAATGTTTTTCTCAATATTATTTTGCTTTAAACTTGCTTAAAGAAGATTTTTTTCTTCAAATGTCAATGTTGACGAACCATAGTAATGTCATGTATGTATTGAGAAAAATGGTAATATTGAATGTGAATTATTGGGAGTTGTGGGTATGAATATGGTGGACGGATAAAGACTCACAATTAATTGTCAATATTAAGCTGTCACCACTTGTCTTGCCTTTAAAATTAAAATATCACTAATAAAATTGTTATATACTATTCATGGCCTATGGAAAGATGGTACTGTCAAACATGAACAATCAAACGATTCCATACTTTGACACCCGAATATTTACGAAGAGCTACAAAAAGAACCACAATTCAAGCGGAAATATAAAAGAATACATTTCAAGGATAAAGACCAGATAAGAAACAGACAATAACGGACATTAAATAACAACGCGTACTAAGAAACAAAATTAAATAAGGAAGCAAGACAATTACAAAGGAAAAAAAGGACAATTAACAGACACGTGAATACCAAATACAAACCAACTGCTAAAATAAAAACAACTTATAAGTAATGTTGTTACTGTAAATTTTAAAAAAATCAATTTGAAGGAATAATGACTTAATAAAACGAGTTCATAATGATAACTGTAAAATCTTTATCAAGTTTTTATTATTTATTATGACTGTACCGAGTGGTGAGCACAAGAGATTTTCTATTAATTTTTAAACGAGTGTAAGTGCACTTTTTTCTTCTGTATGGTAGGCATATTTGTATTTTGATAAGGAATAAATTTAAGAAAAAAACATTAAGTTAACTTGGGTCAACAGTCACACTCAAATTGATTGGACGCCATAAATACTTGGACAAAAGTCACACTACAAAATTTATGGACGTCATACATACTTTAGGGACCAAAAATGAATGATTGTCATAACTTCGCTAACCTCGTTTACCCCATTCACGTGAGAATGCGTCCGTCACTATATGGCAAAACAGCCTACTACACTGGCTTATTATCATATGTTGCCCATTTGGCTGTGTACTGGATTAAAACTGAGATGGGTATTTTGTGTAGTTCAAAACTTTAAAATGAACACAACACATTTATTTGCCTATCAACGGCCATAAGTTTGTAGAAAAATAATTCACTTCCGATCACCTAATTATAATAGCTTGCAGGTGACTGAAGAGGCGAATCATAGAAAATTAATGAATATGGTGAAACGCAACAGTTGCACCATCAATGAAAGATGTTTTTTTTCTTAAATAATGCATTTGCGGATTTTAGGTATACATTTTCATAATGTTATTCAGCTATTTGGTCTTTTAAAGAAAAATAAAATCAAAACGTCATCCGAAACTCAACCACATTAATAATGTGACATATTGCATAAGATAGGCACAAAATGTTGTCCACTTCAATGGCTTGAAAGCAGTGTTTGGGTTTTTGCGTAGAAAAGTTGTGTATCTCCTGTCAAAGATGACATAACATAATTCTCCTTTGAGAACTTGTTATTGGAAGTAGCATTCGTTCGGTGACTTCGTTAGTATTTTTTTTCAGTTGATAGGCAGAATAGTTGGACAGGCACGCCCATATTACTTGCTTGTTTGCAAATCATAGTAAAAAATTACCCCGAATTGAAATGAAATTTTGAGTTTAAAGGGTTGTAACTTTTCAATTGACAAGAGACTTTTTCTAAAAATAAATGCGGTTGATAGTTCTGTACAAGTTGGGCTTTAGAGTCTTTCAATAAGCGAGCGATAGTTTGTAGTTTAGAAGATGAAATCTATCAAGAGATAAATACTTCTATTGAATTACATTGTCCTTCTGATATTTTATATATTTCTCTATCTCGTTCTCTTTTCTCTTTCAATAAAATTTAATATAGCTGCTTTTGAGTTTTAAAATTAAATTTCATCTAACGTTTATTAAACCTTTGCAAAGTTTACTTGCTATATCTTTGTCTTATACATCTTTGTTTTTATGTAAAAAAAGATGGTACACCTAGAAACAAATATATAGATCTTGGAAGAGATCCCTCATACTTTGTAAAAAATAATTTCAAATCATCTTCTTAATATACAGAAGAAGATGTTATCAAAATACTGGAATTTTTTATCGGCAACAAATTTGTCTAGTGTGGTGGGCGCATTTTCAACAAACGGTTGGCATTCCAATGGAAACAAATTGTGCTCCTCTACTTGCTGACCTATTCCTTCACTATTATGAGGCTGACTTCATAGCTGATCTGATCCGAAAGAAAGAATATCGTTTAGCTAGATCATTTAATAATCTCAGTTCCCGCTATATAGGTGATGTGTTATCGTTAAACAATCCTAGTTTCGGGATTTGATACATTGCATCAACCCAAAAGAACTTCAGATACAGACACTGTAGAGTCAGCCGCATATCTTGACCTACACTTAGAGATCGGTGGTAAAGGAAAACGATTGACCAAACTTTACGACAAACGCGATGACTTTTCATTCAAAATTGTCAATTTTCCTTTCATGTGTGGCAACATCCATTCACCACATGCGTTTTCATATCACAACCCATACGTTATGCCGGAGCTTGCCGTAACTGCGTAGACTTTTAGCATCGCGGTAGACTTCTTACAATTAGGCTTCTGGAGTAGGGTTATGTTGCTACAAGATTGAAGTCATCCCTACAGAAGTTTTATAGTCGTTTTATAGTCGTGAACTCGTGGGTCGTTACAGTGTATCCAACTGCCCCATGAAAACTGATTTGTTCAACGTGTCATAGTTTTCCTTTCCTCTTTCGTCTACCCTTGACTTGACTTTTATGAGCAACTCGGCGGATATAACTAAAAAAGCTAAGGACGCCTCCCCTTCCGGTGCACCTGGTCTATGCTCCCAGTTTTTAGTGGAGTCCGAGGAAGGAACTGACAGTAGAAACGCCAAGAAAACGGACACAAATTAATAGAAAAAAATAGGTAAGAATCTTTTAGTATTTATATTTCTCAAAGAGGCTCTCTTCAAAGAATAATCAAGGGAACCAAGGTTATAGCGGTAATCAAAAGAATGTAATCCAGGGACAAAGACCAGACATGGAAAACAGACATACACAACAAAGAACATAAAGTAACTAAAATTATACATACAAGTAACAAAAGTAAATGAGCAACTCGGACTCCACTAAAAACTGGGAGCAAGGATCAAATTTGTAAACAGTAAACGTTCAGTTGCAGAATCACAAATTACATCACTTACATGAGGAGGAAGGCGATACGTCAATATTTTTCCAGCTTCCTACATAATATCAAACTACTTATTAACCCAACTTCATATGAAAAAGATGATTACGAACTGTCTCTTAGTTTGTGAATGTATTAAAATTTACTAATGGAACATACTAACTTCCATTACACCCCCTTACCCTATCAGTACACATGGTCCATCCACCCAGTTTTTAGTGGAATCCGGATTGCTCATTTACTCAAGTTTTTTGTACGAGTTATTTTGTATATTTTGTGTTTTTTCTTGTGTGTGTCTTTTTCCCTTTCTAGTCATTATCTTGAGAATATATTCTTCCGATCACCACTCGAATCTTTGTTACCTTGCTTACTCTTAGGAAGTTGAAAAAATAGTATTTTACTTACTCTGTATAATCTTAAGCTCCTAAATCTATCTGCATATTTCAAAGTAGCATTGACCACTTAAATTATATCAGAATTATATGACCGACACTGGTTATCAAATAAATATGCGACAGAGAAGTATTTTTTTCACATGCAATAAAATTAATCGACCACAACCATAACATGTTTCAAATCCACTTTTTCGGATAAAAGCAGGAGCTTGTAACCAGTCCTTCTCCTGGCTTTATAATTCATGCCACGGAATGTAATCTACATAATAATAAAAAAGACAAGCAAATACGAAACTACACAGTGTAGTGTTTGGACATCATGACCCCCTAGTCAAAGAAGGACGTGTGGCAATCCGTGAAAGTATGAGGTATAATTTTATCAATTTTGTATGTAATAAAACTGATCTTTTGAATTTTTAAAGTTTGAATTTTTACCCTATGTCAACTGAACCATGGTTCAGTGGTTTTTAATATTTATCCGGTTTAACTTTAAAAATAATTCAGAATCCAATGCAGACGGTAAGAACTTCTCTTGACTTTATTTATAATATGTTATATCCTTTACACTTCATAATCCTAAGCTCCTGTATCACCATGCATATTTCAAAGTAGTATTGACCACTTAAATTATATCAGAATTATATGACCGTCACTAGTTATCAAATAAATATGCGACAAAGAAGTATTTTTGTTTTGTTTTGTTTTGTTTTCACTTGCAATAAAATCAATCGACCACAGCCATAACATGTTTCAAATCCACTCTTCCGAATCAAAACAGGACCAGTCCTTTCCGGGCTTTATAATTCATGTCATGGAATGTAATCTATATCATAATAAAAAAAGACAAGTAAATACAAAACTAATCTGTTTTGTTTAATTCGTACATAAAATTAACTCAAAAACTAGAGCACTTTATAAATATCCACTACCTTAATTTTAGCATGACCGCGGGCTTTAATTAAGTGCTGGAATCTGTCAGAATCAAGCAAAATTTTAAAAAATGGGATCGTGCTCGAAAAAAAAAAACAAACGAATTTGATTATGTTGGCGCATAATTTATGGTCTATTGAAGACGAATATACAGTTCGTTCGTCCAACAATTTTCAGCAGATTGCAATAGAATGATAGGGCAAAATTGAATTATCTCCCTTAGTTGATGAAACTGCAATATATTTACGATAAACGCCTGGATTGAACGAGTGAGTGTGCGGAACTTGTTCTGCACACACACGAGTTAAATCTAAATGCGTTCTTGACACGAGTGATTATATTTTGGTTATTCACGATAAAGAATTAATTATCCTGTTTATTATATAGATTTTCTCTCTTATTTGTTGCTATTTTACATAAAATTCAAATTTTGTGGACGGCGGATTGATTTCCATGGTGTGATGTGTTGTGACGTTTTGGTGGGAGAAAGTCTGAGAGTGAAATTGCCCAATTTATTTCACAGTGCGGATCGTCGAAATTTTTACACAGGGAACATTCGATAAATCACTGCTATCTTTATAATAATAAGTTATATATATACTTCATTCAAAAGTATAGAACAAACAGTGACAGTGATGTACTTGAGAGAAATACAGATTTACCCGAAGGGTGAATCTGTGGAAATATTATTAACGTAATGGTGTATCCATCTGCACAATTAGAATCGATTGGTTCACTGTGTAATAGGTTTCCTTTTCATTTTCGTTACAAATGACATTGTATGAAGAATTCGACAGGTGTTGCTTGAAAAGACGTTTAGCCTACCAGTGCACCTAGTCAATGCTCCTAGCTTTTGATGGAGACCGAGTTACTCATTTATCTTTTTTTCTTTGTAGATGTCATTTTGGTAATTTCGTGTTCTTTGTTGTGTGTGTCTGTTTTCCCTGTCTGGCTGGTCTTTATCCTTGAATTATATTTCTGCTCGAATCTTGGTGTCCTTGATTTCTTTTCGATACTATGGAGGTGGTCTCTTTTTCCATCAAAACGAATGACAATATTGAAAGGTTTCTACAATAAACTACCATTTGAGGGTGCACCTAAAATACAGCTACTGATAACATCAATATAAAACTTTAAGAAAACCAAGGCAACCATGTTAAGAACATTAATCAACAGAACAACGATCAAACAAAGAAAATAAACTAACACAACAATTAACATGAATAAATAAAATCTATACATACATTTGCGATCACTTCTAACCTCTCTTCTATCCTGTCAGGATTCGCTGTCGTAGAACAGTTCTAAACTGTCAGAAAATGTTCTGACCCGCGACACACCTTGTCAGGGTCTGTCAGGGCTTTGGATAAGCTCTGTCATAATCTGTCATGGGTCCTGACACCCTCCTGCCAGGAACTATTTTAAGTAGAACAGATACGTGGATTAGAAGAGTTCCTGACAGATTCCGATAGTCATTAGCTCGAGAATACTTCTCTGACTTAATTACATACACTACATGTGCATGATTCCGAAAAAAAAGGCGTAGCACCCGAATCCTGATTCGAACGACGGGAAGGAAGCTGTGTTATGTTTAAACTTTTTTTTTTCATTTTTTACCCGACTTTAATGTATGGCATGTAGTACCAACAAAAAATATTGCCTGTCATACCTGCTACGCACCTGACTTTAAAGAATTTGGACTGAATTCTTTTGGTTGCAGATAAAGAGTACCTATAGTACCTATATATATTGACAATTTCAAAGAGTAATTAAGGGAACCAGGGTTAAAGCGGTAATCAAAAGAATGTAATTCAGGGACAAAGACCGGACATGGAAAACAGACATACACAACAAAGAACATAAAGTAACTAAAATCATACATACAAAGTAACAAAAGTAAATGAGCAACTCGGATTCCACTAACAATTGGGAGCATGGACCAGATGCACCGGTAGGGTACAGTTTATCCAGAAATTTTGGACCTTTATGGAACTTTAAATTGTTCACACTCATAAACTTTGAAAGAATATGACATTTTGGAAGAATTTTGACAGATGTATATATACGTTTTTGAATAATTTTGACTGAAATATATAAGTCGCAGTCACCCACATTGTAGTTATATAACAACAAAAATAGCATTTGAGTCAATAATTTTAGACTCTCGTGGAAATCAAAAGTGCTCGCACTCATACATTTTGCAAGAGTAAAATATTTTTAAAGAATTTTGACTCAAGTAAGTGTGTCACAGCCACCCATATGGTAGTTATATAGAAAAATTAAGCATTTCAGTCATTGATTTTAGACTCTCATGGAAATTAAAAGTGTGCGCACTCATACAATTTGCAAGAATATGACATTTTTAAAGAACTTTGACTCAAATTAATATGTCGCAGCCCTATATGTTAGTTATGTTGAAATAATTAGCATTTTAGTCAAAAATTTTATACCCTCAACCAAGTTAAAAGTGTGCGCACTCAAACATTTTGCAGGAATGTGACATTTTTTTTAAGAATTACGACTCGAAATAATGTGTCGCAACCACTATATGATAGTTTTATTGAAAAAATTAAGAATTTTAGTAATTAATTTTAGACCTTCGTGGAAATTAAAAGTGCTCACACTCATACATTTTGCAAGAATATGACATTTTCATTTTTTTACTAATGTGTCGCAGCCACTACATGATATTCATATTGAAAAATTTAGCATTAATTTTAGACCCTCATTGAAATGAGAAGTGCTCGTACTTATACATTTTGCAAGAATATGGCATTTTTAAAGAATTTTGACTCAAATTAATGTGTCACACCCACTATATGATATTTAGATTGCAAAATTTAGCATTTAGTCTTTAATTGTAGATCCTCATAGAAATCAAAAGAGTGGGCACTCATACATATGCTGGAATATGAAATTTTTGAAGAATTTTAACAGAAATATATGTGTCCCAGTCACCCACATGATAGTTAAATTGAAAAAAAAGCATTTTAACCAATAGTTTTAGACCTTTATGGAAAAAAACTGCTCGCACTCAAACATTTTGCAGAATTTTTAGAATTTTTGCTTAAATACAGGTGTCACAATCACTAATATGAAATCAACATTTTTAATTTCTACATTTTCTACATATAAGATCATGCAGGTAAATTGGAAGTGTTCTAATCCATAATCGTTGCTAAAAGCGGCATTTTGAAGAGTTTTGACCGGAATATTTAGCAATTTTAAGATTTTTTAGAATGATTATGTTATTAGAAGTAGCTTTCACTCAAAAAGTACATTGTCAATCGTGAACTTCGGGGAGAATTACCAAACATCTGAAAGTTATCAGTTACCACTTTTACTCTTATAACAAAAACATAGACCTTTAAATTTATAATTAAATAACTAAATTTAATTAATATCACGGTGTATGACAGAATGTAAAAAAATGTACATGTAAACAATGATAATTTCTGAACGAGTGGCTGGACCGTGATCCACGTGCTGTGATCGACGAAAATTGGAACAGGAACAACGATCGAGTGATTGTGGGATGATGATCATGATGAGCTTTATATATATAATTGAAAATTCAATGTAAATGTTGAAATCAATATTTTTTTCTGATCGGATTTGCTTTTTTACATTAGTCACACGGTTTCATTTATTAATCGCGGACTTCCTGTTCTAAATTACGTGACACAGAAAGAAAGATTTTATGTCAGGAACTGTCCAGGGGTATGACAGTTTAGAACAGCTTTTCGTATTGTCTTTGTCACGACCCAAGGCAGTTTCTTCAGGATCTGTCAGGGAATAGGACAAAATGTGTCCTGAACCAGGACAGCCTCTGTCAGACCAGGACAGCCTCTGTCAGACCCTGTCAGGATCTGTCAGGATTTCTGTTCTATCTGAGGTTAGAAGTGATTGCAACTGTAGTGGAAACTGATATAAAAAGTCTGACATCAGTTTAAATTGTTACCTGTCGTTGAACTATTGTATTATTATCAATGTTCTGTATGTTGCCTACATAGAAAAAGAACATACTCATATTTTGCTATATATTACAGACAGATGAGTAATGGGTTCAGAAGTAAGGTCTGGTGCTATCAATTAAAAGTGTTTAAATAAAAAATAACAAGTGACCGAAAATAACTCGGCAGGTGTATCTAGAAAAGCAGAGGACGCTTACCCTACCGGTGCACCTGGTCCATGCTCCCAGTTTCTAGTTTAGTCCGAGTTGCTCATTCATGCTTTTTGCTTTGTATGTATGATTTTAGTTATTTTATGTTCTTTGTTGTGTATGTCTGTTTTCCATGTCTGGTCTTCGTCCCTGGATTACATTCTTTTTATTACCGCTATAACCTTGGTTCCCTTGATTATTCTTTAAACAAATAAAAATTTAATGATAATGAATTAAGCATGTACAATTGGAAATATAAGAAAGTTACTGATACAAGTGTCCAGATAACCCGAGAATACTTCCGGCTGGGGTGTATAGCATCAAAGCTCCAATTACTGGCTCACCTTGTTGATGCAATAGACTGTTGCCTAGTTACTCAAACTATACGATTTTATTTTCTTTGTTATATCACCGTGTCTCAAATATTTGAAAATTGAGTATTCACTGACGGTATCAACATACAAAACATCTATATGATATTGTTTTTGTTTTAATACTTTTATGTAAGATAATAAATAATTCTAGAATTAAACTCCAATTCTTTTTTTTATTAGTGTTTTTTTAGACTTGATTTCATTTTGAAATTAGGGAAAATGTTATCTTCGTTATCTGAAAATACGTTAAATGATACTGAACAGATACCAGATGTTCACAAAAAATATAAAAGGCACAACAATGTATAGTTTAGTAGCCTTTGCCTAGAAGTGTTATTCCCTATTATAAATTAATGCCAAAATGTTTAAATATTGAAGACAAAGAATTTCGAATATCACGACAAGTTACCAGCGCAATTTAAATTGAATAATTACATTCATCATAAACGTTACAAGAGTTTCGAAGAATCGAGCAGAAATCGAGAATTGAAGTTACCGTTCGTAAAGGAGTTGTTGAGTTAAGGATATTCTTCATTATCAGGTATGACCTTTAATGGCAAAATTGAAACAAAATGTTTTCATATTCTTTTTAATCAGACGGAATATTAAATTATGTTTAGAACCGATATGGAAGTATATTTTTTTGCCAATGAAATTGCATGAAAACAAATGTTTTTCTTTCCAAAATTACATGAAAACCATATTTGTTTGTGCATGAAGACCTCTGGAAGATACGCAATTACAATTTAAATTTCATTTATTTGTTTTTCTTTTATTCATAAATTAACCATAACAATAATTATGGTGGTTCTAAACATATGAAAACACTTTATTTCTGAAGTAATGATGAACATAAGTTGTAATATTACCTGTATAGTCTCCCTAAGCAAGTTCTTTGTATCCAGTAGATAGTCTGTTGTTGATATTTTCTAAAGAAAAGGGCAAAATTATTTTGACGGGAATAAACTCTGATATGAAATGTTACAAATATCTTTAAAATAAAAGAGAAGAAAAAAAAGTTTATTATCAAGTATGATATAACGGTAAATCAATGCAGGCATTCATTTGGCTTCAAAACAAATAATTTGGAAAACTATTATTGTTCGGAAATAAATATCAAAGAAATCTTACATGTTCCAAACAAACAAGAAGAGAATGTTTGTTTATTGTGACTGAATCAGACATAAGGTGACGGGAATAAAAACGGTGAATATGTTAAATATGTCAAACAAACAACATCCCCACCATGATGAAAAGTAAAAGGAAACTCAAGGCCACCATAAGTTTATACAAATAAAACGTAAAAAATGTTAATAATATCTACCCTACAAATATAAAAATAATATATGTTGTGAAGTGGCTTAGATTAAACATAAAGAATAAAGAAGAGATCTATTTGTATTTTATTTGGTTGTAATTCCTTTTTACTTTTTTAACGTGGCTATTTTTCACTTTTTCATTATTCTTATTCATGATTAATGTAAGCCACTTCACAGCATGTTTAATTTCACCCACAATTTGGTATGTTGTAACCAAAACAATAAAAAAAAACGAACCAAAAAAAAAAAGCCCATCATGTTATACTTAATGATAACAATTAGAATTTAGAAATTCAAATGTTTTACAACTGCTAAATTCAAAATTATTTATCATACATTACCATTATACTAGTATTATACGTTCGATATCTTTTCCACCACCTGTCCCTATAGGGGCTCACTATCTTTACTAGTCTAATTAAATGTTTTGCTTTTTGTTCATCAGACATGGTGACGTTATTAAGATGCTGGAAGCTAATACTACAAACTGCTTCTGTGATCTTGATTTTTGTTATTAATTTTGTACTATTACTGTTGATTTATTCGGTGCTGAATTTCAACAAGGTCATACATCTATCGCATGCACCAGAGAACTTGACAGTCAGCACAAAAACGGAAACAACCGTCAATGGTATACCTCTGATTATACATCAAATATTTATGCACACGTATCTTGATAGCATCCCTTCCAGAAGGAAAAGGGCACAAAAGTCTTGGACAGACCAGTCGGTTAAATATGGGGAAATGCGACATTACAACGAATTTGTATACATTCTTTGGACAGATGATCAGATAGACGTTTTTGTACGTGAACAATATCCCTGGTTTTATAAAGCATTCCAAAGCTACAGTATGCCTGTCTGTAAGACTGACGCATTAAAATATTTGTTGCTTTATCATTTTGGTGGAATATACTCAGATTTAGACGTAGGAAGTAATGCTAAACAAATAAGATACATCCTGTCAAGTATTCAGAATAAAGGAATAGCCCTCATGGGAACAACGCCCTACGGTTTTGCAACTGATCTAATTATTGCAGCCAAAGGTCATCCGTTTCTGAAATACGTTATTACAGGTTTAATACCAGCACAGATTGATTACCCTTTCTCATATATAACCGCCATGGTATCAACGGGTCCCATTTATCTAACAGGAAAATACGCTTTGTATAAAAATAAGGAAGAAATATGGGCTTTAAGACCGACGCTTTATGCTAAATATTTTCAACAATATGGAGGAAGTTCTAAGCACAACTGAGACGGTAGAATAATATGAAGGTTTATAGAGATTGGAAAATGTATGTTTACCACTTCTCTGTCTAAAAATAAGGCTAAATATGTGTATAAGGTGTGGCACATGTAGAAAACAACGCAGAGATCTTATTGCATTATCCAAGTTTTAACACTTAATAATCGCAGGAAATAAGTAAACCATCATTTTTTGTAATTTTTGCATTTTAAAAAAACGATAGATCAAATTTAGTTGTTTAGTTGAAATGCACTGCGGAAAAATGATGTGAAAAAATTCTCCACTTTTCCCCTTTATAAGCAGTCAACAGATATTTACTTCACAGTTTTTTTTAAGATAAATCTAAATAGTTTTTCCATTGTTTTCTATATGTGTTGAGTACATTTGATGCAAAACATACCAAATTGAGAAAAATGATGTGACATTCATTGCCTGATTCTTACACAAATTTGTACTTAATAATTTGATTAAAACTAAACAGATAGACTGCACAATTTTGAAACAGGAAAATGTAGGGATTTGATGAGAAAAAGGAGCAACAATACATCGGGTACAAATGAAGGGTAATCCACCAATAAAACGATGCCGGAGCACCAACAGGACAACAGACAACGATCAAATCGAACAACATAAACAGACTCATGTGCTCTTGACAGTCACGTGACTGATTGAATAGTAGGAATTACCCACCATGGTATCGTCATTGGCACACGTCTTAAAGTTTCTTTTAAAAAAATCAGTTTTTGTTGGGGATCTTTATGTGTTGTGTGATATTTGAAGAAAACAATTTTGAGGTATTTAGAGGGGGTTTACTGTGTGGCATCCAAAAACATGACATACAGGGTGTACTCCCAACCTACAGAGGTCAATTTCACAATTAGTTCTTGGTATGTTTATTTCAAATAATAAGTAGTGTACAGAGAACGACATCTTAAGAATAGTTTGATTATAAGCGATCAAGGACAAGGTTTATTTTCATTAAAGTATCAATTTACTCAAAACCTACCGACATACAAACTGTCACTTTTTCAGTCGATATATTGCATTGTCCCTTTTTATAAAGTTCATGAAAACAGAACATGTATCAAAATCTTGGAGTTTTATTACCCTAACATTTGTCATCGAAACCTATCTTAACCGAGCACCTTTAATTAATTTTATAATAGAAGTACTTTTAAACTTTTCATATTCTCATGGAAGTTTTGTAGGAGGAAAAAATCGCGTTCCTTGTCTAGATAACAGGCCAGCACTTCATCTAAAGATAGAACTTTGTTTTCAGTTTACTTCTAATCAATAGTCCCTATTTCTGAAAAACAATCGATTGACATTTATAAAATACTATCCTCTTTGGTTTAAATATTACTTCTCTATGGGTGAGTGCTTTAAACGTAGATAATATAGAGTGACATTGTCCTTACATACTATTCTCGATCAGGTAACAGAAAAATCGTTTAAAATACCCAAACTGGTACATACCTTTAGGCTGACTGGACGTCTCGCTTCTATCACTACTTCCTACTTAAATGTAAGCAATGGATATTACACAGCAAAAAAGTTGAACCTATTCTTTCTCCTAAGCTGGTATGATATGTGATCTATTGTTGTACTAATGCACATGGTTTCTACAGACCTACTATCGTGACAAAAAAGCGCTATATAACATTTTTGGTTAGTTAAGAGTCCATATCAACAATGCATTGATTTCACTGCCACTTCAAGTAAGACCTATGTCATTGAACGCTTTGATAACTTATGACATATGTTTTTATGCATTAATCTGCTATTATATTAAATTCAGACGTATGTTCGATATTAATTTTATATAGGCTTTAAATTTAAAGTGTTGCTAAATTAAATTGAAAGAAAGGAGGATTCCGTTTGCTCAAGAGATTAGAACTATGAAACATATATTAACTGCAGAACGGCGATTTCTATGTAATTGGAAAAATATTCGAAATCTCATGTTATAGAAAAATATTTCAAGTGAAACATAAACGAAGAAAGAGATAGAGTGCATTACAGCAAATTCAAATTTTGGATTACGTTATAGTTGATATAAAGTCCACGAATTTACATCTTGACATCAGGAAAAAAAGTTAAGGATTAAAATAATATAAAAATACACTTGATGCCGCTTTTAGTTTGAATTGTTATCGTTTGTAGGTGTTTTCATTTCCCCTAGACATCATGATGATCAGAAAAAGACATGTATTTAGAACTATCAGTGCGATTCTTGTCTTAGGCTTCAATTTTATACTGTTACTGTTGATTTTATCACTGTTTAAATTCAACAAGGCAATAAAATTATCACAAGCACCAAAGAATCTAACAATCAGCCCAATCAAGGAAACAACCATGAATGGAATACCTCTTATTATTCATCAAATATTCATACATGCATATCATGACCATATTCCATTAGAATGGCAGCGAGGTCAGAGGTCATGGATAGAACAATCTGTTAGACACCATCAACAACGTTTATACAACGAATTTATTTATATGTTTTGGACAGACTATGAAATAGACCGTTTTGTGCGCAACCAATATCCTTGGTTTTATGAAGCTTACCGTAGTTACAACATCCACATTTCAAAAACTGACGCAGTAAGATACTTGTTGCTTTATCATTATGGAGGAATATATTCAGATTTAGACATTGAATGTGTTAACAAGTCAATTAGATTCATTCTGTCCAATTTTCAAGGTCAGGGAATTGGTCTGATGCGAACACAGCCATACGGTTTTGCAACTGATCTAATTATTGCAGCCAGAGGTCACCCTTTTCTGAAATACGTTATATCTGGTCTGTTACCTGCACAGGTTAAATACCCTTTCCCCTACATAACAGCCATGGCTTCTACTGGGCCGGTATATTTATCAGCAAAATATGCCTTATACAAACATAGAAGACAAATATGGATTTTAAACCAGGAGCTATATGGGAACACGTTTTTTTCTCACTATGGAGGAAGTTCATGGCATAGTTGGGATGGTAAAATAATATGGTTCCTGTACAACCATGTAAAATTATTTATTCGTACAATATCCAGTATAGTGTTTACAGCATCGAAGGGAGCATTTGCAGTTTTAGTTTGCTTTAGTTTGTTAAAAATTTACCTAGCCGTGTTAAAAACAAGTAGAAGAAATAAATATCGATAGATCATACATGTACTTTCCTATATTCCATAATATATGTTCTATACTTGTATGCAATATGCAACGAGGACATAATACATAACGCGTTAAGTTAGGAGTTATTTTGTGCGAGTCGTGTAGGTTGCTGGATTTTAGTATACTGTAGCTGATAAAAGGCATTACCAGGGGCGGATCAGTTAGATCATAGTTTATATAAGGGAGTTTAGATTCAGTTCATTAAAGTAATTTTTTCATCCAGCAGTTTATGAAAAGGAAAAAGTAAGTGTCAAAGTTATTATTTCTTCATGTTTGTCCTCCTTTTTGATAAAAAATAATACATTTTTTTCCAACATTACGGGGCGTTTTTACCCAAGAGAACCTCTTGATCCAACAATTGCACAACTATTATAGTTCAGGTGTTAACATCATGGAGTTTGGTACACGAGATTTGTAAAAGGTAAAGAAATTAAATATCAGTGGTCATTAGATTTTCGGCGATTTCAAGGAGACTTTGATAAATAGCTTTGGCTCATAAAACAGTTACAGCACTCTTCACGTTGACGTACTCCCAAACACTTAGAGTAGGGAAACGCTCTCGGACCCACGTGGGATCTGGGAGTAGGCCTCCGCTACCTCCAACTACTAACAGACATTTACTAACAGAATGCCCGTAAGGGGCGGTCGTGCGAGATCCGTAAGGATAGTCAAGACCACAAAAACCGCCAATAATCATCAACAGTTGCAGCTAAAGTACCATGATGTACGGGGAACAACAAAAACAATATAAATAGTTTGTAAAACTTAATGAAAGGACAACTTTAATAGTAACAACAGCCACACGTTCAAGAAAACAAGTATGCTTTATTAAATCTTTCACTTTTATTCAATAAAAATGTATTCAATTTGTAAAATTATCTTTCTTAAACAATAAAAATATGCTATAACCTCAATGACAGCAACATAATATAAAATATACCCGTCTCATTTACATAGGAAAAACGGATATATACCTAAAAATACTTATAACATATACATGTATACACATGAATGATGTTTATATTTATGATATTATAGGCATCCATTGTACAACCCTCTGCAATGTTTATTGCATATATAAAAATAAATAAACAGGCCCAGGAATATAAATGTCTGCCTTTATGATAAAATTTAATATGAAATTAAAATATTTATGACCAGATATACATTAAAACTGCACTAACATTTTAACACCCTGATTGGTAATGCAGTGTGAATTATACAATGTAATATTTACAATATGATACATAATAAAAAAAACGTGTTCTGATTTTGAATCAGGATGTTGTCAATAACCTAGGAGTATATGAAGTGTGTGTAATGTCAGTCATTAATATAGTGTACATGTACCTACTGAAGAAATATTACCTTACACAATGATGATCCAGGCGCGGATCCAAGGACTGGCGTACCAGGCGTACAACCCCCCTAAATTGGTAAGAAAAAAATTTTCACCACAAGTTTCACCCCAAAAAAATGTTTGCCTTGCTTTGCACGGCATTTAATTCAATTAACGCCCCCCCCCCTAAACTCAAATCCTGGTTCTGCCCCTGTGATCCTATGTTATAAAGAAAACAATTTTCCCAGCATGTATATTGTGAGGTGGTAAATATGTTACATAACATACTGGTTTTAAGTATAGAAAATTTCAGTAAAATATAATATTGATTACATTATAGCAAACTGATCAATAATTCTTTGTTTAGGCTTTAGTAATGTTGTGCCAGCTAATAGATATTCCATCTTTAAGTTTGTCTGTATGTCTGTTCATGTGAACTATTTCCCATTTTTTCATCCATGGTCCTTCCAATGCTGTGTCAAAGTCCCATTCAACTTCTGGAGGCTAAAAAGTAATAATACATTTATATAAAGTATGTTACAACTGTAATAAATCTTTAATGATATTGCACCATAAGCCTCTAGAGGGTGGTTGTTAAAAAAAGCATTAATATCTTTATTGAAATGACTGTGTTATGAATGTGGTATAATGATTATATCTGCAAAGCTGTACATCAATATAAAGTATCTATCTATCTATCAACATTGTAGTTTATAACCCACATAGTAATTCACTAAAACCAAACTCTAAAGTATCTACAGGCACAGCTTAAATGTCAGTTACCCCAATGTACCTGTATGATAAATTTCGAATCTTAGAAAATCAATTACAGTATGACTCTATCCCACAATAGTATATGCGGCAATATTACCATAGGTCTTATAAGAAAATTTCAAGGAACACAGACCAATGCGTCGTCTCAGATTGAAATTCGGTTTGCCAACGAGTTTTTGAGTTTTTAATGTGTGTTTTGTTTGGTTTCCTTATGTTTTCTTTCAGTAGTTCTGTCTCAACTTTCATGATACAAGCTCTATTACACTATATAATACAAATCGACCCACAGCACAGCTAGCAATCGATTACTATTGTCAACATTTAGATCTGTTGAAACGTCTTAAGATTTAAAATTTCAATATTCTTTGTGATGTATCTATAAAAACCTTTCCATTTTCAATTAAAAAAAAACCTTTAGGAAGCTGAAAAACAAAATGATTTTAGGTGTAAGTTTTTATAAGAACCGGGCAAATGGGAAAAAGCAGAAATATGTTTGTGAAAAGCCCACTGATCTGACAATTTCCCTCATTGATGAATGATAAAACCCAGTATTAGATCTCTGGATTTGTTTATAATTTATTTGATAGAATGTTAGAAAAATGAGGTTATTGGCAAAGTTGTCTCCCCTTGAAATGTTCATTTCAATGAAATTAAAACCCATTTTACCAAAATGAGATGAAAAAGTCTTTTCTCCTTAAAATATGATGGTGCAAATAGTCAAATTAAACTTTCAAAATGGTGTTTTTATACGTGTTTCGCCCACTGCTTGATTCTTATACAGACTGGCATTTAAAACTGCTATATTGAACTAATAAATTCATACAGGGATAACATCAGCTACTGCTTCTCGCTGCTTTACTCTTCTATTAACACCATCAAATGGTTCCCAATCAATTTTATAGTTAGGATCTTTGGTTGTTCTCATCAACAACGAATCCTTCATTCCCCAGAATCCAGCAGGTTTTTCTGGGTTTTGCCACCTCAAATCTAAGCTCCACCGGATCTGCTTGCTCATATTTGGCAGACTGAAATGGCATAGCATAGGGTAAGAACAAATGTATCTGCTGAATATTAAGCAAAAATAGAAAATCAGAGTCAGTTAAAATATAGTGTTTTTTTTTTTTTTAAAGTGGAGGGCGTTGTCCCAATGATCTCGTGTTACCGTATGATTCTGGGTTCAAACCTCGATCGAATCATGAATAAATCATACAAAGTTGGTCCCTGTTTGTTTGTAGTAAGTGCCGATCAAATCGAAGCTTCAATGTTTTTTTTTCAGAGTAAGAGCAAATCAAATTGAATTTCTCCGTTTATCATTATAGTCCATCGTGCACTCATCTTCTTCATGGTATTTTTCAGGTACCTTTTTGCCTCCCATTATCGAATCAATATGTCGCCAAAGAATATTTTCGGATTTTTTTTCTCAGGTTAAGCCTATATTTGTACCCCAATTTGGTCAGAAAGCAAAAATTAATGCACTCAATTGTTCGAAAGTCTAAGTCTCCCTGGGACAACAGGTGTACAGAAACTAAGTACGTATAGATACCATCATGTAGCCCAATGTTGCAGCTTGGCAATTGTTTCAAGAAAGTAGCAATAAAAGATAGATTTTGGAGTAAAATAAAAAAAATATCTCCCCTACTACCCCACCGAAAAATCGCTTAAACTGACAATTTTTTCAATGTCAAAACCCCTAGAGTATGTATGTCTTAGTAAGAAATGACCTACTGGTAATTTTTGTTAAGTATTATTTCAATTGATACTTCTGGGGTTCTTTTGATGATGACTTGTGGTTATTTTCATAGTCAGAATGTATAAAAAAATGCAAAAAATGGGATTTTCTAGTTTTCCCGTTTCTACGATTTTTTGCTCAACTAAAACGTCTACAATTTGGTATCATTCGATACATATTTTAATTTTCTTCTTATATAAATCAGGCGAAATTAATTCTCAAGAATGAATTTTCAAAATAACTGTTAAAAATATTACCCCTACCTCTAGAAAACTGGTCTAAGAGTAATCAAGGGAATCAAGGTTACTGCGGTAATCGAAAGAATACAATCCAGGGAAAAGACCAGACATGGAAAACAGACATACACAACAAAGAACATAAAGTAACTAAAATCGTACATACAAAGTAACAAAAGCAGATGAGCAACTTGGACTCCACTAAAAACTGGGAGCATGGACCAGGTGCACCGGTAGGGTAAGCGTCCTCTGCTTTTCTAGAAACACCCGCCGACATATAAGTCAAGTCCGGGGTAGACAAACGAGGAAAGGAAAACTATGAACCGTTGAATAAATCAGTTTTCATGGTGCAGATGGATACACCATAACGATCCACGAGTTCATGATGATGGCGATAAAACTTCTGTAGTATCATATTAAAGTCTCATTCACAGCATACCGCAACAGTAAAACTCGTATTTTAGGGATTCATGATTAAGATAATGATGTACTTTGATCACTAAAAAGGGGAAATTTTAGAATTTCGTAACTTCTTCTACATCACCTGCTACTGTCACTCTTGAAAATTATTCGTTATTTATTTATGTTGAAAATAAAAAAAAATATGTATCTTATGATATCAAATTTGAGACCTTTTAGTTGAGAAATAACTTGTAGGATCGAATTTATGCGACTTCTGACGGGAAAATCGAAAGTCCATTTTTTGCAATATTTGAAAATTTTGAATGTAAAAATCCTCACAAGTCATCAAAATGACCCCAGAAAAAATAATTATGATAATGCTAGACAAATATCACCAAATAATACCACATTTCACTGAATTCCCTAGGGGTTTTGACATTGAAATATATACTAATTAAAGCGATTTTTCGGTATGATAGGGGTACATTTTTTCTATTTTACTCCAAAACTCGAAGTGTTACCGCAACTTTCTGGGTATCTCTGTAAGGCTGAGACATATGTTTACTTGTTAATATCTATATATATCTATTCACTTTGTTTTGTAAAAAGAAGAAGTTCGGAGAATCCAGAAAAAAACATAAACAATGGATTTTTGCCCCAGTGGGGTTTAAAAAATTGCCAAAAAATACAAAAATGTTACAGTATATTTTTTTGCGACAAAATGATTCATAAATGGGAGGTTTAAAGGTAGCTTAAAATCATATATTGGTTTACGAGTGAGGGTGTGTGCACGGTGGGGTGGGGAAATCACAGCCCACATATTATTTCCGAATGTTTTATTCGAATGAAGATGCCTGTTTCTACACCTTGAGTGTTTATTAAATTAAATATCCCTGCTTCTCAATAGCCATTATTAATTATGTTTAAAAGATCCCTGCTTCTCAACAACCAGTATTCTCAAACTGAAGATCTATATCTATGATTGCACTTGCTACGACCATCTTATTATAACCGAGACATCCTCGCTTTTTAACCACTGATAAATTTCCCCCAAAAAATAATGTGTTTTTTTTTACATGATCCATACCTTCTATGTGGTATTAAGTTGTTCAACAACAACATTCCCCCGTATGGCACCTCACATGTTACAATATCCTTTTTCATGTCAAGGTCTGAAAAGGAACGAAATTCATAGACTACACAGAAAAAAATTGTAACATACATGTTTTCATATCATATGGAAGCAGATGTTTACGACCAGTAAATCTACTTTGCCAATTATAATACAATTAAAAAACTGCATATTTTCAAATAAAAACACATGCCTTTAATGATTGAAATCATCTGGGAAACATTTCTTAACCTATACCACATATTTATAATATTGATTGAAAACATATAAATATCATATGAAAAACACATGTAAAACGTATGGGTTTCATATGGTTTAGAAAAATATGGAAAACATATGTTGCATTTTTCCTCTGTGTACAACTTAATCTCTTAGCAATGATCCAGGATATTAGATCATAACATCTCTCTATGAAATTACTAGATAATACAATTGGCACTTTAGTGAACCATATAACTACATGTACCTTGTTTATCTTTTCTTCGATTGGCGCAAAATGAACACAAACCTTATTTACAGATTGTCTAGAGTTGATGGTAATGAATTGCAATAATTAGTTCGTCAAATCTTTTGATCGTTTTATTGGTTCTATTCAATACAGCATCCCCCTCTTACATGTATGGTCAATGTTTAATGCAACAGCACACGTTTAAGGAAAGAGTAATCCAGGGAACCAAGGTTATAGCGGTAATCAAAAGAATGTAACCCAGGGACAAAGACCAGACATGGAAAACAGACATACACAACAAAGAACACAAAGTAACTAAAATCATACATACAAAGTAACAAAAGTAAATGAGCAACTCGGACTCCACTAAAAACTGGGAGCATGGACCAGTAGTCCGAATTTCCTCTGACCCTGCAACCCTCCTCTTTAATATTTGGATATTGATATGTCGGGTTGGGGTCAGAACGATGTGCCATACAAAAAGTTCGAGATTTAGCGGTACCGCGGAGTATCGCCCTTCAACCGCTTGTAAGGACTTTCAAGTTGAAATTGTGCATGTCACACCTACCTAGTTCGATTCCAGAATCATTTTCCTGTATGCTGATACCAAATTTGCTACAAAAATTACATTTATTATTGAAGTTTCGATAACTTTCCTCGAGAGACCCTGTTTTGTTGACATTTTGAACCGTAATAGAGAGTATGCGGAGCTTGTTACTTTTGGAACGGAAGAGAAACGGGCACGTAATTTTTCAGCGGAATTTTGAAATATTCTGTAAGATTTTCTGCTCCGTTCCGTTCCAAAGGTAACAAGCTCCGCCTACTCTCTATTACGGTTCAAAATGTCAACAAAACATTGTCTCGCGTGGAAAATTATTGAAACTTCAATAATAAATGTAATTTTTGTAGCAAATTTGGTATCAGCATACAGGAAATGCATAAATGATTCCGAAATCGAACTAGGTAGGTGTGACATGCACAATTTCAACTTGAAAGTCGTTACAAGCGGTTGAAGGGCGATACTCGGCTTATGTAGTGATGACTTCAAACTTGTAGCAACATAACCCTGTTCCAGAAGCCTATTTGTTAGAGTTCTTCATAAACATTTTCCCTAATTTCAAAATGAAATCAAGGAGGTAGACCTAGGGTAAGGGACATAACTCTCACAAATCACTGGAACGTGTGTATTCAGCATTTTACATCAATCTTATGCAAGCATCAAAGTAACTTGGACTGATTTCATTATGTTTCAAATGAAAGCTTGATAGGCTTTGGTGAAATTGAATATGATACAAACATATCATCGATTTCAAGAGTTATGTCCCTCACCCTAGTTCTACCACCTTAAATAGTACCAGTATGCATTAACATTCTCTAAAGATACTAACCTAAAGTTTTCTCCATTTCCTCCTCCTCGAGCATGACATACCATGTGTTACCATAGCAACACTGATGGGTAGCTACCAATCCTTTCTGGTGCCCACCACTGGCAACCTTAAGGTACACGTAATGTAAAATTATACTGTAACACCTTATTTAGTGACTGATGCAGAAATTCAAAAGGATTGGACTCTAGTGTTCTCCACACCAAACCTAACATTTTTCCCAACCGGATGCTTGCACACTTTTCTTATATAACACCGAGAAAATACTCGCTTGAAAAGGAAACAGCATATAGGTAAATCTTACTCGTAACAAACATGCAATAAACCCTCAACCCTTGCATAACAGCAAATCATCAAATACATGTACTACTACACTTTAACAGAATACCTTACCCCAACCTACACAAAGGGACACAACCTTAACTGATTTTTTTTTACTAAATATTGGTAAGTACAAATTTACATAATTCTTTATTCATTTTTCCTTATACATATGGTACTATGGCAATCTAAGTTTTTGAATCCTTACTCACCTGCATACAACCATTTGTTTCAGTGGCATCTAGGAGAGGAATCCAAGCTGTTGGTTGTAAGGTCTTATAGCACGTGTTGTCAAGGTAACCACAATCTGCAGTTAAATGAAAACATCAAGTTCCTGCGTTGTTAACAACACAACACAGGAACCAAAGACACTTGCAGGTTAAAGACAATTTTGTGATTTACTGTGAATATCTCAGTTTGTAAAATATTGATCATAGGTGCTTTATCCCATTGTAAATGTTATGGTGTCATTGCTCTACATTGCCTAACAGGAATACAAATCGTGAGTGCATGAGCAGACCCTAAAAAGATCAGCACCCTAACATGTACACATTGTTTATTTGTACACACACACCCTGGTGCCAGGGAACAGTTGTTGCTTCATTCTGTGGTGTTTTGGTCCTCAGATTCCATACCGGATGTCCTGCTATTTCGGGTCCAATTAACTGTTCTACGACATTCAAAAGTCTTTCGTTGGTCCACAGATCTTTAAAAGACTATAACATAAAAAAAATGATTTAGTACATGAGTATCATACAATCCGATTAAATTACTCCATATAACAAGTGCAAATAGAGAGTATAATACTTCTATATAAAATTAAAAAATAACCAAAATTAACACATGTAACATCTACATAATGTTAGCTGCACTTCGAAAGTTTATCTGATGTAAATACCTCTGGTATCCCATCTCCTTTGTGCATCAAAATATTTGCTCCCGGCCATTCTTCCTCTATCGCTGTCAGTCTTTCATAAAAACCCAACTCTCGGTGCAAACCTAAGAAATAAAACAGGAAAGGAAAACCTGTCTACGTGAATTTATACTCGTAGAATGTGGTGTTTCAGCATTGATCAATCGTCATATTAAGTGTCGGGTTCAGGAAGGGAATGTTGTAAAATGGTTGTTAAAGGTGTTGATTTGTCATAATCTTCCTCTCCCCTTCCACACTCGATGGAAATATACGAAAAAAATATGTCTTTTTTTGGGGTGTACCTAGTTTGACACGTCGTTTTTTGCAAGTTACTGAATCGATCCCGTCACTACATGTACGGTCAAATAAGCATTCATATGCGAGTTAAAAGGCGTATTATATTTTAATTATCCTGAAAAGTGATGAATAAATAGTAGAAACTTACCATTTTCTGACAACATGTTCGGGTTTGTTTTGTTTTTGCTCAACCGTGTTAGCGATATGTACCATGTTAACGACAATGGCATAAACCCGGGTGATGCTGTGAGTTTTGTGTTTATATATAATTCAGATACATCAAGTAATAAACATTTAATGGACTAGTTACTTCCCTTAGGTGTCTTTTAAGCTGTATGACGTGTTTCAATTTCAAATCTGAAGCTCTATTAAAACATTAAAATCTGCAGTGCTTTCAACTCAGCCACAGATCGAACCCCTTGATTAGTATGGCTAAAATATAAATTTCACTTGTTTTTGTTCGTGAATGCATTGTTTTTATTACAAAGATGTTCTATAATTTAGTTTACAGCCTTGTGCTTGACCTCGAAGCGAAATTTGACCAACGACTTGAATATTGACCAAGGACTTAGATAACAACAACACTTTGACAAAAATTACCTTGATAGATTAGATATATTAAGATAATTGTGTACGAGACACATATTGTGTACACAATGGACACTTAAATACAATTCTGAACGTTATTTCAATTAAGAGGATTTGTAATAAAACCAGTTTTTAACTAGTGGGTAATTCCATTGATCAAATAACATTACACAACATTATTAGCAACACATAAATTTTCCATAATTAGATAAATACTGAATGCATTTTCCTAATATTGAATGATTTGTAAAACATCAGTTCTTCATTGTATGAATCAATAAACTCACTTTTAATCCGTTTCGTTTTGTAAAGTTTCTGGGCCAGTTTTTCAACATTTTCGCTGACTGCATCTTTTACAGGCTGCAGTTCTTCCTCCGTGAAAAATTTCTCCACAATAACATATCCCTGGAAGCATAGAAAGATGATATAAAATGGTCAACAAAGAAAGTTCAAACTGATGGTGCATTCAGATCTTTTTTATTGATTGTAAGGACTAAACAAGTTTTGTTTGTCATGTTAAACTAATCTGATTATAAATAAATCTTTTGATGTTTCGTAACATACAGAACCCTTCCGAAATGAAGAAATGATGTATACATTTGTCATTTCAATAAAGCTTTGTTCTTCTCCTCACCACCCCCTCCCCCCGGTTCTAAATCTTGTGTTTCATTTTCTTATACATCATTTAGAGTATTTTGCAAAAAAACATTTCGTCATCCTAGTTAAAAACCTTACACTTTAACAAAGCTACCGACTCTTCAAATGTAATCTAAATATGTTAAATTATAGATCGGAGTATAAAAATACACAAATATACATGTGATATATAACATCATTGGTTTTATACAAAGATTGTTCAATAACAATCATATATCAAGAAAGAATTTGTAACTTGCAATGTGAGTACACATGTACGAATTTATGATACTAAACAATATTGTAAAAAAAATAATGATGACTTCTAAACCCGGACTTTACCTTGACAGTTTCGACATATTCTTCAAAACATTGATTGCTATTTACCTTTGAGAAAAATTGTTCAATTTCCTCGTCCGATAATTGTCCTGGCTTTTGTTCCTTGACTATTGGCCTTGCTTTAAGATTAAAATAATCTGGATAGCATTCCCCAGTAAATCCGTGGTCAACTTCCTTCGGCATGGTTAACTGACAACACTGTGGTATAATCTATTTTTAGCAATCAATGAACATGTGATATAGAGCACTGTAGGCAGGCAGGCGCAAAACAGGCGGTGTATAATGGTATCCTGTATAAAAAATATGCCGACTGAAAATGCGACATTGTAAAAATATATGTATATGCAAGGGTACTTAATTGAGTCGGAAAGATTTGGAAGTTTTTTTTTCTAAATAATATATTACATTGGAGAAATCAAGTTTAAAAGTAAGGAAGGCTGCAAGTGTCAGGTGTTGTTTTTTGGTAAAAAAAATGTTTTTGTTATATTTATAGCACGATCTTCTGAATTATTCAAGAAGACTATGAGAAGCATTGGATAACGAGGAAGGCGGTGCTATAGATGGTTTGTGACATGAAATAACCATATTCATTAATCGATAATTGACCAATGAGAAATATGAATGCCTTGTTGAATGGCTGCAGCCCAGTCGTCATCATTTCAAAGCTAAAAGTTGACCATGGCAGATAGCTGTTTTTCGTCGCCTGATTGGCTTGAGACAGATGACTTGGTGCTTTGATATTCAGATATTCTGTTTTATTATTGTGTAGGCATTTTTTTTTTCAGCACGAACAGTATTTGTTAAAAAGTTTTTCGATTAATAAAAAATATGAACATTATTTTTATTCTCTTTTCGAAAATATTCAGGTCTTCACGGTAATATTCAGTGGCCATCGTGGAAATATAAAGAGGTCCTCACAAAAATAGTTAGTGCCCCGTGCAGATCCGGGTGTCAAAAGAATAGGCCTGCAACAGCGCTAAGCTTGTCGTAAAAGGCGACTAAATAGTGCTTAGAACCCTAGCCGGGGGCTATGGCGCTCTGCCTACAGAGCAACTGGGTTGTGTGCCCCACGTGGTGGAATGGGTACCTCTGGCATGTTACATGCTGGGGTTGTCAGGCTATAATACGGAAAACCTGATCGCAAACCATAGTGGCGAACCGTGGTGGGAAAGATGCCACCTTCCTCGCACGTTAAAGAACTCTGCTGTGGTATTCGATATGAGTAGGAATCTTTGCTCTCCGCCACAGGAGGCTAAATTGCCCGATCCTACCCAATCCCTCCCTTTTTCTTGTGGCAATCAAAAATTGTGGACCCTATTACCCTTGTGTCCCATTTCTTTTTTCATTTCATTATCATCATTATATCCATTTTGTCATCCATTTCATGTTTATCGCCTGAATATAGCTGAAATATTGCTGCTCGGGCATTAAACCCCAACAATCAGTCAATCAAAAACAGTTAGGTTTTCACAAGCACATTCAGGTATTCACAGGAATATTCAGAGGTTTTCATTGAAATACTCAAGTCGTAACGAAATATTCAGAATATTTGAAACGAAAATATCCAGAGGTCTACCCAAGGTTATACCATTCATGACCCGGATACAATGTTATGTTTCCGTTTGTTCGTCATTCATCTAGTCACCGCAATCCATTTAAACTACTGATCAAACCGATTCTATGAAACTTTGTATACAGCAAAAACATTTTATGTAGTTTTGCATTCTACCCGGAATTATTGATCTGCTGAATTTTGTTGCTAGAGTTATGGTCGTGTAAATTATTATATTTCATAAAATATTAAGTAATGGGAGGGAGGCTTAAGTTTTTCGGACAATAAAACAAACTTGAATTTATATTTGAACATGAATTGGGATTTTTTAATTATTCTTTTTTTTTTATCAACTTCAAACTGACAATTCCCTCAAGGCAGAGTTGTCCATGTGCAATATTTATGCTAATGAGGTTGGATATTGCATGGCTGTCTACGGGAACACGTGAGCTTTCATGCAATATTATACAATATTTCTTGTTAAAGCACATTTGATCTTCCTCTTATATTTATTTGGAAGAAAGAACAAAAAAGAAAAAAATTTTTTAAAAAAATCGCAATTTAAACTCTGTCCTTAACAAATTTATTAAAACAAACCTTTAAACCTTCTATGTTCACTTAAAGGAGTAGAAATATTCAACTGCAGCGTACACACTTCATTTTGAACATGATTGTACTGAAGAACGAGGCTTCTTTACTTTCGACAATGTCAATTCGATGAAAGCCGCGACAAATCGTTTTTGCGCCAATTACAGGTGAATTTAATATAATATAGTTTGTTTATTATATCATTATATTATATAATTTTAATCTGTAGTTCTGTAATTCTGCATGTCCAAACCACGATTGTGCCTTGTGGGTGGTGCAAATGAAAAAGTGAATACTTCAAAATCTGGCGCAAAAGCATGACGACCGATGGTTGAACTTATCAATAACGCGTCTCATTTCATTGATTCTCGTGACGCTAGTGGTTTCACCCGAGAATTGCAGTTTCTGAATTTAAAATATAGATGTAAATGCACAAGACATTTCCAAATGAGTTCAAAATTGAGATCAATGAATATTTGCATTACTGTCCGGAAAGCATTATTTAAAATGAATCAATTAAATGCAGTTTTTCTCGAAAAATATAAAACAGATCAACATTTTTCTTTCTCATTTGATTTAAACAACACGATAAGTTGAAAAATACAAAATATTTTGGTGGGCAGAAAATAATATTTTGATTTTTCATATAACTTTAAGCAGAATATAGGTAAATCATCATGGAAAATAACGGCATTAAGAGCCATATACAAAATATAGAAATGGAGTAAAACGGCAAGCTCATACCAGCCTCACCGAAAATCAACAGTTTAAAAAACCAACACTTCAAGGAAACTCAGTAGCAGTTAAATACAAACCTAACAATTTTAAACCAAAGGGTCATTTCCAAACTGATTAAGAATTTTATGAATGGAAACATGTGCGTTCTACTTTTCAGGCTTCCCATAGAAATGGCTTATCTGTCAGTGTAATCATGAACATTAACGTAACAGGTGGTAACTACATATTTCGTATTTTCCACCAAGAGTCTAATGAATAAGACTTTTATTGAGAAAGTTCTGATATCAAAGCAGTTCGTTCCACATAACCTAAATCAAAAATCAGTAATGACAATATCTAGACTGACTTGTATCCGACTTTTCTATAAAGACCAAAGTATACACTAGTGTTACACTCCGATAAGGCTACGTACATTTGTCGTGACTTGTTGGAAGGATGTATGTCATTGCTACATAATGTAAGTAAATTGACAGTAAATACTATAGACAAATTGACAATCCTAGAAGATTATAGGTACAGAATCAAAACAAGAATTAATAGATCTTATACTGTTTAAATGATAATTTTTTTATGAAGAAAAAAAAATGGAAACAGATTGCATATGTATGAATTTAACGAGACATTAGTTAATAAGTTTAATTTTTATCGAATGTTTATTTCTTTTTTATGGCACAAAACATCAGAAACCATTAAATTGATCATACCTTCAGCAAGAACTTTCGTAGTTTTTGTTGTATTCAAATTTCCAACAAAATCTAAAATGTCTGTGGAAAGTGTGAAGATCTGATGCCACGGATTCAAAATTACATGATCCAAGGAGATGGTAAAGCACGAAAAATGACACTCACGAACAGTAGTAGTTTCAGAATATACTCGGTTCATTTGTTGTGAAGTGGGAAGCGAACATATTGGCTTAACCATTTTACCTGGAGTTTCTTTACCTACGAAATCCTCCTATTTATTAGATACGAACGTTCATTTATCATTATTTTTTTACTGATTGAAATCATACCAAATATTGATACGCGAAATTCCATAGCGTCTATAGACTTTAGAGCGCATGCAAGAGACGATAACATTTTTCCCGCCAGCATACAAAAATCAATTTTCTGCAATGTAATCCATTGTTTAAGTGACAATTAAAACATGCATTGGTGATAACAGCAGTAGTGTTTGTTGTTTTACTAGAATTTATATTCCGGTTTTTTAACTGCTGTTGACATATTAACAAACAATCGTTAATACAAAACATTCAAATCGATTTTTTATCGGTTGCTCTTTGAATTTCAGTTATGTTGCATGAGTATCATATGTGAAGAATATGTCACTGTTTTTCAAGTTAAGAAAGTTATTTCTTAGTATTTCATAAGGTGTGAAGGTAATGATTTCTTCTTTGAGCAAGTTTGTCTTCATCATAGTATCGCAGAAGCAGTTAATAAAATGGATTTAATTCTGGGAATGAATAATTGTATAGAGCTGCTTTAATATATAGTGATGCACAAATGTATAAACTATATGAAAGTAATAGCCGTAAATCTATTCATGTATTCCTAAATTGCCCCCTGTATCAAGCCTGTCTATGCAAAATGTGCGCCCCTTATTGTACTGGAAGTACAGTACTGACCTCTGAGCTATTCGTAGATTGATTAGAACGCTATATTAATATACTATTTTGGCATACATTCACTAAAGCTGATAAGTATTATGATTGTTTAACTACACAATATAGCTTTTCATTATGAAATATTATTGCTTTTCTGACCTAAATATCAAAGTTGTCCTTGACAGACATTTTTTTCTTAGATAAGAGCACCACGACCTTTAAATGGAGATTAAAAGTTCTAAAAAAAAATTAAGCCATCAGGCGATAGGCCGTCGACGACATTTCAACGTTTCAATTACTTTGCGCTGGTTAAACGTAAAAAATGCACCAGCATGTAACCTTAATGCAAAATTGTAAATACTCAGAGATCCCCAAAAGGTCTTCAACACGTGTAAGTGTATCCTTGAGTTAGGTCTGAAAGGCCCCAACAACAAAAGTAATAAGTAAAATGAAAATTGAGAATATTAGGCTCTATTATAGAGTGTAAAACTCTTACCTTATCAATTATCTTGGAATAGTGATTAATTACTTCATTTAGTACCAAGCCAAGGTTTTTTAATAGGTTGTTGCCTTATATTCTGTATAACGTGTAATGAACTGTTTTGGAAAAAAAAATTATATTGTTACGCCATACTGACAGTGGCTAGAAATAATGATAAATAATAATTAAATAAAGAACTAAAATCGTACCATGTTGAAACTAATATTTTACACTTTTTATCCCTTTCTGTATTTGTAAAATGAACATCTAACATTCTGTGAGATAAGAATATGTTAATACTCAGCAAACGCGGACCAAAAGTAGTGTAAAGCATTTTACATCAATCTCACCTAAGAATCAAGGTAACTTGGATTGATTTCATTCTACTTCAAATGAACGCTTTGATGAAATTGAATATTATGCAAACATATCACTGTTTTAAAGAGGTATGTATGTATGTACATTACCACTGGTGTATCTCCTTGAGACGACTATAATAATACAAATACAAAAAATATCCATCATATTTATATTACAATTTTCGAAATGCTATACGCGTATTCCAAGGAATGATATCTAATCAGCAACATTAATCAAATAGGACTTAAATCCAAAAGGAATTGTTTACAAGTAGTACTCAAAGTCAACAACATGTGATGCAGAAAATCCTAATTTTACATTTACTGGCGGTGTTTCATTATTTTTATCATTTTGAAAAATAGTAATATAATTCTAAAATGCATAGAGATATATCATTTTTGGATTTATTTCGGATATCTCAAAAAGGGAGATTGGAACAATGTTTATGTAAGATTTATATATTATTTTTATACATAAAATGTTACTGAACAGTGAAAGTTTTTTTGTTTTTGTTTTTAAGGAATGTAACTAATATCTGAATATATATGTATAAAGAACTTTGGTTCGATGTACGCAGTATAAACCACAAAACGGTGTATGTTATGCGTAAATCGAGCCAAAGGTCTTTATACAAGATAATATATTCAAATATTAGTAGCATTCCTTATAATTGAATATTTTAGCAAAAACTATGATAAATTTATATTAGTTTATTCCAATACATAAACCTTTTATTATACTGTATTATGTTATTGTTAAAAGTAGTTTGGTTAAGAAGTGTGTGGTTTAAAGTTCACGAACTTGTTTATTGATCAGCTGATAAGAAATGACGTATCCAAGATAAAATATAAAAGACGGCATCTTTTCTAACAGTAAAAATGATCATACTTTGTTACTTTGTATGTACGATTTTAGTTACTTTATGTTCTTTGTTGTGCATGTCTGTTTTCCATGTCTGGTCTTTGTCCCTGGATTACATTCTTTTGATTACCGCTATAACCTTGGTTTTCTTGGTTACTCTTTGATTATCGCTATAACATTGGTTCCCTTGATTACACTTTGATTACCACTATAACATTGGTTCCCCTGATTACTCTTTGATTACCACTATAACCTTGGTTCCCTTGATTACTCTTTGATTACCACTATAACCTTGGTTCCCTTGGTTACTCTTTGGTTACCGCTATAACCTTGGTTCCCTTGATTACTCTTTTATTTCACTGTGCATATATCGTTTCTGTATTTAGTCATGTACTTTTATTTTGATGTGTTTGATTTGTCCTTGTGTTTGATTTTTTTTACCAAAATTTAATGTTTTATTTCATTAATACGGTTTTGTATAAGACGTTTAAATAAATATCCATGATATTAGATCGATATCTTTACATGAATATACTTAAACCAAAACTGGTTTACAGTGTGCAAAAATGACAATTTTTTAGGAAGCTAATACTGGTCCTTGCAACATTGTTTACAACAAGTGCCGCAGAAAAAAGGTTGTGTCTGTATTGTGACCACGTGGCTATACCACAAGATTGTACACGGGTACTCAGGTGTGGCGAACATGAGGCAAGTTGAGATGCAATAGTACATTAAGATGCACGAAGTAATGATGAAAATATAGTAATAACATGTCAAGCAAAATAGACATTACAATTATCTTTCAGAATTCTTATCATTTAAAAAAGAAGGTCTTGAAAAATCATGACTTGTACATTATGAAAGAACACAAACACACACGTATATACATGGTTGCCGATATGCATGCATTACACCAGAAACCTATTTACACCTTGAATGTGTTAGAAAATTATATTCGTTGGAATTTTGGAATAAGGGATTGAGAATTTCAGATAAAACAAATTGGATGAAGGGAACAATCCGACTGAAGTATTATACATACAATGTATATGTAGAATGTCCTTGTACAGTGAAATATCCTTTATTCAAGTGTTTCATTTTTTTTGTGCTCTGTGAATGTTTTTTTTAGAGTTTATAGATTTTATTGAAGTGTCTAAATTTTTAGGGGAATTTAAAACATGTTTAACTTTATCATTAAAACCGCAATAGTTTGTTTCCAAAAAGAATAATGAAGAACACAAAATTAACGTAGTTCACAGGAAGGAGAATTCATCTAAAGAGACCAATATTTTATTTACTCTACGATAATTGGGGATTAAACTGTTGGTAACTATTTGACATATTTCTATGCATGGGGATTGTAAATTTATTAAAAGGGGTTAAGATTTTTACGTAGAGTAAAAGGGGTTTATCAATGGGTAGTATGAATCTTTCTAAGAGAAATATGCGTTGAGCTTAGGGAAATAGGGATTGATCTTCTTAATCATCGATAGTTGACCTTATCCTTGTTGAAGAAATATTTAGCCCTGCTACCATCAAATTTCAGAAGCATTCTTGATGCTTTATTATTTATTAACTTTTCTTGCAAACTCTTTTAAAATTATGGGAATTAAGATTTTGATTTGCAGAATTTCTTTACTGGATGTTTTGTTTTCTGTCTAAAGGATTGTTTTGTGGACAAGTTTGTAACACCAGATGGATTAGTTTATTACTCACTTGGATGCAGGGATTTCGTTGTAAGTAAATATTATGTCACAAATCATCAGTCTGAAACTAGTTTAATCATTTGCCTGCATGGTGTTAAAGGATAATTTTGTAATTGTCGATTTTGTTTTAAATTTATCGATCAATATTTTTTGTATTTTTCAAACAAAGCAATGTACCGGAGCGGCCAACTCTTTTGGTAGACGATATGTGAATGAAAGTGCAATCACTCATGAAACATCACCATCATTGATAGAGGATACAAACTTGGATGACGTTGGTGACACTGCATATTGCCGACACTGCTGTAACACTGGCCAAATATGTAATGTACAAAATCACTGCGGCTCACCAGGTAAACAATATGTTGAATTTGATTTTATCTAAACATAGGAAAAGCGATCCTGTAAAAACGAATTACTTGATGTCCTGTGAAATCAGTCAATATCTTCTGTTGAGCCTGTTATGAAATATCTGTATATTCAGTTCCAATGATTTACGACAGGTTCAGTGGATTTGAAGACACTTTGATTTGATATAAAAAGATTTTGTTAAACATTTTTTTCAACAATTTTTTTTAATAAAATCTACGTCAAATGGTATTACTTCATTCAATATAGATTAATCAAGGAAGATTTCTTTCTTGAATGGAAAAAAAATCAACAACGCTTGAATATATGTATACTTCAAATATTAATTCATACTCGTTACTCTTATAATATTTGAGAAATCAGATCACGTGATTTGAAATTACCATTTTATATACTTAGTTTTTGATTAAAGTTTTCTTTTCTATTGCTGTACTCGTTACAATTGAAACACACACACACACACACACACTTCTTAAAGTATATTATTATTGTTCATAACATTGAACTTTTTTACAGAGCCACATTATTTCAACGGAACAATATGTTATAAATGTGATAATTTGGAAAATCCACAAAATTGTCACCACATCACTCTTTGCGACCAGACTGAGGTATAGAATAAGTTTAAGGCAAATAAGCCTTTTTTTCATATTCACTTTTTACATGAGATAAATTACTTTTACCAATACATGTATATAACGCAGGGTTCATTATTACACAACATGTATACCTAGGCAAATAGTAAAGGCGGAGCGGGCGTCAGAGAATTCCTTTATATGCAGACGTTCTGCATATTGAATGACTCATATGTTTCTTTCGGAAATGACGTACGTAATTTGGAAGTGATTTTTTAATCTTTGACACAGAAATGGAAGGTTTCTATATAATATAGCATATTACCTTTGGTCGAGACATGTTCAATATAACACAATATTGGTGCGCTATCAACAAATTGGTCATTTGAGAAAAAAATTGTTCTTTCTATAACAGGCAAAACCCAAATTTATATTGATAATTAATCATCGTAAAATAGATTTCTTTTTCTTAACCTAAAACAAAATTGTGTTTATGTACATTTTTATGCCTCTGTATATTTATAACTGTTTCGAACCAAGCTACTACTGTTCCTTGCAACAAAAGTCTAATTGACTCACTTTGACTTTTATGAGCCATATATAATTAAAGTGCAGTCAAACCTCTTTCTAAATGAGCCTATGCGTACAGCATTGAATTGTCATAAAATACTATGATTAAAATATCTCTCTGTAATACAGCCTGTGTTGAATGAACCTGTATATAATAATGGCTACCGGTCTTTTGTGAATATAATCTTTTCAAAAAGGTCACTTAAGTACCATTCTGTGTAAGAATCGGGCAATGAATGGGACATCATAATTCTCATTTTGATGTTTTAGGCCTTAAATTTGTCAATAATCTAGAAAACAACTGAAAAGCTATTTAAACTTATTCTGAAGCATCTTTGACGTAGAATTATTTTTTTATTTTTAATTTTCCTTTCATTTTATCATAGTGTATTTCAACTACATTTGACCTGTATCTAAAAAAAGCCAAACTTTACAGTCACTTTGATTGTTATTTCTGAAGGTTGCCAGGTATAAATATTTGGTTAATGCAATTAAATCTCTGCGTATGTTTTCTTCATGTGCCACAACTTTTGCCCGATTCTTAGACGAAGAAGTACTTAAGAAAAGTTTGACTGTATTTGTAATAAATTTGTAACACTTTTGTACGTCTAATATGGAAGATTTATTAACCACATATTTTTATTTGACAGTCAAGTCAAAGTTTCAATGAAATGCCATAAAGCATTTGTCTATTGTGTATAACCATACCTAAGATATTAGAGAAATGTTGATAATCCAACGACACAATCTGCCAATTAAAACAAAAAATCAGTGAAAACCTATTAAGCAATCAATCAGGATTTGAAGTATTGCTTATATACAAGTTCTTATTGACATCTTACTTTTATGAGAAACTCGGCGGGTGTTTCTAGAAAAGCAGAGGACGCTTACCCGACCGGTGCACCTGGTCCATAATCCCAGTTTTTAGCGGAGTCTGAGTTGCTCATTTGCTTTTGTTACTTTGTATGTATGCTTTTAGTTAATTATGATCTTTGTTGTGTATGTCTGTTTTCCATGTCCGGTCTTTGTCCCTGGATTACATTATTTTGAACCACTGGGTCGATACCACTGCTGGTGGACCCGAGGTCCTCGAGGGTATTCACCAACCCAGTAGTCTGACTTGTCTGACCTCGAATAATATCATTTTTTTATTTACCCTATTTATGAAATCTTGCAGTTTTCTAAATTTTGAAGTACGTAAAACACTGAGGCTTCATTCCTTGCATTGCATATGGTAGAACCTCTTGGTGTTGGGTTTGGCTTCCTCTTTTGATAATTTTGGTTATGAGTACTGTCTTCTTGTATACAACTAATATTTTAATAATGATCTTCCTACATATTTGATTTTAATGCTGCTGATGAGAAGGTTACTCCTTGAAACACGTGTACAGCATATCGAAATTTACAATATATTAAACTGGTATTTTTTTTTGTATTTGATTACCGCTATAACCTTGGTTCCCGTGACTACTCTTTTACCAATAGCACAATTTAGCGATAGCACACCAGTTTCTTTAAAGACATTCCCTTATTAAAATTTTATACAAAAATGATATATTGACTAATTTACAAAAAGGAATCTATTCATAGGTTGAAAAAGCCGTAACTATAATAATACATGCAAACTAGAGGATCAGCCTTCTGGGACCAAAATAATGTCATAAGATAGGTGCGTAGAATGTACGTACAATGTATGAATGTGGAAAAACAGCTCAAGTAGCTAAAGAAATGCAATCTTAAAACCTTGATATCCTTGGAGTAAGTGAATGTAGGTGGACTGACTGTGGATCTGTTACTACATCTATAGAAGAGACGACTCTATACTCCGTTGGTTTGTTTGTTTATTGGGGTTTAACGTCCGAGCAGCAATATTTCAGCTATATTTAGACGATACTCCGTTGGAAAAGATAACAAACATCAACAAGGTGTTGCTATAATCATGAACAAAGCCAAGCGAGAACTCATTGAATCGTCACCAGTGGATAAAAGATATTGATTGTAGCAAGATTCCATTCTAAATTTTTAAAAATTACTTTGGTATAGTGCTATGCACCCACTAGTGATGCTGAAGATGACTCAAGAACAGCATTTTATGAGAAATTACAAAGCACTGTGAGTAAAACATCACGACTTGACACTCTTATAGTCCTTAGATATTTCAATGCTAAAGTCGGTAATGACAACGAGGGGAAAAAGAATAATGGGCTAACATGGAGTTGGTACTATCAATGAAAATGGAGTATTACAGATTTTTGTTGAGTCAATTACCTTATTATTGCTTCAGCACAAAGTTATACACAAAATCACATGGAACTCTCTGAATGGTCGAGACAAAAACCAGATAGATCACTTGATGATAATTGAACGTTGGCAAAACTCACCGTCTGATGATGGGAGCAGACTGTACTATAGTTACCACCATCTAGATATTGGAAAAATCAACCTTCAATTAAGAAAGACTTTAAAGAAAGTAATAGGTAAGAGAGAAATGTTTATATAGACAAGCTGAAACAACCTGAGGTACAAAAGGCATTTCAAATAGAGTTAAGGAACAGATTTAGATTTAGAGAACTGATACTGTGGGCAGCTTAGAATGGGAATAGATTGAGATAAATATTATTTACAATGACACTTCTAGTAACAAAGTTGGTTACAGGAAACGTGAGAGAAAGCAGTGGATAAGTGACAACACCTAGAATAGCATTATAGAAAGAAAAGACATTAAGAAAAAACTAAACAACACAAAATCTGAGAGAATTAAAACTGCCTTACAGAAAGAATACTCTACTAAAGATAAAGAAGTTAAACTAAAAGCTAAGGCAGATAAGAAAAATCTTGAAACACCAGTCAGTAAGGCAGAAACAGCAGCCCCAAGGGGACAACTTATTATATAAAATCCCAAAACAACTAAGTGGCAAACACCATCAATCCATGCACGTCTAAGAATGGTAGAGTTTTAACATCAGAAAAACTGCAAGTTGAAAGATGGACTGAGCACTTTGAGAAAGTTCTTAATATTGATCATTAGGGTGACATTCCCAATATAGAACAGTTTGGAGAAGAATTAGATTTAAGCACTGAAGAAGTATCGAGGCAAGAGATCAGGAAGGTAATACTCAAGTTAAACATGGGAATTCACCTGGCTTGGACTCTATAACATCAGAAATGCTGAAAGTAGATCTGAAAACCAACACAGAAGTATTTTACAACTTTCAACACATATGAAAATATGATAAAATACCTAAAGACTGGGCAAAAGGGCTTGTTATAAAGCTACCCAAAACAGGAGATTTAAGCGACTGAAACAACTGGTGGGATATAACCGTATTATAAGTACCCAACAAAACATTGTTAAGAGTCCTATTTAATAGAAAAGATAATGCAACAGATTATCTGCTTAGAAAAGAGCAGGCAGGGTTTAGATCAGGCAGCGAATTTATTGATCACATTTTTACCTTCCGTAACATTATAGAGCAAATCATTGAGTGGCAAAATAAACTAATCCTCAAATTGTAGACTTCAGAAAAGCCTTTGATAGTATCAGAAGAGACTGCTTGTGGGCCATCCTAAGAACATATGGATTACCATAAAAATAGTTGTCTTAATACAAGCTTTCTTCAACAACTATGAATGCCGTGTATTACATAATGGTCAATACATCAGAAGAGATTGCTAGTGGGCCATCCTAAGAGGATATGGATTACCATAAAAAATAGTTATCTTAATACAAGTTTTCTTCAACGACTATGAGTGCTGTGTATTACATAATGGTCAACAGTCAGACAGGTTCCCGCTGGCATCTGCAGTACGCCATGGATGTATCATATCTCATCTCCTATTGAGCACTGCAATTGATTGATTGATTGATTGATTGATTGATTGATTGTTGGGGGTTAACGCCAGAGCAGCTATATTTCAGCTATATTCAGGCGATGAACATGAAATGGATGATAAAATAAACATGAAATGGTGATGAAATGACAAATTGGATGGGACACTAGGATAATAGGGTCAATAAATTTTGATTGCCACTGGCAATAGGGAGAGGTGGGTAATGTCGGGCAATTTAGCCTCCTGTGGTGTACCGCAATGATTTCTACTCCAACAGATTGCCACAGAAGGGTTCTTTAACGTGCGTCTTTCCCAACACATTGCACCACTATGGTTTGCGGTCACGTTTTCCATATTATGGCCTAACGCCCCCAGCATGTAACATGCCAGGGGTACCCCATTCCACCACCTGGGGCACACAACCCAGTTGCTCTCTGGGCAGAGCGCCCTGACCCCCGACCAAGGTTCTGATCGCTATTTAGTCGTCTTTACGACAAGCTTAGCGCTGCTGCGGGCTTATTCTTTTGACACCCGGACCCGCAAGGGGACACTGCAATAGATTGGTGTATAAGAACAACACTAGGTAATAAAAACACGGACATCGGATGGATCATGAACTCCTTCTTAGAAGACTTTTTTTTATGACATCTACCGTCTGTCTAGTAATGTTAACAATATGCAGTGTAAAACGACAAATTAAATGAAGTGGCACAAAGTATAGGCCCGAACATCAACGAAAAGAAGACCGAAGTAATGACTGTAATCAGTAGTACAGATCAACCAGTCACACTAGAAAATACCATCATAGAAGAGGTTGAGAACTTCAAATATCTAGGCAGCATGTTAAGTAGCACAAATGGGACGGTGAAGGAGTAATCAAGGGAACCAATGTTATAGCGGTAATCAAAAGAATGTAATCCAGAGACAAAGACCAAACATTGAAAACAGACATACACAACAAAGAACACAGAGTAACTAAAATCATACATACAAAGTAACAAAAGAAAAAGAAGGGAAATGAAAGAGAAAGCACAAGAAAGGCAGTTGTGGCGTTGGCTAGTTGTGACCTTATGTGGTGATGGGCATGAAGAGGATAGATAGATAAATGATACAACATATATAGGGTAGGATAGTATATAGCCCATGGGTTTCTGTTTTTATCATTTTAATCATTTGTGAACGATAGAATATGCCAATATGTCTCGATGATACATACCTCTTTTTGGAATCTTTAAACTGAAAGTATTTTTTTCTTGTTTTAGGTATGCCATTTGGAGCAAACTATAAATAGTTTTTCCAAAAGAATATTATATAACTCTGGATGTAAAAGATCAGAAGAAAGGGTAGGTCCTTGTTTCAACCGTATACAATCTTTTCCCATTTTACAGTAGTGCTGTATAACTCTAAATTCTTTATTTGGTCGAAATTCATTTTAAAAAAATTAAAGCAGGTAAAACCAATTGATTAGTAGTAGGATAATAAAGCACACGAGTGAACTTGTCAAGTGTTTTTTCACTCTCAAAAACAAATTCATAATTCACTATCAACAAAAAATATGTTTTTTGAAAGGATCCAATAAACAAGTTATTAAGAGAATTTATGTTTGGTCTCAAGGCATATGTAAATAATTCATTGTTCTATTAATAACTTATGGTCGTGTTTCTAGAAAATGTAGAGGATGCTTACACTATCGTTTCTTCCAGCTTAAGAGGAGTAAGATTTGCTCATTACCATCTGTTTCTTTAGTTATTTCATGTTGTTTGTGCATGAGTCTATTTTCCGTGTTCACTCGTTATCCTTGGATTTCGTTCATATCCTCGTTCCCTGCTTCAAAACAATACGTTTTGTCAAGCTCCGCGCACGGCAGACGTTCGTTTCCTCTCTTACTTACCGCTGTAGACAACCTTTTCGAAATTCTCGGACATTATTCAAATCAAACGTCGTTTGACAATCTGATAACGTCGCGTAAAATCATTCACTTTCTTGACTTTGTAAAGTTCTTGTATTTTCTCTGAGGGGTAGCTGCAGTGTCTTGTGTGAATTTCGAATGTCAGATGCTGTTCGGATCTTAAATTTTTGTGATTTGTTGTGATCTCACGATTTATTGAGCAATGTTGCATTTTTTATTTCTGCTCCTTGTTGTGTAAATCTTATATATCTAAACAACATTCGATACTGTGACATTATAAATTGTATTATCATACTTTTATAGGCAAGGTCAATAAATGTTTACATTATTCGTATTCAACTGATATACATGCATCCGTAAATGTATTACTGATTTTCATAAACATTCCTGCGCCATATTAAGTGAAACATCAATGAATAAAAATATTGACGCTTTCATACATCACGGAATCAGTTTTTCGAATTAGCCATTAAAGTATATTATATCCCGTATTGTTCACCATGGTGTTTCGAATACATTTACCAAGAATATCAATTTTTCTTCTCTTTTTTCATATGATATAAGTTAGTTCATCTTCGATTTGTTTTATAAGAATGTATTTTTTAAAAATAAAAATAATCTATCTATCCAATAAAAACGTTATCATCACTCAATTCTGTGTTGTTATATATGGAATTTTTCTTGATGAACTGATGGACTTAAAAAAAATTAGGGACGAATAATTTCCCGAGGAAATCAGTGATGCATTTTACCTAGTTTATAAATGTGTTTGGGGTAACAATGACCACTTTCAGCAAAAACTTAATCTTAAAGCATACAATACATGGTGCTATTCTTTCACACTCCTTATAGTTCTAAGAAATCTTTTATGACATTTTGTTCCGCAAAAATTTCCGTCAACGCGAGCAAAAAGTGTCAGTCTTCATATTCAGTTTTAGTCTTCATTCATGACAACGAACACAATTGAAATTGAGGAGATCTTTTTAAAAAAAAAATTGACGTTACAATTTTTTTTTCTTATTATGATATAAATGTGCATTTTGCGGTGCAAAACTCATACCGTTTACTTCATTTTAAAGAAAAGGGGAATCAGTTAAAAAGTCATGGTTCGTTGGATGTATGTAAACATATGAGATTAGTCTCGACGAAATACTAGTGCTCAATCAAAACTTCAACACAAATGATTTTTTTATCTTTAATTTAGCAATGTGAAAAGAATGATGCCGAGTTATGTTGCAAGACGGATTTTTGTAATGATCATCTTGGTAGGTATTGTAGTATTGGGACATCTTGTAGGTATTATTGTATTGGGACATCTTGTTCTTCTTAGAGAAACTCTGAGCCTGAAGTCTACATAATTACAAAGCCTCACATATAAGTTTAGCCTTACCTTGTCTACCTACGCAAATTTATTTCACGTGATTTTCACATGAATTGAGCAAGTACAATTTGTGATAGAGTTCAAGTGTTCACGTGAAATTTATGAGAACGTTTCACATGATATTCATGTTGAATAAATTTTAAATGAAAACCACGTTAATTTCGTTTTGTGAATTTTACGCGAATTTTATGTGAAGCTCGATTCACGTGCACTTCACGTGAACAATTATTGCCTGCGTGCGTTCCTTGTTTTACTGTTGAAAAATGAACCCGACTTTTTTAAGGTCTTTAATTTTGAAACGAATGAAAGTTTTAAGTGAATCAATGAGTGCCAAGGCTACATCAGTTTTCAAAGACCCCGATGTAGCAAAAACATTGTTTATTATATATGACAAAAATGTTGTCGTACCAGCAGACAAAGCCCAAAACAACATTGTTTTGGTCTGCCAAACGTTTTACATCCAATGTTTGTTATCAGAGGTAGACGTAGAAAATAATAGCAGTGATAAGACCTATACTGCTACCACACACTCCACAGAAGAGATTGTGGAAAACCACAAATCTGTGCCATCCTCTTTTGGTCTCTCTACCAAGGACGATGATTGTGATTTACCGTCTATGTACTGGATTCCTAAACTCCACAAGAATTCATACAAACAACGTTTCATACCTGGATCTGCAAAATGTACCACCAAACCTCTTTCAAAACTTTTAACTTCTATACTCACAACTGTCAAAGAGGGTCTGCAGTCCTACCACAACACTTGTTACTCCCGTAGTGGTATTAATTCAATGTGGATCCTGAAAAATTCGAAAGATCTTTTGGAGACAACTAGTTCAAGACTATTATCTGAATATAATAGCATTAAAACCTATGATTTTTCAACACTGTATACTTTTATTCCCCATACTCAGTAAAAATCCCGACTTAAAACATTATACATCGTTGTTTTTCCAAATAAAGATGGTACACCTAGATACAAATATATAGTTCTTGGTAGAGATTCCTCATACTTTGTAAGAAATAATTCCAAATCATCTTCCAAATATACAGAGGAAGATGTTTACAAAATGCTGGAATTTTTAATCGACAACATAGTTGTCCAGTGTGTTTGACGTGTTTTTCAACAAACGGTTGGCATTCCAATGGAAACAAATTGTGCTCCTTTACTTGCTGACCTATTCCTTCACTCTTATGAGGCTGACTTTATAGCTGATCTGATCAGAAAGAAAGACTGTCGTTTGGTTAAATCCTTCAATCTCAGTTTTCGCTATATAGATGACGTGTTATCTTTAAACAATCCTAATTTCTGGGGTTTGATACATCACATCTACCCAAAAGAACTTGAGATAAAGGATACTACAGACACTGAGAAGTCAGCCTCATATCTTGACCTACACTTAGAAATCGATGGTAAAAAAACTATTGACCAAACTTTACGACAAACGTGATGACATTCAGAATTGTCAACTTTCCTTTCATCTGTGGCAACATTCCTTCAGCACCTGCGTATGGAGTGTTCATATCACAACTCATACGTTATGCCAGAGCTTGCCGAATCTACGCAGACTTTTTGTATCGCGCTAGAACTCTAACAAATAGGCTTCTGGAACAGGGTTATGTTGCTACAAGATTGAAGTCATCACTACAGAAGTTTTATGGTCGTCATCATGAACTCGTGGATCGTTATGGTTTATCCATCTGCACCATGAAAACTGATTTATTCAACGGGTCATTGTTTTCCTTTCCTCGTTTGTCTACCCTGGACGTGACTTTTTATGAGCAACTCGGCGGGTGTTTCTAGAAAAGCCGAGCACGCTTACGCTTACCCTACCGGTGCACCTGGTCCATGCTCCCAGTTTTTAGTGGAGTTTTGTTACTTTGTATGTATGTTTTTAGTTACTTTATGTTCTTTGTTGTGTATGTCTGTTTTCCATGTCTGGTCTTTGTCCCTGAATTACATTCTTTTGATTACCGCTATAACCTTGGTTCCCTTGATTACTCTTTTAAATTTCTTTATGTTTTATAAAAGCTGTCATGTGTATCAATTATATCCATCTATACGCCCATTCACCCGTGTATTGAAATTGCTAAATACCATACAATATTATAAAAAGAAACATCGCATGGAAATGCAGATGAAGGTCCATTAAAAAGCAATATATGAACAAAAGTTATTACCATTGTTAACTGCGTTTATATTCTAGCATGCCAGGTTAACATAACAACTAAACCAAAACTGAGTTTGCCATACGAAGAAAATGGTGTTCACAAGTTTAACTGTACATTCCAATCGATTACTAATAGGCACGATATCACATATGAAGTCACGTGGTTGGTAGATGGCAAACCACTGACCAATGACAAGGGTTATCCAATCATATACAGGGCAAAATACGACAAAGTTGGGTATTTAGAGATCAACAACTTGAAAGGAAACCTGAATAAAATGGTAAAGAGCATTTCGTTTCCTGTGTTATTACTCCTATGTATAAACAAGTTGTAAAGGCTGTATATACGTATCTATAGTAGTTCCATGTAGGTAGACATTGTCGTTTCTATCTGCATGGAACATAAACCTTTTGCGGCTAAGATTAATCTATTTTTTTTTATAAATTCGTCTTCCATTTTTTCGGGAGATAGTACAGCAACTGTGTTGTACATTATATTTTGGTATTTCAAGGGATTACTGTAAGTTTTCTTTTTATAAAAAATCAACTTCATATTGAAAAGAAGACAATAATTAGTGCAATTTTACCCTATTTACCGACTCGTTCCCTGTCGAAGGAGTTCCCATAACGAAAATGATTCATTGACGTTAGTTATTTCACCAATTTTACAGCCTCATAAATGTTTAATACAAACAGTTTTAACTTTTAAGGAGGTAGACCTAGTGTAAGGGACACAACTCTTACAAATTATTTGAACGTTTGTATTCAACATTTTACATCAATCTCAAGTAATCATTAAAGTATGATTTCATTCTGTTTCAAGGAAAAGCTTGAAAGGCTTAGGTAAACTTTAATATTGTACAAACATTTCACTAATTTCAAAAGATATACCCTAGGTCTGCCTCCTTAAACAACCTTTACAAGACATAATCATAGGCATAGAAAATTGTCGTTGTCAAGTATCTTAAATGATGGTTTAGCTGGTGCGATAAAGATTGACTGACAAATTATCATGCGAAATTTCAGTTGCGTTGTAAAGTTCAAGCCATGTGCCAAGGGACGAATATTGAAAGTGGTGAAATTTATAGCAACCCATATTGGGTTGGTATCAAAGTAAGTATAAATTTAAATACAAAAATTCGTTTTCAAATATTTTTCCATTAAATTAGGTGGTAAATAAGAGTAACACTTAGAGTACAGGCGGTTTTTTTTAATGCCTTAAATATTGTCACTTTGATCGTGCCGAAATGCATATTTTAAATACTATTTACGAATTAATTATTACCGTAAAAAAGCAAACGGAACTATTCATTTGCAAGTTGAGTTAGTGCTGCTACAATCAATTTACAGTAAGCTTATCAATTACTTAAATATTGTTCAAAGAAAACATTTTGTAGGTTTCACCATCCAAACTTTCCGTGCACATGCAAACACTTACTATAGAAACAACTATACCAATGATATCTACTGACCCATCTAAAGGACTTCCAGCACTCCAACTTCAGAATGAAGAAACAGGTATCTTTTGAAGTGTTTCTATATTTGTTATTCCTCATTTTACTACAGTTTTCCTATGTTTAAAATTTCTAATGATAAATAAACAAAAAATTATGTCATGAATTATAGTTATTGAAACATATTTTATTTTCAACATAATATTTTGAGTGAATTTTTGAATGTCCATTGCGGTAAGAACAAATTTGTCAGATGATGAACTGCATTATCTCAAAGTAGTAGAGATTGACTTTATCGGCAATATGTAAATTGCCCTTTGATCTTGTTGGCAGATATTTCTATTTCACTCGTACTTGACAATATACTTGAAAATCAATAGATTGTGATGTCATCAGATCTGTAAGAATTTGAATGAAAATGATATAACACACTTTTCGAATAAAGTTTCACTACTAGATTTTATGCGGGATAAAAGTAGTTCTAATAATGAAATTTAAAATGCAGTGAGAGATAGAATTACAGAATAAAAGCTACTTTCGCTTTTAATACTGACAATATAGCGGGATATTTCAAATCGCACTTGATCTCTCGTCGAGATATTCAGTGTGAGATTGCCTGTATTATTATTGACAAGGAACAACTATTCTATATTTTTCTGCTTTATTTTGTTTTTTTTCCTTATGCCATCGGTAAATAAATGAGTCATTCTTAGGGTGGTCATATAGCAGATTCGTCCTGTAATTCATCTTTGGTGAGCAATTTTGTGTTTTCAGTATTTTGTCGTGTCTTTCTTTTATGACCTTACTTGCGAGTCATGATTGACCCATCTATTATTTTCCGTGATTTATATTAAAAAAATAAGCAAAAGAGAAAATGTTCTGCTTTCTGTATATCCTTTTATAGGTACTAACAGCTCGTATACCGTCTATCGCTAATTAGCGGTCATACCTTACTCTAACTTCTGAAGTTTGTCGGCAACTTTATCGTTTTTACATTTTTCCAACTGCTTGATATGTTATATCTTCGAATAATAATAGAAATATAACGTCCAATCATCTATTAAATAGCCTGTTAACAAAATGATATACGTTCTGAAAGTCTCGACAAAACATAACATCTCGCCCTATCGGGTACGGTACGATATTTTCTGTGTCGACTTCACACTTGCCAAAGTAGTATCTTAATCAACTAATTCAATATTTTTTTTTATATTGTAGGTCGTAACATCACTAACTGCAGGTACCGTTTCAAACCCGCGACCAACGGTTTTGGGTATTCAGTGGATATACCAGTTGTCATAAAAGCACATTCATTAACAAAACAAAGTGATACGCTTGTTTTCAAACCATTGAAAGACATATATTACCCTCTATGGATGAATTTCAAGTCTCCTCCTGTTCAAATCAGCGTAAGATTTAAAAAAAAATATTTCATACAAATATGCATCTATTAGCCTTCAATGCGAACACGCGAAGTCTATCGTTTAATTGAGTATGAAAAATTGAAAACAAGTCCTCAGTAGCAATTGACTGTTATCCTATTTGCATATTATTTTGGTATATATGTATCTATTGCAATTCCACTGAATAAACAAAGCTTTAAGCAAAGTGTGCCAGTTCGTCACATTTCGGGTTCAGACCATAGGAGTCGAAAGCCTTTATTTTTAGGTTAAGTAACTATATATTGGAGCCGGATTAGTGCCTTCTTTTATTTCCAAGCATGTCTAGTCGGAAAAAATATTTAAAAAAAAACATCATTAATCACCTGCTAATATCAGAGATAAACAAAAACAGATTAAAACGGTTAGAGACTGACATGCGTTGTCTGGGCGAAGTCTTATTTCACAAATAAATCTTATCAGCTCGCAACCTGGTACTAATGTACAAAATTTATCCCCTTTGTGTGTTAAAGTGAATTTTTTGTAAATATCTTGACCTACACTTACAGATCGATAGTAAAGGAAAACTCATGACTAATATATGCGACAAACGCGTTGACTTCTCATTCTGTATTTTCAACTTCCTTTCAACTGTGACAACATTCCTTTAGCACTGCGTATGGAAAGTTCATTTTACAAATCACACTTTATGCCAGAGCTTTCCGCAACTACGCAGACTATCGATTAACCTTGTCCATTTCCTAGTTTTTTGTTAAGTCCGAGTTGCTCATTCACTTTTATTTCTTTGTACACGTAATTTTGGTAATTTCATTTTCTTTGTTGTGTGTGTCTGTTTTCCCTGTCTAGTCTTAATCCTTTGAATATATTCTTTTGGCTTTCGATCGAATCTTGGTTCCTTTGATTACTCCGTGTATTACGTTCGGCTGAAATTTGACCTCAAGCAAAAGAAAAGGTAAACAGGCAAGTTATTTGGTACTTGGTGTTGCAGTTTTGTATTACATTATAGTATTTTTGCTTTTGTATGGGTTCTACATGTGAATAATGTTGGATGCATCGTACACTGTTGTAACATTGTAATGTATGCAGAACAACACATATTCTGCCAGCTTCTGTTAGTTCAAAGAGTGCAATTATTTGCATGTGACCTTCAGTCAATATCTTATCAGTACATAGGATTTTTTTCTGCCAAACTGAATTTCCTTTAGATGAATTAAAGGCTGTAAACTTTCACATTAGTAGTTTGAAAAAGATGGGTAGGTACCCTATTAGAAGCATGTTGGGTAACTAAGGATTCTTGCAATTAATGCATTGTTATGCAGTGTATGTTTCTTAAGAGATTTAATCATGAAAAATCAGCCTTTTTGTATAATTTAGTGTACTATAGTACACATTATGTTTGAACGGAAACCATTGCGTCAGCGACTTCTTGATATTTTCTTGTTTTATATATACATATATCCTTTAAGAATGTCACAACAAAAACAAAAGTGTCACTTACTCCGGTTTTCAGGATTTGTCAATTTAGGTCACATAGAATATACAATTGAGGTTAATGATGTTTAGTAATACTTATACTACACTATTGGGTACTCGGCATATCTAAATTTACTAGATTTTTTACTTAGCATTCACAAGACCTTCTTTGCGGAAGTGGTTCGTACAAAAAGCTAAGTAAGTTTTGTTTTTGCCATTCAGCTGATTTTTTTATATTCTGTAAAAATATAAGTAGACGTTCTATAGAAAAAATCAGTGAAAAAAACTAATAATGTAAAAAATTTCTATGACCACGAGTGTTGGAAACGCACGACGTAGTGACTATGTTGTGTTTTTACTGACGTTCCTCGGATGCAGGATCATATTTAAGTTATTTACGACTATCAATTGATTATCAATATATTATTAAAAAGATTTCATAAGTATATTATTACCACTTCAAACGGATATGGCTCAATGAATTCTATAAATGCTATGTTGTGTACCCGACAAAAATCATAAAAGTATTTTACATATGCACTATCGACACTTTTTGCAGTGGGAAAATTGGAGACACTACAATCTTTAACTGTATATATACTGATAGAAAATTGCACATTTGTTTTATTGCTTTGAAAACTGCAAGAGACTCTTTGAAAATAGTTTGCTATCTGCATTCAGCCTTTTTTTTTGGGGGGGGGGAAGGTGGGGGTGGGTACACATATATTCCGCTCGGCACCTTTTTCTCAAATAGTGTATATATGTCAGGCGGAATTTGATTTAACATGAACATGGATAAAATAGAAAAAAAAATTAACTAATGCTCACCTTATTCTTTTTGCCTTTCATAGGCAATAACTCTAACAAGGGAGTCATCATTCAGTAGAAACATTTAAGGCCTTATCATGAAGATCATTTCATCTTCAGAGAAGATGTTTGAAGAAATGTTAACTGACGAAGACAACAACAAAAGGCCTTTCCTTCTTGTAACAAAACAATTTCAAATTTTAAATGCTTTAAAATCAGAGTATACTATCATGATAAGAAAATTAATGAAATAGTGGGCTATCCTGTTTCGAAGAATAACAAATGCTCTTTTATTTTAGAGTTATAATACCAATGCTGTAGATACGCTGAAAACGTGTAAGCTGAAAGGAGACACACTTTCTATTTTTGACGGGTATGTATTCTAGAGGATAATAGTCTGGGAGTTGCGGAATCCATTACGAAATATGTTTGTTATGAATATGTATAAGATTTATATATAAGATTTGCAGAGAATGTTTATGCACTTCTTCAGATTATCATTTGAAATATCAATTTTTATATAATTTCAAAGTAGATGTTTTCAACGCAGTGTATCAGGAATAATCCAAGTTTAGTTCATAACTTGTAAATAAGTATTTTTCTTTCAGAAAGTTGAATCTCAATAATACTGCTGCCACAGATTTGGTACTATACAGAACAAATTCAAAGCCTTTTCTGGAAGTAAGTGTAATATAGTTTTGCATACCGATCAAATATTTATGTAACTAAATGTTGATTTGCAAGTTTTCCCTATATATCCGATCACATAACACATATACAGGTGCTCTTTAGTCTTGAAAATGATTACCAGCATATACATAACTAGTCTACAATTGTATAGTTGTAATTTAAAAAGATACTCTCTGATTTGCTGTTATATGGGTTTAATTAGCATGTATGTTTTCTCCTTTTATTCATTTTCATCTTTTTTTAATAACTATAAAAAGTTCACGAACCCGTGGGTTGTTGTAGTGTATCAATCTACAACATAAGGACCGATGTTTTCACCGTGTCATACAACTCAGGACGTGACATTTTTTTTCAATAACGCGACGGAGTTTTTTGAAAAGCAGGTGAGGCTTTCTCTACCGTTGCAGCTGGTCTATGCTACCAGATTTAAGCAGAATACGGGTTGCTTATTTTTTTGTTTCTTTGTGTGTGTGGGGGGGGGGAGGTTGTTATTTTGTTTGTTTTGTTTTTTTGTGTTTTGTGTTATATGTGGCTTTTTCTTATTTTTAAATTTGATTACCATTCAAAACCTGGTTCTATTAATTCTTGTTATACATTCCAAGATATTTTTAAAAGATTTATTTCAAGTTTTGACCTGAACCAGCAAGATTGTTTACGACTTTTGTTCAGATAAACAGTTTATGATCAAACGAATATTTTTCCAAAGCTAAGCACACATAAGTCAAAACTTGAAATAATCCTTACAAATTAATTTCTTACTTATTCCTGTTCAAATTCAGAACTAACCTTATGATATATAGCAGTTATATATTGAATCATGTTTTAAAGGCATTTAAAATTAACTTGATTATCCTTTTAAACACGTAATGCCATGTTTATTTCATGTTAGTTTAGAGATTTACTACTCGGGAAAGTAGCCAGCTGTATTGTACACTCATATAACATACACTCCAAATGTTTTTATCAAAAACAAAACAGTTTGTACAAAAATATCAATTTCTTTGTGTTGTTATATCATTGAATATATTTGATAATGATATTACCTAAGTAAACTTAACACATTTTTAGACGTATTATTTTCTTTAAAAAGTAAGTAAGAATTTTCGAAAACTTAAAACCTAAACAGATAAACGTGCGTCGACTATTAAGTAAATGGTACACAAGTTAGGCATTATAGTTAGTTTATACATAGGTCCAGATAAAAAGGGAGGCTTGTAGTAAAGGAATGTGCACATGCGCAGTGGTAGTGAAGGAAGGAAACGATGGTATACAGATTGACGTTTGTGGACAAACAACAGATTTGGTACCGGTTGTCACATACCTGTCACACAGCTCAGATGAGACCATTTTACGTGCAGACTCAAAAGATCCTCTTTATATTCCAGTAATATAATCATTCATACAATCCTTATCGGACCGACCTAGTCAATTGAAACGTCAATGATAAATGTTTTGACTACATATAGGTTTATAGCTTAGATCTGTAGAGCCGTTTCTTAGGTGGGCCATGCAAAGTTATTATCTTTTGTATGAATGCACCATCTTTTGGATATCCGTTTGAATCATTAAAAAAACAGAGGTTTTCTTTTTCATAACCGATTTCTAATTTACTTTTAATGGATTGTCTTCTATGTAAAAAAGAAAAGTAGCCCAACTGCATCTTCGATTTTCAAATTCAGATAACCTTATAATGTTTTAATGAAATTTTCAGCTTACAGTTTTATCTGGAGCAAATATTACGGTGAATATGAGTGGCCCTGAAAATGATATGGGCATTACTCTATCTATAGACAAGAACGATATTGGAAAGCCAGGCGGAATTTGTGGTAATGAAACATGGTTATATATACCCGGATTTGGAAATGTTGGGTCTATAGGAGGAGTTACTGAAACAGAAACCGACTTCTTTAACAAATGGAAGTAAGTATACCACCTCTAAACTTTGGACATTTTTATTTCCATAAAAACTATACACAAATAAGGCATTAAAGTTGGTCTATACATAGGTCCAGATGAAAAAGGAGGCTTGTCGTAAAGGAATGTGCACATACGCAGTGGTAGTGACGGGAGAGAACAATTGTACACATATAGATGTTTGTGGACAGACAACAGATTTGGTACCGGTTGTCACATTCCTGTCAAACTGATCATATGAGACCATTTTACGCGCAGACTCATATGATCCTTATTTTTTCAGTAAAACTGGCAAACAAGTAAGACATTAAAGTTGGTTTTTATATTGGTCAAGATAAAAAAGATGGCAGTTTTGTTTAATTTCTTTCAGCAGAATAGTTTTTTTAAATTTAGTTAATATTCGATTTTTAACTACGGATAATTTAAGATGTGTTTACACATAAATTTTATTCAAATTCATTTAAAAATTTTTTTTTTAAATAATGCCTTTTAATTTTATTTGAAATGTCTTCCGTACCATCGGAAACTTCTTGATGAGATTTATCATCAAATTTATTTTTCATATGAACAATATTTACATATGCACTAAAATGCAAAACGTTAATGCTTACTAAATCTCTAACGTTACACTTTTTAATTTATACTAATAGACACAAAATTACGATTTTAGTTGCAAGTGTTAGAAACGCTGAGATTTCCTTCAAAAATAGTTTTATCAGATATTACGACGGTTGTGTTAGATATTGTTAATTTTGTTATCATTTGTCCATTTTTCTAACTCCCGATATTTTCTATTTTTTGGCTACTACCGTGAAACTGTAAACAGTTTCCAATTACAGCGTAAAATTGGCTGTGGCGTCGCCGATTAATATTAATAATGTAATTTAAACATCTAGAAAAAAAGAATGTCACATATTTTTTTTACTTCAAATCTGTTAAACGAAACGGTGGATGTAGATTGATTATAATGCTGCTGATAAGAGGTTATTTCTTGAAACACGTATAAAGTATATCGACATTTTGCAATATATATGATTGGTATTTTGTATTTTATAACACTGGGTTAATGAAAACTGGTTGACCAAAGGTCCCCGACAGTATTCCCCAACCCAGTTGTCAGACTTTTTTTTCACCATATTTATCAAAATTTGTTGTATTCTAAATTTCAAAAATACTTTAAACACTGGGGCTTTATTCCTTGTATTGTAAATGGTACAATATCCCGGTGATGGATTTGGCTTCCTATTTTGACAGCTATGGTTTTGAGTACTTATTGTATATAATTAGTTTTTGAATTTAGATCTACCTTTATGAATATGAAATATATTCCTGTATTAAATATATGTAAACACTGATTCTAATAGTTTAAATTGATGAACATTTTGAAAACGAAAAGGCATATATTGTGCATATTTCTTTTTTTAATATTTTTAGTGTGACGCTGACTGAAAACCTTTTCAACTCTACACTTATTTATGATCCAATGTTAGAGCAACATATTTCTTATTGTTTCTGCAACGCTAAAAACAGAACTGAATGTGGTACAACAGTTTAAGTACAGATCAATAGATACACTATATAAAAATATTCATGCGGAAGAACTTGTGTGTGTTTCATTTATTTTCTCTATTGGGTTTGTAATAATATATGTATTTCTTATGTTTTCTATAGATATATTACGCATATAATTTGTTTTTTTCAAATTAAAAAAACTGAACATAAGGCGTACTAAAATTTATAAAACAAAAACCACACGACGCGAGAAAAATATGTACTGTCTTTTAAAATACAATGAAAACATAAAAATGACATACAGACGTGAAGGTGTTCCATAAACGTTCCTGATTTAATATCTCCGAAATTTCAATGAAACATTTAATTTTAAAAAAAACGCAACTCTTGAATGGCAATTATTTTTGTTTTTGAAATTTTAGTGGTAAATTTCACAGTAATTCTAGATTTGAAATTTAAAAGGTAACTTTCATAGGAATTTCATAGGAATTCCATTTTTGGTCATTGTTGTATAGCTCACTTGTCCTTTCCAAGAACATTTTCTTACTAGTCCATGCTCCCAGTCTTTAGTGGAGTCGGAGTTGTTCATTTAAATTTTTTTTTATATATATGTTCTTTTGGCTATTTCATGTTTTGTGTTGTGTGTCTGTTTTCACTGTCTATATCCTTGATACATGGTTTTGTTCTATCACCATTCGAGTTTCGGTTTCCTTTATTTCTCATAAACAGTATGAATGAAATTGTCTACCTTTTCAAGCAAAAAAAAGCTCAAACTTTGGATAAGTAAACTTGAATGATCAGGGGTATTATAAATGAGACCAAAATGTCTTATATCACTGCATTTGTAAGCAAGATAAGCCAATTAAACACTATCATTAAGATTTACTGGAGATGTTTTCTCCAACCTACTATCTGTATCATATTCGAAGAATTTCGATAGTAAGGGTCGTACAACTGCTTCCTTAAATGTCTGAAGAACCCACGACTTCTGTTATGACAATATTTTTGTTATAACTGGTGCTAGACTGTTCTAATACCGATTTATTCAAACGATTTAATAAGAGCATTTGAAATGATCTTGCGAATAGACCGTAAAACGTCTGAATTTTGCAATAAGTACTTACATTGACGTTTAGAAATGAGACAATGCACCATTTACCAGGAGTTTGTTTGTCTATAACAATTATCAGTATCATAAATTGCTATCCAAACGTCTAGTATAAAGAATGATATCAATCTTGTAGCAATATAACCCTGTTCCAGAAGCCTAATTGTTAGAATTCAAGCGCGATATTAAAACTCTGCGTAATTTCGGCAAGGTCTGGCATAAAGTATGAGTTGTGATAATGAACACTCCATTCGTAGGTCCTGAAGGGAAGTTGCGAATAGGGAAATGTATGATATAGACATATTTAAATGCTTATAATACATCTATAAAAATTTATAAAAGCAATATATATGTTTTTTGAGATTGTACTCTTACAAATTCAAATTTAGAGATCTGATATTTGCCACCCATAAAAATGAAGGTTCGGTTAAGATACTACCAAGTTGAAAACAATACACAACTTACAATGAAGATTTATAGGCCAATTAAAGTTGTGTTTGACAAGTATGTTTTTAGAATTGCATGAAAAATGTAGTTTATATTTAAATATCATTTTTACTGTTACACAAGATGTCGTCGTTTTTATTTTATCATCGATACAACATTTTACTATCAACTGATCAATTAACGAGGTCATGAATTTAAGCCACGCCCGGTTTAACCAGACTTTTAACGATGAAATAATACTGTCTGAAAAAGCGTTTCTCCGTGTCTAAGAAGTAACTGCCTGACGTATAAGTAATGAAAAATGAAAACCACTATACAATAATAATACTATTGTAAAAAGAGATGATATGCTTTCGAAAATTCTTGCCGATCAAAATTAAACAAAATTAGAACCTAAACAGGGCCGTAAAAAGACAAAACAATAGATAATGATTACGTTTAAGTCCTTTTGCCTTACATCTTTCACTTATCTTTTATATTATATAACAAATATATTGTCTTCTTGTACGGAATGTTACTTGATACTTTAGTTCAGTCTGTTCTTTTGAAGTCATGAATTAAACAAAAACAAATACAACAAAAGCAGAAAATGTCATACACCTTAATTTTTATTGTGTAGTCTTTCACCGTTATGTCTTAAATGATTATACCATTGTTTTGCACTCAATTCTTTATTGACATCACATGTACAATATGTGTGAGCGCAGTATCTAAAAGAAAATAAATTGTGAGCATCCATTCCTTCCGAACGAATACAGGACGGATAAATGGTGAGCATCCATTCCCTCCGAACGAATAAAGGATGGACGAATATCCTGTTCATTCTAAACCACCCTACATTATCGGGTGCTGGACCAAATGTCGAAAGTTGAATAAGTAACCACACACTGCTGTTGAACAAATATTGTGTGCATGTACTAGTCCCTATCTTAAGATACGGATATCGAATATATTTGGTCATAACAGAAAATATCTAATTTCACATGGAAAACAAATCAAATATTTTAAAATCAGATCTTTGTCTTAAACAAAATGTATTTAGTTTTAAACTGAAATGGAGTGAACAGAGGAAAAGCGGAATGTGTCATCATTATAATAACTCTGTCCATTTTTGGAAAAATTAAATCCATGCGTGCTGTTCAAGAATGATATAAACAAGAAAAGTCTTGGATATAAACAATTTTCGTTGATCACATGGCATTGTATTGTTATTCAGACAACCAAATGTATATTTACTACTTATTGTTGAAGAGATATTTTACCAATTTCAGTGTAATCTTTTCTTTATACTTGGTACGTTGTGGTAACTTTAGTAGACATCTTTGGGGACTTAATTTGCAAAGTTAATTTACTTATATAATTTGCTGCCCTGAAAGACCTGAAATCTATCTGGGAATATCTTGTCTCATTTGTGATATAGAAACTGCATATCGGTCTATCAAATTTTGCTGACGACCTTAAATCGTTAAATCGACGGTAGTGAACTCATTACAACAAAGAGTTAATATACTCTTGCTTTGGTAGTTTTCTTACAGTACCCTAGTTCTACTGAAAATTCAGTGTTCAACTGTTATTTACAACATGAATTCCTCATTAGTGAATTGTATGCTCTGTAGGCTGGAGATGTTAGTATATTGCCACTACGAAAGAGGAATTTTAGAATGTATGAATTACAGTATAGGTGTGATGCTGAAGTGGTGTGTCAGTTGTCTCGTTAATTTCACTTTCATTTGGTTAAAGGCACACAATCTTGGTTTATGCATTATCCGCTTGTCATACGTTAAAGGTTTCATTTGAGAAGAGTTTGTTTCTTTTCTACGAAACACGATTGTTAAGTTAAATGAATACGTTTTCACTAATGTTTCAAGTAGGACTTTACTGACATAACTTAACTTTGTAAAGAGTATAACTAGAGAATACACACACACACACACACACACACACACATACACACACACACACACACGTAGAGCATGTAATGACAAAAAGTATGTTCTAAGAATCAAAAGTAACTAAGCAACCAATTATCCACTAAACACTGGGAGCATAAATCAGGATCTTGGAAAGGACAGAATGAAGCTCACGTTGTCTAAAAATAGAATATTTATGATTTTTTTTTTGGAGAACACATCATAGATTATTATAAGGGAGCATAAAGGGCTGTATTATCAACTGAGACGTGCGTACTTATGGGTAAAAAACAGCATCAATATCAGGTTTAAGGGCATGTACAATCGGGAATGAAATACGGTATAATGACAGCGTCATTTTCGTATACTTGGTAAGTGCTACTGAGGACAACACCTGTCTAGGAAATATAAACTAGCTTCGATGATTAAATACATATCGAATCCGACATGGCATCCGAATGTTTACCAAAATTATTATTAAATCGATACCAGACTATACAACTCAAAGACATTTCGGACCATGGTAACCCCACAGTTCCTTACAAAAGCTGGACATTTCGACCCATACGTATCTCATGCCATGACAATAGAGCATGCATAGGGACAATAAAAACCATATATCATTAGACATTTTACCAATTACAAAAACTATGACAGGATTTAGGTGTTTTAGAGTAATCAAGGGAACCAAGGTTATAGCGGTAATCGAAAGAATGTAATCCAGGGACAAAGACCAGACATGGAAAACAGACATACACAACAAAGAACATAAAGTAACTAAAATCATACATGCAAAGTAACAAAAGTAAATAAGCAACTCGGACTCCACTAAAAACTGGGAGCATGGACCAGGTGCACCGGTAGGCTAAGCGTCCTCTGCTTTTCTAGAAACATCCGCCGAGTTGCTCATAAAAAGTCAAGTCCGGGGTAGACAAACGAGGAAAGGAAAACAATGACCCGTTGAATAAATCAGTTTGCATGGTGCTGATGGATACACCATAACGATCCACGAGTTCATGATGACGACCATAAAACGTCTGTAGTGATGACTTCAATCTTGTAGCAACATAACCCTGTTCCAGAAGCCTATTTGTTAGAGTTCTAGCGCGACACAAAAAGTCTGCGTAGTTTCGGCAACCTCTGACATAACGTATGAGTGGTGATATGAACACTCCATATGCAGGAGCCGAAGGGATGTTGCCACAGATGAAAGGAAAGTTGACAATTCTGAATGAAAAGTCATCACGTTTGTCGTAAAGTTTGGTCAATAGTTTTCCTTTACCATCGATTTCAAAGTGTAGGTCAAGATATGAGGCTAACTTCTCAGTGTCTGTAGTTTCCTTTATCTCAAGTTCTTTTGGGTAGATACGATGTATCAAACCCCCGAAATTAGGATTGTTTAAAGATAATACGTCATCTATATAGCGGAAACTGAGATTAAAGGATCTAGCCAAACGATATTCTTTCTTTCTGATCAGATCAGCTATAAAGTCAGCCTCATAAGAGTGAAGGTATATGTCAGCAAGAAAAGGAGCACAATTTGTTCCCATTGGAATGCCGACCGTTTGTTGAAAAACACGTCCACCACATTGGACAAATATGTTGTCGATTAAAAATTCCAGCATTTTGAAAACATCTTCCTCTGTATATTTGGAAGATGATTTAGAATTATTTCTTACAAACTATGAGGAATCTCTACCAAGAACTATATATTTGTATCTAGTGTACCATCTTTTTTTGAAAAAACAACGATGCATAATGTTTTTTAAGTCGGGAATTTAACTGAGTGTGGTGAATAGAAGTATACATTGTTGACAAATCATAGGTTTTAATGCTATAATATTCAGATAATAGTCTTGAACTGATTGTCTGCAAAAGATCTTTCGAATTTTTCAGGATCCACATTGAATTAATACCAGTACGGGAGTAACAAGTGTTGTGGTAGGACTGCAGACCCTCTTTGACAGTTGTGAGTATAGAAGTTAAAAGTTTTGAAAGAGGTTTGGTGGTACATTTTGCAGATCCGCTATGAAACGTTGTTTGTATGGATTCTTGTGAAGTTTAGGAATCCAGTACATAGATGGTAAATCCCAATCATCGTCCTTGGTAGAGAGACCAAAAGAGGATAGCACAGATTTATGGTTTTCCACAATCTCTCCTTTGGACAGAGTAGTAGCAGTGTAGGTCTTATCATTGCTATTATTTTCTACGTCTACCTCTGATAATAAACATTGGATACAAAACGTTTTGCAGACAAAAACAATGTTTTTTTGGGCTTTGTCTGCTGGTGCGACAACATATTTATCATGTATAGTAGACGATGTTTTTGCTACATCGGGGTCTTTGAAAACTGATGTAGCCTTGGCACTCATTGACCTACTTAAAACTTTTATTCGTTTCAAAATTAAAGACCTTACGGCCTTTAACCACTCTGACAGAGAATCAATGTCTTCTTGTTCTCGTTTTATCCATTTTCTTGTATAGTCTTCGACGGCATCCATAAGAACTTTAATGTTATAATTTCAATTTATGGAGCGTGGTTCACGGTACTTGGGACCTTTAGAAAGGATATTACGCAGAGATTTGTTTTCGATAATGTTTAGATCTCCCGTAACGACGTGACCAGCAGGACCATATTTGAATGGAGAGGTTTTGCAAGAAAATTTAGGTGGTTTAGCCTTGAAGTCCTCAATCTCGAGGTTCTGCAATAGCCTTTTATAATTGAAAATTTTGGAGGCGATGGGTGAAGTATGGGAATATGAAATAATTGGTATGGATTTGTCTTTGAAATATGGAGGAATTTTGTTGGTAACGTTTTTGTGATGGAGGATGTTAGCCAAATTAATTGCATCTATACCTTTGTTGACAAACGGTAGTGGAAGAATGATAGTTTTTCTTCATCTTGACTTTTCACACAAACTGGTTTAAAGAGTCTGTGGAAACCAATATCTAAAATGATGGCAACAAGATTGTATAATGATGAGGTGGGGTCAGAAACAGGAGTGTCAAGACTTGTTTTGTAGAGGGAGTGTAGTAGAGTGAGAGGTAGAGAATAAAGTTTTGTTCTAATTCTAACGCCACATATAAAGGTTTCATGCCGAGACGGAAATATCACACCAATGCCGATGAGGTAGAATGTGAAATCACATCCTCTCGAGGTCCTATCGAGACATTCCAAACTGACGTTAATCTAGCTGTTTATCGGCGACACCGCAGTCGAGTTAACGCAATGTTGTCATTGTAATTGTTTTGTATTACTGCATATAGAAAATATCAGACAGTCATAACAATAGACAAACGACAAAGTTGTCGATAAGGAATAATCCATAATCCGTGATTAAAAACGTACTTTAAATTTCGGAAAAGCCGCATAGCTGAAAGTTGACAATTATTATTTTTTAAAAAGTCATAGTTATAATTATTAGGATTGTTTAAAGTTGGTTGTTTCATTTTAAGTAGTTTCTATTTCTTCACATGCAAAATAAAAATGTTGATTCAATGACATACCTCGTCAATTAAGTAAATAACGTTTAATAAACGTTAAAAATTTCAAATATAATCGAGAAAATCCTTACGGATTTGTAGTATTTGATTTGTTCAACAAAAATCTCAAATATAATCTGAACTAAGAAAAAGTATTCTGTTGAATGGAATATCGCAGTTTTCATGCAAATGATGACCCATAGTTAAGAGAGGTTACACTTACTTCCATCTATTAAAGAAGTCAGTTTCTGTAATAGTAACTTCTCCTATAGAAGCAATATTTCCAAACCCGGGAATGTATAGCCATGTTTCATTACCACAAAGTCCTCCAGGTCTTCCAATATCTTCCGAGTTTACAGAAAGAGTAATGTCCATATCATTTTCAGGGCCACTCATATTCACCATAACATATGCCCCAGATAAAACTGTAAGCTGAAAGTTTCATGACAACATTATAGTTTTCTCATTTTGAAAATTAGCTTCTATTTCTATTTCTAATTTTATTATACAAGACAATCACTTAAAAATCAATCAAAAATCGGTTTCGAAAAAAAAAAGTTTGATTTTTAAGGATTAAAAAGGATTATCTCAGCTATAAATCTATATGTAGCCGAAAATTATCATTGACGTTTCACTTGACTTGGTCGGTATAATACAGATAGTTAAATAGATAAGGTTATGTTACAGGTATATAAAGAGAATGTTTTGAGTTTGCGCGTTAAATAGTCTCATGAGAGCTGTTTGACAGGTACGTGACAACTGGCACCAAATCTGTTGTGTGTCCACAAACATCAATCTGTTTAACATCGTTTCCTTCCTTCACCGCCACTGCGCATGTACATATTCCTTTAGTACAAGCCTACTATTTTATCTGAACCTAAATATATTTTAATGCTTAATTTTATTTACATCTAAAATACCAGTTATAACTTTCCGGTTATAAACAATTTCAAACTTTTTAAAAATTATTATTAAGATTTTTAACTTTTAAGTTTGTACCGTTTCTTTTGTTGACTAACATATAGTGGACAAATCATGCATTACTGACTGTAGGATTTAAAACCAATTATATTGCAAAGAGAAACGAATATGCAAATTCAAGTACTGTTTCAAAAATAAGCAATTATTGGTCCTGTAAGATACATATATAATAAAAGAAATTCTGTCAGCACGCTCACAATATCCAACGCGCACACAACTCGGTTCATCTACCCTGATAAAAAGTGGTCACACTGGACAGATATTTGTGAAATCAATCCAATCAAATATTTTATAACTACTTAACATTCAAGTCTGAAGGAAATCTGTGAAAAGTCCCCATATAAAAAATGGTCCTCCTTTAAAAGAAATATTTCTGTGAACATCTATTCCATACGAGATTTTATTGCTATTAAGTTTGAATGTATCGGTCAAAGATGGTGGCGAGATCAAGGCGACAACATGATATGACACACGGACAGACGGGTCAAAAACATTATATACCCGCAAATTTGTTGTGTGAGATATAACGACGAAGAAACGTCGACATTACGCCAATGTTCAAAGAAACGCTTTACAAAGGTATACGTGTATTATCAAGGTTTTTATTGAAATGAATAGACCTTAATATTTATGTACTCTTAATGAAGTACTTTTGAAGGTGTACAAATTTCGTGGATGACATCAAAACGCTAAATAATCGATGCGAAGATCATATAGTCATTTTATCTCTCAATTAAACTTATTTACGGATCTCAAAGGCGGATTGATTGGCAGAAAGTCACAGATACTTAACAATTAATTTTGCCAAATTTTTGGTTGGTAAAGACAAGAAAGTATAAATCTCACTTCAAAAAAAGTGCCTTGAATCTGTCCTGTATAATACCAAATGTGTGACACCTGTATTATTAATATTCAATTGTCTACAAGCGAATAACATTGTTGAATGTCTTCGCATACAATTGCTTTATATAAAAGTCATTTGACTATCAACATCCTCTTATATGTAAATTAACAAATGGGGAAAGTTTGATTTTTCATGGGAGAGTTTAATTGTTGACAAATTAGTGCTAATTACCAAGCGGACCGCAGACGAAAATCACAAAGCACCTAAAACAAATTAACAACGGAGTGTACTTAGGTGTTCTAGAAGAATGAGTATACTTTTTGAGCGTCATCAACCGTGCTACATCCAGTAAAAGGAAAAACAATTGTGAAAATATAAGGTTGTTGATCATATAGGAACTCGACACTCAGTTCCTGGCAATCAGAGCATGTTTATAGTTATGAACAAAGGGGAAGGCAAAGTCATTACTCCCTCTGCAGACATTCTGGCTGCTTTCTTACGTCTTTGTTACAGCCAACTGAAACACTGTCATATAAGAAATCCGCAACTTTAACAACAAATCTGTAAAGGCTGTCAAAATGATTTCTATGTGTAAGGAATATACATTAACGCGTCATTTTGTTTAAAAAAAAACAAGTAAAATGATTGTGTATCCTCCGTCTATGTACTGGGTTACACAAATCCACAAGAATCCATATAAAACGCTACATAAATAGATATGCAAAATTACGTCAAAACCTCTATTGAAATTTGCAACCAATAACTTCCATACGCAAAGCTGTAGAAGATGATCTCCAGTTTTACCGCCACACTTATTCTCGGAGAGGAATCAATTGAATGTGCATCGCAAAAGATCTTTTGGAAATTCAATGATACACTATTCAGGGAATATCAAGACTTATGATTTCAACTCTCTATGCTACTACTTACCATGCTCAGTTTAAGTACCAAATCAAAAGCATTATAAATGTTTTTACTTTAAGACAGATGAAACACCTAGACACAAATACGCAGTATTTGACAGAGATTTTTTACACTGTGTACAAACTATCAAGTCACCTTAATATTCCAAAGAGGATTTGTTAAACTTCTTAAATTTTCAATCGACATCATATTTGTCTAGTGTTATGGGCGTATTCATAGTTTTTCTTTCCTCTTTCGTCTACTTCGGACTTGACTTCTTATGAGCAAGTCGGCGGGTGTTTCTAAAAGAACAGAGGACGCTTACCCTACCGGTGCACCTGGTCCATGCTCCCAGTTTTTTTGTAGAGTCCGAGTTGCTAATTTGCTTTTGTTACATCGTATGTATGATTTTAGTTACTTTATGTTCTTAATTGTGTATGTCTGTTTTCTATGTCTGGTCCCTGGATTACATTCCTTTGATTACCGCTATAACCTTGGTTCCCTTGATTACACTTCAGCAGACGGTTGGCATTGCAATGAAAATACATTGTGATCTGTTACTCGCCATATGCTTCCACCTTATTAGGCTTACTTTTTTGTAGATTTTATCCGAAAGATAACATGTAAAAAATATCATTTAATCTCAGTTTCCGCTCAATAGCTGACATTTGTGTTTTTCATATTTTGTGTGTGTGTCTTTTTACTTTTTCCCCCTGAAGAATGTTCTTTTTTATTACCTATCTTATTCTGGTTACATTAGTTCACCTCTCAAAAACGTATTCTGGCGAATTTCCTTAAAACAAATATACTTTCACTAGAGACTTTCACTACAGACTTACCCGTCCAATATGTTATGGATATCACCTTTCAGTCGACACGTTTTCATAACATCGGGTCTAATATAACTCTGAAATAGAATTATGACAGATATCGGTAAAGAAGGTAAAAGGGTTGTTGTATTATCAATCAACCAAATGTATACCTTATAGTCTTTTTATTCTTGTTAAGTGTTTTTGGCTGTAAATGGTAAAGTTTCTATGAGTCACTCTAGGACATTTTATTTTTTAGGAACTGTGAACTGACCCATCGCATAATATTAACAAACATTTATGACAATCCTTAATTATTTAGGAGATTGAACGTTACAGATAGACAATAAGCAACTATCATTCTTTCTGATCCATTATCAAAGCTTTACTTGGCAGTTTTGGGGGTTCTGTTAGCGTTCGCGTCATTTTAGAAAAAGTGAAACATCTTACTCCAATCTGAATTAAAGAAGTCTTGAAAGCCATCCACAGAGGGTAGTTTGTATCCGTCAAGACTTTAAAAATAAGTGTATCTCTACTCCTTGTGAAGGAATGTTCCTTTACAATAACTGGTATATTCACAAAACTGATAGTGTCATTGTTGGTTGGTTGGAAATGGTACTTGCAGCTATTCCAATTATGACATGCAATAAAATAAAGTCGAATCAATAATAAAAAGTTTTTTCAAGCTTTGCATATCAAAACTGCCTGATATATGGATAAGATACAAAAATACATATTAATATTGCAAATTCACGGTATGCTGGACACGTGTTTAAGGCGTAACTTCTCATCGTCACTTTTAAATTAAGTACTTCTCCGTCTAATAATTGGAAAAAATGTATATAAGGTGTGGCACATGAAGGAAAAAACGCAGAAATTTTACTGCATTAACCAAATATGTATATCCGATAACCTCCAAAAATAACCATCAAAGTGTTTGTAAATTTTTTTTTCAGACATTGGTAGGTCAAATTTAGTTAAAATGCGCTATGGATAAATGTCGGAAAAATTTTCCCGCATTTTTTTTCTTATATAAGCAGTAAAAAAATATCTACGTCACAGGCGCTTCAGGATAAATTTTAATAGTTGTTTTCTAGATGTATTGAATATATTTGAGGCAAAAAAGACCAAATTGAGAAATATGATGTGCCACCCATTACCCGATTCTTACACAGAATGGTACTTAAATACATTTGAAGATTTAAATCAAAAATCTAATTCTTACAAGAACTCAACTTCAAAACTTTCGAAATAGAAAGCCGAATCCATCACTAATTGTTTCTACCATGTTTAATACAAAGAATCAAGCTTCCGTATTCTAGGGGTTTTGAAATTTGTAACCAATCATTGTAATATCGCAAATTTCGATATGTTGTAAACATGTTTCTTTGAGTAATCGTTCATTATCAGCATTAGAATGAAGCACAATGTAAAATATAAAACCAAAAAAGCTAATTGAGCAAACAAATCAAGCAAATAAATCAAAACTTTTGAAATAAGAAGCCAATTACACCAACAATGCCAAAAAGGGGTGCTATCCGCTCCTTAAAATGCACCCAACATAAACAACTAAAATGCCAGAAGTCAAGTTTACCTCCTCTTACGAAAACGTAGTTTACTGTAAAAAAGGAATACAAAAGTATATTTGACACCATGCATTTTTAAAAAAATAATAGGCAAATTTTATGTTCCAATGGGAAGAAAAATTTGGTATTTGTGTATCCGATTTTGGTTAAACGATTGTAATATTTAGGTCGATTTAAATGATCTTCTTTTTTTTTTTGCACGTTCCATGTTCCTGTCATTATCTTTCTTGGGTTCTTGAGTGTTTTGGGAAAAACGTCATTTTTTTTAAACATCACAGATTTTGAGAATTGAGTCATGGCCCTACAGAACTTAAAACATTACTTAAGTAATTAAAAAATCTTAAATGTTTGTGACGTCATCTTTTTCTTAGATTGGGGTTACCATTGAAGTTAAAAATATTCTCAGACTAAAGTATTTTTTTAACTTTTGTGGCACTGGGACATCTTATCCTGATAAGTTGAGGAAATATCGATATATTTCAATGATGGTATAGCAATTGGCCAGTGATTTTTATATTTGTGAAAAAACTTTTGTTTAAACCAAATCACGGACTGAAAGTTACATTACATGATTTTATCAGAGCGTCTTGGAGAGAGTCAGTTAAGGATTCCAGGAAAATAATTAATGTACAAAATCAAAAAATGAAAACAGATAAATTAAACTAATTATTTTACTTCAATAGGTACATGTCTTTCCATTTTGAAGTTGGATTGTTGGTAAACCTTTAGATTTGTCAGTAGGAATCATTGGTATTGTAGTGTCCATGGTAACAATTTGAGTGTTTAGTGTAAGCTTAAGTGGTGATATCTGCAAATATTATCAGACGACTTTATACAAGACAAAACAGATGATGTTTATTTTATTCTTAAAATTGAATAAGTTTTGACCTTTGATTAAAGTATTCATTTGCATAAATTCATAAATTCGATCCTATTTCATAAGCAAGTACAAATGTTTTTTGCTCTCACTACTTCTACTAATATAAAAAAAATTAAAACATTTTACTCTATTTATGTTTCCCCAATATTGACACCACAATGAAACAAAATATACTATCAGCAAAAGAATAGATACAACATTTCCATCCTTAACAATATTTTATCTTTTGTAGACAACAACACCAATAAACAAAATGTTTAATTATTACGTTCTATGTGACGCAGTAACAAACAAAAATAGCGTCGAAGGCAGTTTTTGTATCAAATAAGGACGGATAAATATAGTAATCAGGAATTGCAAATTGTGGAATTAGATAGAACAAATATTTCATCTTTCAGCTGACCCAAAATTCTGTAGTGATGATGTCCATATTATTCTTCGGGTCGTGTTTCCGCAAGTTAACAAATGAATCCCGAGTCGTGACTTTACTACCTCTTCCGGCGCATGATTCATCATAGGTTAAGTCTGTTTGTACCAGACGTTTCATCATTTCGTCTTCTAATTGTTACCCCAAAGAACTTGAGATAAAGGATACTACAGACACTGTAAAGTCTGCCTCATATCTTGACCTACACTTAGAAATCGATGGGAAAGGAAAACTATTGACCAAACTTTACGACAAACGTGATGACTTTTCATTCAAAATTGTCCTTCCATCTGTGGCAACATCCCTTCAGCACCTGCGTATGCAGTGTTCGTATCACAACTCATACGTTATGCCAGAGCTTGCCGAAACTACGCAGACTTTTTGTATCGCACTAGAACACTAACAAATAGGCTTCTGGAACAGGGTTATGTTGCTCCAAGATTGAAGTCATCACTACAGAAGTTTTATGGTCGTCACCATGAAGTCGTCAATCGTCATGGTGTATCCATCTGCACCATGAAAAATGATTTATTCAACGGATCATAGTTTTCCTTTCCTCGTTTGTCTACCCCGGAATTGACTTTTGATGAGCAACTCAGCGGGTGTTTCTAGCCAAAACAGGACGCTTACCCTACTGGTGCACCTGGTCCATGCTCCAAGTTTTAGTGGAGTCCGAGTTGCTCATTTACTTTTGTTACTTTGTGTGTATGATTTTAATTACTTTATTTTCTTTGTTGTGTATGTCTGTTTTCCATGACTGGTCTTTGTCCCTGGATTACATTCTTCTGATTACCGCTATAACCTTGGTTCCTTTGATTACTCTTTTAAATAGATTAACATATTTGTTGTGTCTTTGCACAGAAATAAGCTGTTAAAGACAAAAAATCAAAAACATAAATAACTACAAATTTAGCCAAATTTAATTTTATTTGTTGACTATTATAATATTATTTTAGGCTATGTCTATGATGAACGGAGCTTATTCTTTATTTACAGTTTACCAGCATGTTGCTATGGGTGTGGAGAATGTGTGAGACTCTTCTTGGAATACATTTCTACACAACCAATAATTTCCTAGTTATTATCAAATAGATAAATACATATATAATAATATCCATCGACATATAAAAAGACAAAACTACGCATCGGCACTTGCTAAATCGTCTACTTCCGTGTTGACTAATTTCGTCACTTCCGTCAGCATGTTTCTTCGCCATTCATAGTTCTGGTCTTACATTCCACATATATATATATATATAAAGGACGTCGCTGACGTTCCGTTCTTATTATTGAAATGATGCTATCATGTAAATGAAAAAAATATTTGACTACGACATTATCACACGTAAACATTTTTTTTGAAATAACGCAAATTATCTATTCATATAATATTTAACTCACTCTGATGCCAATGCAGTTAGGGTTACTATGGACTTCTCTACTTCCAATTTGGTTCCCATGACATCATATAGGTTGAACTTTACATCGCAACTAAAATTATACATAATGTATACGATTATGTTTTGAGATATGACCTTACAAACTCCTCAGCATACTCAGACCATTGGCCAGCACACATCCACCCTATAAAAGAAATTTGTACACCTCTATAGTAGTTATTGTTAACGGGTGTGAAGCATTTTATAGATTGTTTACTTAAAATATAAGTTCATCTATACTTAAATATAACAGAATAACTAAAACAGTTAACTAACAAAATTTGTTTCAAAACTTTGGATGACAGTTATACATTTATGAAAAATACTATCAACAAGTCCTATCAGATATACCAACTAATACTTATCTATGAATACATTATTAAATCAACAAGTCCTATCAGATATACCAACTAATACTTATCTTTCAATACATTATTAAGTACTAATAGACTTGTTGTTTTCGTATGAAAAAAATATGTGATGTTTAACTCTATTGTTTTATTCTATTCAGCTGATTACATTTTAGGGGTTTTTTTTTTTGGATAAATTTCATAACTGTTTTGTTACCACCAAAAGAAATAAAAATGCATTGTTTCGGGAAAGGAGTCTGGGAGAGACAAAAAGGGAAAAAAGTAAAACATACAAGTTTATTATTGTTTCTGTAGTAAATCCGATATTCTTATAAATGTCATAGTTTAAGACACAATTTGCATGCGATTCTGCATCGGTCAACTTTAAAATCTATTCATGAGGTATACCAACATCTTAACTATATAAAGAAATCGTTCTTTTATTTGTCAATGCATTGAAAATATTTTGCAGTGATTTCATGAAATTTATTTTTTAATTGTTTGTAATATATTATGACTTTATGTATATAATGTCATGATCTACGAAAAGAGAACATGTAATGATATAAATGACGACTAACCACTACATTTAACGTCTCTAATATGTGTGAAATACATGTCTGTCTCTATTGTACATACCTTTTTGTTTATAAGTGTAAGTTTAAGAAGATGACAATCTAATTCATTTAAACATTGTATCAATTTTGGGTAAGGATAAATAACAAAAGAATCTGCTCCCTTTAATAACTAGATCACAAGTTTCAATAATGTTAAAGTTATTCTTTATTAATCATTATAACTATTAAAGACTCTGAATATCCAAAACAATATTTTCCCTCATTGCGGTTTTTTTTTTTTTTTTTTTTTTTTTTTTTTTTTTGATGGATTCCCCTTAATGACTTTCCAAATATTTAGATGCCTTTAAGTAGCAAGTGGTATGCTGCGAAATAAATAAACCTTAAAGAAAATCTATATTATTACTTTAAATCTTACCATTATTAATTTAATAGAAGAAACTGCATTAGACATTTGCGCGTAAAAAAATCTAACTATTTAACAACCTTAGTTAAATGACAAATACTTTGATGAAAAATCTAAATTTAATATGGCAAAACACACAAATAGTGAGTATTGGTTACAAAACGTCAACAGGTAATGAAGTATCAAATGCTTGAAATAATATATGACGTAACTATTTGATGTAACTATACAATCACCCAGAAGAAACAAGATAAAAGTATCCTTACCATTTTGTTCAAGTTTCCTTTCATTTGGTTAATCTCTAAAAACCATGTGTTTCATATATTGCTACACAGGCATTTCACGTGAAATTTATGTTAATCGAACTTCACATGAAATTCATGTGAAATTCACATGAAATTAACATGATTTTCATGTGAAATTCACTAAACATGAATTTTATGTGAAATTCACTAAACATGAATTTCATGTGAACATTTCGTGTGAATTTCACGTGAAGGATCCATTCACCCAAATTTCACGTGAACTCTGTCATGTAGTTTATTTCCTCAATTCAGGTGAAAATCGTGTGAAATTTGTGTGAAAATCATGTGAAATAATTTTGCCTGTGTATGTCTATGATGGTATCTCCCCTTTCATTTATCAGTGGTTTGCCGTCTACCAACCACCTGAATTTATATGTCGCATCCGCATTATTGGTCACTGATTGGAATGTACAGCTAAACTTGTAAATTTCATTCTTTTCGTACGGCGGACTTAGTTTTGGTTTCATTATCATATTTATCTGGCATGCTAGTGGATAGCATATTTACCTGGCATGCTAGTGGATAGTATATTTACCTGGCATAGCAGTGGATAGTATATTTACCTGGCATGGCTAGTGGATAGTATATTTACCTGGCATGCTAGTGGATAGTATATTTACCTTGCATGCTTGTGGATAGTATATTTACCTGGCATGGCTAGTGGATAGTGGATAGTATATTTACCTGGCATAGCTAGTGGATAGTATATTTACCTGGCATTCTAGTAGATAGTATATTTACCTGGCATGCTAGTGGATAGTATATTTGATATATATGATTATATATGATATATGATATCGACAACTACCAAAGCATCAAAAATATAACAAAGCCCATGTACTTTAACCACATAAAACTAAACCTCTTCCTTTTTTTGTACAAAGATGTAATTATTTAAGTGGACAATGCTAAAATGACTTAAGTCGTGCAACTGTTTAAGACCCAGCAAAAAACTTTTTTTATTCCTAATTAAAATAGCAACGTTGCACACGCTTCTTAAAATTGTGTGCAAAAATACATCCTTGTGTATATACTTACGCATATGATCATTACAAAGATTGGTTTTACGGCAAAACTCATTATCATTACATTGCTATTTAGAATAAAAAAATAAAATTTGAAAAATGATTTGGTAGTCTTTTACCATACACTAATTGTTAAGAGATAAGACATTAATTTAGCATTTTTGATACACGTGTCTACGTCGTTCATCTTCAGTTAGCATACAACCCTAGAAGAAATATAATAATATTTTATTAGTATAAACTGAGAAAACTCCCAAAGCAAAAATATTCAAAATATGATATGAATAAATATGAATGTACATGAATTTCAAAAACTGCACAATAGTTTTATTGAGATAAATTACGATAACGACAACAGACGATGTACCTTAAGTAGTTAATCTACATCTAATTTATTCACTTTCAATTGTAGTGGGGATTCAATGTCCCGGAAAGTCCACCGAACAAAATATGCTTTTTCGACATAACAAATGCATTCGAGATACTTAAAAAATACTTTAAAAACCAAGTAAGTTTTTAACTGTTACTTTATATTTATAACATGCTTACAGTATATCATCGTTGTAGTGTTAGCTTTCGACAAACCCGTGTCATTTTCTGTGTCATTTCATTCATTTTTATTGACGTATATTTCACTGCTTATAACAGTATGACGAGAATAACATTTTTTTTATAACAAAGCAGACTATCGCTAATAGATTTGCTCTTACCCCCATTCTTTTACATCAAACATTATAGAGAACTTAGAAAAGCTGTTTATATATCGTTCCACATGGCACACCTGAAACAAAAAAAAATACATCCGGCAATGTGGCATTTCAAAATCGTTTGCAATTTGTCATTACTTCTAATTTAATTAACAATTATTGTCACTTTTCTATTTAGATGAAAAGTAGTGTTTATTGTTTCAACATTATGTTCACTCACAATAACCTTTTAAGGATTTATTTACGTTTATACTGTACTGAAATCGAAACAAGATGTCATGTTTTGGTCATTTGACTAATTAAACTGTCCGTGATTTACAATCGTACGTATAGTCAAGTAACAGATATATTTTAACAATCACTATCGGGTATATTCGATTTGACATCAATACCATATTAACAAACTTTTTTGGCTTATCCAATTATTTTATAAACCTCTGTAAAACAATAGCCTTATACCCCCTGGTTTTAATCGGACATGAAAACCCTCTGATGATAAAAAATACTTTCTGTAAGGAACATAAAGAATAAAATAGAAGGATGAAAATTAAATACCTCAGCTCAACTACATACTGCAACGTTGTGACATAAACCAGGATGTTCTTAATTCTTGCAAGAGAAACACATTTTGCTTTCGGTATGATTCAATGCTAAAAAAATGAATACGCTCATCACAGCATAGTGTTAAATATCAGAACATTACATGTTTAAGCGAAACAAGTCAACTTGTAAATACATTTTATAGCATGTAAAAATTACAAACACCCTTATCTGTACAAAAACGTAAAAATACATCTTAACCCAGAAAAAGCATCTATATTTTTCATCAATTTGTTTTTGTTCCCAAATTCCATTTATGAACTCCTACCGAGACCCTGTTAAATACATTCCCATCCTTTACCTGGCGAAGCACAAAAGACACCGTTGTTATATACATCCCCTTTACAACATTGAAGGCAAAAAGATATATCCCCAATATCGTTTTGATGGTGGTAGTTTAGTTCGTTTCTTCTTCCAAACGCTGGGCTGAGGCATCTCTTTAAAAAATTAGAATGCGTGTTTAACTATATTAGACAGTTTTTATAGAATGATTTTTAATTTAATACACATATTCATTAACCAGACTTGATCCATCTGCTCTTCTAAAATTTCCTATATCGATATACAGACCTCATTAGAGATTACACTGTAAAACGAAACACATAATTTTAACTAAACCAATCGTCTGGGCTTACGTTAGTGTGACTGCTAGTGTAACGAAAATAAAAAAAAGGTAAATTTAACTACAACAATCGTCTGGGCTTATGTTAGTGTGACTGCTGTTGTAGCGGTAATCAAAATAATGTAATACAGGGGCAAAGACCAGATATCGAAAACAGACAAACACAACAAAGAACATACAGTAACTAAAACAATACATACAGGGTAACAAAAGTAACTCGGACCCACCTGTCTAGCACGATACAACAAGTCTGCAAGCTCTGGCATAACGTATGAGTTATGATATGAAAACTCCATATGTTGCCACAGATAAAAAGTTGGCAATTCTGAATGAAAAGTCAGCACGTTTGTCATAAAGTTTGGTCAATACGTTTCTTTTACCATCCATCTCTTAATTAAGATAAAAATATGAGGCTGACATCATAGTGCCTACAGCATATTTCATCTTTGTTCTTTGGTGTAGATGCAATACATCAAATACCCAAAACTATGATTGTTTAACGATAATACTCATCTTTATAGCAGAAACTGAGATTAAAAGATCTACGTAAACGAAGTTCTTTCGGATCAGATCAGCTATAAAGTTAGTCTCATAAGAGTGAAGGAATAGGTCAACAAGGAAAGGATCACAATTTGTTCCCATGGGAATGCCGCTCGTTTGTTGAAAAACGCGTCCACAAGACTGCATAAATATGTTCTGGATAAAAAAATTCCAGCATTTCAAAGAGTAATCAAGGGAACCAAGGTTATAGCGGTAATCAAAAGAATGTTATCCAGGGACAAAGACCAGACATGGAAAACAGACATACACAACAAAGAACATAAAGTAACTAAAATCATACATACAAAGTAACAAAAATGAATGAGCAACTCAGATTCCACTAAAAACTTATGGAGTATGGACCAGGTGCACCGGTAAGGTAAGCTTCCTCTGCTTTTCTAGAAACACCCGCCGAGTCCGGGGTAGACAAACGAGGAAAGGAAAACTATGACCGGTTGAATAAATCAGTTTTCATGGTGCTGATGGATACACCATAACGATCCACGAGTTCACGATGACGACCATAAAACTTCTGTAGTGATGACTTCAATCTTGTAGCAATATAACCCTGTTCCAGAAGCCTATTTGTTAGAGTTCTAGCGCGATACAAAAAGTCTGCGTAGTTTGACAAGCTCTGACATAACGTATGAGTGGTGATATGAACACTCCATACGAAGGTGCTGAAGAGATGTTGCCACAGATGAAAGGAAAGTTGACAATTCTGAATGAAAAGTCATCACGTTTGTCATAAAGTTTGGTCAATAGTTTTCCTTTACCATCGATTTCAAAGTGTAGATCAAGATAGGCTGACTTTAGAGTGTCTGTAGTTTCCTTTATCTCAAATTCTTTTGGGTAGATGCGATGTATCAAATCCCCGAAATTAGGATTGTTTAAAGATCATACGTCATCTATATAGTGGAAACTAACTGAGATTGAAGGATATCTAGCTAAACGATATTCTTTCTTTCTGATCAGATCAGCTATAAAGTCATCCTCATAAGAGTGAAGGAATAGGTCAGCCAATAAAGGAACACAATTTGTTCCCATTGGAATGCCGACCGTTTGTTGAAAAACACGTTCACTACACTGGAAAAATATGTTGTCGATTAAAAGCATTTTCTTTTGAATATTTTGAAGATGATTTGGAATTACTTTTTACAAAGTATGAGAAATTTCTACTAAGAACTGTATACTGATATCTAGGCGTACCATCTTATTTGGAGAAATAACGATGTATAATGCTTTTGAGTCGGGGTTTTAACTGAGTATGGGGAATAGAAGTATACAGTGTTGAAAAATCATAGGTTTTAATGCTATGAAAATATGAAAATAATCTTGAATTGGGGTCTCCAAAAGATCTTTCGAATTTTTCATGATCCACATTGAATTAATACCACCACGGGAGTAACAAGTGTTGTGGTAAGACTGGAGGTTCCATGTGATGATATATTGATATCATAAATATCCATCGTCTATAATTTTTTGGACACAAAATATTATTCAATAAGATCTGGATTTCAGAAAGTAACTTTTTAAGGTAGCATCTTTAATCTTATAATACGATGGTCGTGTGCCACTTGTTAAAGTTGCAAACAGTCAATACAGAAATAAACTACAATATTAATGGTTTAAACAAAAAACATTTGTTTATTGTTTGTTTTGTTCTTCGTTTTGTTTTATTTGTTTTTATTATCATTTTATTTTTGTTTGTCTTGTTGCACGCATTTGTAAATAAACAGAGTAACATCTGACTCGGGTGTATTGCGACAATCTTTGAGAAACTTTGTGTATCAATCTTTCCTTTTTGCATCATAATAGCTTTAGGTTTAAGTATAATCATTGGTGCTTCATTCCTGCTATTGTGCCATGTAAACTTTTAAATTCCTCATTTGACTTCTTATTTTCATATGTTTGGTTTAAAATACTTCTTGTATACAATTTGATTGGGATTTAGTTCTTTTTAGGTATTTGTTTGCAATGTTGCTAGTGATAGGTTACTCCTAGGCTCCTAGTAACAGGTGTAGAGCATACCAAATTGGCAATAGTTATATTATTTTTAATTTTGTATCTAGAAAATTGAACCAAAATGACAAATCAGAATGCTTTTTAAAATTGGAACAATTTAAAATAAGAACAGGAAAAAGTAATGAAATACTAACCGTGCTATCTTTACATCCTAATAAGTAATAGAGTTCACCATTGGTCCTAATAAACTTTTCTGCATAACATTCCTAAAAAAGAAAATTGAAAATCCAAATTCCCTTCTTAGAAATCATTGAAAAATATATGAGCTGACCCCAGAAAGCGCACACGGAAAAACATAAAGTTTGAAGCACAGTGTACATATGATACATTCTATTTACTTTATATTTATACTTTATTAAATTGATACACACACATGAAAAACAATGACAAAGAGTAATCACGGAAACCAAGTTATAGCGGCAATCAAAAGAATGTAATCCAGGAACAGACATGGAAAACGGACACACGCAACAAAGAACATAAAATAACCAAAATAATACACACAAAGCAACAAAAGCAAATGAGCAACTCGGACTCCACTAAAAACTGGGAGCATGGACCAGGTGCACCGGTAGGATAAGCGTCATCTAGAAACACCCGCCGAAAATATGAACACAATTTCATGTTCTTCGTTGTGTGCGTTTAATTTGTATGTAAATGTCGTTAACATGACTGGTATGAAAAGAACGATTTCGATCCTTTTTGTTTTGAGAACTTCTTGTATACAATGTTTATAAGGATTTAAATCTTTCTTTGTACTTGATTTAATTCTTATGCAGCTAATGAGAAGTTAATACTTGAAACACGTGTACAGCATTTCAACATTTGCGATATTCTATGATTGGTAGTATTGTTTTTCTATAACCACTGGATCGATGCAACTGCTGGTGGGCCAAAGGTCTCCGAATATTCGCCAATCCAGTTATCAGACTTTTTTTACAAATTTAAAATTCATAAAACACGAAGGCTTCATTTGACTTTCTATTTTGATATTTTAAGTTTTGAGAACTTCTTGTATACAATAGTTTTAGGATTTATATCCTCTTTTGGATGCAGCTGAGATGTTACTCCTCGAAATACGTGTACAGCATATCGAAATTTGCTATATCAAATGATTGGTACCCTTGCATTTAATAATCATTAGTTCAAAGTCATTTCGGATATAAATATTTTATTGGATTTGAATTTAATACAGCTTATGAGATGTTTCTCCTTGAAATACGTGTACAGCATATCGAAATTTGAAACATTATATTATTGGTATTTAAGTATTTTATATAACCTCGTCTGCATGAGAAGTCATCAAATGACAACACACTGAAACGTTGTTACGAAATACGTCAACCACATAAAATCACGATATTGAACCCTTTTTAAATTTGCTGGTGTAATACATTTTTGCGTTTGTCTGTTATATGTTAATATGTCATTTCAGCATGTAAAAGTTTCAAAGCTGAACTAAAGCGGTTGTTTTACGGAAGGTCTATTTTAGCCTTACATATATATGCCACACCTACTGAAACGCTTAAAACTGTTTGCGTTGGAGACATACACGATTCTGAAAATTGCGTATGCTCTCAAAAATAAATGCAATGTCGAATTTGTTCAGAAAGGTTAAAAATAATAAACAAAAATACTGACCTACTTTACAATTCAATCATAAACGAAGAACTTTAATTGAATGCGTTTTAATATGACAAACTGAAACCGTGTGGGTCAAAATAAATACATCAACCAAAATCCTCAGCACTCGTTCAAGTATGAGTGACACATGATATCACAAGTTCGAATACAACATTATATTGAAAACATGTCAAGACGAGTCAGGGATATGTTGTAAGCAAATGACGTTTACAACATAATGTCACATAGCCCAACCTGTATCCAAAAGATTTTTTGTTTTGCAATTCCAATCCAACTTCTTTCCAAAAAAAATCATAAAAAAAAGACAAAATAAAATTAGAGATATCTTACATTGTATTAAGTTACTCTCTAAAAAGGGCCATAGAACTGAATATCTATTCGTGTTATCAAAAACATTGATTTTAAATAAGGATATCTGGTTTTTCATGCATTTGATTCGCTTATATGACAATGATTTGTTAAAATCAAGATGCATTTAAAATAAGACTTGGAAGTTTTGATTGGAAAGGCAAACACAAAATAGAAAAGTTTGACATATCAATTTTTGTACTGGTGAATAAATGTGTTGTGGAAATGTGATGAATTAATTAATTTTGCATTACTTGTTAACAATCTTATCAATTTAAGTGCTTGAAAGAGTAATCAAGGGAACCAAGGTTATAGCGGTAATCAAAAGAATGTAATCCAGGGACAAAGACCAGACATGGAAAACAGACATACACAACAAAGAACATAAAGTAACTAAAATCATACATACAAAGTAACAAAAGTAAATGAGCAACTCGGACTCCACTAAAACCTGGGAGCATGGACCAGGTGCACCGGTAGGGTAAGCGTCCTCTGATTTTCTAGAAACACCCACCGAGTTGAACTATCTAAAATGCCACGAAGTTACAATGGAGACAAAGTTAGATTACAAAAATCGGTACGTTGACTTCAAATTAGCATATTATGAAAAGGGTGTATCAAGCTTCCATGTACTGTACCTAGTTATTAACTGCCTCAAAAACTACCTTGTATCCAATAAAACCACACCTTTAACAATGCCGAGGGTAAAAGGGAAATAAAGAGGTCGATCATTATTTATAATGTCAATATAATGTTGTTGGCCCAAGCTATCAAAGTAGCCTTTGTGTACGCCGCAACACTCTTTCTGGGAAAAAGGTACTGGTAAAAATTTCCAGCAAAATGTGTGAGTTGGCAGACAAAATACAATGAATCAGCTGGAAAGCTTTTTTTTAGAATTTTGATATCAAAGTTAGAATGGATTTGAACGCTTTGTAAATGTCGTGGTGGATGTGAAGATAAGAAGCAGATTTCACTCTGTCTGTCGGAGCCGTTACGTTCACCCTATAATTAGAAGTGATAAATATAGTTACTAAATCTATGATTTTTAGCGATTAAAACTATACAGAAAAAATGTAGCGGAAGCTGAAGAAAATATTTTGTGTTTCTTCTGTTGGTAATGTTGCTTCGTTGTAGGGTAGAAACAGATCGACTAGTGATGGGTGAACGATTGGTGCAAATTTGTATGTTACCTAAAAGTCGGACGTATTTTGTATTTTGTTTATCCATTTCCATAGTAAGACGTGCAAGTAACAGAAAATAAAGCTGTCCCCACATTTTGTTTTATCATACAATGATATTAAATTGAAGTATATCTCAATTTCAAAACTGGGCGTAAATTTTAAGTATTGTAATAAGTTTTATTGAAATATTTGTTTCACGTGCATGTCAGTTCGTTCATTGTGCTTTTTTCTGCTTTATCTTCATAGTAATGAGAATATTTAACTGATTAAATTGCAGTGACGGATATGCAATACTTATTAAACGTGTTAATTTTCCAATCAAAAGCATAAATACTCACCACCAAAACAAATTTTAATGCAATCATCTAATATAAATAAATGAAGCACGGTTACATTGTCAATAATCTACTTCACTATATAAATCTTGTTTGAGCTACAGTATTCTTTAATATCAATTACAGAAGAAAAAGGAACAGATATGGTGAAACGCAATAAATGCTCCATCGTATAACCATTATATAAATAGTAAATATTTACAGAGATCAATAAATGTAATCATACAAAGTAAGCTCTGAATGGCCCGACAACAAATGTCATAAAATCCACGGCAACAGAACGATGGCACTTCTTAAAATAAACTAACTAGTCAAATAATGACATGAAGACGCATTAATGACAAACAATATTAATCACTATTGACACTAAGGTAAATCATTCATTTTAACCAAGTATTATGCTTTAAGCGCTGCAGATAACTTAATAGTGGACAAACATCCGAAATCGACAAAATTAGATTCAAGCAACGAAAAATCATCCAAATCCAAAAACATGTGTCATTTATCAATAATTTGTTGAACATTCAAATTTCATCTTTAACTTTATTTCACAAAGCAATAAAACATGCGCTAAAAACCAACCCATTGCCAAACGAAGATGGGAAAAAAGATAAAAAATGAAATTATGACATTTGAAAAATCTCTTTTAAGGTCACATTTTCACAGGAAATTATGCACCTGAACTAAGCAAATTTGGTTTAACCCAGTGGGGTACAATTGTAAGCATTCTAGTATAATCTTTTAAGAAAAAACAATTGTAAATGGAAGTTACAAAAGTATATAATAATTTCTATGAAGTTAATGAGGTTCGGTAGACAAACTCACACCCTATGTTCTACATCAAATAAAACATACATGTAACACGCTTGATTTTTATTTGTGTACCACAGATTTAAATAAATAAAAAATTAATTAATTGTGGAGTCAATCCTAAACCTATACTCCCCGCAGGCCGGTGGCTCTTGGGACGAAATAGGAGTCTCGGATTGAAACCACATGCGATACAGATTTTTACATGTAACATTCAGTATATATTTGGTGTCTAATTCGGTTGATAGGTTTACCCTTTAGACATATTAACACCACACTATTTATAAAATGAAATTCGATAAATAAAATTAATTGTAAATTTAGTTTTTTTTTTTTTTTAGTTTTTTTTTCGTAACATAACACCTGCCCTTTGGCATCGTCATTTGAATATTAATTGCCGAGAAAAGTGACCTTCTCTTACTCACCTATACCTTTGTCGTGTTATCTTCAAAAGAATCAATATGAAGAAGTAACAGCATGGAAGGTATGAACGAGTAAACATTTGTGAACATCTAACTCTATTTTCTTTGTTGTGTATGTCTGTTTTCCATGTCTGGTCTTTGCCCCTGGATTACATTCTTTTGATTACTGCTATAACATTGGTTCCCTTGATTCCTTTTTCGACAATTGACTAAAATAATACACAGATTGAATGACATGTCCTGGCAAACGGTGATTATAAATGTCATGAAGAAGAAAGCCACCTTTGAATGCATTCATGTTTTCGACCAAGGAGACAATTTCTGTGTATAGACAAAAATGAACAAAATTAGAGACAGGAACCAGTGCATATATAATGACTTTATGGACTATCAAAAATTAAACCATTATAACTTTAATATGTGATACATGTTTTAACGAAATGAAAACTGAAAATTCTAGCTAACTCACCTATTTTAATACAACGTAGCATAGTCAGGATTCTAGTATTTTTATGTCTTTAAACATGTGTTTTCCATTCAATGTATAAACACAATGTATTTTTCAAAAAGTAAAGAGTTTCATTACTGCCTTAATTGCCATATTACTTTTTTGAGATATTTGAAACACAACCACAAAATTGTTATTGACCTTTTGACAACTTTTACAATTGTTTACAACATAATTGTTACCAGCTGCGGTTAAAAGTATGTAAATATTTCGTAGAGATATAAAAAAGCAGAATTAAAAACATTCAGCAAAACAAAAGGTTACCAAAACACAAGCAATCAGGAATTCTTTCTTAAACGAACAAGTACCCCATCCAATAAATCTTTACAAAATCAACAAAAAAAACACAAAAAAAGCAAATTATGAAAAACGCTTATTGTCTGACAATCTCTACTCTAATTTTATATAATTTATTGATTTATGATTTATTATAAATATAATAATATAATAATGTATCAATAGAATTGAGGTACATTGAAATGTGCCACCTGGTAAAAAATGAATAATTTCAGTAAATTTTATGAACAGTTATACATTGATGATATTAGAACCACCTAATGGTGAATACTTTTTTTTTCATTTCAGATTTGGAACTCTATTATCAACATGTGTATATAATTTCTTTCAATAGATTCTACTGCTGATACCGTCGACAAGAAATGAACAAATTAAAATCAGGATTGAAATATTTTGGCACGTTCATACATACTTTTAATGTAACTTCTTATTATTCAACTATAAAGAAAGCATTTTTAATGAGGTAACCTTAATAATGTAATTATAGACAACAGAAACCTAGAACTGATAAAATATATATATTAGTGCTGCGGACAGGTATCAAAAAGTGCTTTAGTTCTCGAGTTTAATGGCCCTAGAGGGTATACGGCTATATCATATGTCAATGGAAAGATAAATCAATGAGGTTTTTGAATATCGTACTTATCAAAATGAAAAACGGTAAAGTTTTCTGCTATTTTGCATTAATTAGAGTAGTGGTCAAAGATCAATCGACCCCAATACACTTTCATACGTAATTTAAGTCAAAACGTTTCTTGTAGGTATTGGGAAACAAGTGAGATGTAAAGAGCACATGTATAGAATTTCAAAAATGTGAGAAAAAACAATTTCCGACGAAAGTTGACTATTTTTTCACAGAACAAAATTGCCCCTAAAATGGTTGAATTTTAGTGCATTTTCAATGATTAAGAGATAATAAGACACCGTAGAAAATTACAATGTATATCTAAATATTCTTTACTGAATAACAAATAAAATAAACACAACGCTCTTGAATCGATATGCAACATGAGCTTTACAAAATGTGTTTTTGAAGTTGCAAATTTCCACATATCATATTTTAACTACTAATACTAAAAATGTAAACTACGATATCATTTTCCGGGCAACCCGTTCTGTTTCCGAACTGTTGGTACAACAGAAAAGCATGAATATTAGCCAAAGTAACTTACTTTTTGACATGATCAATATTTCAAGTGCTTTTGAAGCAGATTGAGAAAAGTTTGACATATTTTGTCTGTTATTCAATAATTGAGCGCTCAACAATGTTCGTTTTGAGGAAATTGGAATGAAGAACAAGATATCCATAGTCAAGACAAAGCACCAAAATTACAAAAATAGTCAATAGAATAACATATATAAATTTAAAGAATTAATTAGCAAGCCACGCTTGATAAGGAAACCTGGGGTTTGAACCAGGTTCATTGGTAGGATATTAATTTTTTCTCTGTTTTCCCTTATGCGCCCGTCTATCTGTTCTTATATAAATGAGGTCATTCCGGATTTAAACAGAGGAGGGAAACTCTTAGCATTGCTTAAAAATCATCTAGTATAAGACGGTGAAAAAGAGAACGTTACAAAGATGTTTTGTAAATGGATTATGTCAAATAAAATCGGCATTTACTATCATATAGACCAATGAAAAGTTTCCAAGTTATCAGTGTCTTATTTCCGATTCCTAGATTTTACATCATCTTTGCTAGGCAAGGGTTACGGTCCTGATCCTCCCGTTGCGTGAAGGGAAGGGGCAAGATCGTAACCCGTGGCTTGGGAAGATATTTTTACAGTTGTGATCTCATGTTCACTTTGATTCTTATTGGTATTTAGATTATAACAAATCAGAGTTCGAGAAATGAACCATAAAGTGGCTCACTTATTCATTCTTTGCGTGAAACAAACAGACGTGATTGGCTACCTTAAAATTGAAATTTTGACATTGTAAATGTGCAAAACAGCTCTTCTTCCTTGTCAAAATATGACAACTGAAGTAACGCAAAATTCAATGCACAAACCACTTACTACAATAGCTCTGTACATGTATGTTTACGCCGCAAAAAAGTAAGTTTATAACAACTTACAGACAGTAAATACAGCAAACAATAGTATCCCCTGTTTATAAACGTCTTTATCGGAGCCCCTCTCTTATTTCTAATATTCTTGATCCGCTCCTGGCCTGGACTATGATGTATTCTTTGAATTAATATTCTATTACAACCATGTTACCATTGTGTGCTATTCATACGGCTTCTAAATCTGGAGTCTTTTTCAACAGATAAAACATCTTTGAAGTTTTTATTGCGTCTGAACTTCTTTCTTCTTTTTGTGTTAGAGTTTTTACAAGGAGTCTGGTTTGTTTTTATCAACTGGTTTAGTATAATCCGTTCAGAGCAGCGGCGGATCCAGAGGGATGCATGGGGTTGGCATCCCGCCTTTTCACATTGTAATCAAAAGAATGCAATCCATGGCCAAAGACCAGACATGGAAAACAGACATAAACAACAAAGAACATGAAGTAACTAAAACCATGCATACAAAGTAACAAAAGCAAATGAGCAAGTCGGACTCCACTAAAAACTGGGAGCATGGACCAGGTGCACCGGTAGAATAAGCGTCCTCTGCTTTTCGAGAAACACCCGCCGAGTTGCTCATAAAAAATCAAGTCCGTGGTAGACAAACCAGGAAAGGAAAGTACATATGCAGATATGCAAATGTTCATGATTACTTCCCTCTTTTGTTTACCCCGAACGTACGTGACATTTTGTTTGTAAGTAGTTGAAATTTATAATCCCAAATGTGAAGGTGACCTGGAACATTAAGGATTTCACTTTCAGCAAAATTAACAATCTGATACCAAGATGAATTATTGCTGCATCACTTGAACAATATATCCAGCGGCTGGAGATGACAACGATTTGTTATTATGTATTTTTTGCTATCTTTTATCTGTCTCATTTGTTTTTGTCTCAAAATACCTTAATTCATATTTGTCGTTATCGGTTGTCAGTCTTAAGTATTAATCAATATTTTCTGCTTGTTTGTCGAAATGCTACATGGGTTGTATCTTTATCATATCACTTATAATGTACCGTAATTATTAATCGTGGTTGGGAACTATTGGCATTGATATTACATACGTTAAGAACATAACTTATGGTCAGTTAACTGGACTACATTCTTTTCATTTTGGTAAGAATATTGGTTCCCTTGATTACTCTTTAAATATTAGTAGTCCTTTGTTTGTGCATTAGTGTAACTTATAATTAGTTATTTATTTCTATTTTAAAAAGGGGCTTAGACCTTTTTTGAACTGATTTGCAATTATGTAATATCTTTCCACAGTTGCCCAATTTTAAAAGGAGATGCATTGCGATCACGCCGTAGTACCTAAACCCCATCGCACATTTTTGGCTCTCCCAAGTCAGGCACTTTTGGCCTCTTGTTTCGTTTTCAATTTTCTTACATGTTACTGTAGTCTGTAAGGACAACTATATCATCGTAGCTGTGTATAAAGCTGTTTTGGGCCAGCTAGAGCTTGCCTTTTGGTATGAGGGTTTCCTCGTCATTCATTGAAGATGCATGGGTTTCCTTGAGCTGACATTTTTTCCCGGTAGGGTTGTTGTCTCTGCCATATTCATAAAGTTTATTCTCATTATTTTTGTTTGTTTGATATTTCATGTGTGTTTTCGTGTTGTGTACTGCATTTGCGATCTTCCGGAAAAAAATGAAGAAACAATTGTGTTGTTGTCCATTTCCAGTTTGGTTCTTTATTACCTTCCTGTTAACGGTAACGCTTGTTTTGGCCTTTTTCGCAAAAATTCAAAATTACTAATTGTTGCATAATTAAATGAAAACAAAAAAAAATAGTTGTTTTATATATTTTATTTTCAAATAATCAGAAAGCAATTTAAGACAAATAAACACAGAAAGACGAACCAGTTATATGCCACATAAACATCAGATATGTATCTGTATTTTTATCATATCATGTCGTCAAACTTATTTGCCTGAGTTTGTGCTACATATGCAACTACATAGCTTTGTAATCTTGTCACAATAGACTTGGCATCTACCACATGGAAATTGTCCGCGCATAAATAATCCTTCGGCTACTCCTGTCTGCTGTGCAAAAAGTTGCTGAAATAAAGTATAACAAAAATAGATATGTTGTATAACCCAATCGGGATGAACATGTCAGCCCAAGGCCACCCATTGGTCTTCAATGAAAGACGAGGAAACCTTCATTATTAGGTATTATGTGATACCCTCAGAACAGTTTTGCCGTTGTGTGTTGTAATTATCATGTAAATTCAAAAATACTTTTAGATTGACTGAATGATTGTTGGGGTTTAACGCCCGAACAGCAATATTTCAGCTATATTCAGGCAATGAACATGAAATGGATGATGATGATGATGAAATGAAAAAGAGAAGGGACACAGGGATAATAGGGTCGACAAATTCTGATTGCCACAAGATAAAAGGGAGGGATGGGTAGGGTCGGGCAATTTAGCCTCCTATGGCGGAGAACAAAGATTCCTACTCCTATCGAATACCACAGCAGGGTTCTTTAACGTGCGAGGAATGTGATATTTTTTCCCAACACGGTGCACCACTATGGTTTGAAGTCAGGTTTTCCGTATTATAGCCTGACAACCCCAGCATGCAACACGCTAGGGGGACTACATTCCAACACCTGGGGAACACATCCCAGTTGCTCTGTGGGCAGAGCGCCTATCACCCGGCTAGGTTCCTGAGCAATATATACATGTTTGCAGGTGATTAATTGAATTGAGAAAAGCCAATGAACTGTTTTGAAATTTTGCACAGTTGTTAAGTACTATAAAATACAGATTAAGTTCAGTTTTCATACAAATTCAAGAACTTATTTTCGAGTTATGCAATTTCTCGCTCTTTTCATCCCGTTTTTTACAGATATATGTTTCCAGATGTTAACTTGAGAACGAATGAAAGGATTGCCCTAAAAATTTGCACAATTGTAAAATACGTTGAAATACAGGCCAAAATGTAAGGCTGACACATTTTTGCAGTTTGGATAGAAACAGAGGGATGGGAGACAAACGAAAAGTAGGCGAGATAAAGAAAATAAGGAAGGGTAAAGGAGAGAAACGGAAGAAGAATGAACGGTAACTAAGGACGATGCTAAACTGTTTTTGCTTTCATTATTGTTATTAACAAATATCATGCATATTCGCCACCTGCTGATTCATTTTAAAATTTTAAGCAAATAGTGGAGAACCCCATTCTTAACAAAGCCCTAAATTTTAAAAACCATACAAAATTGTATAAAAAAAATCAGAAGGAGGCTATTGTCAATTGAAAGTTTCATTAAATCTTATTTCTAAATAATGAAAACTTCAAGACGTAAAATTGGGAAATTAAATAAACAGAAATGGACCTCACATAAATAGAAATAGGGTCCTTACCATGAAAATTGGTGAATATTTTTAAGTTATTGTGCGAAGCGTAAACAACATAAAGGTAGACAGAGGGACTGACAGACATCAGTTTACCATTACAAGCCCCGTCTATACAATATAACGTGGGCGTATAAAATCCTGCAAATCCGTATACAAAGACAACAAACAATATACTATAAAACTTACGACGGTTATAAATGCAATAAAGAAGAAAGCCAGCTTTGAATGCGTGTAGTACATGGTTGAATCTGTTTTAGAATTCAAATTTTCTGTAAAAAAAAAAAGACAAAATGAGATTTTACGGCTAATGCAAACATTTTATTTATGAATAATGAAAAACATACTTAAAGTATCATGAATTGTTATTCCACTAAAACAAAACAATTTGAAAATACTTATTTCTACAGAGTACATATCAAAGTAACATACAGACATATTGTCTGAATTACGTACCTGTTTTGTGAAGCCGCTCCACTACTGAAGTTACATGGTGCTGTCCTATTATATACAGCATCGTGAGTCAGTAATTATGTAAAAACCATGTCATAACCATTTCTAATTGGAATGATATTGTTCAGATGGACTTAAGGCTAAGGGTCATTGTCGTCATATGTATTACACCTACGAAGTGGATGTTGTCTACTTGTTCACTAGACAAATTAAAGGATGGGAGCCAATAAGGCTTTTGCAACTTATTTTGTGATGAGATCCAGCGATAACCAAAAAAAACCCATTCAAACTGAAAGTGTGCATTTATTCATTCTTTCAACAGGAAAAATGGAATTTTGGTTTAGACTGGATATCTATGTCCATTTAGTAAAAAAAAAAACTTTCAAACATCACGCTTCAAATCGCTTCAAAAATGATAAGTTCCAACTTTACCTTTAAATGTACCACGTGACCTAGCTCATTTTCACATGATTAAATACCCCTAAAAACTAATTGCACCGTAATAAGTGCAGTAGATACATTGATTAAAGATATTTTGTCTCTATAGGTCATTTTTGTATCAAATAAAGTTTGAAATAATCTTCTTTGATCGGATTTCGATTTTGAAATATATAACACTGCTGTAAACATGCATGCATGTTCGTGAATGTACTAACTTTGAATCGCGTCCTTCACTTCTTTTTTCATTTGAAACCAATAGTTTTTAATATCTTCGTTTTAGTGTCTGTTCAAATATCCATTTTTTTTACTTTTTAGTTTAGCTCATATAAGGGAACTTCCAGTTGATTTTCATCACCCGGAGGTAGTAGAAAAGATTGAAATTTTAAAGAAATAAAAAAGACAGCTCATAAGAAAAATAAAAAAAGCAAGATCTATTATTGTCATAATATTTTTTTTTTTTTTTTTTTTTTTTTTTTTTTTTTTTTTAAAATAAGACATTTTAGCGATTTTCGCCGTCGAAAATTGACTTACTCCTTTTCATAGTCATCAGTACTAATGAATTTTTTTTTTCATTTATACATTTCAAAGTTTTGTAAGTATTATAAGGTATTGTTGATTTCAGTTGAAATTAACTTAAAGTTTATCAACAATGACATGTACGCGCTTATTATGTCTTACCTATTGTACCCAGTAAACATTCAACACTGTAGGGATATGTCTGTTCGTCTGCCTGCATTTAAACCAAAGAAGGTGTCAAACCACTATTAAAAGTCCCATTACTTTCTATGTTGAATTAAACAGTTTTCAAGGTCCCAATCTTTTTTAAAGTTTGTTAAAATGAACTTTAACAGGTTTTATCATAGAGAAAACCCTTTAAAGACTCTCTCATAAAATTTGCAGCATACCTTTAATGGCTTCTAAGAAATAACGGTGAAGTGAAAATAGGCAGGTACTAAACATACTACTTTCCTTTTAGAAATTTGACAAAACAATGGGTTTAAGATCTAGACTCTAACAAATTATTTTCTACATCAGAGTTCAAAACTGATGTATTCAGTGTGTACTTGACATGATTACTCTATAGTACAAATACAAACGTGTAACAATTATGTTGGTATATTTAAACCTTACCAGAAAGTCAACAACATGTTGACGTAGTTGTACAACGTGTATCTAAAATAGGTCGGATTATCATTTTGGTTTTCATGGATAATTGCGGTATTTGAATTATTTGTCATATAATTAAATATCAAAAAGATTCGTTACTAAATTTGGTTCGTAAATTTGACTTCGGAAGTTTTTAGTTACAGTAATGTAAAATTAAACATCGTACAAGTGTAGTTCAAGACATGAGGCTTCACAGTGCACTTTATATCAAGTTCTTTGTGGTAGATGAGATGCGTAAAATCCCCGAAACTAGGATTTTTAAAGATAATACGCCATCTATTTAGCGAAAGCTGAGATAAAAGGAACAAGCAAAACGATCTTCCTTCTTTTGGATCACATCAGCTGTAAATCAGCCTCATAAGAGTAAATGAGTAGGTCAGCAAGTAGAGGATCAAGAGATTGAGATTATTTCTTCCTAGACCGAAATATATAACAGTCATTCCTTATTGGAAGCTTCAATGTTTAATTATGAGCAGATATTGAGGCTACATAAATTAATTTGACGTACTTAGTATGGGTCCTTGACCAGAAGTAATTACTTATTGCTATTATATATGTCTAGCGATTGGCGTTAAACATCACACTGAGGTGTAATTTTTTTTCTTTTTTTTTTGTCCTTTTTTTTGTTCGTTTACTTGTTTATTTTTTTTTTGTTTTTTGTTTGGTTTTTTGTTTTTGTTTTTGTTTTTTGTTTTTCGTTTTTTTTGTTTTTGTTGTTTTTTTGTTTGTTTTTTTTGTTTGTTTTTTTTTCGTTTTTGTTCTTTTGTTTTGTTTTTGTTTTCTGTTTTTTTCTAGGGATATAATCTCATTACAGATTTCAGCAACGTAGTTTAAGAGTCTGTCCATTTAAAAACCATATTGTTTAATATGGGTGGGTCAGAGTCAATTTTATCCCACCAATTGTTTCGGTTCCAGTGGAATGTCTAACTCATTGTGATGTCAGAAAGAGCAAGACGTTTTCCCTACCGAAAATGAATGATTCAGACTATATTGTCAGAGTTCCCTGACAAATCTAAATTATAACTAAATTATGAACATATCAAAGAGTTATTTTCCTTTTATAGAAGTTTCCATTGATTTCTTTGTAATTTATTTCATTCTAACCATTTCAGTAAATGACAAACTAACATTCATTTCTTAGAAAACACGAGTTTGTGAACGCTTATGGATGAAAACAGTTTTAAAACTAAGTTGACATGTGTCACCACTTTCCTTGGTTTTCCATGTTCATCATCTTTTTTCAATTGACAGCTCAAAGTCGTATTTTAAATTCAATATCAAAACATCTTAGGTTTATACTGTCTTTTATCTCAATATTAAGGTATTCCTAATCAGTGTGAAACCATTTTACTTCTTTTTCATATTGCAAAAAGTAGGAATCAAGTAAACTTATTTGTGAAGAATCGGTCAGAGAATTAACCTCTTTAATTAATTAAATTCGGTTTGAAATGTGGATATACATATACATCTTCCCGGTAATAACGTGGTATCAATAAAAAGAATAAAAAACGGCATAGGTTCTAATTGTAACTGAAACCAATCATTGATTGGTTTTAGTATCAAGTGCATCCCATTTTAATTGAAACTGCTTAACTTTTACCACTTTCGATTTACAGCTACTTTAAATTATTGGGATTGAAGTTTTTTTTATAATTAACTGGAAATTTTGTTGTTGTCGAGTCTTTCTTTTGTTTTGTGGATTTTTTGCGGGGTGCGGTGTTTTGTGTTGTTTTTTTCGAGGGGATTCTACATATTTTATCATTAATCATTATATGCATAGTACAAATACAAACGTGTAACAATTATTTTGTAATCAACTTAAAATCTTACCAAAGGTCAACAACGTGTTGACGTAATTGTGCCACTTGTATCTAAAATAGTGTTTTTATGCTTTTCATTGATAATTGCTGTACGTGAAATATTTAATATATTTAATTAATATCAAAAAGATTTGTGACTAAACTTGGTTCGTAAATTGGACTTTGAAAGTTTTTAATATTATTAGTGACAGTAAGGTTTCAATTAACCTTCATTCATTTTGAATATACCATATGCTTACTCTTATAATTGTGATATTTTGTCTTTAATTGGTTTTTATGAAAATATAACCAACGTTCAAATGATATAAACAATATCGGATCTCAAATGTTCTCCGTAGCAGAGTAAATTCCTTGTAATATCACACTGAGACAGTTGTGGATAGAATTTCTATTTATAGATAGGATCAAAGGGTACCGATAAATTGAACTAGGCCTAGTGAGTATAAAGACCAAACTTATGTGGCACTCATGATAAGAATCATCCAAAATGTGATTTATGGTTGCAAAGCCTACATATTATTCTTTTTGATATCTTGTTTACAATGTTATAGAAAATTACATGTTGCTTTTCATATAACCCTTGTTGTTTGGGGAGAAAATAAATATATAGAATGTACTGTAGATTTTTTTTTTTTTTTAAAAAGGAAGATAACTATGTAACTGACATTAATAAACAATATGAAGTGTTGGATTTTTAATGTGGGTTATCTCCTAAAGTACAGACGTATTTGAATGAGTAATTATACATTTAATCTTATAGACATACAAAGCAACGTAGTAAAAAATAATAATGTGTAGCTTTTTTGTGTGTTCTTCCCATTTCACTGTTTCTAAAAAATTAAATGTGTATTGCTATATGTTTTGTTTTGTTTTGTTTTGTTTTTTTTTCGAGAGTGATTTTTTTAGTGATTGTATAATCAAATATTAGAGAATTTAGACGAAAGAGGAAAGGAAAACTATGACTCGTTGAACAAGTCAGTTTTCATGGCGAAGTAGAAACACCATAACGATCCACGAGTTCATGATGACGGCCATAAAACTTTTGTAGTGATGACTTCAATCATGTAGAAATATAACCCTGCTCCTGAAGCATATTTGTTAGAATTCTAGCGCGATACAAATAGTCTGAGTAGTCTCGGCAAGCTCTGGCATAACGTATGAGTTGTGATATGAACATTCCATACGCAGGTGCTAAAGGGATATTGCCACAGATGAAAGGAAAGTTGACAATTTTGAAAGAAAAATCATCACGTTTGTCGTAAAGTGTGGTCATAAGTTTTCCTTTACCATCGATTTCTAAGTGTAGGTCAAGATAAGAGGCTGACTTCACAGTGTCTGTAGTAACCTTTATCTCAAGTTCTTTGGGGTATATGCGATGTATCAAATCCCTAAAATAAGGATTGTTTAAAGATAATACTTCAGCTCTATAGCGGAAACTGAGATTAAAGGATCTAGCTAAAGGATATTCTTTCTTTTGGATCAGATCAGCTAAAATGTCAGCCTCATAAGAGTGAAGGAAAAGGTCAGCAAGTAGAGGAGCACAATTTGTTCCCATTGGAATGCCGACCGTATGTTGAAAAACGCGTCCACAATACTGGACAAATATGTTGTCGATTATAGATTCCAGCATTTTGTAAACATCTTCTTCTGTATATTTGGAACATGATTTGGAATTATTTCTTACAAAGTATGAGGAATCTCTACCAAGAACTATATATTTGTATCTAGGTGTACCATCTTTTTGAGAAAAAAACAACGATGTATAATGTTTTAAGTCGGGATTGTAACTGAATATGTGGAATAGGAGCATACTGTATCGAAAAATTATAGGTTTTAATGCTATTATATTCTGATAATTGTCTTGAACTGATTGTCTCCAAAAGATCTTTCGAATTTTTCAGGATCCACATTGAATTAATACCACTACTGGAGTAACAAGCATTGTGTAAACCCTCGTTTACAGTTGTGAGTATAGAAGTGAAAAGTTTTGAAAAAGGTTTGGTTGTACATTTTGCAGATCCAGCAATGTAACGTTGTTTGTAAGGATTCTTGTGGAGTTTAGGAATCCAGTACATAGACGGTAAATCACAGTCATCGTCCTTGGTAGAGAGACCAAAAGAGGATAGCACAGATTTATGGTTTTCCACAATTTCTTCTTTGGAGAGTGTGGTAGCAGTATAGGTCTTATCACTGCTATTGTTTTCTGTGTCAACCTCTGATAATAAACATTGGATGTAAAACGTTTTGCAGACAAAAACAATGTTGTTTTGGGCTCTATCTGCTGATACGACAATATATGTGTCATGTATAGTAGACAATGTTTTTGCTACATCAGCGTCCTTGAAAACTGATGTAGCCTTGGCACTCATTGACCTACTTAAATTTTCATTCGTTTCAAAATTAAGGACATCACGACCTTTAACCACTCTGACAGAGAATCAACGTCTTCAAAGTTAGGAGGGATCAAAGCAACGAAAATGAGTTTTAATGTTATTTTCAATTATGAAATTATGCTGTAACAGGTTTTCTTTGTTTTTCTTATGTTTATTTTTTTCTTCCAACATTTACTTTGACATGACTTTTAATATATCATAACAAAATTTAGACCATTGATAGACCTCATTTAGGACTTTTACATGATGACCCTGTAAGGGTTTCATCATCCATTATAAAAGTTATCTCCCCTTTTTTGCCATTTTTTCAGCTTGGCCCCTCTTAATTTTTAAGGATATCTTGGCCATACTTTGTTAACATATAAACATCATCATGTTTTATGAGCAATTGTCCCTGCTAAGGTTTTCACCATTTTTTTTAAAGAGTTATGTCCATTTAAAACAATTTCTTTGAATCGTTCATGTCTTGAAAACCAATATAGACATAATCAATCTGAAATTGCTTACAAGTACACAAACTGACCACCTAATGAATTAACATGAACATAACCATATGGGAATTATATCCCTTGAAATCTCATCCTTAAGATTTTATTATTTATATTTCGAGAACCGAAACTCGTGTACCAATGATCTTTTATTTGCACTGCAAAGTTAAGACCTTGATTTTAAGAAAATGCTAAGAAAGAAGTGCATACATGCAGTGTGTGAAATGACACTTTTTATAAGAGCATAAGTTTAAAGACTAGTCCGATTGTTTGTTCAAACGTTCTGACAATTTAATTGTTTAACATGGTCAGGTTTGTGATGTTGACCTTGTGATTTGTTTTTCAGGGTCAAGTGATTCCCAGTTGTAGGGTGGTAATATTTTGTCTCTAATACTACCGGTTCTGGAGTTTGGTATTGCATCATATTTCAATTATTCATTGTGGCCACATACCGCTCTACAATTGCCCGAATATTTTGTCAATGTGTTGTATATGATCGACAGACTATCATACAGTTTTTTAATTTGATATATTTTGTTTTGTTTTGAATCTTATGTAATTTTAGTATTTAAGGTCGGGGTATCCATTTCAAAAACCACAACATATACACAAATAATTTTGTTTACCCAAAATGAAATTTTGTTTTACAAAATAGCAAGGACCAATATACAAAATAACGAAACCATAACAACTAAATTTTCTTTTTATATTTTACAATGTTTTTGTATATTTTATCAGTACCTATTTACGGAATTGAAATTTCATCATTTTTTTCAACTTCCTCGAAGGGGGTCATGTGAAACATCATTTTAAAGGTCTAAATGAGCACATTTAAAAAAAACATTAAGTTCAAATATTAACAAGGGAAAAGCTTTTAAATGGAAAGACTTGATTTAGAATCAATTGACATTCTAGTTTTATAATTATGCTTCTTGTTACCGCGCATGATTCAGTCATGGTAACTACAATCGTATCTTTAAGTTTGTACCTGTTCCTTTCTTAAAAACTTTTATTTCTCTAAAACAATTAAACATAAAATTTACAGGTTCACTTAAGATATTGACTATAACCGATTGTTTAATCTAAAACTCGCGTGAACATAGCCAGGTATTGAAGAACTTACCTAAAACAAGAATTCCACCTGTTTACCTTTAACACGGTCGTTATATTACTTAAATACAATGCACGAAAAATATAACATATTTGACAAAAATGCAAGACGGATATGGAGTCATGGCCTCGCCACGATACATCACCTAAGATACATAATATCTAGAAAAGCAGAGGACGATTATCCTATTGGTGCACCTGGTCCATGCTCCCAGTTTCTAGTAGAGTCCGAGTTGCTTATTTGCTTTTGTTACTTTGTATGTAAGATTTTAGTTACTTTATGTTCTTTGTTGTGTATGTGTGTTTTCCATGTCTGGTCTTTGTCCCTGGATTGCATTCTTATCATTACCGCTATAACCTTGGTTCCCTTGATTACTCCTCCATAGATGATCATTTTCCTTTCATAAAACAGCTTTGACTTCATCACATTCGAACTTAACTTTATTCTATACTTCTCACTTTACTATACTCCCTTTACAAACAAGTCATGAACCTACCTCATCATTGACAGTATTTCATATTCCTATACTCCACCTATTACATCCTAAATTTTCAACTAAAAAAAGGCTATTCCAGGACATCAAGATTGAGGACTTTAAGCCTAAACCATCTGAATGTTCTTGCAAAAACTGTCTCCTCAAATATGGTTCTTCCAGTCACGTCATTGGGGGATAATTAAACATCATCGATAAGAATCTTTCCGTAAGGTACTTTCTAAAGGTCCCAAGTACCGTGAACCAAGTCCCATAAATTTATGGGAAAGAAAATGGATAAAACGAGAACAAAAAAACATTGATTCACTGTAAGGGGGGTGGGTTAAGATTGTGAGGTCTCCAATTTTCAAATGTAAAATGTAGGTCAGTAAGCGTCAATACTACATGAGTTTTCAAAGACCGTCAATTTAAGTTTATTATCAGAATATTTTAATATAAAACATATGATTTCATCAACTCTTTTTTCCTTCTATTCCCCATACTCTGTTAAAATTCCGAGTCCATTTATACATCGTTGTTACTGCAAAAGACGGTACACCTAGATACAGATATGTAGTACTTAGTAGAGATTCTTCATACGTTGTAAAAACGATTCCAAATCATCTTCCAAATATACCGTAGATGGTTTTAAAATGTTGGAATTTGTTCTCGACAACATATTTGTCCAGTTTTTTTACATAAAAGGTTGGCATTCTAATGGGAACAAATTGTGCTACTCTTGTCGCTGACCTATTCCTACACTCTTTTGAAGCTGAATTTTTAGCTGATCTAATCCGAAAGAAAGAACATCCTTTAGTCGGATCCTCTTATCAGTTTCCGCTATATAGAAGACGTATTATCATTAAATAATCATGGTTTCGCATCAACTGCCAAAAACTTGAGATATCATATCATATATTGACCTACATATATAGATGGAAGGGGAAATAAAAATATTGACCAAACTATACGGCAAACGCAATGACTTTTCATTCCATATTGTCAACTTTCCTTTCATCTGTGGTAACATCCCTTCTGCACTTAACTATGGATGTTTCGTATCACAACTCATACGTTATGCCAGAGATTGCGGTATTTTTTGTATCGCGCTAGACTTCTTACAATTAGGTTTCTGCAAAAGGGTTTTGTTGCTACAAAATTAATAATATCACTACAGAAGTTTTATACCCGTCATCATGTACTTGTGGATCGTTACGGTGTATCTATCTTCGCCATGAAAACTGATTTGTTCAACTTGCCATAGTTTTCATTTCCTCTTTCGTCTATCCTGGACTTGAATTTGTATGAGCAGCTCGGTATATTTCCAGAAAAGCAGAGGACACTTACCCTACCGATGCAATTGATCCACGCTCCCAATTTTTAGTGGAGTTGCTCATTTACTTTTGCTGCTTTGTGCGTACTAATTTGATTATTTTTGGGGTTTTTTTGTTGTATGTGTTTTTTTGGTTTTTTTTCGATGTCTGGTCTTATTCCTGGATTACATTCTTTTGATTTCCGCTCGTATCTTGGTTTCTTTGATGACTCTTGCATCTAGTGTCAAACATTGATTATAGATAATCATAGACACCACATCAACAACTATGCTTTGTCACAACTGAATTGGGAAAAATGATACAAAACAAAAATATATGATGATTCTGAATGGCGTAAGGATCATATTCTATTATCATGTACCCACAAGCTAAACAAGTAAAATATAAAACTATTTCTACAAAATACAAACAGGTGACCAACGCAGTCAAATGAACATAAAACCCGTGCAGTACTTTAGATTTTAAATGCATTGTCGATTGATGCCATATTTCTTCAAATTTTCGGAAATTACAATAGCTAAACCTCCTACAAGTATTGATCTGCGTTAATCCACGGGTGTGGACTTAACAGAAAATCATAATCCATATCCCTTTTTCTAAGTAGCAGCATTTTTTCTCACTTACGTACGTAGGTAAAAGGAAGACTTCAAATTCTAATTCAATGCATCCTTTTAGCAAAGGACGGGAAATGCGACATACCAAAATAAAAAAAAGGTCAGAATAAACCTACTTTGTGCAAATATACAGTTAGTGATATCATTTCTATGTTAAACTTTTTTGATTGACAACCTATTTGTACAACATCTAACAGACAGTAGTGTGTCCATTGGACACCAATTATGCAATCCTTCTTGCTGGTCTACTTCTATACATTAATTGAGATAGATCTCATCTAAAACCTCAACATAACACAGTAGGCACAATTTAACTTCCATTTGGAAATAGTGTTTTATCTATTAATAGTTTTGGTGACTACCTTCATTCAATTTATTAACCCAAAAAAGTTTGATATTAAAGAAACTACAGACACACTGACGTTTGCCACTTATCTTGCCCCTCATCTTGAAAATTGGCGAAAGTTGGCAGCTTGCAACAAAACTGTATGATAAATGCGACGACTCTGATCTGCCAATTGTTAACTATCTTAATCAAAGCTGTAACATCCCAGCTGCTCAAACGGATGAAATATGTCTCAACTGATACATTTTACTTAATGTTGCGACTGTTAGATCTTCCTATATACTAACATTGATTCTAATGCTGCTGATAAGAGGTTACTCATTGAAACCTGTGTACAATATATCGAAATAAGCAATGTATATGATTGGTTTTTTTATAATTATATATATATGAAGTAGTTTGTATTGTGATGAGTTACTTTCTGTCTAAAAAATGCATAATAACATATAATTAACCGACAAATTTAAGGCTTTAATCCTTATATCAAACATGGGACATTAATGTAGCTCCTGTGACTTTCTTTGGTAGAACTAATCGATTGTAGATTTGGCTTCGTATTACGATAACTATGGTATTCAGTTCTTGTTTTTTAACGTCTTAGTCTTTCACGGTAGAATGCAATCCACCTCCTTCCCCAAAAGAAAAAGCTGTACATAACGGTTTCATTTATACTTTTATTGGGTAAAAAGTACTCATTAATTTATCGTATACTTTGCTATAGTCGTAAGTGTAACAATACTTAAATGAACCAAGCATGTGTTCTCTTAGAATATATTTTATTTTCAAACATTGAAGGATTTCATTACTAGTAAATAAACCATGCAAGACGAATCAGTAAGATATCAAATTCACATGTTAGATTTTTTTTTATCTGCCCCTGTTTTTCATGCAGTTTTGGTCGACTTTGCAACGACATTTCCCTGGAACTTTTACTTCACATATACCTGCGCACCCAGCACATGTTGGTTTTAAGACTTTTGGTAATAATTTACGAAACCAGCTACCCTCAGCTATTCCTGTTTTATCTGAAGATAGTTGCTGAAAGAAAGTATATATCGTGCAGTTATGTACATTGATATATGCCATGTTCGGAGAAAAAATAATGAAACTCAATGTTCCCTTTAATGTTTTGCATTTACTATTTCGTGGTCCATATTTATTGAAATATTGAGATTATCAATTTTTATTTGAAAAAAAGAAAGCTTTTGTGTTAGTTCAAATGCATGAAAAGTAATGGTTGTCGGCATTTTAACTGTATCATGGCTCTTAATGATAGTTAATGATTTGATACAAATATATAGTTCTTGGTAGAGATTCCTCAGACTTTGTAAGAAATAATTCCAAATCATCTTCCAAATATACAGAGGAAGATGTTTACAAAATGCTGGAATTTTTAATCGACAACATATTTGTCCAGTGTGGTGGACGTGTTTTTCAACAAACGGTCGGCATTCCAATGGGAACAAATTGTGCTCCTCTACTTGCTGACCTATTCCTTCACTCTTATGAGGCTGACTTTATAGCTGATCTGATCAGAAAGAAAGAATATCGTTTGGCTAGATCCTTCAATCTCAGTTTTCGCTATATAGATGACGTATTATCTTTAAACAATCCTAATTTCGGGGATTTGATACATTGCATCTACCCAAAAGAACTTGAGATAAAGGATACCACAGACACTGTGAAGGCAGGTTCATATCTTGACCTACACATAGAAATCGATGGTAAAGGAAAACTATTAACCAAACTTTAAGACAAACGTGATGACTTTTCATTCAAAATTGTCAACTTTCCTTTCATCTGTGGCAACATCCCTTCGGCCCCTGCGTATGGAATGTTCATATCACAACTTATACGTTATGCTAGAGCTCGCCGAAACTACACAGAGAGGACGCTTACCCTACCGGTGCACCTGGTCCATGCTCCAGGTTTTTAGTGGAGTCCGAGTTGCTCATTTACTTTTGTTACTTTGTATGTATGATTTTAGTTACTTTGTGTTCTTTGTTGTGTATGTCTGTATTCCATGTCTGGTCTTTGTCCCTGGATTACATTCTTTTGATTGCGCTATAACCTTGGTTCTCTTGATTACTCTTTGATTTGTCGTTCTTGTGAGTGGTTAATAAAAGTTTTCTTGATCGTATTCGTCTCCGACTAATTGTAACACACATTTAGTGAAGTTACATTATGCATTGTTGATTTTTGTATTAGCATACTCTACAGACCCCTAGAAACGGAAATAAATTGCAGGAAATATTAGGTGCAGTATTTTGCTTTTTGTATTGCATTGCAGTTTACTAAAATAATTATTGATGTTTTACAATTGGGCAAAAATCCTACGTTAGTAACTGAAAACTCGGTCATGCCTTTTTTAAAAAAAGTTATCACAACAACGCAGTATTTCTTCTCAGATTCTTAGTAATTAATTTACTATACAACTTACGATAGTTATGAATGCCATGAAGAAGAATGCCAGTTTCACATGTCTAGAATTCATATTTGTTACTAGTATGATTATTCCTGTAAAGAAAAGAAAAAAATATTAATAGGTAAAAAAAGATCAGTTACAACGACCACTGAAATTCTAGATGTATACATTATGTCCAGTAAAATCTGTCTGAACAGCACTGAATAACAAAAAACCTGTTCAAACAGTCGTGAATAATACTTTGAAAGGTCATCCATATCAGTCAAAATGTATTTTGAATCTTGATAAACTGGAAACTCTTCTAAACTGCACAAATCCAACATTCTTAAAGGAGTTTGGTTTAAACATATTTCACTTTATAAAGTAGTGTAAAATTCTTAATCTTGATAATGTTAATGAAATGGTAGTACTCAGATAATAAATAATCATATTGACTTACCTGATGTTATGTAGTTATTACAATTGTACTATTGATACAGTGAAGGTACAGTGTGCAACCCTTTTATATATAGGATCGAGAGGAATTCACGACTGGAAAATATAATCGTTAGCCTTTCTTGGAACTTTTCTTGGAACTTTTCTTCGATACTTTGGAAAAACCAAATTTTAAGGCTCATTTTTATTTGTGGGATCATTTAAATTGTTTATTGTCGTCGTTTGTCATATTTTGCGGTGAAAGACTGACATGTACTTGTTTACGACAGAATAATTATAGCAAAGTACCGCTACGAGTAAGATTCATGCAAATATGAAATTAAACTGCTTTTAATAGAATTAGACTATTGCCATTCGTTTACGGATAGTCTCCCTTTTTTTCTCGACTACAGTCATGTTCGATATTTCTAATTAAAATCCTAATTTGGGTAATGTCTTCGCCTATTTATTGAATATTACAAAAAATAAACACATAAAAATGATCAAGGTAAAGATATGGGTGGATCTTGTTATTTCCTTTTTTCCTTTTTAATGTAATCAATTAGATATAGTTGTTCTAGAATAGTTCTATTAGATACTCTTTGTATGCGTAGTTACTATTGAAGGTGTCCTCCACCGCTTCCGCCATCTGCCGTTTTACTTTACAAAGCTCAAAGCCACACTTAATTTGATTAAATAAATTGTATGTTGAAAAAAAAACTTATAGGGCTTGAATCCTGATTTTAGTCCATTTTTTAATGTTGATATTTTTCTGATGGTAATCAGAGTGACAAAAAGGATGACAAGCTGAGAAAACGATAAATCAGGTTCCAGTGTTAACTAAAAATTATCAACATTCGTCTCTAGTGTTAACTAATCTTCAGAGTGATTGTAGAAAAGCTGTAAGTGTAAACGTGTGAATCCAATTAGACATTCTTTTGCGTTGAAATGTCAATTGAGTACGGTATGATGATTTCCGATTAGTCAAGATTTAACCTGAAGTTTAATGATGTTTAATGTTTATAGGCGTCAGGGAGAACATTTCTTTCTGATCATACGAGAGCACGGTCGCTTGAGAAACGGAACTTTCAGCCGCACTAACCTACATCAACCTCTGCTGGATCTGCACATTCGCTCAGCTTTTGAATGGCAAAATATTCCTCAAGCAATAATTCGTCGTTGTGTTATTAAAAAAAACAAGTGTTGCAAGACTTTTTTGAAGTAGAACTAATTTTTTTTTTGCGGTAAAAGAGAGACAACCATGGCGTATTTCATTGAACAAACAGACTATATTTATGTTGATAGTGTGTAATTCCATGTGAACCCGTTCTACTGTTAACCGAAACTCAATCTTATATACTTTGGTTTTTAATATCCTTTAAAAAATTCTTTATTAACTGGAGTACTTCATTTTTTATTCAAATATCAGTTCTTTTGTATATACTGTGAAATTACTTTAATTCGTGGAAATCAATTTTCGTGGATAAAAGAAGAAACACAAGTTCGTGGATTTTTTAATTCGTGGTTTTATGGTTTTCAGTGTACAAATCAATGAAAATTTTCTTTTCGTTTGGAACAAAATTTCGCGGTTTAGTCTACCCACAAAAACCACCAAAATAAGAACCCCACGTGCAATAGTATTCTCTCAGTATGCTCAAATACATAAAATGTTAGAGTGCATCAGTCGCCGGAAGTGTATGAGTGCATCAATTGTCGGAAGTGTATTTTTACATTTCTGTTGTTAAGATTGTTGTTTTTCTTCTCTCTTTTTTTTTGTGGGGGGGAGGGGGAGTCTTATTTTCGACGTTTTACTTACAGTAAGCGTTAGCGTTAACTTCTTTTTTTCCAATTTCGAATTTTGCTAACTCTTATGAGTTCGATACAATTTTTAATAGACTTTTCAAATATAGTTACTGTTCAGGTGTGTATTTTTTTTAAACTTAATTGGTACCTTGCCAGTCTAAAATCTTGGATTTAGTTATAATTATATATTTAAGAGACAGTTGAATGACGCCTATAATTGAAAAAAGTACGTTTAAAGTTCTTCTGTAAAAATATTAAAATAGCAACAACAAAGATGACTTAAGCTTTACTGGAGCCTGAGTTCTCTCTCTCTCTCTCTCTCTCTCTCTCTCTCTCTCTTTATTTATTTTAATCTATTTATTTTTCATTTTTATACTCTTTCCCTTGTTCTTGCTTTGTCTGATCTCAATGCTGCTGTGTTGTCTTTAAAGGTGTGTTATAATTTGCATGGTATACATTTCGTTTCGCTACCCTATGTAAATATGTTTAATTCACAACTTGAAGAATCACTAAAGATACAAATATGAGGCAGGTGTAACGTGTAAGAGAACGAAATTTAATATGTTTGTACTTAAATTAGTGACCTAAAACCCATAAGATGGTTTTAAAAATAATAATGCTTTTTTCAGTTTTACACAATTAAACAAAACATAACGTTGTGAGCCATGAACAGATGGTTTTCTTTCTTCTTTTTTGTGGTTAAAGATACGAAACTACTAAAGATCCTTTTTTGTACTACAGATTCACATGTTCTTAGTGTTCTAATATCAATGGTTAAACTCATATTGATTACTATTTATTATAAGAATATTCACGAAAAACCCTAACAAAACCAAACCCCCAAAACTATAACAACAGCATAAAAATCAACAAAAATATGAAAATAAAACAAAACCAGTAAAAGGGCTTACTTATATCTTGTACAAAGGCAAAATTATTTCACATGATTTTCACCTAAAAGAGTAATCAAGGAACCAAGGTTATAGCGAAATGTTCACATGAAATTCGTATTTAGTGAATTTCTCATGAAAATCATGTTAATTTCATGTGAATTTCACGTAAATTTCACGTGAAGCTCGATTAACATGAATTCCAGGTGAAAAATATTTGCCTGCGTATGTATAAGTTCATATAAAATTGAAAAAAAAAGTTAATTAGTTTTGATTTTAATGGAGTCGTATACTTCATATACTGTTATAAGCGATAGTAAAATGTATATTAAAATGCAAAAATCGTTGAAATTGCATTTTAGTAGCATTATTGAGAATTTATGGATCAAACTCGTTAATTCAAGCCCTTGTTGAATATGTATCTGGTCTTACACAACGTCTGAGTATCGATTATGTAATTATTGTGTCAATGTACCTTTAAATATCTTGCGATACTATAGTTCGTTTTATTTGTAGCTGTGTGTTTAATAAAAGAAGATACTTAATACATGTATCATAGAATAAAGTATTCTTTGACTTATTAAGAATACCCTCTCTGAATTATTCTTCAAAGGTGCAGTTTATGTGTTTCAGCAGTTTGAAGATTTATTACAGTCAATGATGAATATATCATTTTTTTACGCTCAGGTAAAAATTGTATTGTTCCTATTTCAGAACATTTAATGTCTTACTCTTTACTTTTCTGCTGTTTAGATGGACTTGCAAAATCAAAGCAAATATAAAACGTTGCAACTTCCGGTAAATAAGTCTCATTCCTGTTCTCAATGGACGTTTCGGTTGGTACTGTAACAAGACTTTCCTGTAAACTTTCACGTGACAAATACTTGCGTTTGTTTTTAAATTTGATACCCTTGTTGTAAGTCTGGGCTTCTTTTTGGTCGATTAATAAAACCTTTTCTTATTAGCCAGTCAGAATTCATCTGTATTGATTTTGAAAGCAATATTCAAATGGAAAACTCTGAGGATTCTGAGAAGGTTATCAAACCACAAGATAAAATGAATTGTTGTTATATCTTACATATAGGGACTGAATTGAACAATTGATAAATGTAATTTTGATAAGACTGAAAAGAACATTACAATGCAATCGCAGGTATTCTGTCATTTAATTATTAATGTGTGTTATTAAAAAGAAACAAACAACAAACAAAGTTTACAAAGAACATATTTAATGTCTAAATTGTAAGGGATTTCATAACAAAACTAACAATTAATTTCAACAAAAAAAGTATTACAAACAGTAAGTTATCAAATTAACAACATGGTGCTAATTTTATCCGCCCCTGTTTTTCATACAATTTTGATCAACTCTACAGCGACATTTTCCTGGAACTTTTACTTCACAGATACCTGCGCATCCAGCACATGTTGGTTTCAAAAGTTTTGGTAGTAATCGACCTAACCATCTGCCCTCAGCAACTCCCGTTTGATGTGAAGATAGTTGCTGAAATGAATTATGTATCTTACTACAGTCATGTATATTGATACAAGAATTAAAATTAATACAACTCAAGGTTTCCCTTCTTTATAATGCGAAACCATTTGCCCTCATCTACTCCAATTTGGTTTGAAAAAAGTTCCTGAAATCATTTGTAATACCTTTAACGGTTTTAAGGCATTTGTTGTTTAATAATTAGCCTCTGAAAAATGCGTGCATTTTTTAATCGGTAGGAAGCCTTGACCGCGGAAGGACATTTTTATAAAGAATATGCTTACAATTTCCTTTAAAATGAAGAAATTGACGTAAATTAATTTGTTGAATGTTGATAAGTTATACAAATGATTAGTGTATATCAATAACTCGTTTAAATTCAGAATAACGACAGTTTTGAAGCCAAGCAGAAAATATTGCACCGAGCCCGACAGAGTGAATTGTTCTGTCGAGGAGTTCAAATCTGATGTTATTCTGTTTATCGGCGACGTCACATTCGATGTTACGTAATGTCAATATTACTTAGTATGACTGAGACAAGACATTTAAAGGCATGTAGGATCAACGCAAAATGGATCAAGTTGCCGATGAAACTCATTATCAACTTTGTATCACTCTATTTAATTCTTTGAACATTATCACGTTCGAATTTCACATTTAAATTCTCATCACTGAATAATGAGTGTAGCAGATTAGAGATGATGTAGACCAGACCGTTGAATTAGCTCACAATTTTGCATCTTACCCACAATACTAAAATTAGATTTTTAAGAAATCTGAAAGGTGAAATCGATTACAATGGATAATGTTACGTTTTTAAGAAAGAATGATAGGATAATCAATTGGAAAGAGTGAATAAACAAAATATTATCACGAGTGCCGAAGAACGCCTAGATTTAACAAGTGTGCGGAACTTGTTTCGCGCACGAGTTAAATCTTATTGCGTTCTTGGCACAAGTGATCATTATCTTGGTTATTCATGATAACCAATTGTTGATCCTATTTATTATATAGATTATCTCCATTATTCGTTGCTATTTTCAACATAAAATTTAAATTTTGTGGACGGCGGATTAATATTTGTGTTGTGACGTTTTGGCGGGAGAAAGTGCGAGAGTGAAATTACCATATTATAAATTTCAGTGTCAATTATCGCAAATTTTTACACTGGGAACATTCGGTAAATCACTGCTATCTATGTAATAAAATCGTATACATGTATTTGTATAAGAAATAATTTTTTTAAAGACTTAAAGCGCCTTTAAAAAAAACTTACGATAGTTATAAAAGTCACCAGGAAGAACGCCAATTTAACATGTCTAGAGTTCATCTTTGAATTTCGGTGATATGTTATCACTGAAAAATACAAGAAAAGACATAATGTTATTAGATAGAATATATCATTAACCAAAACAGGTATACTAAATTATTTGTAATGAAGGTAGATCATACCTAATACTTTAAGTGAATAAATTTTCCTAAGTTTTTTTTTCACAAATGACCCTGAACGAACATACTGTAAAATTTTGAGAAAAAATATACAGGTCACCGAACTTAATTTCCAGGTAATTGAACCTAAATATAGATTCTAAAGTGATTTTTTACAGTTTCGCTTACTTCTAAAAAACTGGTAGATAAATTTTGTTAAAATTTTGTATAAAGAACATTTACCTCACATTATTTCTTACTTCAAAAAGAAAATTGGAGGTCACCGAACTTTCTTTCTTGTAATATTAAAAAAACCTTAAATTCCTATTACATTTCTATGGAATATTTTCCCGCCCCTTTTTGCCCCTTGAAAGAGGGTTTATAAAGTTAATGTTTATAATTTTACCATTTATCGGTTTATGACTTTAAAAAAACCTTATATAAGTTAAAGACATTTTTGGATCTTTTTCAAACATTATTTGCTCATTTAAAATAAACATTTATATGTGGTTTTGCAAGATGACAGAAAAGAATTCTCCGTGTAATACATTTGACCTACCTTAAAAGCATTCATTGTGTATTAGAAATAGAACTCGATAAATGACAACAACTTATTGAGTATGAATATTGACATACCTTTTGTTCTATCTTTTAGTCATGCACTGCTGAAGATGCATGGTGCTCCTTCTTTATATACGGGATCGCAGGTATTTTTCGACTTAAAATTCCTTAAAAATACTATCTTTTCTCGGAACTCTTTGCTTTTATGGAAATCCCACTAATTTAAATGGGATTATGCAAACGAGCCTTAATCCGCTGTTTATTGTCATTGTTGGTCATCTCACGCAATGATTGATTGACATGTACTTGTTTACTATAAAATAATTGTAGCAAATTACCGCTCCGAAAAAGAATCGTGCAAATGAGAAATTATACTCTGACTGCTTTAACAGAAATTAATACTAAGATGAGAACGATGGCTCTGACCGCCCCTCGACAACTTAAAACTTATAAGTAAATTAAGCTATGTTCTTTCTATTTATTGAATATCACAAAATAAGCACATGCTATCACTGAAAAAAAAAATCACCTAAGAAGAAATAGGGTGTGCTTTTACTCGTAAAATTTCTGCGTTGATATGACTAATTTTCTTCTGTGGGAATTCACTAATGACAACATTTCAAATGATTTATTACGCTCGGTCATGACATCTTAAGCTTATCCTAAAAATTCGTCTTTTTTATCTTACAGAGCTCCAAATCCCCATTTATAATTCAATCTTTGTTTACATGTTTAAGGGTGATAAAGGAAACCAAGATTCTAGCGGAAATCAAAGAAATGTAATCCAGTGACAAAGACCAGGCATGGAAAACAGACATACAAAAAGTTAACAAAAAGTCGGACTCCACCAAAAAGAGTGGAGACATATAATAACCATATTATTTTTATTTACATGTTTTTCGTGAATTAACTTTTCAGTCTTTCACAGATGTTTTTCGTTTGTTTTTCATTGCAGTCTTTAATATATGAAAAACAGATCGGGTGTTTTCAAAACATACGAAAAACATAAGTTGCAATTTTTTCCTGTGTAGAGGGTAGTTTGTTGTTTTATGCATTTTATTGAGTCGGTGAATTATTGTCATTCAACCAACGCCTGCCTGACTTTGTGACAAGCTTGTTACAATTATGTTTGAAATACCTGTATACATCATCTTAAAATAAAAACAACTTGTTTTGTGTAATCGCGTCCTGTATATTTTAAGCAAATACATGGGAAAGTTTTCTGATTCATTTTTTATGTTCTCCAATTGCGATTTTATTTGACAACCTTATATCTTTCTCTTTAATTTACCATTTGAAATATCTATTATGCAATTTATCGTAAATTTGGCAATAAATGGGAGTGCACTATAGTAAGTTACAGTGAGGTAAAGCATGATTCATTCAATTTTTATAAATCAAGTCGGTAACACCCACTTACTTGATATGGTAAAACTGTGAAACTTTTTTTATTTCAGTCGGTCTATTCAGCTGTTTACAGGGGCGGATCCAGGAATTGAGTTTAGGGGGGGCGTTATTTGAATTAAATGCCGTGCAAAGCAAGGCAAAAAATATTATGGGGTGAAACTTGTGGTGAAAAAATTTTTTCTTATCGATTTAGGGGGGGTACGCCCGGTACGCCAGTCCTTGGATCCGCGCATGGTTTAAATTATTACAGTATTTAATTTTTGGACATCTGATGACGAAACAATGAAATAAAATATATATATTACCAATCATATTTGGTGCAAATTTCGATATGCTGTACAAGGAGTAACCTCTCATCCGCAGCATTAAAATCAAAATCCAAACATTAATTGTACACAACAATTGCTCAAAACCAAAACTATCGAAAGAAGAAGCCAAATCCATCGACGAAAGGTTCTACCATATGCAGTTCAAGGAAGTCTCAGTGTTTTAGGTATTTTGAGATTGTTACACTACAAATTTTGATAGATATCATAAATAAAAATCAGATATAAATCGGGGTCAGAGGTGTTTGACTACTGTGTTGACGAATACCCTTGGGAACCTTTGGTACACCAGAAGCGACATCGACCCTCTGGTTATAAAATACAAACAAAACTTACCAATTATATGTATGTATGTATGTTTAAGGCACTGAAGAAGGTCATTTGTTGACTGAAAATTTTGCTCATTATATATTTTATTATAGTGTATTAACATCTTTATCGGTATCTTTGTACAATCCTTTAGACTTATATAATTATTTTTGTTTGTGCTGCATCGTCATGACTCGACGATCCGATACCCATTAAGTTTGCTGGTTACATATATATATATATTGTAAATTTTGATAAGAACCCCAATATTTTGAACCTTTTGTATTATAGGCTAAAAACCACTAATTCCACTTTCCATAGGCTTCTATGCTAATTTCACAATATTCAATGGCTTCTCTGGACTTTACCTTAACTTTAACCTGCAGAGGACTATATATCAGCATGATTCTACATATGTCAGCTCACAACCCTCAGAATGGCATGTGGGGTTAGCAGACTTGCAGTGCAGTACTGGTCACCGGAAGTGAAGGGTCTATAAATAGCATGGGAAATCCTAGTGTTTTCACAAGATAGGGGTATATTTAAAAATCATTATGGAGATTAGGCTTCACATCACAAGAAGCAAAATGCACCTATAAAATGTACAGAAATGTTTTTCCTTTCAGAAACTGTTTAAATTTTTAAAATAAGATGAGAACTTTTTTCACAGCACTAAAAGGTGATATATTTGGCTTTAAATTTGTAAATACAGTGTTTTCACATTAAAACATGACCAGTAAAGGGCACCTAAAGCAAAAAAAGTACTCAATAATGGATTTTCCATGTTGCCATAGGGGAATGCTGATATGGCCTTAACCGCAGTAATGAAAGTGAGTTTTTCCTCATTTCTAACCTAATTTTTGCTCAAATCTACACAAAACTTGATTTCAAGTGCTTATTACCACCATATTTAGGTAAATATAGCCCTCAAAGTTTAATATTTGATATTTTTACTAAATTTTCTACACTTTTTACAAGATAGGACATAAAAATCAGCCAAAAAGACCAATTTTCCATAATTTGGACCTATAACTTAAAGAAATGCATATTTTGAAGGATTTTTGTAGTGTATTCCTCTCATGGCAAAGTTAACAAGATCTTCAAGTAGTTTAAAGCTATTTCAAGAAACTTTTCATTTTGCCATGGCTTCTCCTTCAGGCTAAAAACCACTAATTCCACTTTCCATAGGCTTCTATGCTAATTTCACAATATTCAATGGCTTCTCTGGACTTTACCTTAACTTTAACCTGCAGAGGACTATATATCAGCATGATTCTACATATGTCAGCTCACAACCCTCAGAATGGCATGTGGGGTTAACAGACTTGCAGTGCAGTACTGGTCACCGGAAGTGAAGGGTCTATAAATAGCATGGGAAATCCTAGTGTTTTCACAAGATAGGGGTATATTTAAAAATCATTATGGAGATTAGGCTTCACATCACAAGAAGCAAAATGCACCTATAAAATGTACAGAAATGTTTTTCCTTTCAGAAACTGTTTAAATTTTTAAAATAAGATGAGAACTTTTTTCACAGCACTATGAGGAACAGGGGTAATTTCTGCGTAGGACTATTTTTGCGTACGTTCCAAATGCTCATTGGTTGAATTGGTGGTCTGTAACCTATAACATCGGGACTTTACGGAAAGGAATGAAAGTAATAATAATATATTTTAAATCATATTACAACATATATGTTGAACGCCTTTATTTTGTGATTTTTCATGGAAACAAAATAATGTCTGATTAATATGACATTAACGAATATTTCGCCTCTTATATGACCCTAGTAGTCCTATGATTGTTTTAACAAGGTACTTAGACTTTTTCAAAGATTTTTGTGTAACATTTTCCACAGTGTCCATATTTTAAAGGGAAGTGTTTTGATCACGCCAAAATACTTTAACCTCGCCGCAGTTTTGGCGTCTGTCCCAAGTCAGGAATGTCTTGTTTCGTTTGAACTTACAGTTTACTTTTATGTTGTTGTTTTTTTAGTATATATTTCGCTGTACCTGTGTATAATGTTGTTTTGGAAGTAGCGGCAGCTTGTCTGATGGTACGAGGGCTTCTTCGTCGTTCATTGAAGATCAAAGGGTGGCTCTGGGCTGACAATTTTCATCCTGGGGGGGGGGGTGGGGGGTGTTGTTGTCTACAAAACATACTCACCATATCCATTCTCTATATTCAGATAAGATGTTTCATTATCTAAAAGTACCTGGATCCTTTTTATTCTCAACTGTATCCATTTGTAAAATCATTTCTTATTTCCTTGATATACCAATAGGACAAACTTAGAGACGCAAAATCAATGTGCCATGTATACAATGAGTATTAAACCATATCAATAAAAAAATTATTGGAGTAGATAACATATATATATCAATCTATATCAAATAACCGACCATTAAATGACTCTGGTCCCTTATGTTTTTGAAAACATTTTACATCTGTGTATGTTGTATCTACAGTTTTTCCGTCTTCACCATTTGGTACTATACGAACGTTGTCGAATGCCGCCATACTTGGACACTCCGAAAAATAATTAAACGGAAGGAGATAAAACTTGAACTGTGATCCTGTTGTGGTTGTCGATGGCACATCTTCTGTATGTGGAATGTGATGGACTCCCATTGTTACCCAGGCTACCAAATCTTTGTCATTTAATGTATTATTATCAGATATAAATTTTTCAAAGTCAACAATTGGATTTCTTGGTCCCTGATTTGCATATATAGAAGAACTTGACGACTCGCTATCTTTGTATTTAGAAACAGCTATAGGAAACTTTGCCCAACGAGCAGCATTTGTTTCTCTCGATTCGGCGAGCAAGAATTCGGTTTGACCCAAGTTCATAATTCTGTATGCTCTTTTATGACCAAATTCGTTTTCAAACTTGTCATTATAGAATATATCATATCGCGTTTTAGCCTTTTGTACATAATTAGCATCAAATTCATTGAGCTTAGGGTTTAATTCATATCTAAATTGGGTTTTGTTAAAATCTGGATACCACTGCGCTTTAATTGTTTCCGTGCTGATATCTAGAGTTGAGTACCTGTTGTGTTGGCCATTTATGTCAAAATCAATTTTATAATGAAATAAATGCTGGTGAATGTTAGCCATCATGAATGGTTGAAGCTTGCTTCCATACCGCCGCTCCGATTCTAGTGGGAAAGCGGCTTGTACATATCCAGTAGCAGACACTTTGACTTCTACAGCACCGTTTAAATGAAATACGTAATCAAAGATGTAGTCATAGTTCCACACATTTGAAATTGATCTAACAACAAGACGATAGTCACCAAGTCCACCATAGAAGAAATATCCTCCTTGAAAATCTGCTGCATAGTGTCTTCTAATTGGATGATCTCCATAATCCTCAAAAATACATATGCCTCCTTTAATACGTTTGGGTTTTTGTGTGTTTGCTAAAAAATCAATGTCAAGAAATGTTGCTGTCCCTGGACAATCTACCCCGGGAACCAGTTCGTTCATGTAGGCTCCCATAATCCAAGAGGTATCGTAGTAATTTGTGATACCCTGCGCAGGTCCATATCCGGAATAAAACACTGATGCCTCTTGGAGGGATAGCTCATACGCAATGCGATCTCCGTGGAATTTGATGTCGAATAGTTGAACACCTGAAGTAAACCTATTGATAATGTTAAAGTCCCAGTCCATATAAGAGACGTGCAATCCATTCACTTGATAACGATGTCCCTCTGGTTCAATTAACATCGGACCTTTCTTCGGGGTTTTCAATCTACTTGATCCCCTCCTTTTATACGAAGAGTACATAACTTCTTCTATTGAAGGAGTTGGTATGAGCAGTTTTGGTATCTTCCCATTATTATAATCGCGTAGGAGTGCTTCTGCTGTCGGTCTACTCTCCCCGTTGTAAACTATTTGAATAATTTTCCATTTAGAGAACATTCTGTCTGAATGGTCAATTTGAATTTCTAGTCCGAGAGGATGAATATAAAATCCCTCAACATCTCGGAATCCCCAAAACCAACTTCTACGTTCATTATCGCTAATTCCACGCGGAGCAACGTCATAAAACGTTAAACAATTAACCCCCTCCGTACAGTTGTGGTAGGCTAATCGATAGCTCTCCATGAGTAAAGGATAAAGAGTCTCAGACATTTTGGTAATAATTTCAAATATACGAGTATATTCAGGAACATCCATTGGTTTAAAGAAGTACGGTATTGGGTTTTTGTTTATCTTTTTGAAATACGTTGGTTTTGGTAAAGGTCCAACCTCGTACTCTTCGACCAAACGGGTATAATAGTCACCGCGAAAAACTATCACTTGTGCTTTTCTCTCTGGTTGTTCCATACCTGTATCCAAATGATCCAGCACTTTCTTTTTCGATGGTAGTAAAAGGTCAACTGAGTATATGTAAGCTTTACTAGGTGTTCCTTTATGCAATGGAACCAAATTAAGATCTTTCTGTTTCATAAGGAAATCTGTTGTAGCTGTATATTCATTTGGTGTTAATGGCTCAAACACTGACGGTTTTTCTAAGTTTCTCGGTTGTACCGGATATCCTTGTTCACACGACGGAGTCTGCGCTCTGGACATGAATACCGCCATGATGATTATGCAAACTGCTAACACGGCAACCAATGTAGAGAGGATACCTATTTGCAGTTTACTTCTGTTTTGTTTCATACATTCTGTAGGTTTATTCGTCGACACCTCCGTCATTTTGATTCAACCTTTAAAATGATATAAAAGCGAGCATGTCAATAGTGAACGTTCAGGTAGATTATACGTAGTACTTTTTGTCTACGTGTTTCATTTTTTTTTTCATGAGATGCTTGGTGAAGATAAAATAATATATTGCGATTATTCAACTTATATTATAAACTATCTCTACTGTCTTTTTACGCTCATTTCGGAGTAACGAAAGCTTCAAAATCTGGGTTTGCTTTCCACTTTTTTTAGATGACATGTTTATATGCTGTAAACAAGTACTATCTTTAAAAAAAGATAGCCGACGCAGAATAATTTAACTAAGTTTCTAAATTTCTTTCAAGGAATAGAACATGGCACGCAATTTCAAATTTTCGATACAGTTTTTTCGAACGCAATTTCAAATTTTTATACCGTTTTTTTTATGCCACTAAGTTACCAATATTTGGCCAATCGCGAAACAGAACTGTTATATCAGGTGACTTGCGTTTCCATAGAAGAGCGTTCTTAAGGTCAAATGTTACAAAGCGAAACTATACCGACAGCGTCGGAAAAGGAAAAAAGAAAAAAGTGACAATCAGAATTTTAAAAAAAGATCTAGGGATGTGTTTAGGTCTCTTTTGAAGAAATAAATTGTTATTGAAGCTGTTAATGGAAATAATAAATAAATATTGATGAAGTAAATTATGTATCGTTTCTTTTTATCAATTTAGATCGAAGATCTGAATTGATATACCAGTCGCAAGAGCCATTAGATTTGTTAGCATCTGCAATTATCTTGCTCTACCGCAGAAAAATAGTCTCAATGGCATACCTCATCAAGGTTCAAATGCAGATATGAACTGAAGTTACATGTAGGTCCACTTTAATTGATAATACTTTCTAATACATCATATTTATTTCGATGTTAATTACGCCAATAAATAAACCCAATAAACAACTTTAACTAAATATGCTGATTAATTTGTTTTGTATTTATATGCAATTTATACCCGAATAAACCATTCGTTCACTGTCGATATATTTAAGATGCGTACAAATGCTTTATTCTTAATTATAGACGCTAGTGAGTTTAGATATATAAATCCATGTAGAAACATAATAAACCATTTGATATTGAGCTAGAAATGGAAACCCTGCGAGATTATAAGTAGTCATCGATCATTGAAATGAAATATAAAGAGGAATGCAGAGTACCAATTGGAAGAGCTGTCTTCAGATATTCATGCAGGCCCTGGTGGTTCCAAATACTAAGCATTTACAGAAATGGGGCAGTCGTTCCGAACAAGAGACTTGTTTCACACTTATTTATCGGTCTGTGGTCTGGTGATATTGCTTTTTGTAATAATCATTCTAATGTACGTGTCTCTAGAACTAGGTGACCAGACACTGCGCGCTTTTACATGACAAATAGATGTCTATGCGATAGCTTGCAGCACTTCAGCTATAAAGCGTAGGAACAGAGACAAGTAGCTAGTTGAGAGGTACAAGTATCAGGACTTAACTTCAATGATGAATGATCTGTACCATAATAACAGATTTTTTATTATACACCGCTGTAGAATCTAACTGACAGAAATGATTTAAGTGGAACGCATATTTTAACCGGTTAATTTTGTAACAAATCCATGAAGATTCGTTTGATAACAATCTAGTTGATGTTGAATAAGCCATGATCTGTAGGAGGTAAGTATAGAATATTAATTTTTTTTTGTTTTTTTTGTTTTTTGTTTTTTTTTCTTTGTTACTTCTGCTCCTCAATCAAGTTCTTCCCAGGGTGCAGTTCGATAAACGAGTGCAGATGTCGAACCCCGAACGGTTGGGACAAGTATGAACACACCAATCATTCTTGATACAACTTTAAATTTTTAATGTGATAACACACTTGAGACATGCAAATATTAAAACATAAGCTTGCAGACATACATAAAATGAATAAGCCGCACAATACAAAATAAGCTTTAGTCAATGAGAATTATACATTTTGTGAAGTGGCTCAAATTAAACGTTAATTACAATAATAAATAAGTGAACAATAGCCACGTTTAAATGGTAGAAAGAAACTATATACAAATAAAATATAAATAAAACGTTTGTTTTTTTCTTGTATTTTTTTCTTTATATTTCTGATATTCTTTAATTTGTTTACGTTTTATTTATATCTAATTTGTATGTAGTTCCTTTTACCTTTTAAACGTGGCTATTCCTTATTTATAATTCTAAAGTCAATAAGCATGCAGGAGCAACATAAATTAAGACTTAAAAGCTAAAAAGCACATAGTAGAAGCACTATAAATCTAAAACAATACGTGCATGAATATGAAAACATACAACAGAATAAACAAACTCCATCCAGCTCCTATGATGTACAGCTAACACATGAACAGGTAGGACCTGTCCGAGTATAAAAGAGGGTTTTGAACTGGATCAGATTATACTTGTTTATCAGCCCATTTGGGAGACTATTCCAAATCTTAGGGCTGAATACATATACCATTTGTGAGACTGTCCAAATCTTAGGGCTGAATACATATACCATTTGTGAGACTGTCCAAATCTTAGGACTGAATACATAAATGATTTAAGACCATACCTGGTAGTTTGTCCTTTGGTTGTCTGTTATGCTGATGTACCTGAAGTTATAGGAATTATTTTTGTAGTTACAAGATCTTGTAATAAAACAGGACCATCCTTTTTGACAATTTTATAAATTTCCATTGTTATCGTTCTCAAGCGTTTTATTTTCAATGGTGGCAACACTGATTTTTCTAATAATTTTTGGAAGATTTTTTTTAGAATCGTATAAATACTTTCTAGCATAATATTGTAGCGCAGTCCTGGAACCCAAATGAAGAGCTTACATTAAACCAAAATTTACGTTTTCGTCGACACGTGAAGGACATACCAATGTTTTGTTTCGTGTACTTTTAAGTAAAAGTCTTTGTAAGAATAAGGTAAAATGGGAAAATCTCAAACATGCATGTCAAAACCCCACCGATATGACAATATTATTTCAATCATACTAGGATATTTGTCTATGTGAAATGACCTATATTATTAAAAAAATTAAGGTATTTACATAATTTTCATGTCTTTGAAATTATGTCTTATTTTACCAAAATAATACGGATAATCTTGTCTTACTTGATTTTGATGGCACAAACAGTGCTGCCAAAGTGGTGGGCCAATTTATACCAAGTTTCATCTACTGCTTGATTTTTTCAGACCTACACTTAAGTAAGTCTCTGAAAGAAATAGGTTGACGGCGAAACATAGCATGATAAAAACATCATTTTGTAATTGTAATTTAACTACACCATCAAATTTAAAAGAAAAAAGACCAGATTTTCCATGTCATTTTTGTAAGTTTAGTTATAATTTCATTGAAATGCACTGATAATGAACATTTCAAGGACAGATAACTCTAATTTTTCTATCATTCTATTGACATATTTCTGAACAATGGTCTATTCAAATAGAGAAAGCACCCTTGAGTAAAATGGTGGGTTTTGAACTTGCGTCTTTCTGTTTTTTTTTTTTTTTTCAATTTTGCCTGATTCTTACAAACACTAACACTTAAATATTAAAAACAAGACAGTATGTGATAAAGAAAATGTATGGTCTTTACATGTACTTTACAATAAATGGAAAAGGGATACAATTTCGACATAAGACGTCTCTATTTATATTTGGTTTTGTCTGTTTAAACACAATTTAAAACAGATTTGACATTTTTTTACTTGTACTAATCCCGCATTAACTAGCATAACTATAAATATGCAGTTAATAGCAAAAAAAAGAGAGAAAAAAATCATTGAAAATAGACGAGTCAGCAAGAGTTTTATAAAAAGAAAAATGCCATACCTTGAATGAATTTACCACAAAACTATTTCACACGTATCGCAACTCATTGTACAAGGATAAAAACTATCTGGAATTCCTACAAGAATTCCCACTCTCCTTATCATAAAATGAAGACATACAACATCATTGAATAAACAATATATCCGGTAATCTCAGCAAAGATCATGACAGATGGGTGTGAAACATACACAAATTGTAAACAGTTCTAGTTAATAAAAACATAGTTCTTGGCTTGTTTACACTGATATGCATAAGAGAAGCGGTGCTCTCATGTAGGTGTTGTAATTGCGCATTTTGACAGTTTTAACCGAAAGTAATGAAACGTGCGCGTATGCAAGAGATTATTGGTTGTCAGTCAATTAGGAATGCTACAAAATGATTTGTAAATGATATTCCACATTCGCACGAGAAATCAAGTAACGGTATGACCCTATCTAAATTCAAGAGATCATCTTTTCTCGGCGTCGTTATCTTAATATAGTATGAAAGATCTATTGTATTAGTATTAGCAGAAACGTGAACGTGTCCATTTCAATATAAGAAAACAGGTGGACGAAAATACCGAATTATCTATACCGTCCGATTTTAGTACGGAGATATAAAAATGTTTCCGCTCAAATTAACCTCTCTTCAGTGCTTTGGCATCGACAGCGTTTTCATGGACCAGTGTGTTCAACATAAGGTACCGGTCAACATTTATTGGGAGATGGAACCTGTGAAAAAATAAAACAGTACACACGCATTTACCTGTCTATCCATTCACGTGAATATAATTACATTGTAATTAAGAAATTGTCAGTAAATTGTGAAAAACTTAAGATGTGTTTGAAAGGTAGTTAGTTCAGTACTGAGTGTAAGTTCTTGTACGAATCAGGCAAAGTGGGAAAATCAGAAACAAACATGTCGAAAACCCATCTAATTAAAGTAAGTCCTAACAATTGTTCCATTCAGCCAATTCATGTATAGAATCTAGCAACACCCCATTCAATTTTCTGTTTGGATGACCTCATAATCCTCTGTTTTTTTTCTTTGAATAATGCTTTCAGAATCATGAAAGATGAAATATGATTAGCTGATCAGTAAAGTCATCAGAACAGAAAGTAGAATGAAGTGTTGTTAGATCCCATACATGCCGTGACTGAATGCAACAACTGAAAGGTCTAATTTTAATTAGATTGATCGAAACCCACCAATCTGACAATATAATTTCGCTCAAGGATGCTTTCATTATTTGAAAAGACCATTTTTTTACCTCTGCATCATTGGATTAGCAAAAAAATCAATGGAATGTTAGAAATTCATTGGAGATTTTTGACAGAGTTATCAGCCTTACAAAATGCTTGTTTTTGTTTCAAACCATGTTTCACCGTCTTCCTGAGTCTTACAGACACTGGTACTTCAGCAGATGTATAGAAGCACCTCCATCCAATAGTTGCTCGTCCGGCTTATTGCCAAAAACTATACCTGATTCAGGAGGAAAAGTTAAACCACATAGGAAAGTGAATATGACTAGGCGTATAACGTGCGATTATCATATCATTTTCCAAAAAATACTAAATCCGCCTAAATTACATTTTTACGATGATATAGTGTTATTTTTATAACGAACTTTGTTCTATGAATAGGGAACAAGTCATGAAAATCATTCTTCTGGTCCCTTAACATATCAAGGGTGTAGCAGGCGACGGAGGATTGGAGAGCTAAGGTATAGCTCTAAATTGAAATTCACCTTGAAATATTATACTTATAAAGGTCGAACGTAATGAAGATTGTACAAACGGCTTCTTCAGTTTTTTTATTACTTGTAATGTGAACGTGTGTTATGTTACAATGGGTGGAATAAACAACACAATGTGTTAATAAATCGCACATTTCAAATAATTAAACTTATAAACGTTTCAACATTTCCAAATAAGAAGAGAATGGGAACCGCCCATGCACCGGTTTCATTTTCAAATGTAATATTAACATTGGCGTGCCTAAGATTTACCAAAGGATGGCCTGACTATGGCGCGGTATCAGGGTAAAAACGAGCATTTAAGCATGTGCTTAATTCGATTTCTGCATAGGGATAAATTCAAATTTTGCATATGGCAAAATATTAAAGCATATCCTTAATTCGAATAAAGCATGTGCTTAGAAATATTTAGCAGTTACAGAATTCAATTTTAGCATATGCATATATATGTCGAATTTAGCATATGCACAATTATCTAAGCATTTGCATAAATACATATCTTTGACCTTGACATCACGCCATATCTGAGTAAAAAATAAGCATTTATACATATTCTTAATTCGATTTTAGCATTTGCATAAACACGTAAAAAAACCGCACCATACCTAACTTATGCTCATGAAATATGCATCATATTCATTTTGACTTAAAACACAATGCTAAATAATGTATTTGCTTTATTGTGTTTTGAACGTTTGATTCTTTTTTCAATTTTTAAACACTAAGAGTAATCAAGGGAACCAAGAGCCGAAATCAAAAGTATGTAATCCAGGATACAGACCAGACATGGAAAACAGACACACACACAAAAAGAACGTAAAATAACCAAAATAATAGAAAGTAGTAACGAAAGTAAACGAGCCATTAAAAACTGGGAGCATAGACCGGTAGTTTAACCGTCATCTGCTTTTCTAGAAACATCCGCCGCGTTGCGCATAAAAAGTCAAGTCTAGTATAGACGAAAGAGGAAAGGAAAATTATGACACGTTGAACAAATTTGTTTTCATACTCCATACGCAAGCGCCACAGATGAAATGAAAGTTGACAATACGGAATGGAAAGTCATCGCGTTTGTCGTATAGTTTGGTCAATAGTTTTCCTTTACTATCGATCTGTAAGTGTAGGTCAAGATATGAGGTTGACTACACAGTGTCTGTAGTATCCTTCATCTCAAGTTCTTTGGGGTAGATGCAGTGTATCAAATCCCCGAAACTAGGATCGTTTAACTATAATACGTCATCTATGTAGCGGAAACTGAGATTAAATATTAACGTTTCAAAATGTTTAAACTTCACAAGTGACCTTGGGGTCCCCCTCCTTTTGATCTGCCTATAATTACATGTAAGCACTATTAGTTTCTATTCCGTGATCAAAATGTCATTAAGAAAATAAAATATAGAAACTAAGGAAGTCGTTTGGTGGTCCATCAGTCAAATAAATTGAAAACAGATGCTTCATCGGCAAAATCAAATCTGATACTACTAATTGAACCCGATACAGTAGAGTCATTCTTAACTTGGCCGACGACCGTTCTTTTTGAAAATAGGTGATGATTAGTGCAGTGGCTGGTCAAGATCGGAACGTCCCTCTTTTTGTTGGAAAAAATTGTTTATTCCGTTGCAAAATTTGGGAAAATGAGCAAGTTATAACCCGAAAACTTCCCTCTTATGGAACCCCTCCCCCTTTTCAAAATTTCTGGATCCAGCTTCTTGTTGTCCTAGACAAATTAACATCATACATTTGTTGAATAATCACGAGGGAAACAGTATATTTAAAAGATCTGGTAAGATTATCTTCACAAAGATACCCAGACATATGGATGACTGATGGCACATGTTAACTAACCTTTGTTGGTGCTGTACAACTTCAGGGTCAGATCCAGACACTTTGAAAAGAGGGTGCTAGCCGGGGTTCCTCACAAAGGGGGTACTAGAACATTATTGGCCATTTGTTTGTCAATTTTACACATAAATAAATGACTAATTTCCAATAAAAAGTAGGGTGCCAACCTCTTCAAGCCCTCCGGATCCGCCGCTGATTATTTCAAGCTATAAGATCGATCATAAAGGAGTATCTTATAGATCTGTTCTATTGTTGTTATTTGGTATTACCTTCTAAAAAATGACTTACTCTGTATCCACCAACTTGCTTCCAATTTGTCTTCCAATAATGTTGACTTATCAGAATTTGACTCTAACTTTTCTCGTTATTATTTAGCAGTCCTGTCCTAAAGATTGAGAAAATTTGAAGAATTAATCCGGGAGCTCAAAGGACTACTATTAAAACTTCAAGGTAGTCCAATATGAAATTAAATAGACAAATGACTACCTGACCTCTAAACTTGAATGATCCAAGTTTCTCTCAGGTAACTTACACGTAAGTTACAAACTAAAATGTGGGCTACAAATACCTAAAGTGTATATACTGCTAAAATATGGCTTAGTTAACAGGTTAAAATTCAATCATATCAAATTTATCAAAAATTGGAGATGCACGTTTTCAATATGTATGTAAACATTGTACAAGTTATAAGTTAGAACAATATTGTTTCTACACTTTATGTATTACTAATATACCATAAAGTGTGAAAGAGAAATCAAAGGAACCAAAATTCTAGCGGAAATAAAAAGACTGTAATCCAGAGACAAAGACCAGATATTGAAAACAGACAAACACAAAAAAAACATAAAGTAACTAAAATAATACATACAAAGTAACAAAAATACATGAGCAACTTAGACTCCACTAAAAACTGGGACATGGACCAGGTGCACCGGTAGGGTAAGCGTCCTCAGCTTTTCTAGAAAAGTTTTTCTCATAAAAAGTGAAGTCCAAGACAGAAGAAAGAGGAAAGAAAAACTATGACACATCGAACAAATCAGTTTTCATGGTGCAGATGGATACACCGTAACGTGTGAAAATGGCCAAGCTGAAGTAGGTGTCAACCATTAATAGTTTGAATGATATCCTTTAGGACGTATTGAGTTACACATTACAAAGTACATACAATATTAAGTAGTGAAAATGGCTAAGTTCTTAATTTTTGAGTTTTATATCATCAAATCAAATGAAATTGCACATTTAAGTAGCACTTCAGATAAGAATCATGCAAAATATGATACATGGTTGGAAAGCGTACATATATTTATTTTTGCTATTTTAATTTAAATGTTGAAGTAAACAAATTCAATGTATTAACAAGTCACATAGTGATTTTTTTATATAGCCCTTGTTCTTGGGAAATATAAATTATAAAGAATTTACTGTAGAATTCAAAATTAAGGGAGATAACTCTTTAAATCACAATGAAATGCAATACGCACTATTGGGTTTTCGATGTGAATTATCTCATAAGAACAGAAAGATTGGAATGAATTATTATACATTTCATCATACAGACCCATAAAACAACTTAATAAAAAAACAAAAATAAAAAATATGTAGCCATTTTTGGAGTGTATTGCAAATTACAGAATTTGCATGATTCCTACAAAGATTGCTACTTAAGGAGGTAGACCCAGGGTAAGGGACATAACTCATGAAATCAATGATATGTTTGTATTATATTCAATTTCACCAAAGCCTCTCAAGCTTTCGTTTGAAGCACAATAAAATGAATCCAAGTTAATAAGATGCTTACATAAGATTGATGTAAAATGCTGAATACAAACGTTCCAACGATTTTCAAGAGTTGTGTCTAGGTCTACCTCCTTAATATCTATGTAGATAATATACATTTAAATATAAACATAGAGAGAAGATATATTTGATATTTTACAATTTAAAGACAGAAGAGTAATAGAAATGATAACCAAAAAAATTGTTACCATGACAATCATCTCAAATTGAATATCATTTTAACTTTTTATTGAAATTTTAACGGCTAATATCATAGGTGCCAAATACTAAAGCTATAGAAAATGACTACGATGTTAATAACCTGCCTTTTAAAATAATGCACAAAATTTATGTGCATTTCTCAGAATAGTTCAACAAAGAGAACTACATATTTTGACCAATGCACCATGGCCAGTGTTAATAGATTCCAACATGCCATGTTTAGGGGATTTTGATGCATTTGAATCATTCCACTGATGATGCTTTGGTATTTTCACCCCCAATATTTAGAATAACTGTAAATCTAGGTGTAATATGTATACTGACATTTTTCAAACAAGGGTTATAGGGTTAAAACCCCACCCCCTTCTACCCTGGGCTCCTACATTCTCCCTCTAAGCCCAACTATAACCATAGCCAAATAATAAGGAAAAAAAACACTGCATATAAGTTATATATTCTTAACTATTTATTTCACTAATAAATATAACAACGAAAAGATAAATACTACATTTAAAATAAAAACAACAAAACATCACAGTCCAAACATATACATTTTAAGAACAATTTCTGGTATTCTACCATTATTCCTTACAAAAAATAGGGCAATCAATTCCCTTTAAACAAAGTCACTGTGGAGTGTCAACAACATTTCACTCTCCTTTGTCCTTTTTTAGTATTTGTAAGAATTGGGCAAAATGGGAAAAATCAGAAACCACCAATCTGACAATATTATTTCACTCAAGGATAATTTCTATATTTGAAAAGACATCTTTTTGATCTCTGCATCACTTGATTTGTTCAGAATTATTTCAATACAATGTTGGAAAAAATGTAATTTTTGACACAGTTATCCACTCATGAAATGTTCATTTTCAGTGCATTTCAATAAATTTATAACTCTGTTGACCAAAGACATGGAAATTCTTGTCCTTTTCCCTTGATTCTGATGGTGCAAATAGTTTAACTGCACTTTCAAAATAGTGGTTTTTTTATACAAGTTTCATCCTTTGCCTGATTCTTACAGAGACTGACACTGAAGTCCAATACATCTGATATGATATATCAGAAATTGGCAGCTCTATTAAAGACGATTATTAAACCAACTATTATTTAAATTCCTTAAAAGTTGAGTATTAGGTAACATCTACCATCTTTTATTACCTAAATGATTCTTGGAAGGAACTATACTTCAGTATCAGTCCATATAAGGCAGGCAGTGCCTACTGTAGAGATGACTCATGGCATAGAAAAACCCACTGGACAAATGATTCTTTTTCAGCCTATGTATGCTATATTATCAGTTAACAATGGTTCCTTCTGTATTCAGATCTGTACTTTCGAGAAAATATTTTCTTCCACTAAAATCAACCAAATCAAACCAGATCAAGAGAAATAACTCTTACAAAGTGTCAATTTTATACACAAACTATATAATTTTTATCTCAAAATTGCAGCAACAGCGTGACAAACTATGACTGGTTATATGTCCTGTAACTGTCACTGAATGAAAAACAAAAGTGAATTTGGTGGGTTTCATATGTATGAATCACCCACTGTCTTCTTCCTATAAAAACTTCTATTTAATTGAAGTGAAGCAATTTATAAGAAACCCAAATACTGTGAAAGTACTATTGTTCATGGGGTACCAATTTTCATGATTTTCGTGGGTAAGCCAAATCACGAAATTTAGTTCCAATCGATTGGTATACTGAAAACCTCTATACCACAAATTCAAGAATCCATGAATGTGTGTTTCTTTGCTAATCCACAAAAATTGGTATCCACAAATTAAAGTATTTTCACAGTAGTCCATGATATTTAAGCTTTTGTAAATATGATTTTCTTAAATCATAGAGCTCTACAAACTGAATTTCCATAATGTCATAATGATCTTTCTGAAACTTGTGTTGCATTTTCTTTCCATATACATCTGATTGTCAATAGCTACCATGCAACCTTCAGCCACATTATATTTTATAACTTTTTCAAATTATGCCATTCAACCAGACTTTATTTTACAAGGCCAACAAACAATGAAGATTGGTAAAACTGGATGTAAAAATAAGATAGAAAAAAATCTTATGGTTAAAATCTGGGTTTAAGAAAGGAGAATTCTGCTTTAGTATGGAAGAAAGTCAGCTCTTTTTTATACGAAGTCTGATTTTAGAAAACGCCTGTAATATGAGCTATACAGTTTCAAAAAATGCCTCTAATTAACAAATTATCAGCAGTATTATTGTGAACAACATATAAAAAATTACACAAAAATATTGCACAACTTTTTGGACATTACAGCACTTAAAAAATCTACAACCTTTTCAAATTTTTCCTTGACCCTTAACCCATAAAATCCTAGGGTCATTAGTTCAATAAATAAAAATTACAAATTTATTCAAAAAAGTAGCACATAAAGCTATATCCTGTCCTGAAGCACCTTTGTCCCATAACACTGAAAATGTTAACAATTGAAAAAAAAATTACATGTGTATCTATGCATGTATATAAACAAAGATATGAAATACGATCAAAATTCTATACATGAAAGCATAAACTTCCCATACAAGCATTTGTCATTTCACTAAAGGCAAGAATACATCTCCATAAATAAAAAAAATTGGAGATGGGCGTGATTATGCACTAAAATAATGAACAAAGATACAAAATGTCAGAGTACAACACAACTGAGACAGGATTCTACCAAACCAACAAATAAAGTTAATAGGCAAAATCTGAGACAAACATGTGATTAAAAAGAAACAGAACAGTAAAATAATTTTTTTGAAAATGAGGCATTCTTTTTTAAAGTAGCAGTGAATCATGTCTGATTACTTCAACAATGATAATGTGGAATGAAAATGGACTTAAAATGGCTATAAATATGTTTTTTTTTTATTATCAGCAAGATATTAATAACAGTTGGTTTACAATTTTCTTACTCAAAACAACAAAACTAATTACAAACCAAATTTCTGAAATTTTGCACTAAATAATTAACAAAGAGTTGCAAAAATTAGAAATTTTAACCATATGAACCAATATATCATTTCTTTCTAAAGGTCTGGATGAAAATATTAACAAAACAGTTCATTCTAAAAGTCTAGATAATTAACAATGACTACACAACAGTGTCTTTTGAGCCTCTCTTAGCATAGCATCCTCTAACAGTAGGAGAAGAATCTGTACTCTCATTATCCTTCAGTAATGATGAGAACTCATTAGCATTGAGTGAGTCATTTGAGTCATAGTGAGTAATATAAGCCTGGGATATTGCTGTAGCATTGTGTATCGGTGACCTAATTGGTGATCTTAGTGGTGATTTCACTGGTGATCTAACAGGACTGTTGGATGGTGACCTTGACCTTACAATTCTAGCTCCTTGCCTTGCAATACGACCTTTGACAGTACCAGCTGGGGCATGAACTTCAGCATGTGGATCATCGTGGGATTTTGATCTCTGTATATATCTCTGTCTGTTTGTCTGAAAAAAGAATAAAGTCAAAATATGTGTACTACTACATGTGGTGACTCCTAAACACAAATATGAATCATGAATACCTATGTCATCAGATGCAGTTGGAAGATATCACTGACAAAATATGCAAAACAAGAACAAAAGGATGACTTATTACATAGGCTTGATCAGCTGATTATCGTAAATGTACATGTATTTTCAATCCTATATAAATAACAGTATACAACATCAAAAATGTGCATTTGGTATTTGAAAATGTTGACCAACACCAAGCCAAACTTTTAACTTAATCAGTATCAAACAGAAGGAACCAAGCCAAACTTTTAACTTAACCAGTATAAAACAGAAGCAACCAAGCCAAACTTTAAACTTGACCAGTATCAAACAGAAGGAACCAAGCCAAACTTTTAACTTAATCAGTATCAAACAGAAGGAACCAAGCCAAACTTTTAACTTAACCAGTATAAAACAGAAGGAACCAAGCCAAACTTTTAACTTAACCAGTATAAAACAGAAGGAACCAAGCCAAACTTTAAACTTGACCAGTATCAAACAGAAGGAACCAAGCCAAACTTTTAACTTGACCAGTATCAAACAGAAGGTAACACATCAAAAGCCACAAATTTCTCTTTTATTTCTAAAACAAATACAGACAAAATAACAAATCTAAGTTGTACTTTTGAGATATATTGTAAAAATTATAAAGATTGTATATGAAATTGGCACATTGCAATTTATAGTTTCTCATTTCATGAAGTGTAAATTGCCCCAAAGTTGTTATTTCACATAACCTGGTCAAAAATTTAAAACAATCCTTATTGTTTTTGGTTTGGGAGATTTTAGAGGGAGATGAATGTATATATGTCTCTACAGACAGAAAAGACTATAGATATGGAGTGTGTAGACCTAACAATCAATGTTAATTAGATGGGTTTCTCTGCACCATGTATGACCTTTACCATTGGTAGAGTTTACATTTGGTTGGACCTAAATTATCTACCTTCATTTCAACAGACTCTGGTAACATCTCTTCAGACCTAGCCAGGCTGGGTGAGTTACCCTTACTCAAGGCAGCTCTGGCCTGTTGTAATCTGGCTATATCATGCTCAGTATTGTGTCTGTTGTGCGAGTACATTCTATGAGTAGGTGAGGTTTCTAAACTTTGACTTTCAGCATCACTATAGCCATCACGGTGAGACTTAGGGAGGTATCTTCTCATGCTTGTAGTCTTAGTTCTTTTCCTTTTGAACGTTTTACGACTTTTAGCATCCTGTCTTTGTAAACGATGTGGTCTTGGATCCAAGTCATTTGCTGCTCTTATGCCTTCTTCAGAAAGAAATTTATTTTTTTAAATAATTGACATGAAACTGCTTTCTTAATCAATTTGACTTAAAACACATCTAGCATATCAAATGTGAAACAAATATAGTTTTAACTTTTTCAATAGGTAGTAGTTTTTATAAGAATCAGGCAGCAATTGATTCATGCATGTAAAAAAAAACACTAAATTTATTTTTATATCTTATTCAGAAACACTTACAAACTAAAAAGTCACTCTTAGTTTGTTGTGTCTTTGTTTCAATTTTGAGATACAAAATGTATATATATTGTGTATAAAATTGGTACTTTGCAAGAGTTGTTGTTCTGGGTTTGGTTGGTTTATGTGAGAAATGAATGTATGGTTTTCTCAAAAATATTGATCTGTATAGAGAAGGACTATAGATAGGTAAAAATATGACCAAAAAAAGCATTACTTGGTGGGTTTTTCTATACCATGAATCATCTCCACTTATTGTCTGAATTTTATATGGATTAGAACCAAAGTAATTTTGTAAAATTCAATACATTTTTTAAATGAATAATTTTGTATTTGTAGTATCCCAAGTGTCAAAATTTCAACAGCATACAAATTATATCTAACAATTAGCATACTAAATTTTAAATTCAAACAACACTTCCCTTTAAAGCAACACTAGTCCTTATTTCTACACAACTCATTTTCTCCCTTCAATATCTTTTTTCTTTTCAGCACATATTATATCATATTTACCTGTTACATCACCTGTGTCTTCATCTTCTTCATTTTCATATAACACAGTTGTTGGGTGTTCCTCATCAATACTACTCTGTTTCGAGGCTTCAGCAGAACGGAAACAAATGGTAGGTTGTCTTTGTAATCTGGGTGGATCAGTTATCACAGCAGCATCTGTCATGTAGGAAAAAGTCAAATATCATAGCTTACTACTTAGTAAAAATCATTTCCCTGTTTATTTCAATAGAAAATCCAGAGAAAATGACAGTGCAAATAAAAGAAAATAAAAGGTTATTGCATATAACCCATCCCAGAGCATCATAATGCACAGGCAAAAGTTTGTGGTTTTTAAATCCACTATCTACTACAAAAAGAGTCGTTCCTAAAATATATTACAAAACCTACCTCCAGGAGAAATGTCTTCAATGGTTGGTCTCTGGAACTTCTCCAATATGCAGCTGCCTTCCCTAGCTGATATTCTCCTCGTTCTTTTATCTCCCATTTCAGGGCTGGCACTATCTACACTGGAAGTGAACACTGTGGTCTTAAATGGAGCACTAGTGCAAGAACTCTGGGACAGAATGGTAGCTAAAACAAATAAGAGATAGATAAGGAAAATAGCAAAAAAAGACAGCAACCATACATTTCTTATGGTCAGTAACCATACATATCTTATGGTCAGCAACCATACATTTTCCATGGTCAGCAACCATACATTTCCCATGGTCAGCAACCGTATGTTTCCCATGGTCAGCAATCATACATTTCCCATGGACAGCAATCACAGATTTCCCATGGTCAGCAATCATGTTTCCCATGGTCAGCAACCATACATTTCCAACGTTCAGCAACCATATGTTTCCCATGGTCAGCAACCATCATTTTATAATTGAAACACACATTTAAAACAAACCAGTGATTTCATGATGTTTTATTCTTAACACTTGTTATTTGTCGCTAATAAATGCACAATTAAGACACCTCAAATTAATAAGCACTAAAAAGAAAATAAAAAATATTCATAAAACACATTCTTTACATGAAAACATCTCATAATGCAACATAAAAATAGCTGCATTGCAAAAAAAAATTATGATGATGAACAAATAGAGCTGGTTATTTCTCTTCTTTAAGTCAGTTTGCAGGAGATAGACAATAAGTAAATAGAAGTGTTTTCATTATAAGATTGAACTCAGAACTTTGACTAATTTCTGACTATTGCTGTAAAACAATTACTTACACTGTAATATAGAAGCTTACTTTTCAATTTATTCATTCATTTTTTCCTAAAATTCTAGACAAAAAATGAGAATTTCTGTTTAGAAAGGACAACAAACTTATGAAGTGATATTTTGGTACTTACCCTTACTAGCTCTCTTGCCAATATTACCCAGTGATGGTTTAGTAGCTGTGATTATAGACTCTGTGTTAACATCAGTTACACTAGCATGTCTTCTGTGATCAACATACTGTGACCTGTCCGTTGTCATGGTACATGTCCTTGACCTGTACTCCCCAGCAACTGCAGCAGAACAGTTATTTGTACATCATTTTAAGTACTGAACCAGATGTTTTTTTTTTTCTGTTCTTTTACAATGTTTCCAAGCTATCATTAACCTTAAGAAGGTAGACCTAGGGTAAGGGACATAACTTGAAATCAGTGATAGGTTTGTATCATATTCAAATTCACCAAAACCTATCAAGCTTGAAACAGAATAAAATCAATCCAAGTTACTTTGATGCTTACATGAGATTGATGTAAGAAGCTGAATACAAAAGTTCCAATGATTTATAAGAGTTGTGTCCCTTACCCTAGATCAACCTCCTTAACACTAGATACGTGTTCTACCTTTATAAAGAACAACTACTCACAAACAAATTATGAAAATGTGTAAAATGCCTAATTCAACTTTGTTTCATAATGTATTTGGTAGAACAGTTTAAAGTTTCTTTCCATCATGTGTAATAATATCATATAAAACTTTTCTGCAATATGCTGATAACCGTGTGCTGTATTTACAGACATATTCTTCAGCTGATATTTGAAAAAAAAAATCTGTTTCAAACCATGAGTTATCACACAAAGGAAAATTCTTGTACAAAACAAAAGATGAAGTTTCATGTGCTTTTGTGCTAAGTATACCCCAGCTTGAACAGACCAGACATGGAAAACAGACAAACACAATAAAAGAACATAAAATAACTAAAATAAACAAAGTAACATAAGTAAATAAGCAACTCGGACTCCACTAAAAAGTGGGAACATGGACCAGATATACTGATAGGGTAAGCGACATCTACTTATCTAGAAACACCCGCACAGTTGGAAAGTTGACATCAGACAGATAACAAAATCATTAGAAAATGTATTCCCTATCTATGTAATTCCACTTCATAAGTTTTAAATCAATCCATTCACTAGGAGTCAAGATAATAGTGATGAAACTTGGAATGATGGACGGACCAACAAGGTGATTCCAATATATACCACCCATTTTTTGAGTGAGGATATTATAATGAAACTCAAATCAATTCCAAAATTCCATCCATTTTTTTGTGTCCTACCTGCTCCAATGGCAGCAATATCCTCCTTGATTTGTTGTAACTCTACAGCTAACATGAGGATGACACTGGCACTACATTTCGGATGCTGGAAACTATATCCCTGTAACTTATCTTTGATGGTTTGTTGTAAGTAGTATTCTTGGGCCATGTCACAATTCACTTTCATCATCTGTGAAAAATGTGTGTTAATCTCAAAACATGGAATGTATCAGCGTAAAAAATTATAATGAAGGGAACAAGATGATACATTTATGTAATCCAATGTCCCGCTAATGGAGAAAATTAACTTGTCTATGCCACTAAATCCTTGTAAACTTGTTCATACAAAATGCAGGTGTGAAATAATAGAAGAAAATTTGGAGTCAAAGCAATCTACAAAATTTCAGCAAAATCTATCTTTAGTTTCAGAAGAGAAGAGCAAACAAAGTGCCCATGACAGACAAGAACAAATCATAACTAAGGCAGTCTGTCTGTCACAGATTAAACTAATCTGCAGTCCACCATTATTAAAAGATCTGTATAAATTACTTAATTACTAACATAATTTTAAAAAACCTTTTGGACATAATAAAATATTGTGATAAATTAAATTTCACTACATTCCAATGTATGTACTACAGTCTAAAATAGTTTTGGAGACAAATTCTAGTAACTGCTAAACCTCATCTAGTTCTTACCTTGAACTGTATAAATGGATGGAGAAGAAGATAGAGTGAGGGTCTGTAGGTCACAACAAAATCCAAGAACTTCCAAAATGGTAGAGACACTAGGAGAAAAATAGAAGTAAAAAACTGTAATCCAAATCATTTACCAACATGCCTGTATAACTATCTGCTTCACTTCTTAGTGAGGAGAATATTCAAAATTATTGCACTGAAGTTAATTTTTGCCCTAAAAATTTTGTCTCTGTTTCAGGTTTACTGGTAATTCCACTTTGACTTTTGATATGTATTCTTATAACATTTCTTCATCTCTTTCATACAAAAAAATGTATCTTACTTTTTCCCCCACCAGTAGTAATGTTTCAGTCAATTCTTTATATACCTTTTCCTTTGGACACAATATCCTGTATACATCTAGCTACTTTATGCCATTCAGATGATAGCACTTTGTCGTAACATGTCATCAATACTTCTAAACCTACAATTAAAAACATGTATATGTCAAGATATTAGTTGTGACATGTAGTAGAGATAGATACTGGACATGATTCAGAACTTGTTAAGTAGTAGTCTTTGAAGAATCATGAAAATTCTGTAATACATGATATGAAGTTGATTTATGAGTCTATTTTATTTTATTTCATTCAAATCCGCCTGCTCTTACGAGATAATCCACATTGAAAATTCAACAGTTTCTACTGTATTTTAGTGTCATTTACAGAGTTATCTCCCTTAATTTTGAATTCTAAAGCACATACTTAATAATTTTTATCTCTTGAGAACAAGAGTTATATGAAAAGCCACATGTTGATTTCTGTTTACAATAACATTTTCAACAAAATATCAAAAATAAAAATATGTAGGCGTTCCAACCACGAATCACATTTTGCATTTTGTCTGGAGTGCTACTTAATTAGTGGGTATTATGAATAGAAGGTAGACAAAAGGGCTTGAAATTGTGAAATTTTAATTAACCTCATGGTCTCATACTTATTACATAAAAAGTTTTAACTTTTTACTTGTCTAAATGACATGCAGACAAGAAAAAATGGAGTTAGTTATTTTAGTAGTATAGATTGTTATGTTTGCAATACCTAGAAAAGCCACATGAAGTACCAGTTCATTGTCCTGGCGTTTATCTAGATGATGATAGAAACTACTACATCTATGGTTTTCAGACATGGAGAGATGATGGTGGTGTCCTGGTTTCTGGTTTGTACTGTTATGATGGGATTGGTTAGTTCCTGCTGGTGGGGGACTCAACATGTTTAAAACCATGGACAGAGCATAACTCACATCACAATGTCTCAGTCTTGGAGTTTCTGCAAAAAAGGAAAGGGTACACTAGAGAAATCTATCCAATATCAAAGAAAAAAAATAGTATCTGGGTGAATTTCATGAACAATATATGTAATGGATTACATTCTGAAAACATATTTTTTGCATTAAAACATTTTCTGTCTTCATATAAAATATTCCTAAACCTCCTAACATTTCTTAAAATGTGTAATATGCTAGTTATTAACACATAAAAGTGTGAAGCTTAAGATTGCAAACAGCATGTAACAGAAGTAAAAGTACAAGTATTTACAAAACTTATGATGGAATACTTACCCCTTCTTCCAGCTCCCATCCTGATACACAAAGGCAATATAAAGTTGACCATGACACTGACAGAACGATCGGGAGCCACTGTGAATGTTGATACTGTACTGATCACCTGTTCAAGGTTGAACTGGTCCTGGAGGAGAGAAAAGGTGACACTCACAAGTCCTGTCCTTAATAATTGACTAATACCCCCAATACAGCATGTGGGATAATTTGGTCGCCATTACCATGTTTTTCACAAAATTTGTCAAATTTCCAAAGTACCGACATTATGCTCTTCTCTCTACAGTGATCTAAGCCTATCTAAAGTTTGGTGAGGATTCAGCAACGAAGTAGAAAAACTTAAACCCCCATGCCCCCATTTGATAATATGCACCTTTTGACCTCCAAAATGATTCGGAACAAAAGATTCTGTGAAAGTTTCATTCAATTCCATTCAGTAATATAGGAAGAGTAGAAGATAAAAGATAGGTCCGACCATGTCCCCATATTCAAATTTTTTGGTATGCAAAACTCCCAAATTAATTCGGACCAACATCAAACATAAAAGGTGCACAATGGTTCTATATAATAAAGAATGTGTGAAAGCTTCATTCAATTCCATTTAAGAGTGAAGGAGTAGTAGCGGATAAAAGATAAGTCCCCCCCCCCCCCCATATCCCCATATTTTGCTATGTGAAACCCTTGAATTGATTCTGATCAAAATCTAAAATTGCAGGTGCAAAATGGGAACATGTAATAAAGACTGTGAAAGTTTCATTCAATTCCATTCCGTAGTGTAAGAGGAGTAGCGGATAAGAGATGGCTCCCACTAGTGTAAAGGAAGGAAGGAAAGAAGTATGGATGGAAGGACAGATGGACACCCCTATCACTAAATATTCCCCACTTTGCAATGGAGGGGTAAAATAAGGAATAAGTTTTGTATGGTCAGACAGACAATCTTAAACTTACATACACCATCAAACTTTATTTGTTTAAGTTATTAAAATATGTATATAATGTTGCTGATCATATTTTGTAGCACACTGAACCAAATAGTTTAAAATATGATTATTTCATATATGCATGACTAATAATAATCATGTGGCAATGTGTCCTTTTTATTGCATTCCTTCGAAGACAAAGATGCAATTTAATTTATTTTGTTATTTTTTTTATTATCTTCGTGGGAATGGCATGGGGATTCCATATATAAAAAATGTACAAAAAATAAAATAGAACAAGTACTTGTATCAGTTATTGGAATACAAAGCTAGTTGCATTTTTTACAAGAAAAAAAACTGTAACAAATGCAAGGGTAAAACATTCTACACCTTCCCCGTTCTACTTAAAAGCGGGATGAAACAAGCATGTTAAATGATAAAACACTGAATCTTACACCAAGAGCTTGCATCTGCATGGCTACAAGTTTGATAACAGCACAACAGAATGACGGTGGAGTTGTATGACATATCTGTTCACTACGGTGACTGCCTTGCATTGTTAGACTGTCAGGAAAAACAGGTCCACCAGGTCCACACAGAACAATACTCAACAAAGCATTTACTAAGGTCTGTAAAAAGTATCAAAGCAATTTTATCTTCCAATGGACATAAGATGAAAATGGTGGAATAAAAAAAATGTAATTGTTCACATTTTTTTTATACAGTGACAGGAAAAGGGACTGTAATTAGATATGTCAGATGTTTTATGAGATTCTATCTGAGAAGAAAGGGGGGACTTTTCTAGAAAAATCAATAATAAGGGATTAAAATATACTCTGAAAAAAATGCAATAATTTATTATTGCAAAATCTGTGAGGGTTACTATAACCCAAAAAAAAATGGATGATGGAAATGATAAAATTTTGAAATTTAAATTCCCTCAATATCACAAAAGTTAAGGGCATTTAGGCGAATTTGACAAAATTGCAATAACAAGCACACACAATAATTTCATAATTAACAGTAAAAAAAGTTCCTATAGTTGAACTTTAATTTCAGTGAGTTATTTATATGTACTGGCAACTCAACATTTAACATACTGAACATAGAGGAAAATCATCCAGATACATGTGGTATTTTCAGGCCATTTTAAATTACAGGTTTACCTAAGTATAATGCAAACCAAGAATATTATGGTAAGCTTATTTTTTTTGTTAACTATCTTAAAAGCCTTTAACCTTTCAGAAAGTCACACTTCCTATCAAATACCTATAAGGCAAAAAAATATACCTCTGTTTCCTGTTACCCAACTGACCCCCTGATCACCTCATTAACTTATTTTCAAGTTAACAAACAACAAAATGTACCACCTAACAACCTGACATTTTAAAGATGGTAGTCAATTTTCAGTTTCTACAAAGTCCAGGTAGTTAATAAGATGTTTTTGAAGTTGTTTCCTATGCAATTTTAGAAAAAAATAAGTAGATAAAATTTTTTAAAAAATCCTGACCTACCAATTTTTTTTTCTGACATGTAACAAGAAACAGGTGTATAATTTTATTTGGCCAAAGGGGAGACATCTCCCTCTTTACCTTTGAAGATTCTAAAGTCATTTATAGGACATGGTTGTTGCATTTACAGTGATTTACACAAATGAAGTTTGATGAAAGATACTGACTAATTATCCTCTGCATGACTCTTAAGATAAACCTGTACTTAAAAGCTAACTATGACTGCACATTCGTAATTTTCAACAATAAAAATTAGAGACTGTCATTTTGGGATTTAGATTATTTCATTCAATATGATGTCATTATGCTACTTTCTAAAGCATGAACTTGTATGCATGCTATATTAACCCCCATTCATACATAAAGTTGATATCAACCAAAATTAGTTACAACCATTATGTCTTCTCTATATAAAGCCATATATCAATCCATCCATTGTGAGTTAAGACCACTGTGATGAAGTTAAGACAGATGGATGGACTGATTCCAATACACCACCTACTTGTTGAGTGGAGATATTCCACTGTTTACTATTTTAAAATCATACATATCACATATATCCACTTTCATGCATGATTCATAGAGTCAGCTATCAAGACCAGGAAGATTCAAGAGCATGCATGTGACATAGTCCAATATACCTTTACTTATTAAAATGCAGCTGTTAAAAGATTTTTTTTCATGAACTAAGGCCAACAAAAAATAATTTCTTGTTTATCAGTCCCTGTCTTGGCTCTTTTGATGCTTCCTCATTGTCCATTTTAATAAAACCAATGTTAAAATTGCCTTCATCATTTTTAGGGAAATAAAAAGGTAAAAAAAGCCTCCCTCCCTCATTGGTTTTCACAAAAGTGCCTGGAGAACCAAGAAGTTAACTCTGAATGGCCTATGACTATAATATATATATATATATATACAAAACTGCTCTATTTACTGGCAATATAATATAAAATGGCTTTACTCCAAGCCATCAATAACTTACCAACTGATTTGTCTAATTCAAACATGAAAGTGTTTAAAACATCAAATAATTCAATTTTCATGCAGTCATATTTTAAGTGTTAAAAGCACTGAAAAATAGACCAGACTTCGACAATTTAAACCTATCATTATTGTCTTTCTGCCTGTTTATTTAAAAAGTTTATTATTCTTTTAATTATGATTGTGAAACTTACAAAATCAAAACCATGCAGGTTCATTTCAAACAACATTGAAGGTTGCAAGACTGAAACAGTACATATCCCGATAGACCAGAGCCAACAAAATAATAAATTTGACAAAGCAGTTTGTGAAAAGGTACTTTGATTGAAGTTTTGACAAGACCATGACAGGAAAACTATTGGTTTTTTTTTTATCTACAGGGTAACACACCATGCAGCATTCAAATACCTTAAGGTGCGGGAGGTGTGCTATGTACTGAAATTTCCTCAGTGTTAGAAAGACACCTAAAATCAACACGGAAACAAAGGATTACAGACTCCATAATCTTTACAATAAATACTCATTTCCTTGATTTTAATTCTCAGATTACAGAAAACAACTTTTCCCACAACTTAAAAAAATGCAACTATTGCTAGAGCATAAAAATAGGGAGATTGAACCAATTACAGTCAAAAGTTACAGTGTAAAAATTCAATAAATCAAAATTTAATACAAGTAGCTACTATTTAGTTTTATGAAAAATAATGTTATAATGAATATCTAAATACATATATATAATCGTGAATACACACAAAGCCTTTAAAAACAACATGTAGAACATTTTATAATACTTACCTTTCAATAAATTGGCTGCAGCATCCCATTCAGCTTGCCTCTATAATAATAATAGTAGGAAATTTACAAATACAATGTATGTAAACAACACAAAATAACCAAATTCAGCCTACTTTGATTAAGCAATACAAGTAATAAAGCAATTTTGTTTTAATACAACCATGAAGCAGGGTATAAAAAAATACCTGCAAATGACTGCATATTTCTTAATGGCTATATCAGTTGTAAAACTACCTGAAACAAGGATTCCAAATTAAGGTAGCACCTACCAGCATTTTGTAAACTGAAGCTGTGAGTGAACTTCCAATTTTACTCGTAGCTGTATAATCTCCCCTTGCAAGCATCTCTGACAAAAAATAATATCTGCCTTCATGCACTTGTACAAACAAGTATGATACCCAACTTAAGTAGAAAGTTTTCTTAAATTCCATAAAAGGGTTTACCTGGTATGGCAGTGATGTGGGCATACCTAACAACAGACATACCAACATGGTGAACCTAACAACAGACATACCTACACGGTAAACCTATCAACAGACATACTTACACGGTGAACCTATCAACAGACATACCTACACGGTGAACCTAACAACAGACATACCTATATGGTAAACCTAACAACAGACATACCAACACGGCGAACCTAACAACAGACATATCAACACCGTGAACCTAACAACAGACATACCAACACAGCAAACCTAACAACAGATATACTGACACAGCAAACCTAAAAACAGAATCCCAACACAGCGAACCTAACAACAGACATACCTACACGGTAAACCTAACAACAGACATACCTACATGGTGAACCTAAAAACAGACATACCAACACAGCGAACCTAACAACAGACATACCTACATGGTCAACCTAACAACAGACATACCTACATGGTAAACCTGACAATAGTCATACCAACACGGTAAACCTAACAACAGACATACCTACATGGTGAATCTAACAACAGACATACCTACACGGTAAACCTAACAACAGACATACCTACACGGTAAACCTAACAACAGACATACCAACATGGTGAACCTAACAACAGACATACCTACATGGTAAACCTAACAACAAACATACCTACACGGTGAACCTAACAACAGACATACCTACACGGCGAACCTAACAACAGACATACCAACATGGCGAACCTAACAACAGAAATACCAACATGGTAAACATAACAACAGACATACCTACACGGTGAACCTAACAACAGACATACCTACATGGTAAACCTAACAACAGACATACCAACACGGTGAACCTAATAACAGACATACCAACATGGTGAACCTAACAAAAGACATACCTACATGGTGAACCTAACAACAGACATACCTACACGGTAAACCTATCAACAGACATACCTACATGGTAAAACCTAACAACAGACATACCTACAAGGTGAACCTAATAACAGACATACCAACATGGTGAACCTAACAACAGACATACCAACATGGTGAACCTAATAACAGACATACCTACATGGTGAACCTAACAACAGACATTCCAACATGGTGAACCTAACAACAGACATACCAACATGGTGAACCTAATAACGGACATACCTACATGGTGAACCGAACAACAGACATACCAACATGGTGAACCTAACAACAGACATACCAACATGGTGAACCTAACAACAGACATACCAACATGGTAAACCTAACAACAGACATACCTACGTGGTAAAACCTAACAACAGACATACCAACATGGTGAACCTAATAACAGACATACCTACATGGTGAACCTAATAACAGACATACCTACATGGTGAACCTAACAACAGACATACCTACACGGTAAACCTAACAACAGACATACCAACATGGTAAAACTAACAAAAGACATACCTACATGGTGAACCTAATAACCGACATACCAACATGGTGAACCTAATAACAGACATACCTACATGGTGAACCTAACAACAGACATACCTACACGGTGAACCTAACAACAGACATACCTACATGGTAAACCTAACAACAGACATACCAACACGGTGAACCTAATAACAGACATACCAACATGGTGAACCTAACAAAAGACATACCTACATGGTAAACCTAACAACAGAAATACCAACATGGTAAACATAACAACAGACATACCTACACGGTGAACCTAACAACAGACATACCTACATGGTAAACCTAACAACAGACATACCAACACGGTGAACCTAATAACAGACATACCAACATGGTGAACCTAACAAAAGACATACCTACATGGTGAACCTAACAACAGACATACCTACACGGTAAACCTATCAACAGACATACCTACATGGTAAAACCTAACAACAGACATACCTACAAGGTGAACCTAATAACAGACATACCAACATGGTGAACCTAACAACAGACATACCAACATGGTGAACCTAATAACAGACATACCTACATGGTGAACCTAACAACAGACATTCCAACATGGTGAACCTAACAACAGACATACCAACATGGTGAACCTAATAACGGACATACCTACATGGTGAACCGAACAACAGACATACCTACATGGTGAACCGAACAACAGACATACCTACACGGTAAACCTAACAACAGACATACCAACATGGTAAACCTAACAACAGACATACCAACATGGTAAAACTAACAAAAGACATACCTACATGGTGAACCTAATAACAGACATACCAACATGGTGAACCTAATAACAGACATACCTACATGGTGAACCTAATAACAGACATACCTACATGGTAAACCTAACAACAGACATACCTACACAGTAAACCTAACAACAGACATACCAACATGGTGAACCTAATAACAGACATACCTACATGGTAAACCTAACAACAGACATACCTACACAGTAAACCTAACAACAGACATACCAACATGGCGACTCCTATTTATCACCTCTACAAACATTCAATTAGTATTTAATCAATTTCATTTCTCCATAGAAACATACTTTATGAGACTTTCAATGAGAATAGAAAAAATCTTGATCTTAATTATTTTATGGCATAAAAGTTAATATTTACTCTGAGGGAGGACTTTTTGGATATTTTATTAAACAGTCTGTCAAGTCTCCTTAAGATAAGGTTCAATCCCGGTCTCACTGCTTCTTGTTTCCAGTCTGTTATAGGTAACACATCCAACATATACCTGAAAGGTAAATAATCCTGGGTTGTTATTTTTGCTGTGATACATGTTTGATATCCAACCTTTGCATTAAGTTATTTTGGAATCCATTCAGAGGTTTAGTAGGTGTTGCATTTTTATAAGGCACACCGATGGACAGACATATCCACACGGTGACTCCTAGGTATCCATGTTAGAAAGTACAGAATACAGTGTCAAAACACAACCACTTTTAGACATTCTTAGATTCAACATTCAAGTCTGATTTAGACAGATAATATGTTCACAGATCTACTAAAGAACTTAATAAAGTCATTCCTCTAAATTTGAAATTAAGTGTCAGTGCCAATAAGAATCAGGCAGTAGGTGAAATATGGTATGAAAAAACCCCATAATTTTGACAGTGTCATTTGACTATTAGCACCATCAGAATCAAGGAAAACAGACAAGATTTTCCATATCATGCTAGACCACTGATTTATAATTTCATTGAAATGCACTGAAAATGAACATTTCAAGGGCAGATAACTCTGTCAAAAGACTAAATAATGGTCTTTTCAAATACAGAAAGCATCCTTGAGTGAAATTATGATGTCAGATTGACATGCATGTTTCTGATTTTTCTCATTTCGCTTGATTCTAGCAAACATTTACACTTAAAAACAGGGAAATCATAAAAAAGTGGGATGGTCTTCAGATAAACTTTACAAAACATTATAAAAATCTTGTAAGGCATTCCATAGTAACTGCATGACATGTGGTAATCCACAACACCCTTACCATAATAGATACATACCTCTGTAATCCACAACACACCTACCAAAATAGATACGTATGTCTGTAATCCACAACACCCTTAGCATAATAGATACGTACCTCTGCAATCCACAACATCCTAGAGTGGCTGCATCATACGGTGCCAGCTTCAGTAATGTGTGGGCAATCTCTGCTAGTCTCTACAAATAAAAGAAAAATGTAAAAAATCAACAGCAAATAAGTATTAGAAAGATCCATTAAGAAAGAATATTTTTGGGCATGACTTTTAAATTGGCAGTATCACAAAATTCAAGCCCATAAAACACTAAAGCTTCTTTCCTTGTATAACACGACAAAACTTCTAAGTGTGAATATTACTTATCCCTTAGAACGTGTACAGCATACTGAAGTTCTATGATTGGTAGTTTTGCTTTGTTGCTTGTTACAGTTTTTGTAATGTACCATCAATAAATGTAGATCGTACCCAATACTTTTAGTGGATAGATTTTCTTAATTTTTCTTGAAGATGACCTTGAACAAACATTACTGTAAAATTTTAAAATAAAAATATATAGGTCCTGGAACTTAATTTCAAGATAATTGAGCCTAATTATAGGCTATTTTTTACAACATTTTATACAGATTCTGTAAGAAATTTTTCAATTTCACTATTAAAAAACTGGTAGATAAAATTTCTTAAAAATTCGTATAAAGAACACTTATCTGACATTATCTCAAATTTAAAAAGAAAATTGGGGGATACCAAGCTTTTTTTCTAATAAAATTATAAAAAAAAAACCAAATATTTCCATTATACCTCTATAGAGCATTTTCCCACCAATATCTCCCCCTTGAATGAGGCTTTATAAAATTCACCATACAAAAATCCATTGAATAATTTAAGGACAATTTGTTTGAATCTTTTCAAACACTATTTCCTCATTGAAAATACATACTTCAGTATAATTTTGCAAGTTGACGGAATATAATGTCCTGTGTAATAGATTAGATCTACCTTAAAGGTCAGTTGTTACTACTGTAACTTCCAATGAAGAATTCAAACTGATTTCAGACATGAATGCATTTAATGATACCAGCATTTGAAATATGAAAAAAAATTGACGACAATTCAATTAGGATAACTGTAATTTCATACTTACATTATGTGACTTGAAATCGAGGAGATCTGGAGGTCTAAAGGTAGGATCACCAACCATTCTCCGTAATTCCTTCAGTCTATTCTGACAGGCAGAGTAAAACCCTGATATGACACTCAATAAAATGTCCCTTGGTTTACGGAAATCATTCTTCATACTGGTGTCATCAAAGTCATGAACATAGGTCTTCTTCCTACCTTCCTCCATGTGCCGACTAAAAAAATTGAAAGTTAATTTATGTTATTATTATGGCTAGCCATCTTTTTTTGTTTTGTTTCTGTACAGCTAGGATTTTATAATCCTCCCACAACCACAATCTAACCAGGGTGCTGTTCTTCCCACAACCACAACCTGACTGGGCTGTTGTTCCTCCCACAACTACAACCTGACTGAGGTGTTGCTCTTCCCACAACTACAATCAGACTGGGGTGTTGTTCTTCTCACAACCACAATCTGACTAGGGTATTGGGAGGTGATCTCCCACAACCACAACCTGACTGGGGTGTTGTTCCTCCCACAACCACAACCTGCTAGGGTGTGGTTTGTACCACAACCACAATATGACTGAGGTGTTGGGAGGTGACCTCCCACAACCACAATCTGACTGGGGTGTTGTTCCTTCAACAATCACAATCTGACTGGGATGTTGTTCCTCTCACAACCACAACCTGACTGGGGTGTTGTTCCTCCCACAACTACAACCTGACTGGGGTGTTCTTCCTCTCATAACCACAACCTGACTGGGTTGTTGTTCCTCCCACAACTATAACCTGACTGAGGTGTTGTTCTTCCCACAACTACAACCAGACTGGTGTGTTGTTCCTCCCACAACCACAACCTGACTAGGGTGTTGTTCCTCCCACAAATACAATCTGACTGGGGTGTTCTTCCTCTCACAACCACAACCTGACTGGGTTGTTGTTCCTCCCACAACCACAACCTGACTGGGTTGTTGTTCTTCCCACAACTACAACCAGACTGGGGTGTTGTTCCTCCCACAACAACAACCTGACTGGTGTGTTGTTCCTCCCACAACTACAATCTGACTGAGGTGTTGTTCCTCCCACAACTACAACCAGACTTGGGTGTTGTTCTTCCCACAACCACAACCTGACTGAGGTGTTGTTCCTCCCACAACCACAATCTGACTTGGGTGTTGTTCCTCCCACAACCACAATCTTACTGAGGTGTTGGGAGGTGACCTCCCACAACCACAATCTGACTGGGGTGTTGTTCCTTCAACAATCACAATCTGACTGGGATGTTGTTCCTCTCACAACCACAATCTGACTGGGTTGTTGTTCCTCCCACAACTACAATCTGACTGGGTTGTTGTTCCTCCTACAACTACAACCTGACTGGGGTGTTCTTCCTCTCATAACCACAACCTGACTGGGTTGTTGTTCCTCCCACAACTATAACCTGACTGAGGTGTTGTTCTTCCCACAACTACAACCAGACTGGTGTGTTGTTCCTCCCACAACCACAACCTGACTAGGGTGTTGTTCCTCCCACAAATACAATCTGACTGGGGTGTTCTTCCTCTCACAACCACAACCTGACTGGGTTGTTGTTCCTCCCACAACCACAACCTGACTGGGTTGTTGTTCTTCCCACAACTACAACCAGACTGGGGTGTTGTTCCTCCCACAACAACAACCTGACTGGTGTGTTGTTCCTCCCACAACTACAATCTGACTGAGGTGTTGTTCCTCCCACAACTACAACCAGACTTGGGTGTTGTTCTTCCCACAACCACAACCTGACTGAGGTGTTGTTCCTCCCACAACCACAATCTGACTTGGGTGTTGTTCCTCCCACAACCACAATCTTACTGGGGTGTTGGGAGATGACCTCTCACAACCACAACCTGACTGGGTTGTTGTTCCTCCCACAACTACAACCTGACTGAGGTGTTGTTCTTCCCACAACTACAACCTGACTGGGGTGTTGTTCCTCCTATAACCACAATCCTACTAGGGTGTTGGGAGACGACCTCCCACAAACACAACCTGACTGGGGTTTTGAAAATGACATGTCACATAAAACACAATACATTACACTTCAATTGATGAAAAATAATGACACAATGTAATAATAAAAAAAGTGTAAAGGACTGACGGATGGATGGACACAGACGATGTGATGAGTGGGGGTATAATAATAATAATAATTGAAAACAAAATGAAAACAAAATCCTAAAACATGACACCTTCAAACGCACACACACATACAAATTATCTTTCATGGTTCGCATCTTGCATATGACAACTACATTATAACTTACCCTTTCTACATAAGAGCATACAATTCACCAAGTTCAAAAACCTTTCATCATAGAACAAATCTTGAAAATTGACATAGACAAAACTTACTTGCTATACTTAGTAACTGATACTCCTCAGAGGTTTTTTGAACCCTTAGATTTTCATAATTACCTAGCATGAGAGTCCTCTCTATCGTCATAGTAACTGGTGCCTCCAAGAGGAGAATGGTTACTCTGTGCTTTGGCTGATGATTTCTCCATGTCCAATTGTCTCTGAGGCAAGCTCATATTCCTATCAATAAAACAGACATTCAGAAAAACTGACAAGTACAATCATACAGTCAAACCTGTGTACAAAGGACATCTTAGGAAAAAGACAACAACCTTTTCAGGTTTAAGATAAAGAACAGGTCCACACTACCACCAGCCCTAGATAATATAACAATTGGTTTTTCAGTTGGCTTACCAAATTTTTTGTACTTGGAACTTTTTTAGGTTTAATATAAAATGATATTACAGTGAGGGTGAGGGAAAATGACTTTATAGAGGTGAGGGATAATGACTTTAATATAGAGGTGAGGGAAAATGACTTTATAGAGGTGGGGGAAAATGACTTTATAATAGTGTTTTTGAATGTTAGGGGTGACATTTAAAGAAAGTACAACTGTACTTTGTTTTTTTTCACACTGTTATACAGCTAGAGCAGTAGCTTCCTATTAAGAGTAAAATGAGATAAGTTAACTAAACTACGTACACTAATTAAGTACTCTATAATCTAAGATGGTAGAGTGTAACCACAACAGTACCAAAGATTTTCAAGTTGATCTTGTAAGGAGGTAGACCTAGGGTAAGGGACATAACTCTTGAAATCAGTGATATGCTTGTATCATATTCAATTTCACCAAAGCCTATAAGGTTTTCATTTGAAACAGAATGAAATCAATCCAAGTTACTTCAATGCTTAGATGAGATTGATGTAAAATGGTGAATACAAATGTTCCAATGATTTTTAAGAGTTGTGTTCTTTACCCTAGGTCTACCTCCTTAAGCTGCTTATTTTGATATTTCTGTTATCATAAACAATATACAAATAATACTAAACCAACCTAGTAAAATATTCACTACAACACAATAGAGCCCTGATGGCAACTGCGACATTGTTGATAATACTGATTTCTGCTCTAGCTGCTGTAGGATTGTCTCTTTGGTTTGTGTCCTTCTTCAGATGCTCAAGATACCGAGGAATCAAAACGTCTAAGATTTTCTGAAATAAGTTTATGATCATAGTGATACAGTAAAGATATTTATTTTCATCAATTCTGTCGAGTGAACAAATTCCAGGGTACAATTTTCAGGGATTTGAAAAATGAAATGCAATTTCTAGTGTTGAAAATCAATTTTAATGGTAATTATTTCGTATTATTTATCCAATGCAAAAAAAAATATTTACCCCACAAATTATTACATTTATAGTACATCAAAAAGTGAAACAAAAAACATCTTGTTTTGTTTAAATTTCCAAAAATTAAGCTTACCAACATCTGAACACTCCTGAAGGAGTCTGGGGCATAGGCTATAACAGTGACACACATATTGACAACTTCTGTCATCTCCAATCTGTCAGAATCATTCTCATAGCAAAAATCCTGTCATAATTTGAATAACAATTACCTGTATACAAACATTCATGTGGGAGTAGGAAAAAATATGTATGTAAACAGTGATTCCTAAATGTTTCTAATGGATGGCAAATTTTGGTCTAAAAATAATGTCTAAACTAATTTCAAATACTTTGAGCCAAAACCTAGTGAAAGATACCACTACATTTTTTTCAGGGACTGGTACATGTGTACTGTAACTGGGTCATGTGAAGTTGTCCTGAGGCATTTTAACTGATGTTAAAAAACACATGTATTTACAGTTTTAGAACATAAAAAATGAAGTAATAATTAGCTAAGTAAAATATTTCCACATTATTATAGAAAAAATGCCAGAAATTCTGTTATGCTTTAAAACAAAAACTATTTCTGTAAGCACACTAAACAAATTTAATCTATAATATATACCAAAGCTCTGAGTGGTTTATCTCCTTTAATTAGATCTAAGACATTAAGACTATCAGGACATTCCTTCCCAAGGGCTAGTAATAACTGGAACAAAGCATCTGGCTGGATCTGTAATCAAAATGAAGATATTTTACTACAGTACTTACTTGATCCTATTTCCTGCACGTTATATCATAAATGAGAATAATGAATAAGTGTACAAAGGCCAATTTTAAAAGGTTAAAAAAGGAACTACATACAAATAAAATACAAATAAAAAATAAAGAATATAAAGAATATGGGCCCTATATCATAAATGGATTCCTTTGATTTATATAACATTTTTACACCTAGTTTGTGATTGGATCAGAACAAAATGAGCGGTATATTGTAATTTTTTTATTTCTAATTCCGAAAATACCCTCTAAAACAGTTGATTAATGACATTCTCACATAACTTCTTAGTACTGTATACATATTAATTTTACAGTGTTCTAATTTTCGTTATCTTCACGGTGCACAGAAAACCGTGAAAAATAGTACCCGCAAAATGGATTTGTTAACACTATATATCCCTAACCATCTTTTGATACTGGGAAAATTGATACTCACGAATATGTTCATTTAGCAAAATCAGTGAAAATTAATATGTTTACAGTAATCTGTTTAATAATAGCAAAATGAAGCTATCTGACAACAACAGTATATGTACATATGGTGAAAAGACATGAAACCATCCTTACCTTTCTACAATCCACAATACTAGATTCAGATGAAGTTTCATCCAACAGTGGCACAATACTACCAAACATCTGTAAATAAACAAAGGGATGTATATGTCATCATCACTAAAGTGTAAGTGTTTGTAAGAATCAGGCAAAATGGGAAAAATCAGAAACATGCATGTTAAAACCCCCACTCAAGGAAGCTTTCCCTATTTAATCAAAGTGCTGTTAGCACTGGAGGTTTTTGATTCTTGTGAACTTGTAGCATGAACAAAATTTCAAAGATTACCTGATGTAAAATAAATCTGTGATCATACATTTGTATTTTACATATTATAAAGAACTGCTTTTTTTGTACATTTACATTCAAAAGCTATATTAGCAGAGTATTCATCCTGCATTGTAATGATACTAAAATAAAACTAATTTCAGCTTAAGAAAATAATATCCTTGATGAACAGAAGATTTTAAAAAACTAGATACTTTTATAAATTTGAATTTTCCCGCCCATACTATTAAAATCACTGCTCCTCACTTCCTGTTTATTAATGGTAAAATATTAATGATAGGATGGAAAATTTATCAGTTTAGTGTGTTAAATGGAACATTCTTAACACATTTTATCCTTCTTTATACATTACTGGAAGAACTTAATTCCCTGAATGCAAATTTATTACTAAATATCTTCCAAGGCTGAAAAAGAGACCCTCATATCTTCAGTTAATATGCAGACTAGAACTTAATTTTATTTGCAGAAATAATAGAATATTTTTAGCAGAATGAATACAAGAAACATATTTATTGGTAATAAAAGAGGTAATGAATGATATTTATAAAAGGAATACATTTGGACTATATTTTTGGGTAGTATTCAGAAATAGTAGGGAAGTTTCAGTGATGAACCAGCAACATAAGGTATTTTGATTCTGAATGATCAAAAACAAAAACAAAACAAAAATATTATCTGATCTCTGCATCATTGGATTTGCTCAGAATTTTTTCTATAGAATCTTAGAACAAGAGGCTCCCAGGAGCCTGAATCTCTCACCTTCTTGAATTTTGCCTCTTAAAGGCAATAAATTGAACAAGAAGTTGTCCAACAATTTTGACTAAAGAAGTCTTTAGAAGGACTATCACAAGATCTTTTCAACAATTGAAAGTTTCATTTAATCTATCATAGTTTTCAAGATATTGACTAAAAACTATAAAAAAAAGTCATTTTTCCCCTTTCAAGGGCAATAACTCTTACAAGGAGTCTGAAGACTTTTGTAGTCCTAATAATATGGATTATTTCAGCTATTGAAAGAATTTGGATAAACCTAACGGTTTAGGAGATATATGCAAAAAACTACTGCCTGACCTGTATGTTCTATTTTTAGTAACGGTGGCAATGTTTTTTGACGAATCAACAATCCACACACCAGTTCTATGCAGGATACCCCAAGAAACATTCATACCAAGTTTGGTTTCAATTGGTCAAGTAGTGTTAGAGGAGAAGATTTTGGATAGAAATAACATTAAAAATAGCAAAAATCGTTCAAAAAGGGCAATAACTCCAACATGGCTAAACGGATTAAAACCAAAATTTGACCAGAGATAGATCTCATCATACTGAACACTTGTACCCTGTCAGAATTCAGCTAGACCTAACAATTTTGGAGATATATGCAAAAAACTACTGTCTAACCACTATGTTCTATTTTTAGTAATGGCTGCCATGTTTTTTGACGAATCAAAAATCCCCACAAAAGTTCTATGCAGGATACCTCAAGGAACATTCATACGAAGTTTGGTTCTAATTAGTCAAGTAGTTTCAGAGGAGAAGAGTTTTGTATAATTGTTAACGACGATGACGGACGATGACGACAACGGATGCCAAGTGATGGCAATAGCTCACATGGCCTTTGGCGAGGTGAGCTAAAAACAAGATTTTTTACAGAGTTATCTGCTCTTGAAATGTTCATTTTCAGTACTTTTCATTGATATTGTAACTCAATGGTCCAGTATGATATAGAAAATCTTGTCTGTTTTCCTTGATTCTGATGGTGCAAATAGTCAAATTTTACTATCAAAATGATGGGTTTTGTCTTACCATGTTTCACCTACTGCCTGATTCTTACAGGGACATCTTGTCAAATGCAACAATTAAAGAACATAAAGGACTACAACAAGATGGTACATCATGCTAAGAATATTCAATTCAACCCTTTCTGTCAAACCTGGGAAGAAGAGACATTCACTCCAGCAGAGGCTAAGAAATTTGTTGCATAAAAATGTAATAGAGGGACAAACGGATGAATGGAGTGACAAGGTGAGCAAATGAACCTGAAAAAGGGGAGACACTGTACAAGTCATCATGCAAGAGTAATATACCAAGTATCTAAGTATCCCTCTAACAGAACCTGAGAAATATGTTGCATAAATGTGCAATAGATGGACAGATAAACATTGTGATTGCAATATAAATCCCACTCTAATAAAAGGGGGTATAATTAATAGCTTATTATTAATCTTATACTGTCGAATAAATCTGTTACTACATTCTATTTACTGACTTTTTTTTACATTTACATGTAACAACTAACCTGTAGAACGATACATGTAATAACTAACCTGCAAAATGAATGGTTTCCTGTGTAAGATGTAGAATGTCTTACATACAAACTGTATAGCAGAACACAATACAGGGTTTGGTTGGTTGTTACTGAATGTCTTCAACAGTGTTGGCATTACATAGCTAAATCTGTAATGTCATGTTATCAACTTGATCATACTACAATCATTGATGTAAGAAAGTACTCTTAAAATATATGGCCTTGTATATAATGCTCTAAATTTACTATCAAAAGACAAGTTTCCTCAACTTTCATTTTAGTTCAATGCCTTCACAATTCTACTGCTCTAATTAATGTAGATAATTTTGATTTCAAATCCTTTATCAACTGCTGTGATAGGTGTACCAACTAGGGATGATTTTATGAGGTCATCAAACAAAATGGAAATTGGTAAAATCAGAAACAAATAAACAAAAAAAAAGAATCGTAACGGTAAAATCTGGATTTCAATCAGCGGAATTCCACAAAAAAAAAAATGGAAAAAATCATCCCTGACCAACTAGGCAAAAGAAAAAAATGCATGTTTGCTTTTCTCTTCAGTTTTAGTTTAATGTCATCACTTTTTCTTCTCTTTTTTATTATTTACAAGTTACCGTCTCATATCAGAACATGGTTATTCTGACGTAGATTTTCTACTTACCCATTCATGGAGAAGATATACTTGAAGTGTATACATGTATTAATAAGGGAGGTCATACAGAATCTTAACATTGCTGAGTCCTCGCAGTGAAGTATGACACAACCATTGATGACGTTAAGAAACAGTTGTAGATCCTGAGTCCAGGCAAATGTACTGGTCATAGATGTAAACATTGTTGTCATCAACTGTAGATATAGAATAAAAAAAGCCTTCATGAGCATGCTCACATACTCTTACTTTCATATCAGACATTCAGTCTCCAAAAATGGTCCCTCCCAAAGGATTTCTATGAAAATCAATCACAATTCAACCTTTTATGTTTACCAACCGTTCAACAGAAATATGTAAAAAATTAAGACTGAATCCAGACAGCAACATCACGATGGAAAAAGGTCAGATACATTTAACCCCTGCAACTTTGCATTAACTGTTTTATCCCATTCAAAATGTGTACCAAAGGCAATAATTCAATGCTCTGATTAAATCTACAAATCTGCAACCTTTTAACAAATAAACCTGTATGCAACCAAGTAAAATGAGAAGAAGTCATATCAGCAACTTTATCATTTTTTCGATTGTTCCTATTGCTTGAAAATTTCTATCTCAGGACAGGCTACTGTTGATACTGAAAAATATCAGTAATTTCCAATAGCAATGTTATTTCATACTGACTGTAATATCCCCAATAAACAGAATAATGCCAGTTTTTTGACATCTGAACAGAAAATCAAATCTCATTCTATTGGGTACATTGTGATATTGTCTGTCTGGAATTGCCATTATTCTGTATTTATCAATAACTTCACTGAAGTCTTTCTAACAATACATGTTTAACAATTCTTACCTTCACCCAGGAATATTTGTGCAGTGTGTCCATTCCATATAATTCCTGAAATCATAAAAGAATTCAATATACAGATATTTCCATTACCATTACTACTAGAGAAGTAAGAAATCAATTTTGTATTTCTTTCATCAGGTATATTAAGTTTCTCAAACAAAACAAACTATGTCCTGATATCAATGCAGACTTTTATTTCGTCTAATGAATAAATCTGAAGTTGCATGCGTTGTCATTCTAAGGCATACAATGTTGTACGAGGTATACCCCAATTTATACAAGAAGATAATCTTAGACAGCAATTAAAATCTCTTACAATAAATACCTCATCTATATAAAGCCATATACAATATTTTAAATCCAGGAATGATTTTACGAGGTCAACAAACAAAGCAGAAATTGGCAAAATCAGAAGTAAATATACAGTAAAACAAGAATCGTAATGGTAAAATCCAGATTTGATATAGCAGAATTCCGCTAAAAAGTGGAAAAAATCACCCCTATGAATCAATTATCCATTAGAAGTATATATAATTGTAACAAAAAAATTGGGATAGACAGACAAGGTGGTTCCAATATGAGTGGACGTATGATAATATCCTGACTGGTTTTTATATAGGAAGTAGTTGTTCTTGTATATGAAGTTTATAGAAGAGAATTCAAAATTACCATAAACTGTGGTTTTATTTCAATAGGCAGATTATTTGATTAATACTAACCTGTCCCCAATTTCCACCATATAGACCAAACTCTGCTTCTAAAGCCTTTCTGGGGAATGATGGTAGTTTCAGGAACTCCTCGTGCAGGAAGGAGACATGGTTTTGTAGCTAGAATTCATTAAAATAGAAATATAATCCGAATAGGATTTTATACATCATGTGATACTGTCTTGGCCAGAATGTTGTTGCTAAAAAAGTATTTTCTAAAAAAAAAACTTTCATGCTTCTGACACTTCCTTATTATTTCCAAAATATATATTTCAATATCATGTAGAAAAAAAAACTGAATATCCTATTCAGCTAAAATCAAGGTGTTTCCCAGAAACAATCTGTGGATTTTATCTACACAAAAATGAAGCTCCAGCCAAAGTTATATAACCATTTAAAATTAAAAATACATATGATTTATAGAAATGACCCACTGATGTTATTCAACAGTATAATCAAAATGTCTTAGCATCATTTCTGCACAAAATTCAAGATATAATTATCAATACTGTAAAGTCTCAAAAATAAAAATTATTCAAGCTAAGCCTCATAAAATTGGATTTGTCTTAATATTTTGTGATATCAAACTTTCATAAAACACAGGTCAACATACAGACAGAAAATAGTGTACTACTGTTAAAGTAATATTGTTTGTGGTGTACCAGTTTTCGTGGTTTTTCTGGGTTAGGTAAACCATGAAATTAGGTTCCCAATGTAAAGGAAAATTCTAAATCAATTGTATGATACAGTTGTCGAATCCACAAATTCAAGAATGTACTAACTGACAATTTTCCCCTAAACCATGAATACTGGTACCCATGAATAGAACTGCTTTCACAGTATTTCTCTCTGCTACTATGAAGCAATAATAACTAGACTTTACCTGATGGGAAGGGGTACTTTTCAGTACTGCTGTTGTGAACAGAATTTTTCCTATTTCTACAAACTTAAAAGTAAAAGCCTGAAATAAAAAACATAGGGCACTGAGGAGAACAGTTTTTTTTTGTGACAAGACATTTTTCAAATGGTTTCTACATAAACAACTTGTTTTAATCATGAAGTGAGCCTAAATAAATCACATATGTAAGCTTGGCAACCACACAAGTAGCTTGTAATAGCCAATGGTTGGGAATTCTACCAAACTGAGGTTAACTGTTGATTTGTACATACATGTGTATTCACCAACATAACATAAAAATAATCCTTACCTTCCACAATTTTTTTTTTAGTTTTTAAAATTGCAATATTCCAGTGTAAAATCAAATAAACTCTAGGATTAGTTTTTAAGTAATAAAAGTGCAAACCTTTCATACTATAAATATTTCTGAATAATCATATGAAATAACATTTTTTTTGTCTACTACACAAAACAAATCATTGAAATCTGAAGTTGTTGTTAATACCCAGGCTGAAATGCCCTACCTGTTTGTCAAGCTCCTGAAATGCCCTACCTGTTTGTCAAGCTCCTGAAATGACCTACCTATTGGTCAAGCTCCTGAAATGACCTACATGTTTGTCAAGCTCCTGAAATGACATACCTGTTTGTCAACCTCCTGAAATGACCTACCTATTGGTCAAGCTCCTGAAATGACCTACCTGTTTGTCAAGCTCCTGAAATGCCCTACCTGTTTGTCAAGCTCTTGAAATGCCCTACCTGTTTGTCAAGCTCCTGAAATGCCTTATCTGTTTGTCAAGCTCCTGAAATGACCTACTTGTTTGTCAAGCTCCTGAAATGACCTACCTATTGGTCAAGCTCCTGAAATGATCTAACTGTTTGTCAAATTCCTGAAATGACCTACCTGTTTGTCAAGCTCCTGAAATGACCTACCTATTGGTCAAGCTCCTGAAATGATCTACCTATTTGTCAAGCTCCTGAAATGACCTACCTATTGGTCAAGCTCCTGAAATGATCTACCTATTTGTCAAGCTCCTGAAATGCCCTACCTGTTTGTCAAGCTCTTGAAATGCCCTACCTGTTTGTCAAGCTCCTGAAATGCTCTATCTGGGTCCATGTTAACAAGGTTTAGTTGTGGGTAAAAGTTTCTTCTGAAGAAGTAGAAGTCTCTCACATAGGAATTCAAGTTATGAATCTGATCTGAAAATAAAAATATTTCATGTTTAATGCTCTACAGCAAAGTGACACATGTATTTGTTGTTATTTTTTATGTGGAAACATCATATATTACATTTCTCACAAAACTTTAACAAAATGGGATTAAATATAGTAAAATGAACTTGATACAATTTTCATTTATATTCTGCATTAAAATCCATTTTTAAAAACGTACTAGATTTACTATCAACTAAGAAGTATGATGGGTAGTCCTCCTCTGGGATGTTAAAGAATTCTAAACTTTCCTGGAGAATCTGGGAAAACTGGGTATCCTGTAAAATGGGAATTATAGTATTTACTACATTTTTTATTATATAAATAGTCATTTAAATAAAAGAGTAAAACACCTAAACATATTTTTTTCGTAATTTTTTTTATTAAGTTTTTCTACATTATGAAAGCTTTCCATACATTCAAAATAAAAACTCCATGAAAAATACACATAAAAATTCAATTTTTTAAACTTTTAAATTGACTATAAGATCCACATTTAAATAAAAACAAACTGAAGACAGATTTGAACTTATAAATAAAGGTCAAACCTCATGTATAGGTAGTTGTGTAGGGATACCAGTCTGATCAGATCCATGGACTATAATCTTCTTAGCACTTGGTACCATGGCTGATATCAGTAAGTATGGCTGAAAAAACAATCATTTCTACCACGTGTCTATTTCTACCATGATGTGGTGGGGAACAAAAAACTTTATTATAAATGAGTTTGGAAATCTTATCCAATAAAACACTTAATATATCACTAGTTACTTTATACACAAAACAGCAAAAATTAAGCTCTTCATATGGTTACAATAAAAAATGACTTATGAAATGTATTTAACTAACTGCATGTATTTGACTTTATTTATAGAATGGCAAAATTTTTTTTTTTGATTACCTCTGGAAATGTAATGTTATGTTCACACACACATACAAACACTTACATCACATTGTTCCTTTTTGAGAGTCATCTTCAGATCTTTGAAGTAGATTCCTTCAACACTAGGTATAACCTAAAATAAAAAATTGGGATCTTCCTTAGTATAAAAATGTCATTATGTTACAGACAGATATAAGATACCAGAAATTTGCTGGTCAAGCATTTCACATGAGTGTACATTTTGTAGTCCAACAGTTTAAGTAGCATTCCAGCTAAGAATCATGCAAAATGTGATTCATGGGTAAAAAACTTATTTTTTTATAAATTTTGTTTGAATTGCAATAGTATTCATAAATAAACAATTTTTATATGACCCATGTTCTTAGGAAATCAAAATTATATAGAATGCATTGTAGATTTCAAAATTAAGGGAGACTTAAACCCAAAACAAATGGGAAGACATAAAAACTCCTGATAATTCTCACTTAAAAGGACAAATCAAGTTTACTAAAATTCAGATATCCTATCTTTTAGTACTTTTCGGTCACTTTAGACTCATATTTTTTTGGCAAGGAAATGTTGTCCACACCCAAAACACTTTGTATGTAGTGAATATATTCATTATCACATAGTTCATCATATGAGAACATTTAAAGTTGTTTCTTGGATGTGGACATAGTTTTCTGAATGTAAATTTAAAAAAAAAACATCAAAATTTACAATTATGAGCAATTTTTGTTAAATGACTTATGATTGTGACACTGTTATGATGTCATTCCAATGAACATTCTTTTTCCTAATATCTATTTATTTCATTATGTTATGAAATATTTTTATATTATTATGACTAAGTTGATATTTTTGGGCAATATTCATAGCCTAATACCACTACACCTTTGACAACAATAAATGTAAGGAGTAACTACCAACCTGCCAAATCAGTGCAAGAGCACCAGCTATTGCCTCCTGACTACCAGCGCAAGGTGTCCTCACATAAAACATAACATACCCTATCTACAACAGATGAATAACACTTTACAATTACATAGACCAGGTGGTGTGACAACTAAAACATAAAACTGAAGTAAGAATTTTTTTTATTTCTGATGGTTTCCTTGCTTCCTTACTGACTTATACATCTGTTGATTCACTAACTTTTTTTTTATATTTTTTTATTTTTTGTTGTTGAAAGAGAGAGGGTGTTATTATTCCCATGCATATGAGATGTGTCATGTGGTTGCAGGACAAAAAATAATCAAATGGAGTATTACATGTTACTTTAGTTTGTACACAATGAAATCTATCTAATTTGAACCCTGAATAAAAATAGAAAAAAGTCAAAACTAAACATGTCTAAAGTCCTTCTTTGTTAATTAAAATTGTAAAGCAAATACATTGTCTTAGGCATTCCAGGATATATTCACAATCTGTAGAGCGTAATTTACAATTAAAATTCGTAGAAACCATGGAGAATCCGTATAAGTAAACACGTCAGTAAAAACGTTGGGTTAAAAAAAGTTTCTCTGTTTTTATTTAATAATATTTTTTATTTTTTTTTTGTTATTATGTACACCTACCAGGTAATTAAATAATGAATGGGCCATCTGAGCAGGTAAATCCTGGAAATGTAGAAGTATCTTCCGTAACAAGAACAGTAACTCTTCCACTTTGTCCATCTTATCCTTAACAGTCAGCTTCTCTAAGAAATGACGGAGAAACAGAACTGGGTCATCTACCAATGCATTCCAAATTACTTTCTCTGATACTTCTGACACTGAAAGTAAAGATAAAGATACAATGTATTGCGTGCTGATGGACAGATTAAGCATGGTAATGTAAAATAATAGCAGGTTCTGACTTAGATAAACTACAAGAAGTCTTGCCAGGCATCATTACTTAATATTCTGTGCTACTAAAATGAAAAAAAAAATCATCTAATTCATGAAATTTAAATTAAACAACATATGTTACTTGTTACTGCAAAAGGTGATTCTAACATACCACCCACTCTTTTTGTGGGGGTATAATATTGGGAGGTAATAAACAGCTATTATAGAGTATATTTCGTAATGAACCAAGTATTAACTATAATGAACCAGATCACATCTGCACAGGAAAAACTGTAACATATGTTTTCATATGTTTTGAAATATACAGTGTTTATGACCGAAATTGAAATATATGGCTCTGTGCCTATAAAATAAACAGTTTTTTCCCCATAATTATAAAACTATACTCATTTAATGTATAAAGGCCAATGGAAGACATATTTCTCTTATCATTTATATTTACTTATTTTTCAGGAATTTATTTGTTTGTCAAAAACATGTTTTTCATGGCACCCTAAACAAATGAAAAAACATATTAGAAACCTACATTTTTCAAGTGTTTTTCAAACATATGAAAAACGTATGTCACAATTTTTTCCTGTGTAAACCATATCAAACCTGCTATTCCTTCACTGTTCACATCTCCATCATCTAACATATGAATTATAGGTAATACACAAGCACAGATGCATGATGGGAAGAATGACTGAGCCATCTGCATGTGGTGCACATGTTCAGTTTTATCTTCTTCACCTACAAATAGAAGCAGTAACAAACCCATATCTAGTTATTGGAAAAAAATACTGAATTATCATTAATTAAAAGATGTCCACCAATACCCATATTACCATGCATGTAATGTGCAAAATGCCAATCTGAATTTAATTTATTCTATTAAAAGATAACCCAATCATTTCAGGGGAAGACTATTTAATTAATCCATTGGACTATACTATTTTCTTGTCTTTAGGAATTAATTTTTGGGAAAGGATTACAAATTTAAATTTGAATTTACTGATACATGCTTTCACTATTTCAAACATTGCTATGCAGTATCTCCCTCTTCAAATGTCTCGAAGTTGACATGTATGATAATTTCTCTGTTGTCTATACATAATTGGTTGAGTAGCAGAGACTACCAAATTTAAGAAGTTACTGGTATGACTAAAGTCCAGCACACTTCAAATGGACTGAAGAGATACCATAAATCAGGTTTATTTCCGCTTTCTTTGCTGTAATTTGTTTTTAGTCCTTCTCTGACCTGATTAATGTATTTGATAATTCTGAGAAATGTTTAAATAATATAAAAATAGAAGATGTTGTATGATTGCCAATGAGACAGTCACCCACCAAATGCCAAACAATGAACAATTAAAATTCTGCATGCCACCACATGGTCTTCAATGATGGGCAAAATCTAAATAATAAAGCAAGAAAAGGCCCCAAAATGAATGATGTGAATAAAAAAGATTTCAGAATGCCTACAAAACAGTAAGCAAATATTTGACACATAGGAAAAAATTTCCAATTTATTGTAGCAGTAGTTATTATAAATGACTAATTTTAACATCAATGATAATCAAAATATAAGCACTTTATTTCACTGTTTTTTTTTTTCTGAACAGGTTCTGCTTTACCACCAATTACAAATCTTTACCTCAAGACTGGCACATAGATACAGAATAACAGCAATTTTGAAATCAAGACACAAATATCACAGAGAGCCTAAAATGGGAAAACATGATGCTGTGCCCAGACATTCAAAACTGATGTTATTCCATTTATCAGTGATGTCCCAGTCAATTTATTGTACTGTTGCCATTGAAAAATGCAAATATTTCTTTACACAGCATTTGCCTGAGAGAGGAAATCAAGATTAATGGGAAAATTATATAGTTGGTAATAAATTGTACATTATAACACTCAAAGTTCCACATTGAGACAATTGTGTTAAGACAAGACAGGACAATGATAAACAGAGGTGATTATAAAACATGATGGAATGCAGAGATCAAGCGGTGCACGGATGTTGAAATATTAGTTGATACAATTAGAATTGAGCAAGTCAAAATAAATTACTGTAAACCAGGAAATTTTTGTGCCATTTTTTTTTTTTTTTCGCAAATTCTGCAATCAATCTGCTTTTGTGCAGTCTTAAATTCATGATAGTTCATCAAATCGTGTTATAATGTTCTTCAAAGAAAAATTTCACGACATTTTAGTTTTTGTGTTACAAATCTTCAAAATTTCATGGTTTACAATACATGGCAAGCTTGTTTCAAAATTTTCAAATGAAATACTGTTTTCAGTTTCCCAAATGAATATTTGACCTTTTGAAATTCTACACTATCTATGGTACTGATTTGACAACTGAAAAAACAAAATTTTTGTCACTACCACACTACTTCCCCCAATTTTTTTTGCAAAGTATCCTAACTTTTGACTATATCTCGTAAATAAAAATTAGGTAATCCACATCAATAACTGGGTGAGAAACTCACTCAAATTCTAGTCAGTCCTGAATACAATTTTTCAATATATTTACCATATGGATATATAATTTTTTGCTAAAATTAGCCAGCCCTGCCAAAAACATAGCAGGCGGGCAGGCTACTATTTCTTACTCTATCAATACCACAAACAAATGTTCATCTGTGTAAGTAATATTTCAACATCAACACTTCATAACAACATAAATATAAGAAGTAAAATATTACTTAAAAAAAAGTTTTATGGAACCTAGAAAGTAAACAACATTATCTCTTTATTTCTCTATGACCCCTGCAAGAACTCAATCAAACTTTCTGGAAAATTATCCTCAAACATACTAATTCATCATTATTTTTTTTATATATCTATCTCCCTTAAACATCTAAAAGGTCACTACATCTTACCTTATAAAAATTAAAAAAAAAACACTGACAAATACTTAATTTTTCAATACCTAAGTCATATGCTTCGGTAAGTAATCAAATTGAATTTCCCCTAAATCTAAAAAAAAGCCTATATATACTATCTAAAATGTTCTACTGAAAAAATGGTGTGCAGGCATGCCTACCTTCAAAACCCCGAGACCAATGCACACTGCCATTCCTCCATGACATACTACGCCCCTGCATGTTTGCACGATTTACAGGTGCGAGGGAAACACGTCGAGCAGCCAAGTTAAGCTCTTCAGGAATCACTGCTACTAAAGACATGTTAAAGCAAGATGCAAGGTTAAAGGTCAACAGATCAAGCATGTTAGTACACAAAGGTTAACAAACAGACACAAACAATTAAGACAGGACATTTTGATTTTGAGAGGTTAGCGAGGGTATTTTCATACATGCAGACAGGTTAGTTTGGGGGAAAGCTGTTAGGGGTTGTCAATAATGTTCATATAAGTTTACATAAAACACAGAAATGAATATATTTACGAACAAAGATAATTTCAGGCGAGAAAGGTCAAAAGTTAAGAAAATCTTGTTGAAAAGAAAAGAGAATGAAGGTGGTTGAAAGATACAGTTGAAATATATTTTGAGAACATTTCTTGAAAAATACTGATACTGATACTAATAAAGTAGAAAATTTTATTGGAGGGGTCGACTTTGTTAATGATCTTTTTGGGACTATATCTACTTTAAAGATAACAGCTTCTGAAAGTTACATATATAAATATATAAACCCTAATAAGCACAAAAATGAAATTTTGGTCATTTTTGTATAAAACAGATAGTAACTGAAATATCCAGATAGTAACTGAAATATCCAGGGAAAAAACTTTGGTCAAATAACATTTTAAGCAATTTCATATTTAAATTTTTTTCCCTAATTTCAAAATTAATAATAGTTATTTGAATTACTTCAGATCAAGATACAAGGTTGAAAGAAAAAGGGGGTAAGATTTGAGGATAAAGATCACCTTCTTCATGCTCATCTGTAGCATGGTGTAAAGCAGGTTCATCAGCCGCCAGAACTGGTACAGGTACTGTCGTCATCTGGAAATTTTCCCGCCCAATTCTTTTTCTCTCCTCCTCAGCCTGGAGAGCTTTTCTGATCATTTCCTGTTGTTCTTTTCTTCTGGTTGTAGTGGCAGTAACCAAAGATTTCTGTTTCAAATTCATAAAGTTTTGAATTACTTTCTCATTCATGTCAAGAAAGTACCCTGCAGAGCACATACAATACAAGACAAATACTTAATTCTCAATTGAAGAGGTCAGTTCCAATAGAACAATTAACAAAAATTTCATACATCGATTACAATGATTTTTTTGCATATAATTACAATACCAAAATTAACTAGAAGATCGAATACAGTAGCACAAAAAGCAGTGATCTGTAGTTTCACCATGTTCACCAATCAGAATAAAATAGCACAAAAAGCAGTGATCTGTAGTTTCACCATGTGTTTACCAATCAGAATAAAGTAGCACAAAAAAACAGTGATCTGTAGTTTCACCATGTGTTCACCGATCAGAATAAAGTAGCACAAAGAGCAGTGATCTGTAGTTTCACCATGTGTTCACCAATCAGAATTTATCAAAGGTTATAACATAATCCACTTTCAGCTTTTTTCTATTTGGGAAAAGAGCACAAGACGATTCAAGGAGTAAACATTAACAAATTACAAAAATAAGGCACCTTAATTCTAGAACTTGGAAGAGGACCATATCTAAAATGAAACTCTTAATTGCTCTTACACTAAAGCAATGGACTCCAAACAACAAAAAACAAGAAAATACAAATTTTACTTCATTCTTGTTTTTGTTTTTTTGTTTTCCAGCAATCTATTTTCACTTTTACATAGCTCTAAATTTGTGGCCTATTATAATACTGTGAAAGTATTTCTATTTGAGGGGTAGTAATTTTCGTGGATTTCATGGTTAACTCAAACCAAAAAATCATATTCCTGATGAAATATATATTTTCCATTTATTTGTAATGTGGGAAATGTCAAACCATGAATTTAAGAATGCACAACCCACATGTCTGCAATCCATGAAAATTGATATCCACAAATAAAAGGGCTTTCACAGTAGTATATCTTTGATTAAAATATTCCTGACCATTTTTCTTTTGTTACACACCTTATTTTCCTGTTTACAATAGTCAAAGTCTCACTATTTACTATTTTAGATTTAGGTTATACACTAGCACATTTGCTGCAATTCACCATATCCGTTCTTTTTTCCCTAGCATAATCTTTTGTAATAGAACACAGATAATAAAGGTGTCATCTGCTCTAACTGGTATTTTATTAAGCAAGAGAGGCCCCCTTTAGAATTTTCCATTCCAAAAGGTCAAAAGTCATAGAAAATTTACAATAAAATATAAAACTTCAAGATTTACTTACTGTTTCTTCTTGGTTAACAGTAACCTCTTCTATTTTAGCTTTAAAGTGAGGTGTCCATGGTGGATCAACAACCGACTGGTTTGGTAGTCCAATGGTTGGTGATGGAAGTGTAAAATCTATGTTTGGTGGTGGCAGCTAATCATAGATACAATAAAAATGATGTGTTCATTCTATTTAAGACTGAGTTACGATTTAGTAACAGTTTTTAAATTAACTTTTTTCGTCCATTTGTCAACAAAATATGCCATCTACAGCTACATAATTAGATAGATTGGTTCTATACTATTTCATTACTTAACTTTCACTCACTATTGCTCTTTGAACAAGAATAACTCAGTAAATCTAGACACAATTCTACAAAGCCAATAAAGAGGCAGAAAATAACAAATTCTGAAGTAAACATGCAATAAAATAAAAATTTTGAAAAGGGAAGAAAATCATGTCTTCAAATGAAAGAAGTATGAGAGACTAGGTATTACCTTAAAGAAAAGATTAGCCCCATCTTCCATTCTAGGCCACACTTGGTGTCGAAACTTCCATAGAGTTCCAAATCTACAAAACAAGACAATAGACACTTCATTTTCAATGCATGTTTAAAAGAAGTCATTTCTATTCTGCTCCATTCACTTTCCACTGTTTTCTAAATTGCCAAACTTAGTAACATAAAGTATATAAGTGTCCAGTTACATAAAAAATCTCATACTGAGATTTTCCTCAAATCCAGGAGTTTGCCCTCAAATCTTAAATTACAAGTGATTTGATTGGTTGATGTCTGAGATGAGGAATGATTTGAGGACCCAGGTTCGTGAAATACAGTATTGACTTGTGCACGAGAAAACAGCTTTTCTACATTGTTTGGTTTTTGTTTTTTTTGTTTTTTTTAAATTCATCATTTTGCACCATTGATTCAAATAAAATGTGGAATAAAATGTATAGGTCTGAAATATGCCAAAATTTACAACCCTACACTGCCTGTAATTCCATTCCCCAATACTCTACCTAAGAACAGCATTGATTCTCTGTGAAGCCTCCTCATGCTGAAGTTGTTTGGTGATAAGATTTTGGGCCTTCTCTGGGGCCTTTACAGATGTCAACAGGAATACAGAGGCTGAAATATTACATATACATGTATATATATGTAATAAAGACTTGTAAAGTGTTCATATTCAGAGAACCATGTTTCAAAAACTGTCACAGTAAAGCACATGATACCCATGCCCATGAATTTTAGTTTTTTAAATAATATTTTTCTAAAATTGATAAATAGGAAATGGTAAAGGAACTTTAAAAGAGAAGCATTTATTCCCCAAGACAAAGAATATTCATATAATTAACTGGAAAGAGTGTGTAACCCAAAAGTTCTAGAGTGTCCAATAATGCATAAATTTAATGAGTGAGCAAAATTCATTCAGCACCTAAGTTAGAACTTGGCAGGAGAAAGTCCTAAACTGAGATTATTGATTTTTTTCACAATTTGAATTATTGAAATTTTTTATACTGGGAACTTTTGATAAATCACTGCTATATTATAAATAAAAAAAATTCAGGACGCAATCATGGAATAGTTTTCATCAAAACAAACAGGTCAGACACTTGTTTTTCATGAGTGCTCTATTGTAGTCTCTACAAAGAAAATGAGGCATTGGTATCATCAACTGTTCACATTAGTTTTTAGGGAAGTTTGTGTACTGTTTAAATTATTCTGCTTTTGGGGAAAGAGGCAACTTAAAGATTAATTCTAGCAAAAAACCCTGGGTAGAGTACCTGCAGCAGCAGCCAGTTCTTGGTCATTCTCCATCATTAGTTCCCAGGCCACAGGTAGGATATCTGTAAAGTTATCATCTGTCAGGATAGGAGCAGCTTTGGCTAATATTCCCATAGGACACTGGGTCAATTTCTGAGCCTGAAAACCAATCATTTAATGCTGTTTTTTTTTCACTTTTATTCTTTTTAAGTTATTTTAACAAGACCATATGCATCTGCTATCAAAACTTTACCTAAACTTTTTACATTACAATTAATATTTCATTGTATGACAGCTTTGTATTTTTTAAAGAAATTGTTTATATTCGTAGAAAGTTTCTCTCCATTAAAGAACAATCAAGGTTTTACCTGTGAACTGATGTACTTCATAATTGGTGAGTCTTCTTTAACTTCTTTTAATTTTTCTTCTTTCTTCCATGTTGAAGTAAGCTTCATTTTTCCCATTGAAACATCTGTTTTGATCTTCTCTAGTAATGGTGTACTTTCTCTCCTCCTTGTTGGAGAGGAACTATGAAAAACTGATTCCTGAAATGAAGAAAAAAAATATTTGTCAACACTCATTGAATTTATATTTTCTATTTTATAGAGATACATGTAAGAGAAATAGCAAAATCAATTTACTATTAGTATATCAATTTCCTAGTTATACAACTTTAAGGAAATTAAATAATAATTGTTTTAACTACTTTAAATTTAGTACAAACTGATATCTTAAGAAACTAAATTTTTGTATTAGCACCTAAAACTTCATCAAGTAATACCAAATTTAGATCAATGTTTCTATATAATTTTAATATGGTCTATATACCAAATTTCCTTCTTAAGCTAATTGGGGTGACCTGAATTACATTATACATGTATTTACCAAAATAACACATAATGGAATATGACTGCTCTAAACCATAATGCAACTTGGGTTATCCTGACAGGACCCAACTTTTAGGTACAATAAATACATGTATACAATAGAGGGGCTGATATTTCTTTGGCTGATCCTTACTCTTCTTTTAAGTCTCTCTCTGAAAAGTTCTTTACTATCTTGTTTAGCCTTTTCTTGCTCCTCTGCATCAGTCTCAGTTGATTGATAAATTTTCTTTAGAGAGGTGATCATACGTGAGCATGATCTACGCTGTCTCTCGTAACAATCCTGGTGACAATAGTTCTGGTGGTTACAGATGAAGTTGGACAGGTTGGCTAACTGTACTACTACCTGTAAACATGAAGAAAATAAGCCTAGAGAAAATATCTACCCATAAGTGCCAGAAATATCCAATCAGTTTGAATAATTTGGAAACTATGAAAGTATTCATATATAATTGCAATTTTGTTTTTAACAGCTAAATGGGATTTCAGTTTAACAGATTTTTTGAATGAAAAAGCAGTAAGCAGTAAAAAAATAACATGTCTTTTTTCCATAATAAGAACAATGCAATATATTTAAAAATGTCAATAAGACACCTATTCCACAATACCATGATCATGAGGTTTGGAGAAATCACAGAAATCTAAACTCAACAAATTTTAGTCAAGATATCACTTCATATAATTTCCTTTCCATTAAATCTAAAGATGCAAAAAAATATTGACCAAAAACATTTAATAACCCTATTCGTATAGTTTTTCCTAAAATTTGCCAACTTCTAAAATTACCCACTATATTGTACTGAAGTTAAGAAGGAAGACCTAGGGTAAGAGACACAACTCTTACAAATCATTGGAATGTTTGTATTCAGCATTTTACATCAATCTCATGTAAGCATTTAAAGTAACTTCGATTGATTTCATTCTGTTTCAAATGAAAGCTTATTTCTCTTACCCTAGGTCTACCTCCTTTAATAACAACTACAAGTACTGTGACTAAATCTCATAGAAAAGATACTCCTCCTCTATTTGAGTACTGAACAAAACTACTACAGACTATCCTCTCTTGCAAGCATTTCAAAATTGTTCTTTTACCTTAATGCACATCCAATGTTTCAAATCAAATTTTTGTATTGTAAGAGTGTCTCTTACATGATATGTGGACAAACAGGATAATCATGTATGGATACAACAATACAACCCCATACATGAAAGTGCTAGGGATATCACCTTTGTACAGGAAGTGGATATCAGAAAGCAATCCAAATGGCTTACAATGTGTGCCCATTTTTATGAACAACACACCAAATAAACTGACCCACCAATAGGTAGCCAAGATTTTTTAGACAAAAACTTTATCATTCTATACAGCAAAAAATTCCACAAAACAGGAAGTTGATATTAGACAGCACCAAACATTGCTCACAATGTATGCTCTATCTATATCATGCCACACACTAAATTTGAAATCAATGATTCCAATTGGAGCCAAGATAATTGTGATGAAATGCAGACAGACGAATGGAATGAGGGATGGATGGACAAGGTGATTCTAATATACCACCCACTTGTTTAGCAATCAATGTCGGTCATTTCATTAGACTCCAGGCTCAGCAGACAAAATTGGATGTTCATGTTGTCTTTTATATGCTCAGATTGAGAATAAACTTTAAAAACTTCAAACTTTTTTTTTGTAGTTACTTAAAGATAAATATCAGAATTTGTGTTATTTCATCACATACTATATCTGTTACAAAAAACAAATGAGATCGATTTCGACTACAGACAAGGACTTTCTGTGGAGTAAACAAAACATAGTACTGCTTGGACTTTTCAATTAGATTTCGAAACATACAGGAAATTTGGAATGATGAACATATTGGTAAATAATATTAAATCGTGAATATGTTTCAAAATATAGTTTGTTTCAAATGGGATGTTGACCTCTGCAGGAAAAGGATTCAATCAATAAATGAATAATGAAAAGTTCTGATTTATAATACTTCACGGACAACTTTAATTAAAAAGTTTGTAAATTTTAAAATCAAGAAATAAATTGTATTGAAATTCTATGTACGGTTACATCTAATTAGGCAAGCAATGAATAAGTTACGGGTAAAACACAAAGTTACAGGTGGCTGTACAATCAGCTGTTGACCAGGGCCACTGATAAACACCTGTCAATTAATTCCCAAAAGAACAATGAGTGGACAGGTAGACTGGATGTTAATACACCAATAAAACAATTAGTGGACAGGTAGACTGGATGTTAATAGTGGACAGGTAGACTGGATGTTAATACACCAATAAAACAATTAGTGGACAGGTAGACTGGATGTTAATACACCAATAAAACAATTAGTGGTCAGGTAGACTGGATGTTAATAGTGGACAGGTAGACTGGATGTTAATAGTGGACAGGTAGACTGGATGTTAATAGTGGACAGGTAGACTGGATGTTAATACACCAATAAAACAATTAGTGGACAGGTAGACTGGATGTTAATAGTGGTCAGGTAGACTGGATGTTAATACACCAATAAAACAATTAGTGGACAGGTAGACTGGATGTTAATAGTGGACAGGTAGACTGGATGTTAATACACCAATAAAACAATTAGTGGTCAGGTAGACTGGATGTTAATACAACAATAAAACAATTAGTGGACAGGTAGACTGGATGTTAATAGTGGACAGGTAGACTGGATGTTAATACAACAATAAAACAATTAGTGGACAGGTAGACTGGATGTTAATAGTGGACAGGTAGACTGGATGTTAATAGTGGACAGGTAGACTGGATATTAATACACCAATAAAACAATTAGTGGACAGGTAGACTGGATGTTAATACACCAATGAAACAATTAGTGGACAGGTAGACTGGATGTTAATAGTGGACAGGTAGACTGGATATTAATACACCAATAAAACAATTAGTGGACAGGTAGACTGGATGTTAATACACCAATAAAACAATTAGTGGACAGGTAGACTGGATGTTAATAGTGGACAGGTAGACTGGATGTTAATACACCAATAAAACAATTAGTGGACAGGTAGACTGGATGTTAATACACCAATAAAACAATTAGTGGACAGGTAGACTGGATATTAATAGTGGACAGGTAGACCGGATGTTAATAGTGGACAGGTAGACTGGATGTTAATAGTGGTCAGGTAGACTGGATGTTAATACACCAATAAAACAATTAGTGGACAGGTAGACTGGATGTTAATAGTGGACAGGTAGACTGGATGTTAATAGTGGTCAGGTAGACTGGATGTTAATACACCAATAAAACAATTAGTGGACAGGTAGACTGGATGTTAATACACCAATAAAACAATTAGTGGACAGGTAGACTGGATGTTAATAGTGGACAGGTAGACTGGATGTTAATAGTGGACAGGTAGACTGGATGTTAATACACCAATAAAACAATTAGTGGACAGGTAGACTGGATGTTAATAGTGGACAGGTAGACTGGATGTTAATACACCAATAAAACAATTAGTGGACAGGTAGACTGGATGTTAATAGTGGACAGGTAGACTGGATGTTAATACACCAATAAAACAATTAGTGGACAGGTAGACTGGATGTTAATACACCAATAAAACAATTAGTGGACAGGTAGACTGGATGTTAATACACCAATAAAACAATTAGTGGACAGGTAGACTGGATGTTAATACACCAATAAAACAATTAGTGGTCAGGTAGACTGGATGTTAATAGTGGACAGGTAGACTGGATGTTAATACACCAATAAAACAATTAGTGGACAGGTAGACTGGATGTTAATACACCAATAAAACAATTAGTGGACAGGTAGACTGGATGTTAATAGTGGACAGGTAGACTGGATGTTAATAGTGGACAGGTAGACTGGATGTTAATAGTGGACAGGTAGACTGGATGTTAATACACCAATAAAACAATTAGTGGACAGGTAGACTGGATGTTAATATTGGACAGGTAGACTGGATGTTAATACACCAATGAAACAATTAGTGGACAGGTAGACTGGATGTTAATAGTGGACAGGTAGACTGGATGTTAATACACCAATGAAACAATTAGTGGACAGGTAGACTGGATGTTAATAGTGGACAGGTAGACTGGATGTTAATACACCAATAAAACAATTAGTGGACAGGTAGACTGGATGTTAATAGTGGACAGGTAGACTGGATGTTAATACACCAATAAAACAATTAGTGGACAGGTAGACTGGATGTTAATAGTGGACAGGTAGACTGGATGTTAATACACCAATGAAACAATTAGTGGACAGGTAGACTGGATGTTAATAGTGGACAGGTAGACTGGATGTTAATACACCAATAAAACAATTAGTGGACAGGTAGACTGGATGTTAATAGTGGACAGGTAGACTGGATGTTAATAGTGGACAGGTAGACTGGATGTTAATATACCAATAAAACAATTAGTGGACAGGTAGACTGGATGTTAATACACCAATAAAACAATTAGTGGACAGGTAGACTGGATGTTAATAGTGGACAGGTAGACTGGATGTTAATACACCAATAAAACAATTAGTGGACAGGTAGACTGGATGTTAATACACCAATAAAACAATTAGTGGACAGGTAGACTGGATGTTAATAGTGGACAGGTAGACTGGATGTTAATACACCAATGAAACAATTAGTGGACAGGTAGACTGGATGTTAATACACCAATAAAACAATTAGTGGACAGGTAGACTGGATGTTAATAGTGGACAGGTAGACTGGATGTTAATACACCAATGAAACAATTAGTGGACAGGTAGACTGGATGTTAATACACCAATAAAACAATTAGTGGACAGGTAGACTGGATGTTAATACACCAATAAAACAATTAGTGGATAGGTAGACTGGATGTTAATACACCAATGAAACAATTAGTGGACAGGTAGACTGAATGTTAATACACCAATAAAACAATTAGTGGACAGGTAGACTGGATGTTAATAGTGGACAGGTAGACTGGATGTTAATACACCAATAAAACAATTAGTGGACAGGTAGACTGGATGTTAATAGTGGTCAGGTAGACTGGATGTTAATACACCAATAAAACAATTAGTGGACAGGTAGACTGGATGTTAATAGTGGACAGGTAGACTGGATGTTAATACACCAATAAAACAATTAGTGGATAGGTAGACTGGATGTTAATAGTGGACAGGTAGACTGGATGTTAATACACCAATGAAACAATTAGTGGACAGGTAGACTGGATGTTAATACACCAATATAACCACCCATATTGTAATTTATAAGGGTTGACAATATCTTATGTCCAACATAAGAAAAATGTAATCAATCATTTGCAAAATTTGTCAGTGAATGACCAGCATTTTTTACCATTTTCAGATCCCTGATTCAGATTGAAAATAAACATGTATATTTCATAATCCTACCCTGACCCAAGGCATATTCCTACACAGACTGAAATCATCAGCCTCAGGAGCCTCAGTAGGTTCAACTTCATCACTCATAACAGATTCTCCATCATCTCTATCTTCATCCTCCATTAATTTGTCTGATTGAAGAGACTGACTGCTTACTTTACGTGACTTAATACTGCCAAATCTTTTAATACCTGAAAATGCAATAAAACATAGAATGCCACTTTCCCAAAAATCCAGCTTTGTTGAAAACTGAAATCTGCAAATCCATGAAAAAATCACATTTCTTTAATATATAACAATAGTAGTTGCTTTTATATATAAAAAATTTAAAAAATAAAACATTCCGTAACTTAATTATAAACATTTTTAGTGCACTTGAGAAATTCTATGTCTTAAATTAAAATTCATTTTTTTATGCTATAATGATAATTAAAATTGACATACTTCCACCCTCTCCCCTTTTCAGCCTGAAGCTTCTATTGTGTCTGAAACTTGAGTTAGCTCCTGATCCTCTTCTGAAATGTTTCAGTAACTTAGGTCGACCTTGAGCCAGTCGTCTCCCTTTCCTCTCTTCATTTGGTGTGTGAGGTGGTACACCTGGGTCCACTACTGATAAGGATGTAGTGCTGCTATGAACTGAGTCTGATTTCTCTCCCAACACAGCAAAACTGATCTTTCTATCCCCTGTCCCAGGACTCCCAACTGTTACACCTAGAACAAATGGTGTACACTTTTAATTATTAAGAGAACAGTCAAATAATCTATAACTATTTGTGTAACCTTAAAATATATCAAAGTCGGAAAAACCTTACCATTATACAATAACATAGATGAAATAAAATCTTTTCATCTTTGTATTGGATTTAAAAATGATGGCTACCTGAAGCTGAATGAGTCATGTCAGCCATATTAGACTCAGAACTCTGGGAATGAATAGGACTGCTAACAATACTACTCCATCTTCTTGAAGCACCCAACCTATCCTGAGCAGGAGTATCCCTCCGAGGACTCCTTCCTTTAGGAAGATCTCTGAAGGTCTCACGTAAGAATGTTGTTATCTCCTGTAGGACCAGACAAGCTATCATCTTCAGAGCATATGGACAAGCTGATCCAGAAATGTTGACTGTTCCTGTTAAAGAGTTGGTAAGTTAAATATTTAAACAACAAACATTGGTAAAGTGACCATAAGTAACAGGGATGTCAGTAGTATTTTAAATAGAAGGAAAAAAAGAAAAAGTATCAGTTAAAATATTGAAAATTTTGCATGAGTTGAACCACTTTTGAAAATAGAGTAGCCATCCAATTTGCCAGTTGACAGTTCTATTGATATCCCTGATTTAGTAGAGTTTATTTCTGCCCACTTCTCTAAAATGCTGTTTGGACTATGAATGACCTCTGACAGCACCTATTAGCAGACATACTTCAATTAAGAAATTTACAACAGACCATCCTTCATCAGGACATTATTCAATTTCCTTTATTATCAGTCCAATATAAATGATGAATCATTTTCCTACAGATCATGAAGTTGTTCTCAGTGGCATGTTGTTCTTTCCATTGAGATACTTTGACATTTCCTGTACCAAACAATTTTGCAGGAATTTCAACATCAAATTTACAAGAATTATGGACATTAAGCTACCAAAAAAATTCTCAATGAGAAATAAAATTTTAATAAGTTAATTCCATCATGAATATGGCAAGATCTACTCTTTAATCACTATATCATATTAACCTTCATCCAGGAAATCTTCATCTTCATCACAGATCCTCAGTTCCCTCCTACTTGTCTCATTAGTAACATCACTAATTAACTTTAACCTATCTTTGTGTTCTTTGGCCAGAATATACTCCAACATACTGCCAAGGTTCTGTACACATACAAAAAATTAGTTTTGATTCATTTGTTCAACATCAAATAAAACATGTGCTAAAAAACATACATTCCACTGTAACTTTGACTAATATGTAAAAATTTGAGATTTCAAGACTCCCAAAATTGATAACCCAAGCTCTACTGTCACAAGATCCTCTGCTATTACTTTTCAGTGTTAGGAAATTCTCAACAGTTAGTGTCACCATAAAATCTAAAGATTTAACATTGAATTAAAACATTTTTAGACATAAGCATTTTTTAAGGTGTTTTTTTCACCCAAGGCTAAGAGGGCAAGTTTTCACAACATACTGAATGATTGGGAGTAATTTTTATTGTACCTCAATTTAGATCTGTAGCTTACCTCTGCCCAGCTATAAAACATTCTGCCAGCAGCCTTTTGTAGCGTTATTGTCCTTCTGTATCCTGATGGCTGACCACGATTCTGTAAAGCCGAGGCTGAGTGGCGAAAACTCGGAATATTCAATCTCATCCAGTTAGGCCAATCACCATGGTTACAACGGTGAATAAAATGGGCACACTCCAATAGAAAAGCAGCTCTTGCAATTACTGGAGCTTCCTAAAAAATTATAATTATGATGCAAAAATTATCTACATGAAGGCATTTCTAGTATCACTTCTATCAGATAAAAATGATGATTTTAGGCTTTGCGTGTGAGGGACACAGCCATTTGTACTTAATAACGACTTTGTTGATAATGCACTGCTATATTGTTATATATTTCTGCGTTAAAATTTCAACCAATCAAATCCAAAACTACATACATCATTTCTGACAAAATCATTTTGAGTCATTCATGTTTTGCAGCCCTTACATACATGTATATGTCACTGACACTACATCCCTATATAATTTTCATAATAGACCAATCCACTTCTGGATTTACCAGCATTTTTTAAGACATAAATTGTAAGCTATTTACCAGCTCCAGCATGGCAGCGACCAGTTGTGGATCAGGTATAGAGCCTGGATGACAACACTCCAACAGAAACGAGAATCTCAGCATGCCAGACTTAATCAGATACTTGTCCACCAACTTCTTCTCTCTAGTGAACATGATTTCTAGATCTGTGTCATCTGACTGAGTCTGTTCCTTGTTTTTCCATCCTGAAATATGAAACAAACTTGATCTTTACCTTGAAACTTAAGTTTCTTACCTTTTGTTTTTACTTTGTATATCATGAATGCTTCTGTTTATAAGATATTATTTTAATATATCATACATTTAGAATAAAATATAACATTTTTTTATATGCATTATAAGCATTTGTTTTAACCCTATATCATACCTCTAGATCTATATTGCATATCCTATATCACAACCCTAGACCTGTATCGCCTACCTTATACCGTACCCCTCACAGATTATACTTGAAGTATGATTAAATATATGATATAGTGAACATGACATGTTGAAATCTGTATCACTTGCTGTATCAACTCTTGACCTATATCACCCGTGGGTCGGTGGCCCTTGGGATAATATAGGAGTCTTGAGTTGATACAGCATACAATACAGATTTTGAAATGTAATATTAAGTATATATTTTATGTGTAAATGAACTGAAAAAAATCCACAATTTAAATCTTCTGATACTGTTTTAAAAAATCAACAAAATCCAAAGGAATATATTGTGCCTGCATAAATTGGCTATTTTGTTTAACTTGAAACTGGTTCACAGTAACTACTTATAATACAAGGAATGTACATATAAATATGCAACCAGTTCACAGTAATTATTTTAAATACAAGGTATGTAAATATGCAACCAGTTCACAGTAATTATTTTTAATACAAGGTATGTAAATATGCAACCAGTTCACAGTAATTATTTTTAATACAAGGTATGTAAATATGCAGCTTTTAATTCCCACAAATTGTATTTGCCCAAAATCTAATTAAAACCAACCTTCTGAGCTACCACTCTTGCTCATCTTTTTGCCGAGACTTTTCATTCCACCCTGTATACGCTTACTGGCTCCTATCAGAGATATGGCTGCATGACTGGCTGTTTTAAATGACATCTTCCCCTTCAGTCCTGTCCTAGGGACCTGGATTTCACTCTTACTATCCCTCCTGTCCAGAGGATTGGGGTCACTCATAGCCTCCTCCTCATGATCTGACTTAGCTGTCCTTCTCCAACCTTCAAATATAGATAACTCTCCCTTCTTCAATATTATAAATGTTAGACTGGTAAAAAAAATAATTTCAAAAAAGTAAGATAACTGTCCAATTTCTAAGTTGTTCCTTTTATTAAATGTTTTATCATATCCAATCATTTGCAAACTTATCCTATTGACCCCACTCTGGCTCTGAGCCAAACAGTCATCATTCAATGTCATACTTGCTGCATGCTTGGCAAATATATAGTGATTGCATAGGAAAAATTCTTTGCAAGGATCCAATCATCAGCTATCCCATTTAAAATTACCATCAGTAGACTACTACACAGTCTGCATACATATGTGGTATTATTTATCTTTCTCCCAGTAAAAGTGAAGATAAAGTGATGAGTGACATTGAAGACTATTTTAATCTAATTACATACCTATGTGGAATTTACTGAATCTTCTCCTAGTAATACCAGATCCAGTCACAGAATCGTCCTCTGTAGCTGAGCCTTCTTTGTTCTTACGCATTTCATCCATCAATTCAGAATCACTTGCTGCATACAGCTGGTGAGCCAAATGCTGTAATATCAAATCAATAAATGTAGTTAATGTAAAAATCATTAAAATTGAAAATGTATTGAACAATAAGATTTCAAACAGAGCATACAAAGATACAAGTCTATAATTACTATAGCTTAGTATGATGTTTTCATTACAGTGAAACTGGGAAAACTAGGAAAATCAAAATTCACATTATCCAATATTTTAGATTACAAAAGCATTAGATTACAAAAATCAACAGAGATGAAAGTGATGAAAGTGACTTTTGTTGAAAAAATCTGAAGATCTGACGGAGGGTTTGCAGGCTGCCTTAAGTCCTCCCAAGCAGGGTCCAAGTGTGCAGCCCTGGTGGGGGCCCAGGAAAAAAAGCCCTGGGAAATCCAGAGATTTCAGATTTTTTAATCATTTTTAGCATGACCTGAGCATGGTTTACAATTACAGTATAGTCAATTTTGTGTTGGTTGGCAAACATCCATTGAGTGGCATGGAACATCAGCCTTAAATTATCAGTTTTTTCTTTTTCAACTTTTTCATCTTTTAAGTTCCCTACACTGCCAATAAAGCTCTTTTCATCTATGAAATTTTAAATAAATATTCAGCAATTGGACTAAAAGTGTTTTACTGATTTATTTAATATTGACACATTTTATAATTGTCAAATCAAGAAACTTGGAGAAACAAGACAAAAATCAATCTCCTTCACTTGAAGTTCGTCCTTTTTCTCTAATTTTTCAATTTCGTTCGTTTCAGAAAGGTCGTTGACCCCACCAGATACAATGTCAACTGGTTCCTTTTTACAAATAACGCTTTTGCCACCAGGATAACAACTTCCGTTTTTAAACCAGTCCAGACTGGTCCACAATTCAGTCGTTTACAAAAGCCATATGGTATGTTCGAATAAAATATGCCAAGAATCATCCAGAAAATGGGTCAATTTTACTGACATAATTTTCTGGATGATTTTTATTTAATCAGAAAGACAACCAAGCGTTATGAATGGACTAACTAGGAAAAAATTGTCAAAAGCAGACCTCACCCCCCTCTAAACTTTTCTCAATGAATTTACATTTATCTCAAAAATGAACAAAATTGCCCAATAAAAGCAAAAATCCGCGGATCCATGGAAAACTCTCATTCCTGTAATCAAAATGATGGTTTAGTCTAAATTGACAAAATCACAAAATAAACAGATGTAAAAATTGAACTGTATTCAAGTGGGTAAGGAAACATTTTTTAAAAGTTTTCTTATGTTTTTAACTTCGAAATTCAGAGTGATCTCCCCATAGATTTTAAATAGCACACAACTCACTTACAATAATTTCTAAATATAGTCTTGTTCCCTTATGGTACTTTATTCAAATTTATTTCAGGTAGCAGAATGCTAAAATCCAAACAAAGCATAATAAATATTATAAATATTTGCCTTAAGAAAAAGAAGACCATTCTCAAGTCAATACCTTTTTGATTTTTTTCTTAAACAAAGATTTTCTTGGTTTTCCAGATTCTTCGCCAGATACTGGAGATATACTCTTTGATCCTTCCTTCTCATCTCCACTCTCTGATGTCTGGGAGGTCGTCCTTCTGTTTAAAACATTAATAATAATGTCATTAAATAAAAAGCATGGGTTAGTTCCCTTTGTTTATCAAAATTATTTATTTTATTAACTGCAGTACAGATACACTAGATTTTTTTGTTCAATATACTTCTTCTCATAGTTTTCTTCCATCATATTATATTTTTGGTATTCTGAAAAGGTCATAAATGACTTTGACAGCAGGTGTTTTGGAAAAGGAAATAATGCAGGGCTTTCCTTAAAAAAATATTGCAAATGTTTAATATCAATTTACCCTTAGATTGTTGTGTGTTTCGTATCTCGTTTATATTTAAGTTTTCTATGCTTTGAATTTACCTTTCAAGTTTTTGAAAACCCTTTAACTATGGTTAGTCTTGCGGGTGACCACCTTGAGGTAGTCTATGGCTAGTCTTGAGGGTGACCACCTTGAGGTAGTCTATGGCTAGTCTTGAGGGTGACCACCTTGAGGTAGTCCTTGGTTAGTCTTGAGGGTGACCACCTTGAGGTAGTCTATGGCTAGTCTTGAGGGTGACCTCCTTGAGGTAGTCCTTGGTTAGTCTTAAGGGTGACTACCTTGAGGTAGTCTACGGCTAGTCTTAAGGGTGACCTCCTTGAGGTAGTCCTTGGTTAGTCTTAAGGGTGACTACCTTGAGGTAGTCTACGGCTAGTCTTAAGGGTGACCTCCTTGAGGTAGTCTATAGCTAGTCTTGAGGGTGACCACCTTGAGGTATTCCTTGGTTAGTCTTGAAGATGACCACCTTGAGGTAGTCCTTGCTTTTATATTGCAGAAATAAGCACCAAAAATAGTACCTGCAAATCAGCTTCTTCATTTGACAGAAATTGCAAAAAAAACTTTGCAAACAGGAAATATGATGGAGTAATTTTAACTTCAAATACTTTGCCTAATAGGTATGGGTTTCTTCATCTTCTCCTGTTTCTCCTAATCCTATCTTTGAAGTTTCTTACCTGATAGGTATAGGTTTCTTCATCTTCTCCTGTATCTCCTTCTCCTTCTTTCGGAGTTTCTCATATGAATCTAATAATCCACTTAGTTCTACACGTCTAAATGTTCCACCATGTATCTCCTTCACATAGGCTATAAACTGTCTCATGTCACAAAACATACTCTGAAATTTTCATTTTAAAGTGTACAAATTATTGTAATTAATTGTTAAAATTGGCAAATGAGCTGAATGATGCATGCACAAAGCATTGATAATATGTACTGTAAAAATTCAGAGAGAAGTCTGGATGACATGATTACCTCTGTCTATATTGGAACAATCATGGAGACAGGATTTTTAGATTAGGGGACAATTAAAAATAAACAGCACTTCCCTGTTGGGCAATCTTTAGCAAAATGTTATTTTTAACTCTGACATTTATTTTGACTTCATATGGTTTCATATGGTTTTAAAACAATTGCAACACAATACAGTATTGGTCTAAATTTGAATGACAATAAAACTGTTCTAAATTTTAACCTCCTACATACAATATTATCACTACCATACAGCTCTCTGGTATTCTCCACACACTTAGTAACGAAAGGTTTCAGTATGTTGGCAATCAGTACTCCCTCTACACCTCTATACCCTAGACCACCAATACTATGTCCAAAGTTATTCTGGAATCCATTCTGCTGGGTAGACATCCTCTCTGTGGAGGAAGTTTTAAACATTCCTAAAAAGAATCAACATTACAATATCTTAAGCTGTTTAATTAATTGTGTTTTTTTTCGAATCCGGACTTATCATTAATACATGTTTTTTCTTTCAATTAACTATAAAAATTTTAATTAATAACTATCATTAATATAGAATTAAATTGGTTAAATGAAACCATTTACAAGAACATTGACTGATAATGATTATGGTTTAATGTCCCATGGCAGATATTTCATGCATTTCAGGATGAGTTTGATTGACCAATGAAAAGAGCCTGCTTTGTACTAGGCTGACACATGGAACCAGATTTTTACTGTGAAAGGTCACATAAGCAACAGCCTGCAGGTAGGCATGCCACCAACTCTGACTCTGAGCCAACCAGTCCTCACTCTATCCCCTTAAATACCATGTGCTTTAAAGAGAAACAGTGAATACTAATTTTAAAGTCTTTCAGGTATCAAACTCACAACTTCCCAATAATCAAGGGAAGCATGCAACCATGAGACCACCGAGTCGGTTCCCAGAATAAACAGAAACCAGTCAGACATCTTCAGTAGATCTTTCAGACAAAATTTCAATTATAAAAACACCTGTCTAAACTGAACTAATTTCTACAGTCATAAAGGTGTTCAATTAGGACAAGTTTCTCTAAAAATGATAAACTAATTTCTACAGTAACAAAGGTGTTCAATTAGGACAGGTTTCTCTGAAAATAATAAACTAATTTCTACAGTCATAAAGGTGTTCAATCAGGACAGGTTTCTCCAAAAATGATCAACTATTTTCTACAGTCATAAAGGTGTTCAATTAGGACAGGTTTCACTAAAAATGATAAAATAATTTCCACAGTCATAAAGGTGTTCAATTAGAACAAGTTTCTCACTAATTTCTACAGTCATAAAGGTGTTCAATTAGGACAAGTTTCACTAAAAATGATAAACTAATTTCCACAGTCATAAAGGTGTTCAATTAGGACAAGTTTCTCTAAAAATAACAAAATAATCACATAGAGAAACTATACTAAATATAATAATATTTTTAAGTGTGTAACTAACACTGCTTTGTCACAGAGTTTTCATGAAGAATCTTTATTTCAACATTTCAAAATTTCATTCATTCCGTTTTTATTGAAAAGTGTTGAAAACGTAAAACATTGTTAGATGTAGTGCATCTTGTTTTCCTGCTTGATCAAATTATACATGTACCTTGTCCAGAGCTGGCTTGGAGTATAGAAGTTGGATCAATACAAAACCCCAGGAAAGAATGGAGAAAATCTATAGTTTCCTGGACTGGCATCTTTTTGACAGAGTCCCTGAGAAATGTCCTAAATAACAATGGGTTGATCCTCTGGAGCCTCTGTAAGCAATTGTGACCTTTGGCCCTAAGATGGTCACCATAGCTACCTCTAATACCATCACCACAGCCATTAGGACATCCCAAAGATTTGAATATACTGAAAGACAGACAAGAGGACAAATTACTTTTTTAGAAAGCTATATGCAACAGCTAGTTTAGAACTCATGTTTGAGACTCTTATTCCAAAATAATAAATATATTTTGAAAAATGCACTATTTATGTTTTCCTGCATTTCTACTGATAACACAAATATAGTAGAGAATTATATGTTAAGGATTAACAATTAAATTGCTTCACTGTACACCTTGTTTTTTAAAGTACCCCTCTCCAAGTTTATAATAGTAGTACAGTTTGGAGCACAAAATAGAAATACATTTCCTTAGAGAACATAGCTCTATCAAGCTTTAATTTCAAACAGTCTACAGTCTACTGTATGCTAACCTGACCAAACTATCCATAGCTAGTCCGTGAGCAGTAGCTTTACCAAGATCACTTTTGGGGGGAGTTTTTTTCTCTGATGTCTTACCACTACTCTCTTCTGCTTTATTTTGTGGCATGTCACTCTTTCTTTCCATTATATCAAGATCAAGCAGACAGTTGATTATATTCAACAAAACCTCACAAACACGTTGACTCCTTTGGTTAATAGAGATAAAATGAACAGCTCGTAGAACAACTTTATAGTTCAAATGCCCATTATCTTGGATATAATACAGAGAACCGGACACCTCATTGAAGTCTTCTTCAATCTGGTAATTAATATCAGAATCTGTCATGCTACGAGGAATCTTCTCTGTAGGTTTGAGTAAATTTGATGAATCTAAATGCCCTCCTCCATAACAATTATGCAGCAAGGCAGACATTTTTTCTTGGTGCTTCTGGGAATGCTCTGTAATCATGATTATTGGGTTCTTGTTCTCTTTGCCAACCAAATCATCTTGATGAGATGAAGATGTTGATTCATTACTGCTTTCTACTGATTCTTGGTCTGACACATCATGAGTGTGAGCTAGGCCATGTTTCCCTGATTTGTTATCAACCAGTTTTATTTTTAGACTGTTTGATACTCCAGGATGTACAGACAGAAAACCAGCATTAACCATGAATTGTTTAGTTTCCTTGCTTTCAAGGTCACCTGCACAAACAGAACTAGAGGATGAATCAGCTTTTTTGACAATTTCTTTTTCTTGACTTGGACTCCTAGAATCAATATACTTTTCAAACTTATTTTTTAATTCATCAACTCTGCTTTTCTTATATGGTGGTTGTCTTCTTTCCTCAACTTTCTTGACATCATCATCATCATTGGAAGACATGTCTTTGATTTCTGTACCACTAGGAATGGTCTGCAATGGTCTAGTTGGGGTCTTTGCCCTGACTCTATCCAAAGTGTCAAATTTGTGTTCATGTCTGTACTTTTTCAGCTCTAAGAATTTTTGAAATGTTGGAGTGATATTGCTATTTTTCAGAAGAAGTTGGATATCAGGTATTGGCAGAGAGTAGCTTCGCTCACGTTCTGAGTAGTCTTGACGTGCATGTTCATCACAGACCTCTAACATTCTCTGCTGGATATATTTCAGTGCCCAATAAATTCCATCCTCAGACCAATGTAAACAAAACAAACATCGTAACACAGCAACATCAAAATAACTAGCACTTAGAATATCAGATATTGGGGGTCCTTTAAATCCACTTGTCACGGCACTGATCAATCTATTTTTAGTAAAGTCTCTATCAATTGACTCTTTCTTGCCAAACACAGGTATCTTAAAATCTGATGAAATGCTGTAGACACTGTTTTTCTTACCACACTGGCAGGTTCTTCCTGCAGCATTACCACTAGGAACCACTGTATTACAAAATTCACAGATGATCTCCATATTGACCGATTGTGAATCAGTCATTGACCAATGACAAATATCACTCATGGTTACCAGTGGTGCTTCATGGACAGGCGACTGTTCATTACAACTGGTTCGTCTACTTCCAGGATCCCCAAACGGAAGAATCAGATTCTCCCTTGAGGTTCCTTTTCCAATGTAGATATTAGCAGCATTAGTGTTAGATTTAAACATATTTCTCTGGGCCTTCAGCATGTTTCTTTGGGGTTTTACAGGAGCAGCAAAGCAAGTTATGTCAGGAGTTCTGTAGTCCCATAATGGCTGCCAGAGTTGGAGTCCATTTTCAAGTTTTAGAGTCTGGAAGTCTGATATCTCCATTAAGTGAATGAGAGGCCCAAACAAGTAGACAAACAGCTGCATTGTTGTGAGAGAGTGCATCTGTACAGTTGTGCCACCATTCCTTGAGGGATCAGATTCTAAGTCTTCACATTCTGATGCAGCATCAAGAATTATCCAGTGCAAGATATACAGCAGTTTGGATTCACTTGAACCAAGCCTTCTCTCTGAAAAAAAAAATTAAATAAATCTTTTGTTTAACTTTTAAGACTGTTACCATGAAGCTCAAATGTACAATGTATATGTATATACATGTACCATTATAAAACAAATATAAAACTGATTGAGGAATGGTTCAAAGAGACAACAATCCTACCAGACTGTCAGAAAAAAAAAAACAAAAAGAAGTCTATGGACATTCAATGAACAGTGAGAAATTCAAAACCTGGAATCTGACTTCAACACGCCCCTGAAACAATTATACATGCAGATACATCATGTACATGAACCTGCCAACATGTAGTGACTATTTTGTTTAATATTAAATGGCATCCACTTTATGGCATCTTGGCAGGCAAAGGGATTATAATATAGAAGTAACACCATGTGCTCAGTATGCTACATGTAAATCATGGATTCATTATTATGCATGGTTACAGTTAATATGTATATTTAAGTGTTATTCTCTGTAAGGTCCGGGTGTCAAAAAAATAAGCCTGCAGCAGCGATAAGCTTGTCGTAAAAGGCGACTAAATAGTGCTCAGAACCCTAACCCAACACAGAGTGACTGGGTTGTGTGCCCCAGGTGGTGGAATAGGGTACCCCTAGCATGTTACATGCTGGGGTTGTCAGGCTGTAATACGGAAAACCTGACTGCAAACCATAGAGGTGCACCGTGTTGGGAAAGATGCTACGATCCTTGCACTTTAACAAACCCTACTATGGTATTCTCCCAGAATAGGAACCATAGGGCTCTGCCACAGGAGGCTAAATTACCCGACCCTATCCACCTCTCCCTATTTCCAGGGGCAATCAAAATTTCTTGACCCAATTGTCCTTGTGTCCCATCCCATTTTTTATTTCATCATCATTTCATGTTCATTTTATCATCCATTTCATGTTCATCGCCTGAATATGGCTGAAATATTGCTGCTCTGACGCTAAACCCCAACAAACAAACAAACATATTCTCTGTAAGAATCAGGCAGTGGGTGAACCATGGTGAAAAAAAAAAACACACAAGTCTTTCCATGAAATCTTATTCAAAATATAATCTGAAATGTAGAAATGGCATTCATTCCTTTTTTAAGTTTCATTAATATAAGTTTAAGTGTCAGTAAGAGGTACAAAGAGTAATCAAGGGAACCAAGGCTACAGCGGCAATCAAAAGAATGCAATCCAGGGACAAAGACCAGACATGGAAAACAGACATACACAACAAAGAACATAAAGCAACTAAAATCATACATACAAAGTAACAAAAGTAAATGAGCAACTCGGACTCCACTAAAAACTGGGAGCATGGACCAGGTGCACCGGTAGGGTAAGCGTCCTCTGCTTTTCTAGAAACACCCGCCGAGTTGCTCATAAAAAGTCAAGTCCAGGGTAGACAAATGAGGAAAGGAAAGCTATGACCTGTTGAATAAATCAGTTTTCATGGTGTTGATGGATACACCATAACGATCCACGAGTTCATGATGACGACCATAAAACTTCTGTAGTGATGACTTCAATCTTGTAGCAACATAACCCTGTTCCAGAAGCCTATTTGTTAGAGTTCTAGCGCGATACGAAAAGTCTGCGTAGTTTCGGCAAGCTCTGGCATAACGTATGAGTTGTGATATGAACACCATACGCAGGGATGTTGCCACAGATGAAAGGAAAGTTGACAATTCTGAATGAAAAGTCATCACATTTGTCGTAAAGTTTGGTCAATAGTTTACCTTTACCATCGATTTCTAAGTGTAGGTCAAGATATGAGGCTGACTTCACAGTGTCTGTAGTATCCTTTATCTCAAGTTCTTTTGGGTAGATGCGATGTATCAAATCCCCGAAATTAGGATTGTTTAAAGATAACACGTCATCTATATAGCGGAAACTGAGATTGAAGGATCTAGCTAACCAATATTCTTTCTTTCTGATCAGATAAGCTATAAAGTCAGCCTCATAAGAGTGAAGGAATAGGTCAGTTAGTAAAGGGGCACAATTTGTTCCCATTGGAATGCCGACCGTTTGTTGAAAAACACGTCCACCACACTGGACAAATATGTTGTCGATTAAAAATTCCAGCATTTTGTAAACATCTTCCTCTGTATATTTGGAAGATGATTTGGAATAATTTCTTACAAAGTATGAGGAATCTCTACCAAGAACTATATATTTGTATCTAGGTGTACCATCTTTTTTGGAAAAACAACGATGTATAATGTTTTTAAGTCGGGATTTTAACTGAGTATGGGGAATAGAAGTATACAGTGTTGAAAAATCATAGGTTTTAATGCTATTATATACAGATAATAGTCTTGAACTGATTGTCTCCAAAAGATCTTTCGAATTTTTCAGGATCCACATTGAATTTATACCACTACGGGAGTAACAAGTGTTGTGGTAGTACTGTAGACCCTCTTTGACAGTGGTGAGTATAGAAGTTAAAAGTTTTGAAAGAGGTTTGGTGGTATGAAACGTTGTTTGTATGGATTCTTATGAAGTTTAGGAATCCAGTACATAGACGGTAAATCACAATCATCGTCCTTGGTACAAAGACCAAAAGAGGGTAGTACAGATTTATGGTTTTCCACAATCTCTTCTTTGGAAAGAGTGGTAGCAGTGTAGGTCTTATCACTGCTATTATTTTCTATGTCTACCTCTGATAATAAACATTGGATATAAAACGTTTTGCAGACAAAAACAATGTTGTTTTGGGCTTTGTCTGCTGGTACGACAACATACTTTTCATGTATAGTAGACAATGTTTTTGCTACATCGGGGTCTTTGAAAACTGATGTAGCCTTGGCACTCATTGACCTACTTAAAACTTTCATTCGTTTCAAAATTGAAGACCTCACGGCCTTCAACCACTCTCACAGAGAATCAATGTCTTCTTGTTCTCGTTTTATCCATTTTCTTGCATAGTCCTCGACGGCATCCATAAAAACTTTCAAGTTATAATTCCAATTTATGGAGCGTGGTTCACGGTACTTGGGACCTTTAGAAAGGATATTACACAGAGATTCGTTTTCGATAATGGTTAAATCTCCCGTAACGACGTGACCAGAAGGACCATATTTGGAGATGTTTTGCAAGAACAGTCAGGTGGTTTAGCCTTGAAGTCCTCAATCTCGAGGTTCTGCAATAGCCTTTTATAATTGAAAATTTTGGATGCGATGGGTGAAGTATAGGAATATGAAATAATTGGTATGGATTTGTCTTTGAAGTATGGGGGAATTTTATTGGTAATGTTTTTGTGATAGAGGATGTTAGCCAAATTAATTGCATCTATACCTTTGTTGACAAACGGTAGTGGAAGAAATGATCGTTTTTCTTCATCTTGACTTTTCACACAAACTGGTTTAAGGAGTCTGTGGAAACCAATATCCAAAATGATGGCAACAAGTCTGTATAATGATGAGGTGGGGTCAGAAGTATCAAGACTTGTTTTGTAAAGGGAGTGTAGTAGAGTGAGAGGTATAGAATAAAGTTTGGTTCTAATGTGATGAAGTCCAAGAGGTTTTTGTATGAAAGGAAAGAGACCATCTATGGAGACATCATGTAACTTAGGTGACGTATAGTGGCGATGGCCATGACTCCTTTCCCGTCTTGGATTTTTGTCAAATAAATTCATCACATTTATGTTATTGTTATATTGGCTTGAAAGGTTTCCTTTACTTTTGATGTTGTCATTGCATCCGTAAGGTATTGCAGTACCTAGTCTGCGTATCCAGTACTCCTCTCTTTCCCTACGATAGTTTTTACTTAGAACAGGACTGTTCGTAGGATGGTAATTTTTTTCTAAAATACGAACTTTTATGGAGAGGATTGAATGATCTTTTTGATTAAAGTGTTTATAAATTGTCGGGAATTTGGTGGTGTTAATTCCCGAACGATGACCGCATATATTTCATTATCAAAGGAAGATGACTCACTTTCCCCCTATCATTCTGTTGTAACTTTGAACTCACTTTTCTGTATCCTCTAAAACTACTAAAAGTAATATACTGTCAATTCTTCTTCAGTAGATCATCAACTATGTTCCCATATTGTCATATTTGTGTGCTTTTTTTCTGAACATGATTCAATTACTCTTTCAATTTCCAATTTTGCCTGATTTTTACAAAGGAGTAAATTCACTAACTCTTGTTTCAGGCCTACTATTTTCACAAAATTTCAACTTACAATTTGAAATTTTCTAATTGCCTTTTTTAAAGCTAAAATATTATCTGAATACTAATATACAGAAAATACAAGCTATTGGGTCATAATTTAGTCACAAGGTGGGTACAAAACACTACTTCCACAAAGTTTTCAAGGAATTTTCACAACAATGAGAGGATTAGGGGTATATTTTTTAATCCAAAAATATAGAATGCAAGTTATGAACAACACAATCTTTTGTCAGAAGTTGTGAAAGTATAGAAGGCTATTTTTGTAGAAATATCAAAGAGTTTGACAAATGCGCTCTATATTTTCTATGTATAAATGTCTCATTAAATAAGCTGTTTTAACACAATTCGACTTTATTTTCTGATTTTGCTTTATTTTCATCTACAATTTTAGTGAAACACAGGCATTAGCAGCCATGAAACTTTGTTTTTTTTAACGAAGGCATATATTTAAATAGTAAATTATACAATTATCAAATTTATTTGAAACATTTTAGTTTTTGGGGCTGATTTTGACATTTTCTGAACATACTCCTTTCAGCACTTAAGATTTCATCGCATCATTCACAAACCTGTCTGGTTCTGTTTACAGCCAGATAGTAGTGAAGCACATGCATGCATGACATGAGGGAATGCTGCTTGTATGACCTTCCATCTGGAGACACTCTGTATGGCCTCACACAAACTAGGAGAGGTTCCATGAAGGATATTCTGTACAACAACTCTCTCTAATGACTGCAAATAAACATTCATTGATTGATCATAGTTATAAATCCTACGGCAGACGAAATTTCAGGACAAAAACAACTGACAAATCAAACTTGCTCTGCTTTGTAATAGATCTGAATTTTTAATGCGCCAGCCCACAGAAGTGACAGATATCAAGAAGGTATGGCATCCAACTTAAGCATATTATTCTGTCTCCAATTGTCACTCTATTTCCAGTTTGTTGTGTGCTTACCTGAGAAGCAGTGACTATCAATATTAAAATATTTAGTATGACCAAGCTAGGGATCTTAAATCATACCTAGACACTGCTATTTACACAAACTGTTGAGTAAACAAATAAAGAACTCTTTAAAAATAAAATGTTAATGAAAAATTGATGATAATAATTATATAATGCATTGAAAGACATATTGTACATGTAACAAAGTGTACATGTACATGTACAAATGTAGATAGCAGTACCAGTAATACAATTTCTGATGTTAACTTTGCTCAACATTTTTATTGGAAAATTATTTTACAAGTACACTATACCTACACACCTATAAGATACCTATATAAACTTACCACAACAGCTGCTTCACATAGTTTTCCTTTTTTGGGTCTTATAAAAGGACTGAAAAAAAAATTACATTTACATAAGATCATCAGTGTAACATTTCATTTTCAGTATGGTTTGATTTGTCTACAATCATAATAATCAAAGTATGAAATACTTTGTGATTTATTTGTCCTTCTGGGAAATCTTAATTACAAGTAAAGGATTACCTCATCATCTCATTTGCAATCAGTAACACGAAGCCATTTAGACATATTAACAAGTACAAATGTAAATTTTATGAAATGGACTGATTAATTTATAAAGGACATACATTATACTATTGCTTCATGATTCTCCCAAAGTATTTCTCTTTTTCATGCTAACTGTAAATTGTTTCGAGAAGTTTATATATACAAATGTATTATTATACTTCCAGGGCACTGCTTGATATGACTGTAGAGGTCAAACTCTGAATAGTTGGGGCAAGTATGAACACACCATCCAAGCTTGATACAGCTTTGAATTTTGATTGCGATTAGACATTTGACACATGATGAGAATTTGACCACAAATACCTACAGTCACATTTTCCAAAATCAATCCAAAGCTTCCTTCGGAAGTATAGCACCTTGTGGTAAAATTTCCAAGAGATCCATTCCCTTTCACTCAAGTTATTATCCAGACATCCAGCATAAGCTTGTCTCCGGTCCATTCTCAGACCTTAATTTCTAATTAGATTAAGTCACAATCCCAACATTAATCACAGCATTCTTCTTTTGGTGGTATGACACCTTGAGGTACAATTTGAGAGAGATACATACATTGTATACATTAACTTATCAACAAGCAAGCCATTGTGTGGACATCAATAAAATGCATGTTTATACCACCTTTTTGGCCCCTCATTCCTTAATGAATCAAGTTTGAATCCTCAGTAAGTTTTTGTAGGTATATAATTATACCCATCTGTATGTTTTTACTGGAGTTGCATGTTTGTACATGGTGTAATGCTGTGAAAGATTTGTTTTGTCTCCTTTTTGGCCCTGAATTCTAAAATGATTAGGGCCATAATCCTCAAAATTATTAGCAATTTTTGAACCTTATTCAAAATTTAAACAAGATAATCCAAATAATATTCAAGTAATAGCACAAAAACCTGTGTCTACAAACTATGACACAGAAAATGACAGTACCTTACCTTCTACGGCCGCAAATTTGCTTTAAGTTTGGCTGGAAATAAATACTAGTACATTGAAACACACTTATTTAAGTATTGAGTTAAAGTTGGCATCAGAAGCATTTAAGGTGATTTTGTCAATTTACATGAATGAGCAAAAATTGAAAAATGGTATGAAATAACTTTCTGGTGGATACTGGTGGCACAATAAAGGTTTGACTTTGAGTTCCTATCCCAAAAGGATTTCAAACACAATGAACTTAAGGTTGTTAAACAAAATGCATTCCAGTTTCAAAATTTCAATTCTTCATTTTACATTCTGAGTGCTAAGTTACAATGGAATCAAATTAATAAATACAACTTTATGACAAGATAATTCTAAAAAGTATTTGTATAATTGCTTTATTTCCTTTCTGCCAAAAAGTATGATAAAATATGAATTGATTACAATGCGCATACAGTGTAGATACACATTTACATGTAGTATAAACAGAGATTTCAAAAAGGGTTTAAAGGGATTTTTATAAAGATTTTGGATTTTGAGACTTACATGTACAAACCAAACAGAAAAGAATGGGTCATGGTTTGGCGGAAATAGTTTTTTTTCTTGCTGTAATCTGGGAGTGTAAATGTACTTCATTATTGCTTTATCCAATACACAATTCTCACATTGAAGTATAAGTTTTGAAATTAATAGATGAATCAAAACTGGGGATATACTGGGAAAGATAATGTTTGCAATATAAATCACCAGCATTCCACTAATTGATTAACACACCTTGTCTGACGCCAGAAAAATGTTTGGATGGGTAATGGAATTGATTGATCACCATCTGCATCATCTCCAGCGTGATTTTTACGCTTAGGCATCCCACTTGTTGCTTCTTCATTAAATATTTAAGACCATTCTTCTTTAATTTGTCTTGCTGAGAGTTCCTGCAAATCAAAAATGGCGTTTGTCTGGAACCTGCATCGATCGGTTTCAGCAGCTGATTGAAAATTTGACCCCTTACCTTTGCCACTATGTAAACACCCGAGAATATCGAAATATTTTTTGTTTTGGTCCGGCTTTCTCTAGAGTTTTCGTCGAAAATGGCGGCAAATATAGACGTGATTGTTGAGTCTCTGGAAACTACTTCAGACACTCTTTCAACTTTGATAGACCTTAAGGCCGCTTTGTCATCAGTCAGCACGAATAATTTGGAAGGACTTGTAGCAGTACAGTCGGTCAGGCGGATATTTAGCCTGTTTAATACAGAAAACAAGTAATTCATCTATTCAATTTTGCAGAATCATTGTGTCAATGTGTGGCAGGACGACCTACCTGCGTTGTAGTAGGTAGTGATATTTAAATAGCCAATTAATTGACTTTGCTAAAGGATTAATTCTTTACCTGAATCGGTTTGTCACTATTTTGCACTTGTTTATTCTGCTAGCCCTGTGGTATGGATTTCTTCATTGTTCATTGAAGACCAATGGATGGCCTTGGCCTGAAATTTTCATCCCGACAGGGTTGTTGTCTCATTGGCATATATACCATACCTATTCTCGTTGAATCTGGGAATTTGCTTAGTGTCTTGTTTTTGTGCACTCTCTATTTTGTCAATGTATTTCTTTATATATGGGTCCCAGATTGAGCTACATTGTGACATAGTCAGGATGTTTGGTATAATGGAATGAATATATATGTACCTGCTGACATGGACTTACACTTTCTTCTTATGGCTGCAATCAGTGGTTTCATTAAGAACTGGCTACTGTCAAAATGTAGACAGTTCAAAAAGTGGAAATGGACGGTTCAAAATCACAATGGGCCCCATCCCCCTTTGATACATTTTGAAGGTGTAGACGGTCCATTTTCTGTATTAAGCCTGTTCACAGAAAAGATAATGAAAATCATGCTGCAAACATTGCATTTGCTTTGTTCAATTTCTCACAGATATGTTTCTCAAATGTACAATGTTATCTCCTTGTCAATGATAAATCTGATGTTCTTTTCCTCTTTGGTTTTGTCTATGATTTTAATGTATTGTTACTGGTTTATTGTTTTGTATAAGTTGTAAACTGTTGAAACTCAGCCTACTATTGTACAGCATAAGGCTACAAGAAATATTAGATCCTCAGACTTATGGTAATGTACAGGCATGTTGTTTCTCATGCCATAAGGCCTAAAAAAATTCTTTGCTCCTGGTAACCCAACCCTAAGTTTTAATGTGAAAAAACATAAAAAAAATATGGATATTCAGTGTTTACGTCATCACTTTCTTATACTAGAATCGCATTGGTCTCCAATGTTGAGGTTCAAAATTCACTCCCCCCCCCCCCCAAAAAAAAAAAAAAAACTACCTACCAGCCCTAATTTTGAAGGGGGTATTACCAGAAACACAGAATAATTTTTAAGACCTAACTACAGATGAATATTATTGTAACTGTTTATTCAATATATAATGTAGTCAAGTGTATATTAATTGATGAATGTGTGGAGCTATCACTAGACACACGAAAAAAGCGGCTGATGTTTAGCGACTTTTTCAATAAACTACATATGTACATTATATGATATATCTATGTTTTCAGTGAAGTGATAGAGGAATGTTGTAGTATATTAAAGGTTGCTTTACTGGCCTGGTCCCCTGTTAAAGCACTAGAACTGTTCCAGTCTGACTTTGAACTTGGACTACAACACCAATCCACAATTATCCAATGTCTCTGTCTCAGACAGGTACAATGTGTATATAATAAGTTAAAAAGTAGATTGGTTGGAGCTATGGCTGTCATAGGCATGATGCTATGTATTTGACTAAGATTGATATCATGAAATAATTGCTTTAAGATATACTGAATGTTAATAATAGTTTCTATTAATTTTTTGTGTATGGTGTACTTGAAGTAATGTCAAAATATAATGTAGACATTCAGGAGAGGGCCTAGGTCCCCCTTATCTTATGCCTGAAAATTTTTACTGATTATGCAGAAAATCACTACATGTGTATAATAAGCATTTGACAGGCTCACTTTTAGGCTAGTTATCCCTTTCCCAATTTTCAGAATTTCAGAATCCATCACTGTGCATATTCATAATTTGGTTTTAAAGATAAGTTTTCTTCATGAAACTAAAAGTGGAATATGGTTACTTTCATGTATATTTGACACAGCTTTACATTGATATAATGTATTTTTTGCAGTTGGAACTTGTTGGAGAATGTGGAGAAATGAATTGGGAATCAGCCACAGAGGCAATAAAGACAGTTATTAACATGATCAGTAGTCCATCTCTACAGGTGGCTAAGTTGGCTCAAAATGTTATATTCAATATTTGTAAGTAGATTAAGATTTCAGAGAAGGCATTTTAATCATTGGATTCTATTCCATTATTTAGTTTAACATCCCCAATTACATTTTTATTTTCACTGGAAATACAGATGTTTGAATAAGACAAAAGAATACTCTGCATATTAAACTGGTCATTGTATAGAAAACTATTCATCGTGATATAATGTTTATTTTTTCTAATTCTCCTTTTTCTATGAGAGGTCTACTTTTTTTCCTATCTATCTGTCACAAAGATTTACCTACATGTATCAATATATTCTTATTTTATTTTAATGAACTTTATGCATACACTTAAGTGGGTACATCTAGATACAGTACATGTATAAATAACCTAATATGAGTTTTGTATATATGTATGAAAACTTTGAGGTTTCAGTCTCTTTAAACAAGACTTTTCAACACAATATACAATATATTTACATCTGAGTTTTCCTTTACAATTTTATTTCAGGTAAATCAAGCAATGGCATTGACTTGATATATAGTGCACAGTTCAAAACATCCATTGATGAAATTCTGCAAAAAGATGATACTGTTAAGTTCAGATTTTATGAGGTAAAAACTAGTTTCATTGAACGAATGTTTACTGTTTCATATTAAATTAATAAAAATAATAATGTCTATTTCCTGCTACCCTACCTACCTTAGTTTTTGTGTGCCTACCATAAACCTACCATAAACATTGTATGGTCACTTTTGCTCAATCATTGTTCAAGTCAAGATTGTTTCCTCGTTAACTCCATGTAAAATGTTTTTGAAAAATGAAATAATTTCTCTACCTACATACCCATTTTTTTTCTTGCTGGTAGCAGGAAACAAGACTATTATTTTTTTTTTTGGCATAATATGGAAGGATTTATTTTCTATTATCAGTATGCAGTATTAATTTTCTTTGTTGAATTTTGAGTTAATGGCTGTCTCTTGACTTTTTTTACACTTAAAAGAAAATTTACAATTCATTTGGATTTGAAATTCATTATTTTAGCTTGATTGAAGTTTTGTGAAAAAAATATTCATGTATAGGAACTATTTGATAAAGTACAATTCTGTGTTAGCTTCAGGCAATGGGTGGCACATCATTATTTTCAATTTATTCTTATTTTGCCTCAAAGATATTCAAAACATCTGGAAAACAACTGAAAAGCTATTTGAATTTATCCTGAAGCATCTGTGACAGACACATGTAGATATTTTTACTGCTTTTAAAAGGAAAAGGATGTGGGAAAAATAAACCTCACAAACACTTTTATGGTTACCTGTATATTTCTGATGGTTATGATGTATATATACTTGGATAATGCGATAAAATCTTTGCATTCTTCATGTGTCACACCTTTACAGATTTTGCCTGATTCTAAGACATAGAAGTACTTTATGCTTTATCTGCCTACCAGTCACTTAAATAAATCATTATCTTTACCCTTAAGTTATTGGTAAACATCAGCAAGACATCTGAATCAGCCTTACAGAAGACAAACCAAGCAGGACTGTTACAACAATTATTAAATGAGGTCCATAAAGAAGATATTTTGGCCCAGCTGAACTGCCTTGAGTTGTTATCAGATCTTGGAATGGTACAACATGGTATAGTATTCCTGGACCAAAGTGGGGTCATCAAACAACTAGAGACCAGGTTGGCAGAAAGTGCATCTGACCCTATGGGAGGACTGTTGTTGCCAGGTGACACTCAAAGAAACTTGTAGTTGTTCAAACAATTTCATTTCCTCTTTTTGTCCTTTTTTATGTTATAATAAAGTCACTTGACTTGTCTCTATCTAAGGATATTTTTTACAAATATATTCTATCACTGTTTGCTATTTCCTATGACTGATTTTACACAACAAATGCATGCAAGTTCATTTAGACTATACTCGGCGTCACATAAATAACATACTGTTAAAATTTGAATAAAAATATTTTCTACGACTTTATTAACACCTACCGTCGTTTAAATTGTCTTAAATGACTTGCTCATTCGTTTAGCCAAACGGCTTCTCCCTAAACGAGTCGCTTATTAGCTTAAATCATGCGTAACAAATCCTTACGGGAAAATCCCATACTAATATCCGCCACATTGGTTTCTACGGGACGATTTGTTTACAAATGAAATTCGTAAGTTCCCGTCGAACTCCGGTGACAATCGTTTGCTTGATCAACTTCTCGGTATTGTACGTTGTTGGCGTAAAATAAATCCAAGATATCCGAAATAACGCCGAAATGCATTCTGGGTTCTTCAGTTTTTGGACAAACCATTTAAACGTAAACAACATCTCCTAGCAACCCGATCACTGTAAACATGGCCGACTTTTTACAATGTAAATATTGGCACCAAGAATTAAAATCTAACCGGAAGTTAACGATTCAATGTTTAGGGAGAAGCCGTTTGGCTAAACGAATGAGCAAGTCATTTAAGACAATTTAAACAACGGTAGGTGTCAATAAAGTCGTAGAAAATATTTTTATTCAAATTTTAACAGTATGTTATTTATGTGACGCCGAGTATAGATTCCTTAGGTACAACTGTTTAATATTCTTTTTTTTTTATAGCTTATTGCTGTTTTAGGATTTTTCAAAATTTAGGATAACACGTAAAGAAAGCCTAATTTACGCACACTTGAAGTTGCTTTCCGCAATGAGTTTTCTACTTGCCAAACGGAAAGGGAGGGATAATAAACAATTCCCCCCACACCAAAACTGCACTCGCCCTTGGTGATGAGAAAGTGGAATCCTAGAACATTGCTTATCAATAAGTACAAAGATAAGAAAGATGTAATTTCCAGATTTTCCGTTCTCAGCATTAATTTTATTCTTTTTCACATGAATATTTCATCCCTGTATTTAACATAGGAAAAGTTGGATTGTCTCCCTTAGATAACAAAATATCAATTTCATGTTCTTTCTTTCAGGTTTAATTAAATTCTTTGGTGGGGTAGCTCATTTCTATCCGAAGGAAGTCTTAAGTGAAAACAAGACCTTTGTTGATATGGTTCTAAACAATTTGGATTGCAATGACAGAAGTCTATGCAGTATATCTGTACAAACTATCAGCTTTATTGGCAAATCTTCAGAGGGAAAATTAGCCTTAGATAAACTAGGTAAATCAATGAAGATTGTTGTGGGTTAATCTTTGAATTTTGTTACTAATTAACCTGGAAGAGTAATCAAGGGAACCAATGTTATAGCGGTAATCAAAAGAATGTAATCCAGGGACAAAGATCAGATATAGAAAACAGACATACACAACACAGAACACAAAGTAACTAAAATCATACATACATTATTCAAAGAATTCCTTCAAATTTTATCTCATTGAACTTTGTTACATGAAAAAAATATTTTCAGTTCAAATCATTCTTTCAGCTTGATTTATAACACTTTTTAGCTCACCTGGCCAAAGGCCATGTGAGCTATTGCCATCACTTGGCGTCTGTCGTCGTTAACAATTTTTCAAAACTCTTCTCCTCTGATACTACTCGAGCAATTGGAACCAAACTTGGTATGAATGTTCCTTGGAGTATCCTGCATAGAACTAATGTGGGGATGGCAGATGTTACTAAAAATAGAACATAGTAGTTTTTCGCATATATCTCCAAAACCGTTAGGTTTAGCCAATTTTTTTCAATAGCTGAAATGATCCTTATTATTAGGACTGCAAAAGCCTTCAGGCCTAAAAGTTTTCAGACGACTCCTTGTAAGAGTTATTGCCCTGTAAAATGACAGGTTTTTTTCAACTGTTTTCAGCCAATATCTTGTAATATGATAGATAGAAAGAAACTTTCAATTGCTGAAATGATCCTTATGATAAGTCCTACCAAAGCCTTCTTGAGTCAAAATTGTTGGTCAACTTTTTGTTAAATTTATTGCCCATGAAAGACAAAATTCAACAAGGTGAGCGATTCAGGCTCCTTGTAGCCTCTTGTTTACATGTACCATCATGATGTTATATTCTTATAAAAGTAGAAGATAATATTAATTGAAATATAAACTGGAATAGAACTGCTTTAATGTTTATCCTGTATAAAATATGTTCCTAAATGGTAAACAGAAACTTAAAATGTATTGAAAGTTTCTAAGATGATCATTCATGTATTTCCATGACCAGGAAACCTTGTAAAATTTAGTGATTCATGATATGCAGATTTTGACCTTTTCAGGAAATAGATTTATTGATGGATTGCATACTATTGGTAGAATCGTAAAACAAGCTCCTACAGAACTAAGGGAGATAACTCTTCAATCTACAGCAAGCTTGATTTCTGTACCAGTAAGTTTAATCTACCCTGTATATTATGAGCAGAGCCTGTAAATTTTCTACCTGTATCTATTAATTGTGCTTTACTTATTTGTTTACCCATTACATCACAGTTCAGGTTTTACTCAACGCTGTTTTTATGAAGTATGATGACATCGAAAATGAACAGCTGCTATAAATTAAATCATATGGCCATCCTATTATTTTATTCTTTAAAGTATCTCTGAAACAAAAAATTTCAATACAAATTTGAAACAATGGGAGCTCAAGGCCCATACCGGGAGGAGAGGGTAGCAGCACCCCCTATAATATTTTAAATTCCTATGGAAAAGGGTCAAAATCACCCTTTTCTCCGCATTCGCACCCCATAAATTTCTGGCAATGTAATTGCACCCCTTCTGAAAATCGTGGGTACAGGCTTGAGCGTCCCCTCATAGTGACTAATGTTGTACTGTATCAAAAAATGAAGGAAATTCTTTAAAATGAATTTTGTCCCAACTGTAGCTAAAGATACGGAAGGCCAGACTAAGGTATTGTTTTTCAGATGTCTGTGTTGGATTCATTATCCTTGTTAATATTTTTAAGTTAAGTTTTCTGATTCAGTCAGAAAAATTGGAACCACTTCTGCTAGGTCAGTCATATTTGGTATTCAGCCTCATAAGCATCCCATATTTCATGCATATGCACCCACTGTCATGGTCTATTGGCTTCCAATTTTTTTTTTATGGTTTTAGTTTTAAGTTTTCTAATTAAGTCAGTTTAACATGAACTACTCATGCTAGGTCAATGGTAATTAGTGTATAGTTTCATGCGTATGTCCGCAATGTCACTATTAAATATTGAATAACAGTGACCATGTCAGACAGGCGAGGCTTATATTTGTAATAACAGTTTGTTTATAATATGACCATAAAAAAATTGTGATCATATAATGGCATCATGCTGCCGTTTGCAGGGTCAGCATAGTTGTCTTGGTTCCGGAGACAGTTTGATTTCCAGAGAATAACATTGAAGAATAGATGTATGGATCTTTATGATACTATACCACAATGTCATTATGCGTCATACCACAAAAGGGTAGGCTGGTATTGACTTGAACCACTTAGGAGGCAGAATCAAGCATTTTCACTACATCCAGACAATAACTAGACTTTAAGTAAATGGGTCTCATTGTACCACAATGTGCCATATCACAAACAGAGAGACTGTGACTTGAATAAGGGGCCAAAAAGGGGTCAGAAACAAACATTTCCAACCTTTACTATACATGTAAACGATTGAACCTCATTGAAATTGTTCCACAAGGTGCCATATTCCCAAAGAAAGGCTGAGATTGATTTATTGGGGTTGTAACTGGAACCATTTGTGTATGAATGAAACAAAAAGTTCTCTTTTTTTTGTCATCATACAACATGTAAACAAATTTATTTGTCAAAGGTCGGGTAAATAAAAACTTGGTACATTTTAACATTAAAAAATATATGCGCTTTTATGGTTCTGGACTGATAGTGCCAATTGTACATCTTTGTTATACAGCGTTTTATTTCTTGAAATATTCTCCTACATTATATGTACCAAAGCTAGGCATCAAAAGCTACTTATTCTACTAGCTTTATTAATAAAATATTCTGACAATGATGAAGAAACAGGTGATTATTTGGAAGACTTGTTATAGGTCACAAGATGAGGAAATTCTTGTGTAGAAAATTTCATTTATTTAATTTATATAACATTAAAAAAAAATCTTTTATTGATCATCTACAATGCAGTATATGTGTAACGTTATGTAAATTTTCATCTAAAAAATTACTTCAACTTTTAAAATAAATGATTGTACATTTTTAGGTTTCTGAACAGACCTCCGAACTTTGCCAGTTGACAGAAAATTGGTTCAATCACCTTGATACCAACATGTTACAGATCATCATGTCCATCGCGAAGCAACCATTTCCAGAATTAAGACTCAGTGCACATGGACTGCTGTCTGCACTAGCAGTGTTACCATGGGGACAGAAAAAATTATGTGAATTCCCTGGTTTTAATGAATATTTATTGGATAGGTCAACCGAAAAGGCTAAAGAAGGGAAGGAATCCAAATTTGAAATTGTTCGAACATTAGCTGAAAGCCCAACTACACAAGATATATTTGGTCAGCCATACTTTGTGCAGTTAAAAGCATACTTTTTACAAGGAGCATTTTATGTTCAGACTGAGAGTCAGGTGGCCTTTGAAGGAGATTAGTGTTGCTTGTCTTAAATTACAAAAATAATTGAAATTAAATGATTATAAAAATTAAACAAGTACTTCCTGAAAATTTGTCTTTTATCTGGTTAAAGGTATGAAAATAGATATATATTAGCCTTACAACCAATCAAGTGCTAGTTCTTTAATATCTTCAGTTCAGTGATTGAAACAAAACTAAATAAGAAAACAGGTCAAAATGCGACCTTAAATTTAAGTGGCATATAAAAAAAAACTAAAATAATTAATTCTTACACATATTTAAATGAATTTAGAACTGTCTGTCTGTAAGCAAAGGTAGAAATAGTATGATTTCTAAATAAGAGAAAATCCTTGGACAAGACAACAGAAACACTGTAAGGACAGAACACAAGAAAAACAAACTAAAACATGAGATAAAAAAAACCATTGTTAGAAACCCCACTTAAAAAAAAACAGATTGCATTCAGGTGAGCAGTTCCTGTTTCCCAATGAAAGAGTAAAGACATATATTATCATTATATTGGAAATGGCCTTTGTTCATCTATTTTTAAACACATTTGAGAGGTAGATTATTATTCTGACTCTATGAAAGGAAATTATTGCAGGTAATTTTCTAGTTTTGAAAACCTTTTCCATGATTATTTACTGTTTTAGTGTCAGTCTCTGTAAGAATTAGGTAGTAAGTGAAACTTGGTATGAAAAAACCCACCACTTTGAAATTGTAATTTGACTATTTGTACTATCAGAATCAAGGAAATAGAAGATTTGCGATATCATGCTGGACCATTGAGTTATAGTTTCATTGGATTGCACTGAAAATGAACATTTTAAGGGCAGATAACTCTATCAAAAACCTCATTTTTCTACCTCTATATTGCAAAAATTTCTGAGCAATTCCTGTGATGCAAAGATCAAATGATGTTCTTTTCAAATTGAGAAAGTATCATTGAGTTAAATTATACTGTCAGATAAGTGGGTTTTTGACATGAATGTTTTAGGTTTTCGCCATTTTGCCTGATTCTTACAAATACTTAATTGTTGATTCTGAGTTTTCTGCTATGAGCAATGTACATTTGGAGAACAAGCATTTACAAAAATTTAACTTTATAAGATCAGAACAACTGCTTAAGTTAAAATAAAGTGCTTATATTCAGATGACTGAGTTTTCACACATTTTGTATTTTTGGCCTTTCTAATATATTTAAGATCTTTCAGGTCTGTTTAGTTATAAATAATTACATTTATTGTGCATATCATTAAATTACACTAATATCATTGAATAATTGGCTTTATTCATGATGTTTAAAGAATTTTTGTTGACTTGATAAAAAACATCTTTGAGCTATTTATACAGGCCACACCCATAATTATGTGGACTACTTTTATTGATCACTGTGTATTGCTTATTTTCAAATAAGAGGAACATATGAAATGGAATTATTAGCATGAAATGTTTCATTTTTTATGTTTCAGCAGCATTTTAAAGCATTGATCGCATGCACATTTGGACGTGAACTTCATTTAGAATGTGCTACGTTCAATGCCAATGAAATATCAAAAATGAAACATACAATTCTGAACGAAAAAAAAATTCTGATTGAATGACATTTGATTTAGTTGACATTACAATAAAATTTGCTACAGCCCTAATTAAGCATTTTAGAAATATATGAAGCTTTTTGGAAATAAGTTTGTTTTTTAATCTACCACTATCTCAGAAGTTTATAGAAAAAAAAGTTTGATATTTTGTCTAAATTTTTATCACATAAGGAAAATTACTGAATTCATTTCATGCTTCCTTTTGATATATCTTGGGTTTTTTTTTTTTTTTTTTTTTTTTTTTGGTTTTTTTTTTACATCTTCAATAAAAATGATAAAACTTAATCAAATTTAATATATTAACTTAAAAGCATCCCTTTGTTGAACCTCTATCAAACATGTCATGTTACCAGGCATGTGACTGATGATCACATGATATAAATAAGGAAAATGGCGGCTTCCATACTATAGTCGGCGTCACATAAATAACATACTGTTAAAATTTGAATAAAAATATTTTCTACGACTTTATTGACACCTACCGTCGTTTAAATTGTCTTAAATGACTTGCTCATTCGTTTAGCCAAACGGCTTCTCCCTAAACATTGAATCGTTAAATTCCGGTCAGATTTTAATTCTAGGTGGCAATATTTACATTGTAAAAAGTCGGCCATGTTTACAGTGATCGGGTTGCTAGGAGATGTTGTTTACGTTTAAATGGTTTGTCCAAAAACCGAAGTACCCAGAATGCAATTCGGCGTTATTTCGGATATCTCGGATTTATTTTACGCGAACAACGTATAATACCGAGAAGTTGATCAAGCAGACGATTGTCACCGGAGTTCGACGGGAACTTACGCACTTCGTTTGTAAACAAATCGTCCCGTAAAAACCAACATGGCGGATATTAGTATGGGATTTTCCCGTAAGGATTTGTTACGCATGATTTAAGCTAATAAGCGACTTGTTTTTGAGAAGCTGTTTGGCTAAACGAATGAGCAAGTCATTTAAGACAATTTAAACGAAGGTTGGTGTCAATAAAGTCGTAGAAAATATTTTTATTCAAATTTTAACAGTATGTTATTTATGTGACGCCGAGTATAGTCCGAATTGTTAGCGGCATATCTAAATTGATTTGTCTTTTGACTATAGTTTCAGGCCAAAACGTGCCACCGTTTAAGGAGTTGTATTTTGATCAATATGTTGACCATTTCAACTTTCTTTCTTTCGGACAGCAGACTTTTAAACAACGGATTCTTATTCAAGGTAATAGATTTTTTTACTTTCATGCTTTGCTCTACTTGTATGTCGTGGTAAAAAAAAACTAACGAATGTTAAGCTTTTGATCTGCTTTGTGAAAGGTATGCACCAGCAATTGTAGAGACTCAATTTGCGGATTATTGTTATTTAAACCGACCAATAGAAATTTAAGGTCTGTGACAGTATCTGTTGTATATTGACATAAAAGAGTACAAATAGAAACATAACAAGAAAATAAAATTGAACAGGCAATAAGCAAGCCATGGCCTGGGATCCTACAGAGTTTGTTTCAATCATTCTAATGGACGTATATATACATCATCATTATGATATGCATCAATCCATAATAGGTATACATGTTATTTTGTGGTACCACAAAGATTAAGATTTATCAAGATTTATCAACATCTAGTCAATAAGCTTACCATAAAATCATTGAATCAAATTAAGTTACAGCAAACATGTAGAAATAAATTTAATTTAGCTCTTCTTACACTGCACATGGGTCCACATTCTACTAATTAAAACCACAATACAAAAAAAATCTAAACTTCTTCCAGATAAATGGTGGAAGGCAGGAAGTGGCCCCATATTTTTCTACACGGGAAATGAAGGATCGATTGAATCTTTTTGGGACAACACTGGATTTGTTTTTGATATTGCACCCGAATTCGGAGCTTTAGTTATATTTGCTGAACACGTAAGATTATAACATAAATTTTAACTCCAAGTGTTAGCGATATTTCAGCTTGAATCTGATTTAGAGTGTTAGACATTTCGTTTCATTCATGATTATCAGCATAGTCGAATTTTATTCAATTGTAAACTTTAAAGTATTGTTTAAGCCATTTACTACAAAGATCTAGATCTCAACTGGGGCTACTAGCGTTGATACTTTCTATGTCATCATGACGTCAGAGGGGTAGTGGAAACATCATGCATATCAAAAATCTTATTAATATGTAGTGCAGCTTCACATAATTAGGCAGAATAGCTGCAGCAAATTTGAAATATAAACCAATTAAGACTTCCATCATGCTGTAGAAATAGTTCTATTTACAATGCTACTAAGAATATTAAACTCTGTCATTTCGAACATATCCAAGTAACTATTATTGTTGTTGTCACTTCTGTCGCTTAAAAGTAGAATTAAGTTGACTTACAACATATATCTAGACCGACATGCGTCGGTGTTCTTGTCAAAACTTTCATCCCAGGCATGCAATCTTTCCATTACAATTGTTTTCGATTTTTAGATGCTTATACTCCTGAAAATCCCTCCAACTTAAGATTTGTTTCATTCTAATACCATGTGTCTTATGCGATTTCTTTATTCAATTATAGAGATTTTATGGAAAATCTTTACCATTTGGAAAAGACAGCTTCGATAAAAAATACATAGGTTTGTTAAATATAGAGCAAGCACTGGCGGACTATGCTGTTTTATTAACTTATTGGAAGGAACACAGAAACGCTACAAAGTCTCCTGTAGTAGCCTTTGGTGGAAGGTAAATATATTTTCAACGGACAAAATGGGCCAAAATGTGTTCCATACATTTTAGTATGGTCTTTTACATGTCATTGTTATAGCCGTCATGTTACATTACAGGTTTTAAAGTGGATCTCTTTTTCATACAAATTTTGATCTTTAAACCCAGCGTATTTTTAGACTGTAGGGAGGGGTCTAATTTATTAAATTCTCTATTTATAGTGACGATAGGATGTTTTTAAATCGAATCGCAGTACATTTAACAGCGATTCTGTGTTTAGCTAAGCACGGGGCACAGGGACGGTACGTCAGTCAACATACTGACGAGTGTTCAAAATTTATACTGTTTTTAGAAAACAGAGGACGCTTACCCTACCGGTGCACCTGGTCTATGCTCCCAGTTTTTAGTGGAGTCCGAGTTGCTCATTTGCTTTTTTTACTTTGTATGTATGATTTTAGTTACTTCATGTTCTTTGTTGTGTATGTCTGTTTTCCATGTCTGATCTTTGTCCCTGGATTACATTCTTTTGATTACCGCTATAACCTTGCTTCCCTTGATTACTCTTTTTAACTATTATGCACCCAATTTAGCAAACAGCCAGACAATACAAACTCCTGTGTTAAACCTCATAAACAATAAGGAGCACACAAGTAATATATTGTACTCGTGTAGTGAATTGACCCATCTTTGAAAGTAAACAATGAAAATAGTACTTAAATATGTGTCTGTTACAGCTATGGAGGTATGTTAACAGCCTATATGAGATACAAATACCCCGGTGTTCTTGCTGGTGGTATAGCATCCAGTGCACCTATCTATCTTCTAGATCCGAAGTTTGATAAATCGTTCTTCTGGAAAACTGTTACAAAAGTAAGCCTATATCACTACTGACACCAAGGAGTTTTGTTGTAACTTAGACCAAAGCCCTGAAAGGGCAAGACATTTGTTTCAAAATGTTTACACCAAGTATGTTTCTTGCCCCTGTGAACTCGATCTTCGGTTAAACACCATTCTGTTTAGAATAAATTTGATTAGGTTACCCACATAAAAGAAGGGAATGAAAAAGACATGGATGTTTAAAATTGTATTAAATTGGGTACGATTGATATGCTGGAATGTATTGAATGCATAGTTTCAGATCCTAATTTGGATGTGATTATTTTTTTTATAATTGTATTTGCATATTGTTTGAGGTGTGTGCCGTCAGGACGAAACCCGTTTTTTGCAAATATAAGTCAACATTACTTAGCTTTGTGTATTTACCGGTTACAAGGTACATTCATCCTAATTAAGTTGGCAGATTGTTTTTAGATGTTTTAGTCTGAGGACTGTCGACTTCTTTGTTAGCCGACTACATCAGTTGCGTAATTTGTTCTGTGTGTACTTTAGGATTTCAATGATGTATCGCCACATTGTGTCAACCAGGCCAGAACTGCATTCATGAAAATGAATACCAGCGCTCTTGCTGGAGGTAAGTTTGTGTACAAACAAAATTAACTGGTTCTTCCATTTGCTATAGAAACTACCACATATGTCCTAATCACTCGTTTACACATTAACATGAAGTGTATGTACTTTACTACATGTGAAAAGAGAACTAAAATCGTCTTATCCGTATGTAATTTGTGTTATAGTGCAGTAGTTTTCTTTCAGACTTGAAACCCAATTTATATTATATATTATAACAGGATACATCATAATGTTATTTTTCGCTATTTCAGACCTGAGTACGATTTCCAAGAAGTTCCGTCTTTGCAAGGATATGACAAGCTTAGGAGACTTTCGTCACCTATTGCTGTGGATACGGAATGCGTTTGGGTTTCTTGCAATGATGGATTATCCATATCCTACTAATTTTATGGGGGAACTCCCTGCTTATCCAGTTAAAGTGAGTCGTGATGAGTCCCAGTTATCCACGTCCTACTAATGTTATGGTGAATCCACCTTATCATACTTATAATTTTCTTTCTTCTGAGAGTATGAATTTGATTATGTATTTTATAAGGAGTGCTAGTATCGTTAATTTAATCCAGAACTTTTCCGGCAATCCTTTTTTGTTATTAGACTGATCACTATTGCCACAAGTCTCTGAGTATAGTCGACATCCTGCTCTTTAAATATAACACTATATTCTTATTAAAACCAAGAGGTTCTCATTAACAATAAGATGGTTCATAAGACCCCTTTTATGTTGAACTTGTGCAATTCAATAGACATTTAAATGAAGTCATTACTATTAGTTCCAAATTTTTGTTAAATTCCAGTACACAATGAATTTAGAACATTTAAATGATCTTCAGTCCCGGTGACATTGTTGTTTTTTTTTCAAAAGTACCCCATCGTCTTTTTATTGAGAAAATATGTGTCATTTTTTTTAATTGAGAAATTTGAAATAACGGTAAAAAACCTTCAGTTTGTAGTTCAAATCATAACTCTTTTAGATGATAATGAGGAAATTAGTGTAATTTTATGCAGAGGCACATATTCAATACTAAAACTTAAATTGGGAAATAATTTATCATATTTGGGATAATATTTGAGCCTTATTTTTGACAAGTTGGGAAACTTTCATTAGGGGAAACAAACTTTTTTTAGGTAATTTACACAGGAGCTTGCTCCCACTTTCAAATATACAACCCCACTAGTGTATAACTTATAAACTAGTCACAGGGACTTGAGGTCATGAGTTAGATTCATTAAATGAGCAAAAATTGTACTAAAATGCTGTTTTAACTATTTTTTACATTTTACTCACCCATGACCATAGACTAAAAACCGTGGTATGGTCATGGATAGTAAAATGTAAAAAAATAATTAAAACAGCATTTTAGTACAATTTTTGCTGATTTAATGAATCTAACTCACGATCTCAAGTCCCTGTGATACTACTGGGCTGCATATTTGATAGGAGGAGCAAGGCCCTGTGGTAATTTATGGCTAGCAATATCACTGTGTCGTCAGTTTTTTTTTCTAAAAGAGAGACTTTTCTCAGTGACAATTTTAAAAAAATCTCCCTGTATGTATTACTATATTCCGAAAACAACTAACCATAATGGAAGTGGGAGGCTAAGCCTATAAAAACTGTTCCATCGGAAATGTGTGCACCAAGTCGGGACCATTCATATTTACGGGTTGTCATACTGACTTCCCTGTTGACTATTCCTTTTGAAATTTGCCTATTATAGAGTTTATTAGTTTGGTAATTTTGTTATTACCCTTTATTTGATTTATAGACTGTCATACCATCTCCATGACTTTTTTTGACAGGCAGCGTGTCGACCTTTAATGTCAGAAACTGATGCTGTACTTGGTCTTGCTAAAGCTGCAGGTACAATTGATAAAATCTCAAATTCTAAAAGTTACTGTATTTGTCTGATTAAACTTGTCCCTCTGCATGATAATCTGTTTTTGTGCCTTCTTATACAAGATTTGATATTTTCAAAGTTGTCAAAGTACTGGAATGAAACAGTTTCGACTGTAACCTGTGTTTAGAAGTGCTTTTCTCTGAATGATCATATTTTTTGTTCGTAATCTGGCCATTGATATTTACATTAAAATGTAACAAACCAGCACACATACAGTCATACATACAGAAGATAAAAAATTGTTTATTTTTAAGGTTTATTTTACAATGGCACCTCTGGGTCTTTGAAATGTTTTGACATTTTTGATGAGTATGTTGAATGTGCAGATCCCACTGGATGCGGGACTGGGTCAGATGGTATGGCATGGGATTATCAGGTAGGCAACATGTAGTATATTGCTCATCCAATCCAAAATGTCCAAAACTACTTGGACACATGTAAGCTTTCTCTTTGTTGAACAGTGACCTGTCTATGCCGAACCCTAAAAAATCCGAAAACCTGTCTAAACCAGAGATTCGTTACAGTCACTTCAGATTATTTTGAATGTGTTTTGCACCTTGATGAAATGAACACCTATCTTACGGAATCCATTTTACAATCTAATAGAGATTTGGTTTAGTGTTTCCCTGTGTACGAATATTGCAACCCATAATGTAAGATCTGTACAATACATAAGTGTATTGAGTTGAGATTGTTATATGTGTTATGGACCACTAACAAAGGATTGGTAAGACTTTTATTTTAATAAGCACGTTCCTCAAACCACAGATGCTCTTTATACTAGTATACCCTTAGTTAACTCTATATACTAGTATACCCTTAGTTAACTCTATAATTTTTCCATTTGCGGCTACTTTAGGAGTCCAGAATTGCTGGAAATATATATTTTTTTCACTTTTACCAGTAAAAATACCACACAGACTTTAAAGCGAATCATATCATATTTTATAACATGGTAAAATAAAAAGAAAGGCTCGTTTGCCATTGGAAGATTTATATCTTTTTTAGAACTTTCAATGTTTCAGGCGTGTACTGAAATTCGTCTGCCTACAGGAACAGATGGAATTACTGATATGTTTCCAGTCCTACCCTTCACGGACGAAATGAGACAGAAATACTGCCTAAAACGATGGGGCGTAACACCAAGAGATTACTGGGGAAATGTGCAACTTATCAATATGGGTAGATTTAGCTGATAAGTACTTTTTGTCATTGATGAATAGTTAAGTGGCCTTAAGTGAAATTCACTTGGATAAATAGTGTTTTGAGGGATTAATATCCAATGTGATGGACACTATGTGTTAAAAAAAAACTTGAGATTTTTATAGTATTTATAAAATTATAATTCTGTTTTCTCCATAGATTTGATTGGTGCAAGCAACATAGTATTTGCCAATGGTAACTTAGATCCATGGACAGGAGGAGGGGTAAGTCTGAGGGTGATGTGCTGCTGAAACTCTAGGCAATGCATGAAAATCATCTCAATGTTGATTTTATGAATAGTAAAATCGTTTGAAGTTCATAGAATATAGAAGTATCAAAAAATGAAAATAATTAGCAGTTATATTGTATATGATATTGACTTTGGGGTTTTATCTTATCAATGTTCATGTAGATATCATACCACAAGGAAAATGCTTCCTGTAGGCTTATCTTGGATAAAATCTACTAGGAAGCTATAGAGTCTGACTTATAGACTATTTATACGAAATTCATGTATCTTAGCCGAAATGATAAAAAGTTTTACATATCATCATCATCATCATCATCATCATTATTATTATTATTATCATTATTTGAAGTTGTCTTATATTTCTAGTATGACTGGAGCTACAAAATGTATGTCAACTGCATGTATGTTTTTTTTTATTTTTTATTTTGTTTTTGTTTTTGTTTTCAGGTACATAAAAGTAGTAACCCCACAATTACACCACTCTTGGTCGAAGGTGGGGCACATCATTTAGATCTGAGGTAAAGCTACTTAATTTCTATTGCTTATAATGTCCTCAGATATAAACTGGTCATTTACATGTTCTTCATTGGGATAATTGTACTACCAGTTCATTAGTTCATGTTCACACTTTACAATTTCTTAGATATAACTACCATACTACATGTAAACTCATTAACATGGAAAGAGTAATCAAGGGAACCAAGGTTATAGCAGTAATCAAAAGAATGTAATCCAGGGACAAGGACCAGACATGGAAAACAGACATACACAACAAAGAACATAAAGTAACTAAAATCATTCATACAAAGTAACAAAAGCATGAATGAGCAACTGGGACTCAACTAAAAACTGGGAGCATGAACCAGGTGCACGGGTAGGGTAAGCCTCCTCTGCTTTTCTAGAAACACCCGCCGAGTTGCTCATAAAAAGTCAAGTCCGGGGTAGACAAACGAGGAAAGGAAAACTATGACCCATTGAATAAATCAGATTTCATGGTGCAGATGGATACACCATAACGATCCACGAGTTCATGATGACGACCATAAAACTTCTGTATTGATGACTTCTATCTTGTAGCAACATAACCCTGTTCCAGAAGCCTATTTGTTACAGTTCTTGCGCGATACAAAAAGTATGCATAGTTTCGGGAAAGTCAGACAATTGGTATTTTTTAAGAAATCGGAGCAAGACATCTAAGAAATAAAGCTGAGTTCTGTACAGATTTCCATTGTAGATTGCCAATCTCTGAACAGCGTCTTACGTTCCGAACTCAATATAGTAAAGGAAAACGAACGTCTGACGCGGCGTGCAGCTTAGTAGATTTCACAAACCCCATATGAATTTTTTGGTAGTTAAATCTTTATTTGTTTGAAAAGTTTAAATATGCCGATTACTCTGTAAGCACAGGGTCAAAATTGTTTTCGACAAAGAGAAGAGAAAATTAACAGTATATGATTTCATCTAATCTTTAAGAATGCAGATATTTGATGGACTAAGTGACTTTTTGTTAAAGCATGTATTTTCTTTAAATTCAGAGGATCAAATCCAATGGATCCTGAAAGTGTAAAGCAGGCAAGACTGACAGAAAAACAACAGATTTCTAGGTGGATTTCTGAATGGAAACAAAAAATGTAGAACAAGAGACTCTGACATCACAAATAAACATTCAAAGTTTTTTTAGACTGCATGGTACAGTACAATATTAGATATTTATATAGAACTGTAAAATACCAGAGGTTTTTTTGAAAGGAGAATACATCTTTTGGAGCTAACAAAACCAGCTTTAGAGTTGAATAAAAGCTCATGAACCGCTCAAATGGGCGCAACTACCCATAAATACATTTGTGGCTTTCCAAAATAATGTGACCTACAATCGAATAATAAAAAAGTAACAGATTTATATTTGTTTTTATTTATTTATTTATTTTTTTATTTTTTTTTTTGAAAATGGCATTGGTCTCGTGGTAGCCAATTGAGTTCGATACCCGACCCTGTGACGCCACAGATATTAAAAGTTATAAAGAAGATTGAGTGACGACTGCTTGGCTCGGAGTCAGAACAATGCTCAAGTGTGGTGAAACGCCTACCTGCTGACTTTTGCTTCTGTTAGCTATCACAATAAACATCCTGCTGAGCAATTCAGACAACTGCAATCAGACTCTGTACGATTGGTCAATAGTTCTGTTTCTGAAATGCATGAAAAATGATATGCCACGTAAAACCATAATCAATCAATCAAAATTTTCAAAACCTGTAATAATAATAATAATAATAAGATCTTTATTTCAAGAGGGTTACACAGTTATGTTATAAGCTAATCTTGGCCTCAGACACAAAATTGTGACTACTAAAAAAACAAACACACAAACAAAAGCTGATCTTAAAATATCAAAGCACTTTAAAAATAATACAATATAGAACATTGTAAACAATGTAAACAGCAACAATTTTCCTTTTTATGATACTCTATTTAGAAGTCTTAAGGTTCTTCTTTTTTATTTTAAATAAGTTATCAGTGGTTTGATGATATAAATGTTTTGGTATCTTATGCCACAAGACAGACCCAGAAGATATGAATGAATCACTGAAAAATTCAGTTTTAATTTTTAGGATTCTCAAGTTTCCTTTGTCAGCATTTCTTAGTGAATAAGGTTAGTTTCTTGAAATATAGTTAAATTTTTCTGATATGTAACTTGATGCTTCCCATTGAGAGAGATATAGATTAATAGGTATTTGTGATATTTAATCCCTGTTTCTACTTTCATGATTCCTAATTGTTTGAACTAGGGTTCTGATGGAGAAAAGGTTCAGCATCTAGAATGAGGCGGGTTTATAGCCCGTTTTTTTTTTTTTTTGAGTTTAAGAATTTGTCAAGTCCTTCAGAGCCACAGCCACTCAATACAATAAATCAGTAGTCAATAAGTAGAAGAATGTACCCATTATAGAAATTTTCTTTTCTAGTTTCAATGTTCAGGTATTTCTTAATCTTTGCTAGGAGCTACAATCTTGATGAAATATTAGAGCATATAATATCAACATGACATTTCCAGCTTAGAGTATCATCAGTTTTTACACCAAGTAGTTTTTCACATGATGAAAGCTTTGAAGCTTTATCATTAACTAATAAGGAGGGTATATCAACATTTGACAGTCTTTGTCTTGTTCCAAAAATCATACACTTTGTTTTATTAGCATTACTAAACACACAGTTATTTCTACACCAGTTTTTAAATTTTTCTTAGATCATCTTACACATCCTGTTGTAACAAATTAATATTTTTCACAGATTTGTGTAAGGTTGTATCACCAGCATACATATCAACATTAGTATTATGCATGTCAAGAGGAAGGTCATTAATAGATATAACAAATAAAAGCGGCAAAATATGGAACCCTGAGGAACGCCAAAGCTAATAGCCTTTTTTAAGAAAATGTAATTAAAATATTTACTTGCTGCTTACTGTCCTTTAATATATATATAAGTAAGACTTGGTGAAAAAATATGATACGTTAATTGCGGCACCTTAGGCCCAATATTATTGTGTTCAGATGACTTAGTCGTATCTAACTTCAATAGTGCTTCAAAAATTTCATTACATTGTACTGGAAGTATCATAAACTGTTTATGATGATAGTTTCTAACCTTTTCCTGTAAGTTTTTTATTCTTTTATTTTATTCATGAACATATGAATAAAATCAAAGAACTACTGTACAGATTCCTTTGTAACTGATCCAGCAAAACAATTTTGATCTCCCAATGGTATAGGGAAATGATTTATTGAAAGGGAAATTATCCAGTTTGGGTCTGTAAACATTGTTTCGTATGCATATGCTTTTCTTCATCTCTATATCTCCAGCATATTGCGGTAGTTAAGCACAGATCACGAATAGCGAAATGTAAGGTAAAGGAAGAAACTATTACCTACCGTTCTTTTCCATCACACTCTGAATACTGTGTGCTGGACAGTCCTGCAATTTTAGCAGTCATCAAATTTACAGTATTTAACCCCGCCGAATATTTTGCACATCTTCCTAGTAAGGAATTTCTGGCCTCTGTATGTTTTTTTTTTCGTTTTCACTCTCAGTTTATTTTCATGTTACCGGAGTCTATAAAGGTAACTATTTTGTTGTGTACTTTTGTATTATGTAGTTTCCCACGTGGTATGAGGGTTTCCTCTTCGTTTATTGAAGAACCATGGATGGCTTTGAGCTGACACTCCCAGTCCATAGACTGCATGTAATTCTAGAGTTGTAGAGATGAATTTCTACTAGGTAAGGTAGAAACAGGAAAATGCTTACTAGTGGTAGTATTTCAATCATTCTGACGGACAGTTTTACGTCTATTTATCTCGATGTTCTATGTATATAACCCAAACTGACGCACTACTATGATGTCACGTGTATTTTGGGGCGATCTTTTTAAAATATACTTATATACTTGTAATGTTATTGGAAATCAGAATTTTGAATATAGTTTATAGTTTACACCAACACATTGAAATACATTTGATGTTGCTCCCTTCTATTGTTACAATTAACTGGCGCAGATTCAAGACAAAACGGTCCCGTGCAGGTCCGGGTGTTAAAAGAATAGGCCTGCAACAGCGCTAAGCTTGTCGTAAAAGGCCACTAAATAGTGCTCAGAACCCTAGCCGGGGGCTAGGGCGCTCTGCCCACAGAGCAACTGGGATGTGTGCCCCAGGTGGTGGAATGGGGTACCTCTGGCGTGTAACATGCTGGGGTTGTCAGGCTATAATACGGAAAACCTGACCGCAAACCATAGTGGTGCACCGTGTTGGGAAAGATGCCACGTTCCTCGCACGTTAAAGAACCCTACTGTGGTATTCTCTCGGGGTAGGAACCATAGGGCTCCGCCACAGGAGGCTAAATTGCCCGACCATACCCACCGCTCCCTATTTCCAGTGGCAATCAAGGTTTGTCGACCCTATTGTCCTTGTGTCCCATCCCTTTTTCATTTGATCATCATTTCATGTTCATTTTGTCATCAATTTCATGTTCATCGTCTGAATATAGCTGAAATATTGCTGCTCGGACGTTAAACCCGAAACAAACAAACAAACAAACATCAAGACAATCGATTGAAAGTGATTCAGTATATGAGTACTTTGATTAGTTTGAAAATGAAATATAAGATTATTAATCCAATTTAAGTGCAGTGCAGTGAGATTCATTATAGAAATTCAATTCAGTCATCTGTGTATGAATGAAACTATGTCCGTGGTATTGAAGATTAAACGATTAATATATATAGCATCTATATTTACATGAGTATGAGGAACTTTATTCAGCAGATACCGAGAAAGATCGTTAAAAAGGTACGGCTTTTGCCTTTAAAAAGCTAAATAAAAAAAATAATAAAAACAACCCATTTGTTACTTAATCACAAATATTCCGGGGAATCGTACGTCGAAAATATATGCAATTAAGCGTTTTATATTGAATGAGGTACATTTTTGTATATAAAAAAAAACAAAAACAAAAACAAAAACAAAACGAAAAACGGAAGTGTACGTGATCGCACTTTTTGGATAACATGACTGTGTTAATTTTCTTAATTTATCACCATGTATATCACAATAAGAAAACATCGAAATAACAAAAATCTGGGGTTTTGTAGTTACAATATATATAGAGAATGGATATGGTGAATATGGCAAAAAAAAAAAAACAACAACCCCATCGGAATGAAAATGTCAACTCAAGTCTTCAATGAACGACGAAGGAACCCTCAAAACAATATTTTACACAGATAAAGCAAAATATTTATTCCTATATACTCCAGCAACATAAAAGTAAACTGAAATTGAAATTATAAACGGAAGCTAGAAATTCCTGACGGGACAATCGTAAAAATTGCAGGGGGGTTAAAGTACTATAGCGTAATCACAACCCTATCTCTTTTAAATATGAGAACTATTGAAATAAATACAACACAATTAAACGCACATGAGTACCTTGTGAGAACTGACTATACGTTACACGAGTAGGTATGAGTCCCTTGTGAGAACACAAATGTAGAAACAAAGGACTACTAGCAGTCATAAGTGACATGTCAGCTACATAGGGCAAGCCGTTGTGGAATTGTTTCTAATTTATTGATTTCAATGAATATTTTTACAACATGTTAATAAATGATTTATTGATATCAATAAGTGGTTGAATTAGTAACATGTTGATAAATATTTATTGACGTATTGGTAAATCATTTATCAACATCAATAAAGTGAACGAATTATTAGCATGTTAATAAATATTAATTGATGTGTAATTAAATCTTGATCCAGTAGACTTGTGAGGCGGGTAATATCCAATATAACAGGCAATAATAAACCTATAGTTGACACCCTCTTTATCAACACGTTGATAATTTATCTATTTATTGATATCAATATATGATTTAATAACTTGTTAATAAATATTTATTCGCATGTGGGGTTGAGAACTACAGTATAAGTTTATACACTGAGGTAGATGTTAAGCTTGTAACGGATTAATCCCTCTAGTGGTAAATTGATTCATAATAAATGGGAGCTAGCAGTAAGATACCCGGATTTCATAAGTTGAAGTGCACGGTAGACCTACTGGTTATGACTACTTTATATTTTTTTATATTGTAAATCTGCTAAAAGCTTTCCTCGTATTCAAAGTTAAACAAATTTAATGTGGTTCGTTACCAAATTAAAAATATCGATTAAGTAAAACGTGTAGTTACTGTACACCAGAACGGTGTATCACGGCTATTTTGCACAGCACGGTGACCCTACTTGATCTGATGAAGGAGTTCAAGCTACACAGTGTCACCACGTGCTGTGTCTTGAGCGTCAGTGTTTTTCACGGGTCTGACTCTTCTTTTCACCACTTGTCGCTAATTAGTGATACTGCTACATCAACTAATGAAAATAGGCGTTACATCCGAGCTCATCCTATGGTAGTAAGGAACATGCATAAAAATCACGAAAAAAAACCTAGCTTGTGATAAGTTGATTAGCATGCTCAGTATACACTTCCGCGTGGTATGGCTTGGGTAGAATTTTCCTCGCGGAAGTGTATATTGAGCATGCTCTACGCGTGCTCATCGACTATATTGCACAAAATGGTCTATATAAATAAAAAAATCTTTCATGTTAAAAAAGAGATAAAATATTAACAACAAAGTCTTTCATAATAAAAAAAATGCATTGTGATAAAAAAAAAATCTTCCATATTAATGAAAAAAAATCTTACATATTTATAAAAGTTTCTTGCATTTCAATAAACAAAAATCTTGCATTTTGATAGAATATCTTGCATATTAATAAAAAATCTTGCTTTATAATAATAAAAAAATGTTTACTTATTAATGAAAAATTCAGTTTTTCTCCTTGTAACCAGAATGCCGAGTAATTCCGATTGCCATTTACGATGAATTCACGGGGGTGGGGTCACTCTTTATATAATGGTTGGTGAGAGTGGTCTGACAAGTGAGAGGTTTTTTTTTTTTTTATAGTTTTGTCTTAACATTTTTTTACTATTCCAACAAAGGGTATATTATTTTAACAGCACCTCTACAGGAGTATATAATTGAGTCTATAATAAGGTCGTACCTAATGAAATTACCAGAAAGCAATGGAAGGTCAACGAAGGTCTAAGACTGTCTTTGAGTTTTCAGCTTAATCTGTACTTTTGAATCCTTTGTAACATCATATTTTGTTCAAATTATAAATATTTTATACTGTGTCTCTTCAATTTTGTTAGTAACAGTTATTTGACGAGACAAAACGGGTGCTGTAAATTCAAAAAGGGGTATAGGATTTTGGAATATTGATCTACTATAGAACTAAAATTTATCTTAAAAATCATCTACGAAAGGGTTGGTGTTCAGGACTGCAATCGGAACACCCCAACAAAAAAATAGAGACCCCCCGCCCGACCCCGCGGGGGAATTTCATTGTCTGTGCTAAGTTTATTAAAAAGGATTTCACACAAGACTACTCTATAAATCCTTGGGCACAACGACTAGAAATGAAAAGTTGTAACAACGGAAAAATATGTGTATTAATTTCGAGATGCCAAAATTTGAATTTCCCGCGCTCAGAAACTGCAAAAAAAGGTTTGACTTTTCTAAACAATTGAATAATATTTTTTTAAAAGCAATAAATTCTTTCTCTTGTAGTTACAACTGGTAGAAGTCGAATAGTCTCCCGAAATTATATATATTTTTTATTTTTTATTTCCCAAACGAACCGGATGTTTTAGAATCACTGCGCATCCAAAGATGGCGGGAGAAACATGATTTGCTGACTTCAATGTTTTGAATATATTACTCCCAGTTTGTGTCGCATACTCTATTGATATTCAATTGGTAAAAATGATTATTTTTGGTCAAAATGTTTGCATATTCTTGCATAACCATTTCTGGTCGCGCTGTCTTTTTAACTGTTTGTCCGATTTCAACATAAACTTCTTAGCAAATGGACTTTCAGTTTCACTTCTCCGTGCTCGTATTTGACGATGTGTAGCGTCTAGAATGTCTTTTTTTTTAAATTGCGGTTGGCTTTCACGAGCAAGTTTCATTCTTTGACAATAAGCTCACTAAAACTAACAAAAGTATAAAATGCACTTAACTGGTTTCTTTAAAAAAAAATAAAGGACACTGCAACTGGTACCAAAATTGTGCTATGCCAACATGGATATCGATCTTGAGATATCACACCACTACTTACACTAACCACAAGAACTTCCTTCCATTATTTAATAATATGCAAACTAGTTTAAATAATTTGAACAAATTTTAGTGGAGGAATGTCGGGGATTGATTTTCAGATTTTATTCTACTAGCTAAATTTAGCAAGTACTGAAAATTTACACTCGCTAAATTTAAGTTTTTTGGGTTATTTCTGGACTTTACCTATATGACTTGTAGAATTCCACTGGCGTATTTTTGCAAGTGCAAATAATTTTCACTAGCAAAATTGAATTTCAACTTGCATTTAGCAAGTATTTCCCCTTAAATTCGATCACTGAATGTTCCAATACATATAGGCCAAATAAAATATATATGTGGTTCTGTACATCTTTTTTAATAAAATACCATTGGTAGGTCGAAAATCAGTGGTTGGGATTAAAATTTTGAGAATGGGCCATTTTTAATGATCATCTGAATTTCAATGAGTAAAAGTAATGGAATTTTCTGCAGGAATGTGATATTTAAAAAAAAACACATGGTCCCCTCTTATACCAATCACTGGAAAATTGTTTAAAATTTTTTTTCCAACTTGTGAGGTCCGCTTGAAATGTCGCTAAACCCCGAAAGAGATGAAAGCCTTAGTGTTTAATGAAAATACAATAACTGATTACAAGACAATCATCTTAAACAGGAATGAAACATCAACAGGCTTTAAATCTATGGCTTTCAGTTGTCTTGTGGCTGCTGCTGCGAACAAGTGTGCAGCCATTGTTTACTACTGTAAATATCAAATCCAGTCTAGAGATAAAAAAAATCTGGATTACTGCAACTGGGTAGGGTCAGTCGTTTTTTGTTTTCATTTTGGCAAAAAAAAAAGTATAGGTCGAATTGAACCACGCATATTTTTTATTTGCCATAAATCGAAGCTATCTCCATACATGTGTTGTGATATTTGTCTGAGGCAATGTCGGACGAAACTTCATATGGTCCAGCTGAAATATCCACATTTTCTATATCAACATACATGTATAGGGGAAAAGTCCAAATTTGCCATTTGGTCTGACATATAAAAAAATTATGCCCCCAAGTCTGCTGTTATGAAATTGTTTATTCTTACAATATATAGTAAATGATATAGTTTCTATAGTGGATGTCAATTTGGTCTTGTTCTTGAATGAACCAGCAATTTTTAGTCTCAAGTCAGAGTTGTCTTTCTTGTCATTTATTATGTGTGTTTGGACTGGAAGTTTAGCTATAAAGTAGATTTTTAGTTATTTATGGCAAGCCAAAGTGGACATAACGCCATATTTTTCAGTCGCTAATAGTGTTAGTGACTTCATGCACACGTAATTTCTGAATTTAATATTCGCACATGAATTGCATTAATGTGTAGTTATACGCCACATAATCCAACAGATCTTCGCCGTGTTCACAAAAACAGCGTCATAGTTCTAGCTTCATATGAGATAAAAAGTACCTTTTAAATATCATACACGTGTGTTCTATGTGTGTTTCTTGCTTGTATGAGAACGGGAAGTTTACATGAAAGGATCAGTTAGCTTTGAACATTACCCGGTTTCTGATTCAGGCACTGAGGCTAGTTACAAGACTAGATAGGTCATATATTTGCACGCCCCAATATATATGAATATTCATTACCACCTGCTAAATTTGGTTGCATAAACTGGTTCCCTGTCAAAATCATAAGCGACCCGAAGATCGCTACAACATACCTTTTTTTTAAAATATCATACACTTATGTTTATACATGTTTTTGCTTGTATTAGAACGGAAAGTTCACGTTAAAAGATAAATGTTCGTTTAGCATTGAATTTAGGTAAAAATACCCAGTTTCCGATTCTAACACAGGCATACGTTATAATTGATTATATTAAGTTTATATATATTATCAGGAGACCGATATCTTTATATAGCCATACGGGTCATAACAGTTATGAAATAGTACGCAGTAATATGAAGGGAACGAAGATTTTGTGGAAGACACCCAATTTTAGAGCATATGGCCTTTGTCAAAATCAGTGACCGTGAATATCTGACGATTGGCGACTTTGGAGACTTCAGTCTTTGATTTATTGTACATCTATTAGGAATTTCAGGGGTGGATCCAGACACTAAAAATGAATGGTGCCAGCTGGGATTCCCCAGAAAAAGGGGGTGGTAGGACATTATTAGCCATTTTTGTGTCAATTTTACTCATGAAAGTGACAGATTTTCCTATTGAAAGGTTGGGTGCAGGGTGTTGGCACTACATCTGTCAATGAATTTCTAAAATTCAGAAATTGTTTTGTTTTATTATTTGAAATTCATTTTCTAATATAAGAAAAGATAACGAGAATAGGCATGGTGTATATGTCTCAGAGACTACAACCTCCCCAGGATGAAAATGTCAGCCCAAGGCTACCCATTGGTCTACAATGAACAACTTGGAAATCCTCGCACCACAGGGAAGGCTACAGCTGGCCCCAAAACATCATTATACACAGGCATCTGGTTTGCCAATGTAAACAGTTGGATGCTGGATACAATTTCTCATTTTGGAATAAAATAGTATGTGCATAGGATTTGATACTTGAATTGCTCAATGAAACCATTAGTAGATAGTGATGTACCTGTTGACACAATTTTGAGACATTTTTTGGGAGTTTCATCAGTGCAAGTGTCATCAAGTATAATTTAATTTGTACATGTATATAACGGTGATACATGTACAGTATATTGTTTTTGTTGAAGGTTTATTACTCTGTTCCTTTTTCTATCAAAATAAAGCTTTCACCATTCCAACTTCATCATTTTAACAATTGTTGGAACTGCATAATTGATGGTAGCTTATTTTTAACTTTGAGATAGAAATTATCATAAGTATTGCAGCAAGCCTGAGATTTAATGCTACATTGTAGGGAACCCAAAGGACAACCGTTTAAAATTTAAAGGTGGTCCTCTTTCAAGTTAGGTAAGCACAGGGCTAACTACTGTATGTTCAATCCTACATCCAAAAAGTGAGATGGAATACTAACATGATGAAATTAATCAACAAGATACTGAAAATTCTACAAACCACAGTAATTTTTGGTCTGATGTTTGTTATTTTGTGTATTTTGTATCTATTGTAGATTTAAGAGTTTTGCGTTATGGAACTTTCACCAGGAAGAGAATTAAGAAATAGAAAGAAACAGTCTCCTACCCCATCTCCTTCTCAAACACGTAGATCACCACATTCTCCACCTGGCCAGGCAGGCAGTAATGTAGTAAATGGGGCATTTCATATAAAATCATTTGGAAACAAGTTTGAGCATGACTCTCAAGGAAAGCCATTGGATAAAGTAATGACAAACAATATTAATTTAAATAACCAATCGAAAGCCTATGGAATGCTTGGTCTTAATGTGCAAACTTCATATCATTCACCAAATTTTAAAAATGTTTTAGTGGATAATTTAACCTTGAATGCCTTTTCCAAGAATTTTACTCTTTCAAGTATGAAATCGTTGGATTTAAACTCCAATATGAACTCTTTAATACCATCAACCAGTAGTACATCAGCCCCACCAACTGTTTGTCGACAGAGCTTATCTCAGGCCACTTCTGGAAAACGCAGTAGAAAACAAAGTAGCCCTCGTCGAGCTAGAACAGCTTCTAATAGCCCAGTTAGTCGACAAACAGAACTACCGGCTCTTTGGGGACACAATTTAGAGTTGACACCCACAAGTAAAAGGAAACGAAAAAGGAAAAACAATGTTATTGTTCTTGAAGATTCCCCAGTGACTGATTTTATTGATCTGACTGGAGACACTCCCGAGAATAGTGCTGAAAAAATCAGTCGACCCAGTCGATGTAGAAATCAAGTTCTGATACCTAATAAGGGTAGTCCACAGCCTCTGAATAAGATGCTAACAAGATTGGCTCAGAATAGTCCAACTGTGAAGGAGTCAAGGAGAAGCCCAAGATCAGTACCTACCTTAGGGGATTGTAGTAATAGTTACAGAGATTGTAGGAGTAGTGCTGGAGGAAGGGGGAGAAATTGTCGTTCCAATGTGAATGAGATATCAGACTCGGATCCTGATACTCCTAGACCCAAACGTAGAAGGCAGTCTAGTCCTCCTTGTAAAACTTCTTCCGAAAGAATTACAAGAAGTAGTCCTGGTCATAAGAAAAAATTCTTAGACCAAGGAATCCTGCCAGTAGTTCATCGAACATCTCCAACTAAGGCCGAGAGTAATACACCTTCAAAGTCTTTGAAAAAATCCACCGAAATTAGTGTCTCACCTACTAGGTCTCAATATGCTCAAAAGGACAATAATAAAAATTCGCCATCAAAAATGTCACCAAATAAGAATGGTGAAAATATGCCTACAAAGAATTCCCCAAAGGGATCACCTCAACAGACACAGATAAGTCTTGAAGAAAATGGTAGAAGAATATCTCCTGTTTGTAGAAAACTACACAACAGTCCCTTGAAACAAAAACAGTCACCTGCAAATGAATTCATAGACACTTTTATAAATTTTGTTTCTAAGTCAAGTTCCTTTATTAGTGACAAAATCAGCAAAACAAAACAAAATGTATCATGTATGGTTGGTGAAAAAACACAACATGTGTTGAATATGAACAAAAATGCTGGTGAAAGGATTGAAGATGTTTCTTCTGATAATGGACTATCAGAAAGTTTCTTGATACAGGGTATTAATGAAAGTAGAAAGGAGAGAGTTTTCTACAAAATGGACTCGTCTGAAAATGTCGTAAAAGCCTCTGGATCACAGTTCGAAGAAAAATTCAATGAAAAACATAGAAATGATGCTCCTGTAAAAGATGTGAAAGAAAATAGTTCTAGTCCTATTAAAGTGAATGTAGAACCTCCAACCCCAAATCCAGCTGATGATTCTAATGAATCTAACTTTGATTTTGACCAGAAACTACTAGATCCAAATGCCTCACACACCAAGTCAAGGAAAATTGTACGTGGGAAAAAACTAGTCAGTAGACAGAGGAAAAGTTCAGGGGGCAGTAGAAGGGGGTCAACAGGGAAGAGAAAAAGAGTAATGTTGAGTCCGTGTAAATTCCAGTGTGGACAGGAGGTATTGGCAAGATGGTATGATGGCCTTTTTTATCTTGGAAGTGTTATCAAAGTAAGTATTACATTTTTATGTTTTGCAGTATTTAGTAAATTTTGGTTAAATTATTGTGAGAAAGAAAAGAAAAAAACTGGTTAAAACAACTGTAACAACAAATACCAATAAATCATATCGTATGGGGGGGGGGGGGGTGGGAATGATACACGAAAAAAAAAGATAATGTACATGTAGCACTTCTAAAGTGGGAATATTCTTGCTTTTTATATGAGTATAACATTAAATTTTGGAAAGCAAGGGAACAGAAATTCCATAATGCTGAAGAGATATGATTTATACTTATTGTGAAGGACATTGTTGGTTAACAGTAATGGCTTCATTGATTCTTCTTCATTGTGAACAATACTTGTACATAGAAGTTGAAATTGCAGGTCCATGAGAAAGCTAGGATTTGTTTTGTCAGATTTGAAGATGATTCAGAATACTGGATTCTGTTTAAAGACTTGCAGAAAGGTATTTACAGTAGTGTTTCTGAAATCTGTTCTTATTTTTATTTCACATATACACACATATTATGATACCTTGAAGGTGGTTTACCACAATAAATATCAAGAATTTTATTTAAGTTATGTGGTGCAAGGAAAAATAAAATGGACATTCAAACAGATGAAATGAATCTTACTTGTCCAAAGCACAACATTCATTCCATGATCAAATTATTCTTAAAAATGGAGTATAATGTTACCTGCCAGCAATGTTGTTTTTTAAGTTATTCTCTATTTTTCTCTTTCAGGTGTCCAGGATGGTGATTTGAGTTGTTGTCTTTGCCAAACAGATGTTTCAGATAAACCAAATGAAATTGTTCTCTGTGATAACTGTGGGTTAGGTATGTAAAGCATAAATACACCTGGTCTCTGTGCCTAATTTTTACATGTAACTAGCCATTACTGGTAGCCTAAATCTTATTTTTTATACCTCCATCTTTAGGTGTCGGGGACATCAAATTTTTTATTTCATAATAAATTTTGTACAAATATTTTCCGTTTTAGGCAAAATAAAAGTAATAAGTATATTATCATCCCTTCTCATCCCTAATAACTTGACAAAAATAAAAAAAATCAAAAATTGGGACAGAATTTCAAAATTAGTTTATTTTTCTTTTCAGGTCTGTATCTAGCATTGAGGTACTATAACACACAAATCTTTTAATCTTGGTAACTAAATTGATGTTTCTTCTCTGAAACTGATGTGGCTATGGATTTAGAACATATTTTTACTTCAAATAGATATATTTAATAAATAAATTAATGAAAAATAAAATCCTTCCACTTCCATTTTTTAAAGGTATATAAAAATCTACCATGTAAGTTTACTTAGCCTTATACCTGTATAAATTTATAATATCTGAGAAAGTTTGGTTTGAATATAAAGGGATCGACCTGTCCACATCTGATGTAAGCACTTCTTCTAAACTGCTAAATGGATATTGATGAAATTTGCATGAAGAAATATCTGCAAAGAGAGATAATTTAACTTAGATTTTTTTTTTTCATGATTCAAGTCCACTTATAAAGAGTATATTTTCATGGGATCTTGCTTACAGTAGCTCATTCTTCATTGTACTCTTTCAAGTTTCAGTTTGTCTTATGTTATGGTTGTCATTTATGTCTCTCAAAAATAAAATTTCTGTAGATGATAGTGTTATGTTTGAGAAGGTATTACATAAGAATTATTTATAAACACAGGTTACCACCAGGAATGTCACAACCCTAACATCAGCAGTGACATATTACAGCCAGATATAGAATGGTGTTGTCGTTTGTGTGTCTTTGCTGCAGCTGTTAAGGTTAGTATTTAGTGTTTATAAATCAGATGTAGAAAACTGTCTATTTACAATAGACAATTACTACAACAGAATTTCTAATTATAAAGATGACAAAATGTCACTGTCTAGCTTTTAAAACAGGATAGGACTTGCACCTAATTTTTAGTCTGCATGATTGGGCCATTGTCTGAGACCTGAGTGTTGTACAAAAAGTCACATTCTGGTAAAACAAAGTGCAACAGACCAACTGTCTTATTTTGAGAAAAAAAACTATTAGATGTGAAGGCAGGAAATGGGCCCTACTCAAAAACACAAATGTGCAATGAAAATGTTATCATGGAGTTGCAAATTCAGTATATATAAATTTATTTTCTTTACTATATATTTCTGTTTGTAGAAAGGTGGTGCCTTAAAGAATGGTCCTGATGGTAAGTACATGTTAGCAAAAATTTCAAAATGAAGCACAATACCAAGATGTCAGTCAAAGTATGTGATAACAGGAAGCAGAGAGACAATCTACATACACAATGAAAATAACACAATAAATTAAAATTACATAATTATATTAAACGGAAGAAAGTACACAGAAAATAAAGCAATATGAATGCTTACAGAATACCTGGAGTGACATCAGTCGCTTTGGAAAGGTAAATAAAGTCTTTCTCCACCAGCTGCATCTGTCACATTGCATGTGAGTTAAATTCATTGTCAAGTTCAGTGGTTGTCAATCTAATAAGATTGAGTAAGAGATAATTAGTCCCTTTTTTCTTCTTACAAAAAAATCTTGTGTTAGAAGTATATGAAAACCTAATGCTCAATTTAAAGGTAGCATTGATTGATTGTTTGGGTTTAATGCTGGAGCAGCAATATTTCAGCTATATTCAGGTGATTAAAGGTAGGATTTCATGGTGCACACTATTGTTTGAATAATTTCACCAGCCATTGAAGTGTTAATGTATGTTTACAGTAGTTTAGACTTAAGAATAAAGACTTAGTCTGTATGATTGAATACAACTATATGCCATGATTTCCTTCTATCAAATAAATATTCTCATATTATTCACAGCAAAAGCATTACAGAAAATGAAACAGACGTTCCCATATGATGTAAGTTGCAGATTTTACTCGTGCTTTAATATTTTTATCTGTATTTAATTAATATTTGTCTCCTGTCATGGAACTGTAATAATATGGTAGTTGATATTTTTAGCCAAAAAGGGTTATAGCTAATATAGTGAAACATACATGCTTGTTAAGTAATGACCATGTGATTATGCTAAGTAAAATTAAATATAGTTACCTTTGGAATTTGATTCTGTATCACATTTTTTTTTATGATAATCCATGAAACATAATTTGCATGTCTTTTATTTGACTTTGTATGTGATGCACCAGTAAACTGACGTTCCTCAGTGCTTCATGTCAAACATATTTGATCAAGGCAATAGAGTCCACTCTGAGTGTTGTCACATGTAAAGTATCTGCAAAATTAACTTATCTCACTCATGCATTATAGTATTGAGTAGGTGGTCATTTAACTTAGGGTTGTTCCAGCAAAACATACATGGGACCTGGGGACGGCATTTAAAAAAATTTTATACACTTGGTTGTGGGTTGGTGGAAAATGTATCAATGGCACGGTACTGGGCTTGGAAATTCGCTACTGTGAGTGGTTGTTGGAAAAATGAAGGAACACTCTGTTGAAAGTTGTTTTTTACTTTCTCGAAATGGTCCAAAATGAATCCCTGTCATTGTATAAACCTTTAGTATAGTTGAGGTACAAGCTTTTGTTGCCGGAAGTTCACACCATTTTTACAGGTGTTCCGCCTGGAAATCACCCAGCCTTTGTTTTGACATTCTTCTTCCAGTATTCTCGGGGTTTTGCTGTGGAGCAATGGTGCGACCCAAGACGCCTGAATATCAGAAAAAGATGTCAACTTCCGTCATTTGTTGATGTGGTTCATAAGTGTTCCTCGTCTCTCGATTTTTATGTAGATTAGACCGTTGGTTTTCCCATTTGGATAGTTTTACTCTAGTAATTTTTGGGGCCCTTTGTAGATTACTTAATGGTGTGATCCAAGGCTCCGTGTTGAAAATTGTACTTAGACTTATTATTATGGTTTATACTTTAAATAAATTGTGACTTGGATGGAGAGTTGTATCATTGGCATTCATACCACATCTTCTTACATGTATATCTATTCAGTGTGTCTGAATTATCATCAAAGCAACTCTTCCACAATTAAACTTCTTTTGAAATTGAATTTGAACAGTTGTTAAATCACTATGTAGTCATTGCATATTGATATCAAGAATAACCCATTCCAAAACTTCAAAATGAAAGGGTATGGGCTATGGAGTGAATGTGTAGGCGACAAAAACACCAAATTATCAAAGAACAGGGCTTTTACTTCTGTTCTTCATCTCAGAAATTGTCAGAGAGTCTACAACAATGGACAAAATTTCCATACCCTTAAACAAGATAGCCCCCAGTGTGCAAATGAGCAGAATTTTCGATATTGATAAACATCAATATTACTTTATACTCTCTTGTTCCTCACCTGCACAGAGTGCATGCAAACTTGATTGATGCTTAAATACAGCAGATTTCCAGCTGAAAGTGCTAGGTATACAAGAAGATAAGTTTTCTTGAAATCATTGATCCCTGATAAAACAAATGGATTTTAGGAAACTTCACACAACTATCAAGGCAATCATATGGATACACACTTAATTTTAAACTGGTTAGATGAGATACAAAATAGTTCATGGTAATACACCAGCTTCATATACAGTCACTGTTGTACAGTGTGGATCAATAAAATTTCTGCATTGTCTTCTATTTCTCTTCACATACCAAATATCATTGACCTGTGATATAAAGTGGTTGTTGAAAATTTGCTATGGACAAATACTCTTACAATTGCGAATACCAGGAAGGTAACCCCTATATTCTGGCCTTCTTCGAATTTGCTCTTGAGCAAGACAAAAATCAAGATTTAGCTATGCATTGAAAAGAGGATATGTGTGCATAAAAATGAATGTTAATATATGAAACGATTTCAATGTACAGATACATGAATGCACAAGAGGTAAAAGCATTAGTCTATACATGAATATATGCAACATGCAAGAAATATACAAAACAGCAAATACATATATTTTTAAATCGGTGTCTTAGCTAGGCAAAATGGAGGGGGCGCAGCACCCCACCCCTCTGCCATATTACCCCCTTAGTGCCCATTTATAATTATCTGAGGATTACACTTTTGTTAATATATTACACCAAGCCAATTATGAAGTGTCACCTTCATTACCACATCCTGTCGTAATTAACCCTCAGGTATACCTCAGCTAATTATTGGGGATCATTCAGCTGATCAGGGTTGTCGGATGATGATCATTTATAAGTAGAAATTGGATCCCAATTGGATCTATCACCATTTCATGGACAGCCAATCATTGGTTAATAATTTTTTTTTTTCGTACAATTAATTTTAAAAATATTTTCTAGTTGACAGGTCTATGTTATGTAGAACCATGGGTGTAAACAATTGCATGTTGCGTATGTTTGTTTAGTCAATATGGCAGTTATCTCTGTCAGTTCAATTCTTTTTAAAATTTTCTATATCATCAAAAGTACAGATAATTTTCTATATCATCAACAGTACAGGTAATTTTCTATATCATCAACAGTACAGGTAATTTTTCAAAAGATATAATTGCATTAGTTATAGGAAATAATATGATTTTGAAATTGAATTGGAGAAATATTGAATATTTGTTACATTTCATGCAACATTTTACCTCATAGCATGTCATAAATGTTAAGAATCTCTTGCCCTTAATCTCCTTTATGGTGTGATAGTATACTGCTTTAAATTCTACAAAAGTAATGTTAATTTTTGTCTACACATCATTCTTGTATTATTTAATAAGAAAACATACATACAACAAAAGCAAAAAAAAAATGAATAAAGATATTTCTGACTTAATGGAAACATAAATCTTAAAAAAAAAAATTCAATTTACACCAATGTTCCTTTTTGGTTGAAAAAACATGGTATGTGTTAAAGTACCCTCTTCCCTGCACACCCTCTATTTACAAATCCTAGCTAGAACACTGATTATGTGTAAATGGAATGAAGCATTCATGAAATCATGCAATGTCTTGCTATTATCTGTATGAAATTATATATAAATTTTGATATAGATAAATGAACGCAAGCAGTAAAAGCACTCGTCTATACATGAATATGTGCAACATGCAAGTGATAGGCAAAACTACAGAAATGAAATGAAGCATTCATGAAATCATGCTATGTCTTGCTATTATCTGTATGAAATGTCTCACATGCAGCTGATTTATATAAAAAAAGTATTGTATCATCATGGGAATACTGTTAAAGAATATATGTAAATTTGCTTCTGTTGGTGCCTATAAAGCTTGGGTTTTTACCTCTATGGGTGGGTAGGAGTGAAAAAATATTGCTTCTATGGGAGGTTACCCCAATTTTCAAGTGCCTTTCCCCCTCCCATGTATGTTTTACTGGAACAGCCCTTATTGTTTAGTCTTACCAGACATGATTTTTTCCACTTTTTACACAGAATTCTGCTATTTCAAATCTGGATTTTTCCGTTAAGATTCTTGTTTTACTGTATATTTACTTCCGATTTTGCCAATAGCCGCTTTGTTTGTAGACCTTGTAAAATCATCTCTGTCTTACAAAAACACAAAGAAATTTTTGTGCATAGTCAAGTGTTGTTAACTACTAGGGGATGGACAATTATATTTTCTAATTTTTTTTTCTTCAGATAAACAAGCTTACATGGGATGCTCAACACAAGACAAATGTAGAACAGTGTTATTGTTACTGTGGTGGACCTGGAAAGTAAGTTCCGCTGAGTACTATTGCAACTTTTTAATTTTTAAATTTATTTCTTGTTTCTGCTGATGGAATGTGAATATGATGTTATACAGGTAATTCAAACAGAGGGTCAATTTGACCTTAAAATATTGCCAAATAATGTTCTGTAGAAAGTATTCAAAACAGAAATTAACCTCAATTTGAGTATTATGAATTGCTCACATATCAAACACAATTTTAATGTATTTTATAGCTGGTTCTTGAAAATGTTACAGTGCTGTAGATGTCGACAGTGGTTCCATGAAGGTTTGTAAAATTCATTGTTTACTTTTTAGCACACCTGGCCAAAGGCCGTGTGAGCTATTGCCATCACTTGGTGTCCGTTGTCGTCGTCGTTCACAATAATACAAAACTCTTCTCGTCTGAAACTACTTGACTGATTAGAACCAAACTTGTTGTAAATGTTTCTTGGGGTATCCTGCATAGAACTGATGTGGGGATTTTTGATTCGTCGAAAAAACATGGCCCCGTTACTAAAAATAGAACATAGGGGTCAGACGGCAGATTTCTGCATATATTTTCAAAACTGTTAGGTTTAGCTAAATTCTGACTGTGGGTGAAAGTGTTCAGCATGACGAGATCTATCTATGGTCAAATTTTGGTTTTAAACTGTTGAGTCATGTTGGAGATATTGCCCTTTTTCAACAATTTTTGCTATTTTTAATGTTTTGTTTTTGTTTTTTTTTTTTCAAAAATCTTCTCCTCTGACATTATTTGATCAATTGGAACCAAACTTAGTACAATGTTCCTTGGTGTATCCTGCATAGAACTGATGTGGGGATTTTTAGTCCATCAAAAACATGGCAGCTGTTACTAAAAATAGAACATACAGTGTATGGGTCCGACTGTAGTTTTTCTCATATATCTCCAAAATCGTTAGGTGTAGCCAAATTTTTTTTTATAACTGAAATGATCCTTATTAGGACTACAAAAGTCTTCAGGGATAAAAGTTGTCAGATGAGGTCTCACTAACCACTTCTAAAGTTTCTATTACTTTACATGTTAAACAAGTAATTTTCAATGTTTCACTGTGAATTCCCAGGACAAATGTCAAATTGCATACCATTGCGAAGCTTGAAAAAGAAAGCTTTCAAAATCAGTATTCTAATGTTACAATGACCGAAGAAATTCCTCACAAAATTAATTGAATAAAAAATACTGAAAATCAACATTTTTACCTTTTCTGCTAACTGACAGCATGGAGGCAAATCACTCACACATGTAAACAATATTCATACACTTTTGTAGTAAACTACAAAAATGATTTTAAAGTACACATTCTCAGCTTTATTTTAACTACTTCTGATCAAAATACACACAAATAATGCACTTACAATGCATATTTCTCGGTTCAGTGTGTGTTTGGTACTACATAGGGATGGGGGGGGGGGGGTGACCATTTGACCCGGTAGGGGTTAGTGAGACCTGACTACTTGTAAGAGTTATTGCTCTTGAAAGGGGAAAAATGGCTTTTTTTTTAAACAGTTTTCAGTCAATATCTTGAAAACAGTGGTAAATTAAAAGAAACTTTCAATTGTTGAATGGTCCTTATGATAAGCCCCACCAAAGACTTCTCGAGCCAAAATTGTTGGATAACTTCTTGTTAAATTTATTGCCTTTGAAAGGCAAAATTCAAACAGGTGGGCGATTCAGACTCCTGGGAGCCTCATGTTTAAACTTAATTTAGATGGAAACTATTTAGTAGGTGAAAAATTTATTCAGTGATGGTGCTTTGGGTTATGCATTGCTCAATTTTTTTGCCAACAGAACTTTTTTTAGTGTCTTTTGTTTCACTAGTTCCATTCATTTTGGCTGTGAACTGCCTCATTGGTCTCATGTGCTCAAGTGCTAGAGGTCATGGGTTTGATCTCTGATGTAGTCTTACCAAAGACTTTCTGAAGTCCACTCACTGTTTCTCCACCAAGCATGCAGCAGTTAGGAAGTAGGATGACTGGTTAGCTTGGAGTCACAAAAATAATGTGTGACATGCCTTCCTGCTGGTGTTTGCTTCTGTGAGCTAGCACATTAAAAATCTTGTTCAGCAACTTGGACTAGTACAAAGTAGGGTCGGTTCAGTTGATATAATGTTCTCTACTCGAAATGCATGAAATATCTGACATGGAAGTTAAATTACAATCAATTGATCATTTTGCTGTTTGATCAGAGAGAATTGTTTCATAATATGTCCAAGTTGTAAAAAAATGTTCCTTTATTACTTTATGGTGTGATCCAAGGCTCCGTGTTGAAAATCGTACTTAAACTTATTATTATGGTTTATACTTTAAATAAATTGTGACTTGGATGGAGAGTTGTATCATTGGCATTCATACCACATCTTCTTACATGTATATCTATTCAGTGTGTCTGAATTATGAACATATTCATGGGTATCAATTTTCCTGGTATCAGAAAATGGTTAGCGATATATAGTGTTAACAAATCCATTTCACAGGTACTATTTTTCACTGTTTTCTGTCCATTGCGAATATAGCATATTTATTTCCATTTATTTTTAGCTTGTATCCAGTGTTTGGAGTACCCATTAATGAATGGTGATAGGTTCTATCTGTTTGTATGTTCTCACTGTAATACAGGACCAGAGTATATCAAAAGGCTGGATCTAAAATGGTATGAAACCTGTAAAATGATGTACAAAACAATCATGCTTTTAAATCTGTCAATCACCTTCATGTAATTTGTTTCAAGTATGCCACCAAAATATAGAGATAGACAAGGTGCAATAATAGATAAGTATCCTATAGATTTATTGAAACACTGGCCAAAGTGCTCATGTCATATCCAGACTTAATTTTTTTCTCTTTAATAAAAACAGAATCTTATCTTTTCATATATAGATTATACTGAATATGTATTCTTACCTTGCCGATTTCAGTTTTGTTTGTTTGGCTTCCTAGAATACATTCTGAAGAAAAAATTATCTTTGTAAGAATCATGCAAATTCTGTGATATATGATATACCTCAAAAAAGTCTACATATTTTTATTTTTTGTTATTAAGTTGTTTTGTGGGTCTATATGATGAACTCTATTATCATTCATTCCAATTGGTCTGCTCAAAGGAGGAAATCCACATTGAAAAACCAACTGTTTCTATTTTAATTTAGTGACATTTACAGAGTTATCTCCCTTAATTTTGATTCTACAGTACATTCTATATAATTTTATCTCCTAAGTTCACAGGTTATATGAAAGGCTACATGTTTTAATATTTCTGTTAACTGTAACATTTTAAACAAAATATATAAAAAAATATGTCGGCTATTCAACCATGAATCACATTTTGCATGATTCTTACCTAGAGTGCTAATTAAAAGGCAACATTTGTGTTGTAGGGTAGATGTAGTACACTTAACTCTGTACAATCTGACAATAGAAGGAAGATGGAATAAGTTCTATGATGTAGACACTATTGTTGATTTTATTGACAGTAACTGGGAAATGTTACAGGTAGACTGTGTAAGTTTACACTCGATCAAATTACTGAATGTTCAGTTAATTATAAACTTATGAACAGTTGATTTTGGTAATTTCCCCTTTCAATCTGTCAATTTGTGGTATTAAATTATTTCAGCTCGGTTTGTAAAGACTTTTATTGAGTATTTCTGTTAGGAGCAGTTAAATTTCTAGCTAATTCCATATGATTGACAAGGCCAACATAGCTGTCAGTCCTATTGACTGGCACATGTTTTCGATATAAAGGCAGCTCTGGGACAACGTATGCAAATTTATGTTGGGATTAATTTCACGTTTATCCATTTATAATCCAGCCAGAGACTTCAGACATCCATCTTACAAATCATATGATACCTGAAAAAAATACATTCTTGCAGACATTCTCCATTCTTTTGTAAAACAAATTAAAATAGTGATCCTTGTTTAAAACCCCAATAAGTTTGACATTCTTTGATCATTTTATATTTGTTTATTGTAGTTGGCAGTAGATAAAGAAAGACTGAGAGAAAAAGTTACTAATGCTCTAAGTGGCTACAAGTCAAGGTTAGGACATGGTGTTTGAAGAACTTTTATAAGAATTGTCTCAAATATTTTTTAACATCACATGCTCAAATAATTTCAAGTAAATTCACAGGGTTCAGTTTGTACATTTAACAGAAGTCAGTTTAAATATTTATTTCATTGTAAGTTCTTCCTTATTCCATATCACCTGAAAACAATACTATACACATATTTATGCTGTTAAAGGTGAATCATTATCTTTAGTTATGTAAATATATGTGCTAAAAGAGATGGGGAGGTTACTTACTGGAGGACTCCATTTAGTTTAGTAATAAATGCAAAGTTGGCTATGAAAGGTATGATGTCTTCACAACTAACTTTCCAGTTCACAGGCCCAAAATACATTATTCAGAAATTTTTATTTAATGGCGGTTGGCCTATAGTAGTTAATTTTACAGGCCCACCTCCATTTTGACAAGCATTGGGCCTCAAACTACTGCTTAAACTTGAAGACTGGGTATGTTGTTTATAGCCACTGTAGTAAGAACCCACCATTTGAATCATCAATAATGTACTTCTTTAACACAGCAATTATTTGTGTTCACAGATTTAGTGTTAGCCAGAAAGACAGCAGGAGAAAATCACTAACAGTGAAGCAAGGGTATGGACTACGAGTCAGAATACCGCCTCCTGCACCATCAGTCATGTTACCACTTACTGGTCAAATCAATCATGAAATTATGATGTCACTTAAAGAGAAAGGCAAAAACCTGAAAAGTTTTGTACCATCTCAGTGGTAAGTTGTACCAGATGGTTTTCTGCTACATGTATTTTATATTTCATAGAAATACATGTATGCTGTTGTATTATCGCAAGCAATTAAACACTTTATACTCATAGAGTAATAATATTGGTTTTACGTCACATGGGGCAAGTAAGATGGAAAGTGAAATATTCGATTTTCTGTGTAAAATTGATTTATTAAGTGTAGAAAATACAGGTACATCTTTCCATAATAAACTGAATTCTACTTTTTCCATAAAAAAATGGTAACTCTGTTTATATTTCATTTTTTCTTATTCACACTGCAGTATTTAACTGAAAGAAAGTTACTTATCTCAAGTTTTTTTTAAATATCCTTTATTGTGTACAGTAAAAATAGTTTATTTATTTACAAATTTCTTTCTATTTTATAGTACATCTCCAGTATCAGTACCATGGCTAAACAAGCAGAGAGGACTAGAGATGGATGTTTCAATTGCCTTCAAGAAAGGAGATAAAATCAGAAGGAATTTACTTCAAGTTGTGGTGAGTGAATGATATACTAATAGCTTCTGATAAATCACTCTTCGTGCATTTCTTTATGGATTTAATCAATAACTAATTTCCTGCCATTTGAACTAACTAGATATTGCCACATGTTAAACCCATCATTCATGTATGCCTACTGTATGTGATGAAAATTTTTTTTAATTGTCTGATTTTCATTGTGTGCTGTAATGTCAGATTTTGAGTGTGTGCAGTAAAGGCTATCCCAGTACCTCGGGGTAACATTTCACTTCTAATCCTGTTTAAGTTTATAATGGGAATACTTTTTATTTCAGTCTGACAATAGTGAGAATAGTGACTACCAGAGTGACAGCCAGCCAAATCAGTCGACATTAGATCTACTCATTCCTAAACCAAAAAATTTTGATGGTCACAATCATCCTTTTAAACATTTCTTTGAGCAAGAGGAAGAAAAGGCTTACCTGAAGAGAAAGACTGAAATTATGAATTATCTGTACATGGAATATGAAGGAGATGCTTTGTCACGTACATCTATTGAGTCTGCATTTTCAGGAATAAAAGATGATCCTACAACAGCCATTCCGACTCCACCGCCTTCCGTGTCAGGTAATGGTGCTGTAGATACAAAAGAGAATTTACGAAAAAGGAAAAGAGGAAGTATAAATCCTGAACCAATACGACAGAGTAAACGTAGGAGGGTTGCAACTGACCATTTCAATGCAATATATACTGCCACCATTGAAAATAGTGTACGTTCAGGGGGTGTAAGCATTGCTCAGATGAGAAATAATGTGTGTCAATATTTTGGCACAGCTGACCGTTTGAGAAAGGGAGAAAAGTATAATGTGTATGGTAAACATGTGACAAGTGATGGAAAAACTAGGTATTTGATTCAATGGGATGGTCTACATACAAAATAGTGTTTTATTATGTTCTACATTTATGAATTTTTAAAATGTTATACATGTACATTATTTCCAGATGAAATTCCCATTACTTTTCTTTATATCGTAAGTTGATTTTGTGTGTTAAGGTGTTATCCTGACCTAATTAGTAAATGAATCTCACCAATCTTTATATCAGTTTTTCTGCTGACAACAAACTGGCAACTAATATGAAATACATGTACAAAAATATGTAACCCCGGTAAACAAGGTGAGTTTCCTAATCTGAATTATAAGTTGTTTTTTTTTTTTTTTTTTGTTTGTTTTGGTACAATAAGTAAGTTAAGAGTGGTAAAACCCATCCTTTCATTGATACTTGTTTTATTTAAAGACTTAACATCAAAGTAAAGGTAATATTACTAAGTAAATTAAGAAATAAGTGTGTTACACCAATATTTCTGTATCAGAAATACATTACACAATTAATGTTTCTCCAAATTAAGCCATAATACATGTTCCATCTGTTTATACTACAGATGTGTTTATTGTTCCCCATGCTTTGGAGAATTTAGTGATCTTGATGTCTTTACATTTGTCTACAACCTTTTAGCTGCAGTTTTCTCTGCAACTACATGTACTTACATGTATCACAGCCAGTGAGCCACTTGATATTTTGACAGAAAATTTATATAGCTATACCATATTGCGTGTTTGATTTTAGATTGAAGCAATATCAACTTCATGTTCGATGACTTCATTTGTATTGTGACCATATGGTTATTGAAGTTGTAAGCAGGGGTATCCTTTAGTGAGCTTTGCTTAGTTTTTTGTTCCATTTTATTATGAAGCTGTTTTACCACATTGTACATATGATATTATCCTCTGAGTACCATCTTGTGTTCAGTGTTTATATAGTTTTTGGTTTTGTTTTGGGTATTACTTTCTTAATAATGTAAATAATATATTTTACTCTGTATTGGCAATTAGTGCTGTCTTTTATTTTCTAAATTTTAAAAGCTTTACAAATTAAAGTCTAATGTGGCTTAGATTCTTTACTATGTGTATACATGAAATTTTTTTTTTGGGGGGGGGGGGGTGATTTTTTTTTTTTTTTTAATAATTATAGGTTTTTGTAAATTTACGTGTGTTAAGCACTAACCAATCATCATGTGATAAAAAAATCACATGATTGCTGGTTTAATAAAAAAAAAAATCTTAGATTACTTTAATTATGTTTGATTCTTGAGAGTATTTACGGTTCAAACATTATATCGGTTATTACCATGGAAATTAACTAAGATACATAGCAGGAGAGGGGGCTTTTATTAAAAGAATCAGATGTATTGTATTGCATAATTAGCTGTGTATTAAAAAATATAATATTAGTTTGTAGAGAGTATCTGAGCGTGGACATACCAGTTGAGTTAAACCAATTTCTTTTTCTACAATAGTTACCTCAAATTTATGTTTACAAAACTGAATTAATGTATGCTTTGGACAGGGAAAAGTACTTCTATAATAAGATGAGTTTAAGTTTGTCTGGTAAACTGTTACAGGGCTACCTAGTAAACTGTTACGGGTCTACCTAGTAAACTGTCACAGGCTACCCAGTGAACTGTCACGGGCTACCTAGTAAACTGTTACGGGGCTACCTAGTAAACTGTTACGGGGCTACCCAGTGAACTGTTACAGGGCTACCCAGTAAACTGTTACGGGCTACTTAGTAAACTGTTACTGGCTACCCAGTGAACTGTCACGGGCTACCTAGTAAACTGTTATGGGGCTACCTAGTAAACTGTTACAGGGCTACCTAGTTACCTGTTACAGGCTACCCAGTAAACTGTTACGGGGCTACCTTGTAAACTGTTAAGGGCTACCCAGTAAACTGTTACGGGGCTACCTAGTAAACTGTTACGGGCTATCCAGTGAATTGTCACAGGGCTATCTAGTAAACTGTTATGGGCTACCCAGTGAACTGTCACGGGGCTATCTAGTAAATTTGGGAAATATAGTATATGAAATACATGTATTACAAATCTCATATTGTTCTTTAAAGGAAAGTACAAAAAATGTATCTTGTTGATTTTTAAAGAATTTATTATTGCTAGTTTGCGGTTTGAAGGAGTTGTGCCTATGTTAATACTAGTGTTGATACAGTATAGTTTTATTATCTGTTGTGACAAAAAATGTGTAAAGTCTACAATTAAGTTTATGACGACCTGTCTAATTATATACTACCAGATATATCTACCCCTAGGTGCTTTAGATGCATTGATTATTTGTCATATAAGAGTAGAAATAGTTCATGTTAGATATGATAATTGTAGACATTTACACTGGTGTTTGTCTTTGTCGTTTGTTTTACCTTGCAACACTTGATATAAAATAATCAAATATAAAGGACTTAGTGTATGTGACATCATATTGAATTTTATGGATCTTTGTCCCCATAAAACAAATTTTACCTCCAATAATCTATTCCTTATTTTGCAATAATTGAACATTAATAAAATGTCCATTACTTATCAGAACCAGATACAAGAGAATTAAAAAATACTTAAGACCTTGTAAGCTTTTTGCTGTTCAGAAATTTAATGTGATATTTTTTGTACAAAAAGTGCTGGCTCAAATAGATGAGTTATATGTCCTTTGGACAAATCTTAATGAATTATTCATAATCTCTTTGGGGAAGTGAAAAGTAACTTGTTCACTGAATAACCTTCGGTTAAAAGTCATTTCTAGCAGCATATTTAACATCATTTAGTTGACTTGTGGTGAGTTCACATTTTTAGATGTATTGTTTCTCTGCATCCGTGGATATGATTTCTGTGTTGCAAAGGTATATACTTTTTAATGTTTGTCTTTATGTTACTCTTTATAGTTATGAACTAGACTCTCTGAAAGTTAGTTCTGATTGGTGAAGAATTGTTTTTTTAGACATTGAGTTTCTTAAATATATTTTAGGCTTTTCATGGCCATGAAAATACGAATTGATAGGCTGTCAATTTACATCCGATTTTGTTTAAATTTACTGTGATTTTTGGTGGATATAAATCAGTTGTCATTTCTCAAAGCACTCATAAGACTTGTGTAAACATAAATCCTTAACAAACCAATAGGTCTTACATGCACACAAGTCTTCAATGAGCTTTATGAATCAATGCCCTGGAATTAAGTACTTCTAAATATGTGACAACTTTAAATCATATCCAGCAGTTTAAGGGGGCAATTGTTAAAAAGGTGTGTTATATATATATATATATATATATATATATAGTTTGTCAAAGAAACAAATAGGAGGTAGTACAATACTCAAATTCACAAAAAAAAAATGACTGGTGGTTGCTGCTATAAGAACTAGTGTGAAACGACTTAATAAACATTTGTCACAAAGTTTACTTTTTATTGAACAATATATTGTAAATACTGTTCTTTTAATCTTGTACAAAATAAATATTTTATTACAAGGTTTATTTGCCTTATCTATTGTGATCATACACTAAATGTACAGAGTTGGTTACTCAGAAATTCAGAAATAATTGTGTGCATTAAATATTGCAATTTTGTTATTTAAGTCTAAATGTGAGTTTTAATTTTTTAAATTTTGGAAAAAAATACATGAAGGTAATTTTATGTATGATATGGTAAAAATTCCACAATGCTTGGTTATCTTATAGCAATTTAATTTGTCTCATTTTTTGCAATTCTAGAAACATCACAATAATTTCTGAATTTATAGTATAAACTAAAGAGAGTTGGCTAAAAAAAGGTAATGCATTCTTTTTATGTGCATGTTTCGTTTTCTTGATGTGGGATATAGGCTCACATTCCCTTTGAAGATCCTAAGTAACAAATATATTTTACTAGAGTGTCTTCTGAACTGTTTTAGTAATGATTTCTTGCACGAATCGGTTCATACCATCAATGTCAAATATACATGTCGCTTGTGGTTTTACAGGTCAAGATAGCATGATGTAAGAAAGTGGTTATGTTTCTTGAATATCACATATTCTTATTCAAAAAGACATTGACTTTTCACATAATTAGTATGATTGGATGCTTTTTTAACTCCACTTTCATAATGGCATTAGTTTCCTTGTCCATTTCGTATCCTTGTGTCTTTCACTGGAATATGGTGTCATATCCCTTGTCAAGCTGACCAATCAAATTGCAGGATTACCTAGCATATTTCACTGCAGTAGAATTTTTTATGATGTACCACTGATTGTCTGTTTGTCTGTACATCATATTCATAAATACTTCATGAATGCCTTAATGTTTTGTTGTATTTACTTATCTCCATTGAATGTTTCTTATGATGGTGTTATGCCATTTTGTGATCAAGTTATGGGAATTCATATGCCCAAAGTCAGACTGACTTACAGACAAAATATTATTATTTACTATATAGATAGCAGTGATTTACCGAATGTTCCCAGTGTAATTTTTTTGATAATTCCCACCGAAATAAACTTGTTAATTTCACTCTCGCACTTTCTCCCTCCAAAACATCACAACATGAATATCAATCCGCCATTCACAAAATTTTAAATTTATGTTGAAAATAACAATGAATAATGCAGGAAATCTATATAATAAATAGGATTATCAATTGGTTATCGTGAGTAACCAAAATTTGATCACTCGTGTCAAGATCGCATTAAGATTTAACTAGTGGGCAAACAAGTTCTGCACACTCGTTAAATCTAGGCATTCTTCGGCACTCGTGATCATATTTTGGTTATTCACTCTTTCCAATTAATTATGCTATTATTGACTTCACCTAAGGCCTATTCCTCTGGTATATACCTTAACAAAGAAGATCCATTCCTCTAGTCAGACCTTATACCTTATCATAGAAATGAACTTAAATGGATTCTAACTACAAGGGGCACCATATAGCAAAATGTTTTATTTCATATTCACCAACATAAAACGAAAATACATAAACAACAAACAACAATAAAATGTCAGTCTTTATTCCTGTAACTGTATAACAGTGCTAGGTGTTACTGATCTTCTGTGTTGAATCGCCATGGCAACACACATGACAACTAGGGAAATAAGTGCAGATGATGACAGAATGATCAAAGTTGTTCTCATTTGGAATGACATGTTTTCATTTATATTTGTTTGGCCTGTGACCAGTTTTCTATCCAACAATGGTGCATGTCCAAGTTTTTGTTGAATTTCCGCTATTCTCTCATGTGTGATATTCGCTATACTTTTTTGTGGAATATCTGCTGTTCTTTCTTGTGGGATATCTACTAAAAAATTTGGTAGTGACTCCAGTAATGAATTTTCTTTTACCTGGGCTTTAAATTGATTCCTTTCTTCCTCTGAAAATGGAAGCCGAACATAAATATGAGAACAACCCATAGGCTTTTGATTAAATATGATATTTTTACTTTCAATTCTGATTGATAAGCTCAATTGATGCTTCAGTAAAACGAAAACAGTGAACAGTGAGAATGAATGACCACACACTGGATAACAAAAATAAAGGCAAATGACTTAACCAGTATAAAAATCTGCAACTTTGTCTTTTTCACCAAGAAGTTCCTTACTTAATTTTTAATATCTTTATTTTAAGTTGTCCCCGCTTCATTGCCTTACCACTAAGACGTCTGATAGAATGGGATACCCCTGGTGTTCTCTGTCTCCTAGGAGATTCAAAATTTGCTTCACGTCTGCGTCTAAGATGAAGACGATTGTAAAAACAGGAGTTCTACAAGAGAGAGATGTAATATAAATGAGTTGCAGGTTAAAACTCTTAACTAGTTTTAGAGAAAAACACTAAATTTATCATTTCGGTCACACTATATTCTTGTAGTAACTTATTTTCACTCCTCTATATATTAGGTGTCAGTCTCTAAGAATCAGGCAGTGGGTGAAATATGGTTTGAAAAAAAAACTCATCTCTATGACAGTGTAATTTGACTATTTCCACCATCAGATTCAAGGAAAAAAGACAATATGTTCCTTATCATGTTGGTGCATTGAGTTACAATTTCAATGAAATGCACGGAAAAGGAACATTTTAAGGGCAGATAACTCTGTCAAAAACCTCATTTTTCTAAGATTCTATTGAAAATTTTTTGAGCAAATCCAATGATGCAGAGATCAAATAATGGTCTTTTCAAAAACAGAAAGCAGTGTTTAGTGATATTCTATTGTCAGGTCGATAGGGTTTGACATACATGTTTCTGATTTTTCCCATTTTGCCTGAATCTTACAAACACTTACACTTAAGTGACGAATAATATAGAATTTTGGAAACAGGTGATATTGAATATTGGACATTTTGCGTCATGTAGCATAATTTGGAGTGCCTTGATTGCTGCTTAGTTTGTGTGATATTTGATACACATTTTTTTTTTGTACCGAACTCTTTAAGGCTAAAGAAACTTGAGCTAAAAGGGTCATACAATGTTTAGGGTAGGTAAGGTAGCAGGAAACAGACATGTTATATTTTGGACTAATAATCAGAAGCTGCGGGTGCTGAATATTGTTTTTTTAACTCCTCACTTTCCATTTCAAGCAATTAAATGATTACTCCAGCTATGCTAGCGGTTGACCATTTTCTGACTTAATGCCATCCTAACTATGGAGGAACGGAACTTCAACCTTTTATATTGTAGGAGTTATCAGTTGATGGGGAGTGTTTCTTCCTTATCACCATCTTGTAGTATACTAAGAACATGGCAGATATTGGTACAATGTATGTAACTAGAAGAGTTCATGACTCTAACCACCTACCGGCGTTCCACTGGACATGCTACGTTTTTGAGAATTCCAAGCAGTTGTTTATTTCATGTTTGTGTTTTCGTGTAACTATGGTTAATCCGATTTCAAATCTATACATGTTATCATTATCACCAAAGAAAAAACTTACCCCATCACAATTGTCATGACACACGTAGAAATGACAGACATATTTCAATTGTTTACTACCAAAGATTTCAAATGCTTTGAAATAAGGACTTTCAGCAGTCAACCCAGTGGACACAAATCCGTCTTTCATACTGATTATCACACCTTCTCCACACCTGAATTATAAGATTTAACTAAAATTATTTTTTTAACTTTTGAAAATAAAAAGTAGTGTGTATCAAATTTATTTATTTTGAAGGGTTATTTAATAGTGAGCACCCAAAATTAAATTATACAAGATGATAACTGATAATAGTGCAGTCCCGTAATACAAATACCTGTCTTGTATTTCTCCGATGCCTTATCTAAGGCATAGATACACGTATTTCTTTGAGATATTGTTTAGTGGTCTCCGCTTGTTTGTTCTTTAGTGCTGTGCGCCATGCTCTTTTTGACTTGGATTTCCACTAATTTGTTCCCTCCATATTTCTAATTCTGTTCTGTTTTCGAAAACTCTGCTGAATTTGTTTTCGTTAGAAATATTAGCAAACTGTGTATTTTGACAGTGATACCTTTTTTTATCCCAAAAATAAGACAAGTTAGGGTTTTATATCTTAATTCCAATGGTACATAAAGTGGAGTTACACTGTCACAGAAGATGTGGCTTATTCCTAACCATGTTTTACCACTAATTGATTCTAACTGAGACTTTAATTATAACCTTGCACAGCATAGGCGTAGGAAGCAAAAAACTTATTGGTACCGTTTCTGACATAGGTACAGGAAATGTCCCTCCCACCTCTCGCAGCTGACCAAGATAGAAAATAAGAAAACAGGTGAAATATGTAAAACAAAAAAAATTTATGTGAAAATTATTGGTACGGCATACCATACCTGTCAAATTGTTGATACGGTCGGAGCAGTACCAACCGTATCGGTTCCTACGCCCATGCTTAGGAAGACAGAACAGAAAAGCTTTCATTGGATGAGTTAGGAAATATGCATAATTTACCCCTCTCTGATAAAAGCAAATGGTTTGACATCTTCATTATTCTTCCTTTTGATTTTAGGCATTGCTTCACAGCTAAAAACATGGAATCCTTTGTCGATGGTAGAGGTGGCTGAAAAACAGTTTTTAAAGAGGTATAATTGCTTTATACAGTGAGAGGCTTTTAAAATGGAAGATACTACAGGGTCGTTAAAATACCTGATGCTAGCATAAACCGCAAGTTCAGTTTTAGCAAAATTTCATTTTTTTTTTTGGTATTGTATAACAGTTTAAAAAGTAAGATTAATATTCGATTTCGATACCTGTTGACAATCTTATTAGAAGGACATTTCCCAAAGACTTAAGGAGGTAGACCTAGGGTAAGCCAGCACTCCACAGTTTAGTTTAGTTTCCCACTTTTGGCTAGGGATGAAAAATGACATAAATGGAAACCGGTGGTTGCTATAGTGATTAAAAATGAAGAATCTATTGTTGATCAAACATTTTCTGAAAAAAGGGGACTTTTGGAAGTATTTTGCAATGTTTTATATATTTTCAGTGTTGAAGGGGCTTTTTTTCAATGACAATTTGACTTCATTGTGAAAGTGAAAGTAAGTCAATTTTTCACCATGCTAAATTTAATAAGTGGATTACAAGGTGAAATAGCTCAAAATCTAACCGGCGATGCCCATATGAGGAAGGGGTTTTCGAAGGAAAAAGTTTGAACAGTTTCAGGGGATGAAATAAAAATTGCAGATATTTTGCGGGAAATTTGATATTTTTAAACCTGATTTTATGAACTTTTTTGCAAATTTTCGCATATTTTTGCATGGTTTCTATGGTAACCCTATATGCTGTGGGTAATTTTTTTCCAGAACATTTTTACTGCATCCTGAAGGCCTTGGCTAGAGCTATTTCTAGATATATAGATTTACAGATGCTTGACATTTTTTTAAAGTGATAAATGTTACAAAGCATCGGATTACAAGACCAAAATTAGGCAGTTCTACAATACTGTGGAGTGCTGGCTAAGAGACATAACTCTTACAAATCACTGGAACGTTTGTATAAAGCATTTTACATCAATCTCATCAAAGTATCAAAGTAACTTTGATTTCTTTCAATCTATTTCAAATGGAAGCTCAGTAGGCTTTGGGGAAATTGCATACGATAAAAAAAAAACATCACTGATTTCAATAGTCATGTCCCTTACCCTGGTCTACCTCCTTAAATCACAAACATGGCCTATTTCAAGAGTCTCTAAAAGTTCCGAAACCTTCACTTAAATGTACGAAGAACGTTCAATTTTCGCTAATTATATCTAAGATATGAAATTAATCACAATGTTTATATGGATGCTATCCAACACAATGCCAAGAAAAATACACATTTGTTTAATGTGCATTGTGTAGTTGTTACAGTGTATTATATCGACATTCCCTAAGCACGTAGGATTATTCAAATGTAATACAGAAAAAATAACTAGTATGCAGGAAGGCAATACCACATCAACTACCTTAAGCATATTAATTATTTTGATTCCGATCACTCTCATTTAATATGTCGGAGAGATACATCGTACATCTTTGGTAGGACTCGCTAAACAAAGTCAATGATGAGCGCTATTACTAGACAATGCCGTTATGTACAGACAGGCTAAATTAAAAACGCACTGCGGCTGAAACCAAAAAAGAAATAACATAATACAAAACTAAATGCATGGAATAATGGTGTGCCTTAAAGGTAGGTACCATTCGGATTGGCATTCGAGCTAAAAATAGGTGACAATATACTTACCTGTCATTGTGACCCGTAACTTTATTTTCTTGCCTAAGGGGATGACTTCATCTAATATTATGTTGTTTCTCGCATCGATGACATCAATGTGAAATGTGGACGTTGAATTGTGTTCATGAGCATGTGTGTGGTGAATATGCTTGTATGTCTCATATGGTGCTACGACGCTGAAAAAAAAATAAAAACTTACCATAGACAAAGTAATAAATATTTTGTATCTTACAATGAGATGAAGGTCTTATTTCTGCAATCAGTGACGGATCCAGTGGAAGCTTTCCGATGTTTGGACCCCTTTATTGTTGGAAATGTTTAATTTTGTGTAAAAGTAGGGGGAATAGGTGAATGATGGCCTGATCGCACCCCACTATCTTTTAATTTTCTGGATAGGAACCCCGTTTTTAATACTTCGGGATTCACCTCTGGCAATAGCCATATTTTCCAATAATGAAAAATATAGCAAGACTGTCTATTCATTCACTGTCTATTCATTCACTGTTAAGTTTTCCTTACAGAGCAAATAAAAATACCAAAGCAGTACTCACGCTTCCTCAATAGTGTTGCCTACGGTATTGTTGGTTTGTGCATAATCTCCATATGTACATGTAACTAGAAAGGAATCTTTGAACTGCAGAGCACCCTCCTTCAGGTAATAAATCTCTGCCGCTATTTGGTAGTATCTCGAATTAGTGTTACTCTAAAATTATTAGAAGTATGGATCAGTCACTTCCTGGTAATTACTAGAAACTGTATACCTGGAAACGATGATACAACACAGTCACAGTGTAAATCACATGGCGGATCCAGGGATTTCTAAAGGGTGTTCCAGTGGACTCTAGAAAAAGGGGCAGTTCCATGCCTTTTTTTGGCAAAACCATTGCACGTTAAAGGCTCACCCGATCCGCCACTGTCCCATTTTGCTTAAATCATTTCTTTAGCTATACCGACTCTTTATTTTCAAAGAAGAAATATAACAGATATGAAGAAAACATAAGCTTATTCAAGCAGGTGTCTATATATTTTGTAGACCTAGTTAAACATTATATATGTTCAATCAAATGACTGTATCTCTTTATCGGTTAACCCATGCCGTTCAACCATGCCATGTACCTATAATAAAATGCTTGAAGAACTTGTACATACAAATACAGTACATACACTGAACACACACTCGGTGGTCGAGTTACCACTGTATTGAACAGTAGCCCTATGATTCACGCCATCGTCATCTGCGGCTATGTTGTAAGTGAAACTATCCATGCAGTGTAGATAGACCTGAATGCCTCTATCTGCCCGGATGTTCACTGTGGCGGGAGTTGTGTCATCACTCGAACAATCTGGATCAACTTAGAAAATGAAACAGCCATAAAGAACAGAATGTTTTTTTTAGTATATAGTTATTGTGCACCAGTTTCTTTTGTTTTTTGTTCAAAATATGTGACTTTTTGTAGCTTCGAAGATGGAAATAGGTTTGTTTAGCCACTTCGAAGCACTTTAGTATTTTGAACACATTATTTGACTGAATACGAAATCGAATCATCAAATATTTCATTAATATTAAAAATGTCTTCATATGTACAAGGCTATAATTTATAGTTGTTCTTGTTCATCTTAACCACCGGTTTATTTAAGGAATATTTCCCTTTTTTAACAGGTTATATGAAATAACCGAGTTTGTACTAACATATTCTTATAGCGTTTTTTTTTATTTTATAAAAAGTGTATAAAAAACTGGCCCATACTAGGATACTGAGTATAACCTGTTCATAAATTAGGAACATTCCTTATATTTAAAATTATAGACCCTTTTTATGCTAAGCTGATGAGCATGCTCAATGTATACTTACGCGAGGTAGGGCTTGGGTAGAACGAAGGATTTTTCCTCGCGGAACTGTATATTGAGCATGCTGTACTTATGCTCATGCATCGACTATCTCTCGGTTCACACAAAAATAGATCTATTGGCACTAACGGGTTGAAATTCAACAAGTACTGTCTTTAAAGAAGACAGCCGTCACAGTAAAATTTCCTTCTTTTTATTCCCAAGTTTCTACATTTCTTTCAAGAAATTAACACATGCCACGCAATTATATTTTTTTCGAACGCCACTAAGTAATCAGTATTTGGTCAATCGGGAAGCAGAATTGCGATCAGGTGACTTGCGTTTCCATAGAAGAGCGTCCTTCAAGTCGACGGATAAAAAGCGAAACTATACCGACTGGGTCGGAAAAATTAATAATTGGTTTGTATTCAAAACGTCCAGTGATTAATTGAAAAGCAGTTCGTTCGGTGGTTTTTTTCTACACCATGTATCACCTCTACCATAGGTACTGCCTTGATTTTATATGGACTGGTACTTAAACAGTCAAGATATTTCATAGAAAATTTACATTTTTTCTACATGAATTGTTTTTGTATACTTACTAGTGATAATGTCATCACCAGCAGATATAATACCAGACCCAGTAATTCTTATACTTTCTGACTGTAACAAAATAATAATTGTTTTTGTCAGTTTACATTCATGAGGATACAATAGAAACAAAAATAACATTTAATCAATGAATAATAACAAACCAACCAAACAAACCAACCAAACAAACAAACAAACAATCCAAACAAACCAACAATCGAAACAAAAACAATACACTATTATGTATAATAACATGCTCAGTTTAAACCAAATAAAATAAGACTAGAAATGATACATGTAAACATAACTGTACAAAAGGCAGTCCAATTTCAGTGGTTGGAAATATAACATAAAATGTTTTGATGACATAAGCATAAGACCATTCTATTTTATCAGATATCCGTACTAACATGTATTTTATAGGAGAATATACTATAGCTTGAAAGGTCTGCGTGTCTTGTTAATAAATGTGCTGTTTTTACTAACCTTAACAGCGCGAATAGTTGTCAGACATACTGCTACCACAAAATACTTCTTCATATTACTAGTTAGAGTGTCTTCAGTATGCTTGTTTGGATAGAATTGGTAAAAAAAATGGTCATCAATCATTACAAAAAGTAAATATTTTGAGATAGTTGTGTAATCAACGATTTGTTGTTTTGTAGAATTACATTTTTTCCAACTAGGTATAATCAGTTTAAGAAAAACTCAGTTGCGGATTCAAGGGAGGGCTCCGATGATTGGAAGAGTAATCAAGGGAACCAAGGTTATAACGGTAATCAAAAGAATGCAATCCAGGGGCAAAGACCAGACATGGAAAACAGACATACACATCAAAGAACATAAAGTAACTAAAATCATACATACAAAGTAACAAAAGCAAATGAGCAACTCGGACTCCACTAAAAACTGGGAGCATGGAGCAGGTGTACCGGTAGGGTAAGCGTCCTCCGCTTTTCTAGAAACACCCACCGAGTTGCTCATAAAAAGTCAAGTCCGGGGTAGACAAAAGAGGAAAGGAAAACTATGACCCGTTGAATAAATCAGTTTTCATGGTGCAGATGGATACACCATAACGATCCAAGAGTTCATAATGACGACCATAAAACTTCTGTAGTGATGACTTAAGTCTTGTAGCAACATAATATTCCCATTAGATGGATCATTTTGTTATTTTTGTTCAAAATCAGGACATAAAATTGGGCAAATGATGGCATGAACCCCCTGTTCTAATTTCTGGGTTGTACCACTTTGAAAATTTCTGTATCCACCCCCTTGAAACATACATAATGTTTAAAAGATAATATTAAAATCAATTATATAAATAAATGAGGACATTGCAGTCGCTGTGTCTACTATTCCCTTTCATAACACCTGTGTAAGAGTAACAACACGTGTACATATACAACTTTTCACAAGCGTTGTGGCAAAACAAGTTTGGATCGCCTTTAAGGTCTTTTTTAATGAAAAAATACTAGTTTTAATAAATATGTACTAACCAATATTAAATGACCTTTTTCTTGTAGACACTGCTTCTAAAAATACATCTAGAGCGTCAAAAGAAACCAAGGGTCTACTCGATTAGATAGTGAAAAGGGGACGTAACCCCAATGCACTAGTTTGTACCGGTGCAAAAAGTTGAGTTCATTTCTGTTTGATGCATATGTAATGTAAAAAAAAGTATAAGAATGGGCCTTTATTGGAAAGGACATAGCTCTTATAGGACGCTGTGTTACTAGAGCTGGCTCGAAAGGATATCTCCATTGTAAAATTTTATCGCACGAACACATACCTTTCTGAAATGTGAAAATTGATGAAAGTAAGAATATTGGAAAGCAAAGGCATTTAAGACAAGTTATAAATTTGTATGAATTGAGAAAACAGACTCGACAATGATAAAGGAAAAAAATGAATTGCAACAATATACCCCGTGTCATTCTCCGTGATGATACCTTACTTCGTCACATCTATTAACGACTACATACATTTGTTTTATACCATCTATTAACCTTATGTTAACAATAATTTTTATTCCTGACACATTGCTGTATCTTCACTCGTTCCTTTGATACTGGAGCACGTGTAGGCAGTAAACAATCGTAAGTGTCAGAAAAATTTGTTTACACTGATGAAGGTGGGAGGCCAAACGAATAAATTATCTTCAAACTGTTATCTATTAGAAAATATTTGACAATGAGAAAGTCACCTATAATGATTTTATTCTATAAACTAATGTAATTATTTGAAGCGTACATATATATTTCTAGTTCACCTAAGTGTAATCAATTTGGGTTATGAGAATTTTTTTTTCATGATTCCGACTGAATTATATTTAGCTTCTATGGGTTTCTCGACTTGTGTTTTTTTTCTTTTTTTCTTTTCTTTTCTTTTCTTTTTTTTTTTTTTTTTTTTTTTCTTTTCTTTTCTTTTTTTTTTTTTTTTTCTTTCTTTTTTTTGTCCCCCTGACATATCGCTTCTTAATCACAATTCAAATACAGCAAATTACTTTAAGTTGTCTTTCTTTGTTTCGTTAACAAGACATAACATTGCTCATAATTTGTTTTGATTAAATGGGAAACGAGAGCTGGGGATATGCGCAGATGTCTACTTGCTTCTTCAAAGCTTTCATGAAGTCAGTCTCATATCTTGACCTTCACATAGAGATCGATGGTAAAGGAAAACTATCAACCAAACTATCCGACAAACGCGATGACTTTTCATTCCGTATTGTCAACTTTCATTCTACGTATGGAGTTTTCCTATCACTATGCAGATTTTTTGTACCGCACTAGACTCCTTACAATTAGAATTCTGACACAGGGTTATGTGGCTACAAGATTGAACTTAATATTCTCACTATAGAAGTTTTATGGTCGTCATCATGAACTCGTTGATCTTTACGGTGTATCCATCTACACCATGACAACTGATTTGTTCAACGTGTAATAGTTTTCCTTTTCTCTTTCGTCTACCCTGGACTTGACTTGATGGGTGTTTCTAGAAAATCAGTGGACGCTTACTCTACCTGATCCATGCTCCCAATTTTAGTGGAGTCCGAGCCGCTCATTTACTTTTTATACTTTGTATGTGAGATTTTGGTTATTTTATGTTCTTTGTTGTGTGTATCTGTTTTCCATGGCTTTTCTTTGTCCCTGGATTACATTCTTATGATTTCCGCTAGAATCTTGGTTCCCTTGAATACTCTTTCATACCTTTCCCGTACTCAGTACTAAACCCCACCTCCTCATGCAAACTAGTTCAATACATGAGTAATGTTCATGATATGTGATATTTTTTATAGATTACAGAGTTACTTTTCTTGCGGAGTAATACAGGGAGTAGTAAACCAGGAAGCGGCTGTTAGGTTGGCAAAAGACCCCAAAAACCCAAAACATGCCGATTTGTGTCAAGTAGCATAAACAATGAAAACACCTAGAATAGAGCGAAGAAATCTAAATGAAATAATTTTGTTTAAAAAATGGCGGGCCTGAAAAGTACAATTTACTGCATCTGATTCACATTTCAATTGAAATTAACTCGATAACCGTTTTTTAATTCGTTTTATATTCATTCTACTTTACTTGATACATATAAAATTGTTCGTCTCTATCCACCTTCTTTTATACTTTTTTAATCTTTGCGTAAAGATACTCCCTCCCCTATACTCCGTAGTATGTGGGGTTTTTAGATTAGATTTTGTTTATCCTTCCGAGGCACCTGATCCATGCTGACAGTTTTTAGTGGAATCCTACTTGCTCATTTACTTTTGTTGTTTTGTATGTATTATGTTATTATTTTATTTCTTTGTTGTGTGTATCTGTTTTTTTCCTTGATTACATTCATTTGATTTCCGCTAGAATCTTAGTTCCCTTGATTACTCTTCCACTGCGATTCTCAAATGGAAGATAATTATGATTTTCATGTACCCTGATACCTCCCATTCCCATTTCCGAAACAATCATCACCCAGAAATAACTGAAACACCTATATGTTGCTTGGCCTCGTGTCATACCTCACTTGAAAACTAAAATCAAGAATTTTTTACATTTCATTTTTTTTAAACTTCGTGGTCTTCTTTAACCGTGGAAAACATTTAAAAAAAATCGATAGAAATATAAGTAGACTTGCGTTAAGTTTCTCTGTATGAATACTTGTTCACTATCCATCTGCTGCAGTGTAGTCAGGTACTTTAAAGGATCAGTGACAAAACCAAAAATAATGCTGAAAAGGGTACGTTGTATGATCTGTTTTCTCTAAAAATAAAAAAATAAAAAAACTTCACAAAAGATTGAATTTGAAAGTTCGTGAAATTTTTACACAGCTTATAGTATTTTTTTATAATCATCATGGTAATTGTTTTTGTCCTTGTTATCATTATTATTATAATTGAATAAATATTATCAAAGGGTCTGATTTTCGTTAAAAGGGAGGTTCTTACTATAAGATGGCAATCAAACTTTTAATCTAAAGAGTAATTATCCTGCAAATGTTTGTATCACCAACTGAAGTATTTTTGTGTCAATATGTGCAATGCCATGGATGCATTGGGTTAATTATCTCTATACTCAAACACACATTTCTGTTGTTTAAAAATTTATTTTCATTATTGATTTGACTATGACTACACAGGGAAATTAGTCAGGAATCACTGCTATCAATTTGGAGGAAGGAATACTTGATTAGATAACGCATGCCATCACTATTATAATGCTTCATCCTTGCTTCATGAAACTTCACATGTTGTTTAGTAAGTTACAGTTTTTTTTTTTGAAGATTTGCCTCCAGCCTCTTTGTAAAAAGTACTATTTTATATTTACAAATCTTTTTAATTGTTATCACTATTATACATGCGTCTAATATTATATCTTTCTGCGGTATATAGAAAAAAAAAACGAATATATTATATATTGAAAGGTAACAAATGCCCCAGCGTATAACATTAATGCATAATAGTACATACTTTAAGAGATCACTAGATCTCCAAAAAGGTTTTGAACATGTGTAACCACACCTCTCAGTAAGCTCTGGAAGGTCCCGACAACAAAAGTAATAAAATCCACGGTAACAGGATGATGATAATTCTTCTAAATCAAACTAAAAAGTGAAGTAACGAGAAAGAAATACACATTAATTGCCAACATCACAGAGGTATATATATGCGTACAAAAGATTGAAATCAACTGAAGGGCAATGATAAAATGACTGAAGTGAAAAACTCTATGCAGTAGTCAAAATAAATAGTAAAAAAAAGTCTAGATAACAAATGGCGATATCAAGCCAAAAAACCCAGAAAGTTGAAATTCACGACAATGGTCATGACTAAGAACAGGCATCTCCTATGGAAATAATGGGTTAAGCCAGACTTTGTAATGCGTTAAATCCCTCGCTTCCATTACGGTTATCGTAATTGTTTTCCGGTATATTACAGCACAAGCGAACAGCATTACATAGTACAAAATATTACAAAATTGACTTCTATATTAACAAATACGAAAGGTCTCATAGTAAAGTAAACTCAATGACTGTTTATTTTAACATACTTAGATGAAGTAGGTCGATGAAAGACGGTTCTCTTATAAAAAGATACTGAGATATTAAATGCGAATAAATTTGAAGATGAATATTTATCTTTATCCAGTGTAAATGTTATAATAGACTGAAGGTGAAAATTTGTATCAAAATATTGCTCCTTGCTTGGCCCAAAGAGTATACATGCCACCAATCTAACCACAATAAGTTTGGAATTTCATCAATTTACAACAGTGCAGTGATATTTAATGAAAACATTACATTGCCTTTATGAAATAAAACGATAGATCATAGATGTTATCCGTCTTCATCCAATTTTATTGATATTTTCTGATATATTTTTAGTACTTGTTTCATTGTATAATTAAGTGTAAGTGTAAAATCAGAAACATGCATGTCAAAACTCCACCGATCTGACAATGTTATATCACTCAAGGATACTTTTTATTTAAAAAAAAAAAAAAAAAAAAAAAAACAATTACTTGTTCTCTGCCCTTCAAATGCTCATTGTTAGTGCATTTCAATGAAATTGTAACTCAATGGTCCATCATGATATGGAAAAGCTCGAAAATAGTCAAATTACACTATCAAAATGGTGGGTTTTTTATACTATATTTCACCCACTGCCTGATTCTTAGCGATGCTGACAATTCTTCTGTTCTTTATTACGACTTTCCATTTATATTCTGTTAATTTCATTTTTTCTTGTAATTTTCTATATGGTGGTCGTTTGGAAGTTTTATTTAAATGTAAATAAATAGAAATTAACCAAACTGTACTGGCAAATGAAAAGATAAAGATAAAAAAAAATGGACAATTGTTCTGTGTTTTCTGCTTTTATCCTGATTTTAAATAATAATTATTGGTATCACCTGTAATCATCATGATCACAAATAATGTTAATAAATAATCGGTTATTATTATTATTATTATTATTATTATTATTATTATTAATTGGTCTTCATTACATGTTATGTTTGTAATGAATAGAAACCAAACTGAAATTTCAATATAAATTTTCAGGTAGTGATAAATCATTACAACTGCTATTTTTGAGTGGAGACTTAACCAACTAACTTAAATGGAATAATCTGACATTTTCCGCGACAACATAATGAATGTAATAAAATAATTGTATTACACTAACGAACTAATAAACACTAGTAATCGTTCAATTTGAGAGCCATTATAAAAAGTCTATTATATTGCCAGTTTGTCTTAAAGGAACTTGTTAAGCTGTTGTTTTGGGAATTTTGCTTTTTAGTTCGCGATGGTCAGCTTTATCAGGTAATTATTATTTATCACCCTTCATAATCTAAATTTCTCATTGATAGAATATTAATTGATTCTATGTAATTGTCTATGAGTATCTTTTAGGTTTACAAAATCTCCATGTCTTTTTTGGCACCTTGAGACTACTCTCTGTTATCGACTTTTATTGTTTCTAAAATATAATTACAGAAAAAAAAATGATTTTTTGAAAATTTTAAATCCAAACATATTATGAATTTAAATAAAGATAATTTGTAATATAAAGGATTAAAAAAAATATAGTAAGTTTATAAAATCTTTGGACATATTTTATCAATTCAGTTAAATGAATGAATGTATTAAGCCCACAGCAAGGTTTTCATTTAATTCATTTATATAAATAGCATAATACTTGCGTTCGTGTTCAAAAAGAACGCTTCAATTAAAAACGAAAATACGGTAGATACTACCTATCTGAAGATCAAAACCAAAAATTATAACTGTACTTCTTTCTGATGGAATCACAACATAAAAAAAGACATTTAGGGATATATCTTGCTTATACATTCGTATGGAGTAAATATTCAAACGTGCTTATTTAAAAGTCCAATAAATTTTGGGTAACAAACCATTTAACAAATATATCATGCATTTAAAAATTGGTAGAATGGGGTGTTTCTGTAACACTGTTATTTGTATAAAATAAATTTAAAATGTAGTTTTATAAAAATTCAATTATAAAAATTCGAATACATATCAGACTTGTAAAAGAGTTATGGTCAAATTTGTGATTATTTATAATGCTTATAATGGGTTGTATACAAATTACCCACTCGAATTCGCACCATTGTGTCATAGAGTAGAGGTGATTGGTAATGAGAATGGTATTCTTTATGGATTTTAACTGTGATAATAGTATTTCATTATGGTTCATTTTCCAGTATGCTTGAAGATAGAGAGCGACTACCTTAAAATTAGGCAAAGTTTGCCTATAATTAACTCATTTAAAATGATTTGTACAAAAAATCCTTTTTTTTAACAAACACAAGACACATTTAGTTGCTTTTAACTCATAAATTCTAATTTTCAAGTTTGAAACAAAACGACAAGAATAAAATCTGGTTGTGCATTTATAATTACAAATCATGTCTGTGTAAGAAGTTTAAAAATGTACGAGTAATTGACATTTAAGTCCCAAGTAAAAAAATGATTAATGAATTATTTAAATAACAGCCTTGACATAACTTAAAACAGGGATTTGTTATAAAATAGAGCATTTCAATTTACTGGGAAGTTATTATGTCATAAGTACAATTGTAGTTATTATACCAAAATTGAAATTGTAAAAATATTCGTTATTATGGATCTTTAAGTTACATAGAAGGATCCAACAGACATCAGTTTTATTTTTAATTTTATGTTATTGTAAAGTTATGTTAATGTTTTTGATGTAAATAAAAGTTTTAACTAAGAAGGCGGACACTAAGCAAAACAAACACAACATTCAGAGAGAATGGGTCTTTACTGGGAAAAAATCTTAAACGAATACTGTCGTAATACTACGCAAATTTATAAGACGATTTCCTCTTAACTCAAGTTTTATTTGCACTTCTAACAGACAGTAGACTTTTGAAACCATTTTTTTCAAGCACCATTAAGATGGATTATAGTCAGGAAAACGTTTTAACTGAATGCTAAATTAGCTCTTGATGATCCCGAACGATCGCACATATTTTTTGCTTTCTATTTAAACATAGGATAACATTAATATGACATTGATGTTATGCTTTTGAAGATGTTATGATATTCAATAAATCTTAGATTAAGATTTATGGAGGCCTTTCCTGGAAGGTGTATGATAAGTTCTTTTTTTTTTACTGTAAAACCATTATTGTTTATGGAGGTTTAGTTCTGTTCTACCGAATATTTGAATACCGGAACGCAAATAATTTGTTGGTCTTAATCTATGAGCAAAAGTTCCAGGGTCCTTCTACTGTCTATACGTACATGGGTGTATCTAAGTTTTCTTTTCATAAAAATAAACAGTTTAGTTGTGTCTTCAGCTATTGCAATTATATTTCTATCTCTTTCAAATGATTATCCTAATCATCTCTTGAAACACCTAATAACATTATATACAACTTTGAGATCACTTGAAGTTACTAATTACAACGATACGGAGTAAGCACCATATTAGTCACAAACGGAGGAAGAAACTCATGCTTGTTTTGTAAGCTGGAAATATAGGAATTTTTATTCTTTGTATTAAGATGTTAGGCAGCTGAATTGATGGCGACACACAGAAGGTTGCTGACAGTATAAAGTATAAAATCATCAGGTACATTAGTCAACAGTCTTCATTCCAAACATTTATTGGCCAGTTTTTTGTACACAGAAATGTCAATAGCTTTCGGTAAATTGCACCTTACAACATTTTGAGGGTAAATTTAAAGGGAGAATCACTCTTAGTTCAGAACAACAAAAATTAGCGCCACATAGTTGTAATTTTTAATTAAAAATTTGCACGCGGACGTAGACAGCTTGTCGCAGTGGTGTTCTCTAGTATCAGCTGGAAGCTTGTGATGTATTACTCCGCCGAAGCAAACCAGGCACTGTCTAATTGTTTTAAAAGTATAATCTTTTTGCGATAACTTAATGTATCATGTAGGTAAATTCTGTTTGCCTGATAGGTTTGGAAAAGCAGATATTAACACATCCTTCATTAACATTCTTTTTAATTACGAAAATTACACGTTAGAACAAACAAAAATCCAATCTTGTCGTCATCTACTTTGTTTGGCCCACAAATGAAACATCATCATTTAATTTGCTTAAATGCATTCAGTTGAAATTAAAGAATAGAGAATAAAAACAGAAATACTGTCTTTGGAAAGCACTTTCCTTCACGTAACATAGAAATTTGGCTTTGATTAATTGAAAATGCTAAATATATAGCATTGTTATTACAACGTTTACTTAAGTATACACATTTCTACTTTAAAATCAATCATTTTTGTCCATGAATACAGTGTTACAGAACACGTTTTCAAAAGTATAACAGTACTGCAGATTTTGTGAGAAAATTGATTTGTACTTTTTGGTACTTGTTTTTAAGTATAGTTTTCCACGGTCGTTGATAACAGTATTTTAGAGATAACCGTGTAACCATCATATAATTCATGGTCAAGAGACTGAAACGAACGATTCTATAGCAGTAGATTAGAAAAATCTGGATACTTTAATGAGTTTATTGGCACCTAAGGTCTCCTGCCAGGAAACAATATCGTTATGCTTTTTTATGTTCATACGTTCTTTCAATTTAAATATTTTTTTTCAAACGTGAACTTCTGAATCAAATAAAAGTTCTATGCTGTTTATCCATATTGTTTCAAGTAAGGATTTTATTTTGTAATAATTGTAACATGGCAGTCCGTGTTCTACAGTTCAAAGTTCATGGAATTCATGGAACGTTTATTGAACAAGTTATAGTTGTAGAACATAAATTAAAAAAACACTACATGTCCATGGGTTTATATGATAAATAAAATGAAAGGATAAACATCAGGAGCAAAACACATAAATAAACTACATTTAAACTCATTGTTTAATCGAATGTTTTATGTCTGCCTTTAATGTAAATAATACTTCTAAGTGTGTTTAATTTTCTTAGGAACTGACAGTATTATTTCCCTCCTTGTCGGCATTGTCAATGTCTTTTTTGACATTTCAACACAATTATTTGCATATTACATTTTTATTGCGTTTTTTTTCTCTGAAAATTTTGGATTTTTTTATACATTCGATCTATTTAAATCTATTTTGCAACATATATACGATTGGTATTTTTTTAATCTGAAATCGCTTGTCAGAGATGATTTAAAACGAAACTAGAAAATGAACCCGAATTCTTATGCATCACCTTACTTTTATTTTTAGAGAAAGCTGCTATAATACAGCCAAGTCGGATGTTATCTCAGATTTATACCAATAAATGACATTACAGTGTCAGAACTGTGTAGGAGATGTTGATGTAGTTATTTGAAAACTATGTATGAAATATGATGTTCCATAAACAACACAAGCAATAATAATATATCACGTCAAATATGGCCACTTATTTTTTTTTATGAAAAGCTATGTAACTGTTAAAGAAGAAACACTGCTGTTACCATTTGATTTTTTTGGCTGGAAATGAAAATAATTTGTAGAACTTGGTTTCACAATTTGAAGAAATATCAATATTAAATTAAAAAAAATATATATTAAAAAATATTGGTTCTTACAAACACTTCTTTGTCTCCCGATGAAATTATTGCTACATGATGTAAAACTTTTTGAAAAATATCAAGTAAAATAAAAGACTCTATTATGTTGCAAAACTCTTTGAATTTGATCGTTGGCGGTTTCACTGGTCACCAAGTCTTATACAATGTATTGGACAAATTAAAGCTAATCGACAGTATTGTTGCTTCTGATATTATTTTATCCAATGTCATTGAAACTGAATATCAAATGTTCTATATTTATTATTAACCCCACAACTTCGACTGTTTTATTTATTTTTTGACTTTATGCAAATAAATTGAATTTCTGCCATATTCTCTTACTGCAATCAATTGAAGTTGAATTGCAAATGAATAAGGAAATTGCTGTTGAATATCTTTTTGTGGCTTCATAAAAGTATCATTTTTATCAAATATTAGATCATTTATTGAGATCAAGCTATTTCTTTTGATAGTCTTGTAATGTAATTTAATAATGACATTAAATTAACTTTGATACCAGCTTTATCTTATTGTAGAGTAAGTTACATATCAATTTATGCTTACAATACAACTTCGCAGTATGTATGAAGTTGGTTGTATACAGTAGCTTTTTCCAGCGTGATAATTTGATGTAAATGGATTTTGAGAGATAACAACGGTACGTATTATTGTCTTAATCAGAATGGAAACATGCACAGGATCTGACTGAGAAAGCTCGGCGTAATAGGAGAATGACGAAGGTTTAATTTGGCACAACATCATAAATGTCTTTTTTAATTTACACCAACTGAGAGTGAAATCCAAATTATTGGCCATTTAAATGTTGCTGACAATTCACAGTATAGCATATGCCTTTCTTGTTTTGATTGAATGTTCGTACCATTTCGAAAGATGTAGTATTATGTGGTGGTCATAACAGATTTGCCACTTCGTTTCCATGCGATAACTTTGTCGTGGTTGACCAATTGTTCTGAAATTTTTCTTTGATTTTACTAACCACTAAAGAAAGGTTCCTTTTTAATTTGGACTTCGCGATTCCTACCGTTTTGTATAATTTCCCTGATCTGAATGTTTGTTCCATTTCGAAAGATGTAACATAATGTGGTGTTTTTTCAACGATTTTGGAAAGAAACATATTTGCCTATATTTGCATATTACCTGTCGCATTGCCTGTGGTAATTTGTTTTACCTTTGTTTAGTTTTTTTAAGCAAATCATCAGCAAGATGTCTACTTAAAATAATTATATCATATTAAAAAAACCTCCATGCAAAATATCTAAGCACAGTGGATTCAGTTTTCACAATGTCAATGATTGCAGTACATACCACAAATTTAGGAACATGTGTCTTTATTTTAAGCTACACAACTTTCTTTTAAACGGAAAATACATTTTACGACCGAAAAAGGAAAATTGTCAGTCCTAAAAATTGAAACAAAAGAAAAACGGTTTTCGTAGCTCGTCATTTCTCATCGTGATACTTACCTGCTATAATTTTATTTTCATGTTTTAATTAAAACTGATGATTATTAAATGTAGTTAATAATTGTTTTTTTTAAATATAAATGAAGTACTATGATATAGTTTTAGTGCTTATGACAAACGTTGTCTAGAATAAAGTAACTTTTTCCTTTTTTTTTGACAGGAAGTACTTTACTGTTTGACATTTGATGGATGCATTTACAAAATGGACATACGATATCAGAAATCGTATCCAGGAAATGCATAACATGACGTAGAAACGGCCACGTACTATTAAACTCTCAAAAGAACAAGATGTTAAGTTTTGGCGCCAATTTAATTGCCATCTCGTGCTTATGCTCGTCTGCATCCAGCCCTAGACAGTTTTGCATTATAAGGTTCAGAAAAAATGAAACCTTTGCAATTTAAAAGAACCATCTATCTCTCGTGAAAGTTTATACATAAAAGAATCAAAATAATTTAATTTAATGATCTAATTCTTTTATTCAGTTGTTATTCGTTGCATCCCGCCTTCACTCAGATGAAGTTGAAAGAGGTTTTGATCCTGATGACCATTGCAGACGACATGCTTCGGTGATGTAATCCGCTTATCACATTGTATCTTAATTATCGAGATAAATATTTTGAAATCTTTTCTTAAACGAACAAATTTCTATCATTTGATTCTGACCTTTGTTATTATGTCGTTTTCAACACCAAATTATGCGATATTTTATCGTTGAGCAATATATTTCTTATTTCTCTTGTCTTTTGTTGGTAAATATGGTAAATTTTTGTGAGTTTTGGAATACTACAGCGAAGAATAAAGTAAATCTTCAAGACGTTTTATGCATAAAAATAATAATATTATGTGACGGTCTTAACAGGTTTTGAATGTATACCCTTTTTTCATTTGTAAAAAAATGATTCTGTATCAACTAGTAAGATTGCATGGAATGAAACATAACAGCTAATCATCTATTCATTATTGTTTTAACTTCCTTCTATTTTTTATTCCTTAATGTTCAAAGGTTGGAGTTCATACTTAAGGTTTTAATGCATTCATATGGTTTATCATACTTTTTCATGTGTAGAATATATCTAAATCTGATTCAAAGTTTAGAAACCCATAACCGTTCTTTAACTATCATAGAAATATAACTATCAAACATCCGGGAAGTGTATACAAAGAGTATTCACGGGAACCAAGGTTATAGCGGTAATCAAAGAGTAATCAAGGGAACCAAGGTTATAGCGGTAACCAAATGAATGTAATCCAGGGACAAAGACCAGACATGGAAAACAGACAATACACAACAAAGAACATAAAGTTACTAAAATCATACATGCAAAATAACAAAAGCAGATGAGCAACTCGGACTCCACTAAAAACTGGGAGCATGGACCAGGTGCACCGGTAGGGTAAGCAAATTTTGAGGCTTATTTTTGTTTCGTCTCAGTTTTTAACTGATTTGAAATTTCTAGCAATTCTCCCACACCAAATATTAAATATTGCCCCAAAAATCAAATAGTAAAACAAACAAATTTTGCCTTTACATTCTTAAATGTTTTTAAAATAAACTTGTAAATAGTACTTAAAATCAAATGAAAATGTCATTTTGAATGTCAAAGTTAAGTAATAACTCAACAAAAGATATAATGACATTTTGAGTGTTAAGTATACATAATCAGTTACACCAACCTCAAGCTTTACCACGTGGAGTTAATTACACAAATTGAATGTAATAATTGTTTTATCATTGCTGATTTCTTGTTTAATGTTAATAATCCTTGTCAATCTTGATTAAATGTTCCTGGTGCTTATAATATGATACAAATGTAATTACTTCATCGTTTTACTATATCAAATATTGAAATTAAAGATGTAATATATTGATATAAATAATGACACTGATTATAAATGTGTCGACACTGACAATCGTTACGTAATCAATAATCATATTTAAATATTCGAACTTTATTGTAGATCTTTTCACCACGTTTCTTCATATTGAAAATGCTTTAGTTTCTTTAGGGCCGTTCTAATTTTTTTCTTTGTCTTAAGTTTTACATGTAATTATATTTCATTCTCTTGGCTAAATTATATGTGTAGATCGTCTATGTTTTACTGATTAAACGTTTTCGTAATGTACTTGGATTTTGATGTCTCTGAATTGTTCTTTTGTGTAAATGTACTAATTTTCGCGGTGAATTCATTTTCGCTGTTTTTGTTGTGAACGGAAAAAAGCGACAAATAATACCCACAATATAAATTTTTCACTCTATGTAACGCTGATCATTTTTCATACCGCGAAAAGTAATACCTGTTAATATGTTCACCTGACAGAATCCGCGAAAACTAACACGTTTACAGTAGTTTGACGCGTCTGTATATTTTTTTGCATAATACCCTTGCAAGAGCCAAACAATGAAAGAAATATTGATTGTCAATTTTCCATTTAAATATTATATTATTATAATATAAAGCAATAATGTGGTCGTTACATGCTTTGAAATTTATTCAATTTCGTTGAAATGTAAACAATTCTCTTTTAAAACACTGTGAAAGTACATATATAAGATACAAGTAGGTACCAATTTTCGCGACCGAGGGAAAAATGATCAGTTCGTTGATTCTTGAATTCGTGGATTCGACAACTCTATTATACAAACGAATGGAACAATTTTTTTGGGAACCAAATTACGTTGTTTACCAAATCCACGAAAACCACTTTCACAGTAGTTTAAATAAAACTAATTTGTATAATCCATTTTTGTGTTAAACTGTTTTTTTTTCTTCACAAACCTCTGTCTAAGAGCTTACTACGAAGAAAACTAAAAACAATACAATTCTGAGACAGACTTAAATATTAATACAAACCATGCTTGTTTGAAAGGTAAAAAAATATTATTAGAACGCTTATAGTGATATTTTGACAGTTTGCCCTAAATGCATCACACGTGAAGTAGAATTGAATTCCTTTCTCATTTTTTATTCTTATTCCTTTTTAAATGAACTTTTTGCAGTTATGTTTAAACATTTGTTCATATGTTGGGTTTAAGAACACGAAAGATACTAAAAGTGGTTGACAAAAACTCTTGATAGATGACAAAATACATGCTTTTGTACTAAAACTGTACAAACAATTCCAGGAGTGTAATTAATTTATGACTTTATGTTTACGAAACATGTTTTTGTAATTTTGGTGACTTTTCTTAAAATCACTTCGCTTAAACTTTATACTATGTTTTATTTCATTGTTAAAGTTTATTTTGTAAAACTTTGTTTCATATAATCGTATAAACACTTTTAATATCTCAAATGAACCCTACCTTTGTAAAAGTACATCGCTAGTGATGACTTAACGAGAAACCAATGTGTATACAAAAAGAAATATGGCGTGTCGCAAAAAATGTGACATAGATTGTAGTCTGTGCGATTTCCGTGCCTATGATTCGGTTTGACATGTACAAAAGTTATATAATTGTTACAAAAAGTCTTAATCAGTATGGCTGTCATACAATTATTCAACAAAACATGGCCTTGTTGTACCATTTCTACAACACGGTAAGAATCGAACATTTTTTGTTAGATGCTGTGTGCATAGTGCAAACTCATGTTCTATAATTTAACTTTTTACATGCTTCCCGCAGCAAAAAATGCTCTTTTAGCAATACCATTATAAACTTCAAGTACAATTTTCTGTTTTCTTGCTTTTAGTTAATTGAATATCTATATTAGGTGTTCATTTTTAGTTTTATTTTTACACTTATATAACAAATTTATTTCACTTGGATTTTGTGATAACAACAGTTTTGGTTTTGGTTTTGTTTTGGTGTATTCAAATTCGAATCGTTCTCGAATAGAATTTAAACATAGAATCCTAATATTGATGGGCAATCTAAATTATCATCTAGACACACTCACTTAAATACTACTTAGTTATATTCATTATCTGTTGTTGGGGAATTCTTTTTGTAATTTGTTTCAAAAGAAAACCTTAAATATCTGGGTCATTCCTAAGTGCAATTCTCACGACAAAATTGTATTTAAAGTAATATTTCCTAGATAATGTCACTTAAGCGATATTTGCCATTTTAGGAAAGTGAGCTTTCCTTTTCAAGTCGTACATAAAATTAAAAGATGTGATATGATTACCAATGAGACAGTAATCCACCAAAACAATTTAACTTCTATACGTTACCACACGGTCTTCAATGATGGGCAAACCTATACAATAAAGTTAGCTATAAAAAGCACCAAAACAAATGAAGTGAAACTATTAATAAAAGACGAAAATCGACCTAACCTATAGAAAATGTATGCCTAGGTACCTTATACTAAAAAACCGTGATGAATCAAAGCAGATCCTGCATTTCTCCAGTAAGTATATACAGCAAAGCCTTGTATAAATTTGATATCACTGTTAATTCGAGTCTTCCATGATTCCGTTTGAATACTTGAAATGCTTTCGTCCACTGTTTTTCTCTACATCATTCGTTAGGGCATCATTTCACGATGATATATGTACTATAGCTGTATTTGTTCTTGAATTGTTCATATGGGTAATTTTTTTTTTCGCATTCAATATCTTTTGTTAAGGGCTACTTTAGTAAAAATAGTTATTAATACCGAATGTACAAGCGAGAAGTAATCTTGGACAAAAAGGCCGATAACACCAAAAGAATAAACGGTATAACACAAAGGACAAAGGAAAACTAAAAAAAAGAAAAACACAAACACAAACCTTACTTAAAACCAGGGCAAGCTTTGTTGATCCACAAGGGTTAGCCACTCGATGAATGTCAATTCCGGTCAAAAGGAGAATAATATATATGATAGATGGCCAGACACTCCATATCAGTCAACCATAATAGGGTTACGGCAGTGGCTGTTTTGAAATGACAACTTTATTTAACATGTCCTATCCTAATAGTTTTATGTAAGTCGCTGAGTCCTATATAAAAAAATGGTCGCACTTTCTAGAAAGTCACATGAATTTTGACACAAAAAGTATGTTATCTTGAGCAACTGGAATGTTTCTTTATATAAGGATAAATCAAAGTTGTGTAACAGTTGCGTTGAAAGCTTATCTTTTCGTCAGTTGAAGGTCAAGATCAGATGCGGACCTCATTGTTGCGTATTTACAAGCTCTTTAATGAATACGATATGAACATATCCATGCCTACATCAGTTTGATATATATATCTGAAGCTGGTTAAATGATGAACTGTGTTTTGCTGGAGTATATGTTTAATGAAGCCTGTCTCATCGGAATGACTGAATTACTATTATGATAATGTTCGATTTCTTGCAAGTTTGTGAAGCTCGTATGTCAAAGTGTTATTATATATATACCAATTTCGCGGTTTCAACTTAAAAAATAATACTGATATTTCTTTAAGAATATGATATTGTTTATCATTGTCCGACTATCATTTTAAGAACCCCTTCAACATTGATCGAGGGTGTTTATGATGTAGAGTTAATTAGTGTATAGACAGTACAATTATGAATTTTTAATTGGTGTCCGACGCCACCATTGAATAATGTGGCGTTGAAAGAGTTACATGTGATTCGTCTATTGGTCTTTACACGGCCACTAATTGACAATTACTACATACTATGTAGAACAAATCGAGCTTTCCCTTACCACGTGCACTTTGTCTAATCTCTTTAATTGGCGATGTTATCTACAGACAGATAAAATGGCGCACATTAACTGTGGAAAATTTCAGCGGTGCTCCTTATTGATAGGTTTAATTACTCACGTAATTATAACGAGTTTTATTTCATGGTATAAGCATGATCTGCAGAATAATTAATTTTGATCTTAAGATACTTTTCTTCATTCTCGAGACTAAAGAAATCTTTTGAATTGAAATATTTTATTGAGATTTTCAATTTACAATGTTTGAAAGATAGTTTCCACTATATCATTGCTTGTCTTGCTTTCGTTCGTTTGCAGTTTATTAAACCGTATTTAACTGTCCTGTAAAGACTAATTTATAGATTTTGTCCATTTGGATTATATAACTCTTTTTAGTTTAACAAATTCACCCTTTGAACTTATTAGGTATACCTTTGGTACAATCCTGTGTGTAAATGTATAAACCTAGGTGATTTTTTAAAAGAGTAATCAAGGGAACCAAGTGTTTAAAAGTAGCTATACATTTAGAAGAGTATTGTATCATTAAAAGAGCCAACCTTAGATGTTGTCTCTCTCTCTACTTCTATGTACGATGCTGCTTAGTATAATGATCCATGAAATGCCCACAGACATTCCACAAGATCAGGCTACTGTAGTTAACTTCACATTCTATATTAACTTTTTATACTGGAGTTTAAATATGTTTATACATATTATAACATTTCTATTATACCAGCATAATCTGTGGTTCATCCCCCACCCCTCATATTTTTTTCTGCTCGTGAAAAGTCATTCAGCGAAATAAGTCATATCAAGCAACTTTATTCATCATGACATTAAAGAAAGACAGAGCGGAAAAACATCTTTGGCCCGTTGACTTTGCTGAAAAAAAAATATATGTCTGTTTCCTGCTACCTTACCTACCCTATTTCTTTGTGCCTACCCAAAACATTTTATGTCCATTTTAGGTCAATCAACGTTAAAATGTTTTAGAAAAACAAAACAAATTTTCCTACCTACCTGTCCTGTTTGTTTCTCGCTGGTAACAATTAACGACGTATTTTTTGTTTGGCCTCAGAATATTATGCGAGAGATACATACTGATCATTGTGTCAAACCCTTCAGCCGTCCACAAGTTTTACGTTGCAGTGTTCTCTGCACAGGGTTATCATGATATTTTGAGAGAAGCTTTATATAGGTATGCCGTGTCTTGGAATTTAATTTCAGGCTCTAACCACATCAGCCTCCGATATTTGACTTTGTTTACATTTTAACCATAAGGTCACTGGGATGGGGAACAAAGTATTGTTAATTTAGTTAGCTTTGCAGACAGTTTTTCCAACTCATTTAGATATTTATCAAGGTTTAGGTTGTTTCGTTGAATATTGAAACTAGAAATTTGAGCTCAATGAATGATGAATTCTTAAATATTTTGCTGTCAAATATTGCTACCTAATCTCAATTATCATTTCAAATCTCTACGTTGTTTAAACGTTGATAAGTTAGTGATCGATCGATATATCTGTTTGATCGATTGTTTTGTTTAGCATTCAATCTCTGTTCTCGTATTTTTATATGTTATAATTTGGCATCTTTATTATTTCAGAAAAACGGAAGTCTTGCAAGGCCTGTTTTAATATTTTAATGTAAATTAAACATTTGTAATACATTTCTTTACAACAAAATAAAAGTTTCAAAAATATTTCGAACATTGTATGTACAACATATAATTAATGATAAAATCATACTGTCGTATTTTACGTTTATTTTCTCTACCTCCACCACAAACCTATCCCATCTAAAACAAAAGTGCTGGCTTAGATCAAAATGCTGAAGAAAGAAAGTTTCCATTCAAATTGAACAAAAGTTTCTTTAAATATCTTAATAAAAACCTGAATTAAGTATTCTTGTTGTTTTGTGTCGTGATTGTACAACTGGCTTTTAAGACCTTTTTTTTAAAGACTTTTCAAATTCCTTAAAGCTTTCTTATTTTTTTCAAATTCTTGATATAATTTGTTGTAAATAAACAAATGACAATTTACGGTAAAGGACTCATTTATACAGAGAACGTACAATATAGATGCTTAAAGTAAAGGACGGAACATAAATATATATACCCAATAACTAACAGGGTTCTGGAAGGCGAATAACAAAGGTCAAAAACTCATTGAGGTTGAATAAAAAAGATTGAAAGAAAACTATACGAACTACAAATATTTTTGTCAACGATGGAGGGAAGTATTGTGGATAGTTTACCTACAAGCAATGTAAGATGCTCAAGATAACGTTCTAGATAACCATCGACAACACACTCGTTCGTTCGGGGTCTTTTTTCTCTCATTCCATATCAGATATGCTGCAAATAGAAACATTGCACATTTCACAAATGATACCGTTGATAATGATGACAATGAAATGGATCAAACCGGAAATTAATTGTCCTCACTCGAATGCCAAGCATTTATTCCTCAGAGCTGAGGGGCCGTATCACCATGAAAATCTTCCTTCAAAGTATGTCTTTAACACTCGGCAATGACACAATGTTTCTCCACATGTCACGTCCACTCACTCTTAACTGTTTGATGAATGTCGTTTTGCAGGCAACAAAGATTTCGCATGTCATTTGGATCCTAATCGTTTTAGTGATTATAATCGAATATGATTAGATATCACTACTGAGTTCTTTATATACCCATTTTGTCACCAATTTTACGAATAATCAAGTTCAATTGCTCTGTATTTATATTTTATGCTGCCACCTTCTACAACTCGGGTTTGTAATTTGAACAGCTGCACAATATAATATAGATCAAATTTCGAACAGAAATAAATATTCCAACAGGAATAAAGAAACTTATGCAGCCGCCTTTCTGTAAACATCAATACTCCTGAGGTTCTTCCAGTCATTGTGTCATGTGATGGCCATATGGATTATGTGGTAAAACATTGTTGTATTCGTGAGCTTTCAGTCTTAAACAGGCTAAACTAGAGCCTAAGTTTTGTGGAGGAGGTGTGTATGAGTGATTAGCCAAGGCACAACTAGAAGCGGAAGAAACTGGACTATATGCAGGAGGTGCATACCATGACAAGTCATTGTTCATAGATGTTGGTCGCGGAGTTATTGGTTGCTCGATTGGAGTCGATTCAGGTCGACCGTACATATTCCCTCTTTGAGCTAACATGTTCCTCTCATTTCGTCGAAATTTAGCTCTCCTGTTTTGAAACCATACCTAAATGACAATCAAAGGCGGTTGTTAAAGTAATTTATGACTTTATTCTCATTGTTAAACTTAATCTATTTTAGACACTAGTTTAAGATTACGGTCCGATAAAAAATTTATTTGGATGCTATTTATGGGATGTTGCTCAACGAAATCGGTTATGTAAGTGGTTGAGTATGATTATAAGTTTAACTTGGTCTATTTTGGTAAATTATTCGGATGCTAATACTCTGGGATGACAAACATAATAGAAAATAGTCATTGAATCATTCATCGTACAACTGATATTATTCAAACGATTTAACATATTGTATTATATATATGAAGTATTAAGCACGTATTTGTTTCTTGTATTTTTTCGTTGTTCCTAATAGAAAAAAAAATCATTTTTGAGACGTATAAGATTCGTGCTATTTTGTTGTCAATTAGGAGTCTGTCCATGTAGAAACCATGTAGTTCCTATGATATGGATGACACATGGTAAATTTTATCCCACGGATAATTTTGTTCCAATATAATGTTTATATCATATGTTTGTCAAATAGTACAAAGCTTTTTTTTCAACTCAGAATATGATTTTAAAGTTCCCTAAGAAAGCAACAAAATTTTGCATAAAATGAACGAGTTATTTCCCCTTTCAATGGATGTCAATTTTTTCTGTGTAATTTATTTCTCTTTAACCGTTGCAGTTAGTCAACTTTAAGAAAGGATGCATTTGCGATATGAAATAGATGATGATTTTTATTAAAAAGCAAAATTTGTCATGCGCCATCCATTGCCTGGTTTTTGCGTGGACATACTCTTAATCAGCTTCCTTTGTACTTTCGTGCACCATACGATTTAAATCAATAATTTTGTTATCATGATTGAAAACAAAGTTTACCTGTACTCTTGCTTCACTAAGATTCACTCTTCTTGCTAGCTCTTCTCTTACGAATGCGTCAGGGTAATGGGTTCTTTCGAATACCCTTTCCAATGCAGCTAGTTGGGTACTGTTGAATGTTGTTCTATTTCGTCGCTGTTTTCGTCGACGTTTACCATCCTTGTCATCTTTATCGTCGTTGTCTGAATCTACAACAGAAAGGTATATATTATAATTATTTTTTCTATATTTCCGGCATGGTTTCATACAGATTTTCAAGATACAGAACTATATTTTCAAAGGAATAAGGGTAACAACAAAATTACCGAACACAAATCCGATTCATAATCAAGTCTAGTCCAAAACAATCTAACAAAATATATATAACATCACCGGAGTAGCTGGTACTTCAAACGAAATGGTGGGTTAAATCTATCTTTGTATTACAGCGCGCTAAATCTCCCTCTTCCATCTAACAAGTGTTTAATAAAAAAAAAAATGGAGAAACAAATAAAAATCGAACTTAAACTTACAGTTTGTATGTGTTCACTTATGTTTGTCATATTTCAACTTTTGTCGATGGTTTTCAAAACTTTTTTTTTTTTTTTGGGGGGGGGAGGGTTCTTACATTAAATTATGATTGAGGATAAGATTAATTGAAGTTACTTTAAAGTTATTGTTAACGATGTAAAATTTTACACTTTATAATAACTTGAGAAACCACATGAGTCACCTGTTAATTTCTAATTCATGACTTATTTAATTAAGTACAACGTGACGATATAAAATTACTGATATGAACTGCAGTTATCGCAACTTGTTTCATATGTTAAAAATGTGAAAGGAACAAGTCAAAGTAAGGTATTCCTTTATATATATCAAAGTTAAGAAACATAAAGAGAATGACTAAGTCTTGTGATAGTTTTTTCTCAGACTATATCTGACTTCTGATCTTTTGTTAGTAGTTTTTACTTTAATGAAATTTCAAAGTTTTGATGCAGCTAACTCATATATATTTTTCCAGAGTAAGTATAGTTACTGTTTCAAATTTCACCAAGACCTTACAATCGTGCTCCCTGTATATAAATGAGAAATGTTTTAAAAACGATAATGGTCATAAATAATTTTATATCGACATATAGAGTGTGTTTTGTTTCATGAATGCTTTTTAATACTTCGTAAATATTTAAGTATTAAAAGTTATGAATACCAAATACCAATTATTTTATAGAATTAATAACCCTTGACTTTTTTTAATTAATTATGTGTGACTATATTTTTAAAAGCATATTTATTTGGCGTTTTTTCTTAGTAGAATTGTACATGTTGTAAAAAAAATTCGACACTGTATGAATTCATTATATGGAACTTTACAAAATGGGTTCATTTTATGAGTTGAATGGTCAATATTTATTGGCTCTTCAAACCAACAACTTGAATATATTTAATGGATATAGACCATTTTAAACTGTTATGGTACAAACTAGTTTATGCATGCAGCAGTAAAACAGTAAAGTTTTATCACATTTTTTCTTTCTCTAATAACTTAAGACAGTAAATAAAAAAAAATAAGTGCTATAGCCACCTTAATTGTTAAAACAGAAGAGAGCCTCTTGAAATTAATTAAGGTTTTCGTGCATTTGATCTGGAGATAAACAAAACAAATAGGGCTAAATGAATCTAAATCAATCTTAACAGCTTGTTGACACAACTAAGTAAAAGGACGTCTTGTTTATTTCAAATTCAATGTCAGTTATGTAAGACTTGTGGGATAAAAAGTAGTGACATAATAGTGTCAGTTATTTATTTTTATTATAATCTACATGTATATGTTTGATAATAATCTCCATGGATGGTAGGTGACCTACATATGCACAATGATAGTGTAGTAAATTAGCTGCAATGTATAGTGGTTTCTGTGATTATTATGTAACTAAAAAAAGCTGACAGCAATATTATAGAAGTGTGCGTCCGTCCGTTACTTCCTGCACGCAAAAGAAGTAACCGAAATAAAATGATTAAGACGACGTTTGGATAACGTTATCGTAAACAATAGAACTTTTTTAGGCACTCATACATTTTTGCGTTTCTGATTTAAGAATAACACGTGGTGCATTCTTTTCAAGTTAACATACACCCGGGTTTCGTTTAATGTAATAAACAATAAAGTTTTTTTTTAAACAAAAGCAAAAAAGCCACTTGCGTAAAAATAAGATCAGGCTTCTTAAAATACTATCAACAAATGAAATATAATATTTACTTAGATCACAACAGTATTAAAAAATATAACTCTCTGCGATTTTTTAAAACTTGATGTTATTTATATGTAAGTGTTCAAAGTTTCAACTATTGCGTTGTATTAAATTATATGTAGTTTTACCTGATTACAATATAATGCACTGTATGATTATGCATTTTAAAACATGATTTTAGGTAATATATCTGTTGTTTTATCTGTGTGGCGTTTTGAATAATCTTTATCACAGAATATATGAGAATTAGATATATTTTCCTGACATTTGAATTAAGACAATAATATAATGAAATGAATCGATATTTTTTGCATTTTGAAAGGATAGAATATAGAACACGTTAAGATTGGCTTTGGTCTTTCTGTATTTTCGTATATGTTGTTGGGGAATTTGTTATATTCAATTATTTGTGTGACAATAGATATATTTTTAGATTAATTCTAAAGGTGCTCACAATCACAAGATAACTTTTGTGTAAACAAACGGTTAATATACTTTTACTTTCATTAACATAATTGTAATTTGGGGATAGCTGAATCTCCTGGTTTTTATTTTTTACTTGAGTATTAACAAATCAGGTTATTTGAAGCAATAAAGTTCGTAAAAGTAAAATAAAGAATTACCGGCCTTAGAAACTTCAATGAAATAAAGTACACATTGTGCTGATATTTCTTGATTTAGAAAACATAAGCGTGTATTTGAAAACTGAACACTCTATTCATGTAGTAATAAAGTTTCAATAGTTTTTACTACGTTTGTCTTGTAAGTGTTTATGTAAGAGTGGTCTGCAAATAAGATATATTTTTATTCACCATTTAAGAGTATGTTTGATTAAAATAAGACCGGAAAGCAACAGCCACAATATTTTTCATTAACCCAAGGCTACATCCACAGTTTTTTTAAGACAAAAAATGCACTTTTCAGATGAGTTAAGTGCAAAAATGGGTGGAAATATTACTTTACAATCAGGTTAATTACCTCGATGGATACTCGGCACAGTCCTTAGTTTAAGGACCCGAAGTGAAAACTAGAAAGTCTGTGTGCAAGGCTTACTAACTTGATACCCCAACTCCCCCATTTGATAACACGCACCTTTTTACCTCAATTTTGATTTGGATCAAAATCTAAAATAGGGGGTTCACAATATTAATGTAATAAGATTTTGTGAAAGTTTCATTCAATTCCATTCAGTGGTATTAGCTGTTCGCAAAGGGAAATGTTACTTTCTATCAATACAATAGACTAATATGATGAGACAGATCTTGCCAAAAGGACAATAGCTGTACCATCCTTCTCTTATTGTAAAAAAATCATATGATTAGAGTTTACTCCCATTATATCTATGTCAGAGGAGAAGAAGACCTATCTAACTAAAACGAATACTTGGCTAGAGAAGATGTATCTATTTCATGCCCATATGTTAAACTATAATGTATGTACTTGATGTTGAGTATGTTCATTTCTTTTCATCCGTAACTACTCTGCACTCGTAGAGTGTCAGTCAATCGGAATTGAGACGTTTTCCGACTTCAAAGGCGCCAGCGTTCTCTCAGAAACCTCTACCATTGCAAACTCTACATACTTCGCTTGTAATTGATTTCTATTGAAAATATTTCTACTGGAACAAAACGGCAGATATAATGCGATATTTTTTGCTGTGATTTTTTGCGGAAGAAAACGACTGCACACGTTTAACGAGATAGAAAATTATGATGTAACATTATTTTTGTTTAGGTTTTCTAGTCTACCCGATACCGTTCATTAAGATGATTACATACCCAGAAACGCCAAATTTTGAATGATTTTGACTTTTGTTTTGACATGCTATATGAACAACATGTTTTATATTTTCTAACGGAATTTCTGAATGAGCTATATTTTGAATTTCATGCAGTTATAGAGTTTTCTACTCATTGTAAATAAATCATTCTGTTTGTTGCTTTATTGCATTATGTAATTGTAAATTTGCAAATCTCAAGTATTTGAAGCACTTTGAATTAAATAAATGTATGTAGTCATGGTTGATGCCTTAAGGTTTCGCATCTGAATAATAACAGCACGACAGCAAGTAATTTAACAATTTCAAAGTTCATTTACGGAATTCTTATTTTGCTTTGCATAGATTGTGATCGTGTTCTTTTAATGTAAATTGTCATCAAAATATTTATTATATTAAGATGTATCTGTCTCGTATGTACTGAAGAAAAAGATTTGAGAGTAACATTCGAAAAATCAATTGAAATCTTAGTCAATTGTATTAATACTTATAATATTAAGTTGATTTTTAAATTAAAGGCTGGATTTAAAACAGTGTTTAGGATAACAAGATTTGGTACTTAAGCAATCTTGTTACTATTGTACAATACTCATGCCTTAAGATTTATCTGTCTGTGATGCTATGATAACATAATTGTTGTTTTATCACCAAGTTATCTCTCTAGAGAACGAACTGATATTTTCAATAAATAAGCAGTAGTTATCTGAGAAAACATTCGGAAACTGCTGACGTAACTAAAGAGATTGACTGCCCTGTCATAGTTTGGGGGCAGTAGTTTATTTACCCAAAGCTGAGGAATGCCGAATAGCCGTCTCTTCGGAAAATCTTGGCATTTGACTGCATTGTGTTCTCATTGACATGTGTTGGGAGAAAATAATTGCCCTATCGGAATACCTCTCACTCATTAATCACTTTAAAACAGATTCACTCTCGCTCTTATGTTTACGTATTTACTAAAGAAGCATCTTGTCTTCAAATAACGAGGTTTATATATGCTCAAAGAACAACTTATCAAAGTGTAGATGATAGTAAAACGTCGTTGATCCTTTTTCCCATTCACTTTTTGCATATACTTTGTAACTAAATATTGATAATTAAAAGATTCTTCATATGCAAAACACTTGCGTGCATTTATCTGTGAAGCGTTTAATGTAAGGCCAAACATTATAGTACTCTTGTTTCCTGTTACTAGCAAGAAAAAAATAGGGAAGGTAGGTAGGGAAATTATTTAATTAAAAACATTTTACATGGAATTGACTTAAACAGTGCTCCAGCCAAAGTGACCATAAGATGTTTAGGGTAGGCATAAAAATAGGGTATGTAGGGTAGCAGGAAAGATATATATTATTTATTTGGAACGGAGTTATTTAGGAACAAAAAAGCTGCTTAACAGTAAAAATATACTCTTTTTCACATGACTATATATGTTTTAAAAATAAAAATATACAACTGACCATGCAACTGGCTCAAACTTGTTTAAATTTTCTTCGATTCGACTGTTAATTAATGGTCATACAAGTAGCTTACAGTTCAACAAAAAAAATCTAATTAAATTTACCCAACATATTGACCGGGATCAACATCATTTAACACGTTAAACTCGCTTTTTTTAAACTTAAAAGTGACCTTTAACCGATACATACTATTTTTGTATGTTAGTAAGAATGCCCTTGTAATCGCTAAAAATTAAAAAGTATATAAAAAAATTACTGTCGTGTCTCTACCTATGTTAGCTTCTTAATTGTTTAAATAACCTTAAAAATATTAAACCTGTCAACATCACAGTTATACATCTCTGATAACTATCATATCCATGTTGTTTTAAAACATTTACGAGCTCAAATCTTGATCAAAACACTAAAAATATGGATTCCTTATCTTCAACGTCAAAACCGTTACGTGCTTTTCTTGACAGTATTCTCAGGACTATCGCATTGTTCTGTTGTTGTGTTTTCTGCCTGAGACCTACCGTCTGGCTTTTGGCAGATAATGAATCTGTACTTTGAAGATGTAGTATTTATATCAATCATAAAACATCTTTATTTTGCCTACTCATACTCCTGCTGTTCAAATTAATGTTGGGTTTTCAGATGCTGTCTTACTTGCAGGGCTGTGCGTCAGTTTAGCCATGTTTGTTCTTAAGCAAATTTTCAATCACTTAAATGTTGCTGTTAAAAACACGTCCAAATGAGGTATAAAAGAGACAACGTTTTTATTAATATTTTGGAGTACCAGACGATGATTTTTTTCTTAATCTGCAGTGTGATTTGAGGATAGAAATTAGTCTTTTAATTGAAATCTAAAATGTTAAGTGACCATTTAATGGACAATAACAAATAATTCATCTTTATATAACAAGCAGTCTGATCGGTTTATATTTTGTATAACATGGCTTGGTACTATATGGCGTCATTAATTTACGTCCATTATACCCACGTCAGCAACTATAAACTTCGTTCCTAAAACTAAAATGTTCATTACCTTTTAATTTCTGTGTTTGAAATATACTTTACTTATCATATATTAACTATGCCCAAATGCTAAAATTTGAATATGAACAGATTATTTTTGTACATTTTAACAAAGGAAATATCAAAGATACAATTAAAACCACAATAGGGTTTACTTATATAAGATACATGAAAGTATCATATAGTATACTTTTATGAAAAATACACATGTTTAATCCTTCTTACGACATATAATCAATGATACCGTGGAAAATTCTGTGATCTCTGGCAATGTTTCTGATGAACATCTGCCAAACAGATTCATCCCACCTACAAACACTGACATAATACTGACCAGTAATCTACTCATCCCTCGTGTTCGGTGCCAAATTGTATATTTATGTATTGTGTCATAAACAATTCTTGGATGAAAGAAAAGGGTATTGTTTGGTCAGTTAAAAAAGATTACAGAAGCAGGGAAGTGTAATGTACTTCGTACTTCTACTAATAGAAAAGAATGCATGGGGTCGACTTTTTTACGGAAAGTAACGCATAGATCATGGTGTGTATATAAAGTATCTAAATTCAGTTGTATGGATTTCGATCATGATAACCCCCTCCCTCTCCCCGGCTCAAGTTCAATCAAAACAGAACTTAAGTGAATTAATCAAAAATTAAAAAAACAAAACAAAACAAAACGTGAACTAAACGGACATGACAAAACATCTAAAAACAGTAAATATTTTTATCCTCCGTTGAGCTATGTTTCATAAAATTGCTTTGAATTTTTACTGGAATAGAAAAGATTTTAAAAATGTAAATTTTCAGTTAATGTAAAAACAATTTAAGGTAAAATATCTTTTTGCTGATACGTTTACTATAGGTTAAAGTTGTTTTCGTACAATCGTTAAAAAAACTCCAACTTCTACCAAAATATTCATTGTTAATGAGTTTCCCAAAGTATGTTTTGTTAGTATACCCTGCAGTTTTAATAACTTTATGGGAGACATAAAGTGGATGCAAACTGATGTAATGTCTATATTACTTATGACATACGTCTTTGCTGAAAGAAAAAAAATGGTTGGCTGTGATGATCTATTGTAGTAACATACATATTGAAATAATGACTTAAACTATTCTATATTGGATGTTGAAAACGGTAAATGTGAGTTGTATAGAAAACAGTACACTGTATTAATTCAGTATTCGCCAGAGATTTCTAAAAGGGGATTCCAGGCTATAACTGGCACATTTGTGCCCCATTTTCCACGATTTTTTTAAAAATTGCATAAGGTGGGGTTGTAAACGCCGGAACCCCCCCCCCCCCCCAACTGTTGCTATTTTTCCATTAATCACTGACTGGTTCAGACTGGATTACATGTCGTGAAAATTAATCCAAATTTGTATTTTTTTTTCCAAAGGAATTCTCAAAACATTGTATTATTCAGCATGCGGTCACATCACTTGTATGTGTGTGTGTGTGTGTGTGTGTGTGTGTGTGTGTGTGTGTGTGTGTGTGTGCGGTTGTGTTTCCTTACAGTTGTTGAAGTGACAATGGTATTTGAATCTTTAATCTCCAATTGCATTCAAAAATTAATTGCAACCCACTGAATTGTGAGAGATCATTTGAAAAAAATAATCTTTCGTTTCTATTATTTTGGAAATTTATGAAAAATACATTGATAGCCATTTCCAAGTATAGATAAAAAAAAGTCATTCTCTTTTCAGTATTTTTAATACCACGAATGCTCTTTCCATGCAATTTCATGTCAAATTCTCTCAAGTGTATGACATGAAGTGATCCTCTTGAACATGTTTGCAAAGACAATCAAAGCAACGATATGGAATGCATATTGCACACTGCAGTTATGTAACCCGTTTAACGTATTTGCAGAAATCAACTTCATTTTATGACACAGCCACTTCACAAATACATATAAACGACCAGTTCGTATGTTTGATGCAGATTTTTATAGTGCATATATACATTTTGGTTTTGATGTTGGAGGACAACTTAAGGAATTTTTGTTTTACTGTTTGCTTTTTCAAGCATTTAGATGATAACAGTGACGCCATTGTGTATGAATGTTTTGTCACACTTTACAAACGTTATGTAGAACTGGATTGTATATTGTATTACATTCATCACAATTTTTCCACAAAAAAAGTCGTCATCATGAACTCGTGAATGGTTAAGGTGTATCCATCTGAAACATCAGAATGAGTTATTCAACGTGTCATAGTTTTCCTTTCCTCTTTCGTCTACCCTGACTTGACTTTTTATGAGCAGCTCTGTGGGTGTTACCCTACCGATGCACCTGGTCCATGTACCCAGTTTTTAGTACAGCCCGAGTTGCTCATTTACTTATGTTGCTTTGTATGCATTATTTTGGTTCATTTATGTTCTTTTGTTGTGTGTCGGTTCACCATGTCTGATCTTTGTCCTTTGGTTACATTCATTTGATTTACGCTAGAATCTTGGTTCCTTAGCTAACTCTTCCACACAAAAAAAATTGACATTAAAAATACTGAAAAGAACAACTTTTTCAGCTTCAGTTGATTTACTTTCATATGGCTATCAACGTACTTTGTTAATATAATCAAACAAAAAACAAAATTAATTTTCATTCACAAGTGTTGCAATGTGGGCTTAATACAGAATGCGGGGGCCGACCAAGAATTTTATTTCAAAAACGGGGTTCAGATAAAAGGAGGGTTTCTAGTCGTTATTCGAACCCTTTGCCTGGATCTGCCACTGGAATGTAAGATCATGGAAATCATCCATGCCATTTATTTACTCATGTACAATAGTTTTTATTTTAAACTTAAAAGAATATGATGCTTGGCAAAATTACGAATTCATTCAGAAATGCAAAGTGGATAAAAAAATATAAAAATTAATATTCAAATAGCCCATTAATTTTACTGCTACTGAAAACCATCAAAGCCGTCAAAGCTTCCGTCAGCTTTTTTCTTTACGTCAAAATAAAAACTTTAACATTCCGATCTTGAAAATCTCAAGTTTCTACAGAAAAATGTATTGAGGCTCCCATAACTGACGATGATACATGAAAGAGAGATTTCACTGGTGCCATACAGACGGGCACATGTTAGAAAACTGTTCAAGCAACAGCGACCTTCAAGCTTCTATTTCCGGGTTACGGTGTCTGTTTAGATCTTCAGGATTATGACACACGTGTTTGAAAGTTTTGTTTTTCTTTAAAGGATCAAGAGACATTTCAATATTCAGGATGTTGGTTTTGTTGTTTTTAGGGTGATAAAATTCAAATATGTAAATATGAGTAGGCTAAAAAATATTTCTAACACATTAATATGAAAGAGTTTTGAAAAGATAATTTACATTCGATGATCAACATGAAAAAGGAAAAAGATCAATTAATAAAAAAATACATCCATATAACTTTATATGGAAATAATTAAAGGCAACCAATTGGAGAAAAATGTGTATACCTAACTAAAAATTGTGATAAAGAAGCTCATTCATAATTAAAATTAATTGAATTATTGAAAAAAAAGTAAGTTCATTTATCATTATTTTTTTATAGAGTCAGCTTAATGGTTTATTTTGAGGAATTTGGATTATGAGTTATTATTCAAAACCCACAATAAGTAAGGACTAGTTGAGGTTAGCAACATGGAGGATATAAAACCATTGTTTCTTGCCTTTTCCTATTTTTGGTTGTTTCTTTGCAAATGATTATCATTTTCCATCAAAAGTACAGGGTAAATATCAAGCTATGACACTAACAATCTTGCAGTATTTTCATGAAAAATAATGCGTCAGAAAAGGGTCTATTTTAAGAACTCAAGACAAAAGTGAAAGTAGAAATAGTCCATTTTAGTTCGACCTGTTCTGGTGTACCAAAATTCGTGCCTTTTTTTTTCTAAAAAACACCTAAAATGATTTCTGACATTTCCTCAATGCAAAAACATGGTCAAAAGTCCTTGAAACTCCTTGTCTTTTTTTTCTTTTTTAAATCATGAAAAATGAACATTTACTATAGCCCCCTATGGGGCAAAGAATACAAGACTGAGAACTTTTAATAGAGTAGGCTAGAAAATCAGGGTAACTTATCTTCTTTCAAAAGAAAATGATAGTGAACTCTGTGGACTTTGTCCTGTCACTCGGAGAAAATTCAAATGAAATCATTGTTGAATTTCAGTATTTTGAAGCAACTTATATAAAAACAAAAAACATTTGATCCATTAATCACCTCCTGAAAGATTCTTTGGTGGACAGAAAAATAATTCGACAGCAGTGAAGGAGATGCTGTAGTATGGTTCAAGTTGGACATGGTTTACACAGACCTTTATCATTCGGATAGAGACGAATGGGCTCAACAGGATCGCTTACAAAGGAAACTTGATCCATCATAAATTATAATGATAATTGGTATAGAAACCTACTTTTATCATTTATTAGTTGTTTAAGGTGCACGCTTTATATAAAACAATACACAAACGAACCCATAATTACTTCTATCTTATCGGTAACGACCACAAAAATCATAACATAAGACAGAATTAACTTACAAGATAGCTCGTGAAAAATGCATTTTTTCGGCTTATTTGACGGAGACGTGATTGTTAGAAGATTGAACATAAATAATCTTGCTTGTTAGAAAATGAGCATAGATTTATGACTTTCCTCTCTATCATTATCTACATGAGCTTTCAGTGTTTAAAAATCTATCATTTACATACAAAGATTACAATATATGTTTCAGCACTCCAAAGTATTTGTGCTAATTCTAATTTACAAGTCCAGTCTTGCGTAGAATTACCAAAATTACGAGCGCCACACACGTTTTCCTGACAAGGATCTACGTTTCTTTCGAAGTTGGCAAATGAGCACTGGTGTATTTTGGTGCGAAAATGGTGGGTAAAGATTTGCCAAAATGTCCGCACCAAACGTAGAAATATGCACCAAGTACACGACGCTATATATCTGCCAAGAACTGCAATAATCTAAGAAATAATCAAAGAACATTATATGTTGTGAACAAATGAAGATAGTGTCCGCACTTGTTGGCATGTTCAGAAAGAAAATGTGATATTATTGTATTAAATTCATTTCAAAATAGATCTTACACGGAATCAAGTTTTATACGTGCTAAAGATTCTGGCATATCTATTTCTACAATCAAGTATTAAGCCACAACTCATAATTAGGGGGTTTAACCGAAATAAAAGACTTAAATTAATCCATCTAACTTCGTCCTATCAAGATGGGGGTTAACCCGAGGACGACGTTCACAAAAGTAATGTACGCTCGATCAAACCAATTATTCCAGAATTCTGTGTCTTTAATTATTTTTATAATTTCATAACTATATCAAACTGGCGATACCCATGGGACCCTCATACTACTAACAACAATGCGACATATATTCAACAAACACAAAGATATGTACATTTCACTGCAAACGACGACACTTTATCAACACCAGGATATCATTGTTAAATTAGCACACTATATATCAAAGTTATCATAAAAAGGTTAGGGTCGTATTGATAAACTAAGTGCAGACTGGAAAATGACGCCAAAAGCTACAGAGTTACATTAGACCCGTTTTGTTCAAGATTTGAAATGTCGTCTAAAGGTTCCCAAGGTCCGACGTCGTAGGTCTGTCCGTCTGCTTTAAGATTAATTTTGGACCTTTAATTGAAATCTCAAAGGTATACACACCAGAGGGGAAAGTTTAAACGGTTAATGTTTTAAAGAGAAAAAAAAAACATACTAAACAGTGACAATTAAAAAAAAATCTCCTGCAGCCGTATGCTGTCTGTGGGCCTTTCATGAAAGGTGAGAAATTTCCCACATTTTCTGCCATAGCTTTGCTCCTGAAACGACACATATACGGGTGTGCTGAAATGGGCAGGACTAGATATATACCCGAAACATACAGAAAAAAATGAAAATCCCACAAGATTAACACAGGCTGTATGTTCCTAACTTGGGACATGCGCTTTTTGGATAAGTTGGATAAGTAAAAATCAATTTTTAAAGTCAGAATCTGGACACCTTACTTTGATTGTACAACTGCTGATTCTGTGGACAAGTTATAATCAGTGATTAATACCGGGATAGACACATACAACTAGATTAAGAGACGTCATCAACCATTTCCTAGATTTCAGTATTGCCTGATTGAATGGCGTTGATAATGTCATTTTGATAGGAAAGTTAAGGATCAGCATATCTGTATATAATTGTTTCATTAGAACTAATAATGATAGACTTACCAACGTTATGTAAACAGCATGCTGAGTATGAAATCTGAGATTATTAATGGTTTCAGCAGGCAGTGGATACCCAATTAAGCATTGTGTAGACATAGAATTGGCGGCATAGTAAAACAGGGAAGGGGAAAATGTTCTTTAGTTTATATATATATAGAAACCTACGCATTCAAAAGTGGAGATAGGACAACAACATACCCTCTAAAAGTCTTAAATTGACAAAATGTTGATAACCAATCTGAAAAACGTTCTGAAATGGGGATACAAACGATTACTATCACTTGCAAACTTGTATCTTTAGTTCCTCCTGATTTAATGCAAATGACAAAAAAAAGAAAAAAGATCGGTGAGGTTGCAAACTTGACTTGTGGAAATCCAAACCTTTTTCTGCTATTGACAAAACATTCAAATACAGAAATTATTAATAAGAATCTTTATACAAATTGACATTTTTCGAGCCACAATGAGAAATGTGGCTGTCTAGACCGTTTAGAGGACTGTTTATCGAAATTTCTTGTTTTAGTCATTAAACAAATGTTGCGGTTTGATCATGATGTAAAAGGTTGCGTAAGATTTTCCAAGAGACTCTTACTGTGATAAAAGCTGAATATTTCGGGTATCTTAACTCATTGTCATAAAAAGCGATCCAATTTTTCATTTCTCATTTTTATCATCGTCAAATAAGCAAAGATTCCTTTTATCATATACTCTTCAAGTGGTGTATAATTCTGTCGTCAAAATCGTACATAAAAAACGTTAAGATATCGCCGCCTGTTATGTGTCTATACTTTCATTTCTATTTTAGTTAAGTATTACAAATTATTTCCATATGGGTTAAGCAAATACAGCCATAATTCTACAATATCAAAAAATAATTAATGATACCTATATTTGAATGTATATATATATATGTATATTTAGCATCAAAACAAATTGTTCAAACTTGACAGGCGTGGACCTTACATTCGCAGTTCCATTGACTTTTTATGAAGACATACGCACATGGGTTAAGTGTTAAAATGTTGGGTACGGAATGGCAAAACATGTATTTCAGTACATCACCATCTATAAAATGTCGGTTTATTTATTTAAAATTATAAAAAAAGTAAATTGATTAACTTTTAATATCAAATGCACTTCTTTGGACATTGAAAATGTAAACTTGTATTAATGAGATTTTTTTTAAATATAGCTTCAAGTATTTTAAAATTTAATTGGAAATAATAAAACAACCGTCCATCAAAAACAACATGATGGATGAAACCAATGATACCTTACCTATTCAAAGAATGCCGTGTGTTGCATGTGGGATATGTGGCCTTTCTTTATGACAAATTATGTAGTTTTTCTTAGCTGACAGTTTAATTAAAATTTGACGACACATGAAAATTTTGTTTAAGTGGGGTTTCCTCTCATCGTGTACGCCTCGATTTGGGGAATATGCTGAACCGGAAATGTCAAAAGTCCACAAAGTGTCAGTTTGCAAAGAGTAAATGTTTGTCTTTACTAACACTTTGTCTGGTAAGTAATGGGCCAAGAAAAGAATGAGTAGACAGGGAGAAGTGTCGATGACAAAGGACCGGGAATAGATGATAGTACTTCGAAGCCCTTATAACGTCCAGTCGTTTGTGATAACAGAATATTCATCTTTAGTTTATTTATCTATATACTGCATTTACATTTGCAAAATGTGAAACTTATTGTTATCAGTAGTTGTTTAGTGAAGTGCATTGGCTGTAGACATTATCAATGTCAAAATCAATTTTTGCAACAATCTTGCTGCTTATTGCTCATTTCTGCACCACTTAATAATAATATAAACACAAGAAAGCACTTGTGATCTACATAATTTTGGCGCATCAAATTTTGATGAAAAAATTGTAGTTTTTTTTATAATTTTAGTTGAAACTTTCTGTGTGTTTACGTATACTTTTAGTTTTTTTCATTCTGATTGTTAATCCTCACAGGAATAATCACTTTTGTTAATATTTTACATTTCTTCAACACGTGTTCTATTGTAATGATGTTTATACAAGCCAAGTATTTGTTTTATTTATTTTTATGAGCTGTTGATCTTCAGATGTAGTAACTGGCTCATTTTACTACTGCACAGATTTCATTCAGCTTTTATGAGAATTTATCTCAAGAACGACCAAATGTTTGACTTAAATTGTCGACCAGCGATAAATAACGCCATTATTGCTTTACGTCGAAGATGTTTCTCAAACATGTGTTCAAAAACTGATTGTGTTTTCTGCATTTTAGCGAGAATATCAATATCCCCCTCAATGTACAATTACTCTAAGAAAACAAATGTCATTTCATTATTTTTTTGTTGCTATATTGCCATCAAATCTGAAAATTCGACCTGAAATTTTGAAGGAATACTAAAATTATCTTTCCTTTTTTTTTCCCTTTTTTTCCTAACAAGAATGTGCTTAAACAAGCCTACTCAAAATAATCCATAGATAGATAGATATATTAATATTGTGTTGTATCATATTTTAAGGATCTTTAATCGGACAATCTATCGAGCGCTCCCCCACCGTGCAGAGCCGCGGCGGCTGATTAACCTCTGTGATTACGAATCAGCCTAAATATTGTATTACATGATGATTTACTTATTATGAAAACATGTTTCATATTATATTAAACAGTAATTTGTTGACATAAAACATTTTCGACAATTATTGAATAAGATATAGTTTTTTTTTATTTAATTGATGCTCTTTTTGAAGATATTTTTTGTTCAAATAGCACATGTATCGGTTTTTGTTTACTAGAAGTATTTCCAAATGTCACTCCCAAGACAATCCCATAAACTTCTGGTATGATTAAATAAGTGAATATGTAAATATCACATCAACAAAACTATTTAGATTTCCGATTGAAGCTATTATAAACAAACCATTTAAATCTATTATGCTCATAATTAAGTTTATAAATTGAAATAATAAATTAATTTTAGCTTACTTGAATTTTTCCCCGGACTGTTTGGTGACAGGCTTCCACTGTTTTCATGTCGGATTGTAGATTTTTCATCAAGGTCTGTAAGCCCGCTGCCGTTCATGTTAGGAGTACAGGCCTGATTTGGTAGTCCTTGCTGAGGGTCCGTATTTGCATACATTGCACAATTTTCGTTCGGTAAATCCTCCAAATCTAGTAAGTGACTTACAGAAAAATTAGCTTTGCTGTTTTGTAAAGCTTGGTGAAACGCAGAAACTTTGTCAAAATTTGTGCCAAACTGTTGTTCCGGAGCTAAAGTATAACTACTCATCGTCAATGCGAATCTGTGGAATATGTCCTTCTCCTCCTTATAAAGTAGCCCCCATGGAGGGTGTCCGGTGCTCCCTTGAGGTCTGGTGTCTTATCTTTCACATTAATCTCTCTTTAAACGTCGTAAGATCTGATTTTGATGAACTCCGATGTGCTCTCTGACAAACAGAAACTTTTATTTTCGACTGTGTCGGTCCAGAACACAGGGGTATGGTGAATCCTTTGTAAACTGATACCCGAAACATTGGCAGCGCTGTCTCTTAATCATCATTCAGATGTGTACATAATAGCGTCAATCTTTATCTCGTCTCTCATTGGTTAAGACTGATTTTAGAGGTGGTGAATTACCTCTCAGTCACCTCCTCATTAATTGAAGCTGATCAAATGAAAAACTTCCCTCGTGCTAGGATGTTTTCTCATCTCTATTGTATATACTTCTGATATAATAAACTTTATATGCGATATACCTCTTATCTATATTTTTGATATATTCTTATTCTTTTCTTCTTCAAGTTTGATAAAATCTACAGTTTTTTATACATTTTAAAAACATCCAAAATTAATCTAAATTCATTATAAGCAAGACTATTTTATTACAATTAGAAAGGCATCAACGTTAAGTCTTGTCAAAGAAAATTGAAAAATAACTTAAAAAAAGTTAAAAATGATATCAAACGATTTTTTTATTTTGTGTACGTATGTCTGAAATGTCACATTTATATTTATGGTATGAACTTGGAAATGTTTTCTTTTTCAGCTCTGAAATGATGCGATCATGCGTTCACATCTAAATAATTAGCTGAAAATATGTTTTAAAGCTAAAACGTTTAAATTTTCGGATCGAGGCACTTTCGTATAAGCTACGGAAATGCCAGAACTAATTTTGTTCAAACGGTCCTTTTTTTATTACGATTTTATAAAACTATATTTTCAGTCTGTTCAGACAAGTTTTAAGGTTTTATATGATTGCTTCCTGTTTTTAATTACATGCTCATGTTTCTTATGTTTATGGACATGCTTATACAAAAAAGAGAAAGTAACTTGTAAAATTTTTCATTTGAAAAAAAAACTCGGATCTTTGAACAAAAAAAGCAATCTGAAGTCTTTTCGACCTTATCCCGACACTTACTACCCCAGTAAAGCAAAATCAACATTTATGGTTTGGAAATCTTGTTTCACAAATTTCACCTACGAGTTTCGTTAGTTCTTCACAAATAAAACCACGGGGAAAATGTATAATTAAATTTGGTAAATAAGCATCCCAAGTAAAATGACAAAGAATATGTAGAGAAACTGTTGCGTCAACCGAGTGGAAATCCTTGAACAACCGCAACATTAAAACTAAACATCAAACCAAGAACAAAACCACAGTTTACACATAGAAACTAGAAAGTTCACACCATAAAGCGAACATGCAGAATGGTTCTCACAAAAAAATCAGGGGCGAACTCGGGTGCTCCCTTAAGATGAGTGTTCCTGTTTCTTGATACCAGGGATCGACACTAAAAGTAGTCCAGTAGTCCTGTGCCACCCTAATTTTGGAGAGGAGTTTTTAAAAAAAATTTCATGGAAGTCCTATGAACTAAATTTTGCCTTTTTTTTCATACGATCAAAGAACAGAACCGTCATTACCGTCTATGGACTACCTGTTTTACCTGTGAAGTAGTCCTGTTGACCGCCAACCAAATGAAGTGAGTGTCAAACCCTAGATACCTGTCACGATGTCTGTTGAAGGGCATGTTAAAGAGAAAGAATATTTATAACAGAGATCATTATTTTGAATCGACTCAACGCAGTGGTCAGTAGGATCATGATGACAACAGTACTACCGTTATAATAGAATGGGAAAAAACGGCTTTACAGGGGGTTCAATCGAAACTAGGCTGCATGGGGAGGGGGGCATTTTTGCTACTCGTGCATTTCCAGAAGTTACGAAAGTTATGCAAGTGTGCTTTTCCTTCAGAAACGTGTGTGTTGACGCCCCCTTTTCGGAATGTATATATCCGACACTGTCAAATGTCATTCGGATGTACTCAAACGACTGGCTCTACGATCAGGCCACTCTTCTTGGAAGTCGATATTCAACAGTTGCCAGAACAGTAAATTCGGGTGAATAGACAAAATTAAGAAAACCTACTCGAAAATAATATATTTATTTACGTTTAGCAACTATCCAAGTTACCCAAATTGGAAACTCTAAAGTCTTAGCAGTATTGGTAGAGGCTGTGGCGATATAGTTTCGCTTTTTGTGTCATCGACCCGCTAATAATCTCAACACATACAATATTTTCTAATTCATCAAGGTAAAAATTCAGAATAGTTCAAAATATATCTAAACACACGACAAGCATAATCCATCTTCTTCATTTGCGATCGTCTGCTCACAGCACGAGACTGCATTCTTAGGTAAACGTTATTTTTTGTTTATAGAAAAACTCATTTTTACAACATCTTAGAAGCAGCGAAAACGAGCAATGGTGAAATAAAAAGACATAACGCAAGATGGCTCTGGGGAAATAAAGACAAGCACTACAGCTAATTAGTCGATAAACTCCCCAACCTGACCTGAACACATGTTGCCGTCGCCATAATGACTGGGAAGGCGGTCAAATAGCTCTCTGGTTTCCGAGAGTGGTCGTTCCTCTTCGTCGTCTGCTGCCAAACAGTATTCATTTGATACTCGATGTAAGCGATTTTCTCATCGCTTGAATGCTTGATTGTTTTAGCTACTTGTTCTTGAATTTTTCCATAACTCATCTTCACTTGTTTTTGTAAGACTTGGTTACCTTAAGGATTTATGACGGTTAGCTAAGAGAAGATAAGTCCTTGTTGTAATAGTCAGAGTGCCAAATCGTTATGAGAGTATTGATATTGACATAATTGCTATCTTTGAGGATTTGTGGTTGTCAACCTCTGCATGTAAGCTGTTCGGAATGACATGAACGCAAGCGTGTATCTACTTGCATACACTGCATGCCAAAATGTAAATGGAAAGTCGTCTTCCAATGTATACCCATAATATGGAAAACCGCCCCATACAACATCTACATAAAATCATGAAATGTTTTTTTAAGTATACGGTAAATGACTACCCCTTTTTCGGTGAAAGATGTATTACGAACTTTTTGAGTTTTTGTCGTTCTATATTATGTTATGTTTTGCTTTGTATTTTTGTTTGTGTCTGTTTTTTTCGTTTTTTGTTTTGATTTTGTTTGTTTTTGTTTTTTTTGTTTTTTTTTTTGTTGCTCTTTTTTTGTTTGAAAAACAATGCAGCATTAGTCTTTTTCATGATATGCATTTAACCACTGCTATCTTAAGCAGGTGATATTATCCGCTATTCTATACAGTGGTTTGTCTTGACCATAATGAACCAAAAGAAAAGTTCCAATCAAATATTTTATTAGTCATTATAGATAATATTTTTATAATTATGGCAAATGTCCATTCGATATTCTCAGCATTAAACTGTCAATGGCACCAATATTGGCTTTTCATTATGTCTCTGATCGACTTGCACGTGATGAGAACTGGTGACGTGTGATATGATAAGAGTGACAGACTATTGATAACACGGATGATGGTCTGTTTGCATCCTTCTGATATCGAAACAGGCGAGCATTAAAATGACAAAGCCCGGGTTAATCACACTTGTATTGATGGTCAAGAAAGCTCATTAATTGCTCAAATGCATCTTTTATTTTGTTCCGTACATCAACGACATGCCTTCAGTATATCCAAACAATTTTGGCTGTGCTACACCACAGTAACGATTTAACAATAACAAAAATGTTAAATTTCAAGATATTTAATACTTAAATGTACGAAACATTGTTTCCATCCCCCCACCCCCCCCCCCAAAAAAAAAGATGTATATGTTATTTTTTTTTACAGATTCATTCTCATTTTATTCCCACCGTACGAGGTAACACAACTAACTTGAGTTAAAACGGAATGGGATGGAGTAGAATTGAACTTGTTTCCTATCATGGGCCCTCAAAGTTTCAGTTTACAACAATTATTAAATGAAAAATACATGAAAGGAAATATCTTTTTTTTTGTGTTATCTGTGTCCTATGAGAGACAAATCAAACGGAGGCAAGACTTCGAATTACAGTCGGATTTCAGTCTGATAATACAAATTAACTACGTCAAGTGCAACTATTACAGTCAGGGTTGTTATGAGAAAACGAACAAAATGGTGCTGGACATGCAAAACCTAGAAACCGGAACTCCTCAGCCTTTCAAGTTACAAAACGTTTTTTTTTTTTAGTGTATCGGAAATGGCCGAGTAGCTCCGATTGCGAAACCTAGGTGTCTAGGAACTTTAAATTTGTTACGGTAGTAAAGTTGATATTCCAAACAAGATTATGCAAGAAAAACGGAAACGATATGATGCCCGTTGCTATGGAAACCGATTTTCCTACCAATATTGCAAATGCTCCGATTTGGATAAAATTCCGTTATTAGGGTGAAAATGACATGCTTAGTTTAAAGTTTGGCATTTCAAGAAGAAGCGAAAGTGTCCGTTACCATGGCAATGGTTTCTTTGGTGGAAATGACATGCTGAATCTAAATTTTGTGATTTCAAGACCATTTGAAAGTCGCTGTTGTCATGGTGACTGATTTTCCCAATCCAAACTTCAACATGCTCTGATTTGGGTATTATTTAGTTATTAGGGTAAAAATAATGTCAAATGTTCAAGGTAATTATATGTGTACGGGGGGTAACTTGCCCCTCGTTTCGCGAAAGGTAAACTTCTGTAACCTTCTCCTCCATATAATTTATGGAGCAAAAATTGTAATGTAGAAAACATACTTTAATTAGCGTGAGGGACTTTATGTAATTATTAATATACTCTCAGTTTATATCGTTATCAAAATAATATTGAAGCTTGAATATTGAAACGCAGCAAATGTACAAAGTAGCCTAAATCCAAATGAGTTTACTTCTTTCTAAGATATTCAAAATTTGTAAATGACATGCAATTCAGCGAAATGTTTAGTGTACTAAGGGAGGTAACCTCATATCGTTATATCATACCGATTTGTTAGGATCGGCACTACATAGATTATTCACTGCAATAAAATAACATAAACAAATAAGAGTAGGGCATTTGTATTTTCTAAATATTTAAGTATATAGATGGAAATGAAAAATAACAATGGTACATATTTGCAATAGAAAATTTTAATAAATATTGAATAAATTATTTACCGCAGACCTACAATGATCTATATTTAGAAGACGAAAACATCTGATTAAAATTTTTATATTAATGACAAATTATGCAGATGAAGAGCCACCAGGAAGACTAATTATGATTATCCAGAGAAAGAGATGAAAATTTGAAAATGTAGCATAACATGTCTTCTGGTCTCTCTCGCCAGGGAACGTAGGAAATGGCTTGACGATGCTTTTGAAATGGGGATGCTGAGTCTTCAGACTTGCATCTTTATTTTTAGTCCTTTGTTAATTTCTAGTTTTCTTCTGCAACCAACTATTGCATATTGTACTGGTAGAAAAATTCTTACAAACGCTACTGGTACCATATCAGATGGCCTGGATAACTACACAAATTACACCCGCTGTGAATGGCTTATTGATGGTAAGAGTACAATATAGTTTCATGAGTCTTGACTTTACACAAATGATTAACAAAACTGTTACAGATTGGCATCAACTAGGTAGAGTAAAACATAACGTAATTTCAAAAACATTATTATTACTGTGCCATCTTTTAATTATGCCATGTGCAAATGTACTCATTAAATATTTAAGTCATGTATGTCAACACATTTCTATACCATTCAGAACTCTTGATTTTAAAAATGTAACCTTGCTAAATTTGACAATATTAATAAGAATACAAGTTTGACATGTTCAAGAAAATTATATGAAGAAGAAAATATGAAGGGTGACAAAAGCAAATACAAATGTACTAAAAATTATAGATAATTTACAGTACACCTTTTGTACTTGTTATCCAGCTTTTTATTTACATGTTTTTATTAGCACGTACAATTTTACTGGCAAAGGATATTAGCAGTATTCCAATTTAAAGGGAAATACTTACTAAACTCCCCCCCCCCCAAAAAAAAAACAAAAAAATTATAGTCTTGTTTCTTGCTACAATGTACCAGCAAGAACAAATAGCGTAACCTGTAGGTACATTTTACAGTCTTCATGGTTAACCAAGGTCCAGTAGTCCTGTGATCCTTTTCACAAAAAATCATTAGTGTAAAATTAGTTGTAAGTTATGATGTCATAGTAAATCAAAGTATTGTGACGTCATAACTTACGACTAGTTTTACTCTTACGATTTTTTGTGAAAAAGACCACTGGCTCCTAAAAGCAGGTATCAGACTTCTCAAATTTGACTTTTCAGAAACCTGACAGGCTTGTAGACATTTTGGTAGTTGGAGCATTATTTTTGTTATTACTCATTTGTTTTTAACTACAAAAAGTCTGATTAATCAAATCACACAGGCCCTAATAGTATTAAAAAAGCTGTCAGACCACCATAATCCCTAACACTATTGAAAAACCATAACCATTTGCTATTCATACATAAATATATCCACAAAAAAGTCACAAAGTCTTACAAGTTTCTTCAACAAGAAAAATGAGGCCTATAGCCTCTCTCGATTAAATAAAATCCTCCAAATATTTAAAAAAAAAAACCAAACTTTTCTAGAATTTTGTTATCATTTCTTCTTTCATAAAAGCCATAAACCACTAATAATTCAAAAGGAAAAGCATGGAAACATGTTACTAAACATACACACTATATTACTGAGGAATTAAAATAAGTATCAGTCTTTGTAAAAATCAGACAGGAGGTGATTCATGCATGTCAAAAACCCACCAAATTCAATATTTAAAGCATCATCTCATCCATGAATCACCTTACCATAGGCAGTGTTTGAATCTTATATGGACTGGTACTTACTATCTATATTTTGATGAGACATTAATTTTATTTTATTTAGTAACGTTACAAAATGTTCCTATGCCCTGTTTATTTTAGAGAGCAACTTCATACAATTTCTTTATTTTATTTCGGGGCAAAATAAAATATGATTTGGACCTCCATGTTTTTAAACTTTATAAGTTTGAATGGCTTCTGCTAAAAAAAGTAAACCATGAAGACTGATTGTAGGTAGGGAAATAATTTTATTTTACAAAAACATTTTACATAAAGTAAATGGGGAAGCAATCTAGACTTTAACGTGCTTGGTAGGGTAACAGGAAACGGACACACATGTATTATTTTTTGTTGGCCTTAAATTTATGGAAGTTGATTTTCAATTTTACGGTCACCTGACTGATCCTCATTTAATCGCTGCAACCCTAACTTTTTTTATCTGCAATTTTCTGAAATTCAGGAAATTTCCACCTTTTCTGTCACAGGTACTGATATTTCTCTCTAGCTTATTAGTCAAGAAACTACAATTGAACTCCCCCCCCCCCAAAAAAAAAGAAAAAATCGACGTACCGACCCTAATTTTTTTTCAGCACATCACAGTAAACACACATATTTTTTTTTTTGGCCATAAAATGATTTCCCCTGGATAAAATTTGCTTGTGGTATTCTACATATATATATACATGTATGGAAGTGTATTATAACTTCAGTTTAGAAATAACTCGAGAAACTTAGATTAAACAAATGGAAATTTTCAGTACTTGATAAATTTAGAGTGTGAAAAATATTCTTTAATTCGTACATTTGTATGTCTGTGCTCTTCCATTTGACCTAAAATTAGTACTCCACTTGTTCAGCTGTTATATGGAATAAACTTCCTTTTTTCAAAGTTCAGGAGCCTTGACTGCATCCACTATTCAACCCTTAACAGGGTTTGACACTAACATTTCATAATAGGTAACCCACAGGACCATGTGATAGATAATTAGGTAGTCCTCAAAATTATTTTGTGGTCCTGTTCTTAGGACTAATGAAATTTTATGAACTAATTGAGGTAGCCCAAAGGGCTACCCATTGGTATTTCAAGGTAGTCCTCCTAGAAATTGGGTAGGCACAGAACTACCGGACTACTGTTAGTGTCGAACCCTGCTTTGCTAAACTCATTGTTCTGCTTCCTTTATCATGTTGAAGATGATGCAGTTTTGTGTATATTGGCCAGAATAATGCAATGTATTTATAAGTATGTAAGATGAACAGTAAGGACTAATGGGGGCTGGGGATAATGATGATTGAATAATAACCGTAATTCATACTGTATCAGCCATTATTAATCAAACCTGGCACCCCTGGCGCTGTTTAACCAAACTCTGTTAAATTGAGGATGTATATCCACTAGTGTAGCTAATGTAGTACAATATTCTTAACTTAATCAAATATGTAGACAGTGCACAACTGGTTACAAGTAATTTCACAAAATTGTTATACAAAAATGTAGTCCTTGGCTGATTACTTGTTTAGACTTGTTGCTGCAGTTTTAAAAAAGGCATGGCTTTCCAGGTACAAAAAATGCACTTATTCAAGTGAAAGGCAAATTTGAAGGCACTTAATGAATACATCTTTTTTGGGGGGAAATTGACAGAAAAGGGCAGAGGTGTTGATAAGATTGACCAAAAAAGACAGCTCCTCACAAAAACTGTCTATATGCCATGGAACACTATTATTTCATTCACTGCCCTGTCAGTGGTTCAGTATGATGCTATCTAAAGTATTGTGTAGTTTTAATTTTATTATAATGTACAGTTTATGTGTGCATCATCATAACAGGTAAGAATTCTTTGAATGGGTTTACCAAATACTGGTCATATTTGTCAGAGTTGATTAAATATCAGAATTATTGACTGAAAGTTGAGTTTTACTTAATTGACAAAAATATCATTCCTCTATGAAATTTCAATTTGGGATTGTAAGTTTTCCCATGCAATGTTCAAATGGATTTTCAGAAAGTGGCATATAGCTATTTGTGTTGAGGGATACAGGGTTATTCTAAAAATGATGGCACAAGTGTGAAATATAAAACTGGGGCACTGTTTTAGTTTTAATGTGTCATATGGTAATACAGTGGGTTCCTGTTATTACGCTACCTATTTGTTAGAAAAAATATGCAATTAGCAAATTATTATTTCAAGGGAAAATACCTTATATTTTCATTTTTTAAGTGAGGCATATTCTTTTATCATGTTTAATTAGATTCCTGCCAAAATTTCTAGTCAAAAGATAGAGAAATATTGTTGTAAAAACAAAGTTCTGTAGAAAACTGTGGTATATTTGCCATAATTTGGTTCTGTCCTGTATGTTTTTCTTTGACTTTATGCTAAACTCAGTTCTGTGTTTTCAGCTGGATCAGCAGACAAATTTATTCTGTTGGAGTTTACCTCCATGGTTACTGAATGTTCCTATGACTTTGTCATGGTCTATGATGGAAATTCTTTCAACAGTACAGTCCTAGCTACTTACTCTGGCAATACACTGCCGAGACCTGTTCTAGCATCTTCTGGTTATGTAAGTAATAATCTGTTAGTAAAAAGCATGTTCTTTCAACATCCATTTCAATTGCCAAACTTGAAGAGGTAGACTTAGGGTAAGGGACAACTCTTGAAATCATCGATATGTTTGTATCATACTCAATTTCACCGAAGCTTATCAAGCTTTCATTTGATACAAAATTAAATCAACCCAAGTCACTTTGATGCCTACATGAGATTGATGTTAAATACTTACCAAATATAAATGTTCCAATGATTTGTTATGCCACTTTGCATAGGTCTACCTCCTTAATTTTTCTTTGACTGTTTAAGTTTGATCAAACTTACACAAATGGATGTATTGAAGGCAGTATGACATTTATTGACCTGGAGTTAGTATATTAAAGATAAAGGTTATGGTTACTAGAAATATTTATGTTAGGCATAGAATCTTGAGCCTGTTTATACTTAAATTAATGATAATGATGACTTTAATGATAATAAAGTACCATTTGAATAGTCAAGAAAAGATATTAAAACAAATAAAAAATGAAGGTATACTTGTATCACTATGTTTGCAAAAACAAGTATACAGCAACAAAAACAATATGAAATTGAAAAGTGCAAATTGTTTATTTGATAATTATTGATGAAACAGATTTTATCTGTTACAGTTGTTGCTTTTTAACTGACAAAAGCAGTGATCATATGTGTATTTTCTGTGTGCATTTTTTTTCTTCAGTATAAACATTGTCTGACGTGTTTCATACAACAACTTATCTGCTTCAATGTTTTTTGTTTTTTTGTTTGTTTTTTTGTTGATAATTTTGGTTTTTATGAATATTTCAGATGCTGGTGTACATGTTTAGTGACAGAAACTACAATTTAGAAGGATTTTCAGCAAATTTTACTATTCTAGATTGTCCATTTTCTTGTCATAAACATGGTCAATGTGTCAACCATACATGTGTCTGTGATAATGGATACACAGGGTGGACCTGTGAGAACAGGATTTGCCCAAACGATTGCAGTTTACAGGGGCATTGTAGGCAGACTGGCTGTGATTGTTTTCAAGGTTTCATAGGAGACAGCTGTAGCTTATCTTTACATTCTATTAATGATGTACGATGGTACAAGATTTCACATTCTAGTCAAAACTTTACTTCAAGATTTGGACATAGTGGTGCATTTATCAAAAGTCTTAACTGTATATATGTGTTTGCGGGTTTTAGTTTGCATGGAACTTTGGGGGATGTAGTTAGATACTGTTTAAATACGAGTTCTTGGGAAATTGCAATACAATCAAAGCCATGGCCTCCAGCACGTAAAAATCATGCTTCCATGGTGGTTGAAGACGGGTTCTACGTTCTCGGTGGAGTCTTAGAAAATGGGTTGTTTTCAAATGAGCTGTGGTACTATGATGCCATCACATTCAACTGGACTAAAAAAGCCATTAACAGCTCAATTCCTTTACCAAAGTTGATGGACCACACATTGACTTATGCTAATGGCTGGCTGTATGTGATAGGTGGTAAAAATCATGAAGGCTTATTCTCAACAGATATCTTTCGAATTAACATTACAAACTGTGATTCCTGGGAAAAACTTCAAATTTCTGGTGATCGTAAGCAAACCAGGATGGTCTCAGGTCATACTGCAGTCTTTCATGAAGTTGCAAATTCTATTTTAGTTTATGGTGGCTACCGATCGACATATTCCAAATATGTAGAGCTTTCTAGTGACATTTACTCATTTAATTTGCAGTATCATGTGTGGTCACATGTAGAGAATAGACAAACACAGTTTCCACAGTATGTTGGACGAGTGGATCAAATTCCTCACAAACGTGCTCATCATACTTCTGTTATAATGGGTAATTACATGATTGTCTATGGAGGCAACATACATATACATCAAACACTTGAGACATGCTATGACAATGATATATTCCTGTATCATCTTGGATGTCACAAGTGGATTAATCATCCTCAATTTATGGATGTAGGTATGTAACATTCGTATATTTACCAATTTGTACCGAATTCTTTTTTAGCTCACCTGGCCTGAGGCCATGTGAGCTATTGTCTTCACTTGGCGTCCGTCATCATCATTAACAATTATACAAAACTCTTCTTCTCTGAAACTACTTGACAAATTAGTTTCAAACTTGGTATAAATGGTACTTGGGGTATCCTGCATAGAACTGATATGGGGATTTTTGATTTGTTGAAGAACATGGCTGCCGTTACTGAAAATAGAACATAGGGGTCAGACAGTAGTTTTTCACACATATCTCCTAAACTGTTAAGTTTAGCTAAATTCTGACATGGGTAAAAGTGTTCAGCATGATGAGGTCTATCTCTGGTCAAATTTTGATTTTAATCTGTAAGCCATGTTGGAGTTATTGCCTTTTTTCAACGATTTTTGACATTTTCAATGTTATTTCTTTCAAAAATCTTTTCCTCGGACACTACTTGACCAATTGAAACCAAATTTGGTATGAATGTTCCTTGGGGTATCCTGCATAGGACTGGAATGGGGATTTCTGGTTCGTTGAAAAACATGGCTGCAGTTACTAAAAATAGAACATAGGGGCCAGAGTAGTTTTTCACATATATTTTCTAAACCATTAGGTTCAGCTAAATTCTGAGCGGGGTAAAAGTGTTCAACATAATGAGATCTATCTCTGGTCAAATTTTGGTTTTAATCTGTTTAGCCATATCTGAGTTTTTGCCCTTTTTCGACAATTTTTGCTATTTTTAATTTTATTTCTTTCAAAAATCTCCTCTAACACTACTTGACCAATTGGAACCAAATATGGTATGAATGTTTTTAGGGTATCCTGCATAGAACTGGTCTGGGGATTTTTTATCTGTCGAAAAACATGGCCGCTGTTACTAAAAATAGAACCTAGGAGTCAGACAATAGTTTTACACTTATATCTCCAAAACCATAGGTTTAGCTAAATTCTGACATAGGGGTCATAGTGTTCAGCATGATGAGATCTATCTGTAGTCAAATTTTCATTATAATCTGTTAAGGTCTCACTAACCACTTCTAACGTTTCCATTACTTTACATGTTAAAAAAGTAATTTTCAAAGTCTCACTGTGAATTCCCAGGACAAATGACATCTTAAAGCTGCATACCGTTGCGAAGCTTGGAAAATAAGGCTTCCAAAATCATTATGCTAATGGTACGATCATAGTATAAATTCTTCACAAAATTTACTTGAATAAATAATACTGAAAATCCACATTTTTACCTGTTCTGCTAACTGACAGCATGGAGGCAAATTACTCACACATGTAAACAATATTCATACACTTTTGTAGTTAATTACATATATGATTTTAAAGTTCACATTCTCAGCTTTATTTTGACTACTTTTAATCATAATACACACAAATAATGCACTTACAATGCATATGTCTAGGTTCAGTGTGTTTTTGGTACTACATAGGGGGGTGGCCATTTGACCCGGAAGTGGTTAGTGAGACCTAAGCCATGTTGGAGTTATGGCCCTTTTCAACGTCTTTTGCCATTTTTAATGTTAGTTTTTTTTTAAATCTTCTCTGACACTACTTGAGGAATTGAAACCAAACTTGGTATGAATGTTCCTTTGGGTATAGAATTGAAGTGAGGATTATTTATCCGTCAAAAAAACACGGCTGCCATTACTGAAAATAGAACGTAATGGTCAGACAGTAGTTTTTCGCATATTTTATCTCCAAAACCTTTAGGTTAAGCCAAATTCTGTCAGCTGCTGAAATGATCCTTATTGTAAGGCCTAAAAATATCTCCGGAGATAAAAGTTGTCAGACGACTCCTTGTAAGAGTTATTGCCCTTGAATGTTGAAAAATTACTAGGTGAGTGATTCAGGCTCCTGAGAGCCTCTTGTGTTTTGGTACTCTGGTACCAGTGCTGAAATGCTCCTTAAGCAGCACCCTTATCCCACAGTTGAAATAATCATGAAGGATAGTGGTACATAAACTTTTATTTTTTAGACTAAATACAAGTACATAGAAGAAATATTAAAAAGTGATTTGCAAGCAAAACCTGCAAAAAGTCATATACAGCCAAATTATGAAGTCACCATTGAAATTAGAAAATAATGTTTACCCTAGATATTAATTTTCATCGAAATCAATTAATATTAACATTTTGCTGATTTAGGCAGCCATTTTGAATAAAAATGGTGACTTTCTGACAAATTTGAAATTACCATTGAATGAAGGAGTTATCAAGGGAACCAAGGTTATAGGGGTAATCAAAAGAATGTAATCCAGGGACAAAGACCAGACATGGAAAACAGACATACAAAACAAAGAATTTAAAGTAACTAAAATCATACATACAAAGTAACAAAAGTAAATGAGCAACCCAGACTCCACTAAAAACTGGGAGCATGGACCAGTTGCACTGGTAGGGTAAGCGTCCTCTGCTTTTCTAGAAACACCCGCCAAGTTGCTCATAAAAAGTCAAGTCCGGGGTAGACAAACAACGAAAGGAAAACTATGACCCGTTGAATAAATCAGTTTTCATTGTGCTGATGGATACACCATAACGATCCACGAGTTCATGAAGAAAGCCAAGTTTATCCGAGATATCAATTTTCTTCAAAATCGTTCAATGCTGAAATTTGCTGATTTAGGCAGCCATTTTGAAAAAAAGATTTACACCTGTGATGGCAGCGAGTCGAGAGCTGCTACTTGAGTTATTTTCATACATATGAATAGTTCCAATGATTATAGGCTTTTTTTTCTTAATTTTTTTTTGCTTTTTGTTTTGGCACCATTTTGAAATTTCTAAAATTGCATGTACACCCCCTTTACATGCTTATTTGGTATGAATCTTCAAGTAATCATTTGGAGAACTTTACATTAGGAAGAAGAAAAACCAAAAACATTAAGTGGCAAATCTTCGTTTTGGCAACTAAATAATCAAGGTGTAAATGAAGGGAAATCCTTTCATAAGACAATACCAGGAACACTAACTTCAAGAACAAAAAAAGAGAAAAACACAAAAGAACCAAAAAGTACATACAGAAAAAAATACATTTATATTTTGTAAATATTGAGGAATCAGCTCAAGTGCACCAGTGAGCTGTTCCTCCTCCTTTCAAAACACCAGTCGTGCTTTTCATTGAAAATTGCCCATTTTATTTGAAATAATCCATCTACAAAAAATCTTTGTAACGTTCTCTTTTTCACCGTCCATACTAGATGATTTTTAAGCAATGCCAGAGTTTCCCTCCCTCGTTTAAACCGGAATCATTTATATAAGAACAGATAGACGGGCGCATAAGGGAAAACAGAGAAAAGGTGTTAAAATTAATATCCTACCAAGGAACCTGGTTCAAACCCCAGTTTTTCTTATCAAGCCTGGTTTGCTAATTAATTCTTTAAATTTATATATGTTATTATATTGACTATTTTGATATTTTTGGTGCTTAGTCTTGACTATATGGATGTCCCATTCTTCATTTCAATTTCCTGAAAACAAACATTGTTGAGTGCTCGATTATTGAATAACAGAAAAAATATGTTGTTGCAAACTTTTATCTATCTGCTTAAAAAGCACTTAAATTCTTGATCATGTCAAAAAATAAATTACATTGGATGATATTCGTACTTTTCTGTTGTACCAACAGTTCGGAAACAGAACCGGGCATTGTTTTTGTATTTTACAATTTTTGTATAATTAGTAGTTAAAATATTTGAAAATTTGCAACTTCAAACTCATTTTGCAAAGCCCATGCTGCAGATGTGTTTATTTTATTTGTTATTCAGTAAAGAATATTTAGATATACATTGTAATATTCTGCGGTGTCTTATCATCTCTTAATCATTGAAAATGCACTAAAATGCAGCCATCTTTAGGGGCAACTTTGTTCTGTGATTAAATAGTCAACTTTTGTCGGAGAAAGTTTTTTTTCACATTTTTGAAATTGTATACATGTGGTCTTTACATGTTATTTGTTTCCCGATACCTACAATGAACGATTCCACTTAAATTACTTATCAAGTGTATTTGGGTTAATTGATCTTTGACCCCTCCTCTAATTAATGCAAAATAGCAGAAAACTTAACCGTTTTTCACTTTGATAAATACGATATTCAAAAACTACATTGATTTATCTTCCCATTGACATATGATACAGCAGTATACCCATAGGCCCATTAAACTCGAAACTAAAGCACTTTTTGATACGTATCCGCAGCACTATTACTACGGTTTGAATTTCTATTTTATTTTAATACATGTACATGTTGTACATGTACTTGTATCATAGTAATATACTACATGTACATGTACCTGTAAATATAAATGTATTAGTAATTATAAAAAAAAAAAAAAAAAAAAAAATCAATCAACCAGTATTTGCCACTTGAGTCTTATTTGGTGGCTCTGTAATTACAAGCGCTTACTTAATACCAGGAATAGAACCTTGAATATCATGTTAGCTTTTCAGATCGCAAGATTTGTTGAATTATTCTTTGGTTATGTACAAAGGTAACCTACATATAGTCTGGATGGTTTTCTAACATGTATTTGTTTTTAGCCATGGGTGTTGCAGAGGGACAGTGATTTTAAAGAATAAATAACTTCATAAGACATAAGAAAAATGCTATTTCATTTAACAGAATTGCAGTAGAGTCACTGATCCAACAAAAAATGCAAAACAAGTAAGAGATACAAGTGAATAAGTAACAAGTAAGGGATACAAAGTACAAGTGAATAAGTAAGGGATACAAAGTAACAAGTATGGGATACAAAGTAACAAGTAAGGGATACAAGTGAATAAGTAAGGGATACAAGTGAATAAGTAGGTCTGTTACGTTTAATTTATATACATTGTACATTTGCTTTGTACTCTGTTAATTAAAACCTAATTATCTAATAGACACGAAAGGTGAAAGACGATATGGTCACATAGCTGTACCAGTGTCAGGTAACATCATGTTTGTCATTGGTGGATACAGTGGTAGTGTACTGGGAGACATCACAGCATTTAAATTTCCACCAACTATAGCCCTCTCTGAGGTAGGTTAGGATTTCTTTAAAGCATAATATTATAAAAATGGATACCTGATTATTTACAATACTCTCACAATATGTCAGATATATACAGTGAAACCTGTGTAAACTCTCTGAATAATTTGAAAATCTGTCTTAACCAGGCACTTTTTGAAGACCCTAATGGTGGCATGGCGTCTAATGGTTGCTTGGGATCAAATGGTAGCATGGAGTCTAATAGTAGCATGGGGTCTAATGGGCATGGGGTCTAATGGTAGCATTGGGTCTAATGGTAACATGGGGTCTAATGGTAGAATGAGGTCTAATGGTAGCATGGGGTCTAATGGTAACATGGGGTTTAATGGTAACATGGAATCTAATGGTAGAATGAGGTCTAATAGTGGCATGGGGTCTAATGGTAGCATTGGGTCTAATGGGCATGGGGTCTAATGGTAACATGGGGTCTAATGGTAACATGGAATCTAATGGTAGAATGAGGTCTAATAGTGGCATGGGGTCTAATGGTAGCATTGGGTCTAATGGGCATGGGGTCCAATGGTAACATGGGGTCTAATGGTAACATGGAATCGAATGGTAGAATGAGGTCTAATGGGCATGGGGTCTAATGGTAGCATTGGGTCTAATGGGCATGGGGTCTAATGGTAACATGGAATCTAATGGTAGAATGAGGTGTAATGGTGGCATTGGGTCTAATGGGCATGGGGTCTAATGGTAGAATGAGGTGTAATGGTAGCATTGGGTCTAATGGGCATGGGGTCTAATGGGCATGGGGTCTAATGGTAGCATGGGGTCTAATGGTAACATGGGGTCTAATGGTAACATGGAATCGAATGGTAGAATGAGGTCTAATGGGCATGGGGTCTAATGGTAGCATTGGGTCTAATGGTAACATGGGGTCTAATGGTAACATGGAATCTAATGGTAGAATGAGGTCTAATGGTGGCATGGGGTCTAATGGGCATGGGGTCTAATGGTAGCATTGGGTCTAATGGGCATGGGGTCTAATAGTAGCACGAAGTCTAACATTAGCATGAGGTCTAATGTTTAGAGGACTAATATTTGCCATCCTTATTTCATTATTTTTATTGCTCGATTTACCTATTCATTTTCAAAATGCAAACTAAAAATTGATAATTTCTGTTTCTTTTTTTTCAATGATATTGCAGATGAAAGATCTCATGAAGATAAAAATAATTTTCAAAAAGCCAATGCTTTTACAATTGTAGCATTACACAGCAGTCCCATGACATTACAAATAACCTAATACTTTATTTCTAGTATGAAACCCAAGATGAGACTGACTATTGTATGCAGTATACTGACCCAGGAGGTCTAGGTACCAATGCTTGTAAAGAGGATGTCGAATGTGTTCTGTGTATAGCTCGTAAAGACACCTCACGAACTGGATGTGTTCATAGAACCAGAACAAAGGTATGATGTGCCCATAATTAAAATACTTAGCTCTGTAGTGTAATTGTGATTTTATGTTTTTAAGGACTGGAATCATGTTCAGGAAAAAAAACAATGCTTTTAGCAATGTTGGCACATAGTTCATGGTCTTTTGAAGATAAATTGACAGTTCCTTCATTTTAAATTTGTCAGAGAATGCAGAAAATTGCAATCACATTTACAAAGAATGATAGCGAAAAAATGGGTTATCTCCCTGCTATGATAAAATTGCATTTATACCTGTACTTCAAATTTCCGACACTTACAAGAAAAGAAATTAAAGCCATTTTGACATTTTAGAAAACATTTCAAATAAGGTTTCATGGAAAGACGTTTTTTTTCCACCATGATTCCTCAACTGCCTGATTCTTGCAGAGAATTACACTGTAATAATATTTAAGACAACTTTTGTCCATGGTCATCTGAATTGGCTTGCTTACAATGATACGCTTAAAGCATTGTTACATGAATGAAAAAGGATTTTGTTTGTCATCACAAGCATATGGTTGATAGAAAATTTAAATGTCCTATTCTAAATTATATTTAAGGAGGTAGACCTAAGGTAAGGGACACAACTCTTTAAAATCATTGGAATGTTTGTATTCAGGATCTTTATATCAATCTCATGTAAGCATCAAAGTAACTTTGATAGATTTCATTCTGTTTCAAATGAAAGCTTAAAAGGCTTAGGTAAAATTGAATATGATACAAACATATCACTAATTTCAAGAGTTATGCCCCTTACCCCAGGTCTACCTCCTTAAGGTTTACTATGTTTTTGCAATAAATTTTTTTTTCTAATATTTAAATGTACATCTGCTTTAGGGGCAATGTCGAAATGAAAGAGAATACTGCAGAGGTGTTTACTTTCACAAATTCTACATAGTTTCTATGAACTTGGACTGCAAATTACACTCTACAGATTATGAATCTCTCTATAATATCTTTGTTAAGATCACATGAAGTTCTGAATTTTACAGATCATTTTCATTCAATATGGCAAATAATATGGATTGTTTGAGAGAAGGTCTGATACTGAAGTTTTTGTCTCTTTCTTGTTCATGTGGGCCTTAGAAAATACAAAATATTTCATTTGGCTTAGTAAAGAAAATGTAAACATGATTCTTTCAAATTCTACAAGAAAAAAACATTTTACTGTTAACATTAAATTTTAATATTTTCCTCAGAGTGAAATGAAAAGGAGAAAAAAACAGTATTAATTGCCTCCTCAAATTAAAACATCTTATGTCATATGTAGAAAGGATTTTTCAAAAGATACTCTGCATCAAGATTCATTATTTTGTTTCTGCCTTGCCTTACAAATTATACAATGTTCTCTGCAGCTTTTGAAAAGGGCCAGGTAATCCAGGTAAAAAAGGGCACTATATTGACTGTAGCATGGTGTAGGCAAATTCTGAGGCACATTCATGCAGACATAATATCTGTATATAGAAAATTTACTAAAAGGGCTCCCACACCTTCTTTGAACCATATATATTGAGTATTTATCATATGTATACTATGTAATACATTAAAGGGTTTACAAACTTATTACAAAAATATATTGTTATGCCCCCGTGACAAACACTCCGGGGGCATATTGATTTACCCCTGTTTGTCTGTCCGTCCAGATTACACATGGTCATGGCTTGTCCGGCTATGTCCTTGTACAGTTTTTGAATTATGTCTCAGATATTTTACAGGATATTTCTACACACGATGAAGGTGTGCAGGGCCAATGGATTTTGATTTCCGTGAAATATTGCAGAAATTGGTGGTAGTTACACTTACATGTAGTCATTTAACTCAGAAATATATGGATCATGGCTTGTCCGGCTATCTCCTAGTACAGTTTTTGTTCCACATCTAAAATATTTTACAGGATATCTTTACACATGATGAAGGTGTGCTGGGTGAAAGGATTTTGATTTTTGTGAAATAGTACTGAAATTACTTAGTTAGACTAAGTCATTTTCATCAGAGATAGGGTTATATGGCTTGTCCTGCTATCTCCTGTAGTTTTTGAACTACATCTAAAATATTTTTTTGCAGGATGTTTCTACACATAATGATGGTGTGCAAGGTCATAGGATCTTGATTTTTGTGGAATATTGCGGAACTGGGTGATAGTTGTAATTTTTGTCAGAAATATACCCCAAGCAACAAAGTTGGGGATAAGTTATTGGGGGTATTAGCATTTTTTATGTGTCTGTCAGTCCGTCCATCACTCCTCTTTTTCTCAGCGCAAATATTTTTGCAGTCCTTAGCCTAACATACTAAATATTTACTGCATCAACCAACAGTACATAACCTTTCTGAATCTGCAAAGCATGTCTTCATACAAAAATAAACAGGTTCTTAATTTGTCAAATCTAGAGAGCGGGGGCATCATTAGTGTCTTACAGACACATTTGATTTACTAAAAAAAATCACTACTAACAAACAAATGATGTGGGGCTCCTGTGACAAACAGGGCTTCTAGCTTTTTCTGGAATTAAATTCATGTTTTAACTATTACAGATGTGTCATGCCTTGAAACATTATGAGTCTTCAGAATGCCCAGGTATTTGTCCTTCATTGAGATCATGTGAGGCCTGTTTGGGTAATGGACAAGGTGTAACCATGACAACAACCTCACCAAAGAACCGGTTCTACCAAGAAGAGTGTTCATGGTGTGTCAAAAGTGCTACATGTCAAAAAGCTTGGGGTATGTTTAGTATGATAAAAACCTTGAATTGTTTTTATGTGATGAAAAGTTTGGGTTGTTTTAATATGATGAAAAGTTTGGGTTGTTTTAATATGATGAAAAGTTTTGAGTTTTGAGTATGTTTAATATGATAAAAAACTTGGGTTAGTAAAATATGATGAAATGCATGGGGTATGTTAAATATGATGAAATGCATGGGGTATGTTAAATATGATAAAAAAAGTATTGGGTTTTATGTAAAAAAAAAAAAAGGAGAAATCTATGACATTTTTTTTTTTAAATTACTTAGTTCAGGTTTGTGTGTAGGTTTTTGCTTGTTGCTATGTTTTAAAAAATTAGCACCACAAATAAAGATCTTCAATTACTGGTAACCAAAATAAATATACAAAGAAACTGAACTTGGTTTTCTTGTTTAACTGTGTATCATATTGAACAGTATCCACAAAAGAACCCATGTTATTTTCACTACTGTAAGCAAACTTATTTTAGTGGATATCAATTATATTTTGCAATTACTTGTTTTCCCCACTTACATTCTGTTTAAAATATATTCCTTAATGAAGCCTCTTGTAGCAATTTATATATTCACATTTTTTTCTAGATCATGAAGTTAATGAAAAAATGAGATTGCTTGCAAAAAAAATGGGTTTAAGGATGTCAGTTGCTCTGTTTAAGAATAACAAAGATTTCAAAGGGTTGTAAAAGCTTTCAAGATCTTTCATGCTGAAACAATATAAGTAAAACAGATTGATTGGTCTGTGGGCTTATTTATGAGATACAAAATGTATAAACATTTGAAAATTTGGTGGAGAAAGTAGGTTTTATCTCTTAAAAACCCTGAAGAAGTAACATGGATATCATCAAAACTTCTCAAATAACATTTTAAGATGTGTTTAATGAAAGAAAAGTGGGGGTCACTTGGCAAAAATAGTTATGCTATAATATGGATAAAACTGAAATATCCCAAAATCTGACCAAAATGACTGTACATGAGCAGCACTCATCCTTGAAATATAGAAAATGGATATGATGAATGAATATATTGACAACAACCCAACTGGGATGGAAAATGTCAGCTCAAGGCCATTTTATATTTGTTTTGTTCTAGTTCCAGAAGGTGTCTGTCTTTCGGCGACCGATACAGACTCTGGTTTGGAAGGTTGGTGGAATGGTACCAGTCCTAGCTGGTACTCTATAGAGCAGTGTACCAACAATGATTTTCAAGCAGGGATACAGATGATATATTACTACCCTCCTGAAGATATTCTTCAACCAGATTATGTAGGTTTTCGTAATTAGAACTATTTAAGAAGACTAAGTAGTACTAACGTTTGCTTAAGGCAGGTCTTCTTGAATTTTTGTTTAGCTAGATTTGATTATCATTATGTTGTTATTGATGTCCGTGTTTAATAGTAGGTCTCTGTAAGATAACAAAAGGCATGTATAGACTAAAGCTAACTGAAAATAATTTCTTGTTTCTCAGACCATTGATTGTCTCTTTTTGGGGTATTTAATTATCCATTGTTTTGCCATATACATTTTTATGTAGTATCTCTTATCAATTTGTCTTTCAATTAATGATATAGAATGCACCTTTAGCATTATTTTGGCCAAAAAAGGAAAAAAAATATACCACCCTTTCTCATAAGATTTAATATAAAATATAATAGCCTGAGAACCTAGAAATTAAATTTGAATGGCCTGAGAACCTAGAAATTTACTTTCAATGGCCTGAGAACTTAGAAATTAACTTTGAATGGCATAAGAACCTAGAAATTAACTTTGAGTAGCCTAAGAACCTACAAATTAACTTTGCACAGCCTAAGAACCTAAAGTTCGAATAGCGTAAGAACCTAGAAATTAACTTTGAGTAGCCTAGCAACCTAGGAATTAACTTTGCATAGCCTAAGAATGTAGAAGATTGAATAGCCTTATAGAAAAGCTCTGTATAGTTAGTTAAACTTAATTTGTTTGTGACACGAGACAAAATCTAATTTGGATGAAATACTGGTACTGTGGATGTACCTTTATTAGTGGATGCCAATTTTCGTGTATTAGGGAAGAAGCACAAATTCGTAGATTCTTGAATTCATGGTTTTGATGTTTTCAGTGTACACAAACAGTGGAAATTTCCTTTACACTGGGAACCAAATTTCATGGTTTGACCTACCATTGAAAACCATGAAATTGGCATCCCACGAACAATAGTACGTTCTCAGTACTTCCAAAAATATTTCCGTGATTATGTACGTATGTTGGTACATATACTAAGAAGAAAAAAATATGAAATCTCTTTTCATAGTGTTATTTTGTTTCAAACTTTTGTTAATATCACTGTTTTAAAGGTTCGAAAATGGGTTGTAGAGGTTTAAGATTTGGCACTCAAGGGAAATACATGAATCTACATGTATGATCAAAAGGTGAAATTTTACTTTAGAAATGATATGTTTATTTCAGGTTGTTTACCTCAACAAATTTCAAGTCGATGTAAGAACTGTTCTACCTTTCCATGGAAATATTAATAGCATTGGTAGTGTGATAAAGGCAAGAATCACGGGTTTCATCCACCCACTTAATGCACCCTTGAGTTATGGTACTCAGCAGCTGCAACTCTATATGAATATTGCTGGTGATGTCAAAGTCACCTTGAACTTAAGTAACGACAGCTCTGTCAAAAATCATGAGATTGTCATTCATCAGACGACTTACAAGAAAAATGTTGGTTCAAAGGTTAAAGCTAATCGTCAAAACAGAGCTCGATTATTCCCCCACAGGGAAAGAGGATACAAATATTATCTAGCAATAGAAACTGAGAGATTTGTAGAAGAAGGCAAAGCTGAACTGGAGTTAATGTGGAATGTAGACTGGTCCCATCACAAGGATAATCTTGTCACAATATCAATGGAGTTCTTAGAACCATATAATAGTATACATTGTTTGATCCATGCCAACTGTCTGGCCTGTATGACTGATGCTTCGTGTGCCTGGTGTTCCTCATCAAAAACCTGTTTTTACAAGGGAGATAACTCATCGTCATGTGAAGAAACGATCGCTGTCACTCATCCACAACAATGTGACTTGTGCCATGACCATCCTGACTGTTACTCCTGTGTAACTGTAAGCTTTTCACATTGTAAATTTATACTTTCTCCCTCCTGTGTATCTGTATGCTGCAAGATTAATACTTCATCATGTATATCTGTTAGCTGTAAAATTAATACTCTCTCCCACCTGTGTATCTTTTAGCTGTGAAATTAATGCTTGAAAGTAGCATGTCCAACCATCCCTCCCCTGATAGTTTCTAGATAACTTGAGAATGGATAAATGATTTTTTTTTAAAACTTGGCACAGTCATTTAATACCATCAAATACAGATTTAGTTTGAATGTATTTTTTGAGTTAGGCCATTTTGAACATTTTGCCCTTTTTTATTTTACCATTACGTGGCAGATTATCACTTAATGTTCCCTTAAAGCCCTATTTTTCCCTATTCCTCAATTTAAAGACATTATATGGAGGTTTTAAATACACTTCTATAAATTTAGGTTTGTAGTAGTGAAGTAACTTGATTTCTCACAAGTTTAATGAAAAGGCTTGGACTTACATTTAACATAGTGCATTTGTAATTAACTTTTCTTTTTGTTCAAATTGACTTATACTTCTTACAAAATGTTCTGTAACCATTTCTAACTAGACCCGTCTTTAGTGGTATAACTTTTGGTAGACAGCTTCTTTTAGTCAATTAGACCAGGCCTTTGATGTTATGTTGCACTGTATTTTTTTTATATCATTTCAGAATGAGTTATGTGAATGGAGTATTGATCATGAGAAATGTATCAGGAGGGGGAGGAAACTTCAACATGCTAGAACAATAACAGAGTGCCCCAGTCCATGCTTCATGTGAGTCAATATTAATATCAGTTATTAATTTCATAACAAGTTGAAAAGTGCTGATTAAACTTTTTGCTTTGAAATTAGGTTCGAATTGTATGTAATGAAAGGGAAGAGTCAAAGATTTTGAACAGCAGTTTCTAGACTTAAAATTGCTCATTTTTATCCAAATTTTGCATGAATTTAACAAAAAAAACCTGGACACCTTGGATCTGTGGCTGTGACTTACTGTACTTATGACATTTGATTGAAAGTTTACTAAATCTATGATATTGTAGGAGGAAAAATTGTCTCAGCTGTGTAGAAAAAGACAGAGATGAGTGTTTCTGGTGTGAGAACACACATGAGTGTTTCCCATTTGCTCACTACATCTCACATCACATGAGTGGTCAGTGTCAGGAATGGGTCGACAGTGATGACCTTAAGCACAACCATTCCTGTCGCGATTGTTCTACGTACAAGTCATGTGATTCCTGTCTTAAACGCCATGGCTGTGGTTGGTGTGGTAACATTGACAATAGGTTGATTGGAAGATGTGTTGATGGTGATTTCTCAGGTATATAAAGTCAGGGTTAGATTCTACTTCTGTAAACTTTTCTGTTGAAGTTATTAAGTAAAGTATAGTTTAACAAAAGGTTTCTCCTACATTTGAATTGACTCTCTAATGTTACTTACACATCTATAAGTCTCAGGTACATGTTTATGATGATCATACATGTATGTTGCTCAATTCATATGAAAATCTTATGAAAATTTTTATATGTTAGTCTTATGATTCTCACATGCTAATATTGGCTTGCTAATAAATGACTATTTTGTTTGTGAAAAACATATGAAAAAATAATGTGATAATCGTATGTAAACTGAAACATATGTTAATCATATCATGCTCAGTTAATATTCATATAATTATTATACACTTACCCGGTATATTAGTCTCATGTGTGGCTGTGTATGAAAGGTAAGAACATTTATGCAATTTAGACCCCCTAAAGTTATTCCAATAACCTCACTATACCAGGTTTTAAAGGTTATACATTAATTTAAAACTTTCAATGAGGCATTTGTTTTTTTTTCAACAATATGCTGAGAACTGAAGAAAGCTATGAATTGATAACTTAATCAGAAAAGCAGTTCATTTATAGTTTAAAATTGTGCTCCAAAAATGAAGACAACATTAAAAAAAACAAATGTTTTGTTAAAGGTCCAGCAAAAGCCCTGAAATGTGCTGAGATAGTAGCAGAAGAGGGCAAGGACAAGAATATAACTGTGGATGATCCATCAGCTTGGATGTATGATACATGTTTGGATGTTGATGAATGTGCCCTTGGCATTTTTGAATGTGATGAAAATGCTTATTGTGAAAATACAGATGTGTCCTATGTTTGTAAATGCAAAAGAGGCTATATAGAAGATGGCAGGACATGTCAGAAAACGTAGGTTTATTGGATGAAATCTAAGTGGTACCATGTTTATTAAACATAAATGCTAACATAGCCCATGCAGGTATTAAGTATTATGTTTTTCCAAACAATTTTTTGTTAAATTTAAATTTATTCATTATTTTCTTCTTGCCATTGACACATATAGATCAATGAATGTACAGGTAGTTCCAAGATTATTTGTCACCCTTCCCAGGCATCATTTTGCTACAAACTGTTTTTATACCCACCACATGAAGTGGCAAGGTACATGGAGAATCTGGTAACTTGCCCATCTGTCTCTCTGTGTGTGTGTGTGTCTGTCTGTCCCCTAATGGTTTCTAGATGATAACTATAGAAGTAATAGAAGGATCATTTTTTTTGTTCCCTTTCGGCAAATGCCGAAGGGGACTTAAGTTTGCACTCCATCTGTCTGTCAGTCAGTCCGTCAGTCCGCCAGTCACACTTGGTTTTCTGGACTTTTTTTGTAATGCCTCATCTAATTGATTTCATATTTGGTATATAGTATTATCATGACAAGTTACAAGTTAAGTTTGAATGATGTTACGGTTGAATGATTTTTACAGAAGTTGTGTCCCTTGGACATAGAAAATTTCATAAAATTTTATGTTTTCCAGACTTTTCTTGTAATGCCTCATCCTATTGATTTCATATTTGTTAGCTAGTCTTATCATGACAAGTTACAAATTAAATTTAAATATTATTGCGGCAAAATGGTTTATATGGAACTTTCTGTAATGCAAAAATGTTATTATCTATTGTAAAATGAAGCTCAGGTTTGATTTTGATGGAATTTGCTTTTGCTGTTTAGGAGTTATTTTCTCTTGATTGTTAAAAAATAACACCATCCATTGTTAGGTCACATATATAAAAAAAATCTCGTAAAGGCAATGAGTTCAAAGGCTGAAAGGGGACACTGTATTGCAAAAGCAAAACTGTCAGAATGCTTGTTCATATTTGGTGTAATTATTGAGTATCATTAAATACATATCAAATTTGAATTTCAGTCTGATCGGATTATTTACACAACAGTTAAAACCATTTTAAGTTGTCTTTACCTCCTCTACCCCCCCCCCCAACCTTATTTTTTATGTATTGGAGTTATCTTTCATTTTGAGTCCAATTGCGTGTGTCTTTTGATATTAAATACAACACAACATGATGAGGTATTATTTAATATCCCAATAGATGCCCCATTTTTCAGACTATTGCTGTTTACCTTTACATTTGTTTTGTTAACTTTTTAGTATTTGAGATTATCTTAATATGTTTGTGAATTCGTTTTTCATTCCTAACATTTAATTTTGAAGAAGTTATGGGACATGTTCATGGTAAAGATCAATTAAAAAAAGACTTTTCCAGACTTTTATCTGTAGGGACCTAAATGTGGAACTGTTTTTTTTTTTACTGACACATTTTCTCATTAAGTTTATAGATTTAAATAAAGAATAACCTTATTATCATATAAAGTGGCATGTACATAATGATAAGCTTGATTTTAAGAATAAAGTTAAGGACTGAATAACTAAATAAGTTGTTACAAAAATTACATGAGATAGATATGCTTAATAATTGATACCAAGGTATACTAACTACATGTTCTTGTATTTGTAGATGTTATCATGAATGTATAAATGGGAAATGTGGAACAAACTATGAATGCAACTGTTATCTCGGTTGGACTGGTCCAGACTGTAATACAGACTGCCAGTGTAACAATCAAAGCATGTGCAGTAAAGGTGTTGGGCTGTGTGACCGTTGCCATCACAACACTGGAGGCACCTACTGTCAGCTTTGTTTACCTGGTTACTATGGGAAACCATCACAAGGTAAAACTTATTGTTGTACAGTTCTGTATAGTTATAGTTATCTGATCTTATTTAACCCATTTGATGCTATGATATGCCGCAATTTTCATTTTACATTGGACCCATCATGAATTTGCACTGACATTGAAATTCAATTTATATTTTTAGTCTACTTTGTTGTTGTCTTTTTCCCTCCAGTCCTTATCATTTGTTTAGTCAAGCCTAATTTTTATGAGGTCCTGTTCATTACTGGTCTGCCCAACAGGTGTACAGAAATAGTGATGATAAGTTAAACAGGCATTCATACAAAGATACATAAGTACATATAGATAGAGTTTAAGTGTTACATACTGTCAGTAATAGTATATCTTCAATAGATATGCTGTCAACATGTTTTGGTTGCTCAAATAAAAGAATTGCTGTACAATTTTTTTTTAATTATAGGTTGCAAGCCTTGTGACTGTAACCAACACAGTGATCACACTAAAGGTCATTGTGACAGTGATACAGGTCAGTGTCATTGTACAGATAATACATCTGGTCACCATTGTCAACAATGTCAAAATGGTTACTATGGTGATGCTAGGTAAGTTATCATTGTATGAAACTTAGCTCAAAGATGGTGTTGATTATTTTCACAACAACTGTATTCCTTAGATAAGTTTGGACACTGATAAGTATTTTAGTAAAATAAAATGTTGATCAATCTATTTAGTACTGAAAGTTGAGTAGAACTTAAATGAATAATTAAATGATGTCATATCATTGGCCTGTTATTTGAAAGCAATGTTCAGAATATATTATATTTTATTGTACAGCCATTGAAAGCAAAGTTAAAACAGTTTGAAAGATACTACCATATTGCACTGAGTACCATTCAAATCATGGTATCAACTACAAAAACACATTTTAAATAAGTTAGTAGCATCTATTATATAATACAAAGTGTTTTGCTTGAATATTTGGAAATGATATTAAGCTTACTGGCTCGTGCAGTATAAAATTCTACTCAGGACAATATTTCCCAACACTTATGCCACAACCCTGTAATAAGTGAGCAAAGCTAGCTCTTAAATATATAGAAATTTGTCTATACTCCAAGTCACCTCACATTGGCAGGAAATCATGGTATTTCAGCTGTTCAATTGTGAGATAATAGGGAATATTTCAAAATATCCATAGAAACAAGATGGCGTATAAACAATACATTCAGTGCAAAATTCTCGTAGGAAAAATAAATTTTGAATTTTTTCAATCTCGGAGGTAAGAACGAAAAATAATTGTAAGGGAATCGTAGTACAGAACGACGAGTAAAATGGCAAGTTTTTGAAAGGAACCGTCGAATAATTACAAAAATAAACACAAAAAACCGTAAACAATCTGAGGTGACTTGGAGTATAATTATACTGTCACTTTAGAAACTTATGTCAAAGCAAAACAGTACATCACAATCTGTTGAAGATTTAGAAAAAGTCAAAAATGTAGCCTTGACAAAATATTTCAAAGATATCAGTATTATTTTATCGTATTTTAAAGCCTTCCTCATATTATTTGTTAAATATGATTAAAGAATTATAGTATTCTATTTGTTATTTATAGAAATGGAGGAAAGTGCTATAGGAATTGTGATTCTAGGGTCAGACTTGATCAAACATCAGGGTCATTTGGGTCATACAAAGGGTCAGGCGTCAATGAAACAAAAACTTACTGTATCTGGATTATATATGACAAATCGATTGAAGAAATCAGTGGTGACCAACGTCTTGTATTAGAAATGGATATCTCTGTTACTATGACGATCGATGACATGGCATTAAATTGCGGAAAGGTTAGTGATAGAGAAATAAGCACATTTTTGTTTTCACTCTTTAGGAATCTAACATGTCTTTCATAGCAATATTGGTTATTTAAATTGTTTTTATTGTGTATTATCTATAATTGATGATGACAACACTGGCATTAAATCTTCCGTACAAAGTAACATTTCTTGATACATGTATAAACCACTATTATCTTGTTATGTTTCCAGGAACATGTTTATGTGTATGAGGGTATTCCATCTTTTGTTTATGACACTAAAGCTACAGTGTCTGGTGGAGGATTGCTAGCATCATTCTGTGGTGAAGAGAGGTCAAGATCTGTCACATCTAAGTCCAGAATAATGACGATATATTTTGAAACAGGTATCAGATTGTTTCTTTCATTGAATTCTATCTTGGTGATTCCATTGTAAACAGTGGATCACTGATTTAAATGTTTTAATTGACTTGACAAAGATGAATTTGCACAAAACTTTTTGGAATGAATTGGAAAAAAATAGAGGACATTGAACATGATTTGCATTACAGTTGGAAAACCTAATTCAATTAATCACATTATTTTGGTGGAAAACACAGTTTTCTATTATTTGATACTACTGTTATTTTCGGTTGACAGAAAACTAGTGTTAGATGTTTTATAATACTTCAAGTAATAACACTGTAATTTCCCATGTTATTACTTGATTACAGATTCCAGTATACCAGGGTTTAATGCTTCATACCGAGTGAATGATTGTGACAAGAATTGTATGTACATGTACCAACAACATCGTGTATGTAAGGAAAATCAGTGTGTTTGTGAATCTGGCTACTCTGGTGACAGCTGCCAGGAATTTATATGTAGTGATGGCTGTACATTTGATAAGGTAAGATCTGTGTCTGAATATAACCCTGACTTTGAAGCGGGAGGTTTGTAGTGACAATGCTATCATTCTGTGCAAGCTTCTACTGTAACTGCCTCTGTGGTCTCAGAGTAGGGTGCATGTTTCAAGTGTTAGAGACTTTAAAATGGGCAGTCTAGTGTTTCTTTACAAAGAACACAGTATTCAAGAAGAAGGAAAAGGGTTGTTGCCTCTATGAGCTTGCACAATAAAAATTTAGCTCAGCATGGCAGACAAGTTGAATGCAGGGTCTGTTTGATTGGTAAATTTTTTTGTCCAGAAATGCATGAAATATCTGCTATAGGATGATAAACCACGATAAATCAATCAATCAATCTTGTACTGTATTTATGTACTGGAACACGGGACAATTATTTTCAGTTAACCATCATGTGAATGATAAAATATTTTTTTTGTGAAAATTCATTTTGGCACAAGATTTAATTTGTCATTTATGTCAATTTCACCTAAACTCCAATCCACTGACTCCTTTTGCCTATGTAGATTACTTCCTGATTGATTTGTAAATTCTTCCATATTTCAGGATGCTCAGTCTTGCAGTTGTAAAACATCTATAGGACAAATGGAAATTTTTCCTTGGTACTCCTCTCTCCAGCCTGATGTCCGACGTTCTGAGGATGTCAACCTAGGCAGATATGGTCATACTATAGTGGCAGTTGGATCTGAAAGTTTGTACATGTTTGGTGGGTTTTCTCTCAAACATGGTTTACTCAATGATTTGTGGAAATTTAACTTAAGTAGTAAGAAGTGGACACAGATTATTCCTATCACAACAACTGAACCAAGTGGGAGGTAAGAGTAAACAACAAAATGTTTGGCTCCACGATCAACTGATTACAGTATTTTTTTATAATTATAGTGTTCATGTATTAATTCTATATTTGCAGTATTAATCAAAATGAAAATTTACATTTTAGCCTGATTTTTTTGTTTGGAGAAAATATATTCAAATACAACAAGCACAGTGTTTAATTATTATGATTTGCATTTTTGAAAGAAGAAAAATGTCAGAGTAATTTTCTAAATTTACAGTAACTTAAGTCTTAATTTTAAAAACTTAGCAATATATGTATATATTTGTTGTGTAATGATGAGTGGCACCTGTTAGGATCTCTCCAATGATAACCATTAAGCTGCTTCAGGAGGGAACATAAAATCTTAAAAAACTCTTGATCACAGCTACTTTAATGTAGTACATCAAAGCTTTCGATGGACATGCCACATAATTGGTAATGATTTCTGATTCAGTTGACATCAATTTCCTATTTGACAATTATATATTGTTATGCTGCAGAACCAAAAGTTTGAGATATGTAACTGATCATTGAACTTTGTATTTTTTAGGGGGGAGGGTATTGTATTATGGGTGCATATTTATTCCAGATAACTCCAACAAAGTATTCTCTATACTAGCTGTTTATACTGGTGGTTTGTGAGGGTTTTGATTTTATAGGTATTTATATTTCAGATATTTTCACTCTGCAGTGTATTTAGACTATCTTAAGACAATGTATGTATATGGTGGGTTCGTCAAAGCTGAGAATGGAAACATACAAGCTTCAAATGAGATGTGGAAGTTTGCTATTGGTGCTCACAAGTGGACCGTTGAGGTAAAAACTTTTAACTCCTTGTGTATTTTGAAATTGAAATTAGATGATACTAGAAACTTTAGAGTAAGTTTGTGAGTTATTTAAGTCCACCCTGACCAAAGAGAAAATGGAGAAAAAAAATTTGACAAGTTCTCTTTGTTTTCTTTTTCCTTGTGGATAGCAAGTATATTGAAATTGTATATTTTATAAAAATATTATCCTACATGTATGAAAATTGGTACTTTCTTTTTGAAATCTGTTGTCAATAATTATTTGTGAATATTTTTACAGGAACCTTCGGAAGAAGAAGCAGTTGCTGGCCATACTATGACAAAAATAGGAGATGCTAGCTTACTGATCATTGGAGGCTCCTCAACAGAGAATTATTTCTCTGAAACCATGTACGAGTATGACGCTACAAACTCCAACTGGAGACGTTACAGTCATAAAGACCAGATAGGCGCTCCTATAGGTTTGTCATAGAAGTCTTATATGTGAAATAATAAACTGTGAAACAACATTGTATTGATTTGGATTTTTGGAATTATGGAGAACAGATTAAAAAATGTCAATAATGCCATAGTATCAACTCAGTTTATAGAAAATTATCAGGCTTATTCAAATCTCCATATTTATTACATATTAAATTATTACTGAATTTATTTGGGAAGGTTGTGCATATATGGTAGGTATTAGTTAAGATTACAAAACTCAGTCTTGTAAAGACTCAGAAAAGTCCTGTAAAGTTGTTCTATTTACTTTAACTAAATAGACATAATGAGATAATGACAGGATGATAAATTCGAAAGTGTGAATAACCAAAATATGATGATGAGTGCAGAAGAACACCTAGATTTAATAAGTTTGCAGCACTTGTTCAGCGCACGAGTTAAATCTTAATGGGTTCTTGGCACATGATCATATTTTAGTTATTCACAATAGCCAAAAGATTATCCTATGTATCGATTTCCTCCATTAATTGTCGTTATTTTTAACATATTTCTCAAATTTTGTGAACAGTGGATTTATATTTGTTGTGTGAGGTTCTGCTAGGAGAAAGCCCTAGGGTGAAATTACAGAATTTATTTAACAGTGTAATATCGAAAATTTTTACACTGGGAAAATTCTGTAAATCACTGCTATTTATCTATATAATAAATTTTGTTCCAACTTAATCTGATAGAATTATCCCATTACCAGTCAAACAGCAACTGACCAGTGTCAGTATTAATTATCATTGACTTTGGTAGACTGTGTACTATTGGGTACAAATGAACATATATATGTATCAAGGATTTAAGAAGGAAACAAATTCATTTATAGATAATGGTAATGTAAGAATATAAAACTTATATTTTGTTATGTAATGAGAGTGATTTTAATATACAAATAAAAAGTTCAAAATAAATTCTGCAAAATATTTACTCATAGTCCAAAAACTAAGTGAACCACTTAATATCTGCTAAAATTAGAAACAGTAAAATTTTGTGTACAACTTGTTGCCTTTAAATAGCCAATTTTACACCCGTCAAAATAACCCACTATACAGTATAAGAATAGTAGGATAATTAATTGGAAAGAGTGAATAATCGAAATATTATCACCAGTGCCAAAGAACTCCTAAATTTATTGAGTGTGTAAACCCTCAAGCGTTCTTGGCACGAGTGATCATATTTTGGTTATTCATGATAACCAATTGATTATCCTATTTATCAATAATTATTTTTCATATTATCGATATCATTGTTTTGACATGTTGGCAGGAGAAAGTCAAAGGTGAAATTTCAGAATTTATTTAACAGTGTGAATTATCGAAATTTCTTTGGGAACATTTGATTACCGGTAAACACTTCTTCTTTTATGATAAATTCATATCAAAGTTACTTCAAATGGTATGGTTTCCTATTTTTAGGTATATATGGTCACTCTGCAATTTACCATGAAGAGACTCAAACAGTTTATATCTATGGTGGAGTGTTATACAGGAACGAAGAGGGGATTTCATCATCTGGGCAATTGTATGCATTTGACCTTGAACTTAAACGCTGGAATATCTTACAGCCAACACAGGTATTATCAAATTTTCAAATACAATTAAATTATCTCAATTCATTGTCCTGTTAAATATATCTTAAAATTACATTTAGGAATCTTTGTAAGAATGTCTTAGCATGCATTAGAAGTTTGATGAGGTCAATCATGGAGTTGATACCCTGAAATTTACATTGTTATTGAATGAAATCTGATAGTAGAATCAATGCTGCATTATAATGGGTTGTTGAAATCTAGTTGTTTTTTCCCAAACAATCAAGGGTTTACCTATTAAAAAATGCCGTAAACTGAAGGCACTGATGGCAGTATGTTATACTCTGAGAAAGTATTTGTATGTTTAGATCAGATACAATATACATGTTCACTGATGGTATTTGCTTATATCAAGCAGTTGGCTATAAGTGATGACACCACAACTAGTGGAATATTTTATTTTTGTTGTATATTTTCAGGGTACAAATCGTACATTTCATACAGCAGTTAATGCTGGGAAATATATGGCTATTTTTGGGGGACAATCAGATAAAAGTTACCATGGCAACACAGCATTGGTTTACAACTTTAAATGCAACAACTGGTTTCAGGTTAACTTCACAGGTGAGTGTTAGGAGATTCTTTTAACGTTTAATTGCGGCAATCAGTGGTAAATTTTCAAGTTAGAGAAAAACATATTGGTACATGAAGATTTCTGTAGTATGTTGCTTAAATGGAACATTGTCAACATCTTAATATAACAATCTTTTAATGCTGCAAACATTGTATTTTTCCAAGTTAACTAGTTATTTTTATTTTGACAGTAGACTAATAAGGACAAAAATATCACATGAAAAAATATTTTATACTATTTAACTCTTATCCTTTTAAAAAAAAAACATGAACATTAATGCCTGCATATATGTTATTGAGATAATCTGACAAGGAAATATGAAGTATGTTTGCAGGTTCAATTTGACGAAATTCTATCTTGAATAAGTTGCGCCCATAAATATTTAAATTATGTGTCCCAACACTTTGGTGGAGAGACATATTTTATTTGACCTGTCTGTCTGTGTGTCTGTCACACTTTAGTAAGTACAGTTCCTTGAAAACTACTGCACTAAATTTCATGAAACATTGTAGGTAGTGAGGACATGATATTTAGTTGTACATATTACCAGGAATTTAAGATGATCTATTGAATTTTGTGGTAGTTATATAACCCATTGAAGTTTGGAACAGGGGAGTGTTCTAGGATTTTTCAGCAATTGAGGTTTCCATCAGAAAAATCCATATAAAATCAACTTTCCCACCGTCAATGACTGTTTTCCTAACAAGACAAATCCTTACAGCATGTGAAGCTTTCAACTTGCCACAGAAAAATGTAACTAAGTACCTAACTTTCCCTGATCCAAATTTCACTTTCCCCGGGTAAAGGGAAATAGGAATCCTAGAACACTGCAGGGGATGACATAGGTTTTTGAAGGCAACACAAACTTAAATGTATATTATAAGGCAATGTAGTTGATATGAAGTTTGTATTTCTGCTTTATAGCTGGTTATACCAAGTTTATGGTGTCTGCAGCAGCTGTGTATCTTAGTAAAGATGTATATGGAAAAGATGTTTACCTCATGGGAGGTTACGATGGTGAAGTTCACAGTCGGTTAATAAAATTGTCATTACCTGTGGATAGCTGTCGGCTAATCGGGGACAAGGATACCTGTGCTAAAACAGCAGGATGTAAAGGCTGTGTGTATAATGATACGTCAGGAGACAATCTTATATCTTGTTTCTCTGTCAGTATGAACCAGTTCTTACCTGCAGAGTAAGTATGGTCTGGGATTGTGTTTTGGAATGCTGAACATTTAATGTATTCACCATTTTCTTACCAGCTGAATTGAGAAAAAATATGATTTGAATCAGATTTAAGTTTGGTACAATTCTGTATTTGTCTGGAACTTTAGTTTAATATTGATTGTTCATATTTAGTTCCTGGACTTTTTAGATTCAGTATGCAGAATGGGTTAGAATAATGTGTAAAGTCACCGGTTTGCAGGTTTTCAGATTTTATATTTTACATTTTCCATAATTTTTTGGTATCTAGAGCCCTGTGTCAGTTTCATGGTGTTATTTGACAGTGATATTGTTTTGTTTTTTTTTTTTTAATCTTTCCCGTCATACAATTTGATTTGTAGTTTAAATTTTTTTAATCTGTAAGAGGATAACTAGAAAAAGACAAGTCCTAAACAGTTAATCACCAACCCACCATATCCATCACTTGGACTACCAATTGGGAAATTTTTTTTTATCTTTGGGATCATTTTTTAGCCTTCATTTTGTTCAAATTTGGACACTTTTAAGTTGTGAAACAGCCTTATTTTAGAGGTAATATAGGCCAAACAATATCCTTGTTTGGAGTAACTGAGCACTGACATTTTTGTCAATGAAATTGGGGAAGTTCCAGACAAAATAAGTTATCTTGGCATGACACAAAAAAGGGGGGTAATATGTACATGAACACTAAATAAAAATCATCTGGAGTCAGTGCCTTGTACTTGTTTTGTAAGTAATGATTGCTTGATAAAGTTATCTTCAGTACAGTGAAACTTGTCAAACCAAACTCATTGTGAAATGATAGAATGTATTTGGTTTAGACAGGTGGTCGGTTTATTCAGGCTCAGAAAACATTTTAACTGACATGAGGGGATGTCAAAAAGTGTCTGGTTTAGACAGGTTTTTGGTTAACGTGTAGGGCATTATGCTATGAATATTGCCTAAAAATATCAGCATTTTGTTATAAAATAAACATTGTTCATAACATAACATCAGGAAATTTGTGGCATTAGTTCATTGTTTTGACATCATAATGGTGCCACGATTATACATCATTTAACAAATGCGAAAACAGAAATTTTGTTGTTTTTCTGACATATCTATATCCAGACTATGTCCAAGCGTGAAACATAACTTTATTTTCACATATGATGAAATATGTGAAAATGAACGTATTCACTAAATATGAAGCTGTTTTTTTGGGTGTGGACACCATTTCCTTGCCAAAAATTTGACCAGAAAGTGGCCAAAAGGTACAAATAGCCAATGAAACCCTTTATAGCCCTTCTTCTTCTGATTTTGACAGGTTTTTGGTTATTTGGGGTTCAGTGTTGATAGGTTTCACTGTATTATAAACTGATATGATTCTTTTCAGATGTTATCCGTCATCAAAAGTTGTGCCTGGGCAGGGTGAGTGTAATTTGGGATGGTACAAGAAGAGGAGATGTGATGTACACAAAACCTGTAAGTCCTGCCTGGCTGTTCATCCATACTTCAAAGACAGTCATAATGCAAAGGAGGTACGATTGTTTAGCAGTATGCACAAGTGAAAAAAAAGGGAAAACAATTTAGAGTATTACATTAACATATTTAATTCTGTAATATAAGAAGAAGAAAGAGTCGATGAGAAGGCCAATATAGCCCAAAATATCTAAAAATTAAAAACAAATCTTGCGTGAAAAATGATAGCTCTGTTTTAACTCCATTGGTTGATGTTTGCATACGTACCAAAAATGCAGTCTGTTGTTTGTTGGATCTCAAGTTGAGTCATACCAATGAATTCAAAATTTGTTGTCATTACTTCTAGTCCAACCATGGAATTTAAGATAGAGTAAAGACAATGAGTCTGATATTAATGATTTGTACCATGGAATATATGATAGATTACAGACAATGAGTCTGATGTTAATGTTTCGTACCATGGAATATAAGATAGATTACAGGCAATGGGTCTGATGTTAATTTGTTTAAGTTGGATGACTCGCTTTTTTTTTTGGCAGGTACTGTAAAACCATTGTCTTTAACATCTATTTAATGTTTTTGTCCAGAAAGCAGTTGATATCTGTCAATAGGCATTAAAAACAGATTTAATCAATCTATTTTTAGCTCACGTGGCCAAAAGCCACGTGAGCTATTGCCATCACTTGTCATCTGTCTTTGTTCACAATTTTTCAATACTCTTCTACCCTGAAACTACTTGACCAATTAGAACCAAACTTGGTATGAATGTTCCTTAGGGTATACAACTGATATTTGATCTGTTGAAAAATATGGCCATCTGTACTAAAAATAGAACATAGGAGTTGGTCAGAAATTTTTTGCAAATATCTCCAAAACAATTGGGTTTAGCCAAATTCTGACGCTGGGGAAAAATGTTCAGCATAATGAAATCCATCTGATGTAAAATGTTCGCATCAATCTGTTCAGGCATGTTGGAGTTATAGCCCTTTTTCTATGTTATTCACTATTTTTAATGTTATTTCTTCTCTGACATTATGAGACCAATCAAAGCCAAACTTAATATGAATTTTCCTTAGGATGTTCTGCATGGAGTTGATGTGGGGATTTTAAATTCATCTAAAAATATGTCTGCTGTTACTAAAAATATAAAAAAGGGGATCAGGCAGAAGATTTTTTTCGCATATATCTTTAAAACTGTTAGGTTTAGCCAAATTCTGACCGGGGTATAAATGTTCAATATGGTAAGATTTGTCTTTGGTCAATATTGTGTGTTAATCTGTGAAGCTATGTTGAAATTATTGCCATTTTTCCGCATTTTTTGTTATTTTTAATGATACTACTTTTCTCCTCAGAAACTACTGGGCAGAATTAAATGAAAAATTATATGATTGTTCTTTATGTATGAGCTTAAAGAGGTAGACCTAGGGTAAGGGACATAACTTATGAAGTCAGTGATATGTTTGTATCATATTCAATTTCACCAAAGGCTATCATTTGACATAGAATGAAGTTAACTAAGTTACTTTGATGCTTACATAACATCGAAGTAAAATGTTGAATAAAAACATTCTGATGATTTGTATGGGTTGTGTCCCTTACCCTAGGTCTACCTCCGTAAAGAATTTTTATCCAAAAAAAAAACATAGCTTTTTTTACAAAAATAGAATGTTGCTTATAGAACCTGGTGAAAGATTTTGGTTCTTGAGTTTCTACTTATTATCGCTATGTTTTTTTGACAGGGATGTCATTGGTGTACAAACACTGGAAATGAAAAATGTATCCACTCTGAAAGTGAACATTGTACAAGTTCATGTACTGATGCTAATTGTTGTATTGAAGAATGTAGCGCAGGAACATGTGACAAATGTAATGTGATGAATTGTGAATGGACCAATAACATATATGATAGTAAGTAAAATTAAATAGATTCTGGTCCATTTTTTTACAACCATAATAAAATTGTGCCCTTGTTATAGTATTATGCTCTCATTGTCGGTTGCATCGTCATCATAGACAATAAATGTCCAGGCAATAATTTGAGTATAATTTTAGAGATCTGTATGAAGTTGTACCACAATGTTCCATTCCACTTGAGTAAGGCTGTGATTTGCGGGGTTGTTACTTGAAATGAGGGGCCAAAAACAAGCATTTTCATTATATCTTAACAATAAATTGACTATAAGTGAATCAGTCTCTTTGAAATTGCACCATAATGTGTCATACAAAAAGAAAAGCTGGGTTGGATTTAAGGAGTTTTGACTTGAACTGGGTAAATAAGGGGGCTATAAACAAGCATTTTTATTATGACTCGACAAAAACAACTTGCCATAACATAACAGGAATTGGGACAAATGGACACAAAAATGCAAGGCTATACCATTAATCTTTTATTATGGGGGAGGTGACAAGGTTGCATAATTTGAAAAAAAAAGTTTGGTAAAACAGCCGTTTTTTACTGGTCAGTTTAAAGCTATGAAAACACATTTGTAGAAGTTCTAAACTACTCAAAGGTTGCTAACTTTCTTAATATTGTTTTACAGGTGTTTTTCCCAAACAGAGCCAGTCTCAGTATCCACATGTCTTCTCTATCCCTCCATGTAAGTCTCAGTATCCATATGTCTTCTCTATCCCTCCATGTAAGTCTCAGTATCCACATGTCTTCTCAATCCCTCCATGTAAGTCTCAGTATCCATATGCCTTCTCCATTCCTCTATGTAAGTCTCAGTATCCATATGTCTTCTCTAGCCCTCCATATGTCTCAGTATCCATATCAGGTGCTGATCCAAGGACTGGCATGCCGGATGTACGCCCCCCTAAATCTGTAAGAAAAAAATTTTCACCACAAGTTTAACCTCATAATATTTTTTGCCTTGCCTTGCATGGCATTTAATTCAATTAATGCCCCCTAAACTCTAATCCTGGATCCGCTCCTGCATATGTCTTCTTTGTATTTACACATAAGTCTCAGTATCCATATATCTTCTCTATACCTCCACACATTTATATTATATACTGTAAACAGGTAAATTTTTGTGGTAGTTTTATTTTTGCTGTAAGACCCATAACACAAAAATTAAACTGCATGAATATTTTCATCGAATTACACTCCCAGGGTACATTATTATAGAATTTTGGGAAAGATTGGGAATTCAAAACTGTGTGAAAACATGTTGATTGGAGAAGCCGCAGAAGTTTCCCAGTTTACTATACTCAAGACACAGTGTGGCACTGATCAAAAATCTTTGCTAGAATAATTTTCTTCTTTAAGTTAATATTAAAAAAGAGGGAAAAATCACAATAAATTTAAAGTTTATTATTCATAAGTCAATTTACTATTGAAACCATCCGCTAATTGTTGATTGTGAACTACTTTGACTGATTTGTAATCTCATCAGTTTAATATTGATATGAATGAATGACTTTTTAACTGAAAGTTATACAATGTATTATTGTATCTGAAGTTGTGGTAATTAGCAGAAAATATAGTGCCCTTTGAAAGATTAGAGATGATGGACCTTTATATCTTCTGTACTGTTTTGACTACTGATTTTATTAATTTTGCCAGGTGACAATTCTGTACAGCATGGTTGTATTGCAATATAGCCAAAACAATTAACAGTATTGGTAGTGGGAGGTTTAGCATGCTATAAAACCTGGTTTAACCCTCATTTCCATTCGAAATGTCTGTACCAAGTCACGTTCATTGAGGTTGTTTCCAGTTTCAGGTTATTGTGCTTATATTGCCATTTGCAATATGGACTCTCCTTTTGACTATTGCCAAGAGTTTTTGACTATCAGTTCAATAAATTTATTATTACCATTTATTTGACCTAAATATTGAAATTTTGCCTACTGTAAATAGCATCAGCCTAAAACTCATTAGTTTGTGACACAAAATTATGTAATGCATCAACTAGGGCAAAGTAGCAACACCTTTAATGTAATGAGTTTGTTGGCTTCGTTGTATTTCGATAAACTTTTTAAAAGCTTGATATCTGTTTATATATACAGCTAAAGAGAGTTGGCATTGTCAACCCAAACGTTCACGTGACAATAATAGGTGTAGTAAGCCTTGCCATGAGAGTAAAGAATGTCTTACCTGTAGACAACGTAGTGGTGCTGAGGGTGTTAGTGGAACTTGTGTTTGGAGCCAGGCATTACGAGAGGTCAGTGATCATTTAAAGAAATGAGGAGATTTGAACTCCACAAACAAAGTTTCAAATGTTATGGGATGAACTGTCAAGTGAAACTGTTGGATATCATTTTCAGCTTACTTGGCCAAAGGCCATGTGAGCTATTGCCATCACTTGGTGTCCGTCATCATCATCTCATTAACAAATTTACAAAACTCTCCTTTGATATTACTTGACCAATTGAAACCAAACTTGATATGAACATTCATTGGCATTTTTGAATTGTAGAAAAACATGACCGCTGTTGCTAAAAATAGAACATAGGAGTCAGACAGTAGTTTTTCTCATATATCTCCAAAACCGTTAGGTTTAGCCAAATTCTGACAAGGGTGAAAGTGTTCAGCATGATAAGACCTATCTGTTATCAAATTTTCGTTTTATTCCATTGAGCCATGTTGGAACCTTTTTTGACATTTTTTTGCTATCTTAAATGTTATTTCTTTAAAAAATCTTCTCTTCTGACTAATTGACCAATTGGAACCAAACTTCGTATGAATGTTCCTTGGGGTATCCTGCCTAGAACTGATGTGGGGATTTTTCATACTTTGAAAAACATGGCCGCCATTACTAAAAATATAACATAGGGGTTAGACAGTAGTTTTTCGCATATATCTCCAAAACGGTTGGTTATAGTATTCAGCATAATGAGATTTATCTGTGGTCAAATTTTCTTTTAAATCTGTAAAGCAATGGTGGAGTTATTGCCCTTTTTTGACGTTTTTTTTGCTTTTTTGATGTATTTCTTTAAAAAATCTTCTCCTCTCACACTACTTGACCGATTAAAACCAAACATGGTGTGAATGTTCCTTGGGGTATCCTGCATTTAACTGATGTTGGGATTTCTGATCTTTTGAAAAAACACCATTATTAAAGATACAACATAGGAGTCAGACAGTAGTTTTTCACATATATATCCAAAACTATTAGGTTTAGCCAAACACTTTCAATTGCTAAAATGATCCTTATTATAAGGCCTTCAAAAGTCTTTTTGGATCAAAGTTGTCAGGGGACTCCTTGTAAGAGTTATTGCCCTTGAAAGATGAAAAATGATGATGTTTGTTTTTTCAGCCAATATCTTGAAAACTATAATAGGTAGGAATAATTTTCAATTTTGAAATAATCCTTATAATAAGTTCTACCAATGTCTTCTTGAGTCAAAATTGTTGGACAACCCCTCGTTAAATTTATTGCCCTTGAAAGACAAACTTCAACCAGGTGAGCAATTCAGCCTCCTGGAAGCCTCTTGTTATAAGTCTGCTTCCAGTTTTTTTTTTTTGTATTTTCTAGCCTTACCAATAGGTGTAAGGTTTTTTTCTCATGCATGGAACTACAAGAATAAAAACAGAATATGATTTAATTTGTATCCATAAATAAAACCATTTCACCTATGAGAAAAAAAAACTGAACTAAAATAATTTTAGTTACCCGGTCTCTCATCTTTGAAATTATTGTGTTTTTAAGAAAAGAATTTATACCCAATTTAAACAGATACTGGTATAGATATTTAACTTGCTTTGAATGTTATCCAAACTCCATACTTTCAGTGCATGCCTGAGGCAAATATGCAACTGGTTTGTTCCCATGGTAACTGTGGATTGGTCTTAGACCATATTGCTCATCAACCTATTCTTTGCCCAAACCATTGTGAAGACTTTTCACAGTGCTCCCAATGTCTAAATATGCCTGGCTGTGGATGGTGTGCAGGTCAAAATGGAAAAGGCATTTGTATGGAAGGTGGGATAATGAAACCTTCAAACAATATTTGTAATGATATGGAAATTACGTATGGACATATATTTCGTAAGTACTTTGTTGTTAGTATTTACTGTTTTTTTTTTTACATTGAATGTGAAATATTTATGCCCCAGACGTTGTGTCTACTTCTGTCAGTTTGTCCATATTATTTTTTTTCATAACAAATTTCTCTGCAACTACAGCCACTTGATATTTTGACAGGAGTTTGATACAAGTGTGACATATTGGTTACCAATAAATTTATGTTTGATGACTCTTGTCATATTTTGCAGATACATTTATTTTTTCCTCTACCCATGAAAATTGATACCCAAGAAATGAAATGAAATTACAATGATTTTCACTTGAAATATATGTGAATTGAGCTTCTCATGATATTTACATGATTTTCACATGAAATGGCTTAATATAAACTTCTTGTGAAAAATTCACATGAAAGTCACATGAAGGTTTGATTTACCCGAATCTCATGTGAACTCTACACTAAATTTTATTTACTCAATTTAGGTGTAAATCATGTAGAATTATTAGTCTTTGTACTTGACAAAAGAATTTGTATACTCGTATATGGAATGAATGTACTTTTATTATTTATGGAAGTGAGTTTTCAGCATAATTTGTTTAGAAATATTTTTCTCCAAACAAGACTTACATGATTTTCTCTATTTAAATATTTTTTTAATCTCATGATTATGCCCTCTCCCAATTCATGATATTGTTATAAAAAATGAAGAAGAATCTTAAATATAAGGTTCTTTTCATTGTATTCAGGTCTTAATTTTTACCATTTAGAAACCAAGTACAGAAGATTAGGTACTACCCAGCCTGAATGGATATACATGTCTTGTCCCCCAGAGAATGAATGTGAAAATGGCCATCATACATGTGATCCTGAAACACAAAACTGTAACGATACATTAGAGGGGTATATCTGTACATGCAAGAAGGGTTATAGTGCATTGGAGTAAGTATAGAACAGAATTGATGTGAGATAAATACAGACCACAATTCACACCATTAATGTTACTATTGTTTAGATTCTCCTACAGTACTAAGATATTTAAATTATGTCACCACTCAAAAATGGTAAAATTGATATGTTGCTATGGAGATTGAAGAAATAGTTTAAATTAGAGAAATACAAATGTAGTTTAAATTAAGGAAAGACTGCAGGAGAATTGTTTTCTGCTATGAAATCTGTTGGTAACTCAGAAAATATAAAACGGTAGGAAACCTCTTACATAATGCACTCACAGCGTAGTAGTTAAAAACTCACCATTTTCAATTACAAGCTAAGACATATCTCCTGGATTATAATTATACATATTTTGTTACTGTTTTCAGGACAGGAGAATGTATCCCCATCTGCCATCAAGGATGTTTACATGGTAGATGTGTCAAACCAGATATTTGTGACTGTAACTTTGGTTATGTTGGGAATAATTGTACGGTAGAATGTGGTTGCCATAAAAACAGTGAATGTGAGAGTGTTGATAACAAAAGGCACTGTTTATACTGTCATAACAATACACAGGTAAGTTGCATATGTATCTGTATCCAGGTAGAGAAACATTTAGGTTTTTTTGTCTATCAAATCAAATGAAATCAAATAAGCTTTATTTAAAGTCAGCAAGTTAAAAAAAAAACTTGTACAACATTAGCTCTAAAAGAGCCTTCATGACTGACTCTTAGTCAATGTTATATACATTGCATGCATACATATGATATACAGTATATGTTATCATAAGGACATTACACATTGAAATTTGTAACCCACATTCTAGCTTTTTTAACTTACTTAATGTTTATAAACATATTGAAGACACTTATGTGCAGACAAATATATGAAGATGACACAGGTCCAGACATGTATTGGTCTTGTTGCAGTAAGAAATGTAATGTGAAAACACAATTGTCATTGAATAATTAATTAAAAGAACACTATAATACAATTTACAAAGTGATCCTGACTTTAAAACTGGAAAAATGTAGATGGACCACAGAAAGTAAAATTGTTTAATGGTAAGTCTGATTATTAAACTATTAGAAATGAAAGTGAAGTCAATAGAGACTACATTAATTGGGCCAATTTTTAATGTAAAAAAAAAAGATCCTAAAAGACGAAAACAAGAAAACAGGGCCAATAACAAAGAAAGACAAAATGATTTGAAGTAAACTTTGTTAGAACTAGAAAAACGTAGCAAGTAATTTCAAACATTTCACTCATTGAAGTAAATTTGTGTTTCAGGGTGCCCAGTGTGAGCATTGTAAAATTTGGTATGTAGGTAACCCTAAACAAGACATCCCATGTAAATCTTGTTTTAATGTCTGCCATAACCATACAGCTCGATGTTCTTCAGACAAAGACTTCAGAAGACTTCTTTCATCAACCCCTATCTACTCTACACATGGTTATGACAAAGTGGTGAGTTAAAGGTTTTGAGTTAGTACAGGTGAAGTTTATAGAATACTAGCTCATTAAGAAAAACAAGTGTATCAGATGACAATGTGCACCATTACTCACTTTATATCAAGCTGATTTTTCAACAATTTATACACCTGTTCTTGTTTGTTTGGTGCAGTATTCAAAAATAGAATTTCGTCATGTTTTTTTTTAATTTTTTTTTCCTATTTCTGATCATAGTAGTGTGAATATTTCAGGTTAACCTCAATGGTCCAACTGACCACCCAAGATGTATCCGCTGTGAGAACAATACTGATGGAAGACTATGTGATGTCTGTCAGGAGGGATATTTCAGGTTAAAACACCATAAAACATCATTATTTGATGCCTGTCAAGAATGCCAATGCCACGGCCACAGCAACAAATGTAACAATATGACAGGAGAGTGTCGTCCTTGTTATAATAACACAAAGACTCGATGCTCTAGTGATGATGAATCTATTGACAAGTGCTGGATGCTGCAGGTTTGTTTAATATCATTTCAGCTACTGTAGGTAGTTAATACTGATACCATTTGAAATAGAGAGATACTGCTTTCATCACAAATCTAGGTAGGCTTAGTGATTTAAATAGCTCTCTATGTAGAAAATTCCATTACATTACACCAGTGATCTTTAGGACACAGTCATAAAACTCTTAAATCATCATATTAGTTGACAGCTACATAATATATTTTGGGACTTGATTATTAATTAGATTAGTGTTCATAATTTTTTTTGTTACCCTTATTTCTATGACTGCAAAAAAATTATGGTAGTGTATTGTTATAGTGCTGTTGTCATCCTCATCCATAGTCGCCTGGTTTTCATGCAGGGTTCAACTGGTTGTGGTCATATCATTCTGCATATTATTTAAAATGTGAAAGACTTTAGACAACCATGCTTGTGTTCAGTGGTAATCGAGTAGGACATATTGGTATGATGTGGTACAAATTTTACGTAGAGAGCTATTTAAACCACTCAGAAGCGTAGGTGGCTTGATTTGTTAGAAAGTGGTGCTGTATTACTTTATAAAGATTGTTGTACATATATCTTAGTTTACCTGTAATAACAAGGAGACCAACATGTGGACTCCATATTCACATTCCTAACTGCAGTGTATGAAACTCATTCAGCTTGACCAGAAACTGATTAAAGACTTGCAAAAGAGAAATTTCAGATCTGGAAGTTGTTTTTGACAATAGATTGACCCAATCTCTAACACTGTGTATGTCTTATTTTTATTTCAGTGTGCCCACTGTGATGAGTATTTCCAGGGTTGGCCTGTCTATAACCACCATTGCTATCGACAGGTCACTGTAGACAGAGAATATTGTCTGGACCCTGATACCCAGAATGAATGTAACCAAAACCCACAACCCCTGTTACCTGGCAGGACTGTTTTCTTCTGTGTCCAACCTCGTTATCTTAATGTAGATATTAGGATTACCATTGATATCTTGAAAGGAGGTAAGAGATTTTTTAGGATTTTTTTTTAGTAGAAATATGTATGGAAAAATCTATTGAAACCCAATTCCTTTTGGTCTGAAGATTTTGTTTTCAGTAAGATAGATATAGTAACCCAACAAAAATAAACTTCAGCAGTTGTCTGGTTTAAAAAGGTTGCTGGTTTATTCAGAATCTAGTTTTGACAGGTGTCACTGTAATTAAGAATTATTACTATTAAAAGGCAGGAATCTGCCAGTTTCACCATCTATGTCAAATAGTTTCTACTTATTGCTTAAGAACAATCACACATATTATTGGTCACATGGCCATTTATATATTTAGTGTATTCCTACCTATCAGAATAATTGGTGAAATCACTGATGAGGGTTACTTTAAAAATTAACATTGATGGAATACTATAAGAAATGCTTACAAAATGTAATAAAAATGCTGAACTAACAGGTACACATGAATAAGCTCATTATCACTGGAAGAAGGATTACAGCAGCCCCTCTGGTTAGGTCATACCTGAGGCTTAAATATACAAATGAATTTCTAGTCTCTAATAAATGGGCAGCAATAACATTGTTAGCCTTTTCTTTCATACTTGTTTAGGAGATATCTAAGCTTTTGTTAAGGGGAATGTATTTACACTTGATGTAAAACTTGTTCGGTTAATCGTACTGTCCTTGAGGTTTCTGTCAAATCCACTTTCTGTTCACCTTTTATTCTCAGGTTTGCTGATTACAAGTGAAAGTAAGCATAGCATTGTAACATGTACTACCTCTGTCCGAGTCAGGATGACATACAAAGTTTAGCATCATAACATGTGCTACCTCTGTCTGAGTCAGAATGACATAACATGTACTACTTCTGTCCAAGTCAGAATGACATAACGTGTACTACCTCTGTCCGAGTCAGAATGACATGCAAAGTTTAGCGTCATAACATGTACTACATCTGTCTGAGTCAGAATGACATAACATGTACTACATCTGTCTGAGTCAGAATGACATAACATGTACTACCTCTGTCCGAGTCAGAATGACATGCAAAGTTTAGTGTCATAACATGTACTACCTCTATCTGAGTCAGAATGACATAACATGTACTACTTCTGTCCGAGTCAGAATGACATAACATGTACTACCTCTGTCCGAGGTAGAATGACATAACATGTACTACCTCTGTCCGAGTCAGAATGACATGCAAAGTTTAGCATCATAACATGTACTACCTCTATCTGAGTCAGAATGACATAACATGTACTACCTCTGTCCGAGTTAGAATGACATAACATGTACTACCTTTGTCTGAGTCGCTGAAGGACATACAATGTTTAACTTAAATCAGTTAAAAAATCAGTAAATTATACAAATACTTAAATTTCATATTGTATTTGTTTTGTTTGTTTAGGGGCTGACATATTTCTATCTCCAAATGACCAGACTTTCACTGTCAAGGTAAACAAAGAGAATGGAGTGCATATACTGGAACTGGATAAGAACTTACAGTTCATGCGATCAAGTAAACGAAAATGGAGATGGAGAAAGACATCCTCTAAAAACAAACGAAGCCTTCCTCTCAACAATATCAACCTGCAGAATATAATGCCTGAACTGACATCATCGGAAGAAGATAAATTTAGCATGCAAAATGGCACTTCAGGCATTATCTATGATTTAATGGATATTAAGGCTGAGCATTTTCATACATACCACACTATTAACAAAGCCAACACCATTTTACGAGTGAAAAATGTTGAGTCACGACTAGTAATAACAATTCCTGTTCAAAGTCACAATCTAAGAACTGCCAAATTTTTCATGGTGATGTATGGTACTGGAGGAAAAAATGGAAACAATACTTATGGTAATTTGTATTTCCGCCAAGACCAGCCTCATATTGATCTTTTTGTGTTTTTCTCAGTCTTTTTCTCAAGTTTCTTCCTATTTTTAGCCATCTGTGTTTTATTGTGGAAAATGAAACAAGCAGTGGACACTCAACGCAGTAGACAGCAAAGGGCCAAAGAAATGATGCACATGGCATCAAGGCCATTTTCAAAAGTGATTGTGTATATTGAACCTGAGCCGATTTTAATGTCCTCCACTCCCATACTCAGGAGACAAAAACTTCCAAAAATACCAAACCGTAATAACGTTCCCATTATGGGGTTGCCACCTGTGGAAATCTTACCACCTATTGTGCATACAACAATGACAATTAAAGAAATAGTGCCGTTTGATGTTATACCAATAGCAGTAGAGCCCATTAGTAGCGGCTCTGCGGCAATTAGAACAGTGGTCATACAACTTCCAGGTGGACCAAATGCAACATCAAAATTATGTCTGGGGTCAACACTGACAATGAATTATCGACAACCAAACAGTGGTCCAAAGGGCACTGCCCGCAGAAGACCGAGTGCCACAGTCTATTGATATACATGTAACCATGTTTAACTCATTTATTTTTCTTTTTTATACAGCATAACCTGTTGTGAACTTTGCTGTCTTAGGAACAACAGTATTATTTGTATAGATTTATTAGTAAGGCTGTAGAATTCCCACTTTCCATCACCAAGAGAAATTGAATTTTTTGTCTGGGAAACTTATCCCATCCCCGTGGAAATTATATTTTTAGTCAGGGTAACTTGTTTTACTTAATGCCACATTTTTAGGAATATGTTGTCTTCGAATTTATGTAGGAATATATAACATCAGTTTATTTTCTTTGAGTTTTGATTTTGATGTGGATCTTTCTACTGGAAATTTTTACTGTAATTAGGTTTGAATCCTTCAGAAATTCCATTATAAGGATTGTTTATAAATTTTGAACACATGATTCAAAATGACCTTTTCAAAAATCAGGAACATTCTTTAAATAAACAAATTTGATTAGTTAGTAACATTAAGAATTTCAATTTTGTTTATTTTTAAAGGGGTGTTAAATACACAAGTTTGTATACAACTGTTTGTAAATGGTACATCTGGTTTTTTTTTACACTGTTTCTAAGTCAGCATTGCCCAAACAGGTTTTGTGTATTATATTATTATTTTGTCATTGCAATTCAACTATGTCAATATATAGCTGTCTTTTTGCATCTGATTGTAGTATATTGATGTATTAATCATACCAGGTGTTAATATGTATGTCTAAAACCTTGTTTATTGTTTGAATTTTAAGTATATTTGGTGAAAAAAAAATCATATTTTTTTGTAGATAGATACCGGTCAATAGAAATGAGAAAATCATGAATTTAAAAGTCCCATGTACTGAGACAATTGATATGCTGACGTTTGATAAATCAGTGATGAAGCTCCCATAGATTTTTCAGATTTTACAATTTTATGTAAGCATTTGCTACTTAATAATTTCTACCTCTTCATAATAAAGAATTAATGTTAATTAAGTTTTGTTAAATGATGAAGGTTGTTTTACAACATTTAGACATATTTTTACTTCTCATTTTTTCAATTCAGCTTTACCTTTGTAAACATAAAATAAAAATATGTGGCACACATGTATGTATTTTATGCTGTTTTTTATAATCTTCATAGGGATCTCTGGTTACTTTTATGAATTCATATTTCAGGAAAAAGGGAAAATCTGCTTGTATGAATTATAGCCTGATAAAAAAGGCTTTGTCCATATCATGTCATACATCCACTTTATAATGTTTGATCAAGACTGTCAATTGGATTCTATATTTTAAGATACCATTACAGTTATACACAATTTTCTTTAAAATTTCATTAATGTGATGGGAATTTAATTGTGAAAATCAAAATTTGTAATGTAGATTTTTACAGGTAATCATATTTTGGTATAAAATTACAACTTTGCATTAATAAATGCTTGTAATATATTAGGTGTTAATCATAAAAATTCTAACTTGGGAGAACTCTTAATTTAATTTCTTAAAGAGTTTTTGTTTTCATGATATTTATTATGCTAAATAACGGACCTTATTTGAACATAATTTCAGTAGACAATTTCTGTGATGTCCTCTTGCATGAAAGATGTCACACAATATTTCCCTGTATTATATAGAAATTTCCAAATGTAACAAATTCTCACACAAACACACACGTTGGCAGGAAATTATCATACCTGTTAACCTTTTCATGTTAGGGGGAGACTCCCATATTTAGAATTTCCTGCTTAAAAATGTAAGATTTAGAGAGGGAGTTTTTTGGTTAAAACTACTATACTTTCTATAAAAAGTACTGAATAATTTAACTTTTACATCAGAAATTAGCTTTTACATGAAAATCTCCAACATGAGACAGTGTCAATGGGGGAGAAACAGGTATAGAAATTGTTGAATTTTTATGAAATGTAAGGAGGCTCCCTCAGAAAGCAGGAGACTTAACCACTATGAAATTCTGATTTTACAGTAATTTAACCCTTCAAAATTTGAAAAAAAATAATTTGAAAGTGTTGGTTTTTTTATTCTATTCCTACTCAGCGTACCTGAAAAACACCTTTGATCTTGACAAGATTGGTGTTGAAAAAATCAACAACTGCTGAGGTTTGAAAAAAAAAAGAATTTTGTTGTTTTGCTATCCTCCTACTCAAAACTAAAAATACAATAACTTTGGCCTTACAAAGACTTGATAGGGCAATGTACAAGTCACGAATCTAGTCATAATAACAGTTAGGATTTGTCAGTATTAAATAGATAGCACACAGGCTAATATTTTTCATGTGAAATTCATGCTAATCGAGCTTTGCATGAATTTCATGTGGACTTAACATGAAATTAATGTGATTTTCACATGAAATTCAATGATCTTGAATTGCGTGTGAACTATTCACATGAATTTCATGTGAAGGCTCCATTCATCCAAATTTCACGTGAAGTCTGTCACAAAGTTTATTTACTCAGTTTGGATGAAAATCATGTGAACAAATTTTGCCTATGTATTTAACAATAATCATGTGACTAAAAGGCAATCGGAGATTATAAATGTATTATCTCTTTTTCAAAATCCTAGCATTGATTTAAAAATGTGGTTGCATACCTCATGTTTACCCCTAAACAGGAGAACAAGTTATTCAACATTCCTCAATATTAACTTGTGTTTGATAAAAAGGGATTTACAAAAAAAAGTATCAGAAATTCAAGCCATGTGTTGCTGTCTATAGTATGCCATATAGTTATATGTGTCAAAATTTTATAATTCAAAGCAAGTGAACCAGTGATATTGTCACACTTCTGTTTAAGGGTAGAACCAGAATTGTGTTTAATAACCTCTTTTTAAAAGAGGGTATGCGTGTAAAAATCAGGCAGATCCTATAATATGGGTGGCACAGGGTAAATTTTATCCCACTAAATTTTGGGTTTCAATGTATTGTATATGCCATATTTAAGTCAAATAGGACAAAGTTTGTTTTAAATTAATACAGAATGGCTCTGATAATGCTTTTAAAGTTCCCTAACAAAGCAACCAAATTTCGTTCAAATGAAAGAGTTATCTCCCTTTCTTCAAATAATTTCAATGCTTTCTGTGTAATTTATTTCTTTTTCATCCCTGCAGTTAAACAAAAACCAATATTCAACTTTACACAGGCAAAATTATTTCACGTGATTTGAACTAAGTGACCGAGTTCACATGAAATTTGGGTGAAAGGAGCCTTCACGTGAAATTCACACGAAAAGTTTACATGAAAATCGTGTTTAGTGAATTTCTTATGAAAATCATGTTAATTTCAGGAGAATTTCACATGAATTTCATGTGAAGCTCAATTAACATGAATTTCACGTGAAAAATATTTGCCTGTGTAAGAAAGGATGCATTTGTGATATGAAATGGGCAAAATTTATTATGTGCCACCCACTGCCAGGTTTTTGCTTGGGCACCTCTTAAACTGTTTTGTTGCATTATTCAAGTAGATAGTTTCTTGCCAGTAAGATACATGTTCTCTGGCAACTATGGTGTTTAGTATTATGTTTACTTTGAAATGTTGATGTGGTACAAATCTATGTTAATTTTGCTTTTGTTTAAGTCCTAGCTCTGGAACTTTAGTAATGCTTGACATTCAGGTTTCTTTAAAGTATAATTCTGGTAAAGAATTACGCTATATTCATCCCATAGCTAAAATATTTTAATGTGATATTCAAAAGAAATGATGATAAATTTAAATCTGACTTCCAAATGTAATTTTAATGGTTTTAAAATTCTAGACAATTTAATGTAGAGTATTCATTTTAAGTGTAAGTTTTTGTAAGAATCAGGTGAAGTTGGAAAAAATTAGAAACATGTATGTCAAAAATTTACGGTTATCACAATATTATTTCAATCAAGGGGGCTTACTCTATTTGAAAAGACAATTATTTGATCTTGAAATTTTTCAATAGAATGTTCAATATTAGTGCATTTCAATGAAATTATAATTCACTTTACCAAATTGATATTGAAAATCTTGTCTTTTTTCCCTTGATTATGATGGTACAAATAGTCAAATTAAATTTTGGAAATGGTGGGTTTTTCATACCATGTTTCACCCACTGCCTGATTCTTACAGGGACTGACAATTGTATTGATGTATTTAATTGTATAATAAAATGCACAGAAATGTATCCTATGTACATAATATATGTTTTAATCATGAAAATCCAAGCTTTATATATATATATTACATCAGTTCTATAAATAGTAACCACAATATTAATCCAGAAGCATTATATAAATTCATTTATCTCTTTGTTTAGTTGATGACATACATGTACTATTATTATATTATCATACATGTACATACATGTAATTTGTTTTTGTCAAAGATTTAAGATCTGTTTCTTTCCTCATGAGAATATTTTAATAATTATTTTTATGTCAACTCATTTTGTGTGTGTTTTGTCTATGATCCAGTATTATGTGCCAAGGTTTGTATAATTTGTATTGTTGTTTTTGTTTATTATTTGTATATTTGTTAAGACCTGAATAAAGTGCAGGTTTACCTATGATTCATGGTAATAAAGAACAAAAAAATTACATGAATTTTTGTTTGTCAATTTTCTAAACTACTCTAAATCATTTAGAAATTTATTTTTGGGAGAAAGATACCAATAACAGTTGTATTTTCAGAGAAAGATTGACAGTTTAAGTTAAAGATACTTTATGTTTGCAAAAGTTGACAAAAATATGGACTACTCAACCTCATGACTCTGAGGTGAACCTGTACTTGAACATTGAATATGGGTTTTCATCAATGTTTTTGCTAGAGATCAATTTTCAGTACTCTTTTTTATTGTGCAACTGGATATCCTTTGGACATTACAAAATGATTCATTTTTGAAACCAGATATAAATTTAGCTTACTTAGCATCTACTAGAGAGGGGGGAGTCATGTACCTGCCCCAGGGCCTTCTCATCCTTTATGTTCAGACAATAAGCGAGCCATGTTGTAGTAAAAATGAGCTTTTCATTTTTGGAACACTTCACATCCTTTCCTAGTCTACCCATACCTATTTAATTTTGCCTGACTTTTATTAGGGCTTGCTGGTCATAAACAATTAACCTTACTTAAAACTTGTCATCCATCAAGAGACCATAGTGTAGATGACAGATTTTCAGTTTGTATGTTACTAATATAGTGAGGTTTGCTCTTGTTACTATACCAAAAAAAAACAAGAAATATTATTTACAGTTTAAATGGAAATTTTAAGCTTTCTTAGTTTTTAGGTTTCAAGTGTGCTTTTTGTACTTTGTCTGAAAGGGGATATGATTCCTACATTTTATTTTACCGGTAGGAAACCTATTAAAACTTACCTGTGATTAACACCTTTTATCCATTTTATGGCCTTTTTAATGAAGGAAATGGGTAAAAACATATATTTTAAGAGGGCAAAATAAGATAGAAGTTCAGGGTTTCTGATTCTTTTCTTGGAGGGTCACATTTGACATTAAAATCATGTTAGCTGGACAACTTTGCAAAATCATGTAAATCATGTTAGAAAATGTAAGATGGCAGATGTGATTGTGGGATCATTTTGGGGCTTCGATAAATCCTCTTTTAGCCCACCCAATTTTGGCATTTTGTAATCCCTGATATTTAAAGGGCATTTTATTGTATACTGCTCTCCCATTGTCTGAATGTTAAATTGACTAAATAAAGCTGGAGGGATTTTTGTGGAAGAATTCTCCCATTTGTAAAATTGTTATCCCATTTTTTTCATTGTAGAATTTTAAGGCTGTCTTCCTTAGGCCAATGAAAAAATATGTCTGTTAAAAGTTACATTAGATAAAAAAAAAAAAAAATAGGTCAGGTAGGTAAAATCACTAATGAAGGGATTTCTTGACTTTAATAGTCCTATAAAAATGATAAGTTTAGCGGCATTTCATAAAAAATACCAATAAAATGTGCTAGGATAGGTAGGGTATTCTTAAACAGAAGTATTTTTTTCTTGACCTTTAAACTGTCAAAGATGATCCCTAATAAGGTAGATTACAAGAATTTCCCAATTGGTAGTTTCAGTGTAGGATATGGAGATTCTTTTACACGGCTAAGTTCTGAGTGGCATAGACAATCTTAAGAAATATAAATGTCTCAATTTTGTCAAGGGAGAAATGTCCTTCTGAGCTGAGCTTAAAACTCAATATTTGCTATTGAACATTTATTGATGACAACTTCAGAACCATTATAATTTTCTGAATGTCATTTATCAGGTACCCATATAGTCATCGATAACACCCCCCTACCCCCCCCCCCAAAAAAAAAAAAAAAAAGTAACTAACTGAAAATCAGTTGCCTTTCTGGATCACTTTGTGCCTGTGAAAGCTTCATACACCTTTCTGTGTCAAGGGTAAGTATTTGTAAAAATCTGGCATAATGAGAAAATAAGAAACAAGCATGTCATAACCCTGTGATCTGACAGTATAATTTCAGGATGCTTTTTCTATTTGAAAAAAAAAATACATTATTTGATCTATGCATCTCTGGATTTGCTCAGAAATTTTTCAATAGAACGTTAGAAAAATGTGATTTTGGCAAGAGTTATCTGCCCTTGAAATGATAATTTTCAGTGCATTTCTAGGAGATTATTGCTTAATTTACCAAATTGATATGCAAAATCTTGTCTTTTTCCTTGATTCTGATTTGGTACAAATGTTGAAAGTGAACTTTCAAAATGGTGGGTTTTTCATACCATGTTTCACACTTAACTATAACCCAAATATCTTCCATCCTTCTGATGACAACTACTTACCGATCTTAAAATCTTCTTAATTTACAACTATTTTAAACCACATTCAGCTTATTGTACTTTGCCATTTAACTGTTTTGTTGTATTAAATTACTGTGCTGTTAAGTTGAATCCATATGCAAACATTATGTTCCATGCCAAGCATGTAAGTCACTTTTTGAATCATATTTATATTATGTTTCATTAATTCTGTGTGATAGGACCTATCATGCACATCACAATGCAATAAAGAAATTTGATATACAAGTCTTTTTTTATCGTCATGAACTAGAAATCATGGAGATTCTCCCATATTGACACTATCCCGTTAGGGAGATTTTTACGCAAAAATAATTTTTGTGTGTTAAAATTCCAGATTTCTGGTATTTTTTCCAGAAAATAAGTAATTCCACCGGGATGAAAATGTCAGTCCAAGGCCACAATTGGTCTTCAATGAACGACGAGGAAATCCTAATTCCACAGGACAGGCTGCATCTGGCCCCAAAACGTCACTATACACAGGAACATTGAAAGAGCTGCCCCTATATACTCAAGTAACATAAATAAAGGTGGAAACGAAACAAGACATACAGAATCCAATGTTACAACGGAAAGAAGGAAACTGAATATAAATTAAACAAGTGAGCAAACTAAGGACTACTAACAGTTAACTGACATGCCAGCTGCAGACCAGTTTAAATCCTACAAAAAGTTATGCCCCCTTGGTATGTAAAATCAAACCCAATTCTTCCCAATTGGGGTTGAGAATCACGGTACATAATAAAGTCATACAACAACCAATGTCATGCCAAAAACTACTTTTAAATATAGTGTTTAACTTAAAAGACGTAAAGACCGTATTATTGTTTATACCAAAAATTCAATCATTAATGATTTGACAACAACATTATAACTACATGTATATCCCTTGCGAATGAGCCTATTCAACGGTTTAGTTAACTTATATTATTGGGTAAGTATCGAGCTTTCCATGCTTTGTGTAGAATATTACCGTAAAACAAAGGGTGAGAGATACCAACACGTATTACTCCTTTACAAGTATCTGTATTTGGTTGAAAAAAAATTGTGAATGTTTTTACGAGCTTGTGATATAGAAAACCTTGATGCAGTAATTTCTCTGTTGTATTAAGATTCCATTCGTTAAAATCCGAAACTGTTCAACATACTGGAAAATCTAACCAATTGAGATATGTAACCCCATATGATGGTGACAAGGGGACGTCACCATCTAAAAATGGATAGTTTACAATAGGGCATGAAAAATCACTCCTTAATCGTAATATAGTATTAAGTTGACCATTATCGTATGAAAACTAACATCAAGAAACGGACATTCTTTGTCATCAATATTTGCTTTATTCAAAGACAAAAAAATTCTTTTAAAGACAGTTTGCTGTACCTGCGGAATGGTTAGATACTGGACATGCAAACGTTTGCATTTTGAGGATAGAAGGTTGTTTCTCTCGTCATGTCGACTGTAAACAGCTTCAAGGTCACAAAGTTCGTGTATAAATTTTGACCCTTAGATCTTTTGACATCTCCGAAAATATTATCAAACTACATTTAGTGGGCGAACGATCATAAAATTCCATGCAGTATATAGTAGATTTGTCATTAACGCTGGAACAGCTGGACTGACAAGAATATTTGACATCAAATAGTTCTATAGAATATACCAGAGTTATTATTATGAACGAAATCCAATACAGAAGTGAAAGGAAATATATAAATCCGTTTCCATAACACCCAGTTCCATGACAATAACTATAGATTGACCTTCCATGACAATAACTATAGATTGACCTTCCATGACAATGATTATAGATTGACTTTCCATGGCAATAACTATTGATTGACCTTCCATGACAACAACTATAGATTGACATTCCTGACAATGATTATAGATAGACTTTCCATGGCAATAACTATTGATTGACCTTCCATGACAAAAACTATGGATTGACCTTCCATGACAATAACTATAGAATGACCTTCCATGACAATGATTATAGATTGACCTTCCATGACAATGACTGTAGATTGGCCTTCCATGACAATGACTATAGATTGGCCTTCCATAACATTAACATTATAGATTGGCTAATTGACTAAAATATCAAAATTGTATCGGATCTCGTAGAATGTATCGTCAGTGATGGTGAATTAATAATTATACTTAATTATTTTTATGAAACATCACATGTATTTTTCCGACTAAATTGTACATCACACACACACATGTATATAGAAGGGTCTGAAAAATTCCCAACATTGTTGGGAATTTTTCAGACCCTTCTACAAGTTTACGTTATCTTCCCTGTATCAATTTGATCCGACGGAGCAGTGTAGCGAATAGAGTCGTCACATTCTGAGACGTTGTGTAATGATGATTTGTTGTGACATGCATCATTAATTTGATCCTCTATCCTACATAATAACACCTAGATGAACTGTCCCGTACTACCATACATCGTGTACGAAGTTACAGCCCTAGATTAATCCTACGAGAAGGAATGACCCGGCCAGCAAAAGCTCTATTTTACTATAGCCTAGCTGGCCGAGTGGTCTAGGGCGCTGGATTTAGTGCAGGCGGTGTTGCCATAGCTGTCACAGCGGTACGAGTTCGAGTCCCGCGGAGGGAACGACCAAAAATTTGCATCGCAAATTTGACAGTTTTAACATCGTTGGAAATTTTTCAGACCCTTCTACAAGTTTACGTTATCTTCCCTGTATCAATTTGATCCGATGGAGCAGTGTAGCGAATAGAGTCGTCACATTCTGAGACGTTGTATATATATATATTGTATTGTATATTACTTGTACGAATAAAATAAAATCCGGTGTCCACCATGCTCACTGGGTTGTTGGCAATATATATCTGATTAATTATGCCTTTATTTATTAGAGTTTGAGATATGTATACACTTGGTTTCCTTGATTACTCTTATAAAACTACACAAAGATACACACGGCATCTGTAATACGCAACACTGGGGTGGGTCTTGAGATTTTCCAAAGGGGGTCGAATCCAAAAAAAATAGAAAAAGGGTGAGGTCAATGCTACCATATGCTCAATTTTGTCTAAATTTAGGACGAAATTAACAAAACTCTCAAAGAAAAAGGGATTCTAACCTCGACTCCTGGATCTGCCACTCAAATAGAGGATTTTCGCGGTGAGGCGTTCTCTGCATTTCCCCAAGGTGCTTTGGCTCGGGGTGTTTTGGGGATTTTTGATTTTTTTTTTTTTTGGGGGGGGGGGGTTGTAGTTTGGGGATGTGTCTGCTTCTTGATGCTGTAATACAACCCTTCCCGTGCTTCAACTCGTAGTTTAGTTCTTATAACTGTGTTCTTCCAAAAGGGGTACTTCAAGTTACCCTTGGGTTTGACCTTTGTATGAGTATCGACGATTATCTTTTTCATGTCTACCGTTGTTATCTTGACATGAGGTGTATAAGGTCGGCTGCCATACAGAATAAGTAAAATAACGAGAATAGGTATTGTGAATTTGTCAAAGAGACAAAATATTTAATTTTTATATGTTATTGATCCTCCATTTTTACATCGATATGCACCCAAAATTTATTTGAAATAATATCAAGAGTTCCGGGATATGAGAATTAAATAAATATTTGCTGCAATGCATGCACTAAGTACTGAATATTACATGTCAAAATCTATATCACATGCTGTATCAACCCAAGACCCCTATGTCCTGCAAGGGCCAACGGTCCGCGGGTGATATAGGTAGAGGGTTGATACAGCATGTGATTCAGATTTTAACATGTAATATTCAGGTCTAGAGGTGTGATATAGGGTATGCGATATAGACCTAGGGTTTGATATAGGGTATGCGATATAGGTCTAAATGTGTGATATAGGGTATGCGATATAGGCCTAGGGGTGTGATATAGGGTATGCGATATAAGGTAGATGATATAGAGTTTAAACATACAAAAAAGTTATATTTTAATCCAAATATATGATATATGCAATATGTCGTCCGTCGTCGTCGTATGTCGTCGTTAACAATTTTTCAAACGCACTCTTCTCCTCTGATATTACTTGACCAACTGGAACAAAACTTGGTATGAATGTTCCTTGGGTGTCCAACATAGAACTGATGTGGGGATTTTCGATTCGTTAAAAAACATGACCGCCGTTACTAAACATAGAGCATAGGGTCAGACAGTAGTTTTTCGCATATATCTCCAAAACCATTTGGTTTAGCCAAATTCTGACATGGATGAAAGTGTTCAGCATGATCAGATCTATCTGTGGTAAAAGTTTAGTGTTAATCAGTTTTATCATGCTGGAGTTATTGCCCCTTTCGACTTTTTTTTTTGCTATTTTTAATGTTATTTCTTTCAAAAATCTTTTCCTCTGACATTACTTGACCAACTTGAACAAAACTTTGTATGGATGTTCCTTTGGGTATCCTGCAAAGAAACGGTGTGAGGATTTGAAGAAATGATTCTTTTGATGAGTCCTATCAAAGTGTTTCTGAGTCAAAATTGTCGGACAGCTCCCTTGAAAGACAAAAAAAAAATTACCAGGTGAACGATTCAAGCTCCTGGGATCCCCTTGTCATTCATCCATGTGCGCGTGGTATTCAGATGAACTGATTTTTACAACAACAAAAAACTAGAAACGCGAAGACAAATTCAGTATTGGTAACAGACATTGAGCTGAGAATCCTGGTCTCAAACAGAATCAAAAGTAGTGTAAACTTGGTGAAATTTAAACCTTCTTATGGTCGTTTCTCCTGTCAGATTTGTCCGCAGACCAAGCGCTGGTACCTTACTACGACGATACGGATTCGCACTTAAGATGTCAATATCGCTGTTATATGATCGTATAATTATAATTAACGAATGTGGGGGAAAAAGTCACGGATAAAAAGACACAGGAAAAAGTCATAAGAAAACAATTCACAGGAAATAAAGTCACAATATACAATTTGCATACAAAATGTAAGGTAATGGTCAGTTAATTTTACATGCCAGAAAATGGCCATATATTTTTAAGAAAAGTCACAATTCTGTTATGGGCTGTTATGATAGACTGGCGCTTTTGTGTGCTAAACCTTTTCGAAGTGCCGGGCTAGTATACATCACGGTCCACTCAGTTGATGAATTTATGTTCTCATGATCAGCTACAATGAAATGTCTACCCTGTCCTGTAAACTACAATATATATTTATTTTAGTTTTTGTTTCAATACTTATCATTTTCCAAACAGATTTCTGTAAACGCAAAGGCAGTAAGTCTTATTGAACCCTTCCCATCATGTGACCAAAAACCGAAGTATATGTTATTAAAAACACTCCATTGCATCAATCTAGTAATAACACACATAATAATCGAAGACAGTCAAACGTTTTTATAGCCATTTTTAGGTTTGGGAATTCTTTGGTTTTCAATTCTACCATGATATTTGGTTTTCAACTCGCGATGTGCTGTTTCAGCCATAGAAACCCAAAACCCGAAATACATGTTATGGAAGCAGCTTTAATGCATCACATTATTGATATTCTACATAAAAAAGTAAAATAGATATATATTTATAGCAAAATTTAGGTATCTTTATTTTACTTAAATGAGTTTTTTTACACAAATTGGTGTAATATTTAAAGCAGAGGACAATATTTCAAAATATGTGGACGAAATACACTGCAGCCGAGATAACTATGACCGAAGTGACTATGGCCGAGGTAGTAGTATGGCCGAAACGACATGTATCGCTTTATTTCTACCCACCGCATTTTGAAATTGCTCCATTCCTCTGCAATCATTTGCCCCTTGAAATTTTGCTAAGAAATCTTTCGAAGTCTATTGGATGTTTTTTTCACATAAGAAATGAATATCCTTATATTCGTGACACCAAAACAACAAACTTATGTATAACCGTAAGACTTTCACTGAGCTATGAATTTTCCTGTCTCTTCTGGTGTAATAATTATCCAATTTATTTTAGGTACTATATGAAGGTTTGGTCGAGAAACAAAAATTGACAATACATATGCATTGTTAACTACATGTATGCTATGAAAATGGCAAGATGTACTCTCTGAGCAGTAGTGTTAATCATTGATTTTTTTTTATATTCTCAGTATATTATTTTCTTATACTGTAATAGTGATACATTGTACTCTGATCATGTATCAACTCCAACTTTTGACAAACTCAAAAGATAATCTTTGTTGTGTATGTCTGTTTTCCATGGCTTGCCTTTGTTTGTGCCTGGATTACATTCTTTTGATTTCCACCTGGTCCATGCTCCCAGTTTTTAGTGGAGTCCGAGTTGCTAATTTACTTTTGTTACTTTGTATGCTTTAAGACTTGTGTTCATTGAGTAGAAAGCTATTGTTTTTAATTTAAAAAAGTAAGACTATTAATGAACCCCAAATCAAAATAGAATAAACATAATTGAAAGGATTTTATATTAATCTAAATCAGTAGTGGGAAGATTTTTCTCTCATATGCAGGGGGCTTATGTGTACATGTACATGTGACATTTAACATGTTTGATATTTAACCTTTGACTTAGCCAGAGTTGCACATGCAAATTATTAGGGTTAACAGAAATGCTGTACAATTTTATACTTTTTTCAGCTACATTTGTAAGATCTTTAAGTATCTAAAGATGTTTTCAACCAGTACTCAGATGAAATACTGGACATTTACTGGAGAAACGCAGATTACACAAATAAAGAAAGATGCAAACCAAAAATATATACATAAACATTGTGGAAGAGAAAATCTTGATGTAAGTTTTATAACTGGAGTAGTACACATGTACTTTATGTCATTGTGGATGGGAATTTTAAGAAGTCATTCTTTCTTTACATTCTCAAATGAAGACAAAACAGATCTTTCTTAGCCCAGTTTTAGAGTACAGTGAAACTTCTCCAAACCCACCACCACTGGGACAAGAGGAAATGGCAGGTTTATAGCTGTGGCCAGTTTTGTTTGAAATAGCAATGCATTCCAAGAGTTGTTTCCATTAATGTGTTCAATAACCTACACCTTGTCAGTTTGTTGGTCGAGACATGTTTAAAACTTTGAACCTTTTATAACATTTCAATGCTTGCATCATTTGTAAATGATTCAATTTTACAAACGGTACTGCTGACAAAATAATGTTCACAGTTTTTAAAGAGTGTGTATTAAAGATCAAAGGGCTGTTAATGGTAATTAATCATTTGTATTGTTTTTGTAAATTACCTATCAACAAAGTCTAATTTCACCCTCTATTGTTTTGGCTGGGTACAGGTGACATTAATTGACAGTTTAAAGATTGTACTATTAAATGACCCAGATTGCCCGATGTGTGTACACACCAATGAACACCCAACCATTGACAAAATGTGATGTCTAGATTAAATATGTTGTTCAAACTACTGTCTCCTTCAATTATTATCTGTCCACTGCTGAAATGCAAACAAGTGAGTGAATGAATTGTTAATTACGTAATCATTTACCGTTTTGTTGACACATTTATTGCAGGTGAACAATAACCGGATGGCGGGAATTTAGATCTTGTTTTTCCTTTGAATATGTAACTTAAACTGTGAAAAATAGGCGATGTACGGTTTTAGGGGGTGGTCAGTCTATTGAAGACAAAACACACAGGTTATAAGGTATATCAGCCGGGACTTTTGAAAACAGCTGGTTTGAAGGGAAGACTGGTTTTCTTAGGGTCCGGTATGGAGAAATTTCACTGTATCAGCTTACAGTAGAAGGTTCTCTAGTACATCATACCTGTTAACCTTCCCACATGAGGGGTTGACTCCCACAAAATCAATGACAAATTTAGAATATCCCACATGAAGTTGTAAGGGTTTGTGGGAGGTTTTTGATTGACTTTATCTTCTGTAATTAATTTTTTTCACCTAAAATTTGCTCTTACAACTTCCCACATGAAACTGACAATAGGAGAGAATCTCCCACAGAAACTATTCCAAAGGTTTACAGGTATGATTCAGTGCCTGCCTGACACTGTACTAGTGAATTGTTTCAGGTGCATTGTGCTCTGCTGTTACATTTGCTGCCCAACATGCTGTCTTGTTACAAATGTTAATTCTCCTTCAGATGATAAGTAATGAGAATTTTGACTTTTCAGGATGAGACTAGAGACAAAAAATATTTGACTTTTCCTGAAGAGAAGATACTATGTAGACATTTTGAGCATGTGTTACGAGAGTTCTGTAATGTATTCCAGCCACCAATGCCAAAGTATGTTATGGTAAGTTGACAGAGTAATCAAGGGAACCAAGGTTCTAGCAGAAATCAAAAGAATGTAATCCAGAGACAAGGACCAGACATGGAAAACCAACACAACATAAAATAACCATAATAATAAATACAAAGTAACAAAAATACAGAAGTTGGAAGACCACAGTTAACAACTCGAAACTTCAAATCTTTTAAGACATGGTGTAGAGAAAATATCTATTTAGTTACAATAAAATATTTCCCATTAGAAAATAACAAGATGGTACATAAGTATAGCTCTGCCTGTAAATTATATGAAGGGTGTTTTGTCACCGACTTGAAAATTAATCTAAGAAGCCCAAATTTGTTTTAGTACATCCTTTAGATTATTCTTGCAATGTTCGGTTTCCTTTGAAACACTGTACATTATCAAATAATTTTTCACTAGTTATAGTGTAAAACTGATGTATAAAATTTGTTTTTACTGACTTTTTCTAGTAGATTCTAACTTAAGTTTAACTTTAAGGCTCTTATTAAATCCAAATTTCACTGACTCTTTTATTGTTGAAAACCTTGTCGTTTTGGCCCTCTGAAGGATTTTCAATCATGTAGAAGATTTGCATAAAGTACTTCTTCTTTGCTTTGCATGGTTCTTATGTTGAACTGTACTTAAAATGTGTATTATACTTCTGTAGAAATCAAACAATAAACAAGTAAAGGTGCTCATTAGAACTGTGATAAATTTTGAGAGAAAACATTTGAAATCTCCTGTACAATTTATCACTTAAAAGGGGGGATTTAGAAGTTAAGAAAAGTGGAGGGTTCATTTGTATAAATTTTAAAAGGAGGGTCACCAGGTTATCTTGTGCTCATTTTTGACTTTATTGTTAAAACCTCCCTCCTTTGAATACTAGTTTTATTTCTTTACAGGGTACTGCCTTATGTTATTTCAAGAGATTTTTTGTCAAACATTCTGTCATGGATTATCATCCAAAGGATATAATGTAAGTGGTCTTGTGTTAGTGTTTTTTGCCTTGAGTGTAGGAAGTTGTGGGTTCAATCCCTGGCGGAGTCATACCATAGACATTAGAAATGGTATTCACTGCTTCTCCATGTGAAATATAGTAGATATGGTGATGACTAGTGAGTCGGGATAATGTGTCCAGTTTGGGTTTAGGCCATCATAAAAAAATTCTTAAAATTTTCTGAATTAGGTGCATGTGCATGAATTTTGTTTATTATTTTTTATTGATTTAAGCGAGAAATGCAGTCAATTTGAAAGAAATTTACCCTATGATGGGAAAAAAATCAAAATAAAATTTTTTGGTGAGAGTGAAAATTTTGTCTTTGGCTGTTAAAATCTTGAACAATCAATCAACAATCAATCAGTCTATCAACCATTCAAGTAAACTACATGTTAAAATATTACCGGTATATTTTGACAGTCTTAAAAATGAAACACAAAAAGTAGAAATAAGGAAAAGAAATACACTAAGTATTTAATAAAAATGTGATGGAGGATAAATTTGGGACTGATTGGAGTCCAGTTGTATTGTGAAAAGTAAAACATCAAACTGTGCTATTTAACATTTTGGAAGAAAAAATCTTCTATTTCAGGCTTACATGTGTATATTTGGCCAGTAAAGTAGAGGAGTTTAATGTTTCCATCACACAGTTTGTTGGGAATTTGAAAGGAGATCGGGAGAAGTTTACAAACACAGTGTTAAGTTTTGAACTGTTGTTAATGAAGAAACTACATTATCACCTGACAGTACATAATCCCTACAGACCATTGGAAGGTTTAATTATAGATGTAAAAGTAAGTTGATAATAATTACGTTTGATTTGAAGAGAGTATGAATTTAGCAAACTTTTATGAGCATTTCGATAGGTGTTTCTAGACATGCAGAGGACACTTATCCTACTGGTGCACCTGGTTCATGCTCCAAATTTTTAGTGGAGTCCAAGTTGCTCATTTACTTTTGTTACTTTATATGTATTATTTTGGTTATTTTATGTTCTTTGTTGTGTATGTCTGTTTTCCATATCTGGTCTTTGTCCCTGGATTACATTCTTTTGTTTTCTGCTAGAATCTTGGTTCCCTTGGTTACTCTTTCTAATACATTTTTCTCTTTGCTTCTGTTGTTATAGCTACATCTTGGACAGTTAGATATTTATGATACTACACCATGGACAATGTGATACCAATTACTGATATGAAATATTTGTCCTTGTGATTGTGCTTCATTTTCTAACCAAAAATAAATTGGTTTATTTAGCAATTGCTGTGTTATTTTATAGACTGAAAAATTAAAATCTGACTTCAATTTTATTTCAGACTAGATGTAAATCATTAGAGAATAGTCGAGTTGATAGACTGAGGAAAGGAGCAGAAGACTTCTTAGACAAGTCTTTATCTACAAATGCCAGCCTTATATTTGCTCCATCTCAGATTGCTTTAGCAGCCATATTGGCAAGTGCAGAGGGGGATAAAGTCAGCTTGGAAAGGTTTGTTTAAATGAAGTCAGTAAAATTGTATATTCTTTGATTATTTTATAATTTGATTTGTAACAAGCATTCTGATTGGTTGGTTCTCGTTAAGCAAACCAGGTTATTTTGTATCACCTTGTTTCATACTGTGACATCATTAATGTAGATTTGTCTGTAGTCCAGATTTCAAATAAAGTTATATGTTTGATTTTGAATCAATTCTAAATGCTTGTTATGTACTGACTATCAGAGAGAAAATTATAAATAATGTTTCTAATTTTTTAACAGTCTGTATAAAATCATCTGGTTAAGGTTAGTTTACACTATTTATGCTTCATTTTGTATAGCCTATTTAAAAACTAGCTGTAGCGGGAAAAAACTTCCAATTCACATTTAAGTAACTGTATAATTAGGAAAAAAATATACATGTACTTCAAATAATTTATAAAATCTGTTTAAAAATAACATCATACATATCTTACTAAACTGTAACATTTCAATGTGAATGATGGTCAAACAGAGTTTTGGAAGAAATACAGCAACTCAAACGAATACATGTACAAAGAATTAGTATTTTAACAAAAACTATTATAGCTTCTTTGGATTGAACTTTGAACTTACAACTTGTAGCAAAATGATTGTTTATATAATGAAATACAGCATTTACTGTGTGTGGTGTAACATCACATTGTTTTGCTATTTTATATTTGAATTAAAAATCAAAGTAAAACATTTCTATGTTACAGTTACCTCACTGATGTACTGTTAGCAGGAGCTGCAACAGATGAAATCAAGAAAACAGTTTATCAACTTAAACGTAAGAATTTGTTCGTTGTATGTCAATCATTGTTAGGAACTAATTATGGTGAAAGGCCTGACCCTGAGTATGGGAGTTAGTACACTTGATCCCTGGCCAAGTCCCACCAAATACATGTACTTATTTTATATTTTATGTTGCTTCTGTACATATCTTAGCAATCTGTAGAATGTATCTCAGTAGTGTGACATGCCTATCTCAGGTGGTACCAGGTACTGTAGAATACATCAGAGTAGGATGACATGCCTATCTCAGGTGGTACCAGGTACTGTAGAATACATCAGAGTAGGGTGACATGCCTATCTCAGGTGGTACCAGGTACTGTAGAATACATCAGAGTAGGATGACATGCCTATCTCAGGTGGTACCAGGTACTGTAGAATACATCAGAGTAGGATGACATGCCTATCTCAGGTGGTACCAGGTACTGTAGAATACATCAGAGTAGGGTGACATGCCTATCTCAGGCCTTTCATTAAGAGGTGGTACCAGGTACTGTATAATTCATCTGTGTAGGGTGACATGCATATCTCAGGTAGTACCAGGTACTGTAGAATACATCAGAGTAGGATGACATGCCTATCTCAGGTGGTACCAGGTACTGTAGAATACATCAGAGTAGGGTGACATGCCTATCTCAGGCCTTTCATTAAGAGGTGGTACCAGGTACTGTATAATTCATCTGTGTAGGGTGACATGCCTATCTCAGGTGGTACCAGGTACTGTATAATGCATCCGAGTAGGATGACATGCCTATCTCAGGTGGTACCAGGTACTGTATAATGCATCTGAGTAGGGTGACATGCCTATCTCAGGCCTTTCATTAAAAGGTGGTACCAGGTACTGTATAATTCATCTGTGTAGGGTGACATGCCTATCTCAGGTTGTACCAGGTACTGTATAATGCATCTGAGTAGGGTGACATGCCTATCTCAGGCCTTTCATTATGAGGTGGTACCAGGTACTTTTACCTGTCTTAGCTGCTGAATGGTACCTTCTGAATTTTAAAATTTGATACATTTTTATAAAAGAAATTGATGAAAAATACCTCTTACAAAACCAAAAGGTACCTGCATTGCAAAAAAAATAATGATACCCCTGCCTTTCTGTGAGCTGTTGCTTCTGTGAGGTAGCACAATGAAAAAAAAACATATCAGACTACAGGTAGTACAAAGTTAGGTTGAGATATTTGTTGTAGTTTTCTATAGGTGATTAATTTAATTGTGGTTCCTTCTAAAAGTCATTTGGATGATGATTTTATAACCTATTTGAATTTTTAATACTTTGTAGCTTAGATACATTCAATAGTACATGTACCTCTTGATAACATTTGCAGTGTTTACATAGAAATGCTGTATATTATGAAATAATTAGGGTCCCACCACAAAAAGGGACAGTCACCTTATAGTGATCACTTTGTCCCTCAGTCCATCTGTTACAAACATATGTCAGGGCTGTAACTTTTTTTGTGTTTTTGATGTAGGCTTTTTTGCATGTAGGTAGATCACCTGAAGACAAGGTGAATAGTGGTATATGACCTTGAACATTGACTTCCCAATTAAAACTAATGATTTTTGTGTCTTGACTGTAATGAGTTTTGGGTGATTAATTTAATTTGTTTAGCATGGCTGATGTACAGGATTTTTACCTCAGTGGTGTCTGCAGAGATGGATTCCATCTCAGTGAAATCTAGTTTTGATTAATTACAGTGTTAAATTAATTACAAATGTTTGAGGAAAAATTTCATGTACTTTCTCATTGTAAAATGCAATTACCATAAAATTTAGATATAAATATTTACAAACCCAACTTTTACAGAGACTTGAAAACATGGCTTTAAAGCAATTAATTTGATTCTAATTCCAGGGATACGATATATGGTTAGTACTCAGGAACCAGTCCAGAAGGAACAAGTAGGTCAGATACAGAGGAAACTAGAGCAATGTCGGAACCAGGAGAATAATCCTGAGAGTGATGTGTAAGTCTAAGTCTTGATTTATGTATTAGCGAAAGTCCATAGTAATAGTAATGTGTAACGGTAAGTCAAAGTCCATAGTAATAGTGATGTGTACCAGTAAGTCAAAGTCCATGGTAAAAGTGATGTGTACCGGTAAGTCAAAGTCCATGGTAAAAGTGATGTGTATCGGTAAGTCAAAGTCCATAGTAAAAGTGATGTGTATTGGTAAGTCAAAGTCCATAGTATTAGTGATGTGTAAGTCAAAGTCATAATGTAGTACATGTAGTGATGTGTAAGTCTAAGTCCATAGTAATAGTGATGTGTAAGTCAAAGTCCATAGTAAAAAGTGATGTGTATCGGTAAGTCAAAGTCCATAGTATTAGTGATGTGTAAGTCAAAGTCATAATGTAGTATTGATGTGTAAGTCAAAGTCCATAGTAAAAGTGGTGTTTAAGTCAAAGTCATAAGATAGTAGTGATGTGTAAGGAATCGTACATGGGTGATTTATGGGTGGAAAGATAAAATATTTTTATTTTTTAATATGATGTGGATAATGCTGCAGAGTATGTGCCATAGGGTTTTAAAAAGAACTATCTTCTAGTTTATATAAATTTTATAATTTGCACTGTCATTTCCATTTACAGAGAGATAACTCTAATTTTGCATACTTATTCTATGATAACTTTCACCCCATATATCTCTATAATTATTGTCCATCAATAAAATACTAAAATCTAACTTGCATAAAAATAAAAAATGTTTGACCTCTTCATGAATAGATCACATGACTTACAAAGCTACACATCACCTGGAGAAATATCCAAATATTGACAAATAAAAAACTATCAAGAACACAAGTTTTCTTACGATGTGAAATTTTTGAGACAGTATACTTCTTGAAATTTTCATTTTGATACATCTCACATCAGTTTTATTATTTTTCTTACCCTCTGTGTGTGTGTATGGTGTGAAGTTTAGAAATGTTTTTGGTGGTCATAAGGACAAAAATTATAACATAAATTGTTTCAACTGTGATATTCAATAATCAACTGTTTGCAAAGAAAGAGTTGGTTTTATCTCTTTTATAGACTGTTAGTGTAGTTAATGCATGTTTATAGCAAGTAAAATATAGAATTAATCTTTGATAGAATGATCATTACCTGATAAACTGCCATAGGTAGTTAATTGGACAACTGAAAAAGAGATTTAAACTTCCTATCAAACATAGATTCCATTTCCTTTGGAAAAAATAGAAAGTTTAGATCTCTTTGTGAATTGTCTAATTAACTGGCTAAGACAGTTCATTAGGTAATGAACATTTAATCAAAAATGGACCAAACTTTTTACTCTGAGGATGATTGTTTTACATACTGTAACTTTTTTTTAGGTACAAAAGGAAGGTGCAGGAAATGCTTGATGATGAGGATGAAATACAAACTCAAAAGAGACTTAAAATTTCAGAGGTAAATAAAAATAATGCCTTCATATATGTAAAATGAATAACCAGTTTCCATGCAGTAAAGTGTATAATTCAAAATAATATTTTATGAATCTGTAATGTACAATGCAATGTACCTGCATTGTAGGACTTCTGTTGAGCAGGTCTTGACCAAAATGGGTTTTCAATACATTATTGAAGAGTACAGTGTTCTTTTTTGCAGACTTATTAAATTAAAATAGATTATTATGTAGATATCAGTGTTTTATCGAATGTTCCTAGTGTAATAAATTTCGATAATTCACACTGTGAAATAAATTCGGTAATTTCACTCTTGCACTTTCTCCCGCCAAAATGTCACAACTTGGATATCAATCTGCCAAGCACAGAATTTAAAATTCATGCTGAAAATATCAATAAAGTATGAAGAAAATCTATATAATAAATAGGATAATCAATTGGTTATCGTGAATAAACAAAATATAATCACTCGTGCCAAGAACGCTTGAGGATTAAATCGTGCCCGGAACAAGTTACACACACTCGGTAAATCTAGGCGTTCTTAGGCACTTGTGATAATATTTTGGTTATTCAGTCTTTCCCATTAATTATCCTATTATTCATTTTCTGATAATAAAATGTATTCATTCTTTTGAATATTGACAACTGTAAAGTATATGCTCTAAAAACACTAGTACTGTAGAAAGTTATTGTCTAGGTATCAACTTTTGTGTGGTTTTCTGAAGGTGGTTTTGTTTGTGGTTTTTTTTTTTTTTTTTTTTTTAAATTTGTGGAATCTGTTAGCTCAATACAGTTTTTAATAGTATTTCAATCCATAAAGAAAAGCCAACAAACAAAAAAAACACAAAAATTAGCACTCCACAAAAATTGTTCTACTATAGTATATTTACCAAACAACTTCGATCATCATTTCAGGAGGAAAGAAAACAAGAACAAGAGTTGGTGATTGGGATGATATGAAGGCATTTACTTAGTAACAGACTGACAGACATGTACTGGTACTTGGTATCTGTGCTCAGTAGAGCTGGTTTTGCAGGATAAAGAATAGCTGACATTGAAAACTTAAGGCATGGAAAAGTTTTACCAAGTAAAACTGCAGATGTTATAAATTTTGAAGTTAATTGTATTCTACTATTGATCTGTTGTAAAATGTTATTAAGGTATTAAAAGAAAAACTGAAAACATGTCTTCTTTTTCTTAGGTTACTCTTTTATAGCCCAGTTATTCAGGTCATTCGGTGATGTTAATTGTAAATCATTCAAAATAAACAAGAAACAATATTAAACAGGTAGCTGTCTAAAATGAGGTAAATTTCACACAAATGTGCACTCAATTTATCCAGTGGATAACTCTTATCAAGCTGATAAATCTAGTGAACAACTGGCAGCTGGAACATAGGACTAAATTAATGAGAATTTTTAGATGCAGGAATTATTTTAACTTTTGATTTCAAATCATTGTTGATCTTTTTTATCAAAAGCAAAATAATAGAGAGTCTGATATTCCTAGATATCACATTACATGTTATGGATCATCTGTTTCAGTCTCTATAGCCTTTGTCTGCTTTATCAGGGCCAGATCAAGACAGTTTGAAAAGGAGGGGTGCCGGCCAATGTTCCTCAGAAAAAGGGGGTGTACAAGGACATAATTTGTATTTTTTTAATCAATTTTACACTTGAAAATGAAAAAAATTCCAATGAAGGAAAGGGTGGCCACCCCCTGCTCCCCCTGTGGATCTGCCACTGTATAGGGTCTATTAAAGACTGTTTTTTTTCATAAGGGAAAATATTAAAATTTATGTTTCAGGCTAGGGGTTAAACAATTTTTGCACAAACTCATTTTATTTGAATTTCTCTGTTTGCATGTCTATTTTTATACATAAAGTTTTGCCTAATATATTATTACAGAACACTTCTGTTTTATTGCATTTTATTACCAGTGTTATTGTTTGTTATTCAAAGTTAAAAAGATGTATTCTGTAATTGATTAGAATATTTGCTGATGGGTGAGAAAAACATTTTGAAAATTAACGAAAAGGAACGAATGAGAATAGGGGCGATTTGTACAATATCACGATTAAAATAGGGCGTTTCATTTCCCGGCTCGTTATACCCTCTCGACTAAAATTAAAACGTTTGTGCTATGTTGTTCAATATTGAATTGCGTTGAATATATACACAATAGTCAAATCATAATTATTTAGACAACTACAATCTTCTGTTAGCTCATTAAATTTTCTGTATCTGGTGTTGAATGCAGCTTAGATATCTCATAACAGGAACACTTAAAGTACATGTCTTGTACATTTGAAAGCTGAACTTTTTTCACGGCATACTACTCACTAACTCAGGACATTACTATACATACAATTGTACATGAAGTTGCATAAATGGATTGTCAATTTAGTAAGATGGGAAGACGGAAAAGAAAAATGTCTAATACATCCCCAGAGCATCAACTAGATCCAACATCTAAACAAAAAGTTCAGAATATATTTGAGAAAAAGTTCACCTACAAGCCTAATTGTGATTGGAAATTAACATCTGAATTACATAACATGATAGACAAATGGAACATAGATGACCTGATGAAGTTAAAACTAGACCTCAACTCTTTAAAAGACAGATTGAGTGATAAGGATATTGTACGATGGCACAAACATACAACATATATGAACATAGCTGGTGATGTTATAAATGAATTACGTCAGTATATTAGACCAGAACTTTGTACGCAGGCTTGGTGTAAATTCTATGAGATTGTCTCCACCTTTGACCTTGTAAATTTAAAAGGTGATTCCTTCAACTCTGTACATCTGTGTGAGGCCCCTGGAGCTTTTATCACCTGTCTTAATCACTTCTTGGTTTCTTCAGGTAATATTTCGTATCAAATGACTGACTTGAGTTTTGTAATGGAACTAATATTTGTTTTTTATTGGAGTTAAAATCAAATTTTGCAAGAGTGGCAAGAATTATAATAATGATTAAGGGAAATAAAGATCATAAAATAACCAAAATAATACTATAAAGTAACAATAGTAAATGAGCAAGTCTAAATATACTAAAAACTGGAAGCATTGACCAAGTGCACTGGTAGGGGAAGCGTCCTCTGCTTTTCTAGAAACACCTGCCAAGTTGCTCATTAAATGTCAAGTCCTGGGTAGATGAAAGAGGAAAGGAAAACTAGGACACATTGAAGTGAACAATTAAAATTCATTACAGAAAGTAATGTTTGAAAAATGATATTTGCTGCCCTTAATGAAATAAATTCTGCATTCCAATTTAAAAAAAAGTTGCTGCTTTTTTACCCTTCAATAAATTTAAGATATTTGCTGTATGTAAAAGAAAAGTTAAACTATTCAAATTAATTTTCGCTGAAAAAGTAGCAGGTACAGGTACATGTACAATGTACATGTATATGCTGGCACTATCAATAGTCAGCAAAATGTGGGTACATGTAAGCAATTATAATTACAGTTGAAGTACTTCAAGTTAAATTGGTACGACATGCAGCAACAACAAAGTTTAAAATTAATGTTGGCCCACTAGCTACATGCACCAAAATTCTGAAGTAAGCTTCTTAAACTAAATATTTTATATTGTATTAACTAATTTTGGTTCCAAGAACTCAAGATCAAGGCAACCCTGGTAAACCATCAGTAAAAACCCATACATGCTATGATTTATTCCAGGATATGCAGGGGAATGGAAATGGCTAGGATCAACCCTGAACCCATACTACGAAGGAAACAGTCCAAATGAAATGATTGATGATGATAGATTTGTCAGTGGTAGCTATGGCAATTGGGATTTTGGTGTAGACAATACTGGTAATCTTATGTCATGGCCGAATGTAGAGCAGCTGAGGAGAAAAGCAGCAGAAATGGGACCAGTTCATTTGGTAAATGGGAAATTATTTTATAGATGTGTTTATCATGCATGGTCAGCATTTTTCCCAAATGTATGCCAATTGGCTTAATGTCCCTATGGCTTTCTTAATGAACCATGTCATAGTACCCCTAATGCATTCTTAATCAAATTTGATTTCAGATAGCACTATGCATTAAGTCAAAGTATGGAAAAGCAACATCTGACTGGGTAGAAAATAATGATTTGTTTACATATAAATACATTGTTTAGACCACGTAATATTGATGTACAAGAACTTAACATGTGCCATTATATATGAACTATACCAGATGGAGAAATGATCAAAATCTCCTTGTTTGTGGTCACTTCTCCCATTTGTCTTTGACAGGGGGACGTTTTTGTAATACACAATGTACAAGACATTGACAAAAATGTCAATATTATTATTTTTCAAACAGAATATGCTAAAACTTCTTGTCATTGATGTCTAGATTAGGCCTTGCCATATATATAAACATGATATATCTTCTGTTTGTACATAATGTCTACCCCGTTAAACATTTTTGTAGACATTTCTTGACTATTAATTGGTACATGACACTTGTTAAAGAATTTTGGCTGCCCTTGACATGGAATTATTCATCTTAAGTTAAACATTTCACCATAAAATTTTTTTTCCTCTGATGTTTGGTTTATGTTTCAGGTAACTGCTGATGGTAGTATAGATTGCCAGGATAAACCAGCTGAGCAAGAAGGGGTTGTCTCAAAGCTGCATTATTGTGAAGCTTTAAGTAGTGTTTTGATACTATCCCCAGGAGGAAATTTGGTGCTGAAGAAGTTTACTATGTTTGAATGTGACACCATTTGTTTGATGTATTTGTTAAATTGTTTGTTTAAAAAGGTAATTATATTTTGATAAAAAGATCGAAAATTTCTAGAACAAAAGATTTTTTTTTATTTTGGTCTCATTAAATATTAAAGATTGGATTGGTTTATAATTTGTATGGTTTTCTAATCAGCAATAAACTTGACTAATTAAGTCTAGAAAATAAATGTTGTGCTTTGACTTTGCAAGTTACAGTCTGAAGTTATTTATGTGAAATAACACAGTATGGAAATGTTGATTTAAAGCTTGTATTTGTAACTTTAGATGAAACATTATTGACAAGACTATATATTAAAAAATGCTTTATATTCTAATTTCTATATCATACTTGTCCATGTGAGACTTTTAGGAGTTGTCAAGATTTTTTGCCACCCTAGTGCTCTCTGGGACCTCAGTAATCCAGGTAAAACATTTTTATTTTGAAATGTTTGTGTGTGATATGAAAATATTAAAGCATTTCAGTTTTGTTCTTATACAACAGGTGAATGTGTTCAAGCCAGCTACCAGTAAAAGTGGTAATTCTGAGGTTTACTGGGTATGTCTAGACTTTATAGGACTGGAGGACAATGTTCAACAGTTTGAACACTTATGTCAGTTATACTGTAGTAAGTTCTTCATTATGGACCTACATTTATTTTGTTTAGTTCATGTTCATTTAAAAATTAGGCATCTAAGCAATTATAATATAGGTACATGACCATGTAAAAATTAGGCTATTGGTGAGACATCCAAGAAATCATGATATAGGTACATGACAATGTAAAAATCAGGCTATTGGTGAGACATCTAAGCAATTATAATATAGGTACATGACCATGTAAAAATCAGGCTATTGGTGAGACATCTAAGCAATTATAATATAGGTACATGACCATGTAAAAATCAGAAAGATACAGTCAAAATTTTTTAGAATCACTTCATTGCTGATGTACATTTGATTCACATGGAAAACAATCTTAGTTTGAGTTACAACGCTTATAAAGAGAGAGATAACTTTTTGTTCTGTATATAGGATATGAAATTTTTCGGATTTTTTTTGCAATGCATTTCGACAGATCTTTAATTGTCCCCCACCGCAACATGGAAGGGGTTTAGAAATACAATGTAGTGTGTGTGTGTCCATCTGTTCATTGAAACATTGTGAACACAACTCCTCGGAGATTGCGGAATGGATTTTGTTCAAATTTTGTAGGATTTTTATTCACCGTATGTAGTTGATCACATTTAACTGCCTTTTTGATATGGCCAATTTTACGGGAGTTATGGGACTTAGTTGATTTTTTACATGGTTTACTATAGGAACACCTTTGTGGAAGCAACTTCTCAGAGATCCCATAATAGATTTTGTTCAAACTTTGTTGAGTTGTTAGTAACCATATACAGTTGATCATATATATTTCACAGCAGATATAATTCTGCAAATTTTACGGGAATTTTGGGACTTAATTGTTTTTTTACATGTTACACTATGATAGGGACACTTTGTTTGAGGCAGCTCCTCTGAGTCTGTGAATTAAATTTGGTTTTGAACCTGAGGGATTGTTTGTCACCATATGTAGTTGATCATATTCAACTGTCATTTTAATTCAGTAAATTTTATGGGAGTTGTGGGGTGTAGTTGATTTTTTTTGCATGTTACACCATAGGAAAATTTTTTTAACTCCTGAGAGACCAATAAACAGATTTTGTTCAAAGTTTGTGGATTGTTAGTCTCCATTTATTGTTGATCATAATGCATCACCAATTTTACAGGAGTTATGGGACTTTGTTGAATTTGTACATACTGCACCATAGGAATACTTTGTGGATGCAACTCCTCGGAAACTGCTCTATAGATTTTTTTAATGTTGTATGATTGTTGTTCACAATATGTAGTTGACCATGTTGCGCCGCCATTTTTGATTCGGCAAATTTACAGGAGTAATGAGAGTTGGTTGAATATGTACATTGTACACTATTAGGACAGGTTGTGGGCCAAACTCCTTGAAATTCACTTGACAGATTGTGTTCAAATTTTGTAGAATTGTAAGTCACTGTATGTAGTTGATCATATTGTGCCACCATTTTGATTCGACAAATTTTACAGAAGTTATGGGACTTTGTTGAATTTAAAGTAAATACTTTAAAGTAAATATCACCCATAGTAGACTTTTACAAAAATAGCCTCAAATACTATTACCATAAATTATTTCAATGGAGAGTAATGACCAGTGAATAGATGTTTGCTTAGCATAATAATTTTTTTCATTTGAATTTTTTTTCACAAGAAAAGTTCACTTTCTTATAATTTATAGATTATAGCAACTCTTCAAACCAAACTGGATGCTTGTTTGCCAAAAATGAGATCCCAATAAGTTTTCTGGAGCAGCATGTTCAGTGCTGTCGTGACTTCACATTACGTCAAGAGGAGACAATTCAGAGGAATTTGGATCTTTATGATAATCTTTCTGAAGACAATCGTGAGCTGATTGACGCTATGAGGGATTTTTGCACCGAACTGTTTATGAGTAAATATAATGTACGAAGCATTCCTGGATATACAAAAATTACTCAAGTTCAGGTAGGTTTAAATGATACAAAAATTATGTAAAGTACAAAACTATTGTGATGTTTATAATATTGCAAGTACAATACTTTATACATTAAATTGGTTTAAACTTGAATTTGTTGAAATAAAAAATCATATTTTGGTCAGCATTATTAGTTTTCCTATCCTGTAGACTTTTGGCAAGGGGGACTTTTATGTTTGCACTCTGTTCACCTGTCAGTGACTCCATCAGTCTGGCAAATCAGTTTTACACACTTTTTTTTCTTCATGCTTGTATGTATACAATTGTTATTTGGTACATTGCTTAACCATGACAAATTACAGTTCAAGTTAGAATTGTGTTGTTTTTTTTTTGTTTTTTGTTTTTGCTGAGTTATTGCCCTTGAACTTAGTTTACCACATTTTTCTCATTATCAAATTATGCATGGGGTTTGCAAGGGTTCTCTTTAACATAAATCTCTTCTGGTTGGGGACTTTGTATTGCTATGCAATACTCTCAGAATGATTGTTTTGATAACAAAATAAAAAAAAAATCATTGCCTTTTTTAATTTACATTTCTTACACTTACTGTTAATTAAGAAATGTTCACGTATTTATTTTTGCCATTCCAGTAGTTCGAGAAGAATTGTCTATTTAACTTCTATATTTTCTTATTTTACACCTCAAAGATGGCAAAAAAGATAAAATTAGCATATTAGCAACCTTTTCTAGCTTAATTTTTCTGCATTTTCAGAGAGTACAAAAAAGACCTTCCAGCAACCACAAATACAAAGAGGCCAAGAGAAATGAGGGAACATATAATGACAGGGTTAAAACTCATGCATTACCATGGGAACAAAAAGTGCTCCATTACAAAATGTATGATGTTGATCATAGTTTAGTTCAGTGGTTTGAGGTATTTATTTTAACTTAGTTTTTGGGTTTTTGGGTATTTCAAAATACCTTATGTCACCGGTTCATCACTGGAACTTCCCTACTATTTCTGAACACTACACATAGATGTAGTCCAAATGTAATTCTTTTTATATCATTTAATACCTCATTCCTCATTTATAACCGGTAAATTTGTTTCTTATTCTACCAAATAATATTCTATTATTTTTAAACCTGTTTATGTAGATTATTTGGAAAAAGGATTATTTTTTAAAATTATATATTCCTGTTTGTAGACTGTAAACCCTTTGAGAGAAGAAGACGTAGTATATCTACCATGTGCTACAGGAATGCCTATAGGATGTATTAAGAGCTCAAGGTTTTGTGAAGAATATTATGTACATCAGGTCCAGGAAGTCTTAGCCAATTGGAAGGTTAATATTTTAGAAAACATATTGAACAAAAAGCTGGTTATTGATTTTGTATATTTTTGAGAGTAGGAGTTGTACAAAACTGGGCAACTCATCTTGGTAATAATTTCCTTAAAATGGTGGAAGTCTTGTAAGTTGTTGGTACCAGATTTACATTGAGTTTCATTTATTGAACCATGAAGAGTGTTTCAGTACTTTTATTGATTCTTTGGGATCAGCTGGTGTTCATGTCAAACAGATATGTATGTACAACTACAAGCATCAGTCACATATTGTCATATTGTAAATGAATTGTTTTTCCAGGATTTATAATTTTTTTTTGGAATTTTTTATGGTAGACATTGAAGCATGAAAACAAAATCCATAAATAAAATTTCTCGTCTTATCTTTTCCAAAATTTTGAACATTTTAAAAGATTAATACATGTATGACAGAATTTTAAAAAAAAATCAACACAATAGTTATTATGTTAGCAGTATACCTTGTCTCAGCATAGTTTTGAACTACATGTATACTAGAGTTGAGATGTAATATTTATAATCTTTGCAAATGGAGTTCGGGGAAGGGTAAAGTAAGCAAGGATTCTATATGTTCTGAAGTTTTTTCGAAGAGGAGTTCCTTCTATATAGTTCAGTAATATTTAATAAAATTGTATATGCAGCCTAGGCCTGGCTTTAGGTGGTATAAGTAGATGAGTTTGAAACTAGATCATTTTTGCTAGATGCTTTGAAGGGTAGATAACCCAACCTGAAATTTTGCATATTGCAGGTAGGGATATCACTCATAGTATAAACTATTTATTTAAATTAATTTAATTTAATTAATTTATCCTTTACAGGGATAAGAAAATAACAACCATGCTCAACTTACTCTTTTTATGATACCTGACGTTTGAATTAAATTTCTTATACCATAAAAAATGTAGGTGTGCTTATTGAATGTGCGTGTATTGACAAATGAACAGGCACATTAACTGAAGAATAAAAAAAAAAAAAAACTTAGCAAAGATGCAAAGTCTATAAGTTTCACTTTTACTAGTTATTAAGTAAAGTGAAACTTCTTCAAACCGAACCCTAAAAAAATCTGGTCTTCCTTTCAAACTGGCCATTTTCAAAGGTCCCAGCTGATATACCCTAAAACCTGTGTGTTTTGCCTTCAATAAACAGGCCACCCCATAAAACATAATTCGAGTAAACACAACATCTCAATTGCGGCTGACTGGTTGTGGTTCACCTGTAATAAATGTGTCAACAAAACAGTAAATGATTACCTAACTAATAATTCATTCTCTGACCAGTTTGCATTTTATCAGTGAACGATGATAACTGAAGTGGACAGTTGTTTAAACAACAAATTTATTCCAGACATCACATTTTGTCACTGGTTGGGTGTTAATTTAGTGGGTACACACATCAGGCAAGCAGGGTCATCTAATAGTGCAATCTTTTAATTGTCAATTGATGTGATCTGTATCCAAGCTAAAACTATAAAGAGGTGAAATAATTAAACTTTGTTGACAGGTAGTTAACTAAAGCAGAATAAATGATTTATTACCATCAATAGCCCTTTGAATACACATTCTTTCTAAACCATGAACATTATTTTATTGGCAGTACCGTTCATAAAATCAAACCATTTACAAATGATGCAAGCTTCGAAATGTAATAAAAAGGCCCAAAGTTTTGAATTAGCATTAAACATATCTCGGCCAACAAACTGACAATGTGTGTTGTTCTAAAACATATTAAGGGAGACAACTCTTAGAATGCCATTTCCTCTAGTCCCCGTGGTTGCTGGTTTGGAGATGCTTCACTTTTTCTTTTTTATTTTTGCATTATCCAAGTTTCTTTACCTCATAATCTCCAGAAATAACTATCAAAGTGTTTTTAAAGTTTGCCTTTTCAAGATATTGATGATAGGTCGAAATTTAGTTGAAATTCACTTTGGAAAAATGGCCAGAAAATTTGTCCACACTTTTACCCTATTGAAGCAGTAAAAAAACATCTACATCATAGATGCTTCATGATAAATTTAAATAGCTTTTCAGTTGTTTTCTAGGTGTATTGAATGTATTTGAGGGAAAAAAGATTAAATTGAGAAATTGATTCTTACAACAAATGGTTCTTAAATAAGATGAAAAAAAATTGTCACTATATATATGTTTAAGGATGAATAGATATTTCATCGATTATTATATTTTAGAAAAACCCTCATGTTACAGACAAGCTTGAGATGTCCTCTGTGATCTCAGCTCTAGAAATTTTGTTTGACCTGTCAATATATGATTTTCCATGTCATGTGAATATCTTATCTTCAAAAGAAACTGATATGAAGGAAATAGAGCAGCTGGAGTTTGTTAATAAGGTAGTTAAAGAAATTTATATAAGTTCAGTGAAATCTCCTTTCACTGACAACACTCTGACTTAGAGTTGTGTTTCTCATGCTTCAAGCTAAATATAAAGTTTATATAATAGTTCTATGATAACTTAAATTGTTTTATTTGAATATAATAAATGGTTTTGATATTTTGCAATGCTCCTCATTTTCCTCTAAATCCTAAGACTCATCTATAATTCTATACACTGTTTACATTCCTATAATTCTATACACTGTTTACATCCCTATACTACCACTGTCTTTATTATAATACTTCGGCTCCATTGATTGTTTTAAAACTTTGAATATTGTAATATCTTTAATTTGTTTTATTTTCTAGGTGACGTGCATTAATGATTTTAGCACAATTGAAGACAGTACAAACTTGATATTAGTTCTACCAGATATTTATCAAGGTAGAGATGAAGCTGATGTAATGACAAAGCGGAACTTGGTTGAATCTCTTGTCAATATGTTGAAGGTTTGCACTTTACTTATCAATTTACTGTGAATTAATTATAATTTTCATAGCTTTGGCTGAGGACAATAGAAAAAATGTAACTTCTCCCCAAGAGTAACATTTCCATTACCAGTGGCATAGCTGCAATGTATTCCAATAAGCCAAGGCTTCTATGTGCTTGCAATAGAAACCAACCATAATAAACCCCTCTCCCTTTTTTTTGGCCCTGGCTATGCCAATGATTACAATGTCACATTATGTCTGACAATGTATAATCAATAACCAGAAATACATTAATTTGACAAAACTAAACAAAAGTAATAATTGGTATTGTCCCAAGGTCAACATGTATGGGTTTTAATCTTCTCTGATCAATTACATAAGTTGAATGGCTTGTTGGAACTGTCAGCCAATTTAGGCTCTTCATATTTATATTAAGTTAAAGTTTCACACTACTATTGAAGACTAAAATAAAAAAATCATAAATATTTAACAAAACAGAATATCTTGACTTGCTTCTCTGTGAGAACTTAAAAGTGTAAATTTAAAATGGTCTTTCTTTTGAAGGTACTGCCAAAAAATGTCATAGTGGTATTACAGATATCAACAGCCCTTACAAGGTTTACTGCTGGTCTGGTTTATATTTTAACCACCTGTTTTGAGAAGGTATACATATGTTATTGTGTTAATATGCTTCCAAAACTCTTTTTTTATCATTTACGATGTGAATAAAATTTTTCAATAATATTTGTCTCGTGTTTTTACTATAATGAGAGTATAAGGCTTTTTCTTTTATTTGTAGGTAGGGTTTCTGCCTCAACCTGGTCGAGAAAGTCTCCAACAGACATTGATTTGTTATAAATATACTGGACTTCCTCACTTCCTGTTGGAACACTGCTGCCATCTTCTGGAAAGAACAAACAACAGTTCCTCTGACAATGTAATACTTGAGTCTGTACCTGTTTTAACATTAGCTAATGGTAAGATTTTACTACATTGACTAAATTGGTTAACTTCAATGATTAGCCTTTACCTAATATACTGTCTTTGGTTGTTTAACTGGAGATTTATACTTTCATATATACATAGATTAAGATTCCTTCAGAATAATAAAAAGTTGAAATCTATTTATCAGTTCTCTAGTTAACTACGTAGTGCGTCAGTTAATGGTCATTCAACCAAATGAAAACTATCTTTAACCCAAAAAGCTAACTATTTAAGACCCAATAAATTAAAATAACCATTAGTTTCCCTTTAGTTGTTAAAACTACTGATTGTAACCTGCTGATACATATATTGTTGGTAAATATTTTACAAATAGGAAAGGTATATCAATTCATAGAATTTTGTTTTTCTTTCAGATTATGCATTCGTTGACTTTTTGACATCAAGTAACGAGACCTTGATAAAGTCATTTATAACAAGCGTTGTTACTCAATTAAGACAAAACTTGCCAAACCAGACATGACAAGGAGTTCATTACACCTTCCTAGTTATAGAGCTAAAATATCCTGAAGAGGCATGCAAAAAAATAGTGGCAGTCCTCCTCTACCGGTTACTGTGTTGCTTGTTCTAGAAGAGATGCTTTGATGTGGGAAAGAGTCAAGATATCAATATAGACAAAGCTATTAGCCTTGTTCTTTTAGATCAATGTGAAAAAATATTTATTATTTTTCTAGAGGAAAAAAATACTAAGTATATTAAAATGAGAGGTTTGCAGAAATTCTCTTTCTCATACTTTATTCCTTTTTAACATGATACTATTTATAAAAATGGTGTGCGAGTGTCTTCTAGTTTATCCTCATTGTGGTGATGCTTTGTCACTCGTACATTTGTCATAAATGGAATTTACCAAACAAACTACACAATGTAAAATTAAAATTGGACTTACTGAAATATAAATACTCTTTTCTACTTTCTGTTTCTACTTTGTTTCAATGAAACTTTCACAACCATGAAAGCTGAAATCGGAGTCGCTGAACAGAAATGTCTTCTGAACAAAGATCCTACATTCATTGATTGAATGGAGCAATAAGTAGGCTTACTTCTACATAGGTTGCCTTGCTATAAAGATTACTACCTTGTTGCTTGGTGTACATACCTGTCAATCCTCCTATATTATGGGGAGACTCCCACAAAATCAGTGAAAAATTTAAAATCTTCCCCATAAAAGTTTAAGATATGTTGGTGGTTTTTAGTTAAAATTACTATATATTTCTGTGAAAAATACTAAATAATTGAATTTTTAGATAAGAAAATGCTTTTAACCTAAACAATTGCCGCATTAGAAGGTGTCAGTAGGGGAGAATGTTCCATATGTTAACAGGCATGAAATGACCTAAATATACCTATAGAAGTTTTACTGCACATTTCATTGTGAGTTCGTATTCAAATTGCTAGAGAAAAAAATTGTTTGTGATCAAATGAGCTTTTTCTTTTCTCTCCAAATTTCTTCTTAAAATGTTATTAATTGGAAGAATTTCTTGTTGATATTATATTAGAATATAACGGTTATATAAAACAAATACATATTTTTAAATAGGGCTTAGTCTTTTGATTTATTGTCAGATAATGTAAAATAGCTATACTGTACAGAACAAGAGAAAGATTCTTTATAAAACATATTGAGATATTGTTTTCAGTTTTATCATTGTAAGAAAGTATGAGTTCTATTATGAAGACCATCTCCACTAGAATTTTTCAATCCACACGAAATTTTCTGCATGGCTGAAAATCGTCAAGTGTACAGCATAATAGCAATTAAGCTTGTTTTGAAAATAACAGGTTTTATTGTTGCCACCATGCTGCTGTGTCAATACTGGCTATTCATTGCTTCTATTGTCACAGTTTCGTTTGAGGTGCATTGATAGAGTTCTTATCCTCGATTGATTGAGGTCGGTGTCGTGCACTTCTTTGATGAGCTCTGAGTCCAGCGAGCTGGGAGTAGGAGCTTTGACAAAATGCACAGGTATAAGGCTTTTCCCCTACAACAGAATTTGAGAATGAAGAAATTAAAAAGGAATAGCAGGTTTTAATTCTTATTTCAAGATATGCATTTAACGATTGAAATCAAGATTTAGATGTCATTTTATTTTAAAATAGGCTGCTTTTTTCTGTCTAAGGTTCTTTCTTCTTTTCTTTTTTTTAAATTTCTAACTTACAAGAAGGCACAGTCAAAAACAGTCAAAATAACACAATTAAGGCAGATCTACATGTAACCCACTATAAAAAAAAATGAGATGTGAATTCAATTTCCAGAGGATACTAGACACCATAGTTACTTGTGTAATGATACTGAATATAAAGTCACAATAAATGAATTAGTTGATATCTGAAATACTAGCGATGTTTTCGTTAGCAAACACAGTGAAAATAGTTGATCAGCCACTACAATGCATTAAAAGTTTTGGTATGGACGTTGTATCATATGGACAATATCAGATAACCTTACAATAAACATCAGCAAAATAAACCGCTGTGTTAACACGTGACACTTTTTTCGGTGTTTAAAGCCAAAAACGAAAAAAATGAAGACGATGAAAAACGAAAGGGAGTCTTTAACTGTAAAATATTATTTAAAAAATCCATCACAACTTTTTTGAGATGTCGTATGACAAACTGATGGACGAACAAACAGCACTATGCAAAAAGGACGGGCTAATATGAAAACAGGCACTAGGCACGCGTTAAAAAATTCTCGTCTAGTGTCTGTGTATAAAATTGCATTTGGACAGGAAGTTTATATTATTATATAAAGTCCCAGATTTGGATTATAATATAAACAAAATGAGCCTAATGTTCGGCCAGGAACTACTTGATTGATGCCAAGAAACCGATACCAACACTGATTTTTTTGTCTTACCTGTGTGTAACCGAACATGATTCCTCAGTGTTGATGATTGACTAAAACGACGGCTGCAGTATTTACAAGAGAATGGTTTCTCAAGCGTGTGGATACGCATGTGTGATCTTAGGTTGCTTCTAGAGTTGAAACCTCTTCGACAAAGAACACATTTTAATTTTCCAATGGTTTTCGTCTTTGACTTTATTTCTATCGGTTGAATATCTATAAACGGTATCAATGAAACATGTAAGGGGTATACATAATTATTAACTTAGTATTTTACCCCCGTCTTCAAAGGATGTTAAAATCTATCAGCACAAAGCTCTAAACAGCTTAAGATCGCCAACGCAACCTAACAACAAAGTAGGTATGTCTTGACACATGAGATCAGAGATTATAGTCTATAGATTGTCTTTGTTAAACCTACAGTGCAACTGTTAATGTAACATTTTTTTTACTCTTCACACTTTAAACAAAATAAATTTTAATTATTTCGAATTAGATTATAATTTTTGTTTAGTTGAACCTTGCTGATTTAAAATTTGAACATAACTGTTTGACTTAAAGTAACCGTTAAAATTACGGCACAATTTTTTTTTTTCACAATGATAATTCGATCAAGTTAAAATAAGGCTTCTCACTCGCTCCCGTTGATATGTCGTGTTTCAATAACGTGAGGCAAATGATATATCTAATTTTAGTTAAATTGAATGACATTATAAAAAAGCTCAAATATATTTCAGTATAATACATGGTTTTGTTATTTTTTTACCGGAAGATTGTCGAGATTCGGTCTTGCTCCCCAGTGGCAAACCCATGAATAAGCTGTGAGATAAACTGTACCATACCAACAGCTCTGTACCAGAAGCTAAATCCTGTTAAAATTAAACAGATATCGATTAAATGCCCGAGATCACAAAACCTTTCTCATAATATAAATATACATGGGTTTACTGGACGGCTAATTGGAGAGTAATAAAAAAATTAAAGAACTGATAGACAACTTCTAGGCAATAGCCAAAAGAAGGATAGTTTGTACAACAAATGGCAATACAAGGCAAAATCTGATTTCAAAGCCCACATTAAAAGTAAAAATGTGCACTTACCAAAAACAATGTTTTACTTATATTTAATGCATACCAAAGATGTTCCTTAGACAATAACTACAATAATATCACTATTATTCACTAGTGAATCAAGATTTTGTCAGTGGCTTTAAAAATGCATTCCCAAATATTCCTTCAACTACATTTTCAGTACAATTGAATTAGAATTGCTATTCAGGCCTGGGTTTTATTTTAAAAATCTCAAATACTCCAGTCCTTGAGTTTCCCTCACTTCATCAATTTCAAGTGATTTGATTGGTCGTCATTTGAGTTCAGGAAGGATTGAGGAAAACCTCAATTTAAGAATTTATTTTGAAACCGGTCCCAAATGTTATTAATTGAAGTAAAAATAATTACATTGAAGTATCATCAAAATTCTTTTTGTATAATTGGATAAAGTTAATATTAATGTATAGCACAAAATACAAATCATATGATAATTGTATTATTGATACCGACTATTTCGTGTGCTATTTGATGATAAAATAACATTCTAAAATATTAAAAAGTTAGAAACAAAAAAAACAAAAAACAAAAGAACAAACAAAAAACATCAACAAATCACTGTCGGTGATGTAGCACATGACACCCATTGATGATAAATTTCGGTGCATTAGTAATTGTAGTAATTGTTTTTGAAGGTATGGATCTGACCAAAACAAAACCATCAGCTCCGGCAGTACGTCTTATCGACTTTGTTGACGTCAAAGTGCCAAGCCAGGTTATACAACGTAACATAGTTTGCTCAACGCGAATCAACCAATCAAAAAGCTTATTGTTAATCAAATTAAATTATACATGGTATATGAATAAGATACATACCTTTGACGCTTTAAAATATATATCCCCACCGATCTGTATGACGTCTAAATTTTGTTCCGTTTCGGATCTTGCACACTGTATCACAGATAACCAACTGATAGGCGAGGTATGGCCGCCATCAATAAAATGGAGCAGTCGACCGGAAGAATCGAACACCTTTGAAGGTAAAAGAAAAAAAATGATTTTGTTATTATTATAGTTCAATGAATTCATTCATTTGCAACATGTATACATACAAAATTTAATCGTTCGAAGATCTTCCATGGACTTTCCGACTATTATTGTATGTCTTCATCGCGAGGAAGTGTAGATTTACTCCTTTCTCCCAAGTTCTCTTTGCAGTTGACCCTAACAATAAAAAATATGGAAAACTAATACTCATCGTTTCCATAGTTGAATAAAACATTTATCAAGTAATTCTTATTCAGGACAAAATCTTTAAAAATACCATTAAAATGAAACCGCGAATTAAAAGTCCACGAAGTAACTAATGTTTTTACAACCCCTGAAAAATAGGAACCTTCCGAGTTCTATCAATTTTCTTTTCACTAGCGATTTCTGATGATTGCTATTTTGTTATGTTATTTGCTCCTTTTCATTACATTAAACTTTGGATCAGAGTTATAGGTATCGATTTCGTAATTCTGTATCACATTCTAGAAGTATGTTTATATGTGCCATGTCAAAAGAAATTTTAATGAATAGCACTTATGATGACAAAAAAACTATATATTCTTACCTCCCACAAACTAGGGTTATGATTGTTATTTTCTACTTCGTAGGGTCTCCGGACACGACCAACGAAAGGTCCCATCTCTGTTCCTGCCCTGATAAAGGTCTTGGCAAAAACACCATATCTACATCCGGGTAATGTTGACGGCCCAATTCTGACCTGGTGTGGCAAAGGCACAGATGGTAGGTCTACAAATTACAGAGTTATTGCATGCCGTTGATTTTGATGTTGTTTAATTGAAGTAACCCTCTTGAGGCATACAATGGACGAAACATATATAGTGGCATCAGCAAGCTTTGCGTTTAATTTTAAAATTTCAATGAGTGATTTTAAAGTTTTTTTATACAGTTTAACAATCCCCTTACCGACGGCATTTTTTGCCGATATTTTACTCAATTTGAATGTAATATAAGTTGCTCACAGATAGGAAGAGCATTTTTTTTTCAGTGTAAAATTTACATTTTTATGTTTTACTCTGGCGCGGTTTTCCATAGCTCAGTTCAACAACATTCAAAGTAGTGATTAATTTATTACATACGGTAGGTACCATGTACGAGTTTAAAGTTTTGAACAATTAAACTGTATTATAGTTTAATAGTCAAGGCATAACATCATTTAGATGAAATTAGAATTGTTTTCAAACTGATTTAATTTAATAAAAACATTTAAACCTGGCTCAATAAATTTGACTTTTGCAATTAATGCAAAGAGCGATAAAACGAAATAAGGATTCACAAGTTTTTACCTAGTAAACAGTAAAAATATATATGTAGCAAATAGTTTCAATGGAAAATAAGGTGTAAAATTTACAAAATTACAATAATACGTTCCATAATCAAATCAAGTACAAAATAAATCTTGCAAAATAGATATTACACCACCGGAGCAGTTGATACCGCACTGATCCTGACTTGGTAAAGGCATTTCAAACGAAATGGTGGTTTAATCTAGGTTTTACAGCGCGCTAAACCTTCCTCTTCAATTGCAGCGTGAATATACCAATGGAAGACAGATTTTGAAAGGTAAATAATTTCATACCGATGTATCAATGCTTCAAATGTTTCTGCGAAGTAAATATCATTTCCCAAATCTTAATTCATACAATACACAGACACTATTTGTTTTGTTATTTTTTCTATTACCACATTTCACCAAAGATGAAAAATATATTTTAGGGAGAATTTATCTCTTATAAACATTTATATTTATAGATTACCTTGCAAATACACTTTATCTGTTGTCATATTTCCATATAAGCAAAGTTTCAAAATTTCATCTGTGATCTCAAATTTTTCCATCTTCAAAATCGAAAGTCAGATCGTTAAATGACAAATCGTTCCTGAATTTTATTTCAAACATTTGAATTAATAAAAAAGCAATATAAATTATGCTAATTTTACGCATTACATCTTATTATAATGTAATTGATCTCAAGCACGTGGCTAACCTTAACTAATGAAATAAACAAGTTCTTTCTGCTAGTGGCGCACGTGCCTATAATGGAGGCAGTCATTATAGCACGTGACTTTTAAGTAGGAGGTGCATAGCAACACTTATGCGGGCATAAGTTTCAAGAGATTTATTCAAATATTCTTTCAAGACAAACTAATCTCCTTTCTATCTTCAAACATTATTGCAAAATTGGATTTAACTTTTTTTCACACAAAAAAATCTTCATAACTTAGTTTAAAAATAAACTGCAAGGACATAAATACTCTTTTATAAAATATAATGCAAATCAATCACTCCAGAAAACAAAAAAAAAAAAAACAAAAAATGTTTCATATAATTTAGTCGTTCAAATATTAAAGGCAATTATGACTACAGAGTGAACTGAAATACAGAACGTACATTTGTATAATAAACAATTCGCATTGTTACAAAAGTGAGCTGATGAACAATGCGTTACTTCACACTGGAACTGTAAACTGTAATTGCAATGTTTTGATTTGATAAATGGAATTTAAACAATTTAAAAAAATGAAAATAATTATTTAGCAATTTATTTGCACAAGTAGTCCTTATTTACTTGAGATACAAATTTTTAAACCTTTGATGTTTGGTTGATCAGAAATACAAAAATACCAATCATATATATTGAAATATGGATGTACAGTTCTCGTGTTTCAAGGAGTAACCTCTCATCAGCAGCACAAGAATGAAACATAAATTCAAAAATGAAATTTATACAAGAAGTACTTAAAACCAACATTATCTAAATAGGAAACCTACCATGTGCAGTACAGTTAAGGATTGAATCCTCAATGTTTTGGGTATTTTTATTCAAAATGCTTTAATGAATTAGTATTAAATACTTCACATTAGTTACACTTAAATACTTCAACGTTATAAGATGTTAAAAGATGAATCGAAAAATAATTTGAAACAACATGACAGAGATGTCAAAGCAGAACAGACTTGTATTGAGCTTAGGTCACTATAAAGAGATACCCGAAGATTAGAATTTCATTTGCATTTAATGATGAATTTATTTTAATGTCAGCATGACACTATAAAGTGAATTTAACAATTATCTGAAAATTTAAATCTAATAAAATATGAAGTTAAAGGTAACGCAGCAAGACTGTTATAGATCGCTGGTCCTGCCACGAAAAACTCCTTTCAATCTTTCTCTCATCTTTTACTCCCAATTTAACACTTATTCACGATTCAAGCGTAATACCGTTATTTTTTATTCATTGGGTACTAACAATAGATAAGGCATATGGCCAAGTGTGACACCCGCATTCTGATATTGTGTCATCTCCGTTTCAGCCTAAGGACTTCCAATACAATTTAACCATTTTATAAAAAGAGAAAACATAATTCAAAGGCGAGAAAAATCTGGTTAAAATTATAACAAATAACAAATAATTGGTAATGACTGTCTAAATCATCGTGTTTATTAAAAGAAGCCATTGATTTAGTCTTCGATAAGTGCCCGCATTCGTCTTTTCCGGAGAAAGCGACCCGCATTCGTATCCGACACTATCTGCCTCCAAGGATTAAAACTTTGTTTTTATGTTTTATAATACAGTCTAATTAATATTCATTTAATACAATAACAAAGGAAAAACAGAAGGCTTTACTTCTATCAGATTGCTTTGGTATTTCTATATTACCATGTGGTGTGTTCACGTACATAGCGTGTAAATAAGCAGATATGTAACCAAAAAAGTTTTTTAATCATATATATTTGAAATTCTGAAAATACAATCCAAATATATTTGCTAACTTCCAATCAAATATGCTTATATAAGTTGGTAAACTCAAGATAAAAAACCGTTTGTCCTTTATATATGGTTCACTGAAGTTTGCGTTTTTCTTCAGATATGCTGTATATGTTGTTTTTTTTTAATAACTGAACGTTTATTCATTGGAATAAACCATTTAAATTACAGTTTGATGATAAAACCAAAACTTACAATGTTCTTTTATGAACTACACGTGGATGATTTGAAGCTCTGACATATTAGTAACATCTTTAAAGGCTAGTTGTTGATTGTATATATTTATCTGCTGAACTGTGAACTTTATTATGTGTTGTTTTACCATGACGCGATGCAGAAATAAATCCAATATTCTTATTTTGGAACAAGCTATTAACAAGTTTTAGTTTTACCTAACGGATTTCTTTAAAATAGATGTGGTTAGTTTTTCACGTGAAGTTTTCTAACCTACGTTGATCTTCCATACGACTTCTACTGATCGTTCTAAGGTATTTTATTTCCATTTATTTCAATGTATGTCATGTTCCAAGGACTAATTCTTTCGTTTTCAACGATATTCTTACATAAATTACTTTCAGATGTAGGAGACATCAAACAGAAAAAAACTTTGAAACGGTTTATAACATTTGCTTCAGTATTTTTGTACCTTAGATTTTAGTTTTACTGTCATCAAACTTTCACAAGTTGAAACTTAAGAATATATTATAATTATATGAAGTTTAGTAGCTTCTGCATGATAAAATGATGAATAGCATTAAATCGTTAGAGATTGACACTGTATGCGATTGTATTATTTTTTTGTTCAACGTTTTAACTCTTAACTTAGTAACGTTTGGTTAAACTTAAATGTTGTTCGTTGGAAAGATTACAAATTAGTTATAAAACTAATAAAACACTAAGTCTTCATTCTTTGTATTACATGGTCGAACTTCTTGATATTGCATTTGGCTGTCTATTTCGATACTTTCGGTTTTGAGAACTTCTTGAGTATATTTTGGATTTAGATTTTACTTTGTATTTGATTTTAATGCTACAAATGAGATGTTAATTCTTAAATGACGTGTACAGCATATCGAAACTTGAAACATTATATCATTGGTACTTTTGTATTTAATAATGACTGGGACAGTGTCACTGATGGTGGACTAAAGGTCGCCGAGGGTATACCACCAACCAGTACCAAACTGGAAAAAAGAGAAAGGACATCAGGACCAAATGCTGCATGTCTGGTCAACTACAATATTCCTCATAAGAGAAGAGGCATCGTTGACTTACATGTAGTCGTTTGTAATATAATATAACGTGAAAAGATATGGTGAATATGTCAAAGAGATAACTATCCCATCTGCATGAAAATGTCTGGAGAAGGCCACCCACTGGTCTTCAATGAACGACGACGAACCCCTCACACCCCAGGGAAGGCTGCAGACAGCCCCAAATATACACAGGTATTGCAAAGTGTTGCCCTATATACTCAAGTTACATAAAAATAAACTAAAGGTGAAAACGAAACAAGTCATACGTATATTTATCTGCTAGTAGTGTGATTTTAAATATGCACAAATTAGTTCTATTTAAACTACATGTAAATTAAATAGTTTTGCAAATATAAATGTCCACAATCATATTGGATTCCACAATGCAACACTAATATTGAAAAGAACTTCGTCTTAAATTGAAGAAACTGCCAGATCGTTGGTAATCCATTAGCCCACATCGACATTGTTTTCCTAAGAAGCTAATTACATCGATTTTGTGACAAAACGTAGCTCAAAACTTGAGCCCAATTTATCGTGATAAATTTGCAAATGAATCAACGTATAAAACATTTAATCTAAAAATAACAAAGACAATATCATCTTATAATTCAATTTCAAATGTAACACTCTTTCTGACTGGATAAAAAATGGCCCATTATCTCATATACCAAATTTTGTAATGTGACTGTGATGTCATAAACCTTTTTCGCTGATTTATCCCTTAAATTTTGATACAAAAATTAAATTTTAAGGAATGAGTGTTATATTTTTTTGGTCTATTTGAAATAACCTCAATGCATTTGGTGCACGTTTGAAAATAACAGATACGCAGATCATTTAGTGTGCACCACGTCATTAAGGTTATTTCCTTGTAGAACGAAAAAATATAACAGTCATTACTTAAATAATTAACATTTCTAAGTCCACAAATGCACATAGTTGTTTCAATTTAAAGTTTGTGAATGCTTTACTTACATACAAAATATTTACAATATCATTAATACTGAAACTTAGTATTAAATTATAATTGTCAGTGTTCACAAGTCGTTTCTGAAAATTTCCTTGCATATGTTATCTTAGCATTTCAATTTAAATATCAAATCATACAGCCCCAAATATACACAGGTACAGCAAAGTGTTGCCCTATATACTCAAGTTACATAAAGATAAACTAATGGTGAAAACGAAATAAGTCATACGTATATTTATCTGCTAGAAGTGTGATTTCAAATATGCACAAATTAGTTCTATTTAAACTACATGTAAATTAAATAGTTTTGCACAAATCAAATACAAAGGAAAATCTAAATCCAAAATATACTCAAGAAGTTCTCAAAACCGAAAGTATCGAAATAGACAGCCAAATTCAACATCAAGAAGTTTAACCATGTGTAATACAAAGAATGGAAACTTGGTGTTTCTAGAAAAGCAGAGGACGCTTACCCTACCGGTGCACCTGGTCCATGCTCCAAGTTTTTAGTGGAGTCCGAGTTGCTCATTTGCTTTTGTTACTTTGTATGTATGATTTTAGTTACTTTATGTTCTTTGTTGTGTACGTCTGTTTTCCATGTCTGGTCTTTGTCCCTGGATTACATTCTTCTGATTACCGCTATAACCTTGGTTCCCTTGATTACTCTTTCATACTCAATCAATTTATTAAAACAGCAAATTCATACATTCATTAAAAAAGAAACAACTCGACCTTTGAAATCTAACACCAACAAAAACATATAAATAAGAAATAAAAGATATTTAGTACTTTTTAAATCTACAATTTGCATTTAAGAATTTCCTAACCCTGAGTTAATAAAGTGCAATAGAAAAAAAAACTATGTCATTTTCTAAAATTTTTACATCATCAGAATTGTGGAGATACTGTCTACAAATGGTTTGCACATGTTGATAGAAAGTCATTCATTTGGAACCATTCATTTTTATCAGAAAATTATTTTCTATGTAGCAATACCACGATGGAAACTATACCCTGATATTTGGTGATAATTTTAATGTACACTGTTTCGAATGATTTCATGTTGCCACAGGGTACCTTATTACGATGCAGTAATTATAGCTTTGGAAAAGACCCCCACATTTCTTTCCGTTCCTTAATGGTTTCCGCTGTATTGTTTATGTAGTTTAGAGCGTCAGCATTCCACATTCCAAATCCACGTAAATCAAACTGATCTAAAATTTTAAACTTCATCTGTAAACTTCTAGGATTGTCATATTGTACTTGGTATGTTTGATTCTGAAAATTAATAGATAAAAATAAAATCATTCACTTTCTAATTGTGGAATCAATATAAAAACATAACGTTACCATCTTTAAGTGTTTCTAGAAAAGCAGAGGAAGCTTACCCTACCGGTGCACCTGGTCCACGCTCCCAGTTTTTAGTGGAGTCTGAGTTGCTCATTTGCTTTTGTTACTTTGTATGTATTATTATAGTTACTTTATGTTCTTTGTTGTGTATGTGTTGTTTCCATGTCTGGTCCTTTGTCCCTGGATTACATTCTTTTCATTACCGCTAGAATGTTCGTTCCCTTGATTACTCTTTCAATAGTATTATATCATTGACTAGTTTAGCGACAGTAAGGGAACTATATAAAGGAAAACAGGTGTATAGAATTAAAATTTCTTAATAAATCTTGTATATTTATCCTTTTTAAATGAATTTCATTTAAAATTCAGTTGTTTATACCAGGTTATACCAGATATGGTTCAGTTTGGCCAGTGACACAGATTTCTAAAAATAGCAATTTTGTAGTCCTTATTGTTCAAAATCTGCACGGTAAAATGTCTAAAAAATGTCAGAAGATGTACCACAGTTAATATAATATCATGTACAAATTAAGAAATTAAATAATGGAAAAATTTTGGGGTACCCCCTAGGTCTACTACCTTAAGTTAACATTTGGAATAGAAATCCACAAATGTAAATCTTTTTTTTTGTGTTTAAACCTTAGTCAATAAATCATTCAAATACTTATCAAATGGTTTCTGTTTTTTAGAACTACATAGTTAATTTTTCAAATACCAAAATACCACTGTCTGGGAAATTTAGGAGAAGCAAAGAAACGACAACCAACAAATAGAAATGAAAAACGTATAAATAAGAAAAGAATTGAGCTAACCAGACTTTAAATGCACCGATCGGTCCTCTGGAAACTCTCGCCGAGTTACTCTTGTCATTTCGATATAAAACTACAATAATACTTTGACAAAAGGAAAAAAAGTTCATTCATAGGGGAAAAACAAATGATATAAAATCATGTGCATATTCAGAAACCGTTTGTACTTTAATTCGATAAATACACCAAATTTGTAAGTAACTTTTTACCTTTCTATTTAGGAGTGGTTCATGAAGAGTAATCAAAGGAACCAAGGTTATAGCGATAATCAAAAGAATGTTATCCTGGGACAAAGACCAGAAATGGAAAACAGACATACACAAGAAAGCAACAATACTTTGACAAAAGGAAAAAAAGTTAATTCATAGGGGAAAAACAAATGATATAAAATCATTTGCATATTCAGAAACCGTTTGTACTTTAATTCGATAAATACACAAAATTTGTAAGTAACTTTGTACCTTTTTATTTAGGAATGGTTCATGAAGAGAAATCAAGGGAACCAAGGTTATAGCGATAATCAAAAGAATGTTATCCTGGGACAAAGACCAGAAATGGAAAACAGACATACACAAGAAAGCACATAAAGTAACCAAAGTCATACAAAGAAAGTAAAAACTGGGAGCATGGACCAGGTGCACCGGTAGGGTAAGCGTCCTATGCTTTTCTAGAAACACCCGCCGAGTTGTTCATAAAAAGTCAAGTCAGGGGTAGACAAACGAGGAAAGGAAAACTATGACCCGTTGAATAAATCAGTTTTCATGGTGCAGATGGATACACCATAACGATCCACGAGTTCATGGGGACGACCATAAAACTTCTGTAGTGATGACTTCAATCTTGTAGCAACATAACCCTGTTCCAAAAGCCTATTTGTTAGAAGTCTAACGCGATAGAAAATGTATTTCGGTAAGCTCTGGCATAACGTACGAGTTGTGATATGAACAGTCCATACGCAGGTGCTGAAGGGATGTTACCACAGATGAATGGAAAGTTGACAATTCTGATTGAAAAGTCATCACGTTTGTCGTAAAGTTTGGTCAATAGTTTTCCTTTACCATCGATTTCTAAGTGTAGGTCAAGATGATATGAGGCTAACATGTCTGTAGTATCCTTTATCTCAAGTTCTTTGGGGTAGATGCGATGTATCATACCCCCGAAATTAAGATTGTTTAAAGATAACATTGCAAGGAGTCAGGAGTTTTCAAACAGTAGGGCAAATCTAAAATCATCCAAGAACACAGGATGCACCACTGAATTTTCAATACTTAAAAATGAAAAACTCGTCTAAAAGGAGAAGCATGTCCAGTCTTTGCATTTGAAAGTTTCTCTAGTTTATCAGTTGGCGTACTTACATATACTTTAAAATTAAAATAAGGTGTTTCAGTGGTTTGGTTCCATTTGACCCCAGCAGCTGAATGGACCAGGTATGATGCCATACTGGAATAATTGATTTCTGTCCCTGCAGCATCACTACAATTCACTCCCCTGAACGGTACATGCTTGATATGACAAGTATCATCCTGCAAAAGAATGACGGAAAATATGGACCAAACTTTTTAATCTTTGGTAGAGTCGGTAACAGTTTAAAAGCCCAAATTATGAAAATTTCTTTCGACAAAAAATGCGTGTTGGGAAAGTGTTACAAAATGGTAAAATGTGATTATCCTTAAGCTGCTTTTGCAAAAGTTTTGAATGTTCTTGTCAGTTTTGATAATTGAAACACTGTTCAGCATATCGAAATTTGCAATATATAAATTGTATACATCAATGATCAGTATTTTGGTATTTAGAAATGGAAATGATTAATATATATCGAATGTCTGAAAATGGTTTGGATTTGTTATTAGTAGCTATGCCCTTGAGATTTTTTATTACAAAGAACATTTTATTTCACTTCCCAGATGCTTTTGTGCTTATCACTTATTAACATATTGTATATTATTAAAACATTTGTTTCTTATTGTGCTAACAGCTTCACACTTTAGTTCTTTATTTTCTTATTTAAAATATAAGTATTTGATTCCTCTGACTTCAATTTGAACAATATTTATATAATAATTGTACATAAAAGAGTTGCATCCTTTTCTGTGGTTACTTAAGGAACTTAAATATTTGGTGTATAATTTAGAACAATCTCTGTTTTTGAAAATAAGCTGCTACAAAGTACTTACTGGTGTTAAAAGTAAGCATGTGTACAAATATCCATACCATGGAACACCAAACACTAATTTGTTAGATGGTATACCTAGATGCAGGTAACCTTTGACCCCTACAGAACATAAAATGTATTGTTCTTTTATAAATCAAGATAAATCAGTAATAGAAGTTGAAAAGATTCAAAATAAAATTCTAATGGGGGCTTGTTCTGAACAAACGATGTGCGTACTCGACACTGTTGTATAATTCCTGTTTTACCATGGATAATCCTTTTATAATGATTTTCGCTGCACAAATTTTTGCTATTTTGAACAAAATTCCAGCATAATTGAATTTTTATACTATGAAACAATCGTTATTTTCCGAAAACACACAAGTAAAACCCGTGATCAAGTCACGAAAAGGAAAACTACAGAATAGTAGATAAGGGTTTTTGGTAAACCATTAATATCTAGACTCACTTTTGGCAGGCATGTGAAAGTGTACAAATCTATTTAAGAAATTATCTTTTTATGTCTTCCACTATTAACTGCTATTTCTCTTATTATAAATTATATCTTCTCCAGAACACATTGCATATTTTATGATAGTTAATTCACATGTATCATTTTAAAACTTTTTTTTTTGCAATCATTCGTATTGCTTATTGTACCTTATTGTGTGAATCATCTGTATGTTTTCTTCTAATGGTCTTCAATGGTTACAATAAAAGTAAAATTTTGGATCAGAATTAGGGGTTCTTACCATGCAGAGCATTAAAAATGGCCGAGTTTGCTCCAGCTATACATGGTCCTCTAATTTGGCTCTGTTCATCATATGCCATGATAAACACAAAGTCTGTTGCCATGGCAATACGTTTGTAGTCATAGTAACGCGAATCAATCCCGTCTGGAGACCAAGCAACATCTACTGTCAACTGCAGTGGAATAACAAAAAATAAAAGATTAATTATAGAAAAATAAGGCAGTAATGGAACTTTAATTAATACGTGCACACATAATGGTGAAAATTGTTCAAAATGGTTTAACTCAAAAACTGCATGGTGAAAAATGTTCAAAATGGTATAACTCCAAAACTGCATTTTGGATTTTGCTGAAAAAATAAACTTAACCTGTATTTTATTGTACTAAACAACTGCACAAAGTTTTTTTTTTAAATCTCCATACATCAATACTCAAGATAACACCTGAAAACTAGACTGACGGATGGGCAGGCAACTTTTTGGAGGGTATGGCACAATTATACCATTTCTTGTGGCACGGTATAAAACGTGATTGTCGACCAAACACTGCCTGTGACACAATCTGCAGGAGACCAAAAGAGCACATTGTATAGCTAGTAAAATACAAAATAAATTTACAACTATCAAAATAGACCCATCACACTATATATTGGGGAGTTATCATCATACTCAGCTTGCTTACAGTTCAGTGCCCTTTACATAATCTAGTTTTTGTTTACTTGTATATAGATGCAAGTTTATCTGTTACAATGTTTGGACAGGTCAAAGTTAAGTGACCTCTTAAAATGACCTTTTTCATAACTCATACCTGATAAACAGGGTTAGCTTTCTTAAGAGCTGAATACAGCTCCTGTATGAGCCAAGTATAGCCTTGTCTATCTGCAGTCTCATTCTGGTAAATAGCATCTTCAAAATCCACGTTAATACCATCTAGAAAGTTTTCCTGAACAGCAAGTACCTGTTTGGTGACCCAATCAGTTCGGGCTGTTGAGTTCGTAAATTGCGACTTGGGAAAATTCGCTATAAAATATATACAAGATTAAGTAGTCATTAACATAGTATTATTTTGTAAGGTTTTCCATATTAGTTTAAACATATTTTATTCAGTAATAATACAGTTATAATAATTTACTATCAATACAATAATTATATGGCAAGGATTCGGAAACAACCAGAGTTTATACAAAGTCTGTCTCCGTTTTCCATATTAGACTGGGCTAGTCTCAGACCAATTACTCAGCCATTATGGAAAACCTTGCGCAATTATACCATGCATCGTTGACTAACTAGTCCAATAGGTCATATTGGCCTAGGCCTACGCCAATATGGATTTTAACCAGGCTAATATGACGTATTGGATGGATAAATTGGCTTAATCCCGTATTGGCGCAATTTTGTTTTTTGTATCGTATTGGCAGTTTTGATGATACATTTTGTATTTAAGCTAATATTCGAACGTTATCTCATAATTACATGTAAAAGTCAAAATGTAAAAATAGTAGCTTTACTTGAAATAATTTTCACGCATCAAATTTGAAAAAATGCAATAATAAGAGTTTTCAACATTTGAATCATTATATTTATAAATATCCATCTTCAACCATAAACAACAGACGACTATATTGTATTTGTACTGAATTATGTCGGTCAAGTTGAATGAAATTGTGACAATATTCAATTGGAAAACTGTACGTTGATATCTTGTTCTGCATTAGAAAACCCGAGAAAAAATACGATAGCATCCAGAATCTATGGCCAGGTTTTCCATCATTCACAAGCTTTATTTTTAAACTATCTCCCGGAAGCAGAGGAGCTAACTTATAAATCGGACTTACAGGTAGCAATATTTCTATTTAAACATGAAATTTATTTACTTATTGACATCAAAGGGCTTCCACTAATTTTACAAACTAATTCAATACGGTTTTATACTTCCGTAAGTAAAAACTTAGAATAGTATTGTCACTACATACCAAGGGCGACGGCTCTTGCTCCATGTTTGTGGGCAAAACACATCAGGTCCGTACTGACATACCCAAACATGACCACAGTAGTGACTTTTGTCCAATCATAGTTCGTCCATATCTCTTTGTGATTTCTCAATGAGAATATAAAAATCTGTAACAGAGAAATTGGTGGATTAATTATGCCACTTTAAACAGTTACATATGTTTGGCATTGCTTACTGTCGCTGTCCAGGCTTGGGAAATATACATATTGTGGATGCCTTAGAGGGTAAAATTTGGTAAATCTTTTGTACTGGCTCAAAAATGAAAGGGTTAATACGTGTAAATCAGTATTGACCAATTGAAAAAAAAAACAACTATTCTACATTTATAACATTCGAATAAAATTTGACTCAACTTTAAAAATGAAAACAACCTACACGTGATGTTCTGTTTATTGGTTAACACTTTCCAACTATAAAGTACTGTAACCCCGCCGCAATTTTTGCGCCTGTCCCAAGTTAGGAGTTTCTGGCCTCTGTGTGTGATTTGTTTTATTTTCACTTTCAGTTTACTTTAATGTTGCTGCAGTATACAGGAGCAACTATTTTGCTGTACCTTGCAGAATTAATTACGCGGTTGCATAAACAGAATTGTGCACATACATGCATACATACATACATACATACGCTCTCGTTATATTTTAACAGACGAACTTTAATATTAACATTAATCAAAATAAAGTCTTTAGACAACCCCTGTAATTTAATGGAGAAATTATTTTATACTTTAATACTTCCTGTTATTTTATATGGAAGTGAGGTCTGGGGAGCTGCTAAAAATTACAGACTCAGACCCATATGAACATTTACACCTAAAATTTGTAAAAAAAAAAATTCTCGGAGTTCACAGCAAGGCAACAAATATCGCCTATTTATCTGAACTAAATAGGATACCTTTACACCTCAGAGTTAAATTAGATATTCTGATGTTTTTAGTACACAAACTTAACTCTCCCAATTCCCTGATTCATAATATTTTTAACAAAGTTAAAGAAAGGAGTGTATGGATGTCTCACTTCAAAAATATGTTAATTAATTTAGTGTTCAGCTCCCTAAATCTAAAGATAAACATCATTGAATACCACATTAACAGAATTGAGCAAAGAATGCTTGACTAAACTAAACAAAAAATTATTAATGTTATATCAGCAAGTGAAAAACTAACATTTTTCCGAAAACTCCATTTACCATTTAAACGACCTGCATATGTAGACATTTGTAAAAATAAATCTGATAGATCCATTCTTTGTAAATTCCGTATTAGTGCCCATTCTTTAGCAATAGAAAGGGGAGTTATTTCAAAATAGATAGAAATAATAGAACTTGCAATTCATGTAAAAATGGTGATACTGAAGATGAACACCACTTTTTCTCAATATGTTCCCACTATAAGCTACAAAGATTCAAATTAATAGAAAAAATAAATAAAGTTGATAATCTTGTCTCTAATTCATTTTTTACAATGAAAGAATTAGTTTCCCTATTAAACAGATGCCCATTCAATGTAATCAAACTAATTATAATATTTATGAAAGAATGTTTTAAATCAGAATACATAAATTTATTAAACTGTATACCACTGTTGCACCTTGATCAAATCATTGTTCATATTAATATATCATATTACTTTTATTTGCACTTTGTTTTGTATTGCATTATGCCATAACCATTTAATGTAATTGTGTTTGTGCTAATAAATATTGTCTATTGTCTGTTTGATTTCGATAGTCTAAACAAGTTTTTCATCCGGGCGTTACTTTGACATTTATACATTTTTTTTTTGTGAGGATTTGAATTTGTTAAATACGCCGAATAAAGATATTAACACCATTAACATACTTTATTGACGGACATGCAGCCGATAACTCGGAACATATTACCTGAAAAATCAGATTACTTTTTTATCAACACCGTAAAAACAAAGTGAAAGTAAACAATAACACTTACCTCGCGTCTTGTTGTGTTCTGGATCGGTTGACACAAACTAGCATCACTACATGGACAACTGGAATGATTCTTTATCGCCTGAACACCAAGAATTAGGGAGACAGCAAATATAATCGTGACCCTCAGTGAATACATACTGTCATCTCTCCGTGACGGTGTATATGGTAAATTCACACGGATATATATTTTTTTAAATTCTGCCGTTCCCTTTGTGTGGTTTGTAACTTTTAAAGCAGGTTTGTAAGTTCAAAAGTATACATTTATATGCATATCGTATTATGACAATCAATGGTTTAATGCAGTTGATGAATATGAACAACAACAATTTCGTTCATTGACACTGGTCATTAAAAAAAACCATCTGGTGTCTGTATAGAATTAATGTTTTTAATTTCTTTTTTCCTCTTTGGTGTAATTTGTAGTAAAATTATAATAACCGATGTTAATGAAAAGGCAGGAGAAACAAATGCACACAACATAAAAAGAATATACAATAACCAAAATAACACTGAAAAAGAAACAGAAGTAAATAAGCAACTCGGACTTCACTAAAAACTGGGAGCTGAGACCAGGTGCACCGGTAGGGTAAGCGCCGATGTTGGAGGTTGTTGATCATATTCGAAACTGACAATCCATATCTATCAGTCATGATGACGTCAAATATAACGAGAATGGAATATGTCAAAGAGACAACCCCACCGGGATGAAAAAAGCCACTAACAAGACATACAGAGGCCATGGAGAATTTCCTGACTTAATTAGGACAGGCGCAAAAAAATCGACGGAGTTATCGTACTCGAACGTGACCACAACCCTCCCTTTTAAATCTTAGCACTGCTTGTGGGAAAATATTTCACAATTAAACACGTGACACCTAAAAATCAGGCCCCGTGCAGGTCCGGGTGTTAAAAGAATAGGCCTGCAGCAGCGCTAAGCTTGTCGTAAAAGACGACTAAATAGTGCTCAGAACCCTAGCTGGGGGCCAGGGCGCTCTGCCAACAGAGCTACTGGGATGTGTGCCCCAGGTGGTGGAATAGGGTACCCCTGGCGTGTTACATGCTGTGGTTGTCAGGCTATAATACGGAAAACCTGACCGCAAACCATAGTGGTGCACCGTGTTGGGAAAGATGCCACGTTCCTCGCACGTTAAAGAACCCTACTGTGGTATTCTCCCGGTGTAGGAACCATAGGGCTCCGCCACAGGAGGCTAAATTGTCCGACCCTACCCATTTCTCCCTATTTCCAGTGGCAATCAAAATTTGTCGACCCTATTGTCCTTGTGTTCCATCCCTTTTTCATTTCATCATAATTTCATGTTCATTTTATCATCAATTTCATGTTCATCGTCTGAATATAGCTGAAATATTGCTGCTTGGACGTTCAACCCCAACAAACAAACAAACAAACCTAAAAATCAGTTAAAAAAGGTCGGAGTCCCTCTTTAAAACAAATAAAGAAACTGATTAAAAGTTACACAAGTGCACAAAGAAATGACTACTAGCAGTTAACTGACATTTCAGTTTAAACCTACAAAAAGTAATGTTCTCATCGTATACAATATCGATTGTGTGGTGGATATATGAGCAACTTATCTTTGTCCATGTAATTTGTGTGTAACTTGCTGAGGTCTTACTGCTAGAAATCGGTGTAATGATTGCAATATCTAGGAAAGCGTATGCATGAGGAGAGGGACAAATTAAAATATTCTATATGCTTAAGCAGCAGAAAAAAATTGGAAAATCAGTGCCCTCGTGTTTATCTTAAAGTTAAGTTGAAAAATGTTTCTTCAGTCAATTCGAGGTAAAAGTAAAAATTAGAGACAAAATTCGGTATTATAGTGATGTCCTTACTTTAAAGCTCTTTAGAATAAATGAGACAAAGATGGTCACCAAACCTTTGATTATTAGATTATTTATCGCTATTTTGTTAAAAATCCATTTGATCTTGCTATACGATAATTTTCAATCTCACGCCAATCGAGTGAGAATGAAAATTTTCGCTAGTTTCTATGTCCTCACGTGACATACAAGCAACAGCGTAGGAATATGACGGTTATTTGGGTCGTCCAATATTCCTACGCTGTTGCTTGTATGTCACGTGAGGACATAGAAACTAGCGATAATTTTCATTCTCACTCGATTGGCGTGAGATTGAAAATTATCGTATAGCAAGATCAAATGGATTTTAAACAAAATAGCGATAATATAGATGTTATCAGTTATACATGTGATTAATTTATTCTGTGCAAATAATTAAAATACAATGTTACATATGGTGTAATAGTCTTAAAAATTCTAAGTTCATTGGTTATTGTGATCATGTGATGCAAGGATATTCCACGTACATGAAGCCTTGTTTCTATTTTTATGTTGACGCTATACTTCTGAATTTAGATCCGGATATAAACCATTCCGTTCCGTTATTACTCTCAGCAAATCATGGCGGAAGCGCGGCAGACAAAACAGGCAAAAAGAAAATACATTATCTACATACGTAATCTATAAATTAAGGACTTTCACTCAGTCAGTACGTTATATATGGATCTGTTAGATTATATTTAACGTAAAAAGTCCACAATTGATAAATATCGTGTTGTAGAGGGTAGCGGAATAGCACGCGGGTGAAAATATCAGGGATTTTCGCTCCTTTAACCCTTTCAGTGCCACGGCACATTTTTCATTGTTTTCTCTTCAGTGTCATGGCTTGTTTTTTTCACTGACGTTGACAATGAACTAACGTCACAAAGCGATATCGGGGAAATGTCGTTTCACCACAGGTGCTTTCTCCCTTTCACATATTTAGCCCAAATATATGTGATATATTCTAGTCAGGCTAAATATTTGAGAGTGGGAGCAAATATATGCGTTTTCACACAGAACGCACTTATCGATTGTACAAGGCACTTGTAAACAAAATGCAAGGTACGGTAGCAAAAAAGATATTTTCATTGTTACTGGTTTCCGGTCGTCACATTTGATTGGTTGAAGTCCAAGAAAAGAAGCCATACACACGACTAGAATGATTAACATAAGACCGACAGACAAGAAAAAAAAACGAAGAAGGTACACAGTTTTCCGCTAAAATGAACATGGAGTCAGTGTAAATAAAATCCTCCGTTAGGAATTCCGTTTCTCCATACAGGCACTGAGTCTTAAAATAGCTTTCGAGACAGTTTGCAACCTCCAGCACTGCTGGAGTAAGGTAGCCTGTAATACATGATTTTTATTTATTTTCAAAATTATACACATATTAGTAAAGAAAAAAAACCATAATAAACAACACAAGAAGATAATATTATGTATTTAGATGTATTGGAGAACTCGCGACAGACATGGACTACATTTCCGAAATCATATAGCTAACTTTACAAAGTCGCTTATTTTAGACAAAATTTTGGGTTTAAACGTGTTTTAATTTATTGAATGGTTGGTCAGTACTAAATGAAATAACAATGTCACTTATCTTAGAAAAAAGGCAACATTTTGATTGCTTCTAATAACAATCTAAGACTGAAGCATAAATTCAATGCTAACCGTTCATTTCAACTTTTAATGTAAGTCTCCCATCCTCATACAAGCAAAAAACACATAGCCATGTGTATGATATTATCTAAAAGAGGTACATTAATTGTAGCAAACTTCGGGTCGCTTATTGACCAGGAAACCAGATTAGGAACCAAATAAAACAACTGGCAGTGAATATTCATAGATATCGGGCCCTGCTAATGTGTGTGACCTATATATAGTCTTGTAACGAGACCCTGTGTCTGTTACACTGTCGAGCAAGAGATATGGACGTGAACAGTCGATTACTTGATCGTGAATGGAGGATGTTAATGATCGTGAATAACAAATAATCGACGAATCACACGTAGGATCAGTCATGTTTTACTAATATTGTATTTAAATTTCTGTTGTTGAAAAAAAAAGAACGTCTGTCAACATGATGTTATATACAAATGTACACTATAATTCCAAGTAATAGCCAACGTCCCAAACCAACTATTTTTCACATATTCGCTTTAGGCATGGAACACCCCTGCGTGTTCAAACTCCAAAACAATGTAAACAATTCTTTGGTAATCAGCATGAATATATACATATTCACTCTGACTTGACCCTCTCGTTTCAGATTACAAGTTCCAAATGTCCATTTATCATTTATACTAAAAACATCAAATAAAAAAAAAAAAAAAAAAAAAAAAAGTAGCCCAAAAGTGGCCCCGTGGCACTGAACGTAATATGAAAAAAGTGACCCAAAAGTGGCCCGTGGCACAGAGATGGTTCAATATAAATTGTTTTATTATTCATACAGATTTTTTAGATTCGCACTTTTCGTTGACAAACTTTGAAGTCAAATGTAGATAAATTATTTTTTTTATTTGATAAAAAACTAGCACCACCAGTATTAACAATATCATGTACTTGTGTAAATGTACAAGTGACTGTTGAATTAGACCCTTAAATTTTAATCAAAACATATACAGGAATTCGTTAATTTTCTTCATAAAATCAATGATTTAAATTTTTAAGTTCAAATCAATGTCATGTGATAGAAAGCCATCCACCAGAATTATGGACAGGATACGGTAAATCAACCTTGGCGCATGATGTACTGATAAACTTGTTGTGCTGCAAATAGAAAAAAAAATCGTTTTTTATACATACATCTATTGACAGAAATATGCAGGATATTCCTAATTTCCATCGATAATTTTGAAGGACAACCACTTGATCATTTGTGTGCTGAGAACAGTATAAATTAGCCGGAATTTCCTCTGGCCCTGCAATCCTCCTCTTTTTTATTTGGATATTGATATGTCGAACTAGGTAGGTGTGACATGCACAATTTCAACTTGAAAGTCGTTACAAGTGGTTGAAGGGCGTTACTCCGCGGTACCGCTGAATCTCCAACTTTTTTTTATGGCACATCGTTTTGACCCCAACCCGACACATCAATATCCAAATAAAAATGAGGTGGGTTGCAGGGTAAGAGGAAATTCGGACTAAGTATAAGTATGCAACATTACTGAAGCAACGATGAAAAAAACTTCAAAAGACAACGTTTGAACACATTTATGAAAATAAACTAAATGCGACTGACTGATTGACATTTCATCATTTCAAGAAAAGTATGGACACTATACAGTCAAGAAAGCAGGTCATATGCTTGGTAAATGACGTTACTGACTCTGTTTACTGTAAAGAAGCATGCAAGTGGAAAATCAACCATGACCAATCTTGTCTGAGAAAAAGAACCCAATATGTCAAGGCGAGCAGGTTGGCGGGCTGCCAGCAGAACGATAACCATGACGACAAGTGAAATGTGTAACAAGGACTTGAGAAAATGTTCTGACTAATTTAGAAGAATTTCCAAGCTTACGTGAGAATCCTTGCGTCCTTCGTCCTTGGTAATCACAGACTGGATGGGGCTGATCTGCATCAAATCTTTGGTTTCCACGACATATTAAGCCAACGTAATTACACATTTGTCGGATTCTATTCTAAAAAAGATGAAATTTGTTAAATACACTAGTCTCATAACAAAGAAATGTACGGAATTGTATAAACTAAACAAAGAACACAACATTCATTTATTTATACCTTAGCCGATTAAAATTAAAAGCTCCGAGGATATTAATGAAGTAAAGAAGGATGCAAAATTCATATTCAAGTACTCCCTCCCCCCCAAAAAAAACACAAAAAAACAAAACAAAAACAAAACAAAAACAAACAAAAACAAAAACAAAACAAAACAAACAAAAAACAAACAAAAACAAAAAGATTATGTCACTCTTTTATTTAATGAGCAAGGAAGATATTAGCAATAATACTTACAGTACATATTTGGTTGACTATGGATGGGTCTGATTGTAAATGAAACCCTAATACTGTACAGCAGAGAATAACCTGAAAAGTCAAAGTTAAGAAAAATGATTCTTTTTGCCATTTATTCAGCAATATTTGTTGTAGTAACTCTGACAATGCTTTTAAGAATCTGAAAATCTTCTCGAGTCAAAGTCACTAACATTTTATTTTTTTTTATTCGAGTTTACTATAGGATTTTTTCATTAAGTATGTAGACAGTTAGAATGCTTCGAGGTGGTCAAAGGAGCTATAAAATATACACCACTTTCCACGTTATCCTCTCTTCTTCGCCTACCCCAGACTTGACATTTTATAAGCAACACGGTGTGTGTTTCTAGAAAAGCAGAGGACGCTTACCCTAACGGTGCACCTGGTCAATGCTCACTGTGTTTAATGGAGTCCGAGTTCCTCATTTGCTTTTGTAACTATGTATGTATGATTTTAGTTACTTTATGTTCTTCGTTGTGTATGTCTTTTTTTTTCTTTTGTGGCGTTGCTCATTTGCTTTGGTTTCTTTGCACGTATTGTTTCGGTTATTTCATGTTCTTTGTTGTGTGTGTGTGTTTTCCCTGTCTGGCCTTTATTTAGTATTATATTCTTTTGATTTCTGCTCGGTTCCCTTGATTACTCTCTTACATCAGTTTTTTTTTTAAGATAATGTAAATTACAAACATTCAGATAAGGACAGGGTTGACATATGTTCTGACTTAAATGTGCCATAATTAACAAGAATAATTGTCCAATTATGGGCTGGTCAAATAAATCAAACACGTTCATGTTATCAGTGTTTTAGTTGCGAAATTACTCCGTAAAAATAAATTTATAAATAAAAAATTACTAAACATGGTAGTAATGTATGTTTCGTCAGTTTATTTTCATGTTAAGAGAGCATCTAATATTCTTTCTTTTCAAGAATTCTGTTTCATGTTTATAAATGGTTTCATTTTATTATGATAGCTTTTGCAAGGGTTAAACATTAACATTATGATTTGAAATAGCATGATCATTTATAGGTCTAAACTTAAATGTCAGTCTCTGTAAGATTCTGGCAGTTGGTGAAACAGTAGTATGAAAAAAAACCAACAAATTTGAAAGTGTAAGTTATCTATTTGCCCCATCAGAACAAGGGCAAAAGACAAGATTTTCAATATCATTTTGGTAAACTGGGTTAAATTTCATTGAAATGCGCTGAAAATGGGCATTTCATAGGGAAATAACTCTGTCAAAACATCATTTTTCTAACATTCTATTGAAAAATTTCTGAGGAAATCCAGTGATACAGAGATCACTGAGAGTGGTATTTTCAAGTAGAGAAATCATCCTTGAGGGAAATTATACGGTCAGATCGGTGAGTGTTTGACTTGCATGGTTCTGATTTCTCCCATTTTGCCTGATTCTTTCAAAGACTTACACTTAAAGTCAGAAGTATGTTATGAGTTATTATTATGACTAATACAACTTTCCTATTTGCACAGCCAAATATTAATTACGGGAGCGTACATATACATGAACCGTAATATTTCCAAATCCTTCCTTGTACCATATGAAAGGTTTATGTTGACGCAGTGACTATCTGTCAATTTTTATCTTTATTTAATTACGAAACCATGCATCGTTTGACTGAATGTGTACAACAGTTTGGTTGAGACTTGATGTTTCGGGGGTTTGAAATCAAATATGGAGTGTTAGTCTGTATCATGAAAGGATAGTTACATTTGAATTCATTACACCAAAACGAACGAAATGCAGACAATTTTAGCCTTATAACTAAGAAGAAAACTAACCATAATGTAAGCAGTTTTTTTAACAACAAACTATTCGGTTTGTGTTCACAATTTGCCCTGTACTTATGTCACAGAGACGTTAACGATCACATTTAAGACTAAAGATCTCTCTTGACTGTGTTTTGTGTACACATGTAACTAGAATATCTGAGGATCCCTATATCCTTCCGACCCACCAGATAAATAATTACAGTTTACTTAGATGATAGTCAGTAATCGTTTTTAAGTTGTTATATTTTTTCGTGTTTCTGTTGCCTTTTTAATTCGTTTTTTCTTTGAATTCAATGCAGCAATGTACATGTCATTCGCTGTATATATGTCATTAGAATTTTGTCTTTGTCCATTGACATCTGATAAAATATACGTAGCACACAGATACAGATAACTACAGATAACAAAATTTGTGACAAATCACATGAATTTAATGTGAATCGAGTTTTACATAAATTTTGCGTTAACTTTTCACATGGAATTGAAATTAAATCATGCAAATTCCATGTTATATTCACATGAATTTCACGCGAACAATACATGTCATCGTTAAAGTCACTTAGCAGAAGTTTGCTCATTATTACAGACATATATTCACAACATTCGATAGGTTACGAAGATTATAGATATTTAATTCAAAGCCCGAGAATTCAAAATCTCAGAACCTCAACGTATTTTACTTAATAATCGTTCTGAATTAGATTGATAAAGAACTGGCGGCATAAATAAAAAATGTTTAAAAGATTCGACGATTGTAAAATATTCAAATTATAGATTTAACAATTTTGTCTTTTTTTTTTAAAGGATTTAGTATTTCTAAAATAATCTGCAATACTAGAAACATTCTTTTATAAAACATTTCTTTGATTTACGCAATCATCAAATGATATATAAAACACTGAAACATTTTCAATGACAAATTAATTAATTCTAATAAGATACTTACAACAACTAAAACAATACTTCGAAACATAATGTTTATCCTTTTGACACTGTGTTTGTACTGAACAGCCCCGGGAGAATTATGATAGTTTTATGTTACATACATTATATACAGAAATTATACAGTTTGTAATATATATGACGAATTATTGTCGTAACTACGTATTGATTGGCGAAAGTCAATCAAAAAGACAAATATGTAAGTGTCTTTTAACCAATACAATTCAATCCCCAAAGTAAGACGTTATTTGCACTTTTTGTGTAGTGAATGTCTAACTGATGCACTGTCGAAAAAGGAAGTGTTGTGGTTTGATGATAAGACAGATTCTGAATTGTTAAAATATCAATATACCATGTACATGTTATTGTTTCTAAATGGGCTCCCATGTTATTAACCAATAGTGCTTGCAGTGTCACCAATGTTAAAATAGAAGTTGTGTAAAACGTGCGTAGATTACATCCATTCTTAGTAGGAAAATTCAACGAAATAAACTGATGTGCACGAATAAAATGTTCATTAAAGTTGTCATAGAATACTAACATTAACTTTTTTCTCTACTTTTTAATTTTTTTTCTCTCGCCTGAATGACATATTAATTGATAGCTTTCCGATTCAGTTTCCATATTAACTAATATGGTAATACATTTCAGCTCATTCGAATTTAAGGATTATTAAGTATCAAAGATGCCCTTTGCAAACTAGTTATTAGAAAGGCGACATACTGGATAGCCTTTACTTATTCCGAACTTAAAATAAAAGCAACTTATGTGTTTATATGATTTTAAATAATCCTTCTTTTTCTGAAAATAAGCACTAGAAAATGGTTTGTTTCAGAATACATATGAAATTCGTTTAAAAGTCGAATCTATCTGTGAATTGCGTGTGAAATAATTTTAAGTTCCATGAACTTTATGTGTCGTTTGATTAAAGTAAATCAACTATCAAAATTGATATGGTCTATGAGCAACAACCACTCAAATAAAAAAAACACAACCCATAGAATTAAAATTAAATGTTCATAACAAAATATTAGTATGTTATGCCCAGAAATACCCCCAATCCATACAATTTTTAAAAGATGCTGTTCAACCCACCTAAACATTTTATCCCGACAATTTATGTTTACATAAACATGATACCAAAAAATTGCGTCAAAAATTTTGGTTTGTACATAGTCATCCATTTTGTATACAAATAAAGTCTTTTGAGGGACTCCATGATAAATAAATGATGCTAACTAAAACATTAGAAGTATGATATCAATAAATATGTGCAATCTACTTGAAACAAGATAGGTGTAAAACTAAGGATAAGGTAGTTTAGCTGAGAGTCCTAGATAACAAATTGAAACTGATTCGTACGTAATTAGTGATGCATTTTGCAGTACATGGTATTATAAAAAGATTCATGTATAACAACATCTCAAATACTGCATCGAAATCTATAATCATTTTGGATTCGATTGATTAAACACATTGCAAATGTCACTGTTTTCTAAGACTGGTAGCTGCTTTTCGGGGTACAAGCTTGTCTCCAGATTTTGAGTTCAACCCCGGACGAGTCACACTTAAGACCTAAAAATTGAATCACTGATTTACAGTCGAGAACGTGGTATTTAGAGGAACGGTAAAATGACGACTGGTTGAATAATGTGGGGTTCGGGCTTTGCTGTTGCTTCAGTAAGATACGACTCAAAGTTCCGGACTAGTTCTAAACAGTGTGTGTTCAATAAGTCAATCGTTTTGTCCTGAAATCTATGAAATATCTACCATAGGAAGTTAAACTGTTGTTAATCAATCAATCTGATTATTTATTAAACAAAATATGGAATTATTTAAATGGCGGAAAACAATCTGGTTATGTGCGAAATTCGTGACAATAGTTTTATGTTTACAACAAAGGAAGCGTTTGCTACACAAAACGAAGAATATCTGCTTTTGTTTTCAATATTCTTTTTTTCCATAACATATTGCTAGTATAAGACAGGATGTCGTCCTTCATTTTGCTATAGAAATGACAAGAGTATTGTATATTACTTACTTCGTGATGGTCACTGAGTACAGTTTGTGGTCAGTTTATTTCAGTTCCACTTATGACATTGTTTATAATAACCATATATAATTAACCATTATTACACATGTTTATATTTTGCTAATATGAAAAAAATTTCACACGCCGTCGAGGACTATGCAAGAAAATGGATAAAACGAGAAGAAGAAGACATTGATTCTCTGTCAGAGTGGTTAAATGCCGTTAATTTTGAAAAGAATGAAAGTTTTAAGTGGGTTAATGAGTGCCAAGGCTACATCAGATTTCAAAGACCCCGAGGTAGCAAAAACATTGTCTACTATACATGACAAATATGTTGTCGTACCAGCAGACAAAGCCCAAAACAACATTGTTTTTGTCTGCAAAACGTTTTACATCCAATGTTTATGTAGACGTAGAAAATAATAGCAGTGATAAGACCTATACTGCTACCACACTCTCCAAAGAAGAGATTGTGGAAAACCATAAATCTGTGCTATCCTCTTTTGGTCTCTCTACCAAGGACGATGATTGTGATTTACCGTCTATGTACTGAATTCCTAAACTCCACTAGCATCCATATAAACAACGTTTCATAGCTGGATCTGCAAAATGTACCACCAAACCTCTTTCAATACTTTTAACTTCTATACTCACAACTATCAAAGAGGGTCTGCAGTCCTATCACACAACACTTGTTACACCCGTAGTGGTATTAATTCAATGTGGATCCTGAAAAATTCGAAAGATCTTTTGGAAACAATTAGTTCAAGACTATTATCTGAACATACTAGCATTAAAACCTATGATTTTTCAACACTGTATACTGCTATTCCCCATACTCAGTTAAAATCCCGACTTAAAAACATTATACATCGTTGTTTTTTCCAAAAAAAAAGATGGTACACATAGAGACATATATATAGCTCTTGGTAGAGATTCCTCATACTTTGTAAGAAATAATTCCAAATCATCTTCCAAATATACAGAGGAAGATGTTTACAAAATGCTGGAAATTTTAATCGACAACATATTTGTCCAGTGTGGTGTAACATTCTTTTGATTACCGCTATAACCTTGGTTTCCTTGATTACTCCTTCAATGTTTCATAGACTTGATTTTATATTTAAAAAACCTACACATGTATAATTGTTTTATTGTGTTGGCTTTAAGGTTAATGATTCTTTTTTCACTTATATCTTGCCTTTTATGAAAAAATAATTTTGAACTATCTTATCAAAATGTGTTTTGTAATGATACTTGTTTGAAAACATTTACTTCACTGTGAAAGAGTAATCAATGGAACCAAGGTTACAGCGGTAATCAAAAGAATGTAACCCAGGGACAAAGACCAGGCATTGAAAACAGACTGACACAACAAAGAACATAAAGTTACTAAAATCATACATACAAAGTAACAAAAGCAACTGAGGAACTCGGACTCCACTAAACACTGGGAGCATGGACCAGGTGCATCAGTAGGGTAAGCGTTCTCTGGTTTTCTAGAAACACTCGCCGAGTTGCTCATAAAAAGTCAAGTCATGGATAGACGAAAGAGGAAAGGAAAACTATGACACGTTGAACAAATCAGTTTTCATGGCGCAGATGGATACACCATAAAGTCTGCATAGTAACGGATAAATGTCATACATATGATAAGGTTTTAGTTTTTTTGCGTTAATCTACATTTTAACAAAAGAATGTATAGAACAAATAACAAATCAACAAACATTTATATAGTATTTTTGCTATTTTGTTCTTATTTAACCACTTAATGTTATACTGATTTCAAGATTTTTTTTAATTGTACAATTAAGTCGAGATTAAATTTCAAAGTCTTATTGTTCTGTTTCTGTTCGGCATCTGTCTACTGTTCGTTCCTTCGTTCGGTTTTGTATAGCGGATATTTTCCATTTTCTGTATGTTCTTTGTGCGGATACTCTGTGCTGTTCGCTTGACTACTATATGCTCTAAATTTGGCTTTTTGACTGTTTGTTCAGTTTCTGCAAGCAGTTTTTTTCTTCAGGTTCTGTATGTTCTTAGTTCAGCTTAATATGTTCAAAGTTGTCTTGTATTGGTTTCCATTTCTTTGTCTTTACCTCGTGGTTCACGGCGTATTTTATTTTTCTTTCGTTGTAAAAAAATAAACTTTAGCTTTATCATAAAGTTTATTTAAGGGAACCAAGATTCTAGAAATCAAAGAATGTAATCCAACAAAGACCAGACTGGGAAAACAGACACACACAGCAAACAACATAACCAAAATAATATGTACATAGCAACAACAGTAAATGCCAACTCGAACTCCACTAAACACTGGGAGCATGGAACAGGGCACCGGCAGGATAAGCGTCCACCCGTAGGATTGCTCATAAAAAGTCAAGTCCGGGGTAGATGGAAGAAAGAAGGAAAACTATGACACGTTATACAACTCGGTTTTCATGGTGCAGATAGATACACTTCAACGTTCCACGAGCATTAAACTTCTGTAGTGATGACTTCAATCTTGTAGCAATATAACCCTGTTCTAGAAGCCTTACTGTAAGAAATCTAGCGCGGTACAAAAAAGTCTTTGTAGTTGCAGCAAGCTCTGACATAACGTATGAATTGTGATATGAAACTCCATACGCAGGTGCTGTAGTGATGTTGCCACAAAAATAATCATTTTTATGGTGTTTCCGATGTTCCGTTCTGAAACCAACATTCATATGATAATCACATATTGTATGATTATCGTGTGGACATTATATTGTTACCATTATTTCATACTAATTTTGTAGATGATAATTTTATGATAATCACATGATCATCGTGTTGTAAAACCATAAGATTAACGAAAAACACACCAATAACATAACCCCACTTGTTTAATATGAGTTTTCACCAAAAATCAAAGTGACTAATGATCCTGTATACGTATCAAGTTTCCCTAAATATTTTTTTCATTAAAATATTATCGGCTTAACCAAATGGTTTTTATAAGTGATGAATTGTACTTCATGAATGACGCCATTAAATAAACTAAGACAAGGAAGTGTACCTTTGAGGCCACAGATCACTGATTCTGAGTTATTTTAATGTGTTATTTTTCTTGTTGATAAAATCATAACAGCACGTGTTCATTCATATCTATGTCAGAAGGTTGTATCTATGTAAATTTGCAAGATACACGCTTTTAAGCACATTTTAAACATATAAAATATCGGCAAAAAATACCAATCTAGACTTCTTACAATTAGGCTTCTAGAACCGGATTATGTTGCTACAATATTGATGTTATAACTACAGAAGTTTTGTAGTCGTCATCATGAACTCGTTATGGTGTATCCATCTGCACCGTGAAAACTGATTTGTTCAACGTGTCAAAGTTTTCCTTTCCTCTTTCATCTACCCCGGACTTGACTTTTATGAGCAACTCGGGGGTGTTTCTAGAAACCAGAGGACGCTTACCTTACCGGTGCACCTGGTCCATGCTTCACAGTTTTTAGTGGAGTCCGAGTTGCTTATTTACTTTTGTTACTTTGTATGTATTATTTTGGTTACTTTGTTCTTTGTCTGTTTTCCGTGTCTTGTCTTTGTCCCTAGATTACATTCTTTTGATTTCCTCTAGAATCTTGGTACCCTTGATTACTCTAGCGGTGGTAAGCAACAACATTTTAGAAAATTTAGAACATGATTCAACCTATTGTTTTAAAAGTAGATTCGTTTTTACAAATCAACGGTGGACAAATAATAGACAAAACTTCCGAAAAACAACTCAGTGAGTAGTTTTTAGAAAATGTAAGCCGTTGTTCGATTTATCAGTACGCCACTAATTACCATAAGTCCAAAAAGAACTAACGAAAAAGTTCAGTCATTTTATTAACAATGACTTCTGAATGTATAGCCGCGAATCTAAGTTGGGTTTCCGCTAGTCCTTTCGTCAGTTTGTTTATCATGAGCTGTCGTTTAACTGTACACTTCACCTAGCCTCGTAGTGATGACTTTCGATTTCAAGATCAATTATCCATTAAGACCGTACGTAAGGGCGTCTATTACATATACCCGAGGCATTTTTCTACCGACAACCGTGCTGGACTAAAATTCAGAAAAAAATAACTGAATACAATTTATCATTTTATAGTTAATTTAATCCAAAAAAGGTCAACTTAAATTAATGACTTTTTCGGGAGAAACTATGATATTTTTTTGATACGAAAAAAGCTACGTAAATGCCTCAGCTATATGTCTCCTGTTTTGGGGTTTTAAAATCCAACTGCTAAGGCAAAACAGGGGAAAGCAAAAATGGTAGTTTCCTTTTATCAAGACAACTTTTAGTTTTCTGTATACCATTTCCATAAAACCTCTCGAATCCCTGTTAACGGACGTACAACCGGCCGACCACACTTATACCGTGATACTATAATACATTCATATGAAAAAAGGCACAATACACTCATCCGCAAATAAATACATAACGAAAATAATAACTTAAAATATGCATATAATGAAGAATAAATCTGAGAAAGTCATACAAAATTGGAAAAGTCAAAACCTCAATGATCTTACAATATAGTTTCATTCAAAGAAATCTTCTCTATTTGAAAGGAACATTTTGATCGCTGCATTGCTGCTTATTTTGGTACTTTTTCAATAGAACGTTAGAAAATTTAGGTTTTTGAGAGCGTTTCTTGACCTTCAAATGTTCATTTGCAGTGCATTTTAATGACATTTCAATTCATTTTAACAAGATAGAATTAAAATGGCGTCTTTCGTGTTGATTCTGATGGTACAAATGATCAAATTACAGTGTCTTAATGATGGGTTCTTGCATAACATGTTTCACACACACACACACACACACACACACACTCTTTGATCCCTACATAGAGATTGATACTTAGATGTAACATAGTTTACAAAAAAAAAGATGGAATTGATGCCAAAGTAAAGCAGTAGAACTTGCGAGCACTCTCCTGTTTTCACACGCCCGGCTATTATTGCAAACCCTTTTTAGTGTGTTATATTTGTAAATAGAACCACAAGTCAAAGAGTAATCAATGGAACCAAGGTTATAGCGGTAATCAAAAGAATGTAACCCAGGGACAAAGACCAGACATGGAAAACAGACTGACATAACAAAGAACATGAAGTAACTAAAATCATACATACAAAGTAACAAAAGCAAATGAGGAACTCGGACTCCACTAAACACTGGAAGCATGGACCAGGTGCACAAGTAGGGTAAACGTCCTATGCTTTTCTAGAAACACCCGCCGAGTTGTTCATGAAAAGTCAAGTCCAGGGTAGACGAAAGAGGAAAGGAAAACTATGATACCTTGCACAAATCAGTTTTCATGGTGCTGATGGATACATCATAACGATCCACGAGTTCATGATGACGACCATTAAACTTTTGTAGTGATGACTTCAATCTTGTAGCAACATATCCCTGCTTCAGAAGCCTATTTGTTAGAATTCTAACACGATACAAAAAAGTCTTAACTACTTTCGAATCAGTTTTAAGTCATATCATTTCATGAACTGCTTCAAATGATAATCATTAGTCTTGAATTTTATTTGTAGTTTCATTATTCCTATAAATGATCAAATGTTTTTCCGCCACACGACTCCTCCCAAGTTGCGTAAGTAGAAATAAAAGGGAATTTTTTTTAATTAATTATATATCAATCTGTTTATTGGTTATCTTTATTTCATTCGTTATTAACAATTGATATTCATGATAAATCATTATATATAATATAAAAGCTGTAATTATAAGTTGGTAAGGAGCATTTGTTTTTCTTTTTGTTTTAATTAATTACTTTATCTTATAAAATTATCACAACCAGTCAACACATGAAATAAACCACTTATATCAAACCTGTCAAGTTTATATGTATAACAAACAGAATGATGGTGTTGACAGCAACATCACTTTAGATCCATATAATTGTATTGGACCAAATCTTTCTTCCATATCCTGGTGGTCCAAATTCAAGTAGTTTATTTACATGTAGATTTGGTCCATTAATTTAATGTTGAACAAATATTATTTTCCTTTTATCAAATATAATTTACTTCGCAACTATAATTACTGTTTCTACATAATGGGTTGGATTCAACCATTCGTGAAAAGATACACATGGGAAAATATACTTAATAAATATACTGATAAATTTACTGTTAATATATCATACTGGTATTCATCAATTACATAACATATTATGCCTTATATTTTGAGATTTTTTTTTCAAAACCCTTTTATCATTCTTGTTGCTAAATAGATACAAACAAACAGAAGATATTGGAGACATAAATCACTTGATAAAGGCAAGTGGTCATTTTAAAGATAACAGTTAAGCTTCCAGATAAGAAACCTTTAAGCATTGAATACGCAAGACATACTCATAATTGCTTTTCTTTTCCGTTCTGCGTATTGATGTTCTTAGTAAAATAACAATTTGTTTCATTCATTCCGTATGTTATGGATATATTATTTATGAAGACTATGAGACATGAGTTTTGATGATTATTTGAAGAAGTACAACTTGTACATGTGTATGTTTACGGAACTAGTTATCATTACGTCTGGGTCTTTTGCACGGGTAGGTGTTCAATTTTTCTCTTTGTAACGTAAAGTTACTTGCTTGAGTTATTAAGAAAATGTGTTCTTAAAAAATTAAAATCCCTATAGAACATCTAGTGAATTATAATTGACAACCTATTTGTTTACTGGGTAGAACATATATTTGGATGAAATATAGTTATCTGATATGAATTTTCTCTCATTTAAATCTTCATTTTATTTCTTTTATTAAATCTTTGTGTGTATAATTATTTTCTTTTTTTATTTTAACTTGTTTGTTATTCCCGTTATGAAGGTTCTATATACAAAACAAAACAAAACAAAAAAAAAAAAAAAAAATCAAGAACAAAAAAACAAAAACAAAAAACAATCATATATATATTAGAAGTATTAGAATCAAATATGTAGTCTAAATGGTTTTCGTCGTTATTTCATTGTTAATTTTTTTTTCATTTTGTGGATTACAGATTTTGTAACAATGGGTGCTTTTCAACCCTATGGTCAACATATTCGAACGTAGTCATGTCCTACCGAAAAAACTAAACGAAGGACAAAATGGTACAATTTGTGAACTGTGTATGACATTGTTTCTTTTATTTTTCAGTATTTTTGATAATTGAAAAAAAAAACAACGCCGGATGGATTTGACAAAACTAAAGGAGATAGAAGGCTTTGACATGAAAGAAACTAATGGATTCCCTTTTTCGGGACTGAAAACCATTGGTTGGATACATATTGGTATTGGTGTCATCTGTGGCATTTTAGGCATAATTAATATTTTGACATTCGTTGTGCTATTTGACGCTAAAACATTTTCAGATGCGAAATTACATGAATACCAGGAACTTGCATTTAGTCTTGCTATTTCATCAACGGGTATATGGTGTGGAATATGGGTGAGAACTTTTAAATTGTGGCTTTAAGGTGTACTGATCCAAAACATTTTTTTCTAAATGGTATGTTGAGTAATATTGTATTTCAGTGTAGAAAATTTCTAATTTAGCATTTCATATTGGTTTCCACTAAATTCAATAAAACAATCATTCGATTTTCGATTTTAAAATTCGAACCTGATTCCAGTCATTACTGCATCAAAACCAAGCTGCGTTGCTTCATTTTCTTTATACCATTATATACTGATATCACCTGTATCTAATGTGTTTTAGTATTGCATGTCTGGAGCAATGGGCGTGAACATTTCCGAAAAGAACAAAGCAAGTGTTTATTGTATGGTACGTTGATTACAAAAGTGTGTACTTTGTTCTAAATAGTTCAAATAAATAAAATAATTGCTCATGATTTTACGTGTGAGCTGAAATATCATATATATTTTCCAATTCCAATGTATTATGTTGTGCTCTCTGTTTAATTAAACTATTTACCACAGTTCAACTAAGATTCCCCGTCTTGATTTTTTTCTTACACAATAAAAACAATCACAAGTTATCACACAACCAAAAAAGAAAAAGACAATGAAATGCAATTTAAAGAAAAACTAATCATAAGTTTACTGCCAGTGGAAAATGGGAGAAATATGTATGAGCGATAAGCCATCGGTAACGGTCCGGTAAAGGTGAATACTTCAACAGATCTTTACAGAGTTTACTAACTATGAACCACTATCAGGTTTTTCTTTTATGATCTGAAAATCCCTGAAGCGATACTTTCTCATCCAGAAAACCTGGCGTACATTCTTACGAATCTCTGCCGGCCTTTGGCCTGATTTCAAAAAACGCTCTGTCGGTTTTTTCTTTCGAAAAGTCTGCTTTTGACCCTCGAGTCCGACACGGAATCACCATTGTTTTTAGTGCTTTTGTTGTTTGATTCTTTTAATCCTATGGATTCTTTGAGTTTATGGTGTAATGCCATTTTAAATGTTACTTTCTATAATATGTTTAGATAACACTGAAAATATGTTGTATACCTGGGCCATGATTAAGTAATAATATTCATAGCTTGTAAACAACTTAAATATGTCCGACAATTCGAAACTCTACAGATTAAAGTCAAAGTTCCACGTATTCACTGAGTAAATTACCCCTAGCAGTGCAAGCAAGCTATATTTTGCTACAGCATTGTAATCATCACTTTTACTGTATTCAGAAATTATTGCGTGCATGAATTATTCCGATTTTCTCACATTTTTCAAAAAGCAAAATTCACTTTTGCCATTTTGAGAGAGAAAAAAAACACGTTCGTCATGTTAAAAAATCCATAATGAATTATGGTAATCTTAAGTCTGCAATTTTTTGCAATGATAAAAACTAAATTAACCCTTCAAGCATGAATACTTATAAATCGTTTGTTTTATGTATAGAAAACGTCTTTCCTGGTATTGAGTATTCTCTGTGCAGTAATATTTGGACCAGCATGCTTTTGTGTGAATGGATATGAAGCATTTGTGGTGAGTATAATATCATCCTGACTAGTTTAGCATCACAGTTTGACAAGTTATGACTACTATTCAAATTCAAAGAGTAATCAAGGGAACCAAGGTTATTGCGGTAATCAAAAGAATGTAATTCAGGGACAAAGACCAGACATGGAAAACAGACATACACAACACAGAACATAAAGTAACTAAAATCATACATACAAAGTAACAAAAGCAAATAAGCAACAAGTCAGTCCGGGGTAGACGAAAAAGTGATGGAAAAATATGACACATTGAACAAATCAGTTTTCATGGCGCAGATGGATACATCGTAACGATCCACGAGTTCATGATGACGACCATAAAACTTCTGTAGTGATGACTTCATTCTTGTAGCAACATTATCCTGTTCCAAAGTCTACTTGTTAGAATTCTAGCGCAATACAAAAAGTCTGCGTAGTTTCGGCAAGCTCTGGCATAACGTATGAGTTGTGATAGAATCGTCAATTATAATGACCGTACTTTTCACTACATAGTGTATTTGTGTATTTGGTTCAAAGGCTGCAGCTGCTGATGACAGGTTACCCCTTGTAACACGTTTTCGAAATTTACAATATTTGTTACTTGTATTTTTAATTTTTAGCACGCAGCTGAGGTTCATTACCACCTTGATAATACCTGGCGCTTTAGATGAAGGGGCATTATGGATTCCCATCTACATTGATGATGTCCTTGTCTGTGCCTTGAGGCATTTTAAACGTTTCAAGCAATATTTTGTCACTTGGGCAGCCATTTTACCATGATAATTACCTCTACCCAATTAACTACTGTATAAAAATATACGTTATTTCATGTTATTTTCTATGTGAGGAAAGGGTAGCAATACCTAAGGTATAAAAACAAATATGAAATATGTTAATAATTTTAATAACCGTATTATCTTTGATTTTTTTTATATAAGCGTCATGGTTTATACACGGATGACTACAAGTGGCTTGTCCCTTTACTCACAGCGTTTTTTGCCTTCAATGAGATAGTCCTGTCAGTTGTTTCTGCTGGCGTTTGTTGTTGCTGTTCTTCAATGAAACAATCAAAAGTAAGTCTACTTTGTGTCTAATAGAATTTTAAAAGGGGGATTCCATAGACAAAATTAAGAGGCCTTGCCTAATAGGCAACAGGTAAAGAAAATTCTCACACAACAAAAAGGAACTAAGAACATATACACGAGTCGAGCTGCATTATTCTTCTAAATCCGGGGATAAATTTGGTTTCTCCAAAAGCAACCAAAATTGTTCATGCAAATTGCGCATGGCGCGTGGCCTTCCCATTCCCTTTTAAAGAATGAAGGTAATGATGTAGTTACGAATTTGCACATAACCAAATGTATTTTCTATTAAAATTGTTGATAACATTAATTAACATATAATCATATGATTTCGTCATCAGCTATTTTAATTTGTATTCTTGTAGACTGAATTAATGCTACATTGCTAATTACGTGTAATATGGATAAACAAAACATCAGGAAATAGTAAATTAATGGAATTTTTATACTTTTTTTTAATTGCCTTTTCAGGTCAGAGTATTATTGGCAACAGAAAAGAGTACCTTCAATATGCGACCACTCTCGAGCACGAACGAATTTAAGAGACCTGATAATCCACATTTACAAAAAACTACAAATGAATCTTTCATTCCTAATGGGTACCCAAGGAACAGCAATTCATCGGCAATGTTCAAAACGAACTCCAGAAATAAAGGAAGGCGAAATTTCACAGCAGATCATCTTAACTACAATAAAGACAACTTGTTTTAATAGATGACTTGAGAATTTTTAGGCATTATCTTCATTACGCGGAACCATTGGAATGGAAGCATGTGGCAAATATCTACAATAAATATATGGACTTCTTTCAACAGCTGACGGAATTCCTTATACAAACAAATTCGTGGATACTATATTGGAATTTTATCGATCATATCATTACAGATGAATTCTAGTTGGATTAAAAAAAGTAGTTCTTTCGAACCGCAGTTTAGTTCCAAATCCATTAACTAAGGCCATGTCATTGATTCGTATATGTGGTCTGAATAAAAGAGATATGGTACGGAAGAACGTGAATATTATTCATGAATGTCTGGAAATTTTGAATTTTTAGTTCATTTGCATTTCGATGGTTTAAATTAATTATGTATTACTATTTTTTCTCATGGCTAAATGCATTTTGTATACCTTAGCTTTTTTTTCATTTTTGCCCTGTGTTCAATTTCACACACATACTTATTCATTTTTTTTCTTTTTTATGAGAAATTTGAAACTAAGGAAACGTTTTTTTTTTTTATTTTCTTTATTTTCCATGATCATTTTGTATATTTCCTTGACGTCTTTTTAGTTGACCTTGGAACCTTTTGGCTTTACTTAACCCGGACTTTCCTTCCTTTCTTTTTCTTTGGTCTTAACTTTGAGTGGAGGAATTCTGTTCCCTGCCGTTTAATATCATCTCTTGACATAAGACCTTCATTATCCTGATCATGATCAAAATGGAAATCATCTATGTCACTTCCGTCATCTGCGTCAACTTTGATGCGCATATTATCTGGTGGAAGTTTACCCTCTAGGTATTCTTGTAACTGAAATTGAAATGAGAAAGACACTAGAAGAATGTACGGACACAAATAAAAATGCGATAGTTTTCCCGCCACTTTTCAGCAGATTTCATGGGAGAAACAAATTATTCTCCAATGTTCTTGGGATTATTTATCGAATTTTAGATTTAACCCACTCGCTGAAGCTGGTGGGTTGAAATCTAAAACTTAACTATTGAGAGTGGAGAAATCTTGTTATACGGCCTTCGATACTGAAGGATAATCTATCTATATCCTTCGTCATTAGTTTCCACTTTCGTGTTATCCCGTACATGATGTGATGGTCACCAGTAAAGCAGATACTAGTAACACTACGCTCTACATCAGAGCACATGGTCTACGTATCCTGACGATGGAGTCCATTTGCATATATTTTAAAAGTAAGCCAGCGGACAATTTTTAACGAAATAATATTTCCAAACCCACGCTTTAGTAAGGATATTGTTTAACTAATTTAGAAGAATCATAACTAGTTGAATTTCGCACCGAAAACCCTATTAAGGTGACGACGTTTCAATTAATGGCACGTCCTTAAGGAATGCATGGACTTATTAGGACGATAAATTCGTCTAATCCGAGTTTCGTGTAAGCTACACAGTCTTACCTGGTGTTCATTAATTTTGACAGGAACCAGCTCAGGGGTCTTTGACCAAGCTCCGATACCTGTCAACAACACTTCTAATTTCTTGTAGCAATTGGCTAGATCTTCAACTGGGTCGTTTCTCGAAAAGTTGTGGTACGGCTTCAAAGGAAAAAAATCAATTTTTAAACCTTTAGAATATATATGATTTTGTTGAAATTGGAAATGACTGAGCACGTCTTTACTCTTCTTAATCAAAATGACATTGGCAAAATATTTCCAGATCACACAATTTACGTGCGAAAACTTGTCTTTGTTCTCGTATATCCCAATTAATGAATATGAAAGGATATACTTTTGTAATATTTATGGTGGATTGGTTACACTGATATTTCTTCAAATGAGATTTTAGCTTATGTATGAACAAACATAATCCACCTCACTGTAAAAAGGAGAGCTTAGACTTAAATACCGGTTTCAGTCTGATTTCTGACAACTTCTCATATAGGGTAGCAATGCCGGACTGTAAATCTAGAAGTAACTTTTCATTGGTTTCAAGTTCAGCTTGACAGGCATCACGTGTTTCTTCTTCTTTGTAAACGTAATCTTGCATTTCATCAATGACCTTTCGTCCCCTATTAAAAACAACGTACAATTTACATTTTGTTAGGTCTTCATGTCGGTGGTTATAGAAACAAAGGGAAAATGTTGATGTGTGTGTATTACTCCATTAAATGATAATACATTGTTTTGGGAAGCCTTAGACACTTTTAATTAAAAAAAACATGGATCATATTCATTCGTAGTTAACTTCGAGACAAAAGCGGCATTTTCTTTTCTTCCGAATATTGTATGCTAGTTGAAATGTTTTCATCCCGGGCGAATTGTTGTCTCTTTGACCTATTCATCATATCTATTCTCGTTTTATTTAAAGACTTCTGGCTGATATTAGCCATAAAAAATATCTATTCAACAATACAGAAATATGTTATGTACAATTACAGTACAAAGGAGATCGATTCTTATAAATGATTAATTGCTATTTTAATCGTAAGCTCACTTAGCTATCTGTCTTTGACTTGTAAATTTCAACTCTTCAAAGACAGCTTTCAGATCCTGTTCTTGTTCTACAAGTTTCTCCTTCGCCAACAATTTCTCTTCTTCTTGTAACAGGATTCTGGTACGTGTATTATCTTGGTTTGAAACTCTGTACACAACATCCTACAAAGTAATAAAAAACAATGAATCATATCTTCGTTTTGCACCTGAAGACTCTTCGGACAAAATTGAATATCCATACTGTTTCCTCTAAAGAGTATTTATGTGCAATATGCCACATTGCGATTATTGAGGAAATATGTATTGTGTGTCTACCATTGTCCTTACTCATTTACTGGTATTACGTTGTAAATATTTACTCTAATTTCAGTTGAAAATTAAGACCCATACAAATGTACAAGAGGCTCCAATGATAAAACTTACATCTATATTTGATACATTGATGGCGGACTTGATTTTCTCAAACGCATCTTCTAATGTCAGGATCTTCTCCTGGCGATCTTCTTTCTCTTGTAACAATTTTAAAGCCTTTGAATCTGAATATAAAACAAAGTTTAAGATACCATTGTCTTGTTATAGCGGTATATGTATATTGAAAGTAAGCATACAAATTGTTAGGGACGTGAAAAGGAAGCAGACTGGAAATCTGAAACAATACATATATAGGTGTCAACTTGTACATCAAATGGCAAGAATGTCACCTTAATCAAAATCAAAATCAATCTTTCCGATAAAAAAGGGGTGCTAACCCCCTGCACCCTCCCACTGGATCCGCCACTGCTACACTTAAAATTCATTTTTCAAAGAAATGTTGCATTTGTTATTCTATTCTGTATAAAGTTTAGTAGTAATTGTAACTTACCATTGGTATCGGGAACTATCGTTACTTTAGCCTAAAAAAGACATCAGCAATATTAAGATATAGTAAATAATAAACGAAACTTTGGAGATTGTTTGGTTTGTTTGTTTTGTCCGTGTTTTCTTTTATACGTCAGTGTCACTATCTTTTCTTCTTTTGACGATTGCGTAATCATGGTTTTTCCTGACGTTTCAATGATACGGTTTAACTTAGCACAAATCCGCAATCATATCTAATATCAGCTTTTTAACATAACATACCCTTCTCTCTGTTCTGTCTGATGGCTCTTTGCGTCTTTCTACCTCCTTCCTTGTTTCGTTGAGTTGTTGGTCTCTGGCTCGTTTGGCTTGGTACATTTCTCTCTCCATTGTCATTAAATCTCTCTGAAAATAATAACAAAATACAAAACAAGAGAAAAATATCATACTGTCTACTTACAGATATTTTACTCTTATTCTTATTTGTTTGAAAGGTCACAGAAAAAGGTTACGTAGGAGTTCTAGAAGTGCGCGTACTAAAAAAACTGGTGGAACGTTTATATTTTATTCTTGGTCCCTTATACCAGACAACCACTCAAAAAGGTGCATTTTATCTCGACCCCCAAATACCAATCGACAACTTGTAATGTGATTTTATTTTGTCGCTTACCCTAACGGTGCACCTGGTCCATGCTCCTAGTTTTTTTTGTGATATCCGAGTGTCTCATTTGCTTTTGTTACTTTGTACGTTTTATTTTGGTTATTTCAATTTGTTTGTTGGGTGTGTCTGTTTTCATTGTCTGATTTTTATTCTTGGTTTATGTTCTTTTGATTTCTGCTCGGATCTAGGTCCCCTGACGACTTTTCATCGTAACCTTTCTTATTGTTGTTCATGATTTATTAAGGAGGTAGACCTAGGGTAAGGGACATAACTCATGAAATCAGTGAGGTCTCACTAACCACTTCTAACGTTTCCATTACTTAACATGTTAAAAAAATAATTTTCAAAGTCTCACTGTGAACTCCCGGGACAAATGACATCTTAAAGATGCATACCGTTGCGAAGCTTGGAAAATAAGGCTTCCAAAATCATTATGCTAATGGTATGATGATTGTAGAAATTCTTCACAAAATTTGCTTGAATAAATAATACTGAAAATCCATATTTTTACCTGTTCTGCTAACTGACAGCATGGAGGCAAATTACTCACACATGTAAACAATATTCATACACTTTTGTAGTTAATTACATATATGATTTTAAAGTACACATTCTCAGCTTCATTTTGACTACTTTTAATCATAATACACACAAATAATGCACTTACAATGCATATGTCTATGTTCAGTGTGTTTTTGATACTACATAGGAGGGGGGTGGCCATTTGACCCGGAAGTGGTTAGTGAGACCTGATATGTTTGTATCGCATTCAATTTCACTAAAGTCTTTCAAGTGTTCATTTGAAACAGAATGAAATCAGTTCGTTACTTTGATGCTTACATGAGATTGTTGTAAAATGGTGAATACAAACGTTCCAATGATTTTTAAGAGTTGTGTCCCTTACCCTAGGTCTACCTCCTTAATGTGGTGTTTCATAATATTCTTATGTTTCTAGTTACCCTAGCTTCATCGCTACTTTTAATAGCTTTTTCGTTCATAAGTGTAAGTTCGTCTAACTCGGTTGTAGCATCGCGATAAATATCTTCCAGGACATCAAGACGTGATGGATAAAGCCGACATTCCTAAAGATAGAAATAAAATCAAAAGCAAAAAAGGAAGAAAATTAAACAACAAAAAGGGATAAACAAGACAAAATGTCTAGATTTTTTTAAGTTGAGCTTAATGATAAAGCCAAAGCAAAATTCATATAAGGTGGCTCTTCAATACTTGAAAAACTGTTAGCAATACTCACTAACTTGATATCCTCCATTTGATAACATGCACCTTTTGATCTCCATATTGATTTGGATCGAAATCTAAAATAGGAGGTGCAAAATAGGGACATGTAATAAAGATTCTGTTAAAAGTTTCATTTAATTTTAATCAGTGGTATAGGAGGAGTAATAGGGAAGAGATGGGCCCCGTGTAACGGAAGGAATGAAGGAAGGATAGACGGACACCCGTATAATTACTACATCACCCTACTTTGCAAGTGGGTGTATTAATTAAAATGGGGATCTTAGTAGGCCAATACATACCTCTTGCATGTGCATCATAATTTCCTCGTATCTTCTTGTGATGTTTCGAGCAGCTTCATACTTAATGCCCGCTTTGTCCATTTCGTTCTGTAAACGACGGATTGTCTGAAAATTTCACAAGGAGAGTTTTATAATTGCTATGTATGTAGGAAATCGAGAGGTTGATGTTTACACTTACGACACTCCAAGGAAGATCCCTAATATGCGAGGGAAGAGATTCAAAGAATAAGGTAGCAATATTTTGATGAAAGTGTAAAGCAAACAGAGGTCAAAGTTAACATAACGGTATACATAATGCGGTATAAAAACATATTGCTGCTAGTTCCTACATTTCTATATGCAAAACAAGGCATAAGGAACTATCATAAATTTGAATGAATGAGAATTCCTGGAGCTTTGTCATTATTTTTTTTAAATTCATCGAGTTTAATAGATATGGGATCCAAAGAAACTACTGAAAAGACGCATACTTGTTGGCGCTGAAGATCGATATCGCGGGTATCGACAATTCTCATCTGTCGGAGTGAAGCGTGCAGTTCTTTTAGACGATCAATCTTCTGGTCAGCATCGTATTTAATGGCATTCAAGCGCTTACTGGCTTCACAAACTTTCTGATCCATGGTTTTGACGGCTCCCTATGGCATTTGAACAAAAGTTTTATCTTCAATTTGATTTCAATAGCACGTTCTATACACTATTAGTTATTCTATACAATAGTTAAAATTTTGTCGAAAAGAACCAGTTTCCGTAAAAAAAGAATTCAAACTTTTTTTTTATTTTGGGAGTGAGTTGCTGTGCTAGAATTAGAACGGCCACGCGTGTGTGATAATTTCACCAGATTGTAACGATACTAAATTTCTCAATATAATGCATGTGATACTAGGAACTGAATATTCCTACAACGTAAGATGTTGGAATTCCGTTCCTTCAAATCCCTACCAAATCAGAAAATAGATTGCCAGACGAACTCTAGCAATGTTAGAGTAGTAATCGATCAGCATTGTAAAATGTTAATCAGATTGTTTCGACGTAGAACTTTGCTGTAGATTTTGTTAAATTCAAGAAGCTCTGAGTCAATTGATTTCAGGAATTGTAACAATGACCCAGTGTAATGTAGGACGATGCTAAAAGATATTGGCGTCGGTCTTACATTCAATATAAAAAATAAACAAACAACAAAACAACAACAAAAACGAAACAAATAAAAACCTTTGCCGAGCGCAGCATGATACGACCACAGTGTTTGAACCCTGAACAGTTCGGGCAAGTGTGGACACAATATTAAGATTCAATTAAAAATTTTCCAAATCTGACCCAAAATAAAAAAAGGCGATTTTTTTTCTCGGGTGAGGCCCCTTTGACACCTTATAACTCGAAAATCGGAAAAGATATCTGAAATTTGATGCAGGCAGGGATTTTTTGGGTGAATCAAAAAAAAAAAAAATCTCAAAATCGGACCAAAAATAAAAAAGTTGTTTTTTTTTGGGGGGGGGGGCGTTGCCCAACTTTGACCACCTGTAACTTGAAAACGCTCCAAAACATAAAATCTGCTGATACATGTGTTTACCAATTAAATAAGGAACACAATAAATAAGGAGAATTAAAATCGTTAAAAAGCAAACATTCTTCATGGGCTTTAATAAAACACTTATGTTAACCCTTTTTGGTCCCGGTAGTGGACACGAAGTCCAAATTCATAATTAGGAACCTTCTTTTGGTTGTTCGTAAAATCACATCCAAAGTTCAGAACAATTAATCAACCACAACTTGTTACATGTATCTCATGGAAACGAAGTATTCCTAGACGACGACACCGACGACAACGACTGCGACATAACATTATACAACCTCAATTTTTTTTGTCTTCGTATAAAAATATTAACAATTTGTTAACCGAATTAAATAGACAAGTAGAATGGCAAGCCAGTTTAAGCAGTACACCGCCCGGAAGTAAGAAACGCAACGATTCGTTCGACAAGTGAGAGAAAAATTAGATGAAGGTTTTGTTTACGTCTGATAAGGTAAAAATGCGTTGTCAAATAATTAAGTACATAAATTACATTGTCGATGGGAGAACAATTAATTACTTGAGTATTCTTTCTTGTTTTGATACAATTCATAGAGCATTGCGTCGCGAATGTAAATTCATCACAACCTACCTCGACTGTAAATCGCTGCATCGACAGAAGTTCTTCTCTGCGATTCTGGAATACTGAACGAATAACTTTCTCATCTCCCTGATAAAAAAGTGATGATTATAAAATCATAGTATAGCTCATATGATTTTTCTAATAGGTTGCTGCAGCCAAACTAGTATCCGGCTGCATATTTGATAGTGGAAACAAGTCCCTGTGCTGTAAGGTAAACCATTATTGAGAAACCTGAATCACTCAAAAAGTGCAGATTTTTGTTTCAAAACATCCATTAGAGACAAACTTGAAATTAGTATTTGAAAACAATCGTCAAACTATCTGATCACTTAATAGCTAATTGCCACACTTACTGCCTTCTGAGATTCTTCTGCAAATAATTCAAGTTACGCTATTTTCAAATTTACTTATAGATATACATGTAGGTAGGAAAATATTTATAGTCAGCCAATAACTTACGTTGATACTTTGAGCAAGATTGACTCGTTTTTTGCTGTTTTCCCCTCTAAGTTTTGAAATCAGCTTCTCGTATTTGATCTTCCGTTCTTGAGAACTTTCGTAAAAGGCACGCGCATCTCTCTCTAGAAAAAAAACCCAAAAAGTAAGACTAAATGTACTAATACTTGTGAAACGTAAAAAAATGAACAATAACATCTTAAAAAGGCATACTACTATGTAAAAATCTAATCACAGTTTTGTGGCGCATTTTTATTGCATGACACTTTTTAGCATAGTTTACTGATAGTTGATTTTGATTGTTTCAGAAGCCTGTAAACCCAACTTCAATGAACTGAATTAGTTATCTCGTCTTGTTCAAATATAAAACCATGCAGCACAGAATATGAAGTAAATCAATTGCAAAATGTCTATGTAAGATATGCCATGAGCTTTCTCAATTGTTTTCCAGCGGTGATTTCAATTGTAAGTGTACAAGGGCTGCATGTTTGTAGCATTTGTTCTGATACACCTTTACTAATAGTTTTGAGTTTGACATAATTCTTTCTCTTTGAATCAAACTTCTAAATTAAATGTACCTTTTAAATGCAATTTCCCGCGGATTTCGTCAATTTGTTCTTGTTGCGTCCACGCAGACATAACAACAGATTTTTTGATGTCCGGTCGCGGCATGTTGGCCTGGAATGAAACACACGTTGTGTAATAGAATAGACACAATCTATATATCCGACTTCAAATATATCCGTGTATATAAAATCAGGGAAATAATCCTTTTGTTGACTATTATCTTTTTTGTTTGATCTGATCTTCTTCTACACTCATGACCATGACCGTAACTCACACGTCTATAGGCACAGCAAAGGGTATATAGTTGTACACCATTCATGATTACGGCCTCGGAAGGTAATTATATGACACAGCTCGTAAAATGTATACTGAAATCAACTCAATTATGGCTGGTGAAAATTTAAATTCAAGACTTTTTTCTCTAGTAAAGATACTTGTAGAAAACTATCTCATCTCTTGTTTTATCAGGATTTGATATGTATTGTATATATGTGTTTTACAAAAGACCGAATGCTTACCTTTGACTTTCCTGACGATGCAGCGATGGCGACTAACGTTGTATTGTTTCCACGGATGTAACGTCATAATATCAAATGTGCCATATGTTTCTCAATTGCTCGGTGCAGCAACTCGACGATGTCTACTCAACAAGGAAATAGAGGAAACGGTTACAAAACAGGCAAAAATAGTACAATGTGGGTATAATGCAAACGCCAGGGACATTAGGTAACAATTCATTCGAAGTGAGAAGTGTGAAATATCCGAAATATATTCCTATTGAAGAGAGAAAGAAGGGGTTCAAATTTCCATGTACCAAACTAGACAGGAAGGCGCCAAGATGTTATTTTGACATGCAAACATGGTATGGTGATTACTTAGAGGAGAAGGAGTTACGAGGACAGTATACACTAAGACAAACAGCAAGTGATACAGATGCTTTTCAAAAACGGTCCAAAAAATGCAAGCATCTTACCTCGGAAAACTCATTTCAGTGGACTGATCGGAAATCTATCATCACCCACAAACGATTTGGAACAAAGAACAACCGGTATCTTCAGTGTGGGTGCTCAAATGAAGCAACAGCCATTCCGAAGCGCGTCGAGATGTACATTCAGATAACGAAGCAACAACGTTTCAAGCTTAATCTTTTCCATGTAAAAACAGAAATGGTTGTAAAATGTTTACAGAACTTTTTTAAACCGTTTGACGACACAACAGTCATGTTTGTTAGCGATTTAGATACACATATTGACAAGATTACAAAATGTAACGGGAAGGACATTTTCGATTGTAACATTAGTGACAATCTCAAACGTGCAAAAGCTATTTTATACCTTGACGACTGTCCTGCACGGTTACTACGGCACAAAGAAATGTGTGTCCTGGACACTCTTGCAACAATAATAGAAATTAGGAAGGAAGAATTATTGATACTCTCTATGTCTATATCAAGGTACAACAATTCACACTCAATTTGAAAATTTCCCTGTAAATATACCGGTCTAATTCGTCGTTCCTACATTATAATAACGACTTTTTTGTGCTCGAAGTTAACTTCATTGGGTTAATTGCAGTTAGACTACATTGTACCAATAATCTTTGTACAAAAAATGCAAAAGTAATTCATTATGAAAAAGAACTAAAAAAAAAATAAATCTAAATTTCACATGTGTCTTTTTATTTAAGCTTAATTTTGTTAGTGGTACAAAAGACCAAGACAATGATCTTGTTTTCCATTTGACCAGCTTTACGTTGTATGCCGGACGACGCCCTCGAACACTGTATAAGTTAGAATTGTTGTTGCTGTACGTGGTAATTATTTTCCCCACATGTATCTCTTTTATTATTCAAAATTGAAGTAAGTATTGCTCTTCCGTGTCCAGTTAATGAATTATCAATGATACCTGACGATGAATGAAAAGGCGTAATTTTTTATGTGAAATTTAAACTTATTTGAGAAACTTTGTCCTCAAAGATTTCGCTTACTCTGCTCGAAAATAAGTTATTTATACCCACTCTTAACTTGAAATCATAGATAAACTCTTCAAAGTAGTCACTATATTCAGTAATTGTTTTGTATATGGTCCCATTAGGTCACATAGATCTAGACTCCCACCAAATTATGATATCAAGATGTCGACATAGAAGATTAAATGAACTTAGCACTACAGACGCGGTTCCAGACATTTCGAAAAGGTGATCATGCAAAATAGGATTACAGGCAATTATAGTTGCTCATTTTTCTTGCCCAGAATTTTAACCAAGAAAGTTCAAACCCACTGCACTCTTCCTCCTATAGTTGTGAAGGAGTAATCAAGGGAACCAATGTTATAGCGGCAATCAATAGAATGTAATCCAGGAACAAAGACCAGACAGAAAACAGTCATACACAACAAAGAACATGATACATATAAAGTAACAAAAGCAAATGAGCAACTCGGACTCCACTAAAAACTGGTAGCATGGACCAGGTGCATCGGTAGGGTAAGCATCCTCTGCTTTTCTAGAAACACCCGCCGAGTTGCTCATAAAAAAAAGTCAAGTCCGGGATAGACAAACGAGGAAAGGAAAACTATGACCCGTTGAATAAATCAGTTTTCATGGTGCAGATGGATACACCATAACGATCCACGAGTTCATGATGACGACTATAAAACTTCTGTAGTGATGACTTCAATCTTGTAGCAACATAACCCTGTTCCAGAAGCCTATTTATTAGAGTTCTAGCGCGATACAAAAAGTCTGCGTAGTTTCGACAAGCTCTGGCATAACGTATGAGTTGTGATATGAACACTCCATACGCAGGTGCTGAAGGGATGAAGCACAGGTACTGTTTTAGTGAGGATACGTAGTTTATAAAAAAAAAATATTTCTGTCTGGTGTTCGTGCTCATGCCATAAAAGCAAATGTAATTAAAACTTGTGACATAACAAACTTTTTAGGGAACAACCATTTCATATTTAGGGCGGCTGGGATAAAATTCTCTACAATGCCTTGTTTGGAGAAAAATATAGGTCTTGCTTTTTTTCTCGGCGCAAAGCGTCGAAAAAAATTAAAATTATATATAAACAAATAATATAGGACAATATTAGATCTTGCCTGTTTATTTCCTGAATTTTTATTTCATTTTGATCCTAGTCCCATAAAACCAAATTGTAGTTTCCCTTCGTCAACTGGGTTATTTCATGTTCTAAAAATATAAACAAAAGACTAATAGGACAATATAAGATCCTGCCTTTTTATTTCTTGAAATTTCATTTCAAAATTGATCCTAGCCCCATAAAAAATAAATGGTAGTTCCCTTCGTCAACTTGGTTATTTCATGTTAACAAACAGAGACATGGACATAGAATACATTATTTTGATTCGGCATGATTGTGACATACAAATATAACGACTCTCATAAGCTTTCACCGAATATAAAATATAACGTATACATAATATAAAATACGCATTAATGTTCATGCACATATAAATAATTTTAAAATCACACAGTTTATAGCATGCATAGCGATTAAGCATTATCAGTACAATTATAAGCAACTAAAATAAATTCAAACCAAAATAATTTAATAAAAAGGCAGAGATAATAAATATGACTGCTTAAATGCAATACATATACATTCTGAGGAATTCCAGACTGAAGCAGACTACATGAAGCTACTTTCAGACCTGAAATGTTCAGGTAAGCTGTATAATACATCTGAGCTGCATAACGAAATACATTTTTGCCAAAAGAAAAAGTTCTTACCCGTGGGATATCCAAAAGATTGCTGTATGTGAAAGAATAATTGGATTGGTTTTTACCGACCACTGTTATTTAGACAATCTATATACAGGTTATTCAAGATTTTGAATGTTTCCAGTGCCTTGATTCTGATGCGACGGGTCTGTATAGTAGGCAACTGAGCTCTCTGTAATAAATCCAAATATGACGAGATGTAATTGTCATATGTAAGAAGTGCTCCTTCCTGCGCTTTTTTCTATTTTTAGTGTTAGTTTCCGAGTAGAAATACCAAGCCAAAGGGCCAAAATTAAAATGGCTAAGAATGAATGTATGAAAAATTGTAATTTTATCAAGCCCGGAAAATAATATGGATCCAATCGTTTTAGAACACGGAGTTACATGCTTTTCTACATACATTACTAATATGGACGTCAAATTTCATCTGATTGTCAGTTTCTGAGCCCAACAATTTGATTACATTTTAACAAGGTAATTTTGAATTTCGAACTCCGGTTGGGTTCGTGTCAAAAGATTTTTCCGAATTGCTATTACCTGAAAATTGTCAGGAATTGCCTATATTTTATTCAGTTTAAACCACTCTATCAGCCGATTTGACTTCATTTCAAGGTTGAAAATGACGAAGTATAGTCGTCCAGATATAGTTATAGAGGGATCCATATTTTCTGAGGGAAAAAATCGTTTAAAATACACTGAAAAGGAGGAGACCCAATAAAAGCCTTGTACTCCTTAATGAATGCCAACCCAACTGCTAAGAATGTTTCCGAGTTATACCAGTCAGATAAGAAATAGTGAGTTCTCACGTTTTTTTACATACAAAACACATCTTATTACCATCGAATTGTAAAAGGTGCGTGGATTCATTAATTATTTTCAGTCTGGTACATTCAATTGGGGCTAACGGAATTAGTTCCGTATTCATAATTGTGTCCAACCCGTTCCGTTTCTTTCACTTAGAAATATCTCAGCTGTTTCCGCTTTTCAACACGTGTGGTAAAAGATTTGAATTAAATTGGCAAAAAACTTGATATTTTTTGACGTGGTGACCTTGAATTATAAGTAAACGACCACATCAATACATAAAGAAAACTTCAAGAGGTGAATGGTAAAAATAGAAAATCGCATATGTGAAAAGTTATCGCAGAAACGACACCACCTGCGTCACGTCTCTGTTGTTGCTGGATTGTTGTGTAATCCTTGTTAAATATTGACAGCCTGTAGAGTTGCAAAACTAAAATTATGATATTTTATAGAGTTGAAAATTATTACTATTTTTAAAATGTTTTACCAAAAACAATGAATTAGCCATCACTATTTCATGTCAATCAGTCAATATCCTTTGAACAATTCTTCATTTGTATTTTGTACTTCTGACGTTGCACATTTGGTCATCAAAAGTCCTGCACATAATGAAGTTTTATTTCTAATTACTTTAACTGCCAATATAAATTACCTGTATGTTTTGAAATTGAAAAGAGTGTAAGCATTAGGGTGTGAATTGATCACTGAAAAGCAATTTTACTTGGTTATCGGGTATGATTTCACTTTATTACAGGCTAAGATGTAAATCAAAGTGTTTTTTTCTTTTTTTCAAAAGGGATGGGATCACAGCTGTCGCACCCCCTGGCTACGGCCTTGAGCATGACCATTCCTGAAGAATCTGATTATCATTGCATGTACAATTGTTTTTATTTTTAAGGCTATTGACATTGCATAGTTACATTGTACATGTATTATTAACCAGGTTCTTTTGTTTCTATTTTTATTGTTACAATAGGGCCTGTAAGTATTGATATATGCAGTGATTTATTTTTTTATTTAAAACTGCATCTACAAAATATACCTTATTTTGTGGAAAATGTTGTTGTTTTCAGGAAATTTAGATGCTTTTATAATACAGTACATCGTTTATGTACAGGAATATATTTTTGAAAATACTTAAATGTCTTACCAGATAACATTTTTGCTTCCAGTAGCCAATACCATATTTTCTGGACTATAAGTCAATATTTTTTTCAGCAAAGTGTCAACCTCAACTAATCTTCCACATCGACTTATATAAGGATTTTTCAAGAAAAAATGTTCATTTACAATGCATTTCATTAGATTTGTTTAGTTCACTTTTGATTGCTTTAATTCAAGATTTTGGTAAACTGCAATCAACGAAAGCAGTCACTCAAACTGTCAAACCTGCAATTGAATTCAAATATTGTTGATCATTGCTGCTATCCTTTATGTATGAATATGACGATATTTATAAAAACTTTGAAACTTTGAAACCGTTAAAATATATAAATGAACTCTATACTATAGAAGATATGTTAACAAAACCTTTTTTTATCTGGAAAGACATTATCGCGTGTTCTGGAGTTATAGGATCCTTATTATGCAAATTTATACCCATTTATGGTATGTCATAACACATTCGCACGTGGTTCAACTTATAATTAGTTTAGGTGTTATCTAAATGCCTAATTGCTACCAAATTTGCAGATAACAATTATTTTTTATTGTTTTTCCTTATACCAGATAATATTGTTTATTAATTACTGCTCGTAGTTATGACCAATTCGTCAAACAAATTTCTCGCTTATTTCACATGTGGGTGCACATGTTTGACATGTTTACGATTTTGTACTCCTGATGATCTAAGGCTTGAGAGCCATATACACGCCATTCAATAAAAGTAATTGAACTCGCGGACAAAGTACACTTTAACAAAAACACAAATATTAGTTCAGAAATAGTATACTTAATAACATCTCTTGAACAATATGCTGTTGAAAACAAACTGCTCAACTGGGATCTCCGCTGACACCTACCATAAATGCACACGTCTGATCCTTGACTTATCTGCCAAATTCGACTTATCTATGTTTTTTCGTTGATTTTGCTCAAAATTAGGCAATATGACTTACACTCCATATCAATTTATAGTCCGGAAAATACGGCATTTAATAGGTTTTGAAAATTTTACACCTTTTGGGAAAAAATGAACCATTTTTTAAAATAAATTGGGCAACTTTCTTTTGAGGAAACATCCTATTTTGGTGGTAACTAAAGGTAAACAATATCACAGAAAGGGTCCTATAAAGTAACAAGTAATGATCCAAAACTCCCATTCAATAACAGGAAGTAGTTGTAGAGTAAAGGCTAAAATTATACTAATAAAAACCCTTGGGGATAAATATGATGATAAAAATAAAGTGTCAAGACTTAAGTTCTGGATAAAAAAAAATAATTGAAAATGAGACTTATAACCCCTACAACAAGGTATAGACAAACAATATATGTAGGGTCAAGAGAATTCAGTCCACATTTATTGCTTGTTATGTGTACATTGTACATACTAACATAAAATGTACATGTTATTAAGGTTCTTGATTGCTCTTTTGCAAAGCACAATTATTAACTCTTAAAAGTTTATTGGAGAGGGCTTTTTGTGTCTTTGATCCTAATTGGCCCAAAAAATTATAGTCTTGTTTCCTGCTAGGAGAGACAGACAGGGTATTTATTTATTTTTTTCTAGAACATTTTACATTGAGTTATTGAGGAACCAATCTAGACTTTAATGGGTCTTGAGCCAAAGTGGTCTTAAAATGTTTAGTGTAGGCACAAAAAAAAACTCAGGTTGTTAGGGTAACTGGAAACAGACATATTATTTTTTTCTGGCCTTATATTAATTGATTTGTTTAAAATTGAAAATTTTATGAAATATAAAGCTAAGTGTCATTCTGCATATACAAATGTACATGTATATACATTTTGTATCACAATGATTTATAATTCTTGCATACACATGTACATTTTACAGATAATTTAAAAGGACACATTTGTGAAAGGAACATACATATGGAATTATATCTTCTCTTAAATTTACAATGCTTTTTTATGATTAATGCTTTATGAATGGAAAATAAATGAATGATATTGTGTTTTTTTTTTCATAACAGTAGCGGACTTGTAATGAAGATAGACATGGGCAAGAAGCATAAACAAAAATCCAACATAGAATCATCCAAAGTTAATGGAATAGATGAACCTGACTGTTTCATTCCAATGAAGGGAACAAAGTTGAAAAGTAAAGCTAAGAAAAACAGTGATACTTCACGAGACATGGATGATTCTGATGATGAAAATGAACAATTCAGTAAAATGAAAAGTCATACATTAAAGTCTAAGGTTGATGTCTCTAAACTTGAAAATGAGGGTTTTACTGTTCCAAATGGCCCTCAAAATTGCTGTAAGGATGGTGGTATGGGTAGTAAAAACCTTAAACATAAACTAAATGAAAGTGATTCAAAAAACCATAAAGGGGTTTTTAAAAAGACCAAGTTGAAACACAAACTGGAAAATAGAGTTGCAGAGGAAAGCAATGAGTTTGAAGATAGTGACAGTGGTTTTCATGAAGTGGAGTTGAAACACCAAAATATAAAGCACAATTTTGAGAAAAGTGTTCAGGTTGGTAAACCAAATCAAGAGTCAGAAAGTAAATGTCAAGTTACCAGTGGAAAAAGTGACATTAAAGAACAGAAAACACTTACGAAATTAAAGTCGAAATCATTAGATTCTAGTGCTCAAGCAGACAGTTCTACCTCCTTTACAACCCAGGGAGATTATGATTTCTTCAAATTCCATCTTGACATGATTCCACCCAAGTTTCTTGAGGGTGCTACAGTGGATGATGATGGTTTGTATTTCTTTAAAAAGTTTTTAATTTTTTTAAATTTTTTATTTGTATTAACTTGTTGCATTGTTTGTAAATTAATGATCGTCGACATGTATACAGAGTACATGTGAACTGGATGTTGAATTAAATTTCTTTAATTTTTAATTAGTTTGAAAAGGTAATTGCTTGTTATTGCTTTATACATGTATCTAAAACAAATTTCTGTCCTTACAGAAGATGATGAAGAAACACATCAATTACAACCTCCATCCAAGTGGAAGAAGTCAGATGGCAAAGGCAAACCTGGAAATAAAACAACGTCACAGGCATCTGACATTAGCTCTACAGATACATGTAAGAATGATTAAAAATGGCGTACTTTAAAATCATAGAATCATGCTTCATGTCCTTCTTGAGTCATTTGAGATTCAGAGGTTCAAATGTACTTTCATGAGTGAAAGGTCCTGGTCTTTACCAAGTTTCAAACCAAAGGTCCACTTGAGGGGAATAAAAAATCCACAAAAAGCGTCAATTAAATGGGTTGAAGGTCCAAGGTCCAGATAAACAAAATTTTGAAGGTCCTAGGGCAGAAATTTGAGGTTAACAGACCTTGTACAACCGCTAATTTGAATCCTTAAGATTTGTTTCAGATCTATATATTGTTGATAAAACATGGTCTTACATGTATGTAATTTTCAATGCATTTCCAATGAATGTATTACAGTGAAACTTCTCCAAACCGGCCACCACTGGGACAAGAAAAAATGGCCAGTTTACAATGCGTTTTTAATGCGTTCCATAACCCTACACCTTGTTTTCTTGGTCTAGACAAGTTAAATGCCAATTCAAAATTTTTGGCCTTTTATTACATTTCAAAGCTTGCATCATCTGTAAAGATTTGATTTTACAAACAGCACTGCCGACAAAATAATGTTCATGGTTTTGAAAGAATGTGTATTAAAGATCAAAGAGCTATTGATGGTAATCAAGTATTTGTATTGTTTTCGTAAATTCCCTATCAACAAAGTCTAATAATTTCACCCCTATGTTGTTTAAGCTTGGTCACAGGTCACATTAATTGACAGTTAAAAGATCATATGACCCGGTTGCCTGACGTATGTACACACCAATTAACAGCCAAACAGTGGCAAAATGTAATGTCTGGATTAAATTTGTTGTTTTAACCACTGTCCCTTTCAATTATCATCTGTCCACTGATGAAATGCAAACCGGTCAGTGAATGAATTATTAATTAAGTAATATTACGTAATCATTTACAGTTTTGTGTACACATTTATTACAGGTGAATAATAACCGGGTGGCCGGAATTGAGAGGTTGTTTTTATTTGAAATATGTAACTAAAACTGTGAAAAACCGGCCGATGTATGGTTTTAGGGGTTGGCCGGTCTAATGAAGACAAAACACACAGGTTTTAAGGTATATCGGCCAGGACTTTTGAAAATAGCCGGTTTGAAGGGAAGACCAGTTTTCTAAGGGTCTGGTTTGGAGAAGTTTTACTGTACAAAGTATTATTTGAAATGAAAAGATGTTTACTAAAAAGTAGACGATAGTGATGCTAACCCTGTTAAAAATTCTTTCATTACAGATAGCAAGATCAAGGAAAAAATGAAACACAAGAAAAATAAGAAGAAAGATAAAAAGACTTCTAAGTCATCAGATAATGAAGACCGTAGACGGAGGCTGAGAGAAAAACTTTTAGCCAGAATTGAAGAGTTGAAAGGTAATGGACAATTCAGATGTTAAATGCATGAATTTGTCAATTTCACTAAAAACAAATCTATTATCTTATTTGTCTTTGACTGGGAGAAGTTTTTGTTTTAGATAACATACAGGAAAATGTCAACAGTGTTATTATTCAAACAGAATTTGTTAAAACTTCTCCTCCTTGTCATTGATGTCTAGATTATGTCCTTCTGTATTCATTCAATTACATGATGTTATTTAAAGAACAATGTGGTTTAATCCTTTGGACCTTTCAACATAGTGTGGTGGACCAAACCATGCAGTTTGAAATTATGGTGTATATGTATCAAGTGTTAAATCAATACATGTATTATGTAAATTTTGCACTGTTTATATACTAATTGAAGATTTGCACCTCCAAATATTGACAAATCTGATTCTATTACATTTTGAGCATGTTGAACTAAACCCCTTTTTCAGCAGTATATCACTATATGCTTTCACTAGTACATTACTTAAATTTATGACCTTCATTGTATTTTAAATGTTTATACGTATTGAAGATATTTATGTTCTGACAAATATAGAATAATGTGGTAGGTCCATACTATTCTAATTAACCCTCACAATTTAACTCTTCATTTCTTTTTTCTGAAAAAGTCTCAGACCTTCCCATCCCTTACCTTAACACGTTATTTAGGACCTTTCATTTTCCTCAAGTGGTCCTTCAGAATTTGAAAAAGTGATGGTGTATATTGTATATACCAGCATTCAGGTGGTATCGCCCCTTTTTGACAAAGTTTTCTTTGACCAGTCATGGTGAAGTCACAATGTCATACAACCAATACAGTAACCATCAATCATACTGCCACAAGAAGCAGTTGAATTTTCAAGAAAAATTATATCTTGAATAATCATTCAATGATATGAACTACACATTCAATAAATTTTACTTTTGAACAGAAACATCTGAAATCGCTCTTGCTTAAAGCCTCAGGCCATAACAATTGAATATTGATAACTATTAATTATATAGAAAAATTTATTTTTGTGTCGGTATGCTGAAATACATTTTCCTTCTTTTTATCTTATGCCTTTTCTTTAAAACAGGTAAAAGAAACCTTACAACAGATGAAATCATTGAAAAGAAAAAACTCCGACGAAAACAGAGCAAGTTGAAGACAAAAATGAAAAAGAAAGAAGGGAACACAACCAAGGAGGCTATTCCAGAGGAGGCTATTCCAGAGGAGGCTATTCCAGAGAAAAAACCTCTTGTCACACCAGTTAAAGACAAAAAGAGTGGGAAAATGGTGTTCAGTAAATTTGACTTTGTTGACTCTGGTGAAAAAGAGGCTTCTCAAAGTAAATTGAAAGGGAAGGACTACAAGCGACTACTAGAAAAAGTAGAAAAGAAAAAAGAGAAAATTGACAAGATAAAAGAGACAAATCCACAACAAGCAAAAACAATGCACAAAAAGGAAGCGTGGAAAAATGTAATAATGAAAGCAGAAGGTGAAAAAATTAAGGACGATCCAAACTTATTAAAGAAAAGTTTGAAAAAGAAGGAAAAAATGAAAGAAAAAAGGAAAAAGAAGTGGGAAGACAGACAGTCACAGACTGAAAATAGAATGAAGGCACAGCAAGATAAACGTCAGAAAAATATTCATGCACGAAAACAAGCTAAAACAGACAAGAAAATTAAACGTGCTAAGAAAAAAGGCCGGATGGTGCCTGGATTTTAATTTGAATAAAATATTTTATTTATATTTTTTTTTCTGTTCAGAGGTCAAAAGTATGAACTGATATTGGTATACTGTAAATGAATTAGTATACTTATTGAATTGTTTTTGTGAAAATAGTGAAAATTGTTTTATGGTCCTCATCATGAACTCATGGATCGTTATGGTGTATCCATCTGCACCATGAAAACTGATTTATTCAACGGGTCATAGTATTCCTTTCCTTGTTTGTCTACCCCGGACTTGACTTTTTATGAGCAACTCGGCGGGTGTTTCCAGAAAAGCAGAGAACGCTTACCCTACTGGTGCACCTGGTCCATGCTCCCAGTTTTTAGTGGAGTCCTAGTTGCTCATTTGCTTTTGTTACTTTGTATGTATTATTTTAGTTACTTTATGTTGTTTGTTGTGTATGTCTATTTTCCATGTCTGGTCTTTGCCCCTGGATTGTATTCTTTTGATAACCACTATAACCTTGGTTCCCTTGATTACTCTTATACAAGTATTGAAAAAAAAAATGTATTTATAACATTATAAAATAAGAAAAACAAGAAAATGACTATGTCAACATGGTTTGATGTCAAAGTAAACGGGAGTTGAACTACATCCAGAGTCATTCATGATATAAGAACCAGTATTTATTACTAATTACTTAAGTTACTAAGAGTACAGTGTTTTTCTACTGAAACTGCTCTCATACTACTGAACAGAATTTTTCTTAACTTGATTTGTAGAAAAAGCAGTGTTTATTTTAACTTATTATTAGGTAATTTGAACCCTCAAATTATGGGAGTTATGCCCTTTAAGCATAATTTTCCTGAAATATCTTGTCATTGCATCTCCTCTTTTACTGTTGAACGGAACCGTGATACTTGGTTTGTAGTAAGGATACATAGTTGATCTGCTATCAGGCCATTTGATCCCTCAAATTTTGTGGGAGTTATGTCCCTTTGATCTTAGTTTCTTTTTAAGTACACCACTGAATTATTATATCAATACAACTAATAAGTTTCTTAACAGAATTTCATGAAACTTGATGTGTAGTATTGACACATTTATGTACTTACATGTGTGTTTTTTTCCAGTAAATTTGATTCCCTAAATTTTATGAGAGTTGTGTTCTGTTAGAATAGTAAACTGAAGCACTATCAAAACATGATTTCAATGCAACTCCTAAAATCAAAGGCTGCTTCATTATATTTTTTTTTTTGCATTATAAATTCATGGAAATCTTTACCCAGTCTCATACCTTTTACCAACTACTCCTTTGATGTGGGGCATAATTTTTTTTATCTTCTACAGTTTTCAGTTCAAATTATGTCATACTTAATTTGCTTAATTTGTACTTAAGTGATTTTTCATGGAGATGTACCAAATTACAAGTACCATTTCCTCAAAAAATGGGTCTTGTTTTAAGTAAAAAATTAAGAGGGAGGTGCTTTATTTGTTAATATATCAATAAAAATTGGTAAAGAAGCATCCTCCGAAGAGGTGCTTAACAGAAAACCAGGAATATGAGGAAAAATTTCCGAAGCATTAAAAAAAGGACAATTCAGCTACATGGAAATCCAAGTATGTGGTGAAAACTTACGAACAGCAAATGGAGATATTTAAGTTTGCTTTTTATCTTTATTTTCAATACTTAAAACAGGTTTCCTATTCTAAGTTTTGATAAAGCAACTTCAACTTGATTTGGCAACTTAGTAAATGTTGGAAGTAGCTTTTTACCAATTTAATGGGATCAGATCTTACAAGTGTTACATGGTTTGTATTCTAAGGGAAGTAACTCCAGTGAAAAAAAATTACATATTCAGCCTGCATTTGTTTTTCAACCAAATGTGATTTTTAATTTTTAGTAAAAATGTTTGAAGAAAAATCCTTTTATTTTCATTCCAAAAAGTATTTATTGCGAGTTTAAATTATAAAAGTTAAAACTTAGGTGCATTTTTGCAAAAATATGTGTCATGGAGGGCAGTTTGATATTACCACATATATCAAGCCTATAATTGTTTGGGCAAGTATGGACACAGTATTAAAGCTTGATGCGGCTTTGATATAAGATTTTGTATAGGTATTTGAAACAGGATAAAAAATTGACCAGAAGCAAAGTGGCTGATTCTGGTCCCCATTGAAGAATTACGAAATTGTTACAATAACCTCAAAATCCTTTAAGGTATTGTTGCATTTTGTAGTACAATTTCACAGAAATTTCCATTTCCTTTTACTGAAGTTATCATTTAAACAGTAGGAAGACACTTTTGTCTCTGGTCCCTTATTCCTAATTGGTTCAAAATAAATCCCAGCCATCCTTTGGTGGTAGAGCACCTTGTGGTACAATTTCAAAGAGAGTAAAGTTATTGTCTGAACATCAGGAAAATTCTTATTTCTGATCCCTCATTATAAAGCATCACAAATCTTTACTCCCAATTCAATCCCAGCCTCTTTCTGGAATAGAATATCATGGAACATTATCATAGCCATCCATATGCTTTTACCAAGTTACATAGTTAAAATTTATGAAATGCTCATTTTGGTCCAGAATTCAAGAACGGATTGGGGTCATAATCCCTTAAACAAATACCAACCTTCCTGTTGTAGCTTTGAAGCTTTTAATTTTTTTAAAAGATCAACCAATACCATTAAAGTAATAACATGAGTGTCAACAGACAATAACAACATTATATGATTGCAAATATTTTGCAATAGTTAAACACCTATTTAGAATTTTACTGCTTTTTTTAGAAACATGTTTTGGAAATTTTATGGTAGTCGGGCATTTGTTCTTGGGTCAAACTAGATATTATTTAGATCTCTGTGGTTAAATTCCTGTAAATCAGCCATGCATAACACATTCAAGTTATTGTCCAAATTCATTGCAGCCTAGACCTAAAACAGTGCTGGAAAAAAATCATTAATTTGATCTTGAGGTCAAAGTTCATGGTCAAATGTCATCAACCAGTAAGTGACACATCCTCTTAAGCTGATCTACTGGTACTCTCATCTCCAATATCAAAAGTATACATTAAAAGATAACAAAGTTACAGCCCAGACAAAATTTGTTACAGACAGACAGACAGACTGACTGATTAATAAAGGGCATCCACCACATAGAGATTGGGACCTAATTACATACATAAAATTTGATCATCGAAAGTATTTTTTAAAGAAAAGGTGTAAGTACAGTTCATTTCATTTAATACCTGTATCAATACCCACCTTTATAGATGAAGGATAAAGTGCCAGCAAACCTAAAAAGTCATTGCAGTGGGTCTAGACAAGTGACATGTATTCCTTAAAGTAGTACATGTAGCAGTAATTGTGTTGATCTCTCTCTCTCCCTCATACACACACAAACAAGGTGACAGTCAACTAGAAGCCTTATCTTTCTTTTCTCTGGCTGTTTGAACCTAATTCTTGCGAAAATGTTTAAAAATAACATTTTGTGTTGATTTAAGGTTGACATTTGCAATGATGGGTCACTTTAAAAATGAACATACAGCAAAATATTGTTACTATACAAAAGTATTGTTGGTGGGTGAAAAGTCGTTTTCAAAACTGGGTCAGTTAGCATGTAGGGTGACCATTTCGAGTTTTTTTAAACATAAAACTAGATTTTGCAGGGCAGTAGGCTAAAATAAATCATCTTCTCTTTATTTAATTAGAAAACATTTACAATATCTATGGACAGCTCTACATGACATATTTTGTTCCCATGATCACATGTCTAAGGAAACATGAGTTCTAAACAGTTTCTAAGGAAACACGACATCATGAATCAACTTCCATGTTATTAGATGATTGGTCCTTCTTTGTGCTGGTTTTCTTCTCTGGTTCAGGAACTGGTGATTCAACTGTAAAGAGGAAAATTTGTCATTAATATTTTAATGTCTAATCAAGTTCTTGGGATACATTGATATGCTGAATTAAACTACCATGACTGACAACATTCAATGTGTGTCTAAAAAAAAACAGGCATGAAGTTATAGTTGTTGTGCTAAGTATACCCACACTTGTACAGGAAGTTGATATCGGATAACAACCAAATTGGTTTCCAATATATATCCATCTACATAAAAGCCAACCATATTTTAAATCAATCCATTTGGAGTTGATATATTTCAGATGGACAGAAAAAAAAAAGAAGTCCTATCAGAATCTACCATTGAGAGGGGGTTAATAAGAAGCTGTATATATCTGAAGGCCATACTTGTCCAAATGTTTAGGGTTAGATCTCTGTAATCACCCTGGGGACATTTTAAAAGATTAGTAGATAAATTAAATATTGATTTTAACCATGAGGAATTTTCATAAAAAGAGCACATAATGTACTCAAGACTTTAAAAAGCCATAATTTTTAGAACAGTTGGTTATCTCCCTTTGAAAGTCTTACCATCCATCCTGATCTTTTCTTTCTGTTGATGCCTGATCCTCTTCAGCAACTTATGTTTCCTTTTCCCTGAGACTCTTGTGGCACATGTCCTGTTTTGTCTAGAAATGAAATAGTAATACAGTGAAACCTGTCAAAAACAAAAAATTTTCTGACTTCAAGGGGTGGGAGGGGGTAGACATAAGGTAAGGGACACAACTTTTACAAATCATTGGAATATTTGTATTCAGCATTTAATATTAATCTCATTTAAGAATCAAAGTAACTTGAATTGATTTCATTGTTTCAAATGAAAGCTTGAAAGACTTTGGTGAATTGAATATGGTACAAACATATCACTGATTTCAGGAGTTATGTCCCTTACCCTAGTTCTACCTCCTAAAAAGGGTTTAGTTATGAAAGGTGTTCTGTTTACCCAGGTTCAAAATACCTTTAAATTGATACTTTAAATGGGATTTGAAGTAAAGTGTCTGGTTTATACAAGTTTTGGGATTCCTCAAGGATAAGTTTAGACAGGTTTCACTTTAATATGGGTAATGTATATTGCAATGTTATGACAAATTGAATATTTTATGAGGCAGAAAAAGTGAAATTAAATGGAATGGAAACTTACATGAAATAAAAACTAGTAAAAGGGATAGGGAGAAGCTGATTGGAAAAGTTATTCATGGGAAATCCCTTTCCGATCCTCACTTTTCTAAAAATAAAAATTTATCTCCTGTAATTCAGTTTAAGCTTAATAGAAAACAGAAAAAAAATTGTCAGCAGTCTCCTGGAAATAATTATATCATAAGACACCTACACTATGTCTTAGCAATATGATTCTTGAAATAGTAAAGGAAAGTAATGGGAAAAAAACTTACTTTATTTTTTTCAGTTGTTCTTTTGACAAAAGTTCAGCATCTTGAATATCCACCAATCTGGTCCTTGTGTCCTTGGTTTTAGGCTTCTTATTCTTGATTTTATTCTTCTTATCCTGCCAGACAAACATGATTTAATGTTACACACATCTATGTAGGCATCAATGAATCACTTTAAGTAAGTATATCAGAAGGCAAAGCAAAGTGAATATTTGTGAAGGCAAGGAAAACCAATCATTTAGCAATCACTATGAATAATCAAAGGCAAGGCAAAGTGAATCTTTATGTGGGTTGGGAGAACATTAAATAATAACTAATCAGATGCCAAGCAAACACATGCATCATCAGTGGGGAAGGAAATGTGTAAAAGGCCAAGCAGAGCAAATTTTGGTGAAGTAATAAAACGTAATTTGTAGAGAAAATAATGGATATCACAAGGCCAAGCAAAGTAATACCTTCACAGCTGCAGTGAATAACATATGTATTCAACCAATAGCAGGGAAATCATGTTTATTGTTAGACTTCTCAATATGATTACTAATCATAAACACAGAATAAAAACAATCAGTTCCCTATTATTAGATAAGTCAGTCATGATTAGCTGATTAGAGAAAGTTGAATCATCTTACATACTCAGTTTATTATCAGCATTACTTGTTATTTCATTAATGAAGTTGATTGGAAAACTAAGGCTACAGAGATTTAGATAATGTTTCCAATGGACCCATCACTTGATTAAAATCTGTAAGTTCACGGGCAGATCCAGACATTTAAAAAGGGGGATGCTCCAGAAAATTTAAAGGGGGGGGGGGGGGAGTCAGACTATAATTTGCTCATTTTTATCAAATTTAGTGCAAGGGGTGGGGGGTTATAACCTGCTGAACCCTCTCCTTGGATCTGCAATTGCTTTTGCTATTGATTAGAGGATGAAGTCTACAATAGGAGTTGAAATTATAGCTCAGATAAGTGAAGTACAACAAATGAATAGAAACAGATGTTTGAAAACAATTATTTTTAAAAACCAGGCAGTAAGTGAGTCACAAATAGAACTTAATCATACATTTTTATCATCTTACAAACTACTGAGTTAAATTGATGGATTGTGGTTTAATGTTTCCATGCATTCATTTCATGACAAGAACAAGACACTTGTTTGACATGCTGAACCAGATGCAACAGCCTTAGAGAAGGCAAGCCACGCTACTCAGAAACAATTATCTTCTATTCACTAAATATCATGCGCTTGGTGGAAAGCTAGGATTGTCAATTTTAAAGTCTTTTTGTTTTTAAAAACCAAAAAAGATTCAAAAACCTCCAACACTTAGGCTAACCCAGGACCACCAAGATGGTTGAATTGGGTGAAAAGAAAATTAATTCCTTTTAAATCTTCATTGGAAAAAAATGAACTTTCAAATACGTTTACTTAATCTTCATTTGGACAAATTAAAACAGCTTGCTCAGAGTATGAATTAGGTAGGTTTCACTCTACTTACACTATAGAGGAGTTTGCCAGAAAATTAAAAGGTTTTGTACTTATAATAACAAGAACTGCTTGATTATCTGATGATGATATAATGAGTCATGTCAAAGCAAACTTTCTACATTTCTTTCAAGCTCTGCTACTAGCATATGCTTAGGATGATTATCTACAAATTTCTGTAATAACAAATCAGTAGACTGTATTAACATTTGATCGCAGCCTAGAAGGGTGCAGGAAAAATACTGTTATGTTTTTTTTATTTGTAATGCATGTAGATGAACTTTGGATAGCAATTCTAATTGATATATAGGACCTGGCATTATTTCAAATATGAAGGTCCCATTGATGTTAGCAAAGCTTCTCAAATGTAAGGAAAGTTAAGATTTTTACACCTACTTCAAACGCTGTCCAAAAAAAACTTTTAAAAGGGCAAGCACTACAACAGCAATTTTCACCATTTGATAGATTTTTATCACTTAATTGAATATTTTTATATCAATATCATACATATACATGTATACATAGGAAGTATGTTATAAGAGTGTTGAATGCCTACAAGTAGAAACAACCAACTGCAAGATTTAATGTTGTTATTGTTATTTATACACACGAAGTAGTGAGTGCAATGCATCTTTATTTAATTTATGGAATTATATCTGAATAAAAAGAACATCTCACATACAAATTATGATATTGAACTTTTTTTTAGAGCAATTGAAGAACTTTTAATAGTGGACAACATTGTTATATCTTAAAATTTTAATAGTGGACAGTACTGTTATATCTTAAAATTTTAATAGTGGACAGTACTGTTATATCTTAAAATTTTAATAGTGGACAGTACTGTTATATCTTAAAATGTATGCAACGGACAGCATGATTTGACTCACAAAATTAGACTCCAACACTGAGGAATGAACCTTAGACCGCTCTGTGACAAGCAAGCGACAAACTGATTCAGCTAAAGAATTAATCCTTTATCCAAGTCAATTAACTGGATATTTAAATCTCACTACCTACTACAATGCAGATAGGCTGTCCTGCCACATGTACAAGAAATCACTACAAAGAAGGTATAAATGTTAATTTAATCAGGTATAAAGTATGACACCTGCTCACAACAAGTCAGCTTAAAAAATCATTACAGAAAAGAACATCTTTCTTATTAATTATTTCCTTTAGGTTTTATGATAACAACCAAATTTGTCAAACAACTTCACATGTATTATCATTGTGCAATTAGTGTGAGTTCTTACTTCAATTTTTTTTTTATTTTTTAGGCCAAATGAAATGAATTATTAGATTCTCATCCCCTCCTGCCCTTAAAGAATTGACAAAAATGAAATGAACTGGGGTGGGAATTTCAAAATCAGAATTTTTTCCCATCAGTTTCTAGTATTGAGATACTATACCACACAAATCTTTAATTTCTTGGTGACTAATATGATATTTCTTCTTTGAAACTGATATGGCTATGGATTTAGAACATTCCTATACTTCAAATAGCTAAAATTAGGCTAGCAAATATCTGGTAATAAATACAAAATTAAAAATAAAACCATCCCACCCATCCAATAATTTTTATGAAGGGTGGATGAGAATCTACCATATAAGTTTACATATTTGAACTAAGTCTTAGTTAGGAAACAGTTTGATTCTGAAGAGGTCTGGCTTCTTTCTACCATGCCAAATGAAGTAGCGAGGTATTGTGTGATACCCTCCTTAGTTGCATGTTCATCCACTGGTCTGCCCACTGATGGCTTCCAGATAATAGTTTGAGAATGGATCAATGATTGTTTTTTAAACCTTCCACACTAGTTTCGTACTATAAAATAAAGGTTGCTATTGATAGTTAGCAAAATCCAAAATGTAGGTTATAAATTACATGTATGCCATTTGACTGCAATAAAAAATACTAATTTTTTTGTTCAGATGGACAAGATTACCAGTAATTATTTTAAAATTCAGAAATTCTGTTGCACAAAATACAGATGTGAGACACTATAAGAAACACTTTTAAAAGGACTAGTCATGATTACCACCAAGCTAACTTCAGATATAAAAACAATTTTTAACAATAGAATGGTTTTGAAATGATAGTTCATAACAGTCAATTAATTTCATCATGTTTATGCCTCATTAATGTCGAAGGGAGACGACCAACAAAAATGAAAATTAGCCATCTAAATCTAATACCACATATGTTAATACTTCAAAAACTTTTTAGTAGATAATAACTTTTAAATTCTGATCTCATCTTTATTCAATTTGACTATCAAATCAAATCAAATCAGCATTATTTTAAGAAGGCAAGTTCATTACAACAATACAACATAATCTTGACTATATTGACTTATAAAGAATTTGAAAGAGGGAAAATCATATGTATGATGTAATGAACAGATTGTTGCTGAATATTTCCTGGTTCTATGATAAAGGTAGCTCAAATAATTGAAAACCAGAAAGAAAATCCAAAAACCAGGGGTATAAATTTGAAAACCTCAATAAATAACGCTTTGGGTGGTACAATTGCTCACTATGTTTTCTAAACATACAAATGTACTTGAATTATTTTATACCCTAAAAAAAGCTTTTCTATAAATATTCCAACACTTTCTAGCTACCCAACGAAAGTCTATAATAATCAATACAGTGTCAGCACTTTGAATTAGTCACATGTCTTTCTGATGCCATATTGATTATTACAGACTTTCGTTGGGTAGATATCAAGTGTTGTAATACAAGTAAGCATAAAAAACAACTTTCTTCATGAAAAAAAAATCTAATGAATATTCAAATAATATATTAAGTTATGCAAAAAAAAACACAAACAAACAACAAAAGATATCTTATTGAGCTTTTTTAATATGTACACCTGGTTTTAGGTTATTTGAGGTACCACCTTGATAAAATATTACCATTTATTTGACCTAGGAGCTATAAAGCAAGGCCATCTTACTTCATGTAAAATGGGCTTTATTCCAAATAACTTTGCTGTGTTGAAATGCAATATTTATTCTACTTTCATTCATTAATTTTGCTTGGTCGTCATTAGCTTCCACTAGGAGAGAGCTAGTGACACATAAACATCAGAAAAAAAGGACTTCTTCATCAATGACAATGTGACCATAAAACTTAAAAGATATGACAGATTCTATGGCCCTCAAATACATTTGATGATTTTGAAGAAATGCAATTTTGTCGTTTGTTATTTTAAAAATCTTATGTCACATCTTTACTTACTTTATTTGATAGTTTCGCCATATAGATTTTGTAAACAAATAGAAACACGTGTTACGTTTGTTATCGCCGGAAATGTATTGAACGTTATAATAAAAAACGAATAACGTGAAGGGAAGAAACCGGAAATATTGTCATAAAATCGACCCATTTTATATTCACCCCTTTTGGGTCCTCCGTGTGAAACATCATGCTTTACTTATACATTTTCCACTTTATAGATTATGCTCAATAGTTTGCTTTGAATATATCAGATACTTTGTTTTGATTTGTAATACTTAGTCTAAAAAGTTATAAACATGTCTATCAAAATAAATGATTCAAGCTTTTATCTATCCAAATCAGGGGCCCACAAACAAAATGATTGTACAAGGTATAGATCAATAAATAAGGATAAATGATTAAAGATAAGTAGACATTTATTCAAATCTATAATAAAGTTGGGGATATCTCAGAAAAAAAAATTAGACTTCTTAGTTTGAGAAGAATGATAATCTGTCAGAAGATGAACATCAGTTTATTAAAATTGAAAATAATGGATAGACGGTTTCAAATGAGTGACAATGTACATTTTACAAATTAATACAAAGTTCTCATGTTGGTATCTCAACCTTTGCTGTTTCATTTTTCATTATGATGAAGTGATATGTATATACATTTTATTGTATATATCAAATGACAGATTTACATGTTCATTACTAAATAGCTTTTTTTTAATCTTATTACAGTATTGTCTTTTAGGGCCTATAGTTGACACTGCATTTCTGTCATTAATAAACTTTTTTAAACTTTTTTATCAATACCTTGATATGTTTTTAAATCATTTTATGTATTATGTCATTTTGTTACTTTCTTTGTATCATTGGTATAGCCCCGTGCAGGCCCGGGTGTTAAAAAAATAGGCCTGCAGCAGCGCTAAGCTTGTTGTAAAAGGCGACTAAATAGTGCTCAGAACCCTAGCCGGGGGCTAGGGCCCTCTGCCCACAGAGCAACTGGGATGTGTGTCCCAGGTGGTTGAATGGGGTACCCCTGGCGTGTTACATGCTGGGGTTGTCAGGCTATAATACGGAAAACCTGACTGCAAACCATAGTGGTGCACTGTGTTGGGAAAGATGCCACTTTCCTCGCATATTTAAGAACCTTACTGTGGTATTCTTCCGGAGTAGGAACCATAGGGCTCCGCCACAGGAGGCTAAATTGCCCAACCCTACCCACCTCTCCCTATTTCCAGTGGCAATCAAAATTTGTTGACCCCATTGTCCTCGTGTCCCATCTTTTTTTCATTTTATCACCAATTTCATGTTCGTCGTCTGAATATAGCTAAAATATTGCTGCTCTGACGTTAAACCCCAACAAACAAGTATCATTGGTATAAATTTTTAGTGTTGTGTTTTGTAGTTCTATTATAATAGGTGCTTTATAAATGGTGTATAATAAAAATGATAATACATGTAATAATAAAACCTACGACTACCTACCATGTAAGTTGCAATTTAATTCGACAAATTTTGTTTTCCATTCTCTTTATTCTAGAATACGTGTTGGGATGCCATCTCTTCAACTTCATCTTTCACTATTAGGTTGTGATGTATGAAAATGATAACTTCATGCATTGAGTTCATGTGTTATGTTTTTACACAGATGAAAATTCAGACAATGTTTTATCAGAACAATTTTATAGCACAATCAGAAGTGGGCAAATTCATTTCTTACTGGTTTTACACTGTTAAAGTTTCAATTAATGCAGAGTTCATGAAATTCTTTTGACCTGTCTGGCAAAAATTTGGCCGATCCTGTAAACATTTCCCTTCATTTTTCAATGAAGAACATTAGATAATTTTGGTTAATGTCATCAGAAAATAAATCCATCATTACAAAGGTCACAAAACTAATTTTAAGAAATCTTTATCTGAAGAAAGAAATATAATTTTAGAGATGATTGGAGTTGCCTCCCTTACACATTAATTACATTGTCTATAATCATTTTATGTATAATGTTGATCTATATGTACCAAATCAATTAAACCATCTGTGTTGTATAATGTAGGAAATTACTGGTCAACCATGGGCACTGTGAGTAGTTTAATGAAATATCTTTTATCTTTTTTTTTTGACAGAATTAAAATTTCTTTCACACTGCTGTAATACACAGGACTCGAAAAATATCTGGGTCATACGGAACATTTCATTTCGTCAGCCCTGGGATTGACAGTTTAGGACATGTTTTTGTGAACTCTAAATATGCACAGAATGCAAAATATGGAAATTGAACTTAAAAACAAGTTAGCCTTTACCAGTGAAAAGAAAGTACCTCAGTATCCATGTTTAATGCTTACAGTAAAGGGCAAATGATAACTAGGATACAAATAATGTTTACAATAAATTTTAATATTTGAGCATTATTATGTAGTAGGCATATTTTCATGAAAAAATCTTGAATAAATATGTCCCATTCTGTCAATATCTTTGTGTAGTACAGATCTAATGGCCACTGTATGTCTTGGTTCACACACTGAAATAGAGAATATCTCAAATTAGTTTCATATGTCGTCTACCCCGAACTTGACTTTTTATGAGCAACTCGGCAGATGTTTCTAGAGAAGCAGAAGATGCTTACCCTACCGGTGCATCTGGTCCATGCTCCCAGTTTTTAGTAGAGTCTGAGTTGCTCATTTGCTTTTGTTACTTTGTATGTACAATTTAAGTTACTTTATGTTCTTTGTTGTATATGTCTGTTTTCCATGTCTGGTCTTCGTCCCTGGATCACAATCATTTGATTACCGCTATAACCTTGGTTCCCTTGATTACTCTTGTACAGGGTACATAAAATAAAGCCCTTTGTTGGGACAATTTATTTTTTAAGCAATCTATTTTTAAGCAAAGTTGAGTGAATCTTTTCCCTGTTAATGTGGGTTCCCGTTCTTTAACAAATTTTTTTTTAAAAGTCTTAAATTACAGAAACAGTGGTTTTCCCCCACAAATCAATACTTTTGCAATAGAAAAAAGATGTAAAAATAGTTCCAAAGACACCTTTTTTTCACATGATAGAATAGTACATTCTTTTTTAATCAGTGAAAGATATCAGCTTGATTGTGGTCATTATTCAGAATCCTAAACATTAAGTTACCATAAAAACCGATGCTACTTCTAAAAATAAAGTATTTTCCTTATTATACTGTTTACAGATTATACCTCTTTTAGTAACTTCTTCAGGATCTTCTGTTGGAGGATTCTCCTACAATACCATAACATGAATTGATCAATCAAATAGACTTATGGAGGGTAAGGGACATAACTCATGAAATCAGCGATATGTTTGTATCATATTCAATTTCACCGAAGCCTCTCAAGCTTTTGTTTGAAGCAGAATGAAATGTATCCAAGTTAATTAGATGCTTACATACGATTGATGTAAAATGCTGAGTACAAACGTTCCAATGATTTTTAAGAGTTGTGTCCCTTACCCTAGGTCTACCTCCTCAAGCGCTCTGTACTGAAGGTTAAACTGTAAATAATGGTCAACTGTAAACAAACTTTGTAAGAAAAAGGAATAATCTTGAAAAATTAATCTGTGTGTTATATAATATATATTAAACAGACTGTTAACCATAAAAACTCGTAGCCATAAAATATTGAAGTGCAAAAACTCCTGTAAGATTTGTTCAATCAAAATGGTGGTTCAGTATGATCAACTATAAATAATGACCAACAGTCCTATAAAATTTGAACAAAATTTGTCAAGTTGTTTCCAAGGAGTTTCATCCACAAATGTGACCAGACAGATGGACACCAGCATTTCTATGTCCCCTTCTGTGTAGCGACGGGGAGACAATAAATTATAGTGACATTGAGTTGACATCCTGAAACTTTAAAATATAAGAACCTGTGAAAATAAGACAGTTTATGAAAGTAATTATTGAAAATAAACCTTCTTTGTTTTTCAAATAACTCATTCAGTTTAAGTGTAAATGATATATAATCATCAGGAGTACTTGTTGCTTGAAAACACATCAGAAACAGCTTGCTTGCACTATCTCAACATACCTTGATGTATTTCCACATCTCCACCAGCAATAAATAAGCTTCATATGAAGTGACTAGGGGAAATAACTCTGATATAAATTTTAGTGGTGCAGGCAGTAGTCGACTCTAAAAAATAATGTAATCATTATAATATGTCACACATTTTGTTTCCCAAGCAAAGACACATAATTATTTTCACAATACAATGTAAGATTTTATTATCATTTTCAAAACTTAAAAACCAATATTCTGAAACTAATCTATATTGTTTGTTTTAAATAAAACAAATTAACATATGTTCTGAAACTTTAAGTATCATTTCAATTAAATGCACTTAATTTTTCCAATGTTTGCATACACATCATAGTTATATTTACATTAATAAATCCACCCACCTTAGAAAGACATCTGACCAGTTTACAGCATGCTTCCATTTGCTTGGGAGAGTTGCTTGCCTGTTTCTCTCTACAGCTTTCATAATGATTCATCAGAGAGGCTGTAAGAGACTTTAGGACAGGTGAACATCTACACATGGCAACAGAGTCTGGAATAAAGAAAAAGCCTTGGAGCAAAAGAGCAAAAACCCTTACCACATAATAACATTTGAACACAAACACAAAGTATATATCATTATATTAATATGGGATATTTTTACTCTAATGAGTATGTTTAGTTTTAATACCACAAACCTTAAGTCTATAATTTGGAAATTATCATCACACAAATTTATTATTGCAACCTAATTTGTTTGGGCAAAGTTTCATTTTTCCAGATTTAGGAAATGTACATCACTACAGGTATAATAATTCCAAAGTTCAGGTTGATATTTACTATTATTGGAAATAAATTGTTATAATAATTAATTCATCACAATAGAATATAAAAAGGTTGTTTGTCCTGCTAAAAAAAAAGGAACAAATAATATGATCTTCTAAAACCACATGACAAATATGAACTTTAGAGTGATCAAAAACAACACATCATTTCACATTGTAAAAAATTGTTTATGTTGAACATAAAAAGAAGTTTTCAAAAATCATCGATGTTTTTTTTTTTACCATGTTCATGCATTGAAAAACATATTCACAATATTTTTAATAAACTTACTTGAAGCATAAAGATCAAGAACATCCCATAATACAGGATTCTCTTCAAATATTTTCCACACAAAAAGGTCTCTGTAAAAAATAAAAATAAGTGCCAACCTTACTTTGGATTAGGAAGAAAATGTTTAATGAGTTGACAGTTTCATCTCACTACATTTTTTTTATCCCAAATGATAAAAGGCAATAGTTCATAAGGTTTAGGAAGAAAATTAAAATCATTATAACAGTACATTACTTTTAATTGAATTTTGCTACAGTTTTGTATCAAAAATTGTTTCCATCGAACAAACCATCTTGGTATCAGACCTTTCTACTGTAATTCTAATGGATTCCTCCTCTGGCCAGAACCTATTGTTATATAATACATCAGGGGTAGCTAACTCTGTAATCAGACTTCCCACCATGCGACACATCTCTCCACCTAAAGCATTGTTCTTCTTCTGTGGAGGAACCATTACATGAGCATCAGTTTCCATTGGTGTGTGGACCTCATTAGAAATCTGGCCACTGGTTGATGAAGCTTTCATTAGCTCCATTAAACATTGTCTGTTTCTTACAACATGGTCCTATAAGAATACAAAAACACACAAGAATGTTCCAATATGACCAAAACCATGCAGAGAAATGTGAGGAAGTACATCAATATCAAATTTAATGCACTCACAAAGGTTAAATATGTATTTACATGTAGTTTATGCATGAACATGTAAATTATAAAACAACAAAGATTATGGTAATGATTAAAAAATATATTGATGAATGTAGATTTTGTAGCACAATAATTTAAAAAAAAAATGTAGCACTTTCACTACATATATTTAAAATTGGCTAGAATTCATGTTTCAGATCTTTCTGACTGACTGTAATAATATTTTTGAGAAAATCAAGATGCACAATGTGCTTGGAATTCAAAATGAAATTAAGCCAAACTGCAAACTAAAGAACTCAGTTGACATTAACATAAACATACCCTCTTCAGAACAGAAACACCTTGCTTTGGTTTCAGACCTTTACCAATGACCCCAGTATGGAAAACACTTGAATTTGACCTTGGTAATGTCAAGGACAATCCATGTTTCCTGTTTTCTTCATTCAATTTCACATAATCATCCTTGTCTGAGGTCTTGGAACCAGGACTGGTTTTAGCACCAAACAATGTAGCAATTTCCTAAAAAGACAATTTTATCAAACTAAAAAAAATATGTTTCTCTGAACTTTTAGTCCATTTTTTTTGTTTGGGTCATAGACAGGAAACATATATGATTCTGTTTGTTTGCTATTTTTCTTTAATTGCTAAAAAGGGAATTAAATGAATGAAGAATACAACTTTTAAGTGACCCCAACTTTTAATGTATGTTAGAGAACAGCAAGCATATGAAACTACATTTATAACATCAACATATTTGAACATATTTTAAAATATCAACTAAAAGCAACAGATTAACATTTATGCATTGTATTCAACCATTCACCATTTTTAATTCACAATTGACTTTTCTTCTCTTACATGTATGTACATTTTTGTACAAAGCGGCTTCAAATAGAAAAAATATCAAAATCAACTTTCCCTCAATATTTTTTTATTGTACAGTTTTGGTATTTTTCCTTGAATTACCAGTACAACATACTTAAATTTGCAATATTTATATGATTAGTATCTTTGTATTTGTTTCAAGTTTTCTTGCCTTCTTAAGTTTTTAAAGTTTATCATATACTGTTATTATCTTATGTTTTCAATACATTCAGTAGTATGGTTATTACGAGAAGGTAAGTGTATTACATTTATTCCTGAAGCTTTCTTATCCACCATAAACAAAAAGAGTATGTGATGAATAAATGACATAAAATCCAAAAATCAAACCCAAAGCAGGGGAATAAACGAAACAAATAGTATTGTGATATTTTCTATAGAATCCGTACCTTGGTAAATAAAGCTTCCACAATAAATCTTAGTAGAACACATTGTGTGTATGTCTGTGTATTTAACTGTTTAACACAGTTTTTACATATATTAACCATTTCAAACGCAGTTTTAGAATCTAAAAAAAAAAGACATATATTGTTTATATTAGAAAGATGTAAATCTAAAAGCATTTTGTACAGAAATAGAAATTAAAAACTGACACCAGTAACAACGCAACACTTATTAGAAAGTTATCAATGGTCATAAATATCACTACATTCTAAACTTTCAGAGTGAAAAGGGGCCATAACTCTAAATAACAAAACTATAATTGTGAGTGTTATTGACCATGCAGAAGGACCCATTAAACCAGTGATCACTTCCATTTTCAATCATGTGACAGCTGATCTGTAAATATTTTTTACATATTCCTTTGTTTTTTTTCATTTTTACACAAGTTTACTAAAAGTAAATTTTGTCTACCTACCTACAAAGTTTCATGAAATTTGGTGCAGTAGTTTCCAAGGAGTTACAAAAGTGTGAGGGACAGACAAATAAGACAAAAATGATATGTCTCCTCACCAAAGAGACAAAATATCTAAATATGTCATGCATTTCATTGCATGCAAACATTTAAAGTTTGATAATAAATGTTCAAGCGGTCACTTAAACATTTCTCAGAAACCAAAACTGTTCAGACAAAATGACACTCAAGCATAGAATATCAGGAACTCTGACAGGCTATGTCACCTTCTTAAATCTAGGTTTTCTTCAGCACTTGTGACCATATTTTTGTTATCCACTCATTCAATTAATTAACGTATTAATGTATGAAATTTGTAAACAATCAAGAGAATGTCACGCTGAGTGATAAAATGTAGGTTCCAGAATGTAGATATACATGAAATTTGTACATTACCCTCTATCTGGAGTATCCTGAAGAATAATTCTGATACAGATGAACAAAGAACTAGAGTGGTACGACTTGACAATGTCTGTGGTAGCTTGACAAGGTTGATAATTCTTAACATGGTTACAGCAACATCTAACTCGCTATGGGATAATACAGGGAGGAAACTCTCCCATTTCTGATGAATGCAGTACTGGTACAAAGATCTAAAAGTAGTAAACAAGAAATCTGTGAGTAATGGCTCACAAATTATACCCTTGCTTTCAATTACAACATAATTAACACAAACAAAGTCCTTGGTAAACAACAAGTGGCTGTAAATTTTTACGAGATATGGCATACATACCGAAAGAATGTGTTGAAATTTCAAGGTGCTGTGAAGAATGAAAGAAATTTAAAATTGCAAAAATATATTAACAAGAGATTGTAATCATTTTTTTAAAAAATTAATCCCACCATATGGCATACCTACAGATAAATAGTGTTAAAATTTCAAGCCACTGTGATGAGTAGTTGGAGAGAAAACTGTAACAGACACATGGAAACATGGACAAAGGTAAAACAGAATACCCTCCTCACCTTCAGAGCGAGGGTAAAATAAAATAATGCCATCCTAGGTATACCCTATTTGTATAGAAAGCTGATATCAGAGAGCAACCAAAAACTGGTATGTTTCAAATGCATTCCCCATCTTCACCATATTTATTCACATACAGATAACTTGAAATCAATCCACTTATTCTGATTCCAGATAGTTTTGATGAATTCAGATAGACATAATGATAGGAAAGCAAGGTAACTCTTAGATACATATACAACCCACTTGTTGACATATGCAACATTAATGTTCCTTTGAATTTTACTACTATAAAATTCTAAATGCATGTAATCTTAACGGTTTTTAGTTAAAATTCAGAGATTTAGAATAAAAGGTATCAGTTTCTGTAATGTTTGTATAGATACATGTTTTGTTTCATATCACATGGACAAGTTTAATCATCATAGTTAATACATGTGTTAGTTCAAGTGAACTTTCTTGTCTAATTAAAAACACCCTCTATTTATCAGTCTTTTTCTAAGATCATCAAATTGACAATTTCTTTGATAATTACCTTAATTCCTTGGCAACATGTGAAGAGCTCTCCCATTTCACAATTGATAGTAGATTTTCCAATAGCAGTTTAAGATTATCCAATCTTTGTGTACTCAATAAATCTATTATTTTCTGTACAGTAGATGGCAGTACATCTCCAAGCTTCACTTCTACAGTACTTTGTAAGTCCAAACTTCTTGACAGCTGTAAATTGAATAAAAAAATTTATAATAAGTAATGAAAAAAACTTCACATATGTAAAAATGATATTTTACAGCAGCAAGTCTACAGGTGAATGTTCCCTCAGGCTTGGAGCTGAACAGTAATTACCTCCTATAGAATTCTCACTTGGTAAATAACCAGCAACATCAAGTTTGAAATCACTTGACCAAGGACGAGTGACATACAAGTGCATTAAGTACAATTTTGAGGCACATAGCTGAGCTTCACCAGTGTAAACTACTGCTGTTTAATGGTACTTAAAATTACCTTGTGCATTCATTATTATTTTTTTTTTACCAAAAATTTGTACTTTTCTCTATTTAAGCAAATCTTGCTTATTAAAAATTTGGATGTGAGTTTTTACTATTGCAATATTTACTGTAATCCACTCGTGTTTTGGCCAACAAAAAAAATTACCATTACTTCTAAATTTATTTTACTTAAATATATTTTCAAATAGTGAAATTTCCATATTTTCACTTTACCTGTCTATGGTTAGTAGCCTCTGATAAGATACAAACAAGTATTTCTGATGTACATTCTGTACCACTGTACAAAGCAACATAGGATAGAAGTTTCATCAACCACAATGACCTAAAACAAAACAAGAAGATCTATTCATTCAAAATTCCAAATGACACTGGAAGAACTAAATGCATTTCCTTGGTAAAATTATCCAGAAAACCATTTTCTTTTAGCCATCAGAATGCACTGACTGTATATGCAGTCACTCAATGGTTATAACTTTTCACTGGAGAGATAACAAAAGTTAATTTTTTTAAGTTGCCATGATACTGAAGAAGTCATAGATTTGCTATGATGTCACCTGCTCTGGGTGAAAAACAATTTTGTATTGAAATTTTTTGTAACAGTAAATAGGAATAAATAGTGCTTTGAATCGACCAAACACACAGTTTCTCAGGTACTTCAAGCTACTTTTTTATAGCAGCACCGTTTAAAACATTTTTACCACTGCTGTCAATTTGGTTTTTTGTCCAAGGAAAAGTAAATATTCAACTGAATATTCTATAAGTACTGCTGAAATGAAAAGAAAATTATCACTATATCAAGATGACAAAATTTAAAAACCTCAGTCCTTGCCTTCAAATTTTTTGTCCAGTAGCCCTTTGGGCTAGAAAGTTTGAATTTTTGGTTAGCCCGAACTCAAAACTAATAGCCCGAAAAATTCAGAAAAAAAATAAAGAATTTATCAATGAAAAATGACATGCAAATTATCCAAGGAGTTTGATTGACATCGCTAAAATTTCAATACCGAAAACTATCGACGGACAACAACGACCCTCAAATCAAAATAAGAACCACGGTAATTTTAATTTGACAACTAAATATTATATTGTCCTACAAGTATTTGTGAAAGATTTTATTATATAAATCGATTAGTTTTTATTTAGTTTTTTATAGTAACTCTAACATAAAATAAATGTTGCGGCATATTGCTGTTTTTAATTAACACCCGGTTTTCAGATATCGTCAGGTTTAACTCGGAATGATTTGACACGAAAGGACAAAAGGTCGCGAAAGTAAATAATGACAAAAATAAACATTAGTGACATTGTCGTAACTCTGTAATTATATTTCGGACAGAATGTAAACACAACAACATACTGTAGGTCATTGAAACACTTTAATCTTACTCCTTCACAACTCGAATCTGACTAGCCCGGTCGGGCTACGGACATTTAAACTGTACTAGCCCGAGGCTGATTTTACTAACCCCGGGCTTCGGGCTAGTGGCTAACGTCGAGACTGAAACCTGACTAGAATAATCAAAATTTACAATGTTCTATGATCTTGGAATCAAACTATAAAGACAAGGACTGTTATTGAAATTTCAAAAATGTTATTTCTAGATATCTAAATCCCTATAATAGCCATAGAAAACTTACACCATGCCATCACTTTGCAGTAACATCTTTGTCAGGTCTTTGACCTTTGGGGTCAGTGAGGCCAGGAAAGGGATTTCTACCATACCATTATTCTGTCTATGGTACACTGAGGTCTGTACTTCTCTTAGTAACTGGTCCTGACAAAAAAACGTTATTGATGTAACAAAGACCAAATATTTCAAACTTAAATTAAGTTATTAATATCAACCACTTTATTATGAATACTGGACATGACTTCCAACCAGCAGCACATTGAGTGTCTTGAAAAAAAAAGCAGCAAACTCTCACTCTTCTAGTTCACCATTGTTCACTCAAGGTTTACAGTGGGTTTTGTCCTGTTTGTTTTGTGTGTAAGATCCTTTATATTATTTTTATTTGTTCTCCTTCTTCCATCCTTATTAAGTTTCTGACAGTTTTTCCAATAGATTTCCCCTCCAAGGATACATTGGTGTTTCTCTTCTTTTATGAATGGCTGTATGTATTTTAAGTCCATCTCTTATCATACACATATTTTTATAAGATGATATACATACTTTAAAGAAATACAGTATAAAATTTTATCCCATTTCTTCTATCAAATTCAAAGTGGAAAAAATATAAACAACACTGCATTGGCATCCACATTTAATCAAGGCATTTACCTTGATGTAACTAATATAAAATAGTTGAAGAAAATAGTGAAACCTCTCTAGACTGAACCCCTTTTGGACTTTAAAATTAGTTCAGTATAGACATGTGGTTCCAAGGTAATTAAAAATGATATAAAGGAAGTAAAAAAAGAGTCTGATTTAGAAAGGTTTTTAGATTATTCAGGGTTTACTGGTTTAGAAAGGTTTTTAGATTATTCAGGGTTTGCTGGTTTAGAAAGTTTTTTGGATTATTCAGGGTTTGCCTTAGACAGGTTTCATAGTATAACGAGAATAGGTATAGTGTATATGTCAAAGAGAAAACAGCCCCACCGGGATGAAGATGTCAACCCAAGTAGTATTTTTCAGTCTTCTCTCTCAGAAGATTTATCATGTTAATAAAAGTCTCAATCACCATTTACTGCAACAATTAGCAAAACTTGAACTAATATCTATAGGAATACAGAACATCTCCTTTATAGATAAGTTATAAACATAACTCAGAAGATTTATAAATTTAGATATATCCTAAGTAAAACAATTACAATATAGTAAAATACTTACAATGAGAAATGCACAAGTGTCCTGTACATCCTGGTGTATCGTATCAGCTTCACCTTCAGTTAAAATAAATAATTTATACACAGCTATCTATCATAACCAAGGAGAAACTATACTTATAGTTTATAAATATAACTTCATTAATAACAAGATGTACTGTGAACTATTACTTACTTATAATACCCCCCTATTGTTTTACCGAACATGACTAAATTTAGAGTTGCATGGGTAAAAAAAAAAAGAACATTCTGGCATTAAAAAGTAAGCTTTTGTTGAAAAAAAATTGGGAAAAATGACCATATTTGTCACAAATGGACATTAAAACAGGTAGAAACATAGACAGAACCACAAACTTCCGGAACAGGTCTTCATTTATATTATGGTCAACTGGTATCAACAGGTGTAAGAGCGGTGACATTGCAATGCGAGCCATGGGGACAGGAACTTGAATCAATTACGACTAAGAAGTTTTTAATGGTCAAATAATAGAAGCATTTCAGATATTTTTATGTTTGGAGATGTAATTCCACGTCACTAATCTAAAATCCTTTCTTTGTATAGTAAAAATAGTAAACCCATTTCCACCAGATTCAACATAAATGGTTCATGTGAGAGTCATCTATGTTCAACGAGCCAAAGTCAGAAATGAAAATTTAGATAACAATAAAAAAAAAAGATGACAAAAAATGTATCACAAAATCATAAAAGTCTATTATCATTTCGTACCTTTGGGAATGGCAGCATTCAAGAAGAATTGTAGAACCTGATAAGCTCCTACATCACTCTGTATCACTAAGTGTACAACAAGCAGAAGGAAACTGGGAAGAAAACATGTATGTTGTACATGTACATAATTCTGATAATACAAAAGTAAATGTGCTGGTCATATCTTAATGCTTCAAAAACATTTAGATTTTAACTTTTTATCATTTTTATATGCTGTTTCATTACATGCTAATACATGTATCTAACACTTTAGTCATCAATTACATGTAGTTTGTTTGCTATTATTGTTTAACTCACATGTAACAATGCCCTTGATCTTGTCAACAATATGCTAAGTGAAAGTAAATATATCTTAATTTCAGCTTATTTAATCTTCCGATAATGGAAGAAATAAAATATTTTACTTTTCATACTCCTGATGACTTGTACTTTTCCATGAAGATAGTATTGTATTCATCTGGTTCAGAACCCGTGGCGTCACTGAAAATAACACCAAATACTATTAATCCTTGGTTTTGTTTTTCAATAAAACTTTACTGATCATAGCACGGATCTTATTTCTCAATGAACACCATTCAATTTCTTTATGAATCTATGATATATAGAAATAGGTGAAGATTTGTCTTTCCAAAGCCTACTTTTCTGATCATAGCACGGATCTTATACCTCAATGAACACCATTCAATTTCTTTATGAATCTATGATATATAGAAATAGGTGAAGATTTGTCTTTCCAAAGCCTACTTTTCTGATCATAGCACGGATCTTATACCTCAATGAACACCATTCAATTTCTTTATGAATCTATGATATATAGAAATAGGTGAAGATTTGTCTTTCCAAAGCCTACTTTTCTGATCATAGCACGGATCTTATACCTCAATGAACACCATTCAATTTCTTTATGAATCTATGATATATAGAAATAGGTGAAGATTTGTCTTTCCAAAGCCTACTTTTCTGATCATAGCACGGATCTTATACCTCAATGAACACCATTCAATTTCTTTATGAATCTATGATATATAGAAATAGGTGAAGATTTGTCTTTCCAAAGCCTACTTTTCTGATCATAGCACGGATCTTATACCTCAATGAACACCATTCAATTTCTTTATGAATCTATGATATATAGAAATAGGTGAAGATTTGTCTTTCCAAAGCCTACTTTTCTGATCATAGCACGGATCTTATACCTCAATGAACACCATTCAATTTCTTTATGAATCTATGATATATAGAAATAGGTGAAGATTTGTCTTTCCAAAGCCTACTTTTCTGATCATAGCACGGATCTTATACCTCAATGAACACCATTCAATTTCTTTATGAATCTATGATATATAGAAATAGGTGAAGATTTGTCTTTCCAAAGCCTACTTTTCTGATCATAGCACGGATCTTATACCTCAATGAACACCATTCAATTTCTTTATGAATCTATGATATATAGAAATAGGTGAAGATTTGTCTTTCCAAAGCCTACTTTTCTGATCATAGCACGGATCTTATACCTCAATGAACACCATTCAATTTCTTTATGAATCTATGATATATAGAAATAGGTGAAGATTTGTCTTTCCAAAGCCTACTTTTCTGATCATAGCACGGATCTTATACCTCAATGAACACCATTCAATTTCTTTATGAATCTATGATATATAGAAATAGGTGAAGATTTGTCTTTCCAAAGCCTACTTTTCTGATCATAGCACGGATCTTATACCTCAATGAACACCATTCAATTTCTTTATGAATCTATGATATATAGAAATAGGTGAAGATTTGTCTTTCCAAAGCCTACTTTTCTGATCATAGCACGGATCTTATACCTCAATGAACACCATTCAATTTCTTTATGAATCTATGATATATAGAAATAGGTGAAGATTTGTCTTTCCAAAGCCTACTTTTCTGATCATAGCACGGATCTTATACCTCAATGAACACCATTCAATTTCTTTATGAATCTATGATATATAGAAATAGGTGAAGATTTGTCTTTCCAAAGCCTACTTTTCTGATCATAGCACGGATCTTATTTCTCAATGAACACCATTCAATTTCTTTATGAATCTATGATATATAGAAATAGGTGAAGATTTGTCTTTCCAAAGCCTACTTTTCTGATCATAGCACGGATCTTATACCTCAATGAACACCATTCAATTTCTTTATGAATCTATGATATATAGAAATAGGTGAAGATTTGTCTTTCCAAAGCCTACTTTTCTGATCATAGCACGGATCTTATACCTCAATGAACACCATTCAATTTCTTTATGAATCTATGATATATAGAAATAGGTGAAGATTTGTCTTTCCAGAGCCTACTTTTCTGATCATAGCACGGATCTTATTTCTCAATGAACACCATTCAATTTCTTTATGAATCTATGATATATAGAAATAGGTGAAGATTTGTCTTTCCAAAGCCTACTTTTCTGATCATAGCACGGATCTTATACCTCAATGAACACCATTCAATTTCTTTATGAATCTATGATATATAGAAATAGGTGAAGATTTGTCTTTCCAAAGCCTACTTTTCTGATCATAGCACGGATCTTATACCTCAATGAACACCATTCAATTTCTTTATGAATCTATGATATATAGAAATAGGTGAAGATTTGTCTTTCCAAAGCCTACTTTTCTGATCATAGCACGGATCTTATACCTCAATGAACACCATTCAATTTCTTTATGAATCTATGATATATAGAAATAGGTGAAGATTTGTCTTTCCAAAGCCTACTTTTCTGATCATAGCACGGATCTTATACCTCAATGAACACCATTCAATTTCTTTATGAATCTATGATATATAGAAATAGGTGAAGATTTGTCTTTCCAAAGCCTACTTTTCTGATCATAGCACGGATCTTATACCTCAATGAACACCATTCAATTTCTTTATGAATCTATGATATATAGAAAAGGTGAAGATTTGTCTTTCCAAAGCCTACTTTTCTGATCATAGCACGGATCTTATTTCTCAATGAACACCATTCAATTTCTTTATGAATCTATGATATATAGAAATAGGTGAAGATTTGTCTTTCCAAAGCCTACTTTTCTGATCATAGCACGGATCTTATACCTCAATGAACACCATTCAATTTCTTTATGAATCTATGATATATAGAAATAGGTGAAGATTTGTCTTTCCAAAGCCTAATATACTTATGGTGGTGAAACTCATAAAAAAAATTCAATCCAGTTCCTTCAAGAAGTAGTTGTAGTTCATCAGTATTTATCAATGATCAGCCTGATATTTTTGACACTACCAGTACTACATGTAATACCTACAGAACAAGATCAAGAGATTTTGAAAAGAGGATTATAGTCTACCATTGGTCATGTTAGCCAAACTATGCAAGAATTTAACAAAATTTTAACCCAAAAAATAAGTTCCAGCTCCTGGAATACCCCTATATATCAGCTTAATACCTACAAGCTTTAATGAGATCTGTAGTGAGAATGTTGAGTAGCATTGGAGACATTGATGCCAGCTTCAGTAGAAATGGTACTGTTGTCTTCTTAATCATCTCACTCTCAGTTCCCATACTTCCCTTCAATGCAAATAATAATGAAAAAAATCACATAGAAAAATGTTTAAGATGTGGAACACTGCTACATTTAGTTACTTCTTTGATGGGATGATCATTTAAAGTGATTTATACTTAAAGAAAAAAAGGCAAAATAGTAAAACCCCTTCAAAACCTTGGAACGCCTGTATAAACTAGATCTCTTCTGAAGTTCCTTGTCTCAGGTCTAATTCACTTTGAACCTGTGAAAATTAGACACATGAACAAACCGAACACATTTATAGTCCATCAAAGGTTTGATATATACAGTTTCCTGGTACAATGATTTCAATGCGCGAAGCAGGTAAAGAATATTAACCCAAAACCACATTGAAAATAAAAAGTTCTTTAATATGAAGTTTTTTAAGTCTGAAAAATTCCAAAATCGTTTGCTTGTATGCCATCAGTATTTTATGAAACCATATTAACACTATAATTGACCAAAACTTGATGTATTCTATTCATGGTTTGTGCGATCATACCTCAAACAGTTTCATTAAAGCATTTCTGATATCTTGTCCATGTTTGGAAGCCAGATGTCCAAGTATTCCCACAGCAGATGCCATTTTTGGTACTTGTTCTTCAAACATATGACCATCTGATGGTTTAGTGCCATGTTGGTAATAGTCCTTTAATCCACTCATCAGCACTCGAGTAATTATTGTGTTGGGAAAACAGGATCTACAATTTACAAGTCTCAATAAAGAAATTTATGATACCTATCATCATATACTCCACACTGTCACATAATACTACTAGTGTTCACTAAAGATAGTTTTAGATGGGCACATGCACCTTGCCATTTTTTTCATTGGTCTTATAAATGCCTGCTTTTTTCTGTCAATTTCCCAAAATAGATGCCTGATGGCAATGCTTACATGAAATTTACATCAAACATGCTACACCGTCCTTTTTGACCTGGATTAGCCTGCCCTTTGATAAATTGTAGGAAACATAAACTACCAGATTCAGATCCAAAATTTTGAAAAAGAAGTGTTACCTGATATCATTTGGCTTTTTTTCCCTGAATTCAAGTGTTTGTGTCTTGTTTGTTTAACCCATAGCAGAAACACACAAGTAAAGTCAGAGCCATTCAAAAGGAATCAGGGAGGTTCTCAATCTTTCAACCTGCGTATTACCCATAAAATGTGATGAGGTTTCTCTTTACTTGTACAGTGAAACCTCTCTAACAGAACCCCTTTGGAACTGAAAGTGTTCTGTTCAGACAGGTGTTTGGTTTACACAAGTGAAAATGGTAAACAACTGTCATACCAGTTCAGTTTAGACAGGTTTAATGTTATTAAGGTTTTGGTTTAGACACTGAAAAAAATTATTCATTTTGGCTCTTTATAAAAACAAACTTAATTTCTTCTGCAATTTTAATGTAACAGGTTTGCCTGCCCACCCAACAACTCCTAGGCCTGCCTACCCAACAATTACTTGGTCTGCCTGCCCACCCAACAACTCCTAGACCTGCCTACCCAACAATTACATGGTCTGCCTGCCCACCCAACAACTCCTAGGCCTGCCTACCCAACAATTACATGGTCTGCCTGCCCACCCAACAACTCCTAGGCCTGCCTACCCAACAATTACATGGTCTGCCTGCCCACCCAACAACTCCTAGGCCTGCCTACCCAACAATTACATGGTCTGCCTGCCCACCCAACAACTCCTAGGCCTGCCTACCCAACAATTACATGGTCTGCCTGCCCACCCAACAACTCCTAGACCTACCTACCCAACAATTACTTGGTCTGCCTGCCCACCCAACAACTCCTAGACCTACCTACCCAACAATTACTTGGTCTGCCTGCCCACCCAACAACTCCTAGGCCTGCCTACCCAACAATTACATGGTTTGCCTGCCCACCCAACAACCCCTAGGCCTGCCTACCCAACAATTACATGGTCTGCCTGCCCACCCAACAACTCCTAGACCTACCTACCCAACAAATCCTAGACCTGCCAGTCTACCTAACAACTCCCAGACCCGTCTGTCTACCCAACAACTCCTAAGCCTGCCTGACTACCAGGCAACTCCTAAGCCTGCCTGCCCACCCAACAACTCAGAGACCTTTCTACCCAACAAATCATAGACCTACCTGTCTACCCAACAACTCCTTGGCCTGCCTGCCCACATAACAACTCCAAGGCCTGCCTACCCAATATTTCCTAGACTTGCCAGTCTACCATACAACTTCTTGGCCTGCCTACCCAACAACTCCTAAACTTGCCAGTCTACCATACAACTCCTAGCCCTACCTGCCTACCCAACAACTCCAACTCCTTACATGTTTTCATATTGTAACTGTTCAACTTACCCAATATGAGCCACTACCCAGTCAAAATGTGGACTGTACTTGACTGATGCTTCTAACAATGAGTCAACACATACTTCAGGAGCTCCTTTTACCCTAATATAGAAATTTACTCTTTAATTCATGTCCAAGTTCACTGAAACTAAAAAGTTATTTTTCTTGAAGAGGTAGATTGCTTTGATAACTTGTTTATCATCAAATTTCATAACCTCATCCTAAATAATGAAGCTTATGTCATGACATATAATCTATGTGGAAGCTAATTGGATAGTCATTTATTTTTGGTCCAGAATGTCTCTCAAAGATCCAGACAATTGTTTAATGTACCAACTGTATTTCAGCAATAAAATGTTCTGTGATTTCTTTATCTGTGCATCACTATTAATATAGAACCTGCCTGATCCTTGCTTGGATCTGTTACACTTACATAGCAGCAAAACATTCTGTAGCTACTTCTATCAGTGACTTGGTTGGTTTACATGTCATCCATAATTGTAACAGTTCATTCAGACTCCCTGAGTGTGGAACATTTCTTGATCTTTGTTTTGAATATTTACTGCTTATGTGTCCCAATAGTTCTAATGACCACTACAAAAAAAGGACATTGCAATGGCATGTAATTAATAATATCTACAAAAAAATTCACACTTAAACAATAATACGAAGGTAATTTTAATCATATGATGCTCAGTTCATATGACAGTTCTATGATAGTTATATGATTATCATATGATTCTCATATGTTCATTTTGGCTTGAAAACATATGATAATCATGTGATATCTACATATGATAGTCATATGATTATCACATGATTTTCATATGTTCATTTTGGCATTGAAACATGCTTATCATATGATTACGAAAAACATTTGACATCACATGATAATCAAGCAATAATCATATGTAAACAGAAACATTATCATATGGTGGTTGATTCATATGATCATAATATGATTCTCATGTGTGACACTTTTGGATGTGTATCAATTTCATGGTAAAACAATTTTTTGTACTTAGTAGAAATTCAAATGGTGGATTTTCTTCATTTTTCTACGATAATTTAAAATTATGTTGGAAATTCAGCTGAATTGATGATTGGACATGTTTCGATACTCACTGCTGATATTATTGGGGCCCATGCAGTTGGGTTTGTTTTGATAAAGTTGAACAGTACACCACAAGCATCCTGTATGACTGTGTCCAGTTGTCCACTTGATTCTTCTTAAAAAAAACATGTATATTCATAGTTCAATTCATAACTTCGAAGACAAATCCATCTTTGATCACTCAAGGATCTTGCTTCAATTAATATGTTAAATCTTACATGTTAATTAGATAATGCAACCAACATTTACAGTTTGTACTAACAATACAAAATTATTTGTTTGCAGTTAAATACTACATGTAGTAATGTAGTGTACATTAATACAGTGTATCTAAAATAAGATTAAAGTTCATAGATAATTTAACTGTGTCTCAATTTTTCTTACTTCAAGTTTATTTTTATCTATACATTGTACATGTATGCTTTTTACCCATTTCTTCTTGACTGAATTCTGTTAACTGCATTTGTTTCATTTGAATCTGAACTGCTTCTTCAAACACATTACATAAATATTCCAAAACTGCATGTCTAGCTGCAGGCAAAGTTTGTAGTAGGTACAATGCAGATTTGGTCAAAGCCTGACTGGTAACTTGTCTCTCACGATTCACTCCTTGTAAGAACAGTCTAACCTCTGATAACACATCCTAATTAAAAGAGAATCCCTTACCGGTACATATATTTTCAAAATCAGAAAGCAACATTCAACACCCTAATACATTGGTGATACAAGTAACACAACTTTATTTTCCTGTAATTTTTAAATTATAATGATATGATAAATACATGTAAATCAGATACCATTTTCTGGGTTTAAATCCTATTATTCAAACAAAAAATAGTAAAACATTGAAAAATAAAAGAGTGTTAATTTCCATAACAACAAACAGTATACTAAAAAAGTAAGATAATTCTAAAAATCCCTCAAAGAGACTTTGAGTCATTGTACAATGTGTTGATTAATGGTAGGTCAGATACATGTAGCAGTACCCCATATTCAAATTATGTCTATCAAAATCAGAGAATATAAAAATGATGACACAAACACACCCACAATATTCATGCATTTATATAAGTAAATCCTTAACAAACCAATAGGATTTACCATGTACTAGTGCATAAGTCTTAACTAAGCTTTGTGAAACAATGCCCTGGGCATCATTTCACAAAGCACTCGTAAGACTTGCATACATGTAAATACTTAACAAACCAATAGGACTTACATGTACATGCACACAAGTCATACATAAGATTTGAGAAATGATACACAGGAAATGTTTTCAATGGTCAATACATAAATTTCCTGTAAGTTCTTTTTCTTCAGTTCATTTTTGACCTTACATTACATGGGGAGGGTTAAGACCTTACAAAACTAAATTAACTCAATTGTAGATTTCATGTGCCTATCCACAATCAAGCGGTCCTACTAAACAAAGAGTGGTAAAGAGCACAAAAGTCTGGTGAAGACTGGTACCGAAATATTGATTTATTTTATTGAATAAAAGTTTTTTTGTATCTATACAGTGTTTATTTTTCTATGTGACCATTGAAAATAATATATCAACTACTATTCTGGATATTTATTCATAGATCTGCATCTAGACATCGTCGCGCGATCAGTTCGCAAAGTCTGGTGATGTGAAGGAGTTAAATAGCTATTTATTTGCATTTAAATAAACAAAAACAATGATGTATGGTATATAACTTGTTATGATTCAAAGTTATTTTATTAAATTAACATGTCTTTTTAAGTTTAAACATGATTTTTGGAGTATGTATTTCCACTCGTAGGCTGTTCAAAATGGAGACTAGATAAATAAACTAATAATGTTATTGTGACGGTGAGGAAACGTAATTAATCAGTAAATAGATTCAAATGTCAAAATATCCCATCTATTTTTTGTGGTAAATGATATATTATTTACTTTGTATGTATTAATAAATGCTACCATTGGTAATATGTGTTATAGTATATGTAATATTCAACCATTTCGTAACATCTTGATGAAAAGATAAACGGAATTTCTATACTTTATTTATTAGAAAACGAATATCAAACATGCTAAAACAAACGAAATAATACTTAATACTTAAAAAGTTTACAAAACATGGCTAATTTAATTTGTCTGACATATGTCTTTTCTGCTTCTTTGGTTAAATGGACACCGTCTTGAAGAAATGCACTCTCCTTAGGATTTATAAGTCCTCTTACTTTCCAAAACCAACTCTGTTACTGTTTCTAAATTTGTCTTGTAGTAATCTGTTGATAGAACTTCTTTTTTCCTCATAAGCATCTGTTGTCATACCCCTTGGTTTAAAACCTGGGAATAAGCTACTAATTATAACTTCTCCAACCCCGTACTGTTGAATTAATGTCTCTACAAAATTACAAATGCGACTAAAAACAGTATTTGCTGATGATGGGGTCCACCCCAGTTGCTGTCACAGGCAATGGGAATTGCCTTTTTAATGCTATTTCGGTAGCATTATTTGGCAACGAAAATGCTTCATCTGAGCTCAGATCGAAGACATTTTTCTAGATGTTAGAGAATGCTGTGTAATGCATTCATTCAAAAACACTTATTCCAGACATATGCCCGCCCTTATCTGATTCCATTACACACTGTGCACAGACTGGTAGTTGGTCGTGTGCATTGACCATGCACGCTGCCAGTAGTGTAATTGGTAGACCTATAAAGTCTGTGTACCCCGTTGTTAATGGACCCTCAGATCAGTATATTAAGATCTTGAACACATCCTTTAAGCCCCGTAATTCAAGATCATGACATGAGCTTAGCATCATGTGGTCTGGTGGTCACACCATTGGCACTCTTTGGAGGCCTACCCACTTTGTCCCCCTCATTCCTGATACGGTTGACTGTTCCCCCATCTGCATAAATGATTTTGCACAGTTTCCATCGTGAGGCAAGGAGGAAGCTACTTCCACACCTGCCAAGTCAGCTGCACCTGTTGCTCATGATTCAGTAAGCAAGCCTTCAGTAGACACCGACTCTACCATTAATTACTCCGATATTACAGACCCCGTACTGAAGGCTACCATCACTTCTTTCATTCAGTCTAACCAAACTGAATCAGACAATGGTCACACTGCGACTAACAAAAAACTTAAGATTACTTAAGTTTGAAAATAAAAAACAATATATCGTGTCATTGTCATGAACTAAAACTTTAAACAGAATTAAATGAACTTAATAATAAAATAAAATGAAATGACATGACATGACAAGAAATGAAATGACATGACATGACATGAAATGTAATAAAATTAAATAAAATGAAATAACATAGATTGAAATGAAATAAATCTAAATAAATGATTCATTAAAATAAAATTGAAAGAAGGAAATTTTGACTTACGTAACGGATATTTATTCGCCTGCAAGACAGGAGAATAAAAGACTTTACATACGGCAATACTTTGAATATTACTTATTTTTTTTCTGGATATAACTTACTCTATGGACATTTATTCGCCTTCAAGACAGGAGGATAAAAGACATTACATACGGCAATACTTTGAATATCACATTTTTTTCTTGGATATAACTTACTTTACGGACGATGGAGAGTAAGAGACTTACAATACGGATTTATTGACAGAAAAAGAGAAAGTAAATTAAATAGTATGTCCCTCTGGTCAGCAATTGTATGAGAAAAATATCTGAAATATGAAATTCTAATTTATAATGATAAAAAGATTGATTGATATATCAGGACCTTCAAAAATATTTAAAAATAAAGGGAGGGAGTAATGGTGATCTCCATATATTGATTGATTGATGGTCCATGAAGTTCAATTCTCCTACTTGCATTTCAAAAACTTACACAACATGTATATAGTTAAAATTACTTAGATTTTTTTTTACATTACTGTCTACAAACAACCTTTATTCTTCTGCAAGACAGGAGAGTAAAAGACCTGACATACGTTTTTTTTTTTAAATAGAAATGATATAAAATAATTTTAGATAATTTTTTAGGTAAATAACAGAAAAAAATGAATTATCAATGACTGGCTAATTGAGTATTCATCAAGTTCAACTTTCCCCTTAAATTTCTCTTTGTGGATTTTAAATTTTTTAAATTATTTTATGATTGAATATTCCAGAATAAATTTTCTATATGAAACCAAAATTATCCGACATAAAAAGAAATGAAGGGAGGGGGTATGGTTGATCACCGATACTTTGGCTAAAGAATTTTGGGGGCCCACCCCCACACGTTTCATAGCCTTGACGTGGGGGGTCTTCCATTATTTACATAATTACTATATGTAATGGTTGTCTAATATGAACACTGCCTGGATATAGCCTTTTTGCGCTGATCGGGCTTAAAACACCACTAATTAATAAATCTATTTGAACATTATGTTTTTTTTTTCATCTCCATTCCGAATCCACTTTATACTTACTCTATCCTTTGTTTACAAAACATATGAAAATGACAAAATAACATGATTAAACTACAACTCGCATAAAAACAATATTACACACTGAAATTGTCATGAATTATGTACCTCAAGACTTTACGGCCGCCATGTTGGAGAAACGAAACTGTTGAAGTCGTGACCGTATGTAAATAAATATCTACAGAAATGCACCAAAAACATTTATTTTAGCTAAAAATAAAAGAATATCACTATATAGATACAAAGAAACTTTTATTCAATAAAATAAATCAATATTTCGGTACCAGCCTTTACCAGACTTTTGTGCTCTTTACCACTCTTTGAGAGAGATGTGTCTTAGTGTCGTCATTGTATGTTATACGATGGTGTATTTGTTCCGTTTCACAATATCCAATCCTTTTCCATTAACTGCACTTGATTGAAAATTTCACCCACTTCGTGATGAAATGGGGGCCATATTTGCCGAAAGGTAATGATGAATCTTAAAGAGGATAAACATAAAAAATATTACCTTTTGTGGGAAATTTTCCATGGCAGTTGCCATTTTTTAAATTCTAAATTTAATCAGTTTCGGTGAACGCCTCTTTCCGGAACATCACACTTACTTTTTATATTTAACCGAATCAGTTTTTATTGGATGGTGGTATTAGGTATTTCTTTGTGATATTTTAAATGAATGACCCAGAAACTGACAAAAAAAATCGATATAATCAAATTAACGAATCAGATGGAAATAATAGTGGTGTTTTAACACTATTTTTGTGGATTATATGAAATTTAGAAATGTTTTTTTTTCACCGTTTGCGTACTAATTCACGGTCAAGCATGGAGTAATTTCCTTTGACTTTTGAGCGCATTTTCAATTGATTTTATTTTCTCTTCCTTTGAATCATGCACATAAATTTAAAAATCGATTTTAGTTTTTACTCACCGCGACATAATGTGAAAATGATAAATATTTACCAGTCCGACCAGTCCAGTCCAGTGCCAATGATTGGGATGGCAAAGAGAACCGTATTACTTGCACCAATGCAACGTTAAGAATTGAAATATGGGCATTTGTTACATGCAAAGCAATTTTTTTTGTTTGAATACAGTATTGCATGGACTTCTTGTTTTTGTTTTCTCTATCAAACATGTATGATACTGTATATTTCATGACGATACCAGGATACTTAAAAATCAGTCGAAAATTAATTTAAGTGTCCGTGTACAATGTCCGTGTACAGCCACGCACAAAATCAAAATGAGGGCCACATTATACCAGAAACAATATCGATTAAAAATTTCGAACTTTGCAATTGTAGTTTTTAAAGTACCGACCACAATTGGTTCTATTTCTTTTAATCGGTGTTGTGAAGTTTGCGAGACTTACATAACTCACTGATTAATAAATTGAATGACTATAGTTTCATCTGCAATCGCACGTATCTAGTATTCTTAGGCCTGCACCTGAACTTGTTTACAAGTCATGCATCGAAGTCTTCTTTGAAAAGTCAGTAGAACTAAGGACAGCCGACCGAAGTTGGACAAGTTCATAACAGTAATATCGATTTTTCAATTAAAATTTCTGCATTCTGTAGAATTTCGATTTAAATTTCGTTCATATTATAGATGTAGTTGTATTGTCCTTCCGGAATTGTATTGTGTGTTGCTTAATCCCAATGAGTGTAATCATTCAGATAAGATTACTACAATTACAATGTGGAAATATTGGCTGCATACCAAACACGTGATCGTACAACGAAATTGGAATTATTCATTTTATTGTCTACTTTCCGATTCTAACTACAACCGCTCAAGATACTAAGTTGAAACTGCTAGCTACAAAAATGGATTCGGGCTCGCTTATTTATTCTAGCTTACCTCATAGTACACAATGAATTATAACAACTTTCGTTTAACATCAAATACCTGTCCCAGTTGAGGAAGTTAAACACAGGTGACCGGTTGACAATTTTCAATTAAGCGATGGCGGCGGCAGTTATTGGGAGGAATGATGTAGAAGTAAATGAATTTGGTCGAGATGTTGAAGTTCCTGAAAATCCAATTGCTAAGTTAATGTACTATTTCGACAGCATTTGCTATGCAATGGATTTGAACCGAGAAACGACTCCAGATCAGTTAAGGAAATTAAGAAATTACTCTCAATATCGAAAACTGAACCAAGAAGAACGTGAACTTCTTTTAATTTTATGTGTTCGTTTTTCTCCAGATGAACTGATTAACAAGTGTCTCTTCCAAGACGATGACATGTGTGGAAACGCAATGAACAAATTCTACAAACTCGACGCAGTTCAAAAACGGTTTTTAATTACTGAAGAAGTGATTATTGGGGGACAAACTACACGAGTTGTTAAAATTTTATGCTTCCGAAAAATTTGGCTCGAATTCTGCTACTTGGAACCAATGAAAAACGTTCAAAGTGAGTTGCGGTCTATTGCGGGGAAACTTTCAGGAAGACCGTCGTCGAGCGCTGCACAACAACGCCGAGGACCACCTTCGGCACCACGACTACAGCAACAGAGAGCGCCTTCGGCACCACGACAGAGACAACAACCGCAACCTCAACCTCAGCCGGAGAAGAAGGATGACGGATGCTTAGTCATGTAATGTAGATACATAACAATTACGACGACACTTCAGCGCATAAGCTGTTTTAAAGATCATGTTCATATTTCAAGTAGCTATATCAATACACGTACAGTCATTACCTCTTTCTGCGTAACCCTCCATAAACAGTGGACATGGACCTAGAACATTGCACGAATGACCAATATCGTGTTTTAATTCTGAGAACAACAGTCAGTTACTAGAACCTAACTCGTGAGAACTTTACTCGCTAAACGTATGATAAAATAATTTATAAGAGAGTTACTTCAATGTAATCGAAATGTTAATGAATTTTATTTCATATCGAATAGCGCGCGACACTCGGCATTCTTTTCTGTTATTAAATATACAGGATCATTCTTTTTATGTATTGTTTGAATAGTGGTATAATTAGTATCGTATGTTTTATGGTACATATTTTATTTATATATATAGTCATCTTTTTATTTAGCATCTTTCTGTTATCAAAAACTGTACTTGTTTCGCTTCATTGGTTACCAGTGCAATATCGAATTCAATTTAAGATTATTGTGTACACTTATAAGGCTCTTAACAACTCAGCATCTGTGTACTTGAAGAAATTCGTCGGTTCTTATCAGCCGACTTGAACATTACAATCTGAGGACTGGCACCTATTGAAGACCCCACGCATGAGAACTAAGACTCGTGGCGAACGACGGTTTGATGAAGCCGCAGCGACATTGTGGAACAGTCTCCCTTTTCATATTCGAAGTGTGCCTTCACTGAAGATTTTCAAAAACTTGTTAAGACACATCTTTTTCGAGCAGCTTATGGAGACAGTATGTAAATTTTGCTTGATCAGACATTGGCGATCAGGTGTACTTGATTATGTTTCAGTCGCTCTTTGTTTTAATACCTTGAACAAGATCTTTATTTCTATAGTTTTTTTTAATATTTTGATCAGGAGAAACCTATTATTATCATTGTTAATGTTAAACTTGTTATTTTTGAATATTTTTGTATATATTTTCATTTTATTTGTGTTGTTTGTATACATGTAATTTTGTTGTCTCATGTATTTGTACAGCGCATAGAGTGTTTTGTTTATTAGATGGGCGCTTAATAATATAATAAATGATAAATGATAATAATAATATTAGCTATGTATAACAGTTTCATTGCATTATCTCATTCAGTGAGAAATGGATGAAAATGAATGTCTTTATTTCTCATACATCCAATGATTATTGGAACAGAGAAAAAAATAACAAAACAAAACATAATAAAACAAACAAACACAAAACAAACACAAACACAAAACAAAACAAAAAACACAAAACAAAAAACAAAAAACAAAAAACAAAAAAAATACCAATTACATGATTGCAGTAAAGTAAACAGTAAAAACGGTTTAATCCTGGTTTGCATACATTTAATTACAGGTTTAAATAAACAAAGATGAAATTGTTGTTTTAATCATTATAGTCTGTTCTTTATTGGTCACCTTAATTGCACCTGTATTTTACCTGAAGAATTGTACTTAAAATCTTAAGATATTGTTATGAGAATATCAAAATAAATTTGATGATGTTTTAAATGAAATATTTCATTATTTAATATTTTATTTTAGTACACGTTGTCAATATTGGGATTATAGTACAAAAATACAGTTATTTACATAATAAATTATGAACTTAATGAAATAAAAAAAATAAAACTGTAAAGTTAGTTTTATAGTTTATCCTTTATTAATGTCTGTTGAAATTTATTACATTCCTTAATATTAAGCTTCCAAGCCAACTGTATTCCCATATGCAAGCTAAACATGCTGAACAAGTATTCAGCATCATAGCTAATTATAATCATAATTATAATTAATTACAACCTTTAAACAATTAAAAGCTAGATTGTCATTAAGCCATGAGATGTACTCACAAGCTTCAAGCATTATAAATATTGAAGTTGTTTTAATTTCAATCATTCAAAAGTAAAAATGGCATTCGCACAACTACGAGCACTTGAATTTGTTAAAAACAAGTTTGGCAAAGACAGCTTAGTCTTAGATGGGTATCGCTACAGCATCAGAAGTCAACACAACACACGTATATATTGGCGATGTGTCATCAACACATGTCCTGCTACAGTCAACACGCATGATGGCCATCTGGTCAAACGTGGATACCAACACAACCACCCAAGCAACCAATCCAAAATTGATGTCATGAGGGTAATACAGACAATGAAAGACCGATCTAAATCCGAGGTCACACCAGTACCAACAATCTACGAGGAGGAAGCAGTGAAACTACGCACACCAGAGTGGAACGACATACCAGGCAGATGGTAGAGCAGCTATCTACATATTACTCAATTAAAACTTCACTTTACCACCAGAGATCACTGACCAGACCCGCGTTACTAAAAACTACCATAGACATCAAGCTCCAAGACAAATGGTGTACAACTACTGCTGGGGAACAATTTCTACTGATGACAACATTCACCCACGCATGCTTATATTTTCAACTACCAATAACCTGAGACACCTGGATGCTGCTGATACTATATTCTGCGATGGCACCTCTTACACATGCCCTTCACTGTTTCATCAACTATACACTATCCATGCTATGATCGACGGTTCCATGTTTCCACTAGTATTTGGCTTACTACCAGGCAAAGACCAGACAACCTACATCAGATTCTACAGCCACATCAAAGAGATATCTCGCCAACTCAACATTGTACTTCAACCTCAGAGTGTATTCATCGACTACGAGATTGCCACCAATAACGCCGCCACTACTGTATTTCCAGGTGTGACCATCAAAGGATGTTTTTTCCACTACACGCAATGCATCTGGCGCAAGACTCAAAAGTGTGGACTCCAGACCTACTATAAAGACAACGCCGACATCACTAAACTTGTAAGACGGGCTGCAGTACTAACATTCGTCCCCCAGCATGAAGTAGAAAACGTCTGGTTCAACGCACTACAAGACATCGACAACACAGATAACATACCCGATACTACTACATTTACCGACTACGTTACCGAACACTGGGTTGAGAACAACAGATTTTTATGGAACCACTACCAGACAGAAGGACCTCGCACTACAAACCATTTAGAGGGCTGGCACAACAAAATCAAGAAAATAGTCCGACATGCTCACCCAAACATCTACGAGATAATTGACTTACTATAAACTAACCAGGCCATGACAGAAATTACAGTGATCCAGTACTCAACAGGAGGAGCTCGTCCACCCAAAAGACCAGTTTACCGACGCATCAACACACAACTACAGCAACTCAGACAGATATCAGCAGCGGATTATGACTGTGACAGACTACGCAGATGCCGCTTCTCACTTACTGCATCTTAATTAGTGAGCTTTTATACGATACAAACATTGTAATATATTTCATGCTTTGTCATTTCTGATAATTTAACCTGATTTTATATTTATTTTAATGCTGCAACTGATACAATGGGTCTTAAATGTTGTATATGTATTCTTAGTATATGCAAATTATTTATTTTATTTGTTGTGATTCAAGCTATCTGAAAATGAATTGTCTTGTCCCTTATCTTGTGTTGTTGATTTTGTTATTAAAATATTTATTAAAAAATAATGTTTACTTATTTTTTTATAGAATTATTAGAAATGAAAAACAAATATACACATTAAATAAAACACGCAATCAATACTAAAACAAAACTCAACAGAATGCCAACATATATTTTCTGCAGGTAAAAAAAATATTAATATTAATTGTTCATATTTAAAACAAACTATAGGTCTTCAAGGTGTATGAACCCATTGTCTTTTTTGTTTATTGAACTATTTAATTAGTATGGTAATTAAATGTATGCAAACCAGGATGACACCTTAAAAACACAATTAGAATTGTAACTATATTAACAGATGTGTTTTATTGTAGATGATTAATGTGCCCTATTTTGGGTACTATGTTTAGGTAAAATAAAACATATTTAATCTGATTTTATTTCATATACACGATTCTCATGTCCGTCCGTCTGTCTTACTTTTGATTTTCGGATGATAATTTTTGAGAGAACCGCTAAACCATTTTTTTTATTTCAAACTTTAACATTAATTACATGCCAAGTTAAATTAAGGTTAATTGCATTTCAGGGCAGTCAAAAAGTTACGGTTTAAATTTGATAAAAAAAAGTATATCCATGATCACCGAATATTATTTTAGTTCTTCTGTACTAAGACATCCTAGCTGTAGTAATATTAGGTCCTCCTCATTTGCAAAATTGTAAGTTTAACCATGCAGCAACATGTCCGCCAACTTGTTTATTTCTCCTACAGAATCATTTTTGTTACGTTTCCCGAAAAGGTCTGGAAAAGGAATGAAACAATAAACCCATAAAAGAAAAATGTTTCCATAATCTTTTAAACCATATTTTTTCTTTCAAAATTTATAACAGACTGGTTGAATACTTGTCATGGTAAAGGTAGATTGAATAATTGTTGGGGTTTAACGCCCGAGCAGCAATATTTCAGCTATATTCAGGCGACGAACATGAAATCGACGATAAGATGAACATAAAATAATGATAAAATGAAAAATGGGATGGGAAGCATGGATAATAAGGTCAACAAATTTTGATTAATATTGCCACTAAAAATAGGGAGGAGAGGACTGAGTGTGAATATACAATAAATATTTGATATTAACATTTTATTGTATGGCGAACCTTGTAAATTAGATCCACATATGGTCGTAACTTTTGTGCCAGGCGACCTTTGTTATATCATAGACACTTGACAAAAACACACGACCGCTTTGATTTGGTAAATATAATCCGCGTAAAACGGCAGAATCAGAGTTTAACAAGGGTACGAAAGGTGAATATATAAGTTTTACATTTATTTTTTTAACAAACAATTTAATGTACTACAAGATAATGATTTCGTATGTTTCTTTATGAAATTTTGTACTCTTTTATCAAACAATCAAAATACTATCGTGGTAAGGGATTTGTATGTCCGTATGGTGGGGGCTAGGATAAAATTTTTGTCCTGGATATTTTTTTCGTGTTAAGACTATCCTGACTTATTTTTGATTCCAACCTGTCCTGGATTTTTTTCATGACATATGTCAAAAACATTCCTGATTTTCTTTTCAACAAATGCATTCTGCCTTTTTTACCCGAATGGCCATCCTGGGATTTTTTTACCATACGCTACCATCCTGCCTTTTTTTTCAAATTTAATCCTAGCCCCCCCCCCCATAAAAATCAAATGGTTGATCCTTAAGTTGGTGAGCATGCGTGACATGTACAACCACAGTTTTCTTTTGCTTATGTAACATTCTTCATGAAATCAATTTTGATATGCTCCATTTGTGTTGTTGTAATATAATAATAGGCTACTCTAATTACCAATTAATGTATCAAATCTTCCTAACTTTAACCAAGTTTTTGTAGACTGAAAACCGTTTTAAAGCTATGGCAATTTCTATCAAAAATTTGAAAATACGTTGCCCATAGGTTAATCTAACTGCAGACGACGTGCACCCGTAGGGCAAGAGTCCTCTGCTTTTCGAAACACCCGCCGAGTTGCGCAAAATGTCAAATCAGAGGGAGATGAAAGAGGAAAGGAAAACTATGACACGTTGAACAAATCGCTTCTCTTGGTGCAGATGGATACACCGAGTTCATGAATACAACTATAAAACCTCTGTAGTGATGAATTCAATCTTGTAGTACATGTAACATAACCCTGTTCCAGAAGCCAAATTGTAAGAGGTCTAGCGCAGTATAAAAGGTCTGCGTAGTTACAGCAAGCTCTAACATAAGGTATGTATGGTGATATGAAAACTCCATATGCAGGTGCTGAACGGACGTTAAGAAAGATGAAAGGAAAATTGACAGTATGGAATGAAAAGTAATCGTGTTGTCGAATAGTTATCCTTTTCTATCGATCTCCAAGTGTGATCCTGATATGAGGTTGAATTCACACTGTCCGCAGTACTTAAGCCTTTATTTCCGTAGATGCAATGTATAAAATCCCCGAAACTACATTTGCAGGATTGTTGAACGATAATACGTCATCTTTATATCGGAAACAGAGATAAAAAAAATCTGCCTTTACGATGTTCCTTCCTTTGGATAAGATCAGCTAAAAAAAGGAGATGTGGTTTGATTCCAATCAATCAGAACATCCAACCATCCAACAAATGCCAAGCAACAAACAATTGAACTTCTACCACATGATCTTTAATGATGGGCAAAACCCATACCATAAAGCAAGATGCAAAAGGCCAAAAAATAAATGATGATTGTGAAACTATTCACTAAAGACCAAAACCGACCTAATATATACAAAAAAAAAAAAAAAAACAAAAAAAAAAAAAAAAAACGAATTACAATGGACATAAAAAACAACAGCAACCACTAGACTACAGGTTCCTGGCTTGGGAGAGGCACATCACATGAAACGGTGTTAAACATGTTTGTGAGCGCTCAACCTTTCCCTAACCTGGGACAGTGTTGGGAAAAACAACACTAAAACGAACTATAAAAATATGTCAATTCGGATTTAACTCTTGAGATCGACCACCTCGGCCTTTCTATGAATTTTAGATTATATTTTGTTTGTTAATATTTTATCTTTAAATCCTAATGGAGGTTTAATGTTTCTCCATAATTATGTGCGGTCCTCCAAAAGATAATATTTCAAAGTTAAAGCTATGTTTCATACACTTCAAACTAAACATACCAATCTTATTTTATTTGCATCTGCGGATTGAGGAAGAAAAAACTTGATTTTGTAGATTGAACTTTGACCCTGACCACTTTTTTCTATCGTAACTTTTTTAAGAGGCTGTCCACGAGAAAACCATATAAAACCGCCCGAAAGTGATATTGGCAATTACAAATTAACTTTAGTGCATCTGGTAGGACCCCATGAGAAACTTATAATTGCAAAATATATTTTTTGTCGAAAAATTAAAGATGGAGGAGATATCAAATTTTCGACGATTCCACTTTCGAACGATTTTTCCAGTTTTGCATGGTTTTCTCACTGACAGGCTCTTAAAAACAAGAACAGTTATATCGTTAGTAGTCTTTACCGGAGATTCTGGTTCTGACATTTTTAAATTTAGCCCTGCTCCTAGACTTTCATGGAATTTTACCACGGGCTCTAGTTCTGACTTAAATCGTTTTGCCCATTGAAACCTCAAATAAATAGCAAGGACCTTAAAATAAAAAAAAAAATAATAATAAAAAAAAAAAAAAAACAAAAAAAAACACACACACAATATCAGGAAATTCTTTTTGAATGAATATTTATATTGATATGCTTGAATTGCACACATTTCGTCGGTACCAAGAGTTGAAATTTCGCCCAGTCCATGATATACTTTTAGCCTTGTATGTATTCATTAGCTCACATAAGTCACATATACTCCTATTATAATTTCGTTCATTATCTATATGATATTTATCAATTTCTTTCAGAATTGAAACATATTTGTCTTCATTTGCACCTAATTCTATCAGATGTTCAGCTAATAATCTCGGTGTTTTAAAATCCAAAGCATTGATGAAAGTTTTTGGCGGTAAAATAGATGCAACATTTGGAGCACCTCTTGAAATGTAAATAGCATTACTATTGTCTAAAAATGTATGAAAGACTTTTTCTGTCACATAATCCTTGCATATACTATTTTCAAATCCTAGATAGAACTTGTATTTTTGAGATAAAAGTTCGTGGCATTCAGACATAGAACCCGAGCAAGAAAAATTGCCACATCTGCCGTAAACATCAACATCAATGTATTTTTTCAGCTTTCTCACATAATCTTCGCGCCTGGACTTAGAGTGACAGTTACTGACAGTCCACGCGGCAAATCCTGTCTTGTTTCTAAAAATAGAATGATAGTCCTTTTGTAAAGGTACCGTTCGCTTGAAAGTCTTGTAACTAAGGAGAACTTCACTGTCTTGTCTGTAAGTCATACTCCAGTCGAATTTGTTGTTCCAAACACTGCTCAAATCTGAATCAAAGACAGGACTTTCGATATTGACTATGACCCATATTTGCCCGTCTTTTTTTCTTGGAACGTTATTGTACATATCTCTATATGCAAACAAAACAACATCACTTTTGTTCAACAAACTCTTGTCGTCCGAGAGTTTGCAGTTTGAATATGTACATTTAATCTCTGTAAGATCCACATTTCCACTGAAGTATGGTTGAATCGCATACCAGAGCATGACGAACTGTTTTCCGGTTGAATTTGTTCCATTAATCAAATTTTTTCCTTGTGGTGAGTTTTCCCATTTTCTATAGCTTACGTGAGGCAATGCTGATTTCTCAATCATGGGCAATATAAATCCGAATTGATCGAAATGATTTAAGCTGAATTGATAGTCCCAATTTATAGATAAGCCCACAAGGAGAAAACACAAAAAACAAAGAATACAGAAAAATCCCCCCTTCTTCATATAGGTAACTGAAACAAAAAAATAATGTCTATATACAAAAAGGATTCATTCAAGTAAAATATTCATTTCGACACTAATTAACATAAAGAATACGTTTAAAACTACGAATAAATAAAAAGTACATTATAAAAAACATTGTTTGGTAGAGAGGTACGTGCTTGTTTTGCGATTTTTACGTGGCTGTTTGCGCTTTCATGTTTGATTGGTACATATACTCGTGCTGTGATTCAAACGTACTCGTAATTTGACTTGTAAGTGCTTGTTTCATCATTTGGAAGTGATTGCGATTTGATTAGACGAGCTAGTGAATTGATTTGCTGCGTTTTTATCTGATTTCAAGCGCCTGTAATTTGATTTTACATGTTATTAGTGCATACGTGTTTCGTGCCTTATACGTGTACCTGGTGTGATTAGTGTAGAAGTGAATTGTGCCTAATACGTGATCCTGGTGTGATTTATACAGTAAATGTATCGTGCCTTATACACATTCTCTATGTGATTTATACTGAAGTGTTTCGTGCCTAAATACGTGTTCCTGGTGTGACTTGTACAATAGTAATCAAAGGAACCAAGGCCATAGCGGTAATCAAAAGAATGCAATCCAGGGACAAAGACCAGACATGGAAAACAGACATACACAACAAAGAACATAAAGTAACCAAAATCATACATACAAAGTAACAAAAGCAAATGAGCAACTCGTACTCCACTAAAAACTGGGAGCATGGACCAGGTGCACCGGTAGGGTAAGCGTCCTCTGCTTTTTTATAAACACCCGCCGAGTTGCTCATGAAAAGTCAAGTCCGGGTAGACGAAAGAGGAAAGGAAAACTATGACACGTGTAATCTGCCTTATACGTGTTCCTGGTGTGATTTATACAGAATTGTTTCGTTCCTAATACTTGTTCCTGGAGTGACTTGTATAGCGGTGTATCATGTCTTATGCGTGTTCCTGGTGTGATTTGTACAAAGATTAGTTTTGGCTAGTGAGAAATAAGTCGAAAAATAATTTAACTTACATGACATTTGTTCCACACATTTAAAGAATTAGCATTCCAAAACTAAACACGATGTTGTCTTTTCTATTTCATATCTTTTAAACATATAATTTTATCTATTAACTAGTGCACGTAGCTTCAAAATCAAGGACATATTATTTAAAGGTACAAGTACATTTATTGAATTGATTTTATAATGACTGTAAAATGTATGGAAAAACTAGGAAGTTGAAACTCACATTTTATATGACGCAATTATAGATGATTTCCTTTTATATTGTAATAATTAGCAACACCCTGAATTTCCTTTTACATGAAAGTCATTTAAACCAGTACCTGTGAAAATGTTCCATCTTCTCTTCTAGTGAGGTTAACTAAAAAGAGAGATATTAAATTCACAAGAAAAAATAAAACCAAGTAAAAAATTGTATTAAACAGCAAGAAAGAACAATCAATTACATGTATCAACAGCTAAAAAGCGGTAGTGAAAAGTGTTTACTTACAATGTACTTGTATATGTCATGTACTAAAATACAGCCTGGTTTAGACTGACTTCCCCATCTGAGTCAGTTTCATTCTCAAAGGGAGCGAAGCTGGACTCAAAATTCTAACTTGGGAATATGCAGCTTTAGCGTACACAATTATTCTATACTTAACAGCAGCCTTTTACGACATTCTGAATTTCAGAACAGAGAAAAAATATTTTATTTGTATAGGTTACTTGCTTTATTACCGAGAAAAACTGACGAGGAGGAAACGCACACTTAATTTATCAAATCGGGTCTTTCCGTAGTTTATCTTTGTCTACAGATAGGAAGGGGCTTCACAGACTGTTTCATGTACATGTACAGTACATGCTGGCTATTATTTATTTACAGTTACTGAAGATAATGCATAGTTAATCTAATCTATAGCTTTGCTATTAGTGTGTGATAGTAGATGAGGTAGCACAGCACAGAGTCGGACCAAGTTTGAAAGTCAGTACCCTTGTTTGTTGGAAAAAAATTGTTAATTTTGTGCAAAATTTGTGCAAAACTGAGCTAACAATAGTCTAATGGACCCCCTCTACATAAAACATGTCAGAGTCCACGGTTGCAGCATATGCTTCAGTTTCCGTCGCCTTCGATATCATTTCGGTAAAAGGTATTTCGTTAATCATGTCTTTCCCCCCAGATACATGCATAATTGCAGAGTCACCTTAATCAGCAGAAGTTAAGGATGATTTTTTTTTCACCGAGAAATTAAAGTAAACTAAAATGTCTCGACGCTAAAATACATGTTTACAAAGTTCAATTATATACAGAACCATAAATTAGTGTATTTTTTATGTGGAATTTTTATTACTGTTTTTTCAGCAGGGAAAAAAACGCTTCCTGGGTCAACCACCTTGATAAATTTATTATCACAATATAAAACAAACGCACCCGCACACAAAATGCAAAATTGAAGTTTCGTGCGCAAGAATAAAAGCTTTCAATGAACGTCATTTTCGCGCAAAGTTGTGTTGAAACGCACATTGGTACCAACATAACGTGCGCAACATTCCCCGCTTTACAAATAGAATGTTTTATCTGAACCACTAAGGTGTGTAAATTTGATTTTTATCGGCTATTGTAGCCGCTACTTTTGGCTTACTGACTTCAAAATCAAGAGTTGTTGAGTATTCCTTGTCACTTAAGCTTCCTTTGAAATTTGAAATTTGAACATTTGTTTTTTACATGACTGTACATGACCCAGGAGTTAACATCAACCTGTGGTGGACTGATCAATCGATATTTACCCTACTTGTAAAACAATCCATTAAAATGTGTCAGATGGTGTAACTTGCGGAAATAATTTCCTTTTTTTCAACAAAAACCTTAAATTTGTACAAAATATTTATTCAATACAAATAAACTTTATTATGATTATTCAAATAATTCATAATTTTCCTATCGAAATGAATTTTTACAGCAGAATAACTAATATACTTACCTGTCTTTTTGGGTGTGTAGTTATTTTAAGCATCTGTTTTCTCAATTGTATCTAATTTACATATGGTCACGTATTTCAAAATACACCTTCTTTCCATCTGTTTACATTAACATTCTAAAATGTTTATGTTAGTTATAGTTTTTTTTTTAAAACACACACGACATGACCTTTTAATTAATATCCAACATTCACCATGTTTTCTAATTAAGAATTATTTTTTTTATTGTATACCTTAATATCAATTAAGAGACGTTGAAGTATTTTAGGTATTTATTGGTATAAAAATATCGGCGAAAATTACTGAAGCATATCAGGAACAAACACACAACACCTCCCCAAAGCACTTGCTCTGGTATGGTAAGTTCCTGTCATGCTCCATCCGTCTCATTGTAAGTGAGGTAAATCTGGCAGAAAACTGTGATGAAAAAGTTGTGGACGAACGAACGCACTGACGGACGAAAGAGTAATCAAGGGAACCACATTTCTGCGAAAATCAAAAGAATGTTATTCAGGGGAAAGACGAGACATGGGAAACTGACGAACGAACACCGTGCCGTGGTCGTTTTTATATCTTCTGAAAAGTGGGGGTATAAAAAATAATTAAAGAACGCAATCTAGAAATATACTGGAGCAGACTAGGAAGAGCCAATTGTTATTTGACATACGTGGTAATTCTTCATGGCAAAAGCCTTTACAGTCTTAAAGTAAATGGTCTGTATTATTGTGAAGACCAAATTTTCCGACATCAGGGTGTGGCGGAAAAAGGGCTGAAGACCTTTTATATGGATCAAGGAAAAACGGCGTCCATTTTCAACTAGTAAACACTGCTATTATTTCATACCTATACTTACTTTTCAACGAATAGACTTTGCATATTTTCCTATCACAAGGTTTTGAAAATGATTAAAATCTCGTATCATTTCAGCGACACAATAATTTTATAAAAGTTCGTTGAGGTGCCTTCCAAAATGTGTTTAAAATAAAAATATACATGTCGATAAAGAATATACTTGCCTCAGTCGGCCGTTATAGCCCCACTTAATAATACTTTAAATATTTTTTGCAACGGTTTGCGGACATGTTGCTGATTGAAAAAAAAAAAAACATTTAAGCTTTTTTTCTTTTTTTTTCTTTTTTCTGGAAAAATGGCGGGGTAGACAAGACGTACTCACGATAGCTCTACGAAACAGTGTAATTATACCTGGTGGCACAAGGTTTAAGTGACTCTGTGTTGTTGAAGATGTTTCATGGACAATTCGCTAAAACATTAAATGGGTAAAAAGAAAAGAAATAGGAGTAACTCGTCTAAATCAGGACTTACCCCACCCGAGAAAATTGTAAACAAAAACGAAAACATGGCGGCGACCACAACGATACCAAGTTTACCCAATATGGACTTATCCCAAGTCATAACACAAGCAAATCAGAGTATATATGGTACGAATAGCCCTCAACGTTCATACATAGAGCCATCTATAATGCAAATTCCAGAAAATACTTCACAAATTGGATTCAGGTCTCCACTCCCACCACCACCCATGTACCCTACCCAGCCACAGTCTAGTACACCAGTACAACAACCCATAGTATCCAACATCCAAGGCAATCCATGTATGTCAAACACAGAACCTATAGTTACATCAAACACAGATATGGCACTACAGGTCATCATACAAAACAGGAATATTATGAATAATAGACTTGAAAATGTAAACACAACCAACAATATGATTCAAAATAAACTTCAAAAACTTGATATGCTGGAAGAAATAAATACTAAACTACAAACTGTTGAAGCTAATATAAACTCAATGAAAAAAGAAATCAATGATATAATAACACTTCAAGACCAGCATTCAAGAACCTTGGCAAATGAGGAAAGGCATCATTATGTTATAGAGGATAGAATGAAATATCTTGAGGAACAAAATAGGGTACTGGAAAATCAAAATAGAGAATTAAATGAACAATATCTGAAACTTCAAACCCATTCTATGAAGTACAATCTAATTTTTACTGGCTTACCTGAAAATACAGGTGAAACTAGAGAAGAAACATAAAATTTAGTAAAAGAATTTATTAAACAAGAACTGAAAATTGAAGGTGCAAACACAATTGAATTCCAAAACGTTCATAGATTAAAGCCACGGCGTGACGGAAAGCATCGTAGTATAATCGCAAGATTTACAAAATATGATGATCACCAGAAAGTTCTTGGAGAAGCAAATGAAAAACTTAAAAATAGCCAAAGATATTCTGTTTTCCAACAGTATCCAGTTGAGATTAGCGAGCGCCGGAAAGCACTGATACCTAAACTAAAAGAATTTCAAAGGCTCAAGCGAAATGCAAAAATAGTGTATGATACCCTTATTGTAGACGGTCAGCCGTACGTTCCGAAACCCCGTGAAACACCTCACATTCCAGGTATGAACTAGGACATCACATCAGACATACATGAACGATCACGACCCAATACACAACGACAGGTAAACAAATTGAGAGTTACATTCGTTAATGTTTGCGGATTAAAATCAAAGCTTCTAAATGTTGACTTTATTGAACTAATTCAAGAGTATGATATTAATTTTTAGAAACAAAACTAGATAAATTTGATGTTCTTGATGTACCACAAGGTTACGAATACGTTACTAAAAATAGGAAAAATGTCAAACGAAAGTCTGGTGGTATTATTGTTATGTATAAAAAAGAATTTTCGAAATATATTAATTTTATAAAAACAGAATCTGAACTAGTACAGTGGTTTGAAATTTTGCCAGATTATACAGGTCTTCCACAAAGATTGTTATACGGTTGTGTGTATATACCTCCAGAAAACTCAAAATATGCATGCCATTCCATTTGAGGAATTAGAATCAGAATTAATTTCATTTTCACATAATTTGAACTATATTTCCCTTTTTGGTGATTTTAATGCACGATAAGGAAAAGCAGATAATTTTGTAATTCCTGATGATGCGCTTTTTCAAAACCTTAATTTACTTAATGAATTTGATGATGATATCATTGATAATATGTATTCATATAAAATACTACAAGAGAATAATATATCTCTTAATAGATCAACTCAAGATGTTGGTCGGTGTAACAATTATGGTCATAAATTGATAGCAATGTGTAAACGATTATCTTTGTATATAGCAAATGGTAGAGTTTCCGAAGATATATTGGAAAAACTACATGTAAAAATATTAGTTTGATTGATTATGTACTTGTAAGCCCGAATTTGTTCTCATTGTTTGAAGAATTCTGTGTATTAGATTTTGACCCTATGATATCAGATGTACACAATAGAATAAAATTTACCTTGTCATTCACCAAAGAAAAATTAAATCCCAACATAAATGATACACTTCATTCATCTACACGTGTGAGATGGGCCCCTGAAAAGTTGGAACAATTCCGGCATGCTATTACGGATCCACTTTGTGATATTGATATTAAGTTAGATGAACTTTTACAATCTAACGAAATAACTGATGAAAAGGTAAATGAACTAGTAAATGAATTGGTAAATATTCTTACTTATAATGGTAAGAATATTATGGGTGGTGTTAAATCTGCAAATCATAAGTATAAAGCTAAACAAGGAGATAAACCTTGGTTCGACAAGAAATGTAAAGAAAAACGCAATGTTTTTCATAGCGCGAAGAAAGAATACAATACAAATAAGAGTAAAAATGTTCAAACTCAAACAGCTATTCCTCTTGACGTTCTTTATGATTATTTCAAGAATTTAAATGCCGATGAATCAAATGATGCATCGTTCGATTTAGATGATGAGGATATTAATCTTTCGGCCTCTGATCAAGAGGTAGCTAATAATATTCTAAATGCTCCGATCTGTGAAAACGAAGTCTTGAGAGCAATCTCAAATCTTAAAAATAACAAAGCGCCCGGTATAGATGAAATTATTAATGAATACTAGAAAAATATACCCGTAGATCATATTGGTACATTTTGTAAATGATTCAATGTTATATTAGACAGCGGAATTGTACCGGAGAACTGGCTTGTTGGAATTATTAAACCAATATATAAGAACAAGGGGGATGTAAACGACCCTGATAATTACAGAGCTATCACACTTATTAGTTTTCTGGGTAAGTTATTTACTTCCATTATAAATGGAAGACTAACAGATCTTTCAAATGAGATAAGTCTGATTTCAAAGAATCAAGCTGGATTCAGGAAATGCTGATAACATATTTGTCTTATATGCTTTGATTTCATTATATCTATCAAGCGGAAAAAAGCTCTTCTGTACATTTATAGATTTTAGAAAGGCTTTTGATACGGTTTGGCGCACCGGACTATGGACTAAACTTAGGCGTAGTAATATTAGTGGTAAATGTTTTGATGTCATTTTTAATATGTATAACAATATTAGATCATGCGTTCAATACCGAAACGATCGTTCCGAATTCTTTTCTTGTTTGATAGGAGTCCGTCAAGGAGAAAACCTGTCGCCTTTCCTTTTCTCTATTTTCCTGAACGACTTGGAAAAATTCTTTAGGAATGTTGATGGTCGACCATTAGACTTTATTCTAGATAAATCTCATGATGCTCTGCAGATATATTTAGAGATTTTTGCACTGTTGTATGCGGGTGATACTGTTGTTTTTGCAGAAACGAGCGACAACATGCAGAAATCGTTAAACATATTTTCGGCATATTGTGATACATGGAAATAAAGTTATGATACTTTGCAAACGCAAACCACGGCGACTGCCAGAGTTTAAACTTAATGATGCATCACTTGAAATTGTCGACAGTTACAATTATTTAGGATTATTGCTTAAGTATAACGGCTCATTCACTGATGCCAAAAGTAAATTGGTTGAACAAGCTGAAAAGGCATTATTTGCCGTTTACACTAAAATTCGAAACTTGAATTTACCTATCGACATTCAATTAAAGCTTTTTGATTTTATGATTGCTCCTATTTTATTATATGGATCTGAAATTTGGGGATTCGAAAACACAAATTCCATAGAAAAGTTTCACTTGAAATTTTGCAAGCGCATTCTTAATGTTAGAAAAAGTACGCCGAACTTCATGGTGTTTGGAGAACTTGGGCGATTCCCTTCAGACATAGATATAAAGCTGAGGATGGTGTCATTTTACTCTCGCCTCCTCAAAAACGAAAATAAACTAAGTTGTATTGTATTTAAACTTATGTTTAATTCACATTTTGATAATGTTTGTAATTTTAAGTGGATGTCGTTCCTGAAGTCAATATTTTATTCATGTGGATTAAGCTATATATTCACCGATCAACAATTTATAGATTTTTCTTTATACAAACAACTAATTAAGCAGATATTGCAAGATCAATTCGTTCAAAAATGGCATAGTGACATTGATAACTCCTCTAGAGGATCTTCCTATGAGTTATTTAAGCAAAACTTTGGTCTTGAAACTTACTTCGTTTACCCGAGAAATCCCGAATCTGGATAACCAAATTTAGATCGTCCAATATAAAATTTCCTATAGAAACAGGACGATGGCACAATATACCTAGACATGAACGAATATGTAGCTTATGCAACGAAGGTTTATTAGGAGATGAGTTTCATTATTTATTTGTATGTAAAAATTCTATTGTTGTAAATCTTAGGAAGCTATATGTACCAAAGTATTTTTCATCCCACCCATCAATACACAAGTTCAAGGGTATGTTTTCAAATTGTCATACAACTTTGTTATCTAAAATTTCCATGTTTATCAAAAAACTGTCAGCTATATTGTAATTTAATGCATACATTTTATGTAATTTTTGTATATCTGTCTACCATGCCATTTTCATTAATTGTATTTGTATTTGCCTCATGTTACACATAACTTGTGTCTGAGTGAAATAAAGAATCTTGATCTTGATCTTGATAAAATTAACTATATCAAGTCCATTATCATTCCTTTATTTGTCAACATGCGCTGTAGATAAACATCTGCATATGTGATACTTGTTTTATATCTAAGTGTGCCGCGTGACGCTATGGATTGTTAAGTAGCAGTCTTTATAAAAATCAGACAGAAGGTGATTCATGCATGTCAAAAACCCACCAAATTCAGTTTTATTTTTTTTTTGTTCAGAAACCGTTATAGATCACATAACCAGTCTTAGTTCTATATTTGGGGGTAGCACTTTTGAGATAATATTAATATAGATTGTTCATGAAATTAGCACTTTGCAAGAGTAATCGTTCTTGATCTGGTTTGATTGGGTTGGTTTTAGTGAGAAGTGTAGTGTTCTCAAAAGTACAAATCTAAATACAGACAGGATTATTTCCACATAAAAATGAAGCATATGTAGACCAAAAAAGCACCATCAAATCAATGGATTTTTCTATACCATGAATCTTTTTACCATAGACAGTGTCTGAATTTTATATGAACTGATACTTAAGTACATTATGTAGGTTACATGGGCCGACTAAAGTCATGTCTTAGGTATTGAAAGTCAAAAGTCAAAAGATCAACCATCCAATTCAAATTAATGAGTTTCTACATTGTCAAATTCTGTCAAAGTGTCCAATATATTGACACAGGCAAATGTGCCACTCATGAGAATCATATGGTTTGCATCATATGATTATCATATAAATGGAGCACCATATGATAATCATATGTTCCGGTATACATATGATTATCGCATGATTATCATATGATAATCATAATTATGTTTTTCACGAACACATGATTGTCATATGTTTTTAAGCCAAAATTACCATATGAGAATCATATGATAATCACATGATTATCATATGATCAATATCATATGATTGTCATATGATTATCATATGAATCGAGCACCATATGATTATCATATGTGGCTCATTTGGCTGCGTAAACTTCAGTTTTTTTCATAAGTTTATAGATGACCAGGCACCAACTTTCATTCCAGTTTTCAGAAAATCGTGTACTAGCTAGAAAACCCAATGTATTTTTCTTACCAATCTGAATCCAATATTGAAAAAAAAAATGTTCCAACATGTTATATTGTATCTTACTTTTATATATTTTTTTTATGTCAAAAATGTTCAACTATAAAATCAACATTTTGATGACATGTTAGATTTAGTTCTGATGCATCAGGTTTTGACTTGTTGTATTTCAATGTGCATGTATTGAATGCCACACTATATAGATGGCTGCCATTTGCCTATAACAGACTAACAGACGGAGAAATAATATTTATGTATACAAGCACAGCTGAAAGCAGTTGCGAAAGCTAGTAACATTTAGTGTTTAAAAAAGAGAACCGTATATTCAAATCTCATTTACGTGAAAAATATCGAAGCTAAAATCTTGTAAACGAAAAATTTAAACGATGCTTCACAAGTGGTCTTTTTAAAACACATATCAGATATGAGCCATTCTGTTAATCATTTACAGAAAGAAAACGATTAAATGAACAATATTAAGTACCCAAAGCTGTCTGTTAGTGAATAAAGTATAACAGTAACACCTATTTTTGGGGCAAAATTTTATAATATACATAACTTATTTTGTTTCAATTTTGGGAACTTCCAAATGCTTCGTCTGTAAATATTGCCTGAAGCATAAGATAATACAGCTGTCGACGATATAATGAATCCTTAGTGAAAATAATGCAAGTATGAACAAATAATAATTGAACAATCCATCAAAACATCGGTTCATTTTTATCAAGTTCAATGAGCTTGGAATTGTTGGCACTTTCACACCTCTTATTTTCGTGTCTGTTAACTTGTCTTGTCACAATTATAAGCTTGCATTTAAAAACATTTTGAGAAACTGCCTTCTCCATCATTTACTTCCTCGGTTTAAGAAGTTATTGATGCCCAAGAGCAGATGCAGTATTTCAGGTGGGGGGGGGGGTTGATAGAATTTAAGGCAGGCAAGACAATGTTAGGGGATACGATTTGTGTAACAAGTCAAGTTTCAATGCAAAATGAAAAAGAATAGATGTAAATTTAGGGGTTTCGAAGTTCTGTTTCGTTGAGTTCAATTCACTTAAAAAGAAACTACATATTTTCCCAGATATGTCTCAGATTCTATTTTTGCACCTAAGTAAGCCGTGGTATGTAATTATTTAAAGAATATTCTCTAACACATACTTACCTGTAATGATACGTGTAGCCCCGATCCGTAATTATAATGAACAGTGAAAGTGTATTGATTTTTATTCTAGATGAAACTTCAAGATAATTTGCTTGTATATGGTGCGACAGCTTTTGCAAGTAACGAAATAACTTTGTAAGAGTTGGGCAAGATTTGTAAAATAGAAAATTACGGTATGTACAATACAGAAATTGGAAGTTAGAATTAAGCATCAGCAATTCTGGTACCCCTATAAAGTAAGAGGATGGAATTCCGTTCCTCCATACCACACCAAGTCAAAGAATAGTTTGCCAGACAACTTCTAGCAATGCTGCAGTACAATTCAGGTTCTTTCACAAAGTTTTTTGGACAACACATTTTTGTATGATTATTTTTAGCAAAAGGAACTGACCAATATGGTCTAAAACTCTAATGATACAAAAAGTGTCAAGGACACTGTTATACCGTTTTATCCGTCTACCTGTTTCTTTGTTGTGGTTGTAGCATTACTCCTTACAATAAAGGGTGCACGTATGTAGTCTCATTGTAATAGAGCAATTTATCATTTAGTTGTGTAAACACGTGTATGACAACATGAGTATTTGGCACTTTAAGTTTAGTATTGCTTTTTAATTTCGATTTAGGACCACCCACATACACTGACTTGTAAAATTGTGGGGAACCGCTATATTAATGTGAGACAAAAGACATCTGATTCATTGTATGGTTTACTAGATACTGATCAACAACACATCATTATGTTACAGACATTTCACACGTGCATTCCAAGTGATTAAGATAAAGGTCAAATTAGAGTCAGACAGAACGACCTCAATTTCTTAATTTTAGCCAGATAAATCAAATAACTTAACTTGCTATATTACATGACTGGATATATGATTTATGTAAGAGCATTTTTTTAGTGTGGGTCCATGTGAAAACAATGTACAAATATTGATTTGCTAGTGATATCTTACTAGGTGTAGAAGATTTTCCAGTTATCAGTTCTGAACTTTTTTTTATTTTTAATTCTTGATTCCTCAAGGTAGCGATTGGCCGGATTCAGACACTTTAAAAAGGGGATGCCATCCGAGGTTCCTAAGCAAAAAGGGGGTGCTAGGATTATTTGCCATTGTTTGGGTCAATTTTACACGTGAAAATGACAAAATTTCCGATAAAAAAGGGAGTGTCATCCCCCCTGCGCCCCATCTGGACCAGCTACTGGTAGGATATATTAAAATTTAAATCATTTTGCACTTAATGCGCCATGTTCAAGCAACATGTTTAATGGAATAGTAAAGAATATTCATGTGCTGTAAAATAATGTCATTCATTCAACGTGAAAAATGTTAGTATAATTGTACTTTTTAAAATATAATAGAACACCATGTTACCCATTACCAGTAATAAATGATTAAAATAACTCGTGGTACAAAAAAAAAAACAATTATATAAACCAAATCGGAAGTTTCGCGTAAACATCGCCAGTGTAATCGGCAGCTCTCATCAACCTGGCCATGAAAAGCAGACGTTCCTTGTACGACAAACACGATGTTTCTCATTCCGTATCGCCAACTTTTCCTTCTTTGGCGGCAATATCCCTTCAACACCTGCGTATGGAGTTATCATAACTCATACGTTATGCTTTCCGTAACAACGCGGGCTTTTTGTATCGTGCTATACTTCTCCAATTAGGCTTCTGGAACAGGGATATGTTACTAAAAGTTTAAAGTCATCACTACAGTTTTGTAGTTGTCATCCGATTTATTGAACGTATCATTGTGACTCTCTTCTTTTCTCTTTCGTCTATCCTGGACGTGACCAACGAAAACCTTGTTTTACTTAGAAATTTATGATATACATGTATTTGCACTAAATCCTGTTGGACTTGCTTTTATTGATACTTTTGTTTGAGTGAACAATGTGTGCTCATCAATTGCTTTTGGAGTTTGAACTATCTTACAGAAAAATCGATCTCAAGAGTTAAATACGAATTTAACAGATTTTATGGATCGTTATATTGTTGCATTTTCCCCAATAATTACGATATAGGCATACATATTCGCTACTGTTATTTAAGTTTTACAAAGTTAAGACGAGACAATAAAAAAAATAACATTAGGTGATGTGGTGAGATGTGATGTAATGTGGTGAGTACTAATTCAGTTCAAGCAATAAGGAATATTGTAGCGCAGTTAACGCAGGATTATATTATAGTCTCCCCTTGCTGATGTCAAACAGTCTTATTGCTGCCCTGTACGCTTCAAAACTATTACCCATTGGTTGGGATAATTGGTAGACGTAAGCAATATCGGACAGCAGCAGTTCTATTAGTCAGAATTAGTACACTCACATCATTTATAAACAAAAGGTAGTAAGAAAAGGTAGTACACAATAAAAAATCAGACTATGGAAAATGATATGGTAAAAGAACAAACAAATTGTCGCACATGTATTGTACACATGCATCTCTTAAGATGTGGACTACATGAAAATGGCGAATTTAGAATGTAAATAAACACAGTTGAATCTTTGCCGAGTTGCGACATCAGAACATAAATTATAAAGAAATCAATATGAGTTGCCATCACTTGTCGTCTGTCGTCGTCGTCGTTAGCAATTCTTCAAGCATCTTCTCCTCTGAAACTACTGAATGGATTTGAATGAAATGTGATTGTTCTTTAGAGTATTTTAAACAAAATGACCGCTTTGATCTTTGACCTGTTAAAAACATGGCCGCTTTTACTAAAATAGAACATAGGTATCAGACAGCAGTTTTTTGTATTCATGTTACATTTCCAAAACCGTCAGGTTTAACCAAATTCTGACATGGAGTAAAAGTGTTCATCATGATGAGATCTATCTTAGATGAAATTTTGGTAAAAATCTGTTTACTCATGTTGGAGCTATTACCCTTTTGGACGTTTTTTTTGCTGTTTTTTTATGTTATTACCTTCAAAATTCTTTCCTCAGAAACTACTATACAGAATTCAATGAAAGTAGGGATTTTTGTTTTTTTAGGGTATCCCGAACAAAATGATTCTTTGGATTTTTGCTCGGTGAGAAAACATGGCCGCCTTTACTAAAAAAAGAACATGGGGTCAGACCAGATTTTTGCTTTTATCTCCAATACCGTTAGGTTTAACCAAAATCTGACGTGAGTAAAAGTGTTCAGCATGATGAGGTCTATCTGCTGTCAAATTGTGCTGAGAATCGTTGATCCATGTTCCACTTAAAATTAATTGCATCAAAATTTAATAAAAGTTGACATAGTATTTTTAAGGTTTCCTCCACAAACCGATCATTTATTTTTTTTCATCGGTCAAAAACATGGTCGTTGTTACTAAAAATAGAACATAGGGGTCAAAATGTTTTTTTTTTGCATTTTTTTCCTCAACTATTGCAGAATAATGAAAATGAAAGCTACTCATAAAATAAACATGATATTCTGAATTGACTGGCAGTATTGAAATTAATTTTGACGCGGCCATTTTGCAACCATTTTCACCAGTTGCTAAGATTCCAATGATTTTTGGTTTCTTTAAGAAACTAGGTGTTTTAAGTTGAATGGTGATGACGTAAGACTGTTCTGGGCCGCCATTTCCCCACTATTATTTAACTTCGATATCAACGATAATTGTTTTTTGTAGTAAACATAGTCTCCTGATATGAATGGTGACGATGAAAAGGTTAGATAGCCATGGTTTACTTTATTTATAAAGCCAAAACTTTATTTTGTTCTTTTTCAGCAAATGTGTACTGGGATTTTTTCAGGATTCTAAAAACACTTTGAAGGCATTTCCAATATTTTAAAGTGCCTTAGGTACTCTTCGGAACTTACAGCAATTACCGATATATGCTCTTTTTCAGCAATGTTTTATCAAACATGGTAACAAATTATGGTACCTTTACTTACTTAGTTAATAGGGCATGGTTTGCTGGGAGAGCGATTCTTGTCCTTCGTGAGCCCCTTGTTATATTTTATGAGCAACTCGCCGGGTGTTTGTAGTAAAGAAAATGACGCTTACCCTGTTTGGTGCACCAGGCCCCTACTCCTAGATTTTAATGGTCCGGGTTACTCATTAATTTTCTTTCTCAGTACGACGTGTTATTTTGTTTATTTCGTGTTTTTTGTTGTGCGTGTCTAGTTTCTATGTCTAGTCTTTATTCTTTGAATACATTCTTTTGATTTCTTCTCGAATCTTGGTTCCCATGAATAATCTTACTGACAAAAATTCAATAACAACAGAAAACCAAATCGTGCCAACCTTTGACCAAATATCTTGACAATAATAAATAAAATGTCACAAATGCAACTCGTTCTGACGCTGTGCACACGTGATTTGATTGGTCAAGGACGTACGTTGAGAACATGGAAATCAACACTTATAGTTTGAGATTGGCCAAGATACGGGATAGGAACCGTTTATATTCTTATAACTGCCGTAATTATATGACTGTCTTTCAAGATTTTATATCTATATGTGTGAGTTCCCTTTCACGATTTAAAAAATAAATAAACACCACGTTTTCTGAACTTCATAAAAAGGTGATCATACCCTGTTTTCGGGCAATAACTGAAAAACGACTTACGTAATTTTCATAAAACTTTGGTTATTTTTTTCTATTAACAAGTATGGACTCATATACATACTATAATGCTTCTTTCTTGAAGGGGTACTTGCATGGGTGTGTTGAACTTGCTATGTAAAGTTAAGGATTGACCATTTCACTTTATGTAGGTTAGCTTGATAAAATTCTGGACTCAGTTTTTTAGATTAATAGAAACCAACAGTGTGGTATCTTAAAATGGTAAGGGCCATAAACCCAAATTTAAATAGGAGCATTCCTTTAGTAGTTAGTAAAATCATATCGAAATTTCAAATCAATTGATCAGCCAAGTAAAAAACCAAGTGAAATGGACGACGACGACGACACGGACACCGCTGACGATGACGCCGCTGTGCAAATTTGGGATTTGGACATGCTCCATTTTCAATTCCCTAAAAAGCTTGTCAATTACTCTTCCTTAGGACCAAATTTGTAGTGTGTGACTTGCTATGAATTTACATCTATAAGGTCTTTTTTTACATTAGTCCTTGTTAAACAGTTCTCTTGCAAAAGAGACTAAAACTGCATAATGCAAAAAAATTCCCACTTGCAGTCATGTACTAAACAGAAAACATTCGAAATTCTTATGAAACAAAATTACAATACCGGTATATGAAACATTTCAAAATCCATATTTCAACTAAATCTTGTATCAATCAATTTTGTCAACTTCTAAATAGTTCTATACATTTGTAACCTGAAAAATGTTTTCTTGGACAAAAACTGTATACTATAGTACTTGTTTTGCCACTGTATTTAAGTGTTTTGATTTCAAAAGCCTGTTAACCCTTTATGTACTTTTCGTACATGTACAGGTATAGAACATATTTGATTTTACAAATGTAGACTTGACGGACCCGTCAAACTTGTACAATTCATAAACTATTTACACAAAATAACATGTACATAAAGTCATAATGTGATGGTTTTCTATAAAGCTTTAAGTATTATAAAAGATTTCCAATGGTAAACATCTTAAAAAAAGAGTAATATTTACATGTACAATTTTTAAGTATGAAGGTGACTAAAATTATATTTTTATATACATGTACAAACTTTACTTTATTGGCACGAAGTCATAAACAAAAACAAAATGGTTAAATTAAAAATTTATTATGACTTTTCAGTACACGGACTATCCCAACTTAACAGATTCCTCAATGTCATGTGTTTTGCAACAAAACGTTGAAAAGTTCATATACATGATATACGCGTACGTGTATGGAACATAAACTCCTAACAGATATGTAAAAGGAAGTCCTATTTAACCTTGGACACCAAGTTTTTCCTCCATCAAAATGTGAAGACATATGGACCATATTCAACTTGTGTTCTTAATAAAACGCAATTTAAATAATCTACCTACCTCCGGAACTGCTTTATGCGCATCTTTCCATAATTTGAAAAAAAACTAACAATTTGAAAAAAATCGATTTCAGAACCGCTTTAGAAAACAAAAAAAAACAAACCTCTTATTATTTGTATATAAAAAGACTACTCCTACAGTGTAACAGGTTGGAATTCCATTCCTGCATACCCCAACACAAGTCAGAAAATAGCTTGCCAGACAACCTCTAGCATTGCTGGAGTAATAAAAAGACCATCCGTTTAGGCCTAAAATGTTTCCGGTTACCCTATCGACCCTCCTTCAGATCCCCTACCCAAAAGTTTCATTTGTGATTTAAAAAAAAAATTAAAAGTCTGCCGATTTTCTTTTAGAAAAAAAGTAAGACAATAAAGCCAAAGATGTTTTTTTAATCCTAGAGGGAAAAATAAAGAGTGAGAAATACTGGTTGTTTATATTTAGAATCGATTGTGTCGTGAGTGTGCTCTTGGTCGTGGATAATCTCTTTTGGGATTCGACATTTGAGATATTTTTTGTTTCGACCACCACCGTCAAAACAAAAAATATGTCGAGCGCCAAATCTCAAAAGATAAAGTCTTTGCATATTTGGTTTTCATTGTATTCTGAGTTCGGTGTAACTATTAGTTATTTCATTTCAAAAACTTTAAATGAAAATAAATCCCTACCTACCGACCCTACAAATTTTTAGAATAGTGGTCGGAAACATAACATTATTTTTTTCGGTCTTGGAGAGTTCTCATCAATTGACCGGCATGCTCCAATAAGTTGACTTACGTACTTAGTATCTGTCTTACATGCACTGGAAAGTGATTTTATCCCAAAACTTAAGTAATTAAAAAAAGTAATTTTGATTTTAATGTTATCAAAAATTCCACTTATGTGCACGCTATAGGGGGCCTTCTTGGTCTGGTTTGAGGGTGTTAACGTCTTTTTTTTTTCATTGTTGAAGAATCTCATACAACATCAAGACGCAGGAGAGGCATTTAAGCCCTGTTCCTTGATATCGGTTACTTTCAATGTATCGTGAGTTTTTTTTCAGACGCACATTCACTCCGTAACCACCCTTTTGTATGTATATATACAAATATGTGATCAACCCCCAAAATGAGACTTGTTCGCTTGTAATATTTATGGGTGATTGATTGACGATACAGTCGTTTTTTTTTTGTTTTTGGTTTTTTAGGAGGGAAGGGGTGGCTGGGAGGGAAGGGGGAGTTGGGTTGAACACCATTTAATGTTTCAGAAAGTTCTGCTCCATCAAGTTAAAAGGTGCATAATAAGTTCATAAATTACTCAAAACAATGGGTAGGGGTTTTTCCAGTCACGCTAGTTTACACATAAAAAGGGGGAGGGTCCGCACTTCGGGCGCAGATGTACATAGAAGGGGGAGGTTTATTTCGACATGTTCTATGCCTTTCCAGGTCTGGACAGTTTTGCACCCCAGAAAAATGGTAGATGTCCTTTACTTAAGCAACATAATGAACTTGAAATACTCGTCTAACACATGTACACACGACCCGGGTAGTCGATTGATCATGCGCGAAAGTGTATCTTAATACACAGACCAATGGCGGTCTTCGAATTTGGACAATTGCCAAAAAAAAAGAACGTTTTCAGTAGAAAAGAGATTGTTCGAAGGCAAATTTAGGAAAAACACAACACTACATTTATACCTCATATCACAAACATATTCGACCTAATTTGGTTTCAGATGAGTTGCGGCTCAAAGAAATCAGTCTCTTCCTTTAGTAATACAGAAGACGAGCTACATGACGACGGGCGTACCTGACTGTTGACTCTTGATTTAACGATGTCTGTAATGTTTAAAAGTCATTTTCATTGTATACAGTTTCTTTACGATAACATGATTTGATACAAAATGAAAGTAGTTGAAACGTGCCCTTAAGGATATTCGCTGGTCATGTTCAGCTATCTGAGATTTTCGGACTCCTCTGGTTTTATCCATTGAATAGTATTTATAGTTATTGTACAATGGCTCCCACTTTTTTCCCATAAATTTTCATTGTTCTTATATAGAGCAACGAACGTCCTTACCCTACCGGTGCACCTGGTCCACGCTCCCAGTTTTTAGTAGAGTCCGAGTTGCTCATTTACTTTTGTTACTTTGTATGTATTTTTTTAGTTACTTTATGTTTTTTGTTGTGTTTGTCTGTTTTCCTTGTCCCTGGATTACATTCTTTTGATTTCCAATAGAATCTTGGTTCCCTTGATTACTCCTTAACATTAAACTATATTACCTACATATATATAGTCAATCTAAGTTATAATTACACGTTCTCCAATGAGTAGTATTAGAACTAAACACATAGAGATGTTCGAGATACAAATACTAAAACAGATCTACTAGAAGTTATCTAAAGCGAAGAAAATATCGAAACCAAAATCCAGCAAGTTCTACTCAATATATTTCCCTATTATTCAAAATATTTGTGATTCCAACATTATATTTTTGCAACGTCAGCAGTATGTTCTTTGTATATCCATGACGTTAATTATCGGGTTACACAATGAACCAAGTATATACTCTTGACATATTTAATTAAAGTGGCTCAAAGGTTATATCAATATTTACTATAAAACAACCATTTCATTGGAGATTTTTTACCCGTTTTGGTGCAAGCATTTCTTTTGTGAAATTAAGTAAGTATAAACATAAGTTTTTAACAAGTTTGGAGGTTTATATTCAGATTCTTTAACAAATAATTGTAAAGTAAATTAAAGCAAACGATTATACAATTATTGATAATTGAAACGTTTTGTTGTGGAAATACCGAAAAAAATCTTATCCTTCAAATAATGTTACCATACTAAATCAGGACAATATGGTATCAGATGGATAACTTGGCCCTTAATTTATTTATACGTTTTTTTTCTCTCGTAAACTATGTACTGGAATTGTTTTTTTTATATATTTATCGGACTTCGTGAAGGAAAATTAAGACAAAAAGATACTTTTTACGCTATAGATTGTCGAAATTAATTATTGTTCTATCACTACCTTTTCCAAAAATAATTTTAAGCTTATTAACTTTCTTCACATCAACTTTTCCTTTTACAGCTCAATGGACACGATGAGGATCACGATATTTCTCTATTTAGTATTCGAAATTTGTCATATCATTGTGGAAGCGAGGTCAGTAGAAAATCCGGAATACTTACACAATACTGAGAATGGTGCTACTGAAGAAAAGGACAATGGTAGGTAGAAACAGTTACAATTCGGGTAGGGGGAGGGGGGTGAAACGCAAATGATATTGAGTTGCACTGTTTCTTATGCGCAAAATTGATCCAATGTAAGTTGGTCGATCTTACGGAATTAAAAAGTAAATCGTGGCGGAATAATGACTTTATGTATGTCAAGCATTTACACATTTGAAAGCAATAAGGTATAAAATTCCTGCGTTCAGATATCTTGAACGATCGGATTGGGATCTTCCGACTAGACGTTACCCAAAAAATGCATAGTTTCACTCGACCATTCATGATTAAAATCATGAGTAAATGAACAGAAATGATACACTTATCTTAATATTTTTTGCAGTGATACTCTGCTGTTAACATTTCTTAATAGTTTTAATCTTCTTGATATTTAAATAAAACTTGGGGTGTTTTTAGAGAAGTTATTTGCGGCATTCAAAATTTGCCATGAAAAACTGAATAACTTTTTTTCCCACTTGTTACAATAACTAACAATTAAATATCACAGAAAATCATTTTTAAGGATCTCAAAAATTAAAAAAAATTTAAGAAAAAATGTACAAATTATACAGGGCACAACTGATGGAATAGTTTGTCTGAGTGTCTAAATAAAACTATATTTCCAAAATTCTTTATGAAATTATCTGCAGTAACCCATTTATTGAGTTGAACGTAGCAGGCAATTGATGAAGTGATCCTTGTGATAAGGCCTTCCAAATCTACATTTTGTAGGACTATATGACGACTCACTCCTTAAAATCCACAAATTGACATTTTGCCATATCTTGAAAACCATTATGGATAGAAATTACTAGTTACGATTAATCAGATATAATCCATGACCCTTTTAATTAGTCCATGGGATTTACGTTACAAATTTTACTCCAATAGAGTCATTGTCCTTTAAAGTTTCAAATGACTATTGTTGACGCTTCTTGCAATGTAAACACAAAGTATTAGTCAGGAAGAAATTTTGATTGATGAAATTAACCTTATATGGCCTTCAAACGTCTATATTCGAAGGCAAAACAGAGTATGCTTATGTGAATATCTTAAAATAAAACCATTACGGATAGAAGGAAAATTGCATTTGATGACATAACCATCATGACTTGTGAAACACAACACTCCTTGAAGGAGCTTCCATTTCCATTGAATGATATAGGAAATGATGTTCATGGATTTAAGCTCAATCTATTTGAGAAAATATTAGATATAAAGTATTGTAATTTAAATTGGTGAAAATCTAGTTAAGAATAAAGTTCGGAGGGTCTCTGTGAATGAGTTAATTTTCGCCATTGTCGATGAAATAATTTGGCCACCATTTCTATTTCTAAGGTGAGTGTAGTTGTACGAAAGTTTTACATTTTCTAACATTGCTCACGTTTACCTCATACTAGCGTATTTCGTTTTTTGTGAAATCGGTAGTACACATTGAAATTTCAAGTTACTTTAACTCAAATAATTTAAGTTGAACCTTAGTTTGAATTTTTTAAAAATTTTTCAGTGATTGAAGTTATACACAAAATCCACTCTATTGGAGAAAATCTGCAGAGAAATAGAAGATCTTCACCTTTTGCACTCAATCGTTTTCGTTGTTTGAAGAAACGTCACTTGACAGAGTATTGTAGAGAAAGTTTAGGACTATCCAAACCACGTGATAACAGAACTAATGATATATACCTAGAACCAACACATTCGTAGATCTACAACTTTTTTACACTTTTAGTGAACTTGCACTGCGATATGTCTTGACAGATGTTAACTTATTTATTTTTTAATAAAACTTAAAAATCATCGTTATCAATCATGCTTTTCATGCATTTATGGAGTTTTATACTGGAATTTCCTGAACCTTATCATTGGTGTTAATTCATTTGTAAATTTGAACCGACAGTGACCGACTACAAGGTTAGGTTTTTCTGGAATAAAAACAAAAATAAGGGAAACCCATCCTCCCAAGTCAGGGTTTTGAGTCCACCCTCGCTCCCTCAAACCCCTGACATCACTCATTCATATTTAGCGGGTATCGCCCAGCGCCATCTAGTGAGTTACTTAAATTTAATCCGGATCCAAAATCCAATCAAATCACTAGTAATAGAAACTCTTCGATATAACTTGCAAAGTGGCAACACATAACGTCATTTTTGTCAGTAAAGACTCTAAACAGAACCTAGTTATCATTTTTGCTCATATTGCATCATTTGTGACATCATGTAACTTTCAGTTACTATATCGGATCGTCCATTACCTCGTATTATTGTTTACCTTCCACAGACATTTTATGTTAAATCGATTTTCATTGGTGCTTCTCACCGCGGGAAGCAACCAATCGGAATTGGCTGGACGATATCCGTTAAATATGAATGAGTGATGTCAGGGATATGAGGGAGCGAGAGTGGACTCAAAACCCTGACTTGGGATGATGAGGGAAACCAAGCTTATAGCGGTAATCAAAAGAATGCAATCCAGGGACAAAGAAGACCAGACATGGAAAACAGACATACACAACAAATAACAGTAAGTAACTAAAATCATACATACAAAGTAACAAAAGCAAATGAGCAACTCGGACTCCACTAAAAACTGGGAGCATGGACCAGGTGCACCGGTAGGGTAAGCGTCCTCTGCTTTTCTAGAAACACCCGCCGGGTTGCTCATAAAAAGTCAAGTCCGGGGTAGACAAACGAGAAAAGGAAAACTATGTTTTCGAAACGTTTCGTTGAAATAAAAGCATCTTTTACCTTATAACTGAAAACATGGTATACCATTTAATTGAAAACATAGAACACCTACTAAATAAAATAAACACTGTATACATTCTAGTCGAAAACACCGTTTGTAGTTAAATTCAGTGTTGATGCGGTATGCGATTTTAAAGGTGAGACAGAAAAACCTTAAGATAAACGAAAGAATGCAATAAGGTCAGTCTTTCAAGACACAAATGCATTAGATTTAGCAAAAGGTAGGAAGATCAAAGGGAAAAAATCAATAGATTAAAGGAAAATATCGTCAAATCAGCTTCAAACTGTTAGAGTATCTAACGACTCACTCATACCACCACCGACCATTTTAACCGGTCGATAGGTTAATATCTGTGTTGTTTGTTTGTTTGTTTGTTTGTTGGGGTTTAACGTCCGAGCAGCAATATTTCAGCTATATTCAGACGATGAACATGAAATGGATGATAAAATGAACATGAAATGAAAAAAAAAAGGATGGGACACAAGGACAATAGGATCGACAAACTTCGATTGCCACTGGAAAAAGGGGGGATGGGTAAGGTTGGGCAATTTAGCCTCCTGTGGCGGAGCGCAAAGGTTCCTACTCCTATCGAATACGAGGAACGTGGCATCTTTCCCAACACGGTGCACCACTATGGTTTGCGGTCAGATTTTCCGTATTATAGCCTGACAACCCCAGCATGTAACATGCCAGGGGTACCCCATTCCACCACCTGGGGCACACATCCCAGTTGCTCTGTGGGCAGAGCGCCTAGCCCCCGGCTAGGTTTCTGAGCACTATTTAGTGGCCTTATACGACAAGCTTAGCGCTGCTGCAGGCCTATTCTTTTAACACCCGGACCTGCACGGGGCGAGGTTAATATCGGGAAACCTTTCAAATGAAAACGTTGCATAGTTTCACTGGATGTAATTCAAGGAAACAACTTCAGATATGTCCTACTTTACGGTTAATATATTATATTCCGTACCCAATACCTTTGTGAAGAGTGACGCTGCCTCCCTTTTTTCTGCATGATTATCAGTTTGGTGTGGCCTCTGACTGTAATTTACAATTGATACCGTTATTGATGATACTTTATTTACTTCAATTTTTGTCAAGCACTAGTACTCACAAAGTTGCTCCTTAATATTGTATTTGAACTGAGAGCAAAGCTCACTTAAGGACACCTGCAGCTCCTTACCACAATAATAGAATAATCAAAATATAAACAAAGTCTTCAACCTGTGCTGTTTATTCATAATAATTTAAATAGCCTTGTACTTAATTTCATTGATTTTGTTTTTATAAAGTATTTAGAATTTACTAATTTTAGATTTGTTCAACTTTTTAAAATCCCGACTTAAAAACATAATACATCGTTGTTTTTCCAAAAAAAGATGGTACACCTAGGTACAAATATATAGTTCTTGGCAGAGATTCCTTATACTTTGTAAGAAATAATTTCAAATCATCTTCCAAATATACAGAAGATGTTTACAAAATGCTGGAAGTTTTAATCGACCACATATTTGTTCAGTGTAGTGGACGCGTTTCTCAACAAACGGTCGGCATTCCAATGAGAACAAATTGTGCTCCTCTACTTGATGACCCATTCCTTCTCTTATGAGGCTTACTTTACAGCTGATCTGATCCGAAAGAAAGAATATCGTTTGGCTAGATATCCTTTAATCTCAATTTACGCTATATAGATGACATATTATCTTTAAACAATCCTAATTTCGGGCATTTGATACATCGCATCTACCCCAAAGAACTTGAGATAAAAGATACTACAGACACTGTGAAGTCAGCCTCATATCTTGACCTACACTTAAAGAACGATGGTAAGGGAAAACTATTGACTAAACTTTACGGCAAACGTGATGACTTTACATTCCAAATTGCCAATTTTCCTTTCATCTGTGGCAACATCCCTTTAGCACCTGCGTATGGAGTGTACATATCACCACTAATACGTTATGCCAGAGCTTGGCGAAACTGCGCAGACTTTTTGTGTCGTGATAGACTTTTAACAAATAGGACTCTGAAATAGGGTTATTTTACTACAAGGTTGAAGTCACCACTGAAGAAAATTTATGGTCGTCATCATGAACTGGTGGATCGTTACGGTGTATCCATCTGTGCCATGAAAATTGATTTGTTCAACGTGTCATAGTTTTCCTTTCATCTTTCGTCTACCCAGGACTTGACTTTTTATGAGCAACTCAGCGGGTGTTTCTAGAAAAGCAGAGAACGCTTACCCAACCGGTGCACCTGGTCCATGCTCCCAGTTTTCAGTGGAGTTCGAGTTGCTCATTTGCTTTTGTTACTTTATGTTCTTTGCTGTGTATGTCTGTTTTCCATGTCTGGTCTTTGTGTTTGGATTACATCCTTTTGATTATCGCTAGAATCTTGGTTCCCTTGATTATTCTTTGACCTATCATTTACCTAAAAATGTACTTGTATGTTTGACTATTTCCTGTTTTTCCTGTTTTACGATTGATGAATGTGCTTTATGGTAGATATCGAGAATTTAGTTATCCTATATACTGGCCATTCTTGTTTGTGAAACTAAGTGATTTTTGTTACAGAATAATAAATAACTAAAGGGAGATAATCAATGTTTATATTACACTACACTCTTCCCTATATTGTATTGATTTTTGACTTATTGCTTAATTATGTGTTTTGATCAACTTCATTTTGTCAATTATTATATAGAAGATTATTTTTTCTCTTTTGTATCTTTTTATCGCCTGTATTATTCTACATTTCTACACAATCATGTCCTCAGAATTAATGTTATTATGGACATAGTGTTATTTGTGGACATTATACAATCTCTCAGTCACTTGGCGGAATACAACAGGAAGTTGATGTCGCCCTAGTCAGAAATAGGACCTCACAAAATAACATATCTATGTAAGTTTTCAGTCAAAATCAGTGGCTCCGTTATAAGGTAGTTAAAGTAAAAAAGGATGGGAGAACACCAGTACTTTATAATTCCAATAAAGCGGAAGTAGCCCTATGTCGAGCGACGAATCCATGATATCTAACTTGGTTTTGTGGTGCAGATACCTACCTTGAATCCGCGCTAAAAGCTTAAAGTAACAACTATTTTACATACCTGCGTGTCAGACTCCTATGACTGTCTGAAAAATGTCACATTGTGGATTTGCCTGGAGAAAAGACATAACATGTTGTTAAATATCTAAGTTGTTAGAGCTACATTTATTTATATTTCACATTTTGTGCACTTAAAAGGCAGAAAGATTAGTGGAAAGAAGTGTTTTGTAAATATTCAATATGCACTGCGATCACCTTGCGACGCATTCTAAAATTGCGACTTGACAGGATCTTTTAGATATTTTAACAATTTTAGATAGACAAGTTTCATATTAGAATGCATGCAATTAAGAGTTTTTTTTCTATATTTTGAAGACAATTTTATAAGCCTGTGAATTCTTGCACCATCCCCCTAATCAAAACTGATTAAAATGCGACATATATTTCTATGAAATCGTGAACTATGTTATACTTAAGAATTGGCAATAATAAAAATTTTGTCCATTGAAAAATAACATAAATTTTCCATGTACATATTTTGTATATTGCACTTCGCGCAATAAACAATATGCACATGGAGAATTTATGTTATTTTTCAATAGACAAATTTTTTATTATTGCCAATTCTTATAAATTAATCTTAAAACATATTTTTATCTTTAAACATGAGAAAAGCAGCTCTGAATTTAACTGAATAGGGGCGTGTCAATATTTTTTATCCATTGAGATATAACAAAATTATTTTAACCAATCAGATTACATTATTTATCACAAATTAATTTATATACCTGTAGACAAACATTGATATAAGTGTAAAAATAGGGTAACAACAAAATTACCAAACACATATCGATCCATAATCAAGTTAAGTTCAAGCTTGTACAGCAATGCCCCGAACTTGGTACATACATTTCAAACGAAATAAAGAGTAAAATCTAGGTTTACAGCGCACAAGTGCGGCATGAATATACCGGTGGTGATTGAACAGCGGTAAATCAGTGGTTACATAATCACATAGAATAATTTACAAAAAGCGATCATTACTAATTGTTTTATAAAACAAATAAGTATTTTTAAACCAAGGACTGATATCTGAAAGAGGATCTGGTAAGAGACTATATAATTCTTCCTTTCATACAAAAACCTCTTGGACTTCATCACATTAGAACCAAACTTTATTCTATACCTCTCACTCTACTACACTCCATTTACAAAACAAGTCTTGACACTCCTGTTTCTGACCCCACTTCATCATTATACAGACTTGTTGCCATCATTTTGGATATTGGTTTCCACAGACTCTTTAAACCAGTTCGTGTGAAAAGTCAAGATGAAGAAAAACGATCATTTCTTCCACTACCGTTTGTCAACAAAGGTATAGATGCAATTAATTTGGCTAACATCCTCCATCACAAAAACGTTACCAACAAAATTCCCCCATATTTCAAAGACAAATCCATACCAATTATTTCATATTTCTATACCTCACCCATAGCATCCAAAATTTTCAATTATAAAAGGCTATTGCAGAACCTCGAGATTGAGGACTTCAAGGCTAAACCACCTGACTGTTCTTGCAAAACCTCTCCATTCAAATATGGTCCTTCTGGTCACGTCGTTACGGGAGATTTAACCATTATCGAAAACGAATCTCTGCGTAATATCCTTTCTAAAGGTTCCAAGTACCGTGAACCACGCTCCATAAATTGGAATTATAACTTTAAAGTTCTTATAGATGCCGTCGAGGACTATGCAAGAAAATGGATAAAACGGGAACAAGAAGACATTGATTCTCTGTCAGAGTGGTTGAAGGCCGTGAGGTCTTTAATTTTGAAACGAATGAAAGTTTTAAGTAGGTCAATGAGTGCCAAGGCTACATCAGTTTTCAAAGACCCCGATGTAGCAAAAACATTGTCTACTATACATGACAAATATGTTGTCGTACCAGCAGACAAAGCCCAAAACAACATTGTTTTTGTCTGCAAAACGTTTTATATCCAATGTTTATTATCAGAGGTAGAAAATAATAGCAGTGATAAGACCTACACTGTTACCACTCTTTCCAAAGAAGAGATTGTGGAAAACCATAAATCTGTGCTATCCTCTTTTGGTCTTTCTACCAAGGACGATAATTGTGATTTACCGTCTATGTACTGGATTCCTAAACTTCACAAGAATCCATACAAACAAATTTCTTAGCTGGATCTGCAAAATGTACCACCAAACCTCTTTCAAAACTTTTAACTTCTATACTCACAACTGTCACAGAGGGTCTACAGTCCTACCACAACACTTGTTACTCCCGTAGTGGTATTAATTCAATGTGGGTCCTGAAAAATTCAAAAGATCTTTTGGAAACAATCAGTTCAAGACTATTATCTGAATATAATAGCATTAAAACCTGTGATTTTTCAACACTGTATACTTCTATTTCCCATACTCAGTTAAAATCCCGACTTAAAAACATTATACATCGTTGTTTTTCCAAAAAAGATGGTACACCTAGATACAAATATATAGTTCTTGGTAGAGATTCCTCATACTTTGTAAGAAATAATTCCAAATCATCTTCCAAATATACAGAGGAAGATGTTTACAAAATGCTTGAATTTTTAATCGACAACATATTTGTCCAGTGCGGTGGACGTGTTTTTCAACAAACGGTCGGCATTCCAATGGGAACAAATTGTGCTCCTTTACTAGCTGACCTGTTCCTTCACTCTTATGAGGCTGACGTTATAGCTGATCTGATCAGAAAGTAAGAATATTGTTTGGCTAGATCCTTCAATCTCAGTTTCCGCTATATAGATGACGTGTTATCTTTAAACAATCCTAATTTCGGGCATTTGATACATCGCATCTACCCAAAAGAACTTGAGATAAAGGATATTACAGACACTGTAACGTCAGCCTCATATCTTGACCTACACTTAGAAATCGATGGTAAAGGAAAACTATTGACCACACTTTACGACAAACGTGATGACTTTTCATTCAGAATTGTTAACTTTCCTTTCATCTGTGGCAACATCCCTTCGGCTCCTGTGAATGGAGTGTTCATGTCACAACTCATACGTTATGCCAGAGCTTGCCGGGACTACGCAGACTTTTTGTATCGCGCTAGAACTCTGACAAATAGGCTTCTGGAACAGGGTTATGTTACTACAAGATTGAAGTCATCACTACAGAAGTTTTATGGTCGTCATCATGAACTCATGGATCGTTATGGTGTATCCATCAGCACCATGAAAACTGATTTATTCAACGGGTCATGGTTTTCCTTTCTTCGTTTGTCTACCCTGGACTTGACTTTTTATCAGCAACTCGGCGGGTGTTTCTAGAAAAGCAGAGGACGCTTACCCTACCAGTGCACCTGGTCCATGCTCCCAGTTTTCAGTGGAGTCCGAGTTGCTCATTTACTTTTGTTACTTTGTATGTATGATTTTAGTTACTTTATGTTCTTTGTTGTGTATGTCTGTTTTCCATGTCTGGTCTTTGTCCTTGGATTACATTCTTTTGATTACCGCTATAACCTTGGTTCCCTTGATTACTCTTTGTAAAAAACTCTATAATTCTAACAATGTAATAATGATCCTAACTTTTAAACAATAGCACCAGAATAAAATTAATATGGTTATAGATCAGGAAAATATAATGATGATCGATGAAAAATCCTCATTAAAAATAAAAGCAAGCTGGTAAATGTACTGCTGAAAGTTTGTTTTTTTTGTTTTTTTTTTGTTTTTTGTTTTTGTTTTTAGATAATCGAGGTAACTGTATAAAAAAACTGGAAGAAAGAAAGAACCATAATTACAGTTATTCTTGTACAAATATATTACCTAGTACATATTGAACACGGCGTAAAGGTTAAAAGCAATTATCATAGCATTGACAATTCAGTTTGAGATTTTAATTTAGATTTTTTTTATATCTACCAAAGTTCGGTCGTACTATTTGCACTTACTTATTGTTCAATTCAGACACTGCATGTACTAAATTGAACATTTTAATGGGCTACTAAAAGGATTTCCTCTCATTTTCACATTCGGTATCAATTCTTTTTTTGATGAGATTTTCAAAATTTGAAAAAAATAAAGTGAAACCGAACCACTTATGGACTAAACAATTGGAAAAAAAAAGTTTTGGAAGTTTCCATAATCCAATTTTGGTGCTTTTTAATTTAGGATATTTACTAACTATTTTAACTTAATGAATTTATTTGCAGTTGAAATAGTCTGAGGTCATGCTTTATTTTCAGTTGGTTAATACAGGGGAGCTTATTCCGATTAGACGTCGCCATCTGTTTAACATTTGAAAAGGTAAACATAATACACAAAGCTCTCCTTTCGTAACCTTTCACAAAAATAATAAATACTCCCACCGACTACACAACCGCTAACTGACAATTGTTGCAAATTTCGGTATGCTGTACACATATTTCCGTTGAAATAAAATTGTTTTACATACCATAAAATCAAAAATGATGAACCTTTTTATTGAATCTTGTGTTATATAGATCCGCATCGTCATTCCATATTGCTGTGATGAATGTGTTCTGATTGCCCTGGTTTTGTATTGTCTTGTAGTAAATTATTACTTGCACGCTTGAGAAACAAAAGAGTAGGAGACAAAGTAAACATGTGACTTCTCTTTTTGAGTTAAACATAGTTAATTGAGGAACACGAAAATTCCTACTGAAAACTCTAAAAAAGTATAAAAAACCGAATTAATCAAAAATTCAATAAAAGCAAAGCAATCAAAAGAAACAATTAAAAATACAAGCACAGAGATTTAATAGGTCATTTCCTGTACATTTCAATAAAGAACAATTCATTTTGTATACAGAGATGGCTAATCTTATCTATTCTCTTTATCCGATTAATATACAGAGTTGTAATTAATACAGATATAAATTACAATGTCAAACTGTTTTTATTTTAATTACTTCCTGATCCTTAAAAAAACGTGTTTCAAAACGACTATGTGTTGTAATAAGCTTTGTCGTCCAGAGAAAGTATTGCATTTTCCTTGGGTGTTAGAATCATCAAAACGTTAATACGAATATAATTTAAATACATATCACCCCAAAGACCCCAAAAAGGGACACCCGTAAGAACATCAATATACTTTGTTTGAACTTAATGCTTAATACTCTTTATGAATATTAAAACTTTTACTCATAACAATGCTCTCGTATTTTCATTTTGTGGATACCTTCCGTTTCATGTTACCTTATTCAAATCAACTTCAGAGGAAAAATGCAACATACGTTTTTCATACATGTATGTTGAGGAAAATACATGAAAACCATATGTCAATTTTATTTTTTCTCATATATTTAGGCTTCTCATGAAAAAAAAAAACATATGGAAACATATGGAAACATGTGTTTAAGACTTATAAATCAATTCATGACAAACATATAAAAAAAACCCATGTAGAGATTTTATGAATATTATGTTTTTATTAGAATTTATATAATAAAAAAAGATTGAAGATTAAACAAATATGTTTTCATGAGTTCTTATATATGCACAAAACGAATATATCAAGTTTTAATAAAAACGTTTTTTATATCAAATTTGGTGGAAATATGGAAATATTTAAAAGTAAAGTACAAAACTACCAATCCATACAAAATGCAACTTCTTGTGGTTGAGATGATTCATTGTGCAGACAACTCCATCAAACAAACATTTTTTTTTGATCTTCAAACGCTATATTTTGACGCATATATATAGTCCTTTCTAGATTACAATTTGTATATAGAGAACAATATATTCATCTCTATCTTACACCAACTAACTCAAGCAGAATGGAGTGTCAATATCAGTTTCAAGCTTTATTTTTTACCTCAAATGCACAAAACTGAATAAACTAAAACTAATTAGTGGTCTGTAATCGTTTCTGAATAAGAAATATGAATTATTTTGGTGAGTTTTGACATCCATAAATCAACCCCTGTCTGTTGTTGTTAATGTAAACAGAAATTTTACGATAAAAGGAGAAAATATTACAGCATGTTTTATCTTTTAAATATTTTAAATTTTACAATTTCTCAATAAGTCGATGATTTGTTAGCTGTACAAAACGGCACATAAAATTATTCACATACAAATGGAAACCTTGACCAATTATCTCTGCAGTATTTGTATATTTTAAATCTTTTTGTCAAAGTCATATTATTGTTTTTTTAGTCGTGTAATTGCTTTTTTTGTCAGTTACTGAGTTTAAATAAAAATAGTATAACGTACTTTTCCAAGAATGTATCATTTTATTAACACAGCATGAGTTATTCATTTGCATAAGTTTTAGTAAGAATCGATCAGCGTTTATAAACTAATGAATTCCGAGAAATAGCGTTTAAATTTTCAGTAAATGCTCGATAAATGTTTCAAATGTTTTATTCATAAAAGCATAATCAAAAACTAAATGTGTCTGAAATGCAAACATTTTGGCGGTACCAGGTATTGAAATTCCTCCCTGTCCAGTTCAAGTGTTTAGACTTGTATGTATTCAATAGTTCACAAAGATTACATAAACTTCGATGATAATTATTTGTGCCGTTTTCTATGTGGTATTTATCTATTTCCTTCAGATATGAAATATAACGTTCTCCATTCGAGCCAAGATCATTGAGATAATCCGCCAACATTTTTGGCGATTCAAAATCAAAAGCATTTATATATGTTTTTGGTGGCAAAATAGACTCGACATTTGGAGCACCTCTGGAAACATAAATTGCATTACTGTTGTCAAGAAATGTATGAAATGTCTTTTCTGTGATGTAATCTTTGCATAAACTATTTTCAAATCCAAGATAGAATTTATATTTTTGTGATAATCTTTGGTGGCATTCGATTGTACTTCCGGGACAGGGATATTTGCCACATCTCCCATATATGTCAACATCAATATACGTTTGTAATCGTTCCACATATTCTTTACGTCTTGAATTTGAGAAGCAGTTGCTTACAACCCAAGCGGCAAACCTAGTTTTATTTTTATATATAGCACGATAGTCTTTCCTGAGGGGTGTGCTACGTTTGAATGTTTTAAAATTAAGTAAAATCTCACTATCACGTCTATATGTCATACTCCAATCGAATTTATTGTTCCATGCCGAATCCATATTATGGTCATTTGCTGGACTTTCGATATTCACAACAATCCATATTTGACCCTTTCTCTTTGGAGGAACATAATTGTACATATCTCGATATGAAAACAGGACAGCATCACTTTTATTTAATAGCTGTTTATCAATACTTAATTTACAGTTGGAAAATGTGCATCCTATTTTTGAAAAGGAAACGCTTCCGCTAAAATAACTCTGTTTTGCATACCATAAAATCACAAAATTCTTTCCGGTGTTTCCTTTCCTTTGAAACATTTTATTCAAAACCATTTTTTTTCGAATTTCAATGTAAATTCTTTGATATTAATGTTCCAAGTTCTGTGATTCACTATGTTCAGTATGACCAAAATTAAAATTAGATAAAATAGTCCAAACACGACTGTTTTTATCTTACACATAGCTGGAATAAAATAATTAGATTAGGACGATGCTCCAATCATATATTTTTTAGACATAACAATTGTGCCATATAGTTACTGCATGAAGGAGTGTACTACGCTCTTTCTAATTTCAATTTAGTTGATTTTCTGATCACCTGATCAGATTTCAACTCCCATGATTTCAAAGACATTTTGATAAAAGAAAACAAGCTATTTATAAGTCACCTGAAAAGAAAGTAGAATGTAAGATCGCATTGAATGAATGGAAAAAATAGTAGGTTTTAATTATGAAATGAAAGTAGAATGTAAGATCCTATATGCATTGAATGAATGGAAAAAATAGTAGGTTTTAATTAAATTATATACCATGTTTGACACATTTCCCGAACCAAACAAGTAGACAAAACAAGAAAGTCTTAACTTATTAGAAAATTGTGTATTCTGTAGTTAATCGAATTGCAATTATTGCATTTCATAAATGTAATCTTTTAAATGTCTTCTAAAAGTTTGTAATTTCAAAATTGTTAGCTTTCTATGGTTATCTAGAATACCAATGCACCTTTTTAAGTTATTACTAGTATTTTGAAAGTGATAAATTCATCGCCATATGCTTGCAAAGGCTGATGCTTAATCTATATGAAAGTTACCATCTTATTTAATTTGCTGAAACAAAAAAAATGTTATAATATAAATAAATGATAACAAAGTGTGAAGACCCAGGAAGAGGCTCAGTGTTACTCTGATATTGACTTATTAGCAGTATTCAAAAATGACAACGGATACGAAGTCAAACAGTTCACTGCCTTCACATAAATCCGATATACGGATGAGGTTCACTCTGTCAAATGTGCCACATATGATAACCACCTTGTAATTGTATGATAATCATATGGTAATTTTATGACTATAACATAGTACTTTTATGATAACTATATGTTTTTTACCATATTTATCAACATTTGCAGTACCACAAATTTCAAAATACCTAAAACATTGAGACTTCATTCTTTGTATTGCGCATGGTTGAGCATCTCGGTGATTGATTTTTTTTAAGCTTCCTATTTCGATAGATTCTGTTTTGGTTACTTAATATACTGTGAAAGACTAACCAAGGAAACCAAGGTTATAGCGTTAATCAAAGAGTAATCAAGGGAACCAAGATTATAGCTTTAATCAAAGAGTAATTAAGGGAACCAAGGTTATAGCTTTAATCAAAGAGTAATCAAGGGAACCAAGGTTATAGCATTAATCAAAGAGTAATCAAAGAAACCAGGGTTATAGCGTTAATCAAAAGAATGTAATCCAGGGACAAAGACCAGACATAGAAAACAGACATACACAACAAAGAACATAAAGTAACTAAAATCATACATACAAAGTACATGTAACAAAACCAAATGAGCAACTCCACTAAAACAGGGAGCACAGACCAGATGTACCGGTAGGGTAAGCTTCCTCTGCTTTTTTTGCTATTTTATTGCTCTGAAAGTACTTTTATTCGTGGGTACTAATTTTCGTGGAGTAGGAAATAAAAATATCAGTTTGTGGTTTCTTGAATTGGTGGATTTGAGAACTTTATCATATAAAACCAAATTTAGTGGTTTACCAAACCCACGAAAACCAAGAAAATTGGCACCCATGAACAATATTAATTCCACAGTATACATTGTGTTTTGTTTATTTTGATCTTTCAATATATTTGATTATAATGCTGCTAATGAGAGGTTACTCCTTGAAATACGTGTACAGCAGATTGAAATAATCTGCAATATAAATAATTTTTTGATATTTATATATGATACTCAAATAGTTCTCATGTGTCAATTTAGGTCTGTAAACATCATTCGTAAACTGAAACATATTATTGTCATCAAATGCTCGACTCACATGATAACCATATGTAGGCCTTTAGAATCGCAGGAATTGAATGTTAATTCAGGAAGAATTTGTTTACTTTAAAGTTTCGTTATGTAAGTGCACTGTTATGATCTTTTAGTCTTTACATTTTAGATTACTTTTAAGTGACATTCTGCAAACTCAACAATGTTCAGTGTGTAACGTCACAACAAATCTTTACATACAGAAAGTGAAGTGTAAGATGGTATACCACTGGCTGAGTGGTCTAGGGCGGTGGACTTTGTGCAGGCGGTGTTCCCATAGATGTCATAGCGGAGCAGTTCGAGTCCCGCGGAGGGAACGGCAAAAAAATTGACAGTTCTAAGACCGTTGGGAATTTTTCAGACCTTTCTATACGTTTAAATTATCTTCCCTGTATCAATTTGATCCGATGGAGCAGTGTAGCGAATAGAGTCGTCACATTCCGAGACGTTTGTATATATATATATATATATATATGTACGATCAGGTTATAATGATATTTGGTAGTTAGTCTTACCTCTTGTTATCGAGATATTTGTTTGAATGACTTGAAATCAATTCTGTAGTTTTTGACACCAGATGTCTCAACAAGGTAATTGTATTGATTTCAATATGATAATTTAATGAAATACAATTGGATGTAGAACAATTTATGCATTAGATATGCGTAGTGAATTCTCTGTCGATTAATACAAAAAAAAGTGAAACAGAGCTTTTTATCGTGCTTGCTAATCCACCGGCTGTGAGACAAAATAGTGAAAAGGGAAAGACCCAGTATTTCAAATATACAAGGAATTGAAAACTGAAAATTATTAACGGTTCTGAACAGAACTTGACAAATGTCCTTTGTACTTTTTTCTATCAATTGTCAATAAAATCAAGTGAAATTGTTTGTAAATAATTGGACATCTATATTATGCGAAATTGTTATTGACTGCAAGCTATTTCGCAAAACACACACACACACACGAGTAAATATTAATGAAAAAAAACTTTCAACAGCAGACAAACAAAACATGTCCCTCTCAAAAAAAGGAAAACTTACTACATCAAAACAAAACAAAAGTATTACAACATACACAGTATAAAAACACCAATTATATGTTTTGCAAATTTCGATATGCTGTACATGTGTTTCAAAGAGTAACCTTTCATCAGCAACATTGGAATCAAATATAATAGATCTAAATCAAAAATTAAGTATAAACAAGAAGTACTCAAAACCAAATATATCGAGATAGGAAGTACTCAACACCAAATATATCGAGATAGGTACTCAAAACCAAATATATCGAGATAGGAAGTACTCAAAACCAAATATATCGAGATAGGAAGTCAAAACCAAATATATCGAGATAGGTACTCAAAACCAAATATATCGAGATAGGTACTCAAAACCAAATATATCGGGATAGGAAGTACTCAAATCCAAATATATCGAGATAGGAAGTACTCAAAACCAAATATATCGAGATAGGTACTCAAGACCAAATATATCGAGATAGGAAGTACTCAAAACCAAATATATCGAGATAGGAAGTACTCAAAACCAAATATATCGAGATAGGAAGTCAAATCCATCACCGAGATAGGAAGTCAAATCCATCACCGAGATATCTGTAACAAGCTTAATATATAAAATTGATTAATCAAATGTCGTGAATATTACAGAATAAAACTAATTTCCCTTTTATTTTAAGCGTGGTCATCATTCAAACTGCATGAATTTACACAGTCAGATTTTTCACATACATGTACATCTCCTTTCAATAGTGTCCGTTTCTTTTTCTCTTCTCCTTACGGGTCAGTCTTAATACATGCAAGGAATGTTGCATTCCTTCAACGTTATACATACCAAGTATCTTTATATGATTTTTTTATATAAATTTATAAACAAAATCGCTAAAGGCAAATATATCTCAATCTACCATTTTGAAATTCGAACTACTAAAATATTAGTGCAATGTAGTATGGGAAATTGACCAAATTTTAAATCATATCTGTGTACCAGATTCACATTTTACCCTTCGCCTATGTAGTCCACAAAACATCATTGTTTATAACATTAACATTCAATACCCGAGAGTAAATCTCCATTGCGTGTTGAGTAAAGAAAGTGATAAGACTTAGAAGTTAAATTATTGAACACCCTAGTGTAAACGTACCAAGATCGCCGTCGGTCTGATAAGTACAAACGATTATATTGTGATCCATACACAGAATGGCCACGAGTAAAAATAGAATAATTACGTTCAAAATGAGTTCATATTTAAATATCATATTAGGGGCGGGTACAGATATTCTGAAAAGTGGGTCCAAGAAAGCGGTTCTGGGCTGTTATTTGACCATTTTTTCTCACATGTTGCAACTCCTGACATCTTCAAAATCCTCCACTATCGTTTTCCTGTATTAAGGCTTTCTGTCAAAAAGGTTGACAAGTAAATTATCGATATAACATCTGGTTAATGTCAATTAAAACATTCTTTTAAAATACATTCCATACTGTCAAGAATACTGATAATATTGCTTGGGAACCAAAGAAACTAATACTTTTTTGATTTTTTGTACCGTGATAGACCTTATATTCAGGCAGCTGGAACAGGGTTATATAGCTACAAGACAGCGTTTTACGGTCGTGTTCGTGAACTTGCGGCTTGTAATTTTGTTCACCTTGTCATAATTTTACTCTCCTCTTTCGTCTTCCCCGGATTTGATTTTTGATGAGAAACTCGGCAGATATTTTTAGAAAAGGAGAGGTTGCATGCCCTAACGGTGCACGTGGTCCATGCTCCCAAATTTTAGTGGAGTCCAAGTTCTAATTTACTTTGTATGTGTTACTTTTGGTTATTGTATATTCTTTGTTAATTTCCTCCGTCAAGCCCTTATCCTTGGGTTATAAATTTTTGAATGCCTTTAGAATCCAGTTGTTCTTAATTTCCCTTTAAGATAGATGACTAATCTGAATAGTTTAAACATTAAAACGAAGATAAAATTCAATGTTTTTTTTGTACTCATGTACACATAATAAGGCAAATCAAATTAGGCAAAACATTTATTTGCGTCAGTTGCAAATTCACACAATTTTTAAACATATTTTTTGAACATTAATATCGTTTATTCATTTTACGAATTTAGTCGATTTAACACAAATTCAAGTCCACACTCTTAATTAGTCTGATACAATTTTTTACAGTTTTATTCTGGAAGGAACAATTTGACTCTGTAATAAAACGCATGAGCATAAACATGCGCTTTTATTACAAGAAAACCGTTTTATTAAATGGTTTTTCTCATTTAAGTTAATTAAGATTGTGAAATGTCGAAGACCTTACCTTACCTGTTGTTAGCTCTTTGTACTTCGAAAGTAGCTGAATGTTTAAGACTATGTGTTCTTAAGTACTAGTGAAGGTAATAAACCATTCCTTATTTCTGCTTGAATAATTAAAGGAACCTGTAATTTGATTTAATTGGGATAGACGGCAGGGAATAGTTAACATATACGTAGATATAAATAAAATAATTATACTTAGAATATGTAATAGTAAATTTTGTATTATATTTTGTCATTGATTTTCTAATGTTTGATTCCAAAACGCTTTAACTGAAGATCGATTAATATCTGTTTCTATCAAATGATGCTACTTTCAAAGCAGTTTGTGATGTACGATCAGACAGACTTAAGATGTGTATTAGCAGAAACAGTATTAAATCTCTGAATAATAGCATAACTAAGAAATTAGCAAACGTTCTATAATGGCATTGTCTTATATTTACACCCCAAACACTGTTTACACCACATACTAAAACAAAATGAGAGACAGAAAAAAAATTGCTCATGTCAGGAAAGGTATAATGAACTGATGTACAGATATAAAAAGTCGAAGAGAAAAATAATTATATAATATATATATATGTTTTCATGGCGGATATAAATAATAAACTACATCGATCAATCAAAAGTTAGTAAAAGCGGCTGAAGGATAATTAATGCTATCTCAAAGTACAGTTCTGTCCTAACCGGGCGACTTAAACGTTTATAGTTTAATTTGTCAAATATTTGGGTGAAAAATTCATATGGAAAAGTAACTCGAAATTTATTTTTTTTCATAAATACTTTAGACTATTAAACATGATGAGATTGATTTCAGTTTAAAACAGTACTATAGTATTTTTCAATAGCTTAAGAGACTATAAATGTCGAAAAAAAATATTATTCCGCTTCACAAACAATAACTGTTAGAATAACCTATCATAGTGTATGAAAATGTAATCAAGGGAACCAAGGTTATAGCGGTAATCAAAAGGAACGTAATCAAGGGACAAAGACCAGACATGGAAAACAGACATACACAACAAAGAAAATAAAGTAACTAAAATCATACATACAAAGTAACAAAAGCAAATGAGCAACTCGGACTCCACTTAAAACTAGGAGCATGGACCAGGTGCACCGGAAGTGTAAGCGCCCTCTGCTTTTCTAGAAATACCCACCGAGTTGCTCATAAAAAGTCAGGTCCTAAGTAGACGAAAGAGGAAAGGAAAACTATAACACGTTGAACAAATCAGTTTTTATGGCGCAGATGGATACACCTTAATGATCCACGAGTTCATGATGACGACCATAAAACTTCTGTAGTGAAGACTTCAATCTTGTAGCAATATGACCCTGTTCCAGAAGCCTGTTAGAATTCTAGCGCGATACAAAATGTCTGCGTAGTTTCGGCAAGCTCTGGCTTGTGATATGAACACTCCATACGCAGTTGCTGAAGGGATGTTGCCACAGATGAAAGGAAAGTTGACAATTCTGAATGAAAAGTCATCACGTTTGTCGTTAAGTTTGGTCAGTTGTTTTCCTTTACCATCGATTTCTTAGTGTAGGTCAAGATATGAGGCTGATTTCACAATGTCTGTCTGTAGTATCCTTTATCTCAAGTTCTTTGGGGTAGATACTATGTATCAAATCCCCAAAATTAGGATTGTTTAAAGATAATAGGTCATCTATATAGCGGAAACTGATATTATAGAATCTAGCTAATCGATATTCGTTCTTTCGATCAGATCAGCTATAAAGTCAGCCTCATAAGAGTAAAGGAATAGGAATAGGAGCACAATTTATTGTCATTGGAATGCCGACTTTTTGTTGAAAAACGCGTCCACCACACTGGACAAATATGTTGTCGATTAAAAATTCCAGCCTTTTGTAAACATCTTCTGTGTATTTGGAAGATGATTTGGAATTATTTCTTACAGAGTATGAGGAATCTCTTCCAAGAACTATATGGAATATGGAATACCAAATTTAGACCATTTCTTCAATGAAAGCCATACAATAAATTCCTTTATTGACCCAGTAATTATGATTGTAAAAGTTTTATTATTCAGGTGCAAGATTGATTGATTGTTGTGTTTTAATGCCGTTTCGGCGACTAGGGCCATATCACGGCAAGAACATTTAATGCAATGAAAATATTAAACGCAAGATCAAAGTCTCTTCATGAAATAATGAAATTAAAAAAAACTATTTACATATAAAAAAGTACATAAAAGGTAAACCTAAGACATAAAATACATATAGAAACATAACTTCGATAAAACATTTAAAACATTGAAAAATCAAGGAAGGTATCAAATTTAGATTTTATTTAATATACCGATGTCCCGCAAGAAATCGGTAATGTTTTTAGATGAAACGGTCTTGAACAAATCAAACATATTGGTGCAGTCAAAATAATTTTGCCTGGTGTTGGCAAAATCCACACAATCTAGAAGAATATATTTGATAGAGAAAGGGCAATCACATGGGATACACTCAGGTCGAGGTTCACCAACAAGCAAATGGCCATGTGTAAATCTAGAATGTCCAATGCGACATTCAGTCATGACCACTTGCTCTTTGCGATTGCCCAATCCGGATTGATGAACGCCTAGATTGGGGTTTATGGAATTGAGTTTGTTGTGTTCAAGACCGTTTCATCGGTCCTGCCACATCTTTATAATGTATTTCCTTATTAAAGGTTTAAAATCGGTGTATGGCAAACTAACGTCCTTTATTATTTCTTTTAATGCCTTCTTGGCAACCCTGTCTACAAATAAATTCCCCTAAATACCAACATGACTGGGTACCCAGAGAAAAACAATCTCTTTATCAAATTCCCGTAGTCGATGAATAAAATATAAAATTTGTTTTTCAGTTTGTGATTCTTACTTGCTAAAAGACAGCTCAAAGAGTCAGAACAAATGATAAACTGTGACAGATTAGATTGAGTAATCAATGCTAACAAGTGCTAACAAGATGGCTCGAGCTTCAGCTGTGAATATGGAAGCGCTCGATGGCAACCGTTCAGTTACAGGTCTGTCACCATGGACAGCAGCACATGCAACGCTATCTCCATCTTTTGAGCCATCTGTATACACCGTCGAAAAATCTGGATAATTTGCGTTAATTTCAGAAAGTTTTTGTTGTAAAAATAAAGGATTGGTATCGGACTTTTAATATTCAAGCAGATCAAAAATGAAAGAAGGCAGTGGAAGCTCCCGTGGAGGGCATTTCGAAGTAACAACAGGTGTCACTGCATTGGTCTCCAGATGAATTGGTTCCAAATGAGGTTTTATTCGAATTCCAAAAGGAGGAGTTTTGCTTTCATGTTTTCGATAAATGTCGACATTCTTTAAACTGTTGGAATAACTTAAATAACAAAAAAGTAATATCGGAATTTACCGTTTTTACATTAAACCCGATAAAAAAGGAATTGTAAAATATTGTAAGAATTTCAAGCGTAAGAAATAAGTGATAGAAAATCTAAATCGTTCAAAGATAACATGGTGATAGTTCATAAATTTCAATTTACTCACTCAAGTATGTTCCTATGAACCTTTTATCTGTTTGATTTATATTGACTAAACATTTGTCTTGGACCTATCTTAACGATTGCATATTTGTCAGTTTGAATGCATTAAAGTTTAAAAGTTGATACGAAGTTCGATGGGATGTATGGAATCTTCTTTATAATCTTATCTAGATATAATATGAAGATAAGTCGTTAATTAATCATTTTTAACGAGAATGGGTATGGTGAATATTTTTTATAGAGACAACAACCCCCACCAGACTTAAAAATGTCAGCTCAAGGACACCCATGGGTCTGCAATGAATGAGACCCTCACACCACAGGGCAGGCTACAGCTGCCAAACGAAAACAACATAATACACAGGTACAGTGAAATAGTTGACTCTAGATACTCCATCAACATAAATATAAATTGAAAGTGAAAATGAAACAAAACTTACAGAGGCCAGACATGTCTGACTTGGAACAGGTGCAAAAATGCGACAGGGTTAAAGTACTTTGGCGTTATCACAACCCTTCTCCTTCAAAACATGGCCTATTCATCTATTTAACTGTGATTTGTGAAGAATATAACCATAAAATATAGGTTGGGAGATACCTGCAGGTATTAATCGTTTACTGGTACATCTGTATTTGAGAATGAGTTCCTTGTTTCGATTGAAAAATTAGTGAATCTTTTTTACGAGCTTGTGATATCGAAAACACTGATGTAGTAATTTCTCGGTCATATAAAGATTTCTTTCGTTAAAATATGAAACATGGTTACAAACACGTGCAAATCGATCCAGTTGTGATATGTAAACACCATATGATGGAGACAAGAGGACGTCACCATTTTAAAACGGAGAGTTAACAACATGGAATGAAAAGAAATCATCCCCTTTATCGTTAATTTTAGAAGGACGATGACCACTATTGATGTGAGCACTAAGATCAAGAAACGGAATTCTTTATTATCAATATACGCTTTATTCTGCATGATAGTTCTTTACAAGTAATGTACACAATTATTACGACTCAGCTAATGGTTTTCGCAATTTAAATAAAACATTAACTTCAATGCACAAAGCTTCTTTTGATTCCCAAGTAAAATTCGAAACATCATGGAAAGGTTTTTTGTTGAATAAAACACACGAATGCAACAACCAACAAAACAGAAAGCAGAAACACAACAAATACAACAATATATTGTAAAAATACAATGGTATTATATGTTATTTGGGATCTTCACTGGGAATAGGAGACCATATCCTCTGTACGTTATTGACGTCAAATGCGCACGTCGTTTGTGATGTTACACATCTGGATAATATCATGTGAGAAAACGTTATTTTTCTTACATATTTTCATTTGAAAAGACTTTATTCACCACATAAATTTTGATACTATTTTTTTTCAACTCCGCTTTCATAAAAAAACTCAACACATTTCCTGACGCGCTTTCATATCCCCGGATCTACCACGGGGATATGGCCTCATCAAAATGGCGAATCAAATAGCAGAATTACATGGCTTGTTTCACTCCAGTAGAATATATCTTTATCATTGATTTAAAATCATTTTCAGTGTGTGCACGTGACAAAGCCGAGAACACAATACCTGGAAAGATATTCTTTTGTGACAAATTGGGAAACTACATAAAATATACGTAAACCAGCAGTGGTGAAAACAGGAGTTGATGAATATATCTCTAAACATTATAATACCATATTCACAGAAATTAATATGTATGTACTTGAAAATGAATGAAAATCTTGTGTTCATATTTAATATGAATAAGTCAGAATGAAGTGTGTTTTTGTGAATGTTTTGTCATTTTAGACAAAACGTTCCAATATATACAAACGCTTTATCAGTTTATCAAGTGGTCTATTACGCTTACCCTACAGGTGCACCTGTTTCCTGCTACCAGTTTTCAGTGGAGTGCGAGTTGCTTATACTTTTACGCTAAATCATCGTGTCATAAACGAAATCGAAAGCACCAGAGATTCATACCAACGTGCCTTTCTCCATGGAAGTGGTGTCCTTGACTTCATAATGGATAACATACCAAAATAAATCAGTCACTATTTATAAATTGTTTTAATGCTTAATTATATCATAATATACACAGACTGTTGCAAGAAACAATTCAAAAAGCAATTTCAGTCGAATTATGTTTATTGTTTTATTCTATAAACAGCCCATTTAAGAAACGTGCCATCTCGTAAACCTATTATTCTTTTTATAGATAAAAAAACGCAAGGATCGAGATTTTCATACCATTCTTACTTCCTACTATTTAAAAGTGCATATCGTCGTCAATATAAATAGAAGTGGCCTTTATTTGTCGACAGATTCTGACTGTATTGATGATATAAGAGAATGTTACGATTTATTTTCTACGTTTGTGTATTTTTGTTATCTACAGCTGGAGAAGCCTTTTATTATAACGGTATGTTTTTGAAAACACAATATTTAATGGTACTATTTTTTATTATATTATTTTTATTTATTTGTTATTGACCAAAACTGTGGTTATGATTGTTTTACATGTTTGTTAAATCTTATCCCAGAGTGTAACATATTAGAAGGGAGTAATTGATCAATGAACAAATCAGAATGAACTACATCTTTTGCTTATTTTGGGATGAAGGTCAAGTGAAGACTTCTACGTTTTTACAGTTTATTTTCAATTAATTAAAATAAAAATACAAAAACAAAGTATCGTTCCTTTTTTCTATGAAAACTTATCTAATCGGTAACTGGCATTAGACGTCTATGTCATCATGCATTCCTTTTTGGATACGGTCAGTTTATATAATTGGGAAAAGTGTATGTGCACAAACAGATAAAATAAGACAAGAAAACAAATATAGTTAAATAGTTGCGGCTCTTGAACTCCCCATGCATTTTGTTCTCATACTGAAAGGAAACTGTCAATGAGAGGTTATTCATTAAAACACATATAAAGCCAATCTCCGAAACAGTGTTTGACGTAGGAGATACAAGGACCTCTGTTTCGGAGATTGCCATAAAGCATATCATATAGTATTTATGTGATTAATATATTTATATTCAATAAAATTTAAAGATTGAGGTGTTCTTTCTTTACTTGTAAACCTTGTTAATTTGTTTTCAGTTCTTGGTGTTATCAAATTCGGAATTTTTGTAGAAAACTATTTACAAAAATCTGAACAAATCATTTGAAATACGAGCAATATTTGTAATGTCAATTAAACTTTAGATGAACCAAATAAAAGTATTTAATTACAAATTAATTACACTGAACGTTTTAGCTTTCGCGGATTCCGTCAAGTGAACATATCGGTGGATATCTTTTTTTTTGCCGCTGAAAAAAAATTATCAGTGTAATACAGTTTTTAAAGTCATACCTATTTTGTTTTCTTTTTTCTGTTAACCGCCAAAAAAGAGCAATTTGTGAACCGCGAAAATTAATATCGTTACAGTACATTTCAATTATTTGAAATCAACGGAAAAAACATAAATTATTATTCATCTTCCTGAATGTCAATGTTTATAAAGAAGCCCAGACATACTTTTGCTTTAAAATGTGATTTATTTGTGCCCAGAAAAATATCATGAACGCCTAAATCTATACAGAACTTCGTATAACCTTAAGAAAACAAAAGCTTTTCTGCCATAAAATGAACATTCTGTTTCGGTCAATATTTCACATCTTTCATACTCGTGTAAAGAATTCATTAATGGTTGCGAACGAAACGGTATCACACATTCCGTGCTAAGAATCATGCAATATGTGATACATGGTTGGAAAGCCTATATGTTTTTCGTTTGAAGTGTCTGTACCATTGCGGTACCAACTGCTCTGGTGATGCGATATCTGTTTTGCCAGATTTATTTTGGACTTGACTTGATAATGAAAGCAGATAGATTGGAATGAATGATTATACCTATCATCATAGACTTATAAAGCAACGTAATAACAAAAATGAAAATGTGTAGCCTTTTGGGGGGGCTGTATCACATTTATACAGAATTTGCATGATTCTTACAAAGACTACTATTTAAAAGCTAATAACAAAATTCCCTTTCTATGGGAAATGTTTCATGTAAATACGTAATGCAACGTTTGAATTAGCGTTAAGATGTCATCAGTGTATGTAAACATGATGTGTAGGACAACATATGATACATATCAAACATATTTTTTTAAACCAAAACAAGAAAAATATTGCATTATATATTTGAATTGAGTTCACTTCCGTTATTGCTACTTTTTACTACTTTAAATTAAATACAATGGTGTTGAAAAATAATTCACAAGGACTAATTCATTTCAAAATAAAGTTTCTACTACTACTTTATCTATGTACGCCGGTTTAAAAAATGTCCCTATTGTGATATGGGTAAAATCCTACTTTTTCTAAATCTTTATTTATTGGTTAAAATGTAAAAAGAATCTTAATTTAACAAAAAGGTACATCCACTTCCTAAAGAAAAGATAATATACGATAACAAATATGCGCGCACCAAAAGGTGACAAAATTTGTAAAAGATACAGTTATGATACTGTTGTCAAATCGTTGAAAATGTTAATTTTTGGTATTAACGTTGATTCGCTTATAAAGTCTTTACATATAAAGTAACACACTAGATATATATAAATATATATATAGAAAAGTCTGAAAAATTCCCAACAATGTTAGAACTGTCAAATTTGCGATGCAAATTTTTGGTCGTTCCCTCCGCGGGACTCGAACTCGTACCGCTGTGACATCTATGGCAACAACGCCTGCACAAAGTCCAGCGCCCTAGACCACTCGACCAGCTAGGCTATATAAAAATATAGCTTTCGCTGGCCGGGTCATTCCTCTTCATAGGATTAATCTAGGGTTGTAACTTAGTACACGATGTATGGTAGTACGGGACAGTTCATTTAGATGTTATTATGTAGGATAGAGGATCAAATTAATGATGCATGTCACAACAAATCAATATTATACAACGTCTCAGAATGTGACGTCTCTATTGGCTACACTGCTCCATCGGATCAAATTGATACAGGGAAGATATGTAAACGTATAGAAAAGTTTGAAAAATTCCCAACGATGTTAGAACTGTCAAATTTGCAATGCAAATTGTTGGCCGTTCCCTCCGCGGGACTCGAACTCATACCGCTGTGACATCTATGGCAGATGATTTAGGTGTGTTAAATTGTATAATATTTTAAAAACAGTGAGCTGATGTAAAAGGGAGGGGGTTGTGATCACGTAAAATTACTGTAACCCCGCCATATTTCTATTTGCCCCCGTCTATATTTTCTTTTTAAAACGGATAATTCATGTTGATATTTACCTGACCCTATAAGGTATTTCGATGTTGTTTTTACCTATAGAATGTTTTTGAAGCCCCTAGAGGTAAATATATACTGAAATTTAATTGACGTATATATTTTTTATGAAGACTTATCCTGTTTGCTAACTATATTAACATGGTAACTTCATTGCGATGAATATTTTATCATAAATATTGAATAACTCCTAAACTATATCTTGTTATTTGCGTATGGGGAAAGAAGAAAAAGAGATAAGTAAACAAAAGTAATAGGTGGAGAAATCAAGAGATCAACACACACACTAATGTTTTGCTATGTCTATTGGTAATATTTAATCACTTCGTCATCATCAAACATCAACTTAATTGATTTGAACTAAACTATTCTTTATTTTCAAAACGCAGTTAAATATAATGTTCTGAGCAGTGTTGTGGTCTTGCAAGTACATTCAAAACCCTAATATTCCATTTTAAATTATTTCGTCTAGTTTGAATGCCTGGCTGTTTTCGCCCATTATTCGTTATTGGTTGCTTTGTATGAATTCATGAAACATTAAAATAGGCCGTACATTTAAAAGAAATAAACGCTTCAATTTTTTTGATAATTTTTATTCATTGGGTACTAATGTTAAATATATTTGCAGGACATAGATATGATATAAGTGATTCTCTTAAACGTGTTATTAATCATTGAATAACAATCAAATATCTTGTAACAGACCTTTACCCTAAAAACTGATAGAGGTCACGCCATTTTCGTTTATTTTGAAGAAGTTCCATCGTTCTGTTGCCGAGGATGTTTTTACTTTTGGTGTTGGGGCCTTTAAGAGTTTACTTAAAAGTGTCACTACAACTGTTTAAGACCTTTTGGTGATCTCTGAAAGTATTAATTATTTTGTATAAAGGTTAGGTACATTTGTTTCATTTCACCATATCCGTTCTTTTTCCTATTGTAAGTAGTGTCATTTTCTGGTTATTAACATTGAAAGCGTCATGGGCAACAAACCATTTAAGCGGTATAATGGATGTAATTTTTCTTGTAATAAACCTTGTAAGCGGTTTTACAAACGTCATTTTCAGACAAAACACCTGGTGGTTAGCGGTATTATAGTCCTTCTTTTCGTGGAATATATAAAGATTAACATTTGACAATTTATTACGAATTATTTATAATATTAACAATATGTGTGATTCTTTTCTAATAAGTACGTGGTAAACGTGACATTTTATGTTTTGGTTTATAATCATGAATTTAATAACGTGTTTATAATGATGTAACTTCCACACTGATTTGAAGTTAAACATATTTTCATGCTAATGTCTAGTATATAAGAGGATATTCATTAATTGTCAACATATATATTGACACTATCCATCAGCTGGAATGATTCAAGTTATTTTCTTTTATTGTGTGTTGGCGTTTGTTGCTGTTGGAACAACATCTATTATATTGGGTATGTCTTGAAGAAAACACTATTCAGTATATTTCAAAAAGGAAGTTTTGAAAATGATCTACAGTAACTAGAAGAACCTTTTTTAACATAAGTTACGTACAATGTAGGGCTGTTTTGTTTTGTATGTTTGGTTTTGCGTATAACATTTTAAGATAATTTTATTTAACACAAAACATAACCAGTAAAAGAATAAAGGCATTGAAAAAAAAAGATTTTAAATGATAAGGTAAGTGTTATTATGTGTTTTGTAAACTTAGCATTCGTTTTAAAAAAGAACCTACAGAAATAGGAAACGCATTCATTTTTTTCTGAAAAAAAAATGCATTTGGGCATTTTCAGATAAAAAAATCTTTTGAATTTGATACAACTTCATTCATATGAAACGACGAGTTCCTGGAACAAAGCTTGATATTTTCTAAATAAATAACATCAGTAAATTAAAGAAGCTGAGGAATTCACAGGTGACTTTGCACAAATTAAAATTTTACACGAAAAAACGAAAAAAGTCTTATTTTTATGTATAGATATATTACATTACTCGACTACAATATATATACAGTATGTACTATAAATTGTACATCGATGATGTAATTTGTATTAATCCCAATACAAAATCAGTATGAAACGGAATTTTAATAGGAATGAGGTGTTCTATCTGAACAATTTGTAAAATTGTTTTAAGTGCGTGTGGTGTTGTCAAAATCAGACTTTATTTAAACAAGAAGTTATTATAAACACAGTACATAAAAGTGATGCTTAATATATGAAACTAAATTATTCATTTTACAATTTTTTTTACGTTTTGAGTTTTTCATATTTATGTTTTAAAATGGACATGCACATACTCTACAGATTATATCATTTTTACCCTCAATCAGTCGTTATGGCATCTATGTTCGTATAACAACAAGATGACGAAGCTTTACTATCATTTTTATTGTATGTGTGTGGGGTGGGGTGGTAGGGAGGGTTGCTGGTGTAATTTAGTGTTGACTGCGATGATGAGTTCTATTGAAGGGAGTTTTAAAATCCATTTTCAAATTTTGAAAGGGCTACACTTGAGAATTATACCGTGTCTTCTCCTCCTTTCCCTCTTCATCACCTCTTCTTCTTCTTCTTCTTTTTCTTCTTCTTCTTCTTCTTCTTCTTCTTCTACTTCTCGCAATTTACATGTGAAAGGACCCATGTAAATTGGTTAAACTTATGTCCAATCCGACTGCCTGTAAATTTAGCAACACAAAATGCTTAAACTCATTTGAATATTGGATATATCGATGAATCTGGTTGTCTTCTTTAAGTCTTCGATAGTTCATATACTAGCCACTTTTTGTGAATATTAGTTGGTATTGCTCAAAATTGGTGTACAGCATACGAATATCATATAAATTGAACTTTATATGATAAAAATAATTTTTAGTTCATTTATAATTAACAATATTACTTAGCTAAAACTAACATGACAACCATATGATAGTCATATGAATGTCATATTATAATCATATGCGGAACACTTCGCTGTGAATCAATCTAAATTAATATCCGCATACGGAAATATATATTTTTTTATTAATTTGTAATTTTTTTGTAGAAACACCTTGTCAGAGAGAGCTTAGAATTAATACAAATAATGCAGCTCCGGGGGCAAGAATACCTGTTTGTGACAAAGAAGGCAACTATGCCCCTAAACAATGCTCCGGTTCACAGTAAGTGTTCTTCTATCTAAAATAGTCAAAGAGATACTATTGTTTATAGTCTAAGGAATCTTTTCAAAACTTATTTTTTTAAAGATTAATAAAACAGCAACATAGACTCGCACTGTCTTTGGACGTCTAATTTTTTATTTCAAATAGTTAAATTAGCAATTTTCTGTAATTAATCTGATGTATTTCTAAATTGTTTCTTGACAAAAAACTTGAAAAGTTGGGATTTTGTGTTTTGTGTTAGCAATAGTCTTGTGTTTTTTCCATAAAACGAATAAAGACTCGTTTTGTCATGCTTGTACAGGATATAATTATACTGTTAATCAATATAGTTATTTAGAGGTGTATGCATTACTCTGTCAAAATAATCATTGTTGTTACATTACTTTGAAAGAGTAATCAAGGGAACCAGGGTTCTAGCGGAAATCAAAAGAATGTAATCAAGGTACAAAGACCTGACATGGAAAACAAACACAACAAAGAACAAAAAGCAACTAAAATAATACATAAAAAGCAACAAAAGTAAATGAGCAACTAGGACTTTCCACAAACTGGGAGCATGGACCAGATGCACCAGTAGGGTAAGATATGACACGTTGAACAAATCAGTTTCCATGCGGAGATGGATACACCGTAATGATCCATGAGTTCATGATGACGACCATGAAACTTCTGTAGTGATGACTTCAATCTTGTAGCAACATAACCCTGTTCTAGAAGCCTAATCGTAAGAAGTCTAGCGCGATACAAAAAGTCTGCGTAGTTGAAATCATCACATATTGTTGTGGTTGAGATCAATTATTGAAAACTTTAAGTACAGGGTGCAACTTCTATGTTTAGATGTACAAAGCCAAGAGGCCTATTATGATTATCACATGTTGATCGATTCATATGAGAATCATAAGAAAAAAATATGATCATCATAGGTAAATATTGGCTTGTTAACACATGATTATCCTATGTTCGTTGAAAACATCATATGTTAATCAAATGTAAGCTGAAATATGTTTAATCATGTTCAAATCATACGAAAAGCTTATTTAAACTGAAATATGTTCATCATTTTCGAGTGATAGCAAAACCATATGTTGAACTTCATGTAATTCTCATTTGTGGCACTTAATATGATTCTCATGTGAGGCACTTCTTATGACTATCCTGTGAGACACTTTCTGTTGTGTATAACTAGTATCTGATCTGGCTGTTTCTCGACCTACATATTTTGGTAATATTGCATATTGGTATTATGCAGACACTTTTTTATGAATTTCACTCATGAAATAAAATCAGTTTATTAAGGGACTAATTGGTACTACAAAGCAGAACGGTATTATGTGTACATGTTCACAACAAGTAATGTCAAAAGAATACCTACTCAAAATTAGATAACCTTGCAGTCGGTCGACAACAATAGGTCATGTAGAGAACAACTTATGTAATTTTAACCTCAGAATTAAAAACAAGTTTGTTTTACATAAAGGGTCCATATTGATTCAGTCGTCATCATAAATTTGTCCACCTATGCCTTCAACGCCAACGAAGTGAATTTTAAAATAAAAAAAAAATATAAGAAAAATGCCGAGATTAGCTAATTTGGTCATGTGACAATGATAACTTCCGAAATATATAGTCGAACTTACGATCACGCTTCCGGCGGACATTTTTCAACAACATCAGATTTTTAACTCTTCTACCGTATTTGCATGCTTTGCTCGCGTTAAAGATTTTTAATAATTTCAAATTAATTTATTTTAATTTTACCCTTAAAAACTTGAATGAGTGTTGCTATTTAATTCCAATCAAAATATTCAGAAGAAAAAAAGTACCTTCCTGTAATTCGACATCAATTTACATAATGATGACACTAATTTGTTTAATAGGTGTTACTGTGTTACAAGAGTTTCCGGTACAACAATTCCAGGCTACAGTGTAAACAGATGGGAGGCTCAAGATCAGAATTGTCGTGTGTATTCAATATTATTTCATCTCCATTTCTTTCTAAAATGTAAACAGTGAATGTATAATGGAAAAGATATTGGACAGTATAAAAAGAATATTTTTTCAACCATAACTGCACAAAAAAGAGTTTCACCATGAGCGCATGATACATCAGTCGGCTGATGTTGAGACATTAAATGTTTCTAGAGGACGCTTACCCTACCGGTTCACCTGGTGGAGTCTGAGTTGCTCATTTGCTTTTGTTACTCTGTATGTATGATTTTATATACTTTATGTTCTTTGTTGTGTATGTCTGTTTTCCATGTCTGGTCTTTGTCCCTGGATTACATTCTTTTGATTACCACTATAACCTTGGTTCCTTTGATTACTCTTTCTAAGTCCCTACATTGTTAATTTTTGGTCGATATTTGCAATACCTGCAAAGCCATTAATACTTAGAGCTTTGAAACCTTTTTCGATACAAGTGTCAAAAATCGAAACGTGAATGTTTAAAGAAAACGACAGGAGGCCTATGGCCATATATACAAAAAATATATGAAAGTTTCGAGGCATTGACTGATAGCGTTTTGCAGTTAGAGGGCGAATGCGGTAAAACTGCCCGATTTTTTATGTAAAAAAGTGCAAAAAAATTAAAAACGTGATATCAATATTCCAGAGAGAACGTAAATGAGCTTATGACAATGGATACAAAGACTACCACAAAGTTTCGTGGTATTTGCTGTAGGGTTTTTTTTCAGTTAAAACAGAAAAATCAACCCCAATGTTTAAATGCAAAAAATCCCATAACTCAATAATTTAATGTTCATTTTTTTGGTAAAATCAAACAAAGCTTTCTTCTTTCAATATAGTTTATTTTTATGACTTAAAGCGATTGTTTTGGGGTTTTTGTACGAAGTGTTGACGACGGACGGACGGACGGCGATTTCCCATAATACATCCCGTCAAATTTGACAGGCGTATAAAAGAAAGAAAAGAAGCAGATATAACAAAATTAGATATGAAAAAAAAAAAGAAAACAGACAATATTTGAAATAAACATGAATGAAATAAAAAAAAACCCAAATAATCTGAAATGTCATGATATGATGAATAAAACTTTTTCAGAATGTGCCCGTGACAAGGTCGAGAACACCGTTCCTGGTAAAATATTTCTGTGCGACAAAATGGGAAATTATAAAGGTAAGTCTAACAGGTTTGATATGAAGGAATGTTAAACATGCGAATAAGAACGCAAACAATCACTCAAACGATATAACATAAGATTGAAGTGGTGGTACCAAATGTCAGTACAGTAAAACCGCTCTTAACCCAATCCTTTTGGACTGTATGATTCGGTCGGTTTGGACGGGTATACGGTTTATCCAGGTTCAAAATACATTTAAACTGACACAATGGGACTTCAAAAGTTGTCTGGTGTAGGCAGGTTTTCAAAGTTCAGTTCAGACAGGTTTCACTGCAAATTTAAATCTAAGCACAAAAACACCAAAACATGATATAGAAACTTGAAATGAATATCTTATCCTCTTTCATAGGGTAAGTAAAGTATAAATACGCATTTACGATTTAACTATGTTATACAGAATTTGTCAGATAAAAAATCAACTGCTTACATGCAATTATGACACGGACACATATATACAAAACTTTGTTTTATGATATAATTTAAAAAAAAAAGCAGAAAAAAACAAAACTTTTTTCAAGGATTGCATTTTATTTTTGCAGTGTAAAATATTGTGGTGTGGCGTAATGCATTTATGTAAATATGATTTTCAAAGTTACTTGCAAAAGGGGAATAAAAAATCCGGAAGCATTTATGACTGAAAATCCGTATTAACCAAGGCGTTTCGTGTTGGCTGGCAGTAACTGCTCCTTGTAGGCCACCCATCGTGTTATCGATGGCATATCAATGTCGTTTGTCATGTTGCAAACAGAAACTTCAATTTATTTTTCGTTTGCCTTTTTATTATTATTTATGGCCGAATATCGTTAATATATAAACTACTACGTATATTACGGTGCTAGTTATGATAAGTGACTATGATTTCCGTATAGATCGTTACGTCATTTTTTATTGACTGATTGTTTTTATTCATTTTCCGATCAAAGATGACATGTTTTATAAAATGTGAACATATAATTACATGTAATACAATTAATTTAAACACCCGTATTAAAATATAGCATAAGGGTGTCTCTTACACGTGTTATTAATCAATGAATAATGCTTATCTTGATACCAATTTTCATATATGTCATTTTATAGTAATAAACTCGGTAAGCGGTAATACAAATGTTATTTTTTAAATTATTTCAAATTCTGCATTAAAAATGACTTTTGTTTCTTAACGATCTTAGATTTTGGAATTTTATACATCACATCTACCCTCTAGGTCCTCAAATAAAGGACACTTCACAACACTGTAAAGTCAGACAAATCTACTTACTCTTAGATATTGATAAAAAAAAAAACAAAAACAAAACAAAACAAAACAAATAAGCAAACTATACGACATTCGGGATAACCTCTTATTTCGTATTGTGAACTTGCCTTTTTCTGTGACAAAATTAATTTAGCACCTGCCTATGGAGGTTTCATATTACAACTGATACGATACATCAGAGCTTGTCGATATTACGCGGAGTAGACTTCTTAATATTGGTATTCTGGAACTAGATCATGTTGCTACAAATATAAAGTCATCACTACGGAAGTTTTCTGATTGTCTTCATGAACTCCTAGATTGTTACGAAGTATCCATTTGCACAAAGTGAACTGATATAGTTTATAGTCTTCTTTTTCTCTTTCGTCTAACCCACAATTTAAACTTAATAAGAGGTTATTTCTAGAAAAGCAAGGACCTTTACGTATCGGTGCACATGGTTCTGTCCATGCTCCTAGTTTTTAGTGCAGCCCGGATTACTTATTGGTTTCTTTGTACTTACTATTGTGTCTATTGTCTCCGCCTAGTCGTCATCCATGGAGTATATCTTGTTTTTGTCGTGTGTCTATTTTCTCCGCCTAGTCGTCATCCATGGATTATATCTTGTTTTTTGTCGTTTGTCTATTTCCTCCGCCTTGTCGTCATCCATGGAGTAGATCTTGTTGTTTGTTGTGTGACTATTTCCTCCGCCTTGTCGTCATCCATTGAGTATATCTTGTTGTTTGTTGTATGTCTATTTCCTCCGCGTTGTCGTCATCCATTGAGTATATCTTGTTGTTTGTTGTATGTCTATTTCCTCCGCGTTGTCGTCATCCATTGAGTATATCTTGTTGTTTGTTGTGTGTCTATTTTCTCCACCTATGTTATGATGAACAGCATTAAATTTCTTAAATCAACAACTCATTGACGAAGGTGAGGAAATTACTGATCACATGGTCACACTTAAAAAACTGTTTTACCGGCAGTTATTAATCTGCACCTACATTCAATATTATACCCAAATGAAAAAAGACAACAAACCACGGCGGATCTGCAGGAATAAGTCATAGGAAGATCTAAATAGAAATTTTAGTCGTCTACAAGAAGTTATCGTAACAAAACATATTAAAGAAGTAAGGGAAACACCTTATCGAAGTTCAACCACGATTGATTTAATGAATGAAGCCTCAGTAATATAGGGAACCATCAGTAAAACACACTGAATGGTTTATTGTAGAAACACCTTGTCAAAAAGAGTATAGAGAAAACACAGAAGCTACAAATAATGGAGCAATGGGTGCCAGGATACCTAAATGTGGCCCGGATGGACACTACGATCCTAAGCAATGTTCTGGGTCACAGTAAGTTCACTAAGATTAAACTAGTTTCAAACAACGTCTTTTATTTAATTATAGTGATCAAACATATTCATTGCTAGAGCAAATAGTTGGTGCACATTATTATTTTTTATCAAAATGAGCAATTATGTGCTTTTTGTTAACTAGTTTTCTAAATAGCGTATAAAAATTATTATTTAAAATCGTCGTCATATCAATATTTGTTTTTATTTATGCTATTAAATGGCCGTCTTTGCACATTCTTTGTCCTTCCGAAACAGTTTATTAACAGTGAAATTGCCAGTTGTATTATAGGGTAATTGCATTTATATTTTTGAATATTGTCACCAAACTTAATGCAGTCCAATCCTTCTATCATATAGTTATTAATATTTCATACATATTATGTGCTTGTAGTGATATGATGCATTTTAAACAATTTTACTTAATATTGAACAATTTAAAGAGTAATCAAGGGAACCAAGGTTATAGCGGTAATCAAAAGAATGTAATCCAGGGACAAAGACCAGACATGAAAAACAGACATACACAACAAAGAACATAAAGTAACTAAAATCATACATACAAAGTAACAAAAGTAAAATATCGAACAAACTCAATATTTGAATTAGTGCAATATTCATCTCACGTTCGAATTATTTCCCCACTCATCCATTTTCTAAACTTAATGTTTATTTAGCTCATTTACATAATATTAACCTGGTAGGTTCAATATCGACAAAACAAATTCAATTAGCAATGATCGGTTTCCGCAATACACTTGGTAGATACAGTGTTGCAATAATATCAGACTCAATTTCTGAACACAATTTTCTTTTCCGGAAATGATCATAGGTTCCCAGGAAATACGAGAATATATCGTATAGTCGTTTGTCGAACTTTTCTTTTCGAATAAACAAGCGAATACTCATGAATATATAACAAAACAGATACAGCGAGTATTTATCTTTAACAGATGCTACTGTGTTACGAGAATTCAGGGGAAAATGATTCCAGGCTACAGTATTAACGTTTGGGAGGCCCAAGATCAAAATTGTCGTAAGTATGAAAAATGATGTTCATGAAATGAGAACATGCATGTATGAATTTGGCAAAGTATATAATCCCAAGGAATGTATTGATAGGATATTTTATGTTTCAAGTTTCAATATTTATACATTCTATATGTTTTATATGGGTATCAGCCTTGTGGGTTGTTATAGATGCCTTTATCACATGTTCAGAAAACCTATATTCTGATAAATTTCCACAATCGCTTAGTTATAATGAATCAACAGGGATTTAGCCGTCAGATAGGTGATTTGCATGTCCAATACGGCTTTTACCCACCCAATATGTCATTGTCAAGGTTTACTATATTGGTTGAGTTATTGGTCCTTGGCTAGCAATATTGCTACGCCTCAGTCCAATATTGCAAGCTTCGGACAAACAACTTAGCCAATATGGAATACTTTACGCAATATTACTATAATATTCTGTGTTGTAAAAGTGTGAAATATTTAACGGAATATATCATAATACCTTCTAATGATGTACTACATGAAATTGTATAACCTTTTCAGGATGCGCTCGAGATAAGTATGAAAATACTATACCTGGTAAGATATTCCTGTGTGATGAAAAGGGAAACTACAGATTTCCTTGCAATGGATATCCATGTTGAAAAGGAATGATTAAATTTTTCATAATCGCATATTTATTAATGACTTTTTTGTGACTCCCAGTTAAATATGGTTACAAAGTTGTGAATTAAAGAAAGCAAGTTTCGACGCCAGTCATGTTTTTTTAGATCATGACAATAAAAAGTACATACAATTATAGATGGATGGATTGTTTACCCAGTCTAGTGCGCTAAATATGTAAATATGTTTTAATACTAACAATACAGTAAGAAAACATCCTCAAAACAAAACAGAACCAAAGCAGATATGTACCTTCGTTGCTTTTTTATTGCAGCCATTGAACTTTCTACCGTTCAATGTCCCTCTAACAGAACACAAGAACATTTTTGGAATTGTTTGTGGCTAAAACGTGCAGCTGATGTTCCAAATCATCACTTAAAACTACAAACCAGGGAATAAAAGCTGACAGTCTAAATGTACACCAACACCCAAATGGCGTCATCCAAATATTATTTCATAGGTGATACTAATGAAAAAAAAGGTCTACCCAAAGCAAGCCTAGCCTTGATTTTACAAAACACACCTCCTGTTACAGTGGATAAAAACACAAGTCAAACTAATGTCAGTCCATGGAATCAGGTGCCTTTTTAGCTAGCAGTTATTGTAGCTGAATGGTTAAGATAACGATCTACTACCCTTAAGGACGCCGGGTCTTAGGAGATCAAAAAAAGCTAACTATCATATAAAAGAACTTACCTTGAATTTAAATTGAAAATAAAGGTAATAGAAATAATAGTATATAGAGTAATCAAGGGAACCAAGGTTATAGCGGTAATCAAAAGAATGTAATCCAGGGACAAAGACCAGACATGGAAAACAGACATACACAACAAAGAACATAAAGTAACTAAAATCATACATACAAAGTAACAAAAGTAAATGAGCAACTCGGACTCCACTAAAAACTGGGAACATGGACCAGGTGCATCGGTAGGGTAAGCGTCCTCTGCTTTTCTAGAAACACCCGCCGAGTTGCTCATAAAAAGTCAAGTCCGGGGTAGACAAACGAGGGAAGGAAAACTATGACCCGTTGAATAAATCAGTTTTCATGGTGCCGATGGATACACCATAACGATCCACGAGTTCATGATAACGACCATAAAACTTCTGTAATGATGACTTCAATCTTGTAGCAACATAACCCTGTTCCAAAAGCCTATTTGTTAGAGTTCTAGCGTGATACAAAAAGTTTGCGTAGTTTCGGCAAGCTCTGGCAGAACGTATGAGTTGTGATATGAATACTCCATATGCAGGAGCCGAAGGGATGTTGCCACAGATGAAAGGAAAGTTGACAATTCTGAATGAAAAGTCATCACATTTGTCGTAAAGTTTGGTCAATAGTTTTCCTTTACCAGCGATTTCTAAAAAAACGAAAACGATAGAAAACGATCTCCTATGACTTGTTTTTTTTCCATTGGTATAAATTTCATGTTTGCCTACCGCTCCTCGTTTTTCATTCTTCACTCTGAAGCCATTTTTTAAAGGTTTTGGGGGCATTCTCTTTCTTATCTATTGATTTCAATCAATCGTATTATTGAAAAAAGGTGCATGGTATATATACTATATACATACATATGATTATAGTCGAAATTTGTGACAAAAATTAAAGATCTCCTGTCGACGGGTAAAAAAGTTATATTTTAGGATTTTGTCAATATATGTGCAAATTGGCCTGCTATCATGTTCTACCATCCTTAAAACTACAATTATGAAGGTTGGATATATGTTTCTAACTGTATGTCTGTTAGTAAACGAATCGTTATATTTTATAAATTAGTGGCGAACGAACATTAATACACCGAATGGTTGAATCTTAAATGTTTTTGTTCGAAGTTAATTATGATAAATATATTAGCAATAATAAGTACAAATTAGAAAAGATACCGAGAACATACTGAACTTAAAACTGGTGGCAACCCAGGTGTTCCGCGTGGGTAAGCAGTTAATGTTCTTGGTAGGACGTCCATCGTGATGGTCAGTGACGTTCTTGTTCTACGGAAGTTGGAAAACAGCGCTGACATATGCAAATCGTTCTACATGTTGCAAACAGAGAAATTTCTAATCGTTTTTCTTTTTTTTTTCTTATTATATTTTTTTTCATTTTGTATTGTTCGTACATTGTTGATACGTGCACATATTATTAAATGACATAAATTTCAGTATTGATTGTTACGCCAATTTCGATTAGCTGACTGTTGACATCAATGTGTCGATGAACGGATGTTATGTACGAATCAATGACGAGGTAAATAATCCGTACATTTATTTTATACAAATCGCTGCAGATTATTAATGTTTTTTTTCAAAACGTGAACTTACAATTACATATAGTATATTGTTTTTCACAAAAACGTATAGATTAAGAAATGACAAGTGGGTCACCTATACACGTGATTTTAATCATGGAATAAGGATAACCTTGAAATAAACTTTGTATTATAAAAAAGAGGAATTATAGACGAATCTTCTTTAAATAAAACATTCTAAGCGGAGTTAATGCCTCATTTCCTTAGAATTGTTACAGGAAACAATATAAAGAGAAATTACTAATTGTCTACGTCAACAATAATTTGTATGTATTTTGTCCAGTGAGCACGTGGTGAACGTGAACTTTTTTGTTTATAATCATTTACTGCGTAATTATTATGTGATTAGCATATTTTTGTCTTAATGTATAGTATATAAAGAGATAAACTTGATTGCAGATTTAGGTCCTTACAGTGTTTACGGGTAACTTTCTATTATTGTGTGATGGCGTTTGTTGTTGAAATAGTAGCTTGTACCGGTATCATATGCAGACTTTTCAGTTCACTTCAATTTTCGTGAAAAAAAATGAAAATAATCAACAGTAACTTTTTAAAGCTATTTTCGGTAAAATTGAGTGCCTTTTTTGTTTCATTTTGTATTTTGTTTGCGTTTACATATTCAATTATAAGAAAGAGTCAAGTCAATGCTTTCCTTTAATAAGCAAACTATTCTATCAATTTATCTGAATGATGATTGCAATGCGTTATTTTTCGAAAAAAAGAAAATCTTTATATTATAAATATTTTTTTAAATCAACAACTTCAATAACGATGTCTAGGATTCTGTAATCATGTGGTCACACTTGGGAAAGTTTTTTCTTTACCTGTAGTTAGTAATCTTTACAAATTTTCAATATTATAGCCATACCAAAATGGAAACTACAGGAAATTTACAACGGAAGTGTTGGTACATAGTTAAATAAATGCATTGTCACAGGAAGATCTAAATCGAAAATTGTATTTATGTATACAAAGGGTACTTATAAACAAAACAATATTGAAGTAGGACGCAAAACCTACTAACGAAAGGTTCTACCATGTGCAATACAAGGGGAGAAGCTTCAGTGATACAGGGGAATGATAAATACACATTGACATTGACGAATTTATTACAGTGGTTTTAGAAACCCCATGTCAGAAGGAATATAGTGAAAGCATGGAAGCTACTAACAACGGAACGGTGGGTATCAGGATACCTAAATGTGCCCCGGATGGACACTATGAACCCAAGCAATGTTCTCCTAAGTAAGTTCCCTAGGACAAAACTCTTTTCAAACAACATTTTTTGTCATTTTGTGTGGTAAAGCATATTCAATACTACAGCGAATAACTATTTTACATTTATTTTCCTATTTTTAAATAGTTTTTAAGGGATAAAGACGGATTATCGATTTTTTGGTACGTACTGTCGCGTGTCATAGACAATATTGCAGTAATATCGAAGTCAATATGAGATTGCATCCTTTTTTTCCCAAAATAATCAAATATAAGAATACATTGCACAGGTGTTTTCCTTTTCTATTGAAATAAACATGCAAACAGTCATTGCTATATACCAAAAACAAAAAACAAAAAACAAAACAAAACAAAACAAAAACAAAACAAAACAAAACAAAAACAAAAACAAAAACCAACATGCTCTCTCTTTTTATAGGTGCTATTGCGTAACGAGAGTTCATGGTAAAACGATTTCAGGCTATAGTATTTATGCATAGGAGGCTGGTGATTAAAATTGTCGTAAGTTTAAATATATTTGACGTCCGTTGAAAGCATCTTTGTTATAATTTCTAAGCGTATTGTATTATATATTTCAACAAGTCATCTGAGCCGATATAAAGTTCTCGGGCTGATTACAAGAGCAATATTAAAAAGTCATATATTAATCGATAAATATCATAGATATATGTATACATATAGAATGTTTTTTTGGTTTTTTTTTCAACCAAATGTCAAAACATCATACTTACCCGAAAGCTTGAAGTGAAATTATACCATAATTATTTATTTAACAGTTAAACATACCTGAAGTTAGTTGTTATGTAGGTGTTATGTTCATTTTTTCTTGACGAGCTATGCTGGATATCAACCGGTAAGCTTCCAGGGTTGCCTATATCATAATTTAAGAAAAATCCCATTTTTTCACTTAACATAATATAATGAATACATACAATTGCTGAACTTGATAATTAGACAAATTGTGATCAAAACATCACTACGTAAATACTTAGCAAGTATTATCTGGTTTTAGTACGACTAACTTCAGGTATTATGTTAAAAGTGGATGAAGTACTGAGAGTCTTGTCTCACAGATAGTACGCCTACATCCTATTTTATTGTATTTAGGGTTGTAAAAATGATTACGTAAAAATTTTTACGGCATACTTTATTATACGTCCTTTTGATGTACTACATGAAACTGCATTTCTTTCTTTCCTGTGTGTGCTCGAGATAAACATGCGAACACCATACCTGGTGAAATATTCCTGTGTGACGAGAAGGGAAATTACAGACTTCCATGCGTTGGATACCCATGTTAAATATGATTGATTATTTTTTTTATAACCGCATATTATATATTGTGACACTCAGCTGCAGTTAAATAATGTCACAAAGTTTTTAAAAATATCTGAATATCAGTCAAGATAAACAAAAAAGAGAGAAAAAACAACCGATAATGTTTTTCTCATATTTTTTTTACAAAAACCAAGACGGGAAAGGAGTCATGGCCATCGACACTATACGTCACCTAAGTTACATAATGTCTCCATAAATGGTCTCTATCCTTTCATACAAAAACCTCTTGGACTACGTCACATTAGTACCAAACTCTATTCTATACCTCTCATTGTACTACACTCCCTTTACAAAACAAGTCTTGTATGAAAAGTCAAGATGAAGAAAAACGATCATTTCCTCCACTACCGTTTGTCAACAAAGGTATAGATACAATTAATTTGGCTAACATCCTCCATCACAAAAATGTTACCAACAAAATTCCCGCATATTTCATAGACAAATCCATACCAATTATTTTATAGTCCTATACTTCACCCATTGCATCCAAATTTTCAATTATAAAAGGCCATTGCAGAAACTCGTGATTGAGAACTTCAAGGCTAAACCACCTGACTGTTCGTGCAAAAACTCTCCATTTAAATATGGTCCTTCCGGTCACGTCTTTACGGGAGATTTAACCATCATCGGAAACGAATCTCTCCGTGACATCCTTTCTAAAGGTCCCAAGTACCGTGAACCACGCTCCATAAATTGAAATAATAACTTTAAATTTCTAATTTATGCCGTGGAGGACTACACAAGAAAATGGATAATACGAGAACATGAAGACATTAATTCTCTGTCAGAGTGGTTAAAAGCTGTGAGGTCTTTAATTCTGGAACGAATGAAAGTTTTAAGTAGGTCAATGAGTGCCAATGCTACATCAGTTTTCAAAGACCCCAATGTAGCACAAACATTGTCTACTATACATGACAAATATGCTGTCGTACCAGCAGACAAAGCCCAAAACAACATTGTTTTTGTCTGTAAAACGTTTTACATCCAATGTTTATTATTAGAGGTAGACGCAGAAAATAATAGCAGTGATAAGACCTATACTGCAACCACACTCTCCAAAGAAGAGATTGCGGAAAACAATAAATCTGTGCTATCCTCTTTTGGTCTCTCTACCAAGGACTATGATTGTGATTTACCGTCTATGTACTGGATTCCTAAACTCTACAAGAATCCATACAAACAACGTTACATAGCTGGATCTGCAAAACGTACCACCAAATCTCTTCCAAACATCTATACTCACAGCTTTTAAAGAGGGTCTGCAGTCCTACCACAACATTTGTTACTCTCGTAGTGGTATTAATTCAATGTGGATCCTGAAAAATTCGAAAGATCTTTTGGAGACAATCAGTTCAAGACTACCATCAGAATATAATAGCATTAAAACATATGATTTTTCAACACTGTATACGCCATACTCAGTTAAAATCCCGACTCAAAAAACATTATACATCGTTGATTTTTTTTTTTGGCAAAAAAGATGGTACACCTAGATACGCATATATAGTGGAAAATAATTCCAAATCGTCTTCCAAATATACAGAAGAAGATGTTTACACAATGCTGGCATTTTTAATCGACAACATATTTGTCCAGGATGGTGGATGCGTTTTTCAACAAACGGTCGGCATTCCAATGGGAACAAATTGTGCCTCTCTACTTGCTGACATATTCCTTCACTCTTATGGGGCTGACTTTATAGCTGAACTGATCCGAAAGAAAGAATATCGTTTAGCTAGATCCTTTAATCTCAGTTTCCGCTATGTAGATGACGTATTATCTTTAAGCAATCCTAATTTCGGGGATTTCATATATCGCATCTACCCCAAAGAACCTGAGATAAAGGATACTACAGACACTGTGAAGTCAGCCTCATATCTTGACCTACACTTAGAAATCGATGGGCCTCGTGCAGGTCCGGGTGTCAAAAGAATAGGCCTGCAGCAGCGCTAAGCTTGTCGTAAAAGGCGACTAAATAGTGCTCAGAAACCTAGCCTGAGGCTAGGCGCTCAGCCCACAGAGCCACTGGGATGTGTGCCCCAGGTGGTAGAATGGGGTACCCCTGGCGTGTTACAGGCTGGGGTTGTCAGGTTATAATACGGAAAACCTGACCGCAAACCATAGTGGTGCACCGTGTTGGGAAAGATGCCACGTTCCTCGCACGTTAAAGAACCTTGCTATGGTATTCGATAGGAGTAGGAACCTTTGCGCGCCTCCACAGGAGGCTAAATTGCCCAAACCTACCCATCCCTTCCTTTTTCTAGTGGCAATATATATTTTATCGACCCTGTTGCCCTTGTATCCCATCCCTTTTTCATTTCATCATCATCACCATTTCATGTTCATTTTATCATCAATTTCATATTCATCGCCTGAATATAGCTGAAATATTGCTGCTCGGGCGTTAAACCCCAACAATCAATCAATCAATCAATCATAGAAATCGATGGTAAGGGATAACTACTGACTAAACTTTACGACAAATGTGATGACTTTTCATTCAATATTGAAAACTTTCCTTTCATCTGTGACAACAACTGCGTCTATGGAGTGTTCATATCACAACTCATACTTTATGCCAGAGCTTGCCAAAACTACGCAGACTTTTTGTATCGTGCTGGACCTCTAACAAATAGGTTCTGGAACAGGGTTATTTTGCTACAAGATTGAAGTCATCACTTCAGACGTTTTATGGTCGTCATCATGAACTCGTGGATCGCTACGGTGTATCCATCTGCGCCATGAAAACTGATTTGTTCAACGTGTCATAATTTTCCTTTCCTCCTAGTCTACCCCGGATATAACCTTTTATGAACAAATCGGCAGGTGTTTCTAGAAAACCAGAGGACACTTACCCTACTGGTGCACATGGTCCATGTTCCCACATTTTAGTGGAGTCCGAGTTGCTCATTTGCTTTTTTACTTTGTAAGTATGATTTTAGTTACTTTATTACTCTGAGAATTGGAACGCATTTAGATAGATATGACAGAACATTTTTGAGCAACAAAGAATAAAAAAAAGAATATGTATGAAAATACGAAATAACCAAATTGATCGCTGAAAGTTTTGCTTCCGATACACACGCATTATTAATGTTAATATTTTGTCTCCATAATGATGATTTGCGTTTTGAAATTAATAACAATAAATAAATATCGATCAACATTTTGGAATCTTATTTATTGCTACAACTGTGGTTAGAAAGGGACAATGTATATATAATATTCAAACATGAGGTGAAGGTTACATATGAACACTTTTTTGGCACCTTATATTCATCTGCAAAAGAAATTTCACTATCATAGACTTGTCGACTTATATTGTCCATGTATTGATTATATTCTCAAAATTAAAAAATACAGCTTCAAACACACAGGAATCGAAAGGTAAACGAATAACACAGATATCATTACATACTTAAAGCAGGGACTAACTCTAACGTGGTTTAAAAAGTGAAGAATTGAATGATTGACAAAGAAGAATCCAAAGTTGTAGTGAAGTGTTTTATTACAAAAGCCGTTATAATGTGATGTTTTTTTAAGTTATAAACGTAAGTTATATACTAAGCCGTAAGCCATAACATATCTTTATTTACACATTCAATATGATAATATTGTAATTTAAAGGTTGCGAAATTTCTTTAAACTTAATTTGTTGGATACGAATGCTATATATCTTAGTCTAAAGGATGAAAGTTAGGGGTCAGATTGTGATGATACAAATTATCGCAATAATCATATTTTAATTGTCATTCCGTTACTAGTTACTAGTGTACAAATGACATCCATTGTTCCTTAGAATAAAAACACTCAAACACAACAAAATTTCGTCTACCTCTTTATAGGAACCATACAATTCTCTGCAAAATATATTTTTTTTTGCTCAATACTATGAAGGAAATTCTCTTAGCGTTTATTTTTTACACTAAATAACATCATGATTTCCCAATTTAACTTGCATATTCCCAGTAGTATCACTCCTATTGCCAATATGCACTAATATCAAAGGAATGGCTCAACTTAATATTGTTTTGTATTGTTTATCATGGTCCTGTTCGTTTGGAGTCTGGTTTGTTCAATTCAAACTGTTTAGTTGATAAACATGTGTAATATGTGTTTTGTCTGTTTCCTTGGTCAAGTTTTTGTCTTTTCCTTGGGTGAATGTCATGCTTCTAGGAGAGTGCGTAGTGAGAATGTTGTTTGTCAGACCGTCCTCAATGTTTTTGTTACATTTTTTCTCCGCAACTTCATATCACATAAACAGAACTCTATATTGGTTTGCTATCGCAGGATTCAATTTCAGGCTTCATCTTTTGTAACATCAACTTCTTTTATTTTTACAACTTTTTATTTTATCATAGTTGCAAAGGTGGGGAGTCAGGGTATCAGTAAGTGATGCTTTGCATGTAGTTCAGTTTTTTTTCTTGCTCTAATCTCCGGAATTATATCAGATCAGTTCTTACTATTAAACAAATCGTTGATTCCCTCGATTGTTTACTGTGTGTGTAAAGAAAACAATTGTGGAACCAGAGATTTGCAGTAATTGACAGCGATCATGACTCCGGAAGATGGGGTGTGCGTCCATGAATACCTGTGTTTACATTCATTCTCAAATCACATAATGTCATGAAACAATTGTGGTAAATCTAGGCAAAAGTCATTGGAAAATTATGCAAAAGGTGCTTGCCAATTCAATATGATTTTATTGGTAAATAATAATAGAGAAATTAACCAGCCGTACTGGTTGTTCTCCAGAATTTCAGTTGGAACTGTGGCTTAATTCATCCTGATGTGAATATTGTTCTCCACGTTGAGACTGGTGATAACATTTCCGGTGAACACCTTACCGTATACATATTCTACGTTAATAACAATTGTACTCTGTACTTCTGAGTTTTTACGGATCTTAAAAGATGCTGAAGTTTGGTAACCCATCTTCAAGGTGTTATAAAATGTGGACTCCGATAACTGATATATGCATAAAAGGCTACTGTACACGATATTGGTGTTGGGATAGTGGTTGCAAAGGGACTTAAAAGTCCTGCTTTTGACAGTAAGATGAGCAAGATGTACTAGTAGATGACACTTACATTATTATTTTGTATGTCTTCATTCAAAGGTAATATATCTCGCTGTAGTTGTTAAGTTTGGTTCCAATCTTCAGACGATGCATTAAAGTAGTATATCTACGATAAAATTCCCAGTTATTACTACTATTCATCAATTTCTTCAAGAAAATAATTTTGATTCGAAATTTAACTGTTCTGGATATGTTTGATTCCCGTTTGTTGTTTATCATGATTGTGTTGTCTAACCTGTAAATGTTCCTTGTGCATATTTTCCCCGATAATTTACAATATATTGATAGCCTTACACTTTCCGTCACGAAATGGATTTTATCCGTTCTTACTCATAGGAATCATGGTTTCCCTAAATGCTACAGTTGCGGATCTAGATATTTGCAGTCATTGTCAGCGATTAACGCTCTCAAAGTTGGGTTGGAGTGTCAAGAAAAATCTGTGGTTTCCTTAAATTCAAATTCGCTTATGTCAATTGTTTAGACAAAAATCATTAAAATGGACGAAAAAAAATGTACAATGTAAAATAAATGTGACGTCAGCATTCTTACATTCTTAATTATTTCGACATTTATGCAAAACATTAAATCAGATTGTCTGCCAATTCAATACAATTTAATCTGTAAATTACATGGTAAATTTATAATGTGTTTTAGGTGGACATTCGTATGGCAAGTGATGTGTTGCAAAATTCCTCACTTTTCAGTTTATATTCAATATCTGTTTATGATGCAATCTTTCTTCTATTAATATGCAATCTTTTTTTTCTGTCAATATACAAAATTTCTCATTAAAATGCGAAATTGTTTGTTATAATGCAACAATCTTCATTAAAAGGTAAGATATTTTATTATTTGTTTTTAAAAATATTGTTTGAAACGCATGAATCTTTAATTTGTGAGATATTTTCATTATTAGTTTATTTTTGTTTTGTTATTAGTTTGCTTTTTAAAATCATTTATATTTCATCTGTGTTCATTAATATGCAATCCTTTTTATTTATATTTCATCTTGTTTATTAATATGCAATCTTAAATATGTTTTCGTTCAAAGTTCAAAAAATAGGTGTATAAATTAGAAGGAATATATTCGTTTCCTCTCTTACTAACCGCTGCAGATAGGCCTTTCGAAATGTTTGGTCATTATGTAAATAACTCGTCGCTTGACAATCGGATAATATCTAGTAAAATCATTTGCTTTTTCCTGACTTTGCAAGCAAGATTCCTGCATTTTTTAGAGAGCTGGCTGCAGCGTCTAGATGCTGTTCAGAGCTTGACACCTATCGTGCTGCTCAGTGGAATTCTCTTCACACGAAAGATAGAGAACATCTATGACATAATAACGTCTTGGAAGCCGGAACTTCTGATCATTTTTCTTTTGTTTCTTACTATTATTTATTATCGTGCAAGTATTAAATCACTAAAATCCAAACATTGATTTTTACGTCAATCCTGATTGGCTGACTATATTCATTTTTTTTGTGTCATAAAATAGTTCCTACATTTGAATTAAATAAACCGCTATAGATTACGAAATTTTTGCAAAATATGAACCTTTGATTACATGTTATACAAGTATTTTCAACACGTAGATTAAAACGTAGCATAAGTGTGTCTTCTACACTTGTTATTTATTATGGAGTGACCATTTACTTAAAAACATGATATCAAAGACGTCAATGTCTTATAATTAACCTCATAAGCGGAAGTTTATACGTCATTTTCCTAGAATGAACGTGTTGTTTAAGGAAATAATATCAACAGGAATTACAAATTATTTATATCAACAACAATGTATATATATTTTGTCCAATAAGTACTTGGTAAACGTGACTTCGAACTGTTTTGTTTATAATCATGTCTGTCTTTTTAGTGCGTAATTATTATTAGTTATGGTTAGAAGACACACATATTTCCGTGCTAATTTGTAGTATTTAAAATGACCTACGTTAAACGTCTTCAGATTCAAATCATCGTAGTGTTCATTAGCTGAAATGTAGCGAATAATTTTCTATTTTTGTGTGATGACATTTATCGTTGGAATAGTAGCTTATTATGGTATGATATAAAGACAACATTTCTCATTTCACTTCAATCTCCGTGGAAACAAAAATGAAAATTAACAACGGTAACTGTTTAAGAGTAATCAAGGGAACCAAGGTTCTAGCGGAAAGGAAAAGAATGTAATCCAGGGACAAATACCAGACATGGAAAACAGACACACACAACAAAGAACATAAAATAACCAAAATTATACATACAAAGTATTAAAAGTAAATGAGCAACTCGGGCTCCACTACAAATGAGAGCATGGACCAGGTGCACCGGTAGGGCAAGCGCCCTCTGCTTTTCTAGAAACAACCGCCGAGATGCTCATAAAACGTCAAGTCCAGGGTAGACGAAAGAGGAATGGAAACCCATGACATAAAGCTTTTCTGACACATTCTTCGTAAAATTAGTACCGTTTTTATTTTGTTTTGTATTTTGTTTGTGTTTACATCACAGAACTAATCGACGCATCCCTTTATAAAGCAAGGTATTTTCCCAATTTATTTTTTATTATTTATATTTTTAAAATCAACAACTTCAGTAAAGAAGCTGAAGATTGACTGATTATGTAGTCACACTTTGAAAAGTTTTTTACACGCAGTTAGTAAATTTCCTAAATATTCAATATTATACCCATGGATGAATTAATAGAAATTACAAGAAATATACGACTGAATTCCTGGGACTCTTGATTATATAATTATATTGTTATAGGAAGATCTCAATCGAAAATGAATTGTACACAAGAGGTACATAAAACCAAAAAACATTGATGCAGGAAGCAAAACCTAGTAACGAAAGGTTCTACCATGTGCAATATAAGGGATGGAGCTTCAGTGATATAGGGGAATGATCAACACACATTGACATTGAAGAATTTAATTGGATTAGTTTTAAAAATCCCCATATCAGAAGGAATATAGAGAATACAGAAGCTACACGTACCAACAATGGAGTAGGGGGTATATGGATACCTACATGAGGCCCGGATTGACACAATGATCCCAAGCAATATTCTCTTCAATAGTAAGTTCCATAAGATAAAACTCGTTTTAAACAACATTTTTCATTTAGAGGTAAAACATATTCATAACTGCAGCAAATTACTAGTTTACATTTATTTTACTTTAAAAAAGGGTATTTTTCTCCTCTTTAAATAGTTTCAAAAATATTTTAACAGATGTGCAGTCGAAAAGATAATTTTTTTCTGATCCATTGTACGGAATGGTCATTGTATATGCATAACCTTTATCCTTTAGAAACAGTTAAGTTACACGTCAGTTTAATGCCAGTAAGGGTAATTCTATTCTTTTGATCATCCGTATGTGCTTCATGAATACAATGCTTTCCTTAAGAAATAGGTTTATATGACTCGAACAATAAACATCTCACTTCCGGATTATTTTCCCTCTCAGCTACAAAATACCAAACAAGCAGTTTCAACAACAAACAAAATCGTAGTGATTAGCATCCGTTATTTGTACTACACTTGACAATATTGCAGTAATATCGGGGTCTTTTTTCGCAAGACATCGCTTTTTTTTCTTCTGTTGATCATAGGTTCCTTGCAAATACAAGAATATAATTATTGCACGGTCGTATTCTTTGGCTTTTTATTGAAAGATACAACTAAATAGTTTTTTGCTAAATACATGTACATAATAAAACAGAAACAACATGCTTTCTTCTTTTATAGATATTACTGCGTAACGAAAGTGTACGGTAAAACGATTCCAGGCTACACTATTTACGCATGGGAGGCTGGTGATCAAAATTTGGAAAGTGTGAAATATAAACATCTCGGGCTGATAATAAGGGCAATAATAAAAATGTCTATAAATATCATTGGTATCTACATACAAACCTTTTCTCGTTATATTATGTTTTTATTTTCAAATCAAATGTCATAGCACACCTGAGACACTCATATTAATTTCGAGAGCTTACAAAACATATCATATATGTTTCATCAGAAAATTTCATTTTCAATCACGTGACGTCGGTCATTAGGTACGTGTTACGTATTTCCTTACGGACTAATACGAATATCAGCCGGTTGGGCAGCTACGATTGCCTTAATCACAATTTCAGAAAATGATTTACCTAACACAATATGATGAATACATTTATGTCTATAGTTGCTTAACTTGTTAATTCGACAAATATGACATCAACTGAAAAGTACACAAACGTAGATGGACAGAAAAAATCCAGTCTAATACGCTAACAGTAAGACAACAAAAAAACCAAACACAAAAACAACAAAACCAACAAAACAAAACAACACAACAAAATACCACACAAAACAAAAGAAGACTCCATAAAATAATTGAATTCTAGGCGAAGAACAACACTAAGTGAGTGAAGAAATCTTGAAGAAGAAAAAAATCCCTTCTCAAGGATTAACTGGACAAATGTTACCCGCGACAACCGCGCTGTAGTAGCTTCTGCATATATGCTTTCGATCTAAAGACTCCTTCAGCCAATCGGCTTGAAAATTTGCACAGCAAAAACTTTCAAGTTACACCATCAAGCTTTCAATTTGTTAAATGAAAACCACACACATAAACGCATATATGCATAGAATATCTACAATCAAATGCTAAGCGGGTAGATAAAATAGCACATCTTTAATGCAGACAATTATAATAATAAATGATATTGTCATGTTTTGCATTTTAAGAGATGAAGTGCTGTGTCATAACTGAATTGTGTATGCACAAAGTAACTCAAACGCATGTAACGGTCCTGTTTGTACCTTTCTAGCTGTCACTTGAACTTTACACTAGATGCAGGTTTCTTCATTTGCAGGTACATTTCATTGAACAAAAAGGTCGATAAAACATGCGGGAAATGTCTTCAATGCATTAACTGGTTGACAAATACGTTTATTTTCTAAAATTGCGAACGTGACCGGTTATAATTAGCATTCAAAAACATGCACGGAACAATTAAGATTTCATTTGTTTTTTGTTTAACATTTCCGTTTGTTGATTTATATAAACAAGTAAATCTTATACCAGACACACACTGCGGGCACAAATCCAAGGAACAGCGATAATGATGCTGCAAGTCTTTCTCGTCTTGTCTTCACTGCATTTTCTGTTTTCAGTTGGATTGGCCACTGGTATGTAGAAAAGTTTACGTATTAATTTGATTTCATTTTTTCATAATCATAAGATTACATAAAAACAGTATGCCCAAATGAAATTTCCAAAATTATCCAAAAAGACACAGAAATGAGCCAGACGATCTTTTTTCTTCAAGGAATACTAACGGTTGGCATGTTAAATACTGACGGTTCGGCATGTTGAATACTAACGGTTCGGCATGTTGAATACTAACGGTTCGGCATGTTGAATACTAATGGTTCGGCATGTTAAATACTGACGGTTCGGCATATGTTGAATACTGACGGCACATTGTTTGATTACTGTTCGTTTTGTGTAACTTATTTACGTAGATAGGTTTATACCTATCTTGATAAATACAATTATCGGTATTTTGAGCAAAATTACTTCGATGTGTACTTGCTGATAATGTTTGGGTTGGCAAACTGACTTGATACTATTAGTTACATAGTGATTGAGTGGCCGTGTACGGAATTTACCTTGGTCAGTATATTTCATACCCGGCGAGGCGCAGCCGAGCCAGGTATAGAATCTACTGACCAGGGTAAATTCCGTACACGGCCAGTCAATCACTATGTAACGAATTTACCCCATCGGCATCGCAAACGCAAAACGTTTGGTCGCCATTTTGGTTGTATTAAACTAAAAAAACGATAACTGACTGGATATTGCTAAAATAGTGACCGTGTATCGGAAATACTGTAACACCGTCTTCAAGTGATCAAAATACAGAGCACCGATTAGTTGATTTCAACTGATAATTGTCAGAGGTGGGGTAAAAGAAATTATTGAGTCAGTTAGCAATAAGCATGCGCTAATTACTTGCGTAGGGATCCCCTTTCTGGGAGGCCAATGGAATTACGTTTTACTATAACGTTGCAACGACCAGCAAGGTAGCTTTTACTTGAAATCTTTACTGTAAAAAATAATATGTAAACAGAATGATACAAAATAAATAAGGTACGTGTAAAACAATCACAAATATCTTTAACGTTTATCCTGGAATGGTATAATAAATCAATACGGTATACTTTTCTAAAACCACAATTAAGATTTGCTGCATTCTCGTGTGTACATGAATGGTAAGTCATCTGCTCTTGAGCTGAAAGTAAAATAATGTGAAAAAACCATAATGATCTTACGATTTACGTACATGTAGCTAGTGTTTATCTTGTTTTGTAAACCAGTTACTTTAAAGTACTATTTTAAAATAAAAATAGCAAATGGATGGTAACCAGATAACTGACAATGTTTACTGTCTTTTGGCTTTGGACATCGAGCGACACGGGAGTGACCTTATTTTCAGAAGAACTGGCAAAATCGTAAATCACCATTGTGGAATTTATATAATCCCTATTAATAATCTTAACAATAATGTACAACAGATGTTAACAAATTAATTTTGTGGTATGCCAAACTGTTCCTGTTACATCGCTTCATCAACTGACGCACCTGTTAAAGTTTGAATGGACGGTATCACAATTTATATAGATCAGTGGTCATCCGATAAAATAGTCCCCATTTAAGTAATGCTTTTGGGTAATATTTTTAATTTATTTCAGAAAACAAGCATCATGTTCTTTTATAAGTAACAAATTACCGATAAAAGGAATAACTGACAGTTTGTTTTAGATGGCGGGCTCACCTGATATGAACCATGATAAAGTCACCATCAAAAACAAAATGCCATTTATTCCTATAATCTTTTCAATCAACAGAATTTTATTTTCATTTTTTATTTGTTGCTGCAGAAACGGAATGCCAAAGAGAGCGCAGAATTAATGCAGCAAATCTTAAAAAGGGAGCCCTTGGAGCGAGATTACCGAATTGCGACTTAGACGGAACTTATGCGCCAAATCAATGCGGAGGTTCCAAGTAGGGAGCTTTACTCCTCTATGTGTCTTTGTATTGTTATGTATTTACAAAAAAAAATCGTAATTCATGATTTAGACAAACCGCTAGTAAAATGTTGGAAGTATAAATGACAAAATATCCAGATACATACATTTTTATATAACAGTTCTTAAACGCAAAGAAGCAACTTTGAAGGAGTAAATCCAATTCTGTGACACTTCTTGATATAACGGGGGTCGAGTGTATATGATTAATATTCATCTTTGTCACATAATATTGAAGTATGCATAAATCTTTGAAAAAGTACTGTTTTACCATAAGTTGTCTATCACAATCTACTGTAGATGCTACTGTGTAACAAAGACCGGTAGGAGGATACAAGGATACAGTGTAAATGTTTGGGAAGCCGATGGCCAAGACTGTAGTAAGTATATACAATTATAGATACTAATACTTTTACAAGTTAATAAATAATAATAAAATTAAAAAATAAATATATATGACTCGAGACAGGTGTAACCTGTATGATAACAAAGTTGATTAAAACTATATAAAGGCCTTATATTTTATGTGTTTTACAATTAACATTAACGAGGATTTATTTCTCTTCACAATTTAGCTACATTTTAAGATGTGAGCTATACATGAACATTTTGTTTTGTCAGTTGTACGTATACGAAACTAGTAAAGATCCTTATTACAAATTTGTTTTGGCGGAAGAAATTGCGAGAGTGAAATTACAGCATTTATTTCCCCGTGTGAGTTATCGAAATTTATTACACTGGGAATATTTGATAAAACACTGCTAACTATATAATAAAATAATTTACCTACCTATATACCCTTTTTTTGCTAGTAGCAGACTTTTTAAAAAAAAAAAAAAAAAAAGGCCTAACAGATTTCAGCAAATCGGTAATTTCAATGTGTGTTACATATATCTCTTTTTTAGAATGTGCACGAGATGAGGATGAGAATGAAATCCCTGGTAAGATTTTCGATTGTGACGAGAAAGGAAACTACAAAATTGTTGCGTGTGCTGGTTACATATGTTAAATATCCTAGTTTAAAGGATGAAAGGTTTATCACTGTTATGATAAAAAAAAATGTCAAATACTCATATTTTTGTTTGGCATATCATTTTCTCCTGCGTACAAATATCATTCAGTATTCATTTCTCATACAATACAAAATCCAAATTTTTATATCCGATTAATGACCTACAATGACCAATGACAAATATGACAAATATGATTGAAACAATAAGACACATAACAGAACTTCAAAAGTACGTTACAAAATTTTCACGTTCATATCAGTTAAAGGATCCTTGACTTTAAATTTTATTTCCTATGTTCTGATAACAACGTGTGATCATTCACAATTTGAAATGTTTTTTTTTATTCAAATATTGACAATACCAAATTTAAAAATGTACTTTCAAATTTTTGATGATGACAATTCCCAATTAAACTCCTTTTTCTGACAAGGATTAATTTCAAAAGAATGCATTATGTCATTTTCGCTGTGTTTGTACTAGTCCGACTTGCTCATTTACTTAAAATTGTTTCTTTGCATAATCTGTCCATATTCTTTGTTGTCTACTTTCCATATCATGTCTGTCCGTGAAATATGTTTTTTTTTTAGTTCCGCTCGACTTTCAATGCTCTTGATATCTTTTAAATACTTCATGATATACACTCCTGGTTCATACCTTTTAGTGGTCTACGAATTTGTTCATTTATTTTTGTTGCTGTGTATGTTTTATTATGGATATTTTATTTTCTTTTTTGTGTGTGTCTATTTTCATGCCTGGATTACATTCTTTTCGCTCGGAACTTGGTTCTCTTGATTACTCTTACAATTTTAGAGGAGGCACGTGCTTCTCATTTATTATTAAGTTTGTGTGTGTATTATTTAGTTGTGTTATTTATTTATTGTGTCAGTTTTCTTGGTTTTGTTTCTGTCCTTGGAGTAAGATCCTATTACTGCACTGCGTAAGGTATATAGTGATCATAGGGGTACGTCTGTTCACAACCTATTCGTTACAGTTTTCTTCACAACTATTGTAACCAGTTGATAATTTGCTAGTAGCTTTATACTTAAGACTGAAGCAACACAAACTTCCTGCTTGGCGACTTTGCAAAATAGTTTGACATGGTTACTGTGGTGGAGTTTTGCATCCTTAAATAAAATAAATACGGATCGAGAGATTTGTAGTGAAAGCTGGCGATCCAGGCTTTGGGTAGAATGTCTACAAGTTCCTTTGGTTACCTTTAGTTTCAATTTGTTTGAAGATTTGGCAAATTTAGACCAAAGTCTTTAGGCAATTATATAAAATGTACAAAAATATATATAAAAAAAAATGAGTGTGCCTGCCAATTCAATATACTTTAATTTGTAAATTACATTGGAGAAATTAACCAGCCACTAAAATATGGCCATCCGTATTGGTTGCTCTCAAGAGTTCCAGTTGGCGCTATGGTTGAATGCGTCCTGATGTAAACAATGTCCCCAACTTTGAGACTGGTGATGATATTTCCGGTAGACATTTGACCTGCGCATCCATTTTGCACGTTGATATGAATTGTGCCTTGTACTTCTGAATTTTTAAGGATCTCAAAAGATGCTGAAGTGTGGCAACCCATCTTAAGTGTGTAAAGAAAGGCATATACCCCATCAATTGGTGCAGTAAATATTCCGCTGTTTTTGTTGTACGCGTTTTGAATATTTGTTTTAACGACGTCGAAAATGATTGCACCTGAAAGCAAGATAAGTAAGATTAAGACTACTTCTACAGCGTAAAAGGTTGATATTCCATTACTCCATTATACTCTTTCTGTTACATGTCATTAAAAAAACTAGACAACCTGAAGCATTACTGGAGTAAGAGTTACCAACACATGGCGATTTGGACACTTTTCTCCTTTTTTGTTCAACTATTTTAATGTAAAAGTGCTGTAGTTTTCAAGGGTTGATTTTGTATACTCTATTTATTTTTCGTATGTTTTGGAGGTTAATTATAGAAAAACGAAAATGATACGCGGTTCTATTCAGTACGGTGCTCGTTGGATAGTAGGAATCAGTCAAATAAGAGTTGTGCCCCTTTTCCCAGTCTTAACGTCATCTAATGCATTTAATAGGAATAGTCCTTAATTCAAGTATCCCATTAGTTCCAAATTTCAGCTATAGATTGTTAGAAGTACATCAGACCAACTTTGAAATGCACGTTGTATATAATCAGAATAATATACAAATCATCATTGTACAATATATAGAATATTCACAAGATAGAATAAATTATGACAATGTGTTTTACCGAAGGAAAAATGATGAGGGAAAGCCTTTTATTTTCTTTACCTCTTTGCTTTGGCCAAAATGGCGACTCTTCCACGGGTGGACCAGATTCTTCTGTTTTTTACATTGAATTCGGACGGGGAAGGGCATATCCAGCAATATCCTTCAATTTACGGTCCGCTTTATATTTCAGAAGCAGTGCCTTAAGTAAGGTTAAAGCCCTGTTTTGTTCAGACTGGAACCGAGTCAGCACGGAAACTGAAGTTTTCAACTTTTTAATTTCTAGCTGCTGAGAAGTTACAATTTGTCGCAATTCAGTTAATTCTGTCCTTTGTGCTTCGATCACATTTGCATATTTTGAAAATGAAATCTCTAAAGTGTCTGTACGGGCAGTTTGCGCTCTGATACTATCGAAAATGCAAAACCAGAACAAAATCCACATTGATCTCATTTTGAAACTTGAAAATGCTTCGCCACTGGAAATGTCACTCAGTACAGACTGTCATGTCTAGATAAGAATTTATTTCAGATAACGTGAGAGGGTCGGTCAGTAATATATAAGCATAAGCGGATCCAAAGGGTAATGGGTGATGTCCCTTTATGAAATTGAAATTTGCAAAATATTATGATATTAAGGATAAATCACTGAACAAAAATATCCAGAAAGCAATGTGGTTCAATAAATTGATTAGAGAATTGGTTATTTAGCATATGATAAACACAAGTGGTTATGGTGAGTATTTTTTCAAGTAATCTGTAAACTATCAAAATATAAGGTAATGTGATTATTAGAACGACAGTGTAAAACCTTCGGGCAAGCCATTAGAAAGTATACCCCGAGTGTTTACATTAGGCAAATCAGCGGAAGAGGTACCCCGAAAGTAATTCCTCCGGACAAGCCAGTGGGAGGGGTACCCCGAGTGTAATACTTTCGGACAAGCCAGTCGGAGGGGTACTCGATTGTAATACCTTCAGGCAAATAAGTGGAATAGGTACATGTACTCCGATTGTAAAACCTTCGGACAAGACAGCGGAAGAAGTAGCCGGAAGTCAGTGAAAAAATAGTAACACAGGGAACACAAAAAGCAGTACACACGACAAATACGCCGAATAACTCAAAAGAACCTAAACAACACACACAGAGACAAACGAACGGCATTTTGTCTGGCAAGTCTATATTTCCATGCTTAACAATGCATTTGTAGAACTTTTTCGATCATATTGTAAGAGTGTACTATGTAAGTCTTTAAATTTTACTATTTGGTTGGTAAGAATATATAATTAATAAAAAAAAAAAAGCATTCAGTCACTAAACAAATGTTTTATGGATAAATTTCATATTTATTCAAGTTAAAATCAATTTTAACTAGTTAAAGTTGAATAAAAGTACATTTAATATTTAAGCATCACACATGAACCTGAATAAGAAAGTATACAACATAACAGTACATACTATTAATATAAACTCTATATGATATTGTACATGTATCACAGTTATAGCTTAAACATAACGTGATCAACATTTCAAAGAAATGTGGAGAAAGAGAGAGAGAGAAAGAGAGAGAGAGAGAGAGAGAGAGAGAGAGAGAGAGAGAGAGAGAGAGAGAGAGAGAGAGAGAAAAGAAATTAACAACTGTGTTTAGCCGATGGACGGAATTTTTTTTGAATACTTTGTGTCCAGGAGTCCTATTGTTCTATATATCCACAATAATACTTAAAAAATGACTTGAGCAAGTTAGTAATGTTTCTGTAGGTTAAGACAATTTTAATGGGTAGGAGAGCGACTAGCTGTTCCGAATGGTGACGGTTCCATTCGTAACCAAGGCGTGTTTCGTCTAAATCCATATTTGCCATTGTATCCTGTGACTGGTTTAATCCCCTGCATAAATTGTGAATGGCCGTCTGTCAACTCAGCTGAATGACCTGGAATAAATAGAACTATTACTAAGTGTAAGTTTTTATAAGAATTAGGCAAAATTGGAAAAATCAGAAAACCCACTGGTCTGACTATATGAACTTACTATAAGACGCTTTCTCTTTTTGAAAAGACCTTTGTTTGATTTCTGCATCACAGGATTTGCTCGGCAGTTTTCAATAGAATGTTAGAAAAATGAGGTTTTTGACATAGTTGTCTGCCCTTGAAATGTTAATTTTCAGTGCATTTTAATGAAACTATAACTGAATTTACCAAAATGTTTCGGAAAATCTGGTCTTTTTTCCTTGATTCTGATGGAGAAAATAGTCTAATCAAACTTTCAAAATGTTTTTTTTTATTCTTGTAGACATTGACACTTAATATCATTTTACTCAATATTCAAAATGAATGAAAGATAACTCGAATGCGTATTACTGAAATACTCTTTTAATCCTTTTGAGAAGTTTCCGTGAATCTATAACTTCACTACCTTAAATAATGCAAAGTAGAACAAGGATAACCAAATATGAAACTTACCAGCGCCGAACTGGTTCCTTAGTGACAAATACTGGTAACCTGAGCCTTGCTCATGAAAATAATCTAATACTGGTCCTTCTATAGATGTACCTCCTTTTTCGAACTGAAAAAAAAAAAACACAGCATAAATTGAACTGAAATAAGCAGACAGACGAGAACAGCAACTGGAATGGAAAAATAACGAGGAACAAGACCACCAGTACGTTAATTCGTATAAATCATAGCCAAGATTGTATACGTTAGAAGGGAACAGCAGGAAAAATTAAAAAAGTTAAATGTTAATATTATTTTTAAAGCAGCGAACTCGGAACAATATATACAGTGAAACCTGTCTAAACTGAACCCTGAATAATTCAAAAACCTGTCTAAACCGAACCCTGTCTTCAACAAATCTTGAATAATCTGAAAATCTGTCTTAACCAAACCCTGAATAATCTGAAAACCTGTCTAAACCAGATACTTCTTGAAGTCCTTTTGTATCATTTTAAATGTATTTTAACCTGGGTAAACCGAACACCCTTTAAAATGAACAACTTTAAGTCTGAAAGTGATTCGGTTTAGAAGGTTTCATCTTATATTGTTTATATTTATGGGATCTTGTTTTTTATTTGCTTTTCCTTACTTATATGACTACAATTAAACCATAATTTGATAGCAGTACGATATAATATCTGTAAGTTTATCTAGCAAAAGAACAAATTAAATCTTATTCTTTGTTTATTTTGTGACAGTCAGACAATTTATAATGCACGGATGAGGGACATGAATTGTTGCAAAATATGAGGACCTCTCTTGTATCATCTTCAATTCGAGCCAAATTTGTACATCAAAATTTGTTAAATTTGAGCCCTTATATAGTCTTATTGTAGTACTATAACATAAAACCACGCATTTTATGTTTATCTTTCATGTTTTCATCGCATATTTTCATTTTTTGTTTATAGACAAAATGCGAGGTTTTATCATTGGATATTAATATCAAGGTGTAAAAATCAACTTTAAAATGATCCTGTTGAGAAGTGTATCTTTTCACCTAGCAAATACAGGAAAATCATATACGTGTGTCTGACATTAAAGCAGCACAAAACTTCTAATACGTAAATGAAGCAAACAAAACATACATGCTCAGAAAAAAATTGGCAGTTATATGTTCTTACACGCACACGGTAATTTTTTTTGTTTTTGTTTCGTGTTTCTGAAATCACTTTACGTGAATAAGATATATGATACAGTAAAACAGGTCTACCGAATCACTCATGGAATGTAGAATTGAATTAGCAGACATTGTGTGCTAACTGTGGGATAGTTGATGAGGATGCGTGGAGCATGCTCAATATACATGTTTATTGAAGTGCATATTGAGCACACTCATCAACTTGCCACGAAAGGGTCTATTTGTCTTGTTTACACTGGTGTTCGTGTTCCCAGGTATAAAACATGTACAAAACAGATTCTAGCGGAAAAGGAATGTATTCAATGGACAAAGACCAAACATGGAGAACATACACACACACACACAACAAAGGGCATAAATCAACCAAAATAATACGTACAAAGCAACAAAAGCAAACCAAACGAAAAACACGGACTCCATTAAAAATTGGGACCATAAACCAGGTGCACCGGTAAGCATCTTCTGCTTTTCTAGAAAAGCCCACCGAGTTTCATAAAAAGTCAAGTTGAGGTGGACCAAACACGAAAGGGTAGTTATGACACATTGAACAGATCGGTTCTCATTGTGCAGATAGATATCCGGTAACGATCCACGATTTCATGATGACGGTTATAAAACTTCTGTAGTGATGACTTAATCTCATTTTATCTATTGTTTGGAATTGTGCTTTCGTGCTAGTTCATTCAGAGAGATATAGGTTTATTTTCTGTGAAATCTTCAAGTAAAAATTTGGCTCTATGTTAATTTATTGCTTTGTGATTTCACGTTCAAGATCAAATTCTCAAATTTCAGAAATTAATCGAAGTTTGTTTTATGGTGATCATTCGTTACCTCTAATTTGGTCAATTTCGGATATTTTCTGCCAAGTTATGTAGTATGTTTACAACATGATACGTAGTTAAAATGAAAAATTATGTCCTCGTGTCAATAGTGATTGACTCATGTCGTGGAGTTGCAATATTGCAGCTAGATTATTCCCGGATTATGCTCCATTGCAATATAGCGGGTGCTGCTGGTGAAGCAGAATGTGCTTACTCTTCCGGATCACCCGATGTCGCTCCCGTAGGAGTTCATATGGCTAGTTCTTCGGTTTCTATGTAACGTCTTGTTTTCCTTATCGTCAGTTTTTGTGCGTTATCGTTTTATTCGGTTCGCTTTATTTTGTATGTAGATCATCTCTGTTAAAAATATGCTATGTTTTGGGGTTCTGACGTATTTGAACCATCCCTCTGTTGACGCTTCTGTATATTTTGCCGATATTCAGTGTATAACCAATTATTATTGATATGAAGTAACCAGCGAAACTTTTTTACATTCATCCAGTTAAAGATATTCAATACTGCAGATCATTGATTTGTATAATTTGTTAATATGAAAGACTTGTAGTTATTATATCATCTGCAACAACACCACCAACGTGAAACGTACAATTTTAATTTCAATAGAACTTATTGATCATTGTTGAAAGATAAAATTGATTGTATTTATCATGATTAAACCATCATGTTTTTCAGCTGATTTCTATGACAGTTAATTATGGCAGGTTTTTGAAATCTGTGGGAAGTTACTTCAACCAAACGGAGAGCAAGTAAGGTTCAGAGATATACTTAGTGCAAGTATTTGTACATGTAAGAATTAGGCAACATCTGGAACCTCACCGACTATTTTACTTTTACTCAAGAAGGTCTTCTGTATTTGAAATAACCACTTACTATTTGATATCTGCATAACTGTATAGGATTGAAAATTTGTAATTACAATGTTAGAAAATCGTGCTTTTTGACAGAGTTATCTGACCTAGTCCTGTTAAAAGAATAGGCCTGCAGCAGCGCTAAGCTTGTCGTAAAATGCGACTAAATAGTGCTCAGAACCCTAGCCGGGGGCTTGGGCGCTCTGCCCACAGAGCAACTGGGTTGTGTGCCCCAGGTGGTGGAATGGGGTACCCCTGGCGTGTTAAATGCTGGGGTTGTCAGGCTATAATACGGAAAACCTGACCGCAAGTCATAGTGGTGCACCGTGTTGGGAAAGATGCCACGTTCCTCGCACGTTAAAGAACCCTACTGTGGTATTCTCCCGGAGTAAGAACCATAGGGCTCCGCCACAGGAGGCTAAATTGCTCGACCCTACCTACCTCTCCCTATTTCCAGTGGCAATCAAAATTTGTCGACCCCATTGTCCTTGTGTCCCATCCCTTTTTCATTTCATCAATTCATGTTCATTTTATCATCAATTTCATGTTCATCGTCTGAATATAGCTGAAATATTGCTGCTCGGACATTAAACCCCAACAAACAAACAAACGAACTGACCCAGAAATACTCATTTTCGCTGCCTTTCAAAGAAATCTGTAACTCATTTTGCCAAATTTATACTGAAAATATCTTGTTTTGTGGGTAACTTGATTGTAAAATTATTGAAATGACACTGTCAAATCGACGGGTTATTTCATTTCATTATTCACTTGCTGCCTGATTCTTGGAGAGACCGACAATTAAGAGTTTACAAGAACCATAGTCGAGAAATAATTATGTTGAATGTCATGATCAGTTTCGTACACAAACATAAGGCAATGAACTTGTACATTTACTTTTACGAAACTTAAAAGATTTTGTACATTGTACTTCGTATTCTTGTTACTTCAATAAACAGTAATGTGTAGAATTGACTAGTACATTTGTACTGAAATCTACCGAGAGAGAGAGAGAGAGAGAGAGGGGCTTGAAGGTGCTGAACACAGAATAGCACCAAGAAACAGGGAATAAAGATAAATGCATAAAAAGAAACTTAAAAAAAAAATGTTATTCAAATAAAGCAAACAGTATGAAGATACAACATCTAGTAATATGTACTGATCTTTCCGACATAATCAATGTTACATTAGAGTAGCTTAAACTGTAGTCTTTGTGAACATTTAACAACAGTTTTATTGAATATTGATTAGATGTCAGTTACCTTCATAAGACCTCATGTTGGTGCTTTTTAAAAGTAATATTCAAACAAATAATGTTTGGACTGGATTACGTGTCTAACAAACGTAAGAATTTTCTATCTTGACATGCGAATTCATGGGGTATGTTAACATACTTGTAGATATCTCGAACTGACGTGGATGCGTGAAATGTATTGTCAGAGTATTACTTCAAACAATTTTGTATGAAGATGTTAAAGTTTCGGGTCAGATAATGTTGATAAAACATATCTTATGTGAATATATAAACTGAGATATTTAAATTACATTAAGGTATTTTGCTAGTCATCTTATTTGTCCTTTAAGGGAATGTAATAAAATGAAGTCCTTTCAAAATACAAATATCTAAGTATACATGTATATGTATTGAATATGGTAGTATTATTTACAATTATATACGATATCAGTTACTGCTTTACATTAAATTTTGATACATTATATACATATAAAACTTTCTACCAACAAAGTGTAGTCACGTATACGTTCTTTTTTCTATGGCTAAAAGATTAATTGATTGATTGTTGTTTAACTTCTTATGACAGACATTTCATGCATCCCATGACGAGAACGATAGACCAATCGAACAGATCCGGCTTTGTACTAGTCCGACTCCGGGTCTTTATTGTGCTACAGTAGCTCACAGAAGCAAAAACCCACAGGTACGCATGTCACCCAGCTGATTTGGACAAGTTATTCCGACTCCGACCCAACAAGACGTCTTACTGTTTTTTCTATGCCGCGTATTTGGGGGAGAAAAATTACTGGCAATTTTTAAATCTATGGTGGGACTCGGCAGGGGATCGACCCAACGACATCTCCGGACATTCTAGGTGAACACGCTACCACGAGACCACCGAAGCAGTTGTGTCTAAAAAAGGATCAAGGCCATAAATAAATATACTGATAAATATGTTGTGAACTAGGGGATCTAGAATTAAATTAAGTAACTGTGTGATTGAGGATGCAATACAATGGGGAAATCTAAGTTGTGGATAGGTAAACGGACATAAGTCTATAGATTATATTCCTGGCAACACATGTCAATCACAACGACATTTCAAATAATTAAGAAGAACAAATCGTGATAAAAACAGAAACATATGACAAACAATACATTTTACACCAACATGAAAGAACGAAAACCAAGAACAAAAACTTAATAGGTATAAAATATGGCAAAACTTTACACGGAAAACTTAGAAAACCACAGACCATGTCAAAGTTTGATCAGCTATATTGTAGGCAATGGAAAACCAGGACAACAAATTAAGGAAAATCAAGGTTTGAATAAGAGTATTATTAATAGTTTCAATTACAATCTCCTCAACTGAATATCTAAAAATACTAAATAATTGGTTCTAAGAGATTTACTTACCACTTACAAAATATAAAAATAAACCAAAATTGGAAACTCAATATTGATTGCTCAAATCATATCGAAGCACAGCAACCTGGGTCAGAATGTAAACATGATAAAAAAGGTTTCAAGTATATTTGGAAAGGTTTGAAGAGAGATGTTATATTTGTTGGTGAAAACTTTTCAAAAACCATTACACCATATGCTTCAACCTTAACACTTTATTACGTATCATTTAATCGGTTTTGAGCCGTAAACGTCACACGAAATATAAATGTACACCATTCAAATGCCATTATTAGTTTAAAGTTACTTCAACACATAAATTAAACCGTTTAAATTATATTATTATACATATATATTTACATTTAAATACTCAACTTAATGGTTAAATTTGGGATGTCAAAATGGTGATCTGCTGATAAGACTATGTTCACATTACCGCTGTTTCTCAACATGAAAAGGGCTTTAAATACAATGAATATATATGTCCCTATTCCTACATGTTTAGCCTAATACGAACTATTTTATAAGCTCTGCTCAGTGTGAGTGCATGGTGTGTTTCGACATAATTTGTTCTGAGATGGTTCATTGATTGAGTTTTATCAAAGTGTAAATACACAGTTGGTTTGATTTAAAGAGGGTGTTCAATACAATTTATATTGAACAAACGGGACTAGATATGCTTTATCGCCATAAAGAAAGTAATATTTGTTTTGTAGATTGAAAAAGTGGCACAGAGAGGCCTGTATTATCCGTTGATTATATGCATGTACATACTGTAGATTTTATTGATTTAAACTTAGACTTGCTGAGGGTTGCAATTTAGTAATACATCGAATTATAATCTGCAATTTTGTGACAATCTTTTTTGATTGACATGGGACATACTTCCCCTTAACCACTTGCATGATTAACTACCCCGTCCCTTTTCATCCCAAAAGGGGAGACAACATGAATGATGTACAAGAAACGAATCAAATTGCATTCCTTTCCAACAAAAGGAAATAGAGAGATCTCAATTTCATCTGATATAATCATGACTAAGATATAGGATACCATAAAACTCCAATTTTGGTACATATAACCGCCAATAAAAGAAAGCTCGTCTTTTGACTAAAATCGCGGATGAACCATTTTATACTAATCAGAAGTTTTGCTTCTGTAGAGGAAGCTTATAATACTGTACATGATATTTGAGACTATGGAAACGACCTTCATTTGTGACGGGAACTATATCTTGCCGGTATAGAAACACATCGATCGTGTATATAGACTCACCTGTTCTGTCTTTTTGAGAGTTTTTGGTACTCCCTCAAATTCGTAGTAATTTCTAACATGGATATCCTTCTGAGAATTGTAAGGAGGGATAACTGGTCCTAGTTTTGGGTTAGCTTTCGAATAGTCTGTTGATATACTGCTCACAGCATTACTATCGAGAACAAATGTCCTTTCTTTAGCCAAGAGTTCCTCTGGTTCGGGTGTTGGTGGTGTACGATATATTTTGTTGTGTCGTCCTTTGATAGGTTTTTCCTTCTTCTTTTGTTGTGGTTGTTGTTTTTGTGTTGTTTCCTCCTTTTGTTTGTCTTTATCTTCAGGCATGATGAATCGAGGTCTGACACTCCAAAATAAAACGAATAAAGTGACAATTACTCCAGTCTTTAAAGAGTTCAAATAAGGTTCGTTTTAAACAATTAATAAACCTAAACGCTTGGTTTATCCGATACACAAGGCTTCCCTCGTTGCTAAGTTAGTTAACACACGGATAAAATAACGACCGTTAAAATATCTATATCCCTTTAACTGTCTCTGCCATACATATATAAAATACAATGCAAGCCTGTATTACCTATTGAACCACTGTTTGAAATAGTCCTACTGGTATTTAGACGTATCACGTGATTTAATTAATCCCAAAACATTCAATAAAGTATTAATAAGTGTCCAATACTTTTTTGTGAACCACTTAATCTTATTTTGTTATATTGGCTGAAAGGAAGTTAGGTTTTAATTGTGGTAGAATTATTTGTTCTTGAATAATCGATTTTTCTAACTACCAGTGTGAAGAATTAAGTCACTTTGTGTGTAGGGATTTACTTTAAAGTGGATGCATATTTTGATTTTCAAAGTCATGTGTTTTCAAATGTAAATTATTGGAATTTCATTCAAGTTTAGATCAATAATTCTATATATCAATGTAGAGTTTATAGTTTGCCCGGTGCGTTTCTGTGCAGTGTTAAAAGAAATTCAAAACTCAAATCCAAACAGATTTAAAAAAAAAAATACAAGATTAAAAATATGGATAAATATGTTTTCGTGTTTTTTCGTAAAGTTTTCATGACAATTCATTCAATTAATACACAAATCTTGTGCAGGATCGCACATCCCGGAACTCATTGGAATTGGGTGTAGTTTGAAACCAAATGAACCATTTCAACAAACTATTTTTAAGTGTGTGTGCAAACGTCAGCATCGTCTGGCTTCGTATTTTTACCATTATTAAAAATTTGAATATTTAGACTTAAAAGGTTTTCTTCGTTCGATGAAAGTTGATTGTGCACTGTAACACATTTCATTTTTAAAAAGGAAAAAGTGCTAGTTTCCTTCCCTGCATAAAAGATCAAGGTTATTTTTTTACCAAATTTTATTATCATCAAGTATGCTTAACGGCGTCAACGTTAAAAATTAGTATGATAATAATAGAGAGTGTCCTCTTAGTGGCCTTTACACTTAATAAAAATGCTTAATATTGATTAAATGCAAAGGTATATGACTAAACTAAGATATGATAAAATCTCAAATTATTTTAAATCCTGTGTTTTTTTATTTCCCTCTATAATGACGGCAGCTGATTGTGTCGTATGATTAGCCAGGTTTTGTCAGACCCCAGTCACATTAGTTGAAAAAAAACTAACCAAGTCTGAGTAACAAATGAAACTTCAATTTATACAGTCCTTATTCCCTAATAGTATGATTGGATTACAATTAACAGTGAAGGATCTATTGTGGGGGGAAGGGGCCTCTGTGGCTTGGAACTTCTCTTGTTGGAAATATTTGTTCAAAACTGAGCAAAAAAGAGCATAATTATACATGATTGCCTCAACCCCTTTCATAAATTTTTAGATCGAACCTCCTTTTATGAACGTCGTGTTCTTCCCTTGATTAAATAAAGTTTTAAACTCTTTTACTCAGAATTTTGTCATTTTTTTTTAAAGTGCATTAAAACATGTACTTGAACGGATTCAAATCGACCTTATGGATGAACCAGGAAAGGAAGAAAACAGATCTGAGGTAAGCAATCCGGATATGAATTAAAATGACTGAAAATGTAATGGACCATAAATAACAAAATGTGCCAATACATGTAATAGAATGCACTTTAAAAGTAAAAAGTACAATCTTGTCTATAAATATGTAATGAGCTTATCATTCAAGCGAATCAATAATACAAAATACGGGTAAAATTATAAATTCCATCAGATGTCTGTATCTTTATGGGGAAAGTCTGAAAATTCATTCGTTTGATCAAATTGACACGTAGAAAGAAAGCTTGTCATACTAAGTACACGACGCTATGGACCAGATGTGGATTGTTGAAGCAGTGTTCTACAGTACCTATGTTTACTTGTACACAAGTAAGTGGTGTATGTAGACAATTTATCAATTATTTACCTTACAAATAGCGGAAAAAGATGAATAGATCGAAAAAAATCGCTCTTGAAATGATGAGCAGTATGCTTTTATATTGGGCGTGTGTGAAGAATTCGGGTCGGAAGTTTAATCATTTTCACACATATTTAATCGTTTTGTATACTCTACCCGTCGGCATTTTTTATACTGATTTTTCTTTCGTTGACTTTACACACAACTCAATTTGTTTTGGTTATCGAATCTGACAATACGAAGCCGTTTAAGGCTCATTTAAGTGAAATTGAATCTTTGCCCGCTTGTCCACCCCATATTAAAAATGTCGTGACTTTTCCAATCAGTATCATAACTACAATGCAAGTTACATGATAAGGTTCGCAAGTGTGGGACATACGCTGGAAATAACTATTTCTAATTCACTGGGCATTCTTTGTCAATAAGTTATTTCAAACGCTGCATCTACATATATATGATACCTTTCAATTCATGAAGCTTGGTCCTATTCTACTACATAATTTCAGACCTTTTCTTTATTTTTTGGTTATAGTTGTTTCTTTCAACCGCGTGCGCAGCAATAAGCAGTATGCATCTGCCAATATATACAGTGTTAAAACCAATAAAATATCCAAGGACTACATTTATATATAGTTAAAGCTAATACTTCAACTTTGTTCTGAGTTAAATCTTCAAAACTTGTCTTCACTTCCAACCATTGTTTATGTTGCAGATGGATATACATTACATGTATTTAGGGCGAATGGTTCCGACCATTATACTTCGTCAGTTTCGATGACAATTTATTAACAATATCACACGGAAATTACAAAATATCAATATCATACAACGACTCAAGTAATGCCTGGGGTGCACGGTTTCAGAAAGAAATAATGAATAATACTAGTATAAAAAAGGGGGTGGTTGGAATCATGCATCCCTTATTACCCATGATGAGAATATACTAAGTAAATGGGGTATTCCTATTGCCTAGTCCGGTTTAAATTTTACTGGTTTTAAAAAAAATCAGGCGAAATGAAATAATTTTAAAGCATATCGTATTCTTTGTGATTGTGTTTGGACTCGTGTTTATTCAACATACATCGGAAGTAAGCACCTCAAGTAGACTAAGTGCCTATTGGAACGCAGTCTTTTTCATTACAGCACCTCCTTAAATGTACAAATATATTGTCAGAAACTTAAGTATACATTGTATTTATTAATTGTCCTTTTGTGTAGAATGTTTTATCTTTCTTTTTCTCTGTAGTAAAGTACACATACATGTAGAGATGTAACTTAGAATGACAAATTTGTAATTACATGTATTGCCATTTTTGCAGTTAAATACCTGTAACGATTTTTCTGAAATATTTTTATCACTGTGATTCGAATAGTACGTGTACGTGTACATGTTGAAAATCTTGAAATAGTCAAATTTGTCGTGTCTTGTCTTGTCTTGCAAAAATCAGCAAGAAATATGAAATGCAAAAAGGGAGGATTGGGGAACAAGAAAAAGCAAAAGCTTGACTGCCATCGGAAAATGGGAGAAATGGGTGGGGGTGGCAAAATGTGTCCCCTGTAGACAGATTGGGTCATTAGATTGCATGATGTATGTCGCTCTAAACACTTTGGCCCACTTTGGTGCGGTCAGGTTTTCCTCTCCTGGTCTGACTACCCCCAAATGAAGACTACCCCATTCAGACACCTGGGGTACATTTTGTACAAGTCAAATTAGTTCTGTGGGCTTAGCATCCGACCACTAGCCAGATTTCCACAAACTTGATCTCTCGCTTGTTACGACAAGCCGAATTCTGCTTAGGACCTATTCTTTTAACCACCAGGGTGCATGGAAAAGGCGCTACAGAGAAAAGTGGAGTTAGAGTCATAAATATTTTCGCTCTATATACAACCATACAAATAATAGAAAATGTGTTTGAATATCAAACTCAAATTTTTATGAATATTACGTAATTTGACCATCCCCCATGTAACACACGGAAGCAAACTGATAATTCATAACTAGTAACAGCATGATAATAATGATAATATCACTTTTCAGTAGGTGAAATCCGTCTGATGGTACAGGAAAATAAATTTCAAGCGAGAATTACCTGAAATGAAATTGATTTAAGCTTGTAGTTTTGATGATACATGCAAATGAAATTCAACAGGATGTGATAAAAATCTAAGCCTGGGGATATTGAAAGATTTAACTCACTGCGGAACTTCCTGCAGCTTAAAAGCTGCGTTAATAATTTGAATATCGAAAGATATTGTTCTACTCTGTTATAAATGGGGCAATTTTTAAATTTTACTCAATCATTTTGTGAAAATTCTGTTAAAATACAATATTTTCAAAAAAAAATGTTCAACTTTGTTCATTTTCTTCTAACTTCAGTTTTTTTTTCTATATCTCAACCTTGAAAACTATATTTAGATTTATACTGTATATATATTTTACTACTTTAAATTTTACAACTAGAAATACAATTTTCCAACAAAAAGTTTATTATGTTTTCAGGTAACGGAAGTACTATACTCAACCATCGGAAACGAAAACAGAAGTAGAACTTGAAACATGAAATCGAGTTGTCCCTAATGTGGTGGTCGGGGCAGCGGTAGATAGACATAATTCTGCCGTCTCCCTGACTTCCTATTAGCGACAGCGCTCAACAGCACAATGGTAAACAGTATCAGACCCAAGGAAGGAATTGTCGTAATGTGGTATTTCATATGACGTATATGAAATGAGCTATAATGCAAGTATGACATTTATATGACAAGTCAAAACTCTCAACAGCACCAACAGGATACCCAATTACTCGCAGTTCAGATTGACTCTCTTTCAACAGACCTAACTTAAAGTACGCCTCTAGCGCATAGTATATGTAGAAAATATTGGTTTTAAATTTGGGAATGTTTTACTTGCAATATGATTCAAATCTATAATTTTGTCTCGAGGAAAATTTTAATGCTCTTAATCGCCAAAATACTTTTTAACAAATATTTCAAAATCTCCCAGAGCTGTATTTTATTTTTAAACACATCATAGTTTTTATAGGCTGCAGAGTACAAAAATTAAGCTTATACTCAAGCTGGAACATGTGGAAAAAAGTCTTAAAATGAATGTATAACCAATGAGTAGGAATGCTTCCATTGCTGTCAATAACAACACTAATTTTCCCTTTTTAAGGTTTGTTTCATTTCTCATTGGACTTGGTCTTCAACAACCTTAAATGAGCTGCATGATGGATGCCTTGAACGAAGAAGGCTCTGCTCAACTTTCCCGTACTCTTCGGTTTACCCTCGGTTCACGCTTCTCGTTTCTGTGTCTATTTTTACGTCTATGCCTGCTTAGTTTTTGGTGTTAAAATAGCTTTTTTAATTATTGTCAGTTTTAGGAAAATATATTCTCCAGTCGAAAAAATGGATGTATAAATGTAATTTATTTAAATAAGAGTTGTTGCTCCTTTGTCGGATATATCAATTTTCTCATTAGTAAAATTAAACTTGAGTAATTTCTGAAATAGTATATGTACGAAAACATGTCAACAAATTACTAGGCGAACTGACCAGATACCACTAAGACCAGGACAAGTATCCACAAAAGGATATCTTCTTATCAATAACTGTAAATACTGTTTTGTTTTGTACAAAACTTTCATCATGATTTTATCGTACAAAATATTACAAATAAGTCCAATCATATGATTTGTTTAAAATCCAGTCTTTAATCCATATCCATCACCTTCCTCTGCCCTCCAGCAAACCCAGACTGATCACATCATCTAAACATATATAGAACTATCCAGTCACAAAAATTTCTGTGATAGTCTCCAACCTTAAATGGAACATACATGTACATACATACAAAAGCATTGCTTCAAATGCTTCAAAAACTTCAGGCTTCTTAAAGCGAAATCTCAAAACACAAAATATAGAAATTAAGTCGCTGGAATACCTGGCTCTTGTCCGCCCTAACGCTGTGTACAGACACACATTTAGGAGTATGGATACGTGGATACAGGGGATAACGAGATGGTTATTTGAACAAGCGATTATTTCACGGAGCTCTATGATTATGAAGCGTATATTGCATTAATATTGTGTTTCTGGTGGTGAAAGGTTTCGTTAAAGGTTGAACTTGTTTACCATATTTTTAATCAATGTAATCGTAATACAAATCATACAGTAATCGAATCAATTCATTGTAGGTTGAATATATATAGATTATATCATGGGTAGTCACTCTATGCCGGTATTTTGGCATTAACAATCCCTCACGCACCCTCCACTCCCGGCTCTCGCCCTTCCGTCCCTCTTTGCTCCTGGTTCTCGCCCCCTGTCCATCCCCCATTATATTCATTGGAAAACTAAGCATTCCTAAATTTAAAAATCGAAAATAACGGTATCAACAGTAAATTGACTTTGTTTCGAGATCACTGTATTACCTCCTCTCCAAAGGAGTTGCGTGTGGATATTGGTACCCTATCGTCAGGTTGAATGGATTTCAACCAAAGTTAGTACAATGAACGCATAGCAAGATCTTGTGTCCAAGGTCATGCATCGAAGGTCATTGTGGATATGGGACTTTTTGATTAATTGCCGATATTGTTATGAATATTGTAGATGCTTATTACGATTAACAAATAACAAAGGACTTATATTTTTAGGAGATATCATAATTGTTGTACAGGATAACCTAGCCATTTTTCCTGGTTGTTTTATAAGACCTTTTAAAAGCATTTCCAGGATTTAACAAGCACTAACCCAATTCATTTAAAAATGTCCATGAGGTTCTAACAAATACTGCAAGTTTTAGTATATTGCTTTTACATAGTTTAAGCATAAAGTATGCATAGTCAGTCTACCTTTCTCTACATGTATCAGAAACTTAAAAGAGTGTCCATATTGGTTTTTAATATATTTCGGAGCGAGGGGAAGCAAAGCTTGGCGTTGCTCTTGTTATTTCAGATTTTGTTCTAAAGGGGAGGTTTTCTTTTAAATGTAAAGCAAAGAGAAGCATAAAATATTTTTATTGTCTTGAGCCATTGGCCCGGAGTCTTCTATTTTCATGATTTTTTTTTCAATTTTCAACAATTAACACAAGCTTCCGGTTGGTCTTGTTTTATTATTTATTTATTTATGTATCCTATAATAAAACATACGTACATGAATATAGGGTGTAACCCCCTTCTAATACTCGGTACTTTGTCTGTTTTAAAGGACTACTCGGTACTCCGGGCATTGAATACCGTACCCTGAATCTTAAAAAAATAGTACTAGGTACTCCAAATATTTCATATTCGGTACTCAATGCTTGTATTAAGCAGTACTTGGTACAGTTATACTGTTAATCTAAAAAGTTACAAGTGTATCTAATGATTCGTTCAATATTCGAGAGAAGTTTGATTTTTTTCAACGTTATTTTGGAACAACTACCGACAACAATCAATGACAAAAAAATGTGCACTGTAATATAAAATTAAGACATGAAATAAGCCCTCAAGCTAGGACACTGTACGGATGCTAGCTGATTTACCAAAGCAATGATATAGAACCAACCATGAAAAGTTCAGACAGTTCATGGAAATAAACACTAGTAATACAGGACAAAATATTTCTAGTAAATAATACACCTCTCTAAAGCGTATGCACACCCCACAAACTGATCAGAAATGCCGATTTAGTACTAAGTTTCTTATAAAAGGCCATATTTAAGGTATATTCCTTTTCCCCTTGCACATGCAATATTTGGATTTTTGCGATTAGTGACGGGTTTAAAATTCCAATTTTGTTTTTGTTTTTGTTTTATTTCGTTCAAGTGGGCTCAATTTAAGTTGAATAAATTATTATTGAAACAAATCACAGGGAAATGAATGAAAATTAAACATTTTGTTATGTTCACTCAAATCCCCACCTTGAACTCTATGATATGTTCAACATTTTATGAAACCTTTCACCGCCAGAAACACGATGTAACATACGCTTGATAATCATAGAGTTCCATGAAATAATCGCTTGTTCAAATAACCATCTCGTTTCTTTAAACCAAGACCTAAAATTCGACTTTTTTTTATCGTACCGCCTCGATTTTGTACCCCCGGTATCCACGTATCCATACCCAAAATGCCTGTCTGTACAAGATGCCCAAACTGAAATATGCATGTTCCGTTTGAGACCATCACCCGCCAAAACCTAGAGATGGGTAGGGTCTAAAATGTGTAACCCGTACCCGTACCAAATTTTCCCCGTACCCAAATAATGTTTTGCGGTAAAATATTCATTCTTACGGTATGTTAAGAACTGAAAATTGCATGACATGTGAAAAATGTCCGCTTCAATTGATTTCTAATCAGGAAAATGATTAGAAAATGATACTTTTCTAATATTCTTATTTGATCGGTTTTCTGAAGTCAAAAGTCTAAAATGTGTAACCGGAAGTTACTGTACCAAACTAATTATTGGCTATTTCTCACTTTACGGTTTTCTAAAATCATTAAGAGGTTAAAACTTCACTTTAAGACTTTGGATAAAGTTTTGAAAGATTTGATATTGTTTAAAAAAAGAAGTGATTGAGTTTGAATTCTGTAGCGTACCCTATCGTCAATCCCCGTACCAGCAAAGAATGGATACGATCTTATCCAGAATGAAAAACAAAGTCTCGTAAACAGATTCTGATGCGATTTTATCATCAAAGAAACTTTTTTATACTATCATGATGTTATAATGTCAAATATGCATTAAAATTTTACCGATAACAAAAATACGGGACTTTGATTTTGGGTACGGGAATTTCGGGTTACACATTTTAGACCTCTTGAAAAGAGAAAATCGAATAAAATCAATTTATTTGACAAACATTTTAAAAATTGTTTAATCTAGCCTAACCATCATATCATTTTGTAAATATGTACCAACTTTCAGCTGAATATATCATGTAATGATGAAGAAATTGACAAAATAGTATTTGGTTACGGGGAAAAGTTGGTACGGGTACGGGTACGGGTACGGGTTACACATTTTAGACCATACCCTAGAGATGGTCGAGTAGCTAGATACATTTATATCTGGTATTTATGTCACAATCCCAGCAGTCTAACCGACATGTTGCAATCACTACACTGGCTTACACTTCAACAACACAGAGTAAAGACACGGATCATTATGTTTTATTAAGTCATACACCAGTAAGTAGCAGTTCCAATTACAGTTTTATTACTTCCAGACCCAAGAACACGACAAGCTCAACCACACTTATACAGACACATTTTTTGGCTTCAAAAGATCGTTACAAATACTCATTTTCCCCAAACATCATACCACAGTGGCATTTATTACCTGTAAACATCACACAGCTAAATTGGGTTGAAGCTTTTAAAGAACAGCTGACTCCAGCTGTCCTTTCGACAATACAATCATGTAGAAATTTAAATTAATTCCAGTAAAACTCTAAATATTTTTAATCACATGATTTTTGTTTCTTTTTCATCACTAATTTTGGCATTTGACTGTATAAATGTTCTGGTTTTACTACGCATGCGACAACTCTTTTGTAAATATGTTATATACACTTTTACATTTTACTAAAAACGGACATTAACATGTGTTAAACAAAATGTCCTGCTCCAAGTCTTATTTTCACCTCCCCCTTGGTGATCAGATCAAATTGATTGCATGTCTAGTGAAGTATCTATTGGACGAAGTCGTAGTAAATAATTGAATGTAAATTTTACTGAATCTACTGTATTTTGAATGCATTTTTTTCAAAAGTTCTCTATTTTTTGAAAATTCGTTTTTTTTTATACTTTATATATATCTATATATATTGTTTTCTTCGCTGTTTTCAAAATTCATCAGCAGTTTACTTTTTAAACATGCTCCAATTTTTTAAGAAATAAATTGGCATACATTACGATTGATAGGGTAGATTTTTTGTTTTTTAATAACTTGTACAATGCAGTGTCTACAGTAACTCATTTATACACATGTAATGACAGTCGTTTTTGTTCACCATTTTGCGTTATAATTAATCATGATATATTAAATTTGCCTCATGTTGACAATACAGCCACTGCTTACAAAAAGGACAACAGTTGGTATACTGACCAAACTCCTGACCTCTGACCTTAAGGTTCAGCGGGCCTGAGGACTAAACAAAGAAGAAATAACAATAAAAAGTTTACACATACGTACATGTAATCATTAACACTGTTACATGTACATACAAGTAGTAAATACATGTACCAAGAAAGGTCAACCGGCTGAAAATGTCACTAGTCTCAGCTATATTAATTTGTTGGGCACTCTAGTGATAATTAAATTGTGTCAAAGTCAGGTGGAAAATGTTAGAAGAGATGTTTAACCGTGTAATACGAATATTGGATAGTTATAATCAAATTGAATAGTTCATAGATATTGTTTTTTTTGTGTGTTCGCATATGGTAATATCATTGTTTATTGTACATAGTTTTATGGCATCAATAACACACGACAAAATACATTTGAAACTATTACCAATATTCATTTCAGTTACCATGTGCACTTATTATATTTTTAAATGTTATTTTTGTGCCACTTTATGATATTTATTGTGTTTAAAGAGAATATATAAATTGCTTTACGATTTGGTGTGGGCTCAACCGACATTATATTATAAGAAACAATTTTTAGCTCACCTGGCCGACAGCCATGTGAGCTATTGCCATCGCTTGGTGTTCGTCGGCGTCCGTCGTTACCAATTTTTCAAAACTCTTCTCCTCTGACACTACTTGACCAATTGGAACCAAACTTGGTATATATATGTTTCTTGGTGTATCCGTCATGAAACTGATGTGGGGATTTTTTATCATAAGGATCGGACAGTAGTTATTTGCATATATCTCCAAAACCATTAGGTTTAGCCAATTCTGACATAAGTAAAAGTATGATGAGATCTATTTGTGTTCAAAATTGCATTTTAATCTGTTTAGCCATGTTGGAGTTCTTGCCCTTTTTCGACATTTTTTTGCTATTTTTTAATGTTATTTCTTCCAAACATTTATACTCTGACACTACTTGATCAATTGGAACCAAACTTGGTATGAATGTTTCTATGGGCATCCTGCATGGAGCTGGTGTGGGGATTTTTGATCCGTTGAAAAACATGGCCACCGTTACTAAAAATATAACATAGGGGTCAGACAGTAGTTTTTTCGCATATATCTCCAAAACCGTTAGGTTTAGCCGAACTCTTTTAATTGCTAAAATGATCCTTATTATAAAGCCTTCAAAAATCTTCGGGAATCAAATTTGTCAGGCAACTCCTTGTAAGAGTTATTATTGCCCTTGAAAGATGAAAAATGACGTTTATTTTTTACAGTTTTCAGCCAATATCTCGAAAACTATAAAAGACAGAAAAACACTTTCAATTTCTGAAATGATTCTTATCTCACATATGGCATACTCTTACACCAAAAATAGATAGCTTGGTCCATATATTTGTTCCAGGCATCGTTTGAGCTCTGAATTCCGGTACGACATGGCCCGTGAAACACAACTGACCCATATGTTCTAAGTTACAGCCACTTTAGTTATGATCTCGAAGTAAGCAAAATCCTTAATCGTAAACATTGAACCAGTAGTTACTCAGAATACTTGTTACATAATAAGATAGAACACATTTCTCAGAGTAAACAATATGCGGTCACCGAGAAAAAAACATCGACAGAGAAAAGTCGACACTGCATATTCACGGAAGACCTAAACCCGGTCTGTATCTTAAAACTTAAAGTGCAGTCCATATGAAATATAATTCCACCATATTAACACCGTATTAACAAGCGTATTGACACAATGTATGAAAACGTCAATCATTGTGATCAACTTTACACAATAATCTAAATAACCCCGAGCATATCTCTGCCTTTAGAGAAGTGTACTATGGTGTGAGAATAGAGTTTGCCCACATTTAAGCAAACTTGTTTCATTGTTAAATGTATTTACCGAATCATCTGTGATATATATTACCATGTTCTTTTCATAATTTTATTTTCAATTTTGTATAATACATCAGAAGTCCGCGCCACTTTTTAATCCTTTGGAATTAATGGAAACATGCTTTTGTTTGTGTCCTCGAGTTTTGTGGCGAAATTTAAGGTATGCGATATAGGGTAGACAATATAGGGTTTAAACAAACACTTATAATGTATATAAGAAAAAGTTATATTTTAATCTCCAGATATGATATAAGCTTTCATTTTCAATTAGTAAATACAATTACTAATTGCTCATAGATGTATCACCGGAAGACTTGAACAACCCTATCAGTTGCAGCAGGAAGGAAGGAAAACTGGTTTTACCGACATAATTGTAGCCTTTATATTTTGTCGCGTTAGTATTTTGATATAGTACACTTTTTGTCACTTTATAGATAAACAATCCTTTATTCTGTGCGTCAGATTAAAGTACCAGTCCATATAAAATTCAGACACTGTTGATTGAGGGTGTAGGGAAACCTACCGAACAAACGATGTTTATTTCGGTCTACATATGGTATACTTTTATAAAGATGGTCCTACGTTTTTATTTTCGGTGACAAGTGCGGACACAGACTGGTATTGCCCGAGGGGCAAGTATGGACGAAGAGTGGTATTGCCCGAAAAGCAAATTTGAACATACATACAATGTCTTGAAAGTATTGTAAATACATGCACATATGTGTACAATTTCGTAATAAAATTATCCCAGAAAAGGAGATAATTACAACCTCATTTCTATTTCTCCACTTATTATGCTAAGCTCAAATGTTGAAAATCAAATTTTACCAATTGCAATCATGCCAATGGAGAAATAATACTGAGTGCGAATCTTGAGTTATACAAATACATGCACATCTATACAGAAACCTGAAAAATAGTCAACAGGTGTGTAAAGTTAAGATTTTATTCGTCTTCATACATGTATTTATGTGTTTTGGTTTCAAAACCCAGTTAACCCTTTATGTACTTTTGTACATGTATAAAACATACTTGATTTAACAAATGTAGACTAGACGGACCCGTCATACTTGTACAGTTCATAAACTATTTACACACAATAACATGTACATTAAATCATAATGTGATGGTTTTCTATAAATCGGAAATTAAACAGAAATGGTAATTAATCTCTAAGTATTATAAAAGATTTTATATGGTAATCATCTGAAAAAGAGTAATATTTACATGTATAATGTTAAGTATGAAGTTGACTAAAATTATATTTTTATATACATGAACAAATTTTACTTTATTGGCTTAAGTCATAACAAAAAAATATATGGTTAAATCAAAAATCAAATTAAAAGTCAGTACAAGCAGTCTGACATATACTATATATCAAAACTAAAAATCATTTGAGCTCCTCGGGAATGTACTTGCATTTACATTGTACTTATACGTGTACATAATGGGCAGCTAATTGGACTTCCCAACTTGACAGATTCCTCAATGCCGTGGGTTTTTGCAACAAAACGTCGAAAAGTTCATATACATGATATACGCTTACGTGTATGTAACATAAACTCCTAAAAGATATGTAAAAGGAAGGTCCTATTTAACCTTGGACCCCAAGTTTTTCCTCCAGCAAAATGTGAAGAAATATAGACCATATTCAACTTGTGTTCTTAATAAAATGCAATTTAAATAATCTACCTTCCTCCTGGACCGTTTTATGCGCATTTTCCATTGAAAAAATATTTAAGTTGAAAAAAAAATCGATTTCAGAACCGCTTTAGAAAAACCCAAATTCAAACCTCATATTATTTGTATATATATTGACTACTCCTACAATGTAAGAGGTTGGAATTCCATTCTTCCAAACCCCAACCAAAGTCAAACAATAGCTTACCAGACAACCTCTAGCACTGCTGGAGTAATAAATAGACCATCCGTTTAGGCCTAAAAAATGTTTCCGGTCACCCTACCGACCCTCCTTCAGATCCCCTATCGACCTTCCTTCAGACCCCCTACCGACCTTCCTTCAGACCCCCTACCCAAAAGTTTTATATGTGATTAAAAAAAAATTAAAAAGTCTGCCGATTGTCTTTCAGAAAGAAGGAACAAATAAAGCCAAAGATGTTCCTAGATGGAAAAACAAAGAGAAATACTGGTTGTTTATATTTAGAATCGATTGTAAACACACAGGCCTTGAGTGTGCTCTTGGTCGTGGATAATCCCTTTTGAGATTCGGCATTTGAGATTTTTTTTGTTTGAACCACCACCGTCAAAACAAAAAACAATATCAAGCGCCGAATCCCAAAAGGGATTAGGCCGTGGACGAAGTCTATTACATGTTTAGTCTCTGCATATTTGGTTGTCATTGTATTCTGTGTTTGGTGTCACTGTGACTTCATTAGAATTGTGATCGGAACCATAACATTTTTTCGGCCTTGGAGAGTTCCCATCAATTGACTGGCATGCTCCAAATAGGTTGACTTACCCATCTGTCTTACATGCACTGGAAAGTGTTCAGCGTGCAGACCACAAATTGGATCACTAGGTCACCGATCGACCTTAAATGACGTGATAATGCATTTAATGAATTTAATGAATGAACGTGGTCATATGACAACTAATTTTTCCGAATATACCATGACCCACATTCACGGGTATGACTTTGATCGGGTACTGTGTTAACGCTTCGATGCTTTACACCGTCCGTGAGAGACCCCAAATGGTAGCCAAGGGCGTTAAGAAACCCATCAGTCGGTCATGTACTACAAATGATTTGAGTGCAAACCGGGTCTAACAGTATTGAGTGTATATGTTTGCACGAAAACGAAAATTAAACCAACTATTGGAACAGTCAGCTGATGGCCAGCATCACTCATATTGTGCAAATAATTGGCTAACACTGTGTTACCAAAGATTTTGGGGGATTTTGGTGGTTTATATCCTCAAAGACATTCGAATTATCTCCAAGCAGCAGCGATGTGCTAGCTTTATAATGCACGAAATGAAGGGTGTAACGGATGTACGGAAAGCGTTATCTTTTTCAACTTAATTGTTAAAGTGTTATTTAACCATACATTAATCTCCCACTTAAATCGGCCAGATCAAACCAAATTCAGAAGTATAACTCTTCCATACACAATTTATGTAAGTGCAACTAGTTACAGCCGAATTACAAACTAAAGATTGGTTTTGTGGTCTGAATAAGAAATAAAAGTGAAATTGCCGGGTTTTTGAGATGCATGAATTTCCTCTGCCAAATTCTTTTAGGACTGCTACTAAAGTATATGCTTACCCAAGAATCATGCAAAGGCTGATAAATCTATTGGTGTAAATGCATTCAGTATGTTTGTGATTTGCGAAACAATGAAATTAAGGCACGTGTCTTTATTTTCTACATGAGGAAAAGGGATTAAAAAGTTTTCAGTAGGAGCCAGACTCAAATCTGAGGAACATATTTTTACATGAAGTGGTAAAATCTCGAGTAAACCAGAAAATGAAAACAGCGGCTCTGTTGTTGACTGGGTACAAGAATTTCGAAACGAAAAAAGGGGGTTGAACTACATTGTATGGCTAGCCAAACCTCCTACTTCCATTGTGGCCATTAAATTTCCGGTGTAAGTTTTAGTTGAAGAGAATTTGAAAAAAAATGATAAAATGCAGTGTTTAACTTTCCCACTTTCCCAGTCTAGAGGTACAAATCATTTTACCTTTTTAGGTTAAGCCTGGGACTTTTTGAACGATCACAGTTACTGAGGAAGTCATAATTATTTCATTTAAATTGTTTTGTTCTTAAAACTGTTCTTTTATGCAGTAAACCTCCTTTCCATGGAATATTGGGAGATTGGGAACGGGGGAATGAGTAGATATGAAATGGAGATGCGTAATCTTTTAGATTAAGTTGCATAATTTGAAAAACACTACACAGCTAAGTAACCAATTTAACATCTAACATCGCATGCAAAGCTAATGGTATACGTCAAGCCATCTGGAAAAGTTATCAGGCCCACAGAAATGGACCGGGGAAGTGAATTTAGATAGAAATTAGCATTTAAATTGATCTTAAATTAAAATATGCACTTCATAAACAAATAAAAAGTATATAAATTATTTAAAGTATCTTGATCCGGTTATTTTATTTTGAATGGACAACCATATACCTATCCTAACACGCCCCTTTCAGCTATTGTCCTTTTTATACAATGACTTAAGGATCGTAAGAAAAATATTTATGTGCGATGCTCGGTTGTAAGAGTAATTAAGGGAACCAAGATTATAGCGGTAATCAAAAGAATGTAATCCAGGGACAAAGATCAGACATGGAAAACAGACGTACAGACAGGCATGTACGCTGTGCCTTACTCATATTATGGAGTAGGCATTGCCTATAAGCGAGCACGTTGTTTCCTTTTGATAAATATTATGTTTCACTGTAAATGGCAAACAGTTGCAGGTACATGCGCAAGCAGTACACGATTGAGCGGCGTTTTACTGAATGGAATGACATCATCATGGTTTCCAGTTAATCAAGGTGTACGATAAGGTGGTGTATTATCTACCTTTTTATACAACTATATCTTGACGAACTACTGAATCGGCTTGAAGCGTCTAGCCACGGTCTAATAATCAAAGGCATTAATTGTGGTAATCCGACGTTTGCAGATGACTTTGCATTATTGGCTCTTAGACCTATGGCTTTTCAGAATCTGATTGACATTTGCTATAACTATTCCATAACTATTATGGTTATTTCAATTAAACTGTCATGGCCTGTGCAGGTCCGAGTGTCAAAAGAATAGGCCTGCAGCAGCGCTAAGCTTGTCGTAACACGGTGCACCACTATGGTTTGCGGTCAGGTTTTCCGTATTATAGCCTGACAACCCCAGCATGTAACATGCCAGGGGTACCCCATTCCACCACCTGGGGCACACAACCCCGGCTAGGTTTCTGAGCACTATTTAGTCGCCTTTTACGACATGCTTAGCGCTGCTGCAGGCCTATTCTTTTGACACTCGGACCTGCACAGGGGATGAATAATGGGAACTGTGTGACTAATGTAAATTAGCAAATCCGATTAGGTAAAAAAATCTCGATTTCAAAATTTACGTTGAATTTCCAATTAATATAGAGCTCGTCGTGATCATCATCCCACAATCAATCGATCGTTGTTCATGTTCCAATTTTCGTCGATCACGGTCCAGTCACTCATCGTTTAAAAATTATCATTGTTAATTTGTATATTTTTTTTTTTACATTTTGTCATAGACCTGTAATTCAATTAAATTATTTAATTATAAAATTAAAGGTCTATGTTTCTGTTCTTAGTGTAAAAACGGTAACCGATAACTTTCAGATGTTTGGTAGTTCTCGCGAAGTTCAGGATTGACAAAATACTTTTTGAGTAAAAGCTACTTTTAAATAACACAAGGGTCACCAATCATTCTATAAAATGTTAAAATGGACAATTTTAGCATTAAATGGGTGACTGATACCCAAATATTTCGGTCATAATTCTTCAAAATACCAATTTTAGCAACGAATATGAGAGTGAGCACTTCCAATTTACCTAAATATGTCCACTATTAGATTCCAAAAGGGTCTAATCTTAATGACTTATATAATTAATTTGTCAATATAACTATCACATAGTGCTGCGACATATTAATTTGAGTAAACATTCTTTAAAAATGTCATATTCTTGCAAAATGTTTGAATGGGAGCACTTTTAATTTCACAATTAATTTCAATGAGGGTCTAAAATTAAGGCTAAAATGCTAATTTTTCCATATAACTATCATATGGGTAACTGTGAGACATATGTTTCAGTCAAAATTCTTCAAAAATGTCATATTCCTGCAAATGTTCGCACACTTTTAATTTCGATGAAGGTCTCAAATTAATGAATAATATGCAAAATGTTTCAATATAACTATCATGTGGGTGGCTGAGACACATTTATTTGAGCCTGCACTAAGTCTAGCGCCCTAGACCACTCGGCCAGCTAGGCTATATAAAAAATATAGCTTTCGCTGGCAGGGTCATTGCTCCTCATAGGATTAATCTAGGGCTGTAACTTAGTACACCATTTATGGTAGTACGGGACAGTTCATATAGGTGTTATTATGTAGGATAGAGGATCAAATTAATGATGCATGTCACAACAAATCAATATTATACAACGTCTCAGAATGTGACGACTCTATTCGCTACACTGCGCCATCGGATCAAATTGATCCGACATATTAACAGTTGTTCTGAGCACTATTTAGTGGCCTTCTACGACAAGCTTAGCGCTGCTACAGGCCTATTCTTTCGACACCCTGACCTGCACGGGGCGACGAATCCTTTAAAAAAACGGCAAAGTAATATTGTTCAGCATCATGAGATGGACCTATGCCGAAATTTTCAAAACGATTCGTCCACTGATGTAGGAGTTACGGCTCCTGAAACAGTTTTTTTTTTGGCATTGAGAGAATTCAATGAAAGTTGGCTTATTGTTGCTTATTGTTTCCCACACAAAATGACCATTGGGATTTTGATTTACTAAAAATTGAACATAGGGATCAGGAGGCAGTTTTTTTGCAATTAACTGAAGAACTATTATCTTTAGCAAAATTCCGGCAGGGTTATATTATTAAACGTAATGGGATGGACTTGTACTGAAATGTTCAAAACATTTTGTCAACTCATGTAAGAGTTGTATCTCCTGAAGCATTTTTTTTTCACATGTACGCTTCTGAAAATCTTCTTTTCTAATATTATTTAAGATCATTCAATGAAAATAAGCACATTTGTTCTTTAGGGTGTGTGCTCAAAATGACTTATGTGATTTTTAATCTGTGAATAGATACAGCTGCCATTACGTAAAATGGAATATAGGGGTTGGAAGATTTTTTTTTGCAAATAATTCAAAACCTGTTGTCATTAGCAAATTTATATTGTTCAGCCTCATGAGACGAAGTTATGCTATAATTAGCTAAAGAGTTAATAGGCTGAAATAGGATTTATTGCCCTTGAAAGCATATTTTTATCACTTATACAACTTTAAAGATCTTCTTTGAAGCTATTGATGAGATACACTACATATATGCAAACTTGTTCATTAGTATCATGTACAAAATGACTTTTGGGATTTTTGATTTGTGTAAAAGCATCGCTGCTGCTTATAAAAATATAACAAAGTCATTGGTTGGCAATATTTTGCTATTTACTAAAAAAACTGTTGGCTTTAGTATAATTCTGGGTTATTAATGTATTGTTGTTCAGAATTATGAGTTGGACATTCAAAATGTATTAGGAATTTGACAACCAATATAAGAGTTATGTCTTGAAACTTTTTTTGTTGTCTTGTTTTTTTTTTACATTCTAAAATGTTTGTGTCTGAAACCATTTAATATCATTTAATGAAAATAAGCACATTGGTTCTTAAGTATATTGTGCTATGACATCTGATTTTTAATTCGTGAATAGATATGGCTGCCTCTACTAAAAACTGAACAAAGTGGTCGGAAGACATTTTTTTGAAAATAATTCAAAAACTGTTGCCTTTAGCAAAATTCTGGTACAGGTCATAAAAATACCATTAAAAGCATTTACTACATTTGACAATTAAGTCAATTTTAACTTAGCCTTCCTCATTCCTCAAGTTTTTGGAATAAGCAAATGGTTAACCAGATGAGCGATTCAGGCTCTCTTGAGCCTCTAGTTTGGTCTGTATCTTCATTCGATGAAGTTTCAGATTTTTTAATCTAAAGAAGACATGTTTTTGCAAAAAATAACATATGTTTACTTAATTCCCTTATACCACCTCCACGAAAGATGACCAAAAAAAATTGTAAAATAGGTTTATTATAGGTTAAGTTTTTTTGATAACTTTATTTTTCATATTTTTGTTTATATTTTACAATTGATTCGCTACGCTAGAGCAAGTACTGAATACTCTGATTTCCTTGAACGCCATAAATATCTGCGTAACAGACTCTTGAATCAGGCTTATGAGAAAATGCGTCTTTGAAGGTCTCTTACCAAATTCTTTTTGAGATATCAGTCCTTGGTAGACATAATGCTCAGTTTGTTCTAAAACAATGAGTAATGATTGTTTTTTTTGTAATTTTCTCTTGTGTGTTGATGTGACAGCTGGTCTACTGATTATGACGCAATACCTTGCAAATGCTTTTTAATTATTTTGTTCGAAGTGCCTGTACCAAGTCAGGGCCATTGCGGTACCAGCTGCTCCGGTGGTGTAATATCTATTTTGCCAGGTTTATTTTTTTTACTTAACTTGATTATGAATCGAATTAAGTGTTCGATGTTGTTATCCTTTTTTCTGTATTAGCTGTAATTGTGGGAAAATCTTTTAATACTCTTTAAGGTCCAAATTAGCTCAATGAACGGTAAAGAAGATATAACATATTCTTATATCAAGACGCGTCCGATATAGATTATTTGACTTGCATATGTATCATTATAGCACAAGAAACGGCTTGTGAGAAAGAGAGAAGAGAAGCCATAAAACCGCACCAGGATTGGACAAAGAATTCCTGTATATGATAGCGACGGGAATTATGCTCCTCAACAATGTTCTGGATCTCAGTACGTAATCAATACACTGAAAATACTTCTGTCGGCTTATCAGATATTCGCAGATTTTGTCAAATGAATATATAGTGTTTATTTTCAATGATAATGTGTTAAACTTGTCCAGTTTGGATTATTATTTTAAGGTGATGATCACAATTTTAAGAATGGTTCCTTGTTTGGGAATCAAATTTAATGAAACACAAAAACAAATTTCTATAAAATGAAGCTTAAAAATAGAACAGTGCTCGTTTACAAAAGAAAAACAAATACATACAAACAAACAAAAAACGACAGACAAACAAACAATGAGAAGTAGATTTAACGAAAACAGTTTTATGTGACCGTCCTACTAAGGATAAGTTTATTGGTCCTATACCGAAGGTAAACAATTTAGTCTTAAACTATAAAGTTTTAAGTTCTGTATAAGAATCAGGCCATGGGATGCACATCATATTTTTCACCTAAAAACAAATTAAACAAGCGTGATTCTGAAGAAACTATATTTCTGTTCCTACTTATTTTAGGGAATAACTTTTATAAACTTATAATAAATTTACAAACATACAAATACGAGAGTGTGTCAAAAGTTTTTGAATGAAGAAAGAGAATAGAAAATTTATTGTATGAAGAAATCTGTTATTTATTCCTTTCCGTATTTCAGATGTTACTGTGTTATGAAAGATGGCACCACGATAAACATTTTTGTTTCCATATCGGAGTCTAGCAAGCAGAACTGTAGTAAGTTTTTCCATGTCATTAAATGAAGAATAATTGTCAAAATGTTGTCAACAGTGATACAATGTGAATATGTTTCAATAACTCGTAATATATCAATGATATTATTCATCACCTTTATTTTTTAGAAACAAAATACTATTCAACGACAGAATAATAGTTATGGAAGCCAAGAGGAGACATAGCAAAAAGTTATTTATGTCGTGTCTCCATACATATAGCGTTATCGCGATGGGCATCGTCCTTTTGCGCCAAATGGATAATTATCGTAGTAAAATTGCACCAAAAATTTGTTTTACGTGTAGTTCTTTTCCGCCACAAAACAGACTAACTTTCTGCGCCAAATACAAATAAGGAAATGAAATATCAAAAAGGTAAAAATCTGAAATAAAACGATAAAGCCAACAAAAACAATTAAAAAATGATTATGTTTAGGCAACAATTTCAATACCAACGCCAATAATTTAATCAATATTTAACAATTTTATAGACCACTATCTCCCCTTTTTTATATAAAAATAAGACGTTTCATACATGTACATTTTTTTGATTTTTTGTTGTTGATACTTGCTGTCTTATCTTTTTAAACAAGACAATAAAAGTGTCCTCCGTCAAAATACTGACTACGTAAACACTTCGTACGTCACAAACATTGCTATTTCACATCACTTCAGCACATCCCTTCAGCATCTGCGTATGGAGTGTTCATATCACAAGTCATACGTTATGCCAGAGCTTGTCGGAAATACGCAGACTATGTATCGCGCTAGAACTCTAACAAATAGGGTTCTGGAACAGGGTTATGTTGCTACAAGATTGAAGTCATTACTACAGAAGTTTTATGGTCGTCATCATGAACTCGTGGATCGTTATGGTGTATCCATCTGCACCATGAAAACTGATTTATTCAACGGGTCATAGTTTTCCTTTCCTTGTTTGCCTACCCCGGACATGACTTTTTATGAGCAACTCGGCGGGTGTTTCTAGAAAAGCAGAGGACGCTTACCCTACCGGTGCACCTGGTCCATGCTCCCAGTTTTTAGTGGAGTCCGAGTTGCTCATTTGCTTTTGTTACTTTGTATGTATGATTTTAGTTACTTTATGTTCTTTGTTGTGTATGTCTGTTTTCCGTGTATGGTCTTTGTCACTGGATTACATTCTTTTGATTACTGCTATAACCTTGGTTCCCTTGATTACTCTTTAGTTCTTCAGTTGTACAAATAGAATGTTACAGACTTGTAAGATTTCAAACTAGATAGTAATTTGAACGCATCATTACTTTATTTATTTGCACTTCAATCACAAACGTTTCTTAATACAATACATCGTCATTTCTGCGTTTTAATGTATGCATAGTCAGTCTACCTTTCTCTACATGTATCAGAAACTGAAATGAATGTCCATATTGGTTTTCAATACATTTCGGGTCGAGAGGAAGCAAAGCTCGACGTTGCTCTTGTTATGTCAGAATTTGTTCTAAAGGGGAGATGCTTTTTAAATGCAAAGAAAAGAGAAGCATAAACTATTTTTATTGTCTTGAGCCACTGGCCCGGAGTCTTCTATTTTCCCCTTTTAATACTCGGTACTTTGACTGTTTTAAGGACTACTCGGTACTTCGGGCATTGAGTACCATACCCTGAATCTTAAAAAAATAGTACTAGGTACTCCAAATATTTCATATTCGGTACTCAACGCTTATATCAAGCAGTACTCGGTACTGTTAATTTAAAAAGTTACAAATGTGTTTGATGATTCGTTCAATATTCCTCTGAAGTTTGATTTTTTTCAACAATATTTTGAAACAACTACCAACAACAATGTCAATGTCAAAAAATGTACACTGAGATACAAAATTAAGAGATGAAACTAACCCTGAAGCTAAAACACTGTACGGGTGCTTACTGATTTACAAAAGCAAGGATATGGAACCAACCATGAAAAGTTCATGGAAATAAATACTAGTAATACATGACAAAATATTTCTAGTAAATAAGACACTCCCTTTAAGTGTATGCACATCCCAAAAAACTGATAAGAAATGCCAATTTAGTATTAAGTTTCTTATAAAAGGCCATATTTAAGGTATATTCCCTCTCCCCTTGCACTCGCAATATTTGAATTTTTGCAATTAGTGACGGGTTTGAAATTTCAATTTTGTTTTGGTTTTGTTTTATTCGTTCAAATGGGCTCAATAAAAGTTGAATGAATTATTATTGAAACAAATCACAGGGAAATAAATGAATGAGAATTAAACATTTTGTTGTGTTCACGTGGACCCCCACCCGGAACTTTTGATATGTTCAACATTTTATGAAACCCTTCACCAACAGAAACACAATGTAACACCCACTAGATAATCATAGAGCTCTGTGAAATAATCGCTTGATCAAATAACCATCTTGTTTCTTTAAACCAAGACCTAAAATTCGACTTTCCTTTGTCCGTACCGCCTCGATTGTTTTTGTATCCCCGGTATCATCGTATCCATATCCCCGAATGCCTGCCTGTAAACGGTGCCGAAACTGGAATATGCATGCTCCATTTGGGATCCTCACCCGCTGACCGCTGCCAGAACCTAGAGATGGCCGAGCAGCTGGATACATGTATGTCTACAACCAGTATCAAACTTCCAGCAGGTGAAACTGTCATGATGCAATCACTACACTGGCTACACTTCAACATCGAAGAGTAAAAACCCGGATCATTATGTTTTATAAAATCAGTAAGTAAGTAGCAGTTCCAATCACAGTTTTATTTCCTCCAGACCGTAGAACACGACAAGCTCAACCACACTCATACAGACACATTTGTTGGCTTCAGAAGATTGTTACAAATACTCATTTTCCCCTAGAACCATACTACAGTGGAATTTATTATATGTAAACATCAACAGCTAAATTAAGTTGGAACTTTTAAAGAACAGCTGACTCCAGCTGTTCTTTGGACAATAAAATCATGTAGAAATTTAAACTAAATCCAGTAAAACTCTAAATATTTTTAATAACATGATTTTTTGTTTTTCATCACTATTTTTGGCGTTTGACTGGATAATTTTTACTACGCATGCGAAGCAGTTAGTTATCATCGAATATGTGATAATTGGATACCAGAAGATGGGGACATCGATAACAAGCTAACAAAGGTTTTTTAAATAAATTATATCCACTTTTATATTTGAATAAAACGGACATTAACATGTTTTAAACAAAAAGGTTCTGCCCAAATGTTATTTTTTATCTCCCCATTGGTGAACAGGGAGATCAAATTGATTGCATGCCTAGTGAAGTGTCTAGTCGTAGAATAAAATTGTATGTAAGTTATATAAAATTGACTGAATCTACTGTTTTTTAAAGCATTTTTTTCAAAAGTTCCCTATTTTGAAAATTCGTTTTTTTTTATACTTTATACCGTATATATCTTTATATAATGTTTTCTTCGCTGTTTTCAAAATTCAATAAACATGCTCTTTTTTAAAGAAATAAATTGGCATACATTACGATTGATGGGGTTGATATTTTGTTTGTTAATACCTTGTACAATGCAGTGTCTACTCATTTGTACACATGCCATGGCGATCGTCTTTGTTCATCATTTTGCGTTATAATTAATCATGATATATTAAATTTGCCTCATGTTGACAATACAGCCAAAAAAGGACAACAGTTGGTATACTGACCAAACTCCTGACCTATGACCTCTAGGTACAGCGGGTGTAAGGACTAAACATAGAACAAATAACAATAAAAACGTTTACACACACGTACATGTAATCATTAACAATGTTACTTGTACATGTAAGTAGTAAATACATGTACCAAGAAAGGTCAACCGGCTGAAAATGTCACTAGTCTCAGCTATATTAATTTGTTGGGCACTCTAGTGGTAGATTTAATTGTGTATAAGTCAGGTGGAAACTGTTAGAAGAGATGTTTAACCGTGTAATACGAATATTGGATAGTTATAATAAAATGGAATAGTTCATAGATATTGTATTGTTTTCTTTTTTATGTGTTCGCATATGGTAATATCATTGTATATTTTAGTGTGCAATGCACATAGTTTTATGGCATCAATGAAACACAACAAAATTCATTTGAAACTATGTACCAATATTCATTTCAGTTACCATGTGCACTTATTATATTTTTAAATGGTATTTTTGTGCCATTTTACAATATTTATTGTGTTTAAAGAAAATAAATAAATTGCTTTGCGATTTGGTGTGGGGTCAACCGACATTGAATTATAAGAAACAATTTTAGCTCACCTGGCCGACAGCCATGTGAGCTATTGCCATCACTTGGCGTCCGTCGTTAGCAATTTTTCAAAACATTTCTCCTCTGACACTTCCTAACCAATTGGAACAAAACTTGGTATATATACATGTTCCTTGGGGTATCCTTCATAAAACTGATGTGGGGATTTTTGATCCGTCGTTACTAAAATTAGAACAAAGAGGCCAGACAGTAATTATTCGCATATATCTCCGAAACCGTTAGTTTTAGCCAATTCTGACATGGGCAATAGGTTCATCTTGATAAGATATATATGTGTTTAAAATTACATTTTAATCTGCCATTTTGTCGATATTTTTTGCTATTTTTAATGTCATTTTCTGCTCTGACACTAGTTGACCAATTGGAACCAAACTTAATATGAATGTTCCATTGGGTATCCTGCACGACACTGATGTGGGGAATTTTGATCAGTGAAAAACATGGCCACCATTACTAAAAATAGAACATAGGAGTCAGACAGTAGTTTTTAGCATATATCTCCAAAACCGTTAGGTTTAGCCAAACTCTTTTATTGCTAAAATGATCCTTATTATAAGGCCTTCAAAAATCTTCGGGCATCAAGTTGTCAGGCAACTCCTTGTAAGAATTATTATTGCCCTTGGAAGATGAACAATGACGTTTATTTTTTACAGTTTTCAGCCAATATCAGCCAATATCTTGAAAACTATAAAAGATAGAAAGAACTTTCAATTTTTGAAATGATTGTTATGTCATATATGGCGTACTCTTACACCGAAAATAGAAAGCTTGTCCATATATTGTTTCCAGGCATCTTGTGAGCTCTGAATACCGGTACGACATGGCCCGTGAAACACAACTGACCCACAGTGAATAATGTTCATAGTTCACATCACTTTAGTTATGGTCCCGAAGTAAGCAAAATCCTTGATCGTAAAAATTGGACATGTAGTTAATCAGATTAATTGTTACGTAATATGATAGAATACATTCATCAGAATAAACTATATGCGGTCACCGAGAAAACATCGACAGAGAAAAGTCGACACTGCATATTCACGGAAGACCTAAACCCGATCTCTATCATAAAACTTAAAATTAGACAGGTGTATTATGGTGTGAGAATAGGGTTTGCCCACATTTAAGCAAACTTGTTTGATTTTTAAATGTATTTACCAAATCATTTGTGTTATATACTACCATGTTCTCTTCATAATTTTATTTTTAATTTTGAATAATACATCAGAAGCCCGCGCAACTTTTGAATGCGTTGGAATTAATGAAAACATGCTTTTTTTCAAATTTGTGTCCTCGAGTTTTGTGGCGACAAGGCATAGTTGTAATTGATAATACAGTTAAGAAAATGAATGTCTGGTAGTATTGGTAAGATATGTAGTTGACAATATATTTACATTATTTTTTTTAATATCAGATCATGGCTGGGTTAAGCCGTACTGGTTATGTATGCTGTGATAAAGTGTACAAGATAAAGTATTTGTGCATGTATATTTTTCCGATTTTTGAAAATAAATGTTTATGATAAACATATTTTTATTGGCTTCCGACTCCCGCCAGATGGAGCTTGTAAAGGTTTGAATTTGGTTTTTTCAAGTCTTTTAAACATTCATTCATTTATGGAGCGGGTTTCTGATGTACTACACATATATTTACAAAATCATCTATGACACATACTACCATACTGATTAACACAAGCTTTTATTTTAAAGTACTTATCTGTGTAAGAATCGGGCAAAACGTATATAAGGTGTGGCACATGAAGGAAAAAACGCAGAGATTTTATTGCATTAATCAAGTAATTTTACCTGATAACCACCAGAAATAACTATCAAAGTGTTTATAAAATTTGCCTTCAAGATAAATAGCTTTTTGGTTGTTTTCTAGATGTAATAAATATATTTCAGGCAAAATTTCATAAATTTGGGAAAATGATGTGCCACCCATTGCCTGATTCTTACACATAATGGTACTTAATTAGTAATTTAAACATAATTACTAATTGTTCATGTATGTATTACCGGATGACTTGAACAACCCTATCAGTTGCAGCAGGAAGGAAGGGAAACAAGTTTACCGACACAATTGAAATCTTTTTAAAATTCAGAGACATATGATTCATGGTGTAGGGAAATCTACCGAACAAACGATGTTTATTTCGGTCAACATAAGGTGTATTTTTATAAAGATGGTCCTAAAAAAAGTTTCGAATTACATGTACTCAACAGAAAACATTCGAATTTCATATGAAACAAAAATGCAATACTAGTATATAAAGGCTAAATCAATCGGTACTGACTCACAATTAACACTTAAAAATCAATATTTCTACTAAATCTTGTATCAAACAATTTTATCTAATTCTAAACAGTCACGTACATTTGTAGCCTCAACAATGTTTCCATGGACAAAAAACTGTATACTAGTTTTGCATCTGTGTAAAATATATCAAGAGGCACTGCCTTATGACTTATTTCATTTCAAAAATATCAAATGAAAATAAAAATCCCTACCTACCGGCCCTACAACATTTTAGAATATTACTCGGAAACATAACATTATTTTTTTTGGCTTTGGAAATTTCTCATCAATTGACTGACATGCACCAATATCTGTCTTACATGCACTGGAAAGTGTTGATTTTATCCCAAAGGGTATTTCTCTGGGTCAAAGATTCAGCAAATTCTACTGTTTCAATAGATCACGGATCGACATTAAATCACGTAATAATGCATTAACTTTAATGAACTTAATGAATGAACGTGGTCACATGACAACTAGTTTCTCCGAAATCACATTGACCCACATTCAAGGGTTTGACTAGGTAATAACTTTTCATATATAACAAAATAGTTTCTACCATTTATTACAAAGTGCACTGTATCATGGTCAGAACATAACAGTACTGATAAAACAAATAGCTGTTAACAGAATTATAGCTCAATTAACCTTTAACCTTTAACATAGAAACCAATTGTTAGTCAGATTAGTGAAGCAGAGTACTTTACCAGCATGGGTCAGATCTCCAATTATCAACTCGGATAATTAACATGTTTACTATAGACTATGCCCGGGGACTGTGTAAACGCTTTGATGCTTTACACCGTCCGTGAGAGACCCCACACGATAGCCAAGGACGTAAAGAAACATCTCTGTCCGTCATGTATACATGTAACACGTATGAGTGTAAACCTGGTCTATCAGTATTGAGTATACATATGTTAGTACGAAAACGAAAATTAAATGAAGTATAGGAACAGTCAGCTAATTGCAGGGTCACTCATATCGTGCAAATATTTTATCACTTCTGCCTGAATGTTTAACATGTCTTACGCACGTGCAATCACAACACATTGAAGAAGATAGATATATTAGATGCAGGATGTAGGATGCAAATACGTTGAAGGGCGGATGGGAGAAAATGTTTCCTAACAATGAAACTTTTGACAGCAAACGTGACTGAAATAATAATTCTTTATGTATTTGTCATTGAAAACCTATATATAAGTTCGAGCTTCCCTAGTCAAACATCGCTTTTCTGGTGCACACGTAAAAGAGATGGCAAAGTTAACACTTTTCGTTTATTTGGCTTTGGTTGTTGCAGTTTTGGCCAATGCATCTGGTATGTAAATAATTATATAATAACAGTTGTATTACGTGGTATCAATATTTTGTTTGTTCTTTGGGCTTATCATCATTCGATGAAGTTGCAGATTTTTTAATCAAAGCCACATACCACTTATACAAAAGAAGACAAAAATTGTATAATAGGATTTATTATAGATTAAGTTTTTTTGTTTTTTTTTTTTATATATATATATTTTTGTTTATATTTCACAAATGATTCGCTACGCTAGAGTAAGTTCTAACTACTCTAATATCCTTGGACGCCATAAATATCTGTGTAACAGACTCCTGAATCAGGATTATGAGGAAATGCGTCTTCAGAGGTCTCTTACCAAACTCTTTTTAGATATCTGTCCTTGGTAGACAAATGCTCAGTTTCTTCTAAAACACTAAGACAATGAGTAATGATTGTTTTTTTGTAAATTGTTCTTTGTGCTGATGTGACAGCTGATTTACCAATGTAACGCAACAGCATGAAGATGTTTTTTTAAACATCACTGGTAATGAAAACCATGCCGCAATAAAAGAGGGAGGTTTAGCGCGCTGTAAAACCTAAATTTAACCCACCATTTCGTTTGAAGTGCCTGTACATTTTGTACCAAATCAAGAACTTGCGGTATCAGCTGCTCCGGTGGTGTAATATCTATTTTGCCAGATTTATTTTTTGACTTGACTTGATTATGAATCGGATTGGTGTTCGATAGTTTTGTTGTTACTCTTATTTCAGTATTAATTGTAATTTTGGGATAATCTTTTAATACTCTTTAAGGTCCAAATTAGCTCAATGAATGGTAAAGAAGATATAACATATTCTTACACCAAGACGCGTCCGATATAGGTTATTTGACTTGCATATGTATCATTATAGCACAAGAAACGGCTTGTGAGAAAGAGAGAAGAGAAGCCAAAAGCAGCTCCAGGATTGGACAAAGAATTCCTGTATGTGATAGCGACGGGAATTATGCTCCTCAACAATGTTCTGGCTCTCAGTACGTAATCAATACACTGAAAATACTTCTGTCGGCTTATCAGATTTTCCCACATTTGGTCAAATGAATATATTCGTTTTATGGATGTTTTAATTTTTATTTTTCAATGATCATATGATAATTAAATCTCCTTAACGGAGTAGATATTACTTAATGTCCCTAATTAGTGCATTATTCCTGATGAACTAAACAATATTTTAAAAAATATTTGTATTCAAATATGAGATAGATTAAAGTCTTGTCGAGTTTGGATCAATATTTTAAGGCGATGATCACAATTGTAAGAATGGTTCGTTGTTTGGCGATCAAATTAAATAAAACACAAAAATAAAAGAGCAATGCAAGGAAAGCTAACACATACAAACAAACAAAAAACGACATACCAACAATGAGAAATAGATATAACGAAAACAGTTTTATGTGACCGTCCTGATAAGGATAAGTTTTATTGGCCCTATATCTAAGATAAACAATTTAGTTTTAAAATAAAAAGTTGTAAGTTCTGTTTTAGAATCAGGCAATGGGTTGCACATCATATTTCACACCTAGAAAACAACTGAAACAAGCAGAACTCCGAAGAAACTATATTTCTGTTTCTACTTATTTTAGGGAAATAACTTTTATAAAGTTTTTAAGAATTTACTAGCATACAAATACGAGAGTATGCCAAAGGTTTCTTGAGTGAAGAAAGAAAACAGAAAATAAGAAAATATATTGTTTGAATATATATATAATTTAATCTTTTTCCTATTTCAGATGTTATTGTGTTATGAAAGATGGCACCACGATAGACAATTTTGTTCCCATATCGGAGTCTAGCGAGCAGAATTGTAGTAAGTTCTTCCATATCATTAAATGAAGAATAATTGTCAAAATCTTGTCAACATTGATACAATACAAAAGTGTTTCAATAACTCATAAGATATCAGTGATGTTCTTTATCACCTTTACTTTTTAAATACCAAATATTAGTCAACTACAGAATGATAGTTACGGAATCCAAGAGGCGATATTACAAATAAGTTAATCATTAGTCTCGATATATATATCGTTGTCGCGATATTTATATTATTTCGTAATCCCGATAAAAGCATATCTTTATTTCGATATAAGTATATTGTTATTTCGATTTAATTACTCCGTTATCTCGTTATCTTATAAAAGTTAAAAGCATTTAATGCTTGTTCAAATTGTCTCTATTTACAATTTAATATTTCAACACGTAAATTTATATTTACACATTAGTAGTTTTCTGTTTTACCATGGGTTGGATATTTATAGCATTGATCTTAACCTTTCAGTCTTTTTTTTTTGCTGTTATGAATATTGTAAATTACAGATTTTTGTATTTATAATCACTTATGCTATAATGTTTTAGAATGTGCCCGGGACAGAGAAGAATACCAGAAAACTGGTCTGATTGGCTTAATATTTACTTGTTCAACCAATGGAAACTACGAAGAAGTCCAGTGCAAAGGGTCAACATGCTACTGCGTTGATGAAGACGGAAAGAAAACCGGGGAAAAAACTGTGCATGTTTCAAAGATAAAGGAACTCGAATGTTGAAAATGTCAATTATTTTAAAATTTAGCTATTAAAATAAATAGATCACATCCGAGTAATGGTTCCTTACTGCCTTAAATACCAGTCCTATAAAATGCAGACTCTGCCTGTGATAAAGGGGAAGAGTAATGAAGGGAACCAAGATTATAGCGGTAATCAAAAGAATGTAATCCAGGGAAAAAGACCAGACATGAAAAACAGACATACACAACAAAGAACATAAAGTAACTAAAATCATAAATACAAAGTAAAAAAAGCAAATGAGCAACTCGGACTCCACTAAAAACTTGGTTCCCTTAATTATTCTTTAATAAATGTGAAGGCTTTAATTCAGGACAACCCGGTTAAAATTACCCCTCAAATTTGGGTGTGAAGTTGTAGCTAATATACATACAACTTAACAAGTTATAGGATTTTACATGACAGGTAAGAGCGTATGTACCGTAATTGTACCTATTTTCGCGGGTACTTAATTTAGCAACTATTGAGTCTATGAACATATTTGCGGATGCTTATTTTCGCGGAAATCGTAAATTTTACGTAAAGAATAATGTTGGAAATTCTCTTTTGTGTGAACTTAGTTTCGCAAACAGTGTTTAAGTTGAATTACTAAGACAATAATTTGCTAAAAACAATTGGATGTTATTTAAAACAGGAGATGCCATTAGTGACCTTGAAATTACCTAACACCGTTAATAAATCATCCTGAAAGTTATGGATGCATTTTTTTTATCATAGTACGACGTATCTTTGTTGGACCGAAAAAAGATTTGTGTTCAGTTTCTTCATACAACTCCGGTATAGATAGATGATAGATACAAAACATGAAAGAAAATAGGAAGCCATTTAAATAATATTGAAATTGCAATCCGAAATAATTGGAAAGAATTATCAATATTACTTAAGGTCCCGTTTGGTACAAACAAAATCCACTAGAAATTCCTTTCTTACAATCTGTATCGAAAAAGAACCATAAACAGTCATTATAATTTTCATGAAATAGTCGTTGAAATCGCCAGCTGCCCTTCAATACAGTATGTTTCGCCATACCATAAACTTTCAAGTTCTTTTTGTCAACCGTAGTGTTATGTTGACCTTAGATATTAATGCATATCTATCGCAGTATATTTCATGTATTGGTATAAATCATATGCCGTAAACATATGTTATAATGTACGTTGTAAAAAATAATAGCCTTGAATATTGCGCAACCACAATTAGTTGGGAGTATGTACAGTTCTATATAAACGACTGTTTTATTTGGGACATCACTTGTCGATTGACATTTACTTCGATAGAGATGGGTCGTCTGTTACTGTGCGTATGTGCTTTTATGATTGCTGGAACTTATAGTAAGTAATCATTCCAATATTTCCTACATTATGATATGGATATTGATTATAATTCATTTGGTTTATTTAAGATTTTTTTTGTTTATAAATAAGTGTGCATTTTCTTGATTTATAGACTGATTGTTTTGGGGTCTTGCATGGACAACAAATATTTATTACAGCAATTGAAAAAAGTTGAGCAGAATTTTAGCAAATATCTAGAAAATACGGATATTCATATATACTAACAATATGTGATTAAATTTTAAAACCGCCTATTTCTTATAGCGCAAGAAACAGACTGCCAGAAAGAATTGAGAGTTAGCACTGCGAATAGTAAAGGCGATACACCTATACGTGGACAGAGAATACCAGTATGTGATAGTAATGGCAACTATGCTCCTAAACAATGCTCCGGTTCTCAGTAAGTAGTAACATGATTACACAATTTTATATTATTTCAAGGCTGAGATTGCTAGTCATCAAGCCAACTAGAATTGAAACTCATTATTTTAGCACAAGTAGTAAACATTTAACGTAATGTCAAAATGTATTAGGCGATAAAATTCAAGTTTTAAGTTGGTATTCGATCTCAACATTAAGTTAAACCAGTCCAATTGTTGTAGCATGGTTTATGATTCCTTCCTCACAAAACAAATTTTTAAAATTATTATCGCTGCAGAATTGTCACAATGTTCTACTTTCCAGATGTTACTGTGTTAAAAAAAGCGGGGTTACTATTGAAGGATACAGTGTAAATATTTGGGAGGCTCAGGACCAAAACTGTAGTAAGTCGAGCATTTAAATGAAATAAGAAAAGGACCATTAAGGCAGACAATGTAAAATCTTTAAAATTCTTTTATTAGTATGTTTTTTTATCAATCATTAAATATATTAGTATATAATTGGCATTTTACTGTTTTTGTTTTTAAAGCTAGCAATTGTCGTTATTTTTTAAGAATTTTACTAGAAAAATTTCAAGTCATTTGGTTTTTGTACGTAATAAAAAAAAATATCGTTCTTCCGCTTTAAAACGTTATACAAAAATAGAAAGAAAAGTACTGGCTATCTCAAATAAATTTGAAATATGCAATTTACTAATAAATCTTCAATGGAATTATACAGTTTGTTTTTTCAAAAGATTGTTTCCTACTAAATCGTTATTTTAGCGAGTTTTTCTGATTATCATTTTTTTAATTTTAGACTGTGCAAGGGATAAAGACGAGTATTCAACTCTTGGTATTGATGGTATAATGCATAGGTGTTTATCTAATGGAAACTACGATCCAATCCAGTGTACCGGATCAGTCTGTTATTGTGCTGACCAGAACGGAAAGAAAATAGGAACAGCCACCGTTAATATTGGATGTATCAGAGAATTTAATTGTTAAAATATTTATAGTTACATGTAGATGTATAAATAAATTGTTTGATATATAGGTATACCTTTCATTCTGATTGATACAAGCTGACCTAGAGAGATATGTGCAAAAATTCATATTTTTCAAGATTTATCTCACATTTATTAGCTGTTTCGTACCTCAGTATCTGTTTTTTGAGTATCTCATATACTTTAAAATGAATTAATTTTCCAGACGTTATTCAATTTGTTACAAAAAACACACAATTTGAAAGAGTAATTAAGGGAACCAAGGTTATATCCGTAATCAAAAGAATGCAATCCAGGGACAAAGACCAGACATGGAAAACAGACACACACAACAAAGAACATAAAGTAACTAAAATCATACATACAAAGTAACAAAAGTAAATGAGCAACTCGGATTCCACTAAAAACTGGGAGCATGGACCAGGTGCACCGGTAGGGTAAGGATATTATGTCAAGAGATGTATTAATACTGTAATATCTTTTAAGGTACTAGACAGTTGGAGGCTGTAATCCATTAATAAGTAGATTCCTTTCTATAAATTAATAGACAGAAATCACGATGTATTGTACATTTTAGCTCAAATTAAGATGTTTGTTTGACGTTTATAGATTTCAGAGAAAACAAACAAGGCTCAAATTAAAGGATGCCGCATTCAAATAACCTGAACATTCTGACAAGCCTGGAACAATTTGAAGATTGTTTTATGAAAACAAAATATGAAAATGTTTTACCCTATCGGTGCACCTAGTCCATTCTCCCAGTTTTAAATGGAGTCCGAGTTGCTCATTGACTTTTGTTACTTTGTATGTATGATTTTAGTTACTTTATGTTCTTTGTTGTGTATGTCTGTTTTCCATGTCTGATCTTTGTTCCTGGATTACATTCTTTTGATTACCGCTATTACCTTGGTTTCCTTGATTACTCTTTCACTTGAGCAAATATACTTTGTGACAGAGTTCAAGTGAAATTAAGGTGAGTAGAGACTTTAAGTGAAATTCACGTAATTGGTTCACATGGATTGTACGTGAAAAAATATTTTCTATGTACGTGAGCAAGCTGTTCTAAAAATATTAGTTCGATATAAATAGGTTTCTTTATATTCTGAAAAATACACAAGTCTTCGTGTTGTTCTCATTTGCATCTTTAATTTATAGTAAACTTGTGTTAACATGTCTGTTTTCTAATTGAAATAATATACAAGACATATTAATAAATATTTTTATTACCACAAACCAATTATAAACTTGAACCATAGCATTAACATTTAAGTTCTCTCATCAACCCGATATTGACGGTGGTTGTTCCGACTTGTTTTCCGTTCTCGTCAGCACAGTAACATACTGATCCGGTGCACTGAATTGGTTCATAGTTTCCATTGGCGGAACAAAAATGGATTTTTCCAAAAATGCGTAGTTTTGAGTATTCTGCTTCGTCTCTAGCACATTCTGAATGTCAAACAAATAAAATGTAAAAATTAAACGTCGAAAAATCTTTTATTTTCTGTGGCGAATTACTTACTGTAATAGGAAATCAATGAAGTATTTGAAAGATAAGCATCAGTTTCAAATCAATATTTTGCCAGAGAACAACAGGTTATTGTATTAGTATGTTGTTTACCATAAACAGAAGTTAGATTTTATCAGAACGACTGTCCATGTAGAAACCAGGCAATTCCTATGATATTGGTGACACATGGTAAATTTTTATCCCACATAATTTTTTGTTTCAATGTATTGTTTATATGTCGACATAGTTCCAATAGTACAACGGTTGTTTAAATAGACGAAGGTTGGCTCAGATAAAGATTGTAGAGTTCATTGGAAAGCAATCAAATTTTGCACAAGAGAGTTATACCTTTTTCAATTATCTTCAGCGTTTTCTATGCAACATTTTTTCACTTTAACTGTTGCAGTTAATTAGAAATAAACATTCAAATTTGAAAAAGAATGCATTTGCGACGTGAAATAGATTAATCATTTTTTTACAACAAAGATGTCATGGGCCAACAACAGCTTAGTTCGTGCATGGACACATCTTACGTCTACTTGAAAATAACTGTGATAGAAAAAAAACAATTTGCTTTTAAAACTGAACTAAATATGCTACACGTTTTACAATTTAAGTCGCATATATTAACTTGATATTCCCCAAAATACTTTTCGTATATTAATAGGTTTACATGTACATATCTAAAAGTAAGTCAACTTTACTTACTACAATTCTGATCCTGAGCCTCCCATCTATTTACACTATATCTATCGATCAGAGCACCATCTGTCATTACACAGTAACATCTGAAAATTAACGAAACTGAAAACTGAAACTTTCATAAGATTTTTATCAGAATGTATTGAATTTGTGGCAAGCTCGTTTCTTACAACATACGAACTCTCTACCAATATCCCGTAATAATCATCATGTAATAACTAAAAAGTTTTCTCATTAACCCTTAAGCAAAACTGACAAGCAACATTACCACCTTGTAAGAGCGCTCAGGTGACAGGAATAGCTCAGGTAGATGTAAACGAAAATAGAAACCCTGTGCTTCCGGTGTATCCAATTGGGACTTTTATTATTTACAACAGGTTATCACATGCCATGCTGACAATGATAAAAAAAACTTACGGTTTTTATTTATATTCAAATGACGACTTTTGTAATGAGAAACATTTTTTAAAATTTTAAATGAATTGTTTGAACTCATGAGAAAATATGATTTTGAAAATAAATAAGTAAGCAAAATTATTTTTAAACTTTGACTAATTTTTTTTTATAGTATACTATATATGTATATGTAACATATTGAAATGTCATTGCATAGTAATAGATTTCAATGGCTGTCTGACATGCTAACTTTGTGTATTGGTGTATTGAGAAACCTATCAAGCATGACAACATATATTTTAATGACAATTTACATATGATTATCTCAGAAATAAAACGTGCATCTTTCGACGCGTCTTGTGTAAAATCCAAGTACACTTTACAAGTATGAAAGTAACAAATGAAGGTTGTCTTTCTTAACTTAAAAATCAGACCATTTTGATATCGATGAACGAGATAAAATTTTAGACAAGTTATACAGAAAGCGATCGATGGCTTCTTGTAGAGAATGAACAATATGTTTCACTTATTTCTTTCCGTATCTTAAATATATATTTATTACTCAAACATCGTAATTCTATAGTATCACGACAAACTGTTTACCATAGAACGCTTGGAAATCTAGAAAGAGAGAGTAGCCATTCAAAGTAATGACTAGGAATTTATATAATTTAAACTCACTGGGATCCGGAACATTGTTTTGGAGCATAGTTTCCTTCACTATCACAAACAGGAAGTCGTTGTCCAACTCTTGGAGGAGTTTGGTTGCTGGCTGCTATACTCTCCCTTAATTCCTTCTGACATGCTGTTTCCATTGCTAGATGACAATAGATGGTGACACGTTTAGCATAAAGGTAGGGAATAAACACGTTTTGTAAAAGAAGCTGGAATAAATGGGGATAAAATTCACCAAATTAAATGATAATATAATTAAAATGAAATTTTCTATACAACATTGTAGCTTTTCTGTGTTCGAAATTCTCTTTGTAGTTATGTTTTTGACTAGAACAATTGGATGTTTAAAAAAGTCTTTCAAACAATGTTAAAATGTTTACATTTTCAAGACTGACGTCAACACATGAAATATAAATTATTTAAAAATAATGTGGCTAATAAGAAAACATACCAAATACAGTCGAAGCCGATATAACTAATAAACTAAAAACGGAAAACAAGGTTACTTGTGACATTCTCGATGTTGTGATATCAAACAGTGGATGCTGATGAGGGGAACTACCATATAACATTATTTTTATAGATAAATTACCAATTAATTTGATGACAATCATATAAGTAATAAATACCGGATGTTACATGTTCTTTTGTCGTATTTCATCGCCGTCGGTGACTTACACGACTTTACCACCATATGGAACTCAGTCAAACATGATAGACTGACACCTAAAATAGTTATAATTAAATATCAACTAACAGCACATGCTGAAAATAAGGTTCAATCCCTAAAAACAACACAAAACTAAACAAACAAGGCAGCCCAGGCAAATAACATTGAAACAAAATAATATAATTAATAAAAAAAAATAAATTGCAATCGTTTCCATTTTTAACCAAAAAAAAGAGAAAGAAAAAATACATTTATTTTACTGTGAAAATAAATCATATATCTTTATATTTATATTGGGAAAGGACAAAAATTAAACAATTACATTAAGTCGTCCTAACGACTCACGGTTTGAAGAAGTTGCAAAACAATATTTAAAAGAAAAAAAAACTTCATTCAAGCTAGAGGCATATTTTCCATAATATTCATATCAGCTCTTATTATTCCGTAATCTAAGCTTAAACATGTTTTATACTACACAATAGAATGGGAATTAGGCAATAATTAGTATACAATCATAGACAATAACATCGAGTTCCGAAAGTTTTAATGCTTAAAAATCAGTATGAAATATATGTCGGTACTCCTAATTTAAAACTGTACAGTCATTTCATGTACATCAGAAAGTTGTGTTTTGTGTTAAAAATACTTTTTATTTTCGTACGTTTGTGATTTGTAATACACTGGACATGAATTGAATAGTTTGTGTATTGTTCTATTGAACTGAAATCAATAATATGTATTTATATAGTTCTTTCTTCGTCATTATTCGGCGGCACATAGTGCCCAGACCGTAATAATTGAAATAAACATTGAAGTCCTGTTTATAACCATCTTCCGATGCTTTAATCCTTTAGAACGACTTGCTCAATCGTTTTACAAGACGACGAATGCATCAATTTGAATTGTTCAAATCCGATAACAGCATTACAATTTTTACATTGTCATTGCGGTCATGATTCTGTTACCAAGATTTTCAGTTTGTGGTTGTTTGTCCAAATTTCTAAATTCCTTGGAACAAATATTGCGAAGGTAATTATTCCAAATGTTTATTTATTTTCAAATTCGTGAGGAATTACATTTCTAAAAACACAAAATTTGATCAGTATTTGACAATAATTGACACTTAGCAACTAAAACGGCAGAATTACAATGAAAGTTTTCCTGAGAAAATTTTTAAGTTCTCATTTATTCAGCGTAATCAAGGGAACGTATACCAACTTAGCAACCAGAATATAACGAGTGAAAAAAATTGTGGCTAAACCAATGACGGTTTTGAAATGTAGTCGAGTAGAGATGAAGAAAAATTTTTTTTATAAAAAATGTCTATTTTCCACTTTTTCACTTCTCAACAAATGAAAAATTACGAAAATGAATAAAAACTATAAAACTGATATTTTTTTAGCCAAACGAATATGTTCTTCTGTTGATTAGTTTAACCAGATGGACCATGACATAATCCAAAAGTTATACATCATGTTACATTGATGCAGGAAATATGTGGCCAAAACAGCGTATGTTATAACTGAAGCTGTTGCAGTAATGTCGGAATTTGCCATTTATTATGCAATCGAAATAAATTGTTTGACAACAAGCGTGTACAGTACTGTATAAATGACCAGTCGCCCAAAAGTTCATCAGCTGATATTTTATATTCGCTAAGACGATGGATCAACTTATTCTTTGTCTTTATGTGGTTATGATTGCTGTTTTTTATGTTGGTGCTACTGGTAAGTTATGGTATACTATGTTGAATGTTGTATTTAAAAGCAATGATTGGAGGTCTAATCATGTTTCTGCTTAGGTTACATTTACTAAATATTAATATTATAAAGTAGTTTTCTAAATAAGTATTTAACATTTCTCCATAGTTTTATATTTGTCATTTACGTATACAAAATACCTGGTGAATTACCCATAGTAAACTAAAAAAATACGAATTTGTCTAATGCCTCAATAATCTGATGAATCTTTTGATCTAGTCCAAGAAACTGAATGCCAAAGAGAGTTGAGAGTAAATACTGCCGCCTACAATGCAGTACCACCAAGAGTAGGACAGAGAATACCAGTATGTGATACCAATGGGAATTATGCTCCTAAACAATGCTCTGGTTCCCAGTAAGTTTATTACAAGAATAATTTGGCCTTGGTTTCAAAAAGTACTTACTTATAAAATAGTTTGATACATATTTGTTGATTTTGCTATTTGTTGCAAAAAAGTGATAAAATGCATTTGTACTTTTACTTACTTTTGATTTCAAAATAAAGTATAAAAAAATATTAAAAGTTATTCACTTCATTGAATTTCATTTTTGTTGGTTTTTTCGTATTGACCAAGTTGTTAATGGATTAAACATCTTATTTATAGATGTATAAAATTGCATTCCTTCATAAACAAGACATTACAATACTTGGGTCATCTATAAATTCTGGAAAACACTCGTTATTTATATACTAACAAATCTGAGGTGTATCATTCGTGTTTCGACTTTGAAACTCTAATGCAGTAAAACTGACACATGGAGTCGAAATTGCCAATTGCGGCTTTCAACCATCAACGTGATCAATATCAATATTCGAGGGAATAGGTGCAACTGATAACTTTATTCTCTCAAACTTGTTCTTTTAAACATATGATGTCAAAAATGAATAGAATATAGCAGATAATAACGGTTCTCTCTTTTCAATCAGCTCAATCTTTTGTCACAGCAATGGTAGCCATGTATGTGTACGGTATTTTCAAAGAATTTACTTACTTGCAAAAACTGTCACCGTGGAGGCCGTAGAAGATAACCAAAGAGACATATGCTAATTAGATTGGAATCATATTAATATAATATCGTTTTTATGTTACGTTTTTTAACATTGAGTTTTAATTGATTTAACATAAAATCATAAGACGTTTAAAAAGTCATTCTCCTTTGATTTTTAAAGAATTCTATTAAGAATAGCGTTCTTTTTTTCAGATGTTACTGCGTTGATAGCGATGGTGTTGCTATTGATGGTTACAGTGTTAACAATTGGGAAGCTGTAGATCAAAACTGCAGTAAGTAAATGTGTTTAAGTTTAAAGTAAAATGTTCTGAAGTATTTGTCCAGACATTTCATCCTTTAATTATAAATAAAACTAAAACAACGAAATTTAGTCCCCAACGAAAACGTAACTTTCCATTCGTTTGTATGATGAATTTATAAATTCTATGAATTCAAAAATCTTCGAACTGTCGTTTTTTATAACAAAAACAAGAAAAAACACGAAAATTAGTACCCACAAATTTAAGTTCTTTCACAGTATAACAGTTTCTTTGACTATGTGGATAATTTGTTGATAGGTATCGTTATCTTCATTATCAGTTCTCACGATTAGTCTAGTTTGTTCCTCCTGATGCTTTCTGTTCTGATTGCAAAAGGTATTTCACTACTATAACATTATTCAAGCGTGTTGTTCTGGTAAACACATCTTAAATTTCAGACTGTGCAAGGAACAAGGCCGAATATTCAGCTCTTGGTATCATTGGCAAAATGTATAGGTGTTTACCTAATGGAAACTACGACCCAATCCAGTGCACCGGATCAGTCTGTTATTGTGCTGACCATAACGGACAGAAAATAGGAACAGCCACTGTTAATATTGGACTGATAGGAGAGCTGAACTGTTAAAACATTCATTAAATCTATAAATAAAATGTTAAATACATGGCATCATATTTTATTATTATTATTACAAGCTTAAGTTGCCTTTGTTTGCAGTTTGTAGCTTTTTATATGACGAGAATGTGTATGGCGAATATGTCAAAGAAATAACACCTCCAGCGGGATGGAAAATATCAGTTCAATGCCATCGAATGGTCTTCAATGAACAACAAAGAAACCCTCATACCACAGGGCAAGCTTCAGCTGGCCCCAAAACATCATTAGACACAGGTACAGTTAAAGAGTTGCTACTATATACTCAAGTAACATAAAAATAAACAGAATATGAAAACGAAACAAGACCTAAAGAGGCCAGAAGTTCACAACTTGGCGCAAAAATGCGGCGGGGTTAAAGAACTTTGGCGTGATCACAACCGCCACCCCTTAACAATCTGGCCACTGTGGACAAAACATATTATACAAATAAACCCGTCCGTCTAAAAATCAGTTCAGAAAGGTCTGAAAACCTTGTTAAAACTGAAATAAAGAAACTGATTACAATTTACTTAAATGTAAAAACTAATGACTACTAGCAGTTAAATGACAGGCCAGCATCAGACCAGTTTAAACCTACAAATAGTTATGTCCACATCGTATGTAAAATCAATTACAATGCCTCCCATGCGGGGTTGAGAACCATAAGTTATACAACATAGCCTATGTCATGCCAAACACTGCTTTAAATATAGTGTTTTAATTTCTGTTATTTGCAACAATACACTTTATTAAACAATTTTGTTTATCATTGATTCTACCGCCACAAGGTATGTCTGAGTGACAAACTGAGTTTGCAAGCATATGGTATTCAGGCTAACATTTAAGCAAACAACAAAATAGGATTTTTTTTATTTAAGCTGATGGCTATGGAAAGTAATCAATAGTTTAAGGGTTACATTGACAAACTACATAAAACAATTAAATGGTAGTACTACATTGTTATCGCTACAAAACTATATTCAAAGGCAACATACTTCAACAAGAAATACCTCGGTCCATGGTTTTAAATACGGTTGTTACCAAAGTTGCTTTACATTAGCCTATTTTTGTGTGTGTGTTTTTTTTAAGGGTTCCTATATGTTATTCGTTCTTTTCAAGTTTTCTTTTCATTTCTGATGTCCTTCTTAAGATACTAACTCTTTATTATACATATCTAAGTCTAACGACTAACGAAGAGCTCGAAAAGGGCCATTTTTCCAGCTTGTAATCATACGTATTGGTTTTGGCAATCAGTGTTGTCGAGACAGTTGGTTTCAGCGCACTCCCTCTTCCATTCCGGCGTAAATACACCAGTGGTGATTAAATAGCATTTGCTTGCTATTGTGTCATAATCGGAAAATCAGCAGTTACATCAGCACAAAGAATAGTTTACAAAAATAACAATTACTCATTATTTTAAGAAGAAACTGATTATTTTTTTTACCAAGGATTGATATCTAAAAAGACTTTGGAAAAAGACGTTTTGAGACGCATTTCCTCATACCCCTGAGGAAATGTTTAAAATGATTTCAAAATGAAAACAATAGGCACCAAATTATGGAACTTATCATCCTCCTTAGGAATTTTAATTTAAGAGATATATCCTTTTCATTTGTCTTTGATTAATACTTTTTTTTTCTTCACAAAAATTATTTTGAAAAGGTAATTAGTCTTTAAATTCTAATTTTTTAATAATCCCTCCATTCATATTTGTATATGATTGCCATTATGTCATTAGTATGCAGGAAAGGTATGATGGTATGCAAGAACCTTATTTTGGCCGACAAAGTAGAATAATGGTAATTATGATATAATGTATATTGATAAGTAATGGTGCATCTGTAAGAGTACGTAGAAAGCAGCTTAAGATGCCTTTTCGTTAGATATGTCACTACTTTAAGTTGAATTAAAACGAGAACAAGAAGACATTGATTCTCTGTCAGAGTGGTAAAGACCGTGAGGTCTTTAATTTGGAACAAAAGAAAGTTTTAAGTAGGTCAATGAGTGCTAAGGCTACATCAGTTTTCAAAGACCCCGATGTAGCAAAAACTGTCTACTATACATGACAAGTATGTTGTCGTACCAACAGACAAAGCCCAAAACAACATTTTTTTGTCTGCAAAACGTTTTATATCCAATGTTTATTATCAGAGGTAGACGTAGAAAATAATAGCAGTGATAGGACCTACACTGCTACCACTCTCTCCAAAGAAGAGTTTGCAGAAAACCATAAATATGTGCTATCGTCTTTTGGTCTCTCTACCAAGGACGATGATTGTGATTTACCGTCTATGTACTGGATTCCTAAACTTCACAAGAATCCATACAAACAACGTTTCATAGCTGGATCTGCAAAATGTACCACCAAACCTCTTTCAAAACTTTAACTTCTATACTCACAACTGTCAAAGAGGGTCTACAGTCCTACCACAACACTTGCTACTCGCGTAGTGGTATTAATTCAATGTGGATCCTGAAAAATTCGAAAGATCTTTTGGAGACAATCAGTTTAAGACTATTATCTGAATATAATAGCATTAAAACCCATGTTTTTTCAACACTGTATACTTCTATTCCCCATACTCAGTTAAAATCCCGACTTAAAAACATTATACATCGTTGTTTTTCCAAAAAAGATGGTACACCTAGATACAAATATACAGTTCTTGGTAGAGATTCCTCATACTTTGTAAGAAATAATCCCAAATCATCTTCCAAATATACAGAGGAAGATGTTTACAAAATACTGGAATTTTTAATCGACAACATATTTGTCCAGTGTGGGACGTGTTTTTCAACAAACGGTCGACATTCCAATGGGAACAAATTGTGCTCCTTTACTTGCTGACCTATTCCTTCACTCTTATGAGGCTGACTTTATAGCTGATCTGATCAGAAAGAAAGAATATCGTTTGGCTAGGTCCTTCGATCTGTTTCCGCTACATAGATGACGTATTATCTTTAAACAATCCTAATTTCGGGGATTTGATACATCGCATCTACCCAAAAGAACTTGAGATAAAGGATATTACAGACACTGTAACGTCAGCCTCATATCTTGACCTACACTTAGAAATCGACGGTAAAGGAAAACTGTTGACCAAACTTTACGACAAACGTGATGACTTTTCATTCAGAATTGTTAACTTTCCTTTCATCTGTGGCAACATCCCTTCGGCTCCTGCGTATGGAGTGTTCATATCACAACTCATACGTTATGCCAGAGCTTGCCGAAACTACGCAGACTTTTTGTATCGCGCTAGAACTCTAACAAATAGGCTTCTGGAACAGGGTTATGTTGCTACAAGATTGAAGTCATCACTACAGAAGTTTTATGGTCGTCATCATGAACTCGTGGATCGTATGGTGTATCCATCAGCACCATGAAAACTGATGTATTCAACGGGTCATAGTTTTCCTTTCCTCGTTTGTCTACCCCGGACTTGACTTTTTATGAGCAACTCGGTGGGTGTTTCTAGCAGAGGACGCTTACCCTACCGGTGCTCATTTACTTTTGTTACTTTGTATGTATGGTTTTAGTTACTTTATGTTCTTTGTTGTGAATGTCTGTTTTCCATGTCTGGTCTTTGTCCCTGGATTACATTCTTTTGATTACTGCTATAACCTTGGTTCCCCTTATTACTCTTTCATCATAGATCCTAGAAGACTTTGGATGATTTGTCTGTGGTTGGAGTTTTTAACTTCCGTATTTCCATATCAGAACTTCTCGGCCATGTTACTTTTGTGTAACATATAGCTTTTGTAAATAATTTTCTGCCAGACCATCAGTGAGTCTAGTGTTATAGGTTGAATTCGTATAGATTACCTTCATTAGTACTTCGTCCTATATAAATAGGTAACGTCAGTTTTTTTTTCTGTGTGCATCAGAATTAGAAAATATAGTACTTGTTACTTTGGAATTAAAGAGTTCAATGACAACGTGACATGCAAACATCACATTTTATTATTACTATAACGTAATGCTAGATTAAAAACATTAACAAGTAAGTTCTTCAATCGATCCAATATGAACTGTTCTCTACCCGACTTGTTCTCCGTTCTGATTAACACAATAACAAACTGATCCTCTGCACTGGAGTGGTTCATAGTTTCCATTGGGCATACAAGAAAATATTTTGCCAATCATTCCTGTTTCTTAACATTCTTAATAGAATGTTGAAATGCATCTTGTTTGATACTCTTTTTTATCCAGAGCACTGCTGAGGGGCGTAATACCCTTCACTATCACACACGGGTTTTCTCTGGCCAATGATCGGAGGATCTGTATTACTGGCGGCTATACTCTTTTATTAGTTTTTTCTGACTTGGGGCTACTGGGGACAAGGTTTGCTAATTGACAAAATGTAGTAAATTGATACACATTGGTTAACACCCTGATTTCTTAAAGATTTTCCCAATAACATTTTAAATGTTAAATAGTTAATTTATCTTAAATAACCTACTTTAGCAGGGATTATGATTTTCACTGTTGATGCTCGATAAAATGCTATATGATATTGTATTAATCCAGTATCAGTTTGCTTGAATGCACTGCTTTATTATTATTTTTTAATGTTACTTATATAATGGATGATCTATAGGCAGCATGAAAAACTAAAAACTAAACGATGGAAGATCTATAGGCAGCATGAAAACTAAAAACTAAACAATGGAAGATCTATAGGCAGCATGAAAAACTAAAAACTACACAATGGAAGATCTATAGGCAGCATGAAACCTAAAAACTAAACGATGGAAGATCTATAGGCAGTATGAAAACTAAAAACTACACAATGGAAGATCTATAGGCAGCATGAAAAACTAAAAACTAAACGATGGAAGATCTATAGGCAGCATGAAAACTAAAAACTAAACGATGGAAGATCTATAGGCAGCATGAAAACTAAAAACTACACAATGGAAGATCTATAGGCAGTATGAAAACTAAAAACTAAACGATGGAAGATCTATAGGCAGCATGAAAAACTAAAAACTACACGATGGAAGATCCATAGGCAGCATGAAAACTAAAAACTAAACGATGGAAGATCTATAGGCAGCATGAAAAACTAAAAACTACACAATGTTGAACTATGTAAAAGAATCTCACTAAAATATGTATGGAGCTCACCTTAGGTAGTCTGGATGATTATATTTCATAAAAAGTAATATTTACAAGATGGTGTAAATATAAGCAACTATTTATCTTTAAAAATGTAACGACAAAATATTTACATGAATTACATATCATCGGCTGATGCTGCACAAATCATGCTCAAACCGTAAAACACGGCAGCTGCAAGCACCACGGCTGTCGTTATATGACACATGGAATTCTGATTTGTTTGTATGCGCAGTCTTTCGGTTTTATGCGCAAATTGGTGACATTGATAATTGTATTTAAACAGATATGTAGCATGTGTGTACAGCCGTCGGCGATTGAATTGACCATTCAATTGTAAATGTTTCGTATAACTTACATTAATATGTTAGGCTGACAAATAAAAACTATAATGCTGTCAATTATTGATGTCGAACTAGTGGTTAAACGACATTAGCAACGGTTATGAGTTTACAATAATGTAGCTGCCATTGAAATAAAAAAGTTTAAATTCTTAAGAGAAACAGAGAGGAATTTTACTCCCACAAATCGGAAATAAAATAGGAATAGGGCAATTGATATCATTTAAAGGTACTTTCTCGGTCAAGATATCGGCTATTAATCTAAGTGTCTCAGTTATCATATACTTGTAATGTTATGTTATTTTTATATGTATCAATGATTACAACATCATCGTCACAAATTATAAAAACGCATTTATCAATCAATCATTTACTATTTACAGCAATATTTAAATTTCAGAGTGGTTGCAATGTTAAGATTAAGATATTTGCTGACTAGATTTATACAAGTCATTCCATTCCTTAAATATAGGCAAAATATGAATTTTAGAACATTTTTTTTTATTCTTATTTACAGTGTATTTGTTTACAAAAGAGTGTTATATATGAGCGGTAGTAAAAGGTTGCAAGTGAATTGGAAGCAAAATATTATTTATTTTTATACTGTAACCGTTCTGGGCAGACAAAACTAACTGACCTGATACTTACAAGTAATAAATGACCATTTTAACAGCCCTGAAGTCACAAACATTGGTTCGAAGATAGCTGGATGTGGTCCGTTTCGAACCAAAAACACTTTGTTGCAGTTTTTTTTTTCTGACAAACATCACTATTTTCACTTAAAAATTTGTTTAATATAAAGGGTATAGCAGTTATTGCATGCCACACTTTTACATAGACATTTTAGATCGGACCGATTAAAATGTCCGGCATTTTTTTATTTGGGAGGGGGGTGTCATTTTTAACTTGATTCGTAGTGTCTAATGTTTTTTGTTAATGTACTTCTGTTTTATCTTTGCATTTTGATTTGGTTATGTCTGTTGAAGCTGGACTTCATCTTTCATGTTGTATTGGTCATAACAAATGCCCGAAGGTGTACATGTATACTTGAAAAAAGGACAATATATTATTTTAATTTTCCATCATACTTTAAACCCCAATGTAAAATTTTAAAATCGAAGCGTCAGAACAATCTATCGTTTTGAAAAAGGGGAGAAGTACAGAAAAGTAAGCATGAGATCAGAAGTAGGTTTAAGTTACAGAATACATAACACAAAAAGAAATATGGGAATAATGGTATAGGAGTTTTGCCGTTTTTTTCTGTCTCATGTATCTGGCAAAACAGAAAGATAAAGATTCAATATTATAAGTTTTTAAAATCATAAATTTATGCTGTCATCTTTAAAAAAAAATACAAATATTCGGAATAAAAATACGCAATATAGTATTGTCTACAATCTAGTATTGATATTTTTTGTTCAGATAAAATTAGAAGAATAGTTGTTTTCAATGTGTCTTAAAGTTAAATAAACAATCATTCATAGTGTAAGCACTTAACATATAAGGAAACATAAAATTGATATAAATGAACACTTTATTAGATATAATAAATAATAAATAGCTTTTGCGTCCCGCGCAAAATCATAGATACAAGTACATGCATACATTCAAATGAGAAAAGTTATCTAAGGTGAAATGTGATAAAATAACGTAAAGGGTAGACACAATTGTACATGTCAGTATATATTAAATAGCACCATTATTTGCTGAAACGATCCGTAAATGAAAATGAGATGATGTATGATATGACAACCATTTGATTTTTAAGGGGGTAGGGTGATTTTTATATCCTACCTTTTTTATTTGGAGATGATATCGATACTGCTTTTTAAACAACAAAATATAAACTATAAACCATGAAGTATTAGGACAATAAGATTTTCCGAACGTCCTATCCTGCCTTTTTATTTCAGAAAAGCTTGAATTATGTCTTATGATTTTAAATTTCATCCTAGCCCCAATAAGATCAAATGCAGATTCATTTAAATTTTTTGTGATACATGTACTTGTTCTTACAATAAATATTCAATATAAATAATAATAATTACAGTATACAATTGCATTAAAATAAATATACAATATATAACGGTTTGGTAAAACTTCCCATATACACGCATCAGAATAATGCTGAAAATGAGGCATATGGGCATTTTATTCATTTTGATATTAAACCATTTCTCGACAAGCGAAAAATTCTCCAAATTGATTTTTAATATCAATTCAAGTATGTATGCAATGTGTCCTGCACATTTTGTCTTTGTATTTAATTAACTTTGTGATATACCGGATGTATCACCTATCATTCAGAATCATAACAAATTCTTTTTTAATATCGGTTATTGAAACAAAATATTTGATAAATTCGCTACAGTTTAGGTAATAACAAGTAGCAACACCGGAAATAGTATAATCTGGGCAAGGACTACTTCCGTTATTCGAAACAAAAAAGTATGTAAAAGAATATTGATATTTTGAATTGGAAACAGTATTATTTGGGTAAGACTGAATTGAAAAATTTAAAACGGTACAACATTGATGTAAGATGTACAGCTTCGTCTTACGATTTAGCAGATATCCATCATTAGACATATCTGTCTGAGGTAAGTCAATGCCGACATATTATTTGTTTTCTCCCCGGTTCGGTCAAATGTTGTATAGTCATTTAGACTATGACCATAATTTGGCATTAATAAACGTACTCCATAAGAAAAGGTTTTTTAGGGGTTATCTCCCTAAATCAGCATTGTTTTCACTGATTCTGCCGAAAGTGTCAACAATGTGGTACGTTGTATTTCCTCACTGACGTCAACAACATTAATCCTATTCTTATTTACACGATGAGTATTTTGCATTGTTCGTCTAGATAATAGAACAACATGAAACTCGTTGAGTGGGATTGTCTATTGCTTTGATTATTACGTCCATATACATGTATACAAATACACTTTGTAGGACAATGTCAAACTTATATGACTAGGAAATGGGCAAGATTTTCTTTTTCTTTTTCTTTACGCTCTTCGAATTTCATCCTGCAAATGCATTTCCCACAGTGACATATCTGGTTCCTTGTTGTAACCTATAAATTAATTTTACAAAATATAAACATAACTATTTATTACACTGATATTGTATTTAAATGGAAGTAAAAAAAACAATTTTGTTCAAAGCTTGTTATCAGTTATTATAACCTGTGCTAGTTTGTTATCGCTACATTCAGTGTAAAGCCTTATACATGTATCATATAACACATTTCAGTATCGAATTTGATTTTAATATTGGTTTGTCTAGATCTTCCAAACATTTTTTTTTGGTTTTTGGTTGTACTATCATCTACTAACTGCCCTAAAAATCATTGTCAAAATACTTATCATGTTATCATTTTGCTTGAAGATGGGGTACTCCTTGCAACACGTGTACAACACATCGAAATTTGTAGTATATATGATTAGTATGTTAGTATTTTCGAAGTGTTATCTATATCTAATTAAGGAGAAGGGCGATAAAGGGTCTTACTGGCCTTAAATACAACAGAATATTAAATGTAAAGTGTTGAATGATCTAATTTGTGAATTTGGAGACTTGAATCTATTACAAATGAGAAAAAATAAAAACTTTTTTATAATTCTTGTATTGATAGGCCTGAACAATTGCTTGTAGCTTACCAGTATTCCGATATTATGTTAAATTTTGCACTTTTTGGTCACTTTCTTGTTATATTTTTTGCAAGGAAAAGGTTCCATACTAGGAAACAAGTTCATATTCAATGAATACATTTATTATTACACAGTTTATCATATGTGAAAGTATGAAGTTGTTTCTTTGGTGTGGACATAGTTTACTGGATGTAAAATGTTAACAAAAATAAAATTCAAAATTCTCAGCGGTTTTTGTTGAATGACGAAACATTGTAGCAGCATTATGACATCATTACAATGAACTAATACCATAAGATTTCATTTTCCTTATATTTTTATATTTTACTATGTTAAAAACACCTTTCATGTTATCACCACAAAGTTGATATTTTGGGCAATATTCCTTCCTTAATAACCCTACAACTTTAAACCACGAAGAAAAAGAAGCGGTGATAAAGATTCCATATACTAACCGAAGGTCGGTTCCGGACCTCCTTCTTCTTCTATTCCGAAAGGGGCTGCAGGGTTTCGTAGATAGTCGGGAACAAGTCTGGGTAGGAAAACTCCAGCAAAAGGGTTGATGTCTGAGGACCTGCAAATTCCAAATAATTTAATAAAGATAAAAAATATAATTCTGATAAGTCTGATTCAAATACATCAGCCTTATTAAGGAATATTTGTCTACTTTCATTTTTGAGCTGAACTTTCACTCATCACAGGGCTAAATCAGCAAAAAAAAGAAAATGTTTGTCACTACAAGTCACACAAAAACTCCCTTTTCCTTTGGTAAACAACTTTTCACATATACAGAATATAATAAATAAATAAATAAAATTGTAGTTGCACGATCGTATTATAAAATCACTAACGATTATTAACTTAAATTATATTTAATGAACATACGTATCAAAACTGTAGTCATCTTTTTCTATGTCAAATTTCTTTCGTCTGCAACACAGTAACCAACAGCAACAGCCAACCAGAGCAGCCAAAAGTAACCCTCCAGCAACAGCTGATGGTATAACTATTTTAAGTAGATCATCATTAGACGGCGAAGTATTGGTTACGTCTTGCGTTTGACAAACATCGCCTGTATATGGTGACACACACCTGAAATTAGATAACAATTGTAAGCAGATTTAAAAAAAAAAAAAAAGCAAAGACAACAAAACAGTTGAGATGCCTTAGATATTAAAGTTTTTTGTAAGAATCAGGCAAATTTGGAAAAAAAATCAGAAAGAAGCATGTCAAAACTCCAATGATATGACTTGATAATCTCACTCAAGTACGCTTTCTTTATTCTAAAATACCATTATTTGACCTTATTTGATCATTATTTCATCAGTGATTCGGCTGTGAATGTTAGAAAAATACGGTTTTTGATAGAGTTATCTGCCCTTGAAATGTTCATTTTCAGTGGATTTCAATGAAATTACAACTGAATCTACCAAAACAATTTGAATCACCTTGTCTTTTGCCCTAAATTCTAATGGCGCTAATAGTCAAATTAAACTTTCAAAATCATGGTGATTTTTCATACTCGTTTCACCCACTGCCTGATTCTTTCAGAGAGAGACACTTAAAGTGCTTCTTTTCGTGGTACATCTTGACATTGTATTTTTGTCTAGAGAATATCTAATGTCTTCAATTGTAATCCGTATGTCATACAGAGATTGATGTCTTCCATCTTATGCAGATCTGAAACTGTTTAGTAAGGGCTTTTTTAACTCACTAACAATATATTTGCAGTAAAACGAGTAATATGTGTCGTTATGTTAAAGGTCTTAATATTTTCTTGCAATGAGAGCAACAAAGCCATCACAACAAAATAATTTATGTGAAAGGTATGTACCTGCACTGAGGGTTACCATCTGTGTTTACGAAACAAACACCCCCATTTTGGCATGTTCTTTGGTAATCATACATGAAACAAGCATCATCTATTGGAACTGTAAATACATATGAAAATAATATGATGGATGTTTTGTTATAGCATGCAAATAATAGTAACAATAAATTTAATGAACGCTAATCCAATCCATAATCAAGTAAATCCAAAATAAATTTTACAAAAAGATATTACATCACCAGAGTAGCTTGTTCCGCATTATTATTCTTATACGTCAACGCTTTGAATCTAAACTTTCTTATTTTGATGAAATTCCACACATAATATTCAACATTACACCTACACTACTCCAATTATACTGGAAGTTATAGCAATCAAGTATGTATAACTAACATTATATCCTTGCAGAGTTGAATGTCAAATTACATTGTGTTGACCAAATTAAACTGAATTCCTTAAATCTAAAAAACACTTAGTTTACTCGGTATATTAAAATTTCCTGTCATAATTGATAAATTCTGCAATATCGATGAACTAAATTGTACATTTTCTGCCATACTGTATTTTTATAATACAAATTTAATGTGAAAGTATTATTTGTTTTTATGGAATTGAATGGTAAAATTACTACAAATATCTGTAAAAAACCACTTAAATGTATATTTACCTTCATTGTTATCTGCTATCTCTATTTTAGGTGCATCAGAAACATGGTTGACAGTGCCACCTATTGGAAATCCGCCATTGTTTGTAATTGATGTCAGCAATGTTCGTCCGTAGTCTCCTTTTACTGATTCGTCAACTGTACCATTAATGCACACATCATATTTAACTGATACTACATTTCCAAAAACGCTAAAAACGAATATAATTGAATATCAGTAATTAATGTTGTTTGGATTAATCAAAAGAACCATGCACAAAATATAAACTGTAAACTTTATAATATTAATATGCAGGAGAACCCGTTCGTTTTTACAAACACACATAATTACAAGATCAAGATATATACGTAGGAATCTATATTTGAACCGTCTTTATTTGATGATAATAGAAAAAAATATTTGTGTAACCAATTTTGTCCTATACCAACGAAGTGTTAGAGAATTATAACGGTGTACATAACAAGGATCCATTTAGGAAATTATGTCTTATATTCTTAAAACGAACTTCATATACGATGGATTTAATACATGCAATTATATTATTTCAGCTTAAAACCGCAAAATTAAAGTAAAGATATTGAAAAGGAGTACAAGTTCATTTTTCAACAAAATTTAGTTTTTGTAAATCATGTACTATTATAACACTGTACGGGTCTATTCTTTGAAACCAACACAAATTCCGGATAGTAAATTACATACTAACCTTATGTTACGTATAACTATCCCCGAATAACCAGTTGCGTTCTTAAATATGTCTTCTAGCTGTAAAATCAATCAAGTTATGGTCAAAAGATATTTATTCTATCATCACTTTAATTTATAAAAGTAGAGGATGTTATCTAAATCATTGAATCGTTTTTTTCTGCCCTTCTACAATTGTAATAATAAACGTCTGTGCGATGCAGATCTATATTATGAGTTCTGCTATATATTTTCTTTGTATTTTGCGTTGTATGTGTCTTTTATTCCTAAATCCTTTAAAATAGATTACAATATTTTGGATTCTCCGAATTTTGTTTAAATCATAAACTTTATTGACAAAATATCGAAATTTTACTGAAGAACAAAATGAAGTATAATTTTTGCAAATGTAATGTCAATATAAACAAAACAATAGTTACTTATGCTAAAAATTTATATTCTATATGAACTCACCGAAGCCATTAAATTTATGTATTTGGTACTGTTTTTGCGCAAATAGTCGCCAACATCGGATGTGTTGTCAACAAATGACATCAAAAAGACGACAGAAGAAGCACAGGTAGGAACAGACGTGGAAGTAGTTCCTTCATCTACAGGATTAGTTGCTGTTGCAGTAATAATCTCAATAGACGAATCCGTAGGTGACAATTTATAAGTGGTACCTGAGACTGGAGTGGTAGATGTTTGGTCTACTGCACTCGTTGTTACTTTCGTTACAGTTGATGTTTTGTCAGATGTAGTTGTCATGGTAACCGTGTTTCTTTGCGTTTGGGTACTTTGTGTAGTTGCATTTGCTGTAATGATTGATGTAACGACTGAAGTCTGATCTGATGAACTGGTAGCTCCTGCATTTGTACTTTGCTCTATTGTACTTGTTGCTGCTACTGTTGCAGTTGATGTGATATCTGCAGTAGTGGTTATGGTTTCCGTACCTGTTTGTGTTTGGATGTTTTGTGTTGTTGTGGTTTGATCAGGTGAGGTCGTTGATGTAAGAACTGAAGTTTGATCTGTTGGAGTTGAAGCTTCTGCAGTGGTTGCTTGGTCTACTGTACTTGAGGTTGCTGGTGTACTGGTTGTTTGGCCTGCTGTTACAGTTGCAGTGGAAGTGGGGGTTTCATCTTTTGAACCTGAGACAGTTGTAACGGTTGTTTGATCAAGAGTGCTTGTTGATGAAGCAGTAGATTGTTGGTCAGTTGTAGTTTTTGATGATGCAGTTGTTGTCTGATCTGCTGTACTTGTTGTTTGTGTAATTGGTGTTTGACCATCAGTACCAGTGGCTGTAGCAGTAGCTGTTTGACTTGGTGTACCTGTGACGTCTGTTACTGTTGTTTGATGTTGTGAACTTGTGGTGGTCATTTTATCTACTGAACTTGTTGCTCTTACTGTGGCAGTTGATGTTTTGTCTGCAGTAGTAGTCATGGTTACCGTATTTGTTTGAGGTTGCGTACTTTGTGTAGTTGCTTCTGCTGTACTGGTTGATGTAACGACTGAAGTCTGATCTGATGAAGTGGTAGCTCCTACATTTGTAGTTTGATCAATTGTACTTGTTGCTGCTACTGTTGCAGTTGATGTGATATCTGCAGTAGTGGTTATGGTTTCCGTAGCTGTTTGTGTTTGGATGTTTTGTGTTGTTGTAGTTTGATCTGGTGAGGTCGTTGATGTAAGAACTGAAGTTTGATCTGTTGGAGTTGAAGCTTCTGCAGTGGTTGTTTGGTCTACTGTACTTGAGGTTGCCGATGTACTGGTTGTTTGGCCTGCTGTTACAGTTGCAGTGGAAATTGCGGTTTTATCTTCTGTATTTCTGACAGTTGTAATGGTTGTTTGATCAGGAGTGCTTTTTGATGAAGTCGTAGGTTGTTGGTCAGTTGTAGTTTTTGATGATGCAGTTGTTGTCTGATCTGCTGTACTTGTTGTTTGTGTAATTGTTGTTTGACCATCAGTATCAGTGGCTGCAGCAGTAGCTGCTTGACTTGGTGTACCTGTGACGTCTGTTACTGTTGTTTGATCTGGGGAACTTGTGGTGGTCATTTTATCTACTGAACTTGTTGCTCGAACTGTAGCAGTTGATGTTTTGACTGCAGTAGTAGTCATGGTTACCATATTTGTTTGAGGTTGCGTACTTTGTGTAGTTGCATCTGCTGTACTGGTTGATGTAACGACTGAAATATGATCTGATGAACTGGTAGCTCCTACATTTGTAGTTTGATCAATTGTACTTGTTGCTACTATTGTTGCAGTTGATGTGATATCTGCAGTAGTGGTTATGGTTTCCGTAGCTGTTTGTGTTTGGATGTTTTGTGTTGTTGTGGTTTGATCTGGTGAGGTCGTTGATGTAAGAACTGAAGTTTGATCTGTTGGAGTTGAAGCTTCTGCAGTGGTTGTTTGGTCTACTGTACTTGAGGTTGCCGGTGTACTGGTTGTTTGGCCTGCTGTTACAGTTGCAGTGGAAATAATGGTGGTTTTATCTTCTGAACTTGTGACAATTGTAACGGTTGTTTGATCAGGAGTGCTTGTTGATGAAGCAGTAGATTGTTGGTCAGTTGTAGTTTTTGATGATGCAGTTGTTGTCCGATCTGCTATACTTATTGTTTGTGTATTTGTTGTTTGACCATCAGTACCAGTGGCTGTAGCAGTAGCTGTTTGACTTGGTGTACCTGTGACGTCTGTTACTGTTGTTTGATGTTGTGAACTTGTGGTGGTCATTTTATCTACTGAACTTGTTGCTCCTACTGTGGCAGTTGATGTTTTGTCTGCAGTAGTAGTCATAGTTACCGTATTTGTTTGAGGTTGCGTACTTTGTGTAGTTGCTTCTGCTGTACTGGTTGAGGTAACGACTGAAGTCTGATCTGATGAAGTGGTAGCTCCTACATTTGTAGTTTGATCAATTGTACTTGTTGCTGCTACTGTTGCAGTTGATGTGATATTTGCAGTAGTGGTTATGGTTTCCGTAGCTGTTTGTGTTTGGATGTTTTGTGTTGTTGTAGTTTGATCTGGTGAGGTCGTTGATGTAAGAACTGAAGTTTGATCTGTTGGAGTTGAAGCTTCTGCAGTGGTTGTTTGGTCTACTGTACTTGAGGTTGCCGATGTACTGGTTGTTTGGCCTGCTGTTTCAGTTGCAGTGGAAGTGGGTGTTTTATCTTCTGAACTTGTGACAGTTGTAACGGTTGTTTGATCAGGAGTGCTTGTTGATGAAGCAGTAGATTGTTGGTCAGTTGTAGTTATTGATGATGCAGTTGTTGTCTGATCTGCTGTACTTGTTGTTTGTGTAATTGTTGTTTGACCATCAGTACCAGTGGCTGTAGCAGTAGCTGTTTGACTTGGTGTACCTGTGACGTCTGTTACTGTTGCTTGATCTGGTGAACTTGTGGTGGTCATTTTATCTACTGAACTTGTTGTTCCTACTGTTGCATTTAATGTTTTGTCTGCAGTAGTAGTCATGGTTACCGTATTTGTTTGAGGTTGGGTACTTTGTGTAGTTCCTTCTGCTGTACTGGTTGATGTAACGACTGAAGTCTGATCTGATGAAGTGGTAGCTCCTACATTTGTAGTTTGATCAATTGTACTTGTTGCTGCTACTGTTGCAGTTGATGTGATATTTGCAGTAGTGGTTATGGTTTCCGTAGCTGTTTGTGTTTGGATGTGTTGTGTTGTTGTGGTTTGATCTGGTGAGGTCGTTGATGTAAGAACTGAAGTTTGATCTGTTGGAGTTGAAGCTTCTGCAGTGGTTGTTTGGTCTACTGTACTTGAGGTTGCCGGTGTACTGGTTGTTTGGCCTGCTGTTTCAGTTGCAGTGGAAGTGGGGGTTTTATCTTCTGAACTTGCGACAGTTGTAACGGTTGTTTGATCAGGAGTGCTTGTTGATGAAGCAGTAGATTGTTGGTCAGTTGTAGTTATTGATGATTCAGTTGTTGTCTGATCTGCTGTACTTGTTGTTTGTGTAATTGTTGTTTGACCATCAGTACCAGTGGCTGTAGCAGTAGCTGTTTGACTTGGTGTACCTGTGACGTCTGTTACTGTTGTTTGATCTGGTGATCTTGTGGTGGTCATTTTATCTACTGAACTTGTTGCTCCTACTGTGGCAGTTGATGTTTTGTCTGCAGTAGTAGTCATGGTTACCGTATTTGTTTGAGGTTGGGTACTTTGTGTAGTTGTTTCTGCTGTACTGGCTGATGTAACGACTGAAGTCTGATCTGATGAAGTGGTAGCTCCTACATTTGTAGTTTGATCAATTGTACTTGTTGCTGCTACTGTTGCAGTTGATGTGATATTTGCAGTAGCGGTTATGGTTTCCGTAGCTGTTTGTGTTTGGATGTTTTGTGTTGTTGTGGTTTGATCTGGTGAGGTCGTTGATGTAAGAACAGAAGTTTGATCTGTTGGAGTTGAAGCTTCAGCAGTGGTTGTTTGGTCTACTGTACTTGAAGTTGCCGGTGTACTGGTTGTTTGGCCTGCTGTTTCAGTTGCAGTGGAAGTGGGGGTTTTATCTTCTGAACTTGTGACAGATGTAACGGATGCTTGATCAGGAGTGCTTGTTGATGAAGCAGTAGATTGTTGGTCAGTTGTAGTTATTGATGATGCAGTTGTTGTCTGATCTGCTGTACTTGTTGTTTGTGTAATTGTTGTTTGACCATCAGTACCAGTGGCTGTAGCAGTAGCTGTTTGACTTGGTGTACCTGTGACGTCTGTTACTGTTGTTTGATCTTGTGAACTTGTGGTGGTCATTTTATCTACTGAACTTGTTGCTCCTACTGTGGCAGTTGATGTTTTGTCTGCAGTAGTAGTCATGGTTACCGTATTTGTTTGAGGTTGGGTACTTTGTGTAGTTGTTTCTGCTGTACTGGTTGATGTAACGACTGAAGTCTGATCTGATGAAGTGGTAGCTCCTACATTTGTAGTTTGATCAATTGTACTTGTTGCTGCTACTGTTGCAGTTGATGTGATATCTGCAGTAGTGGTTATGGTTTCCGTAGCTGTTTGTGTTTGGATGTTTTGTGTTGTTGTGGTTTGATCTGGTGAGGTCGTTGATGTAAGAACTGAAGTTTGATCTGTTGGAGTTGAAGCTTCTGCAGTGGTTGTTTGGTCTACTGTACTTGAGGTTGCCGGTGTACTGGTTGTTTGGCCTGCTGTTTCTGTTGCAGTGGAAGTGGTGGTTTTATCTTCAGAACTTGTGACAGTTGTAACGGTTGTTTGAGCAGGAGTGCTTGTTGATGAAGCAGTAGATTGTTGGTCAGTTGTAGTTATTGATGATGCAGTTGTTGTCTGATCTGCTGTACTTGTTGTTTGTGTAATTGTTGTTTGACCATCAGTACCAGTGGCTGTAGCAGTAGCTGTTTGACTTGGTGTACCTGTGACGTCTGTTACTGTTGTTTGATGTTGTGAACTTGTGGTGGTCATTTTATCTACTGAACTTGTTGCTCCTACTGTGGCAGTTGATGTTTTGTCTGCAGTAGTAGTCATGGTTACCGTATTTGTTTGAGGTTGGGTACTTTGTGTAGTTGCTTCTGCTGTACTGGTTGATGTAACGACTGAAGTCTGATCTGATGAAGTGGTAGCTCCTACATTTGTAGTTTGATCAATTGTACTTGTTGCTGCTACTGTTGCAGTTGATGTGATATCTGCAGTAGTGGTTATGGTTTCCGTAGCTGTTTGTGTTTGGATGTTTTGTGTTGTTGTGGTTTGATCTGGTGAGGTCGTTGATGTAAGAACTGAAGTTTGATCTGTTGGAGTTGAAGCTTCAGCAGTGGTTGTTTGGTCTACTGTACTTGAGGTTGCTGGTGTACTGGTTGTTTGGCCTGCTGTTTCAGTTGCAGTGGAAGTGGGGGTTTTATCTTCTGAACTTGTGACAGTTGTAACGGTTGTTTGATCAGGAGTGCTTGTTGATGAAGCAGTAGATTGTTGGTCAGTTGTAGTTATTGATGATGCAGTTGTTGTCTGATCTGCTGTACTTGTTGTTTGTGTAATTGTTGTTTGACCATCAGTACCAGTGGCTGTAGCAGTAGCTGTTTGACTTGGTGTACCTGTGACGTCTGTTACTGTTGTTTGATCTAGTGAACTTGTGGTGGTCATTTTATCTACTGAACTTGTTGTTCCTACTGTGGCAGTTGATGTTTTGTCTGCAGTAGTAGTCATGGTTACCGTATTTGTTTGAGGTTGGGTACTTTGTGTAGTTGTTTCTGCTGTACTGGTTGATGTAACGACTGAAGTCTGATCTGATGAAGTGGTAGCTCCTACATTTGTAGTTTGATCAATTGTACTTGTTGCTGCTACTGTTGCAGTTGATGTGATATTTGCAGTAGCGGTTATGGTTTCCGTAGCTGTTTGTGTTTGGATGTTTTGTGTTGTTGTGGTTTGATCTGGTGAGGTCGTTGATGTAAGAACAGAAGTTTGATCTGTTGGAGTTGAAGCTTCAGCAGTGGTTGTTTGGTCTACTGTACTTGAAGTTGCCGGTGTACTGGTTGTTTGGCCTGCTGTTTCAGTTGCAGTGGAAGTGGGTGTTTTATCTTCTGAACTTGTGACAGTTGTAACGGTTGTTTGATCAGGAGTGCTTGTTGATGAAGCAGTAGATTGTTGGTCAGTTGTAGTTATTGATGATGCAGTTGTTGTCTGATCTGCTGTACTTGTTGTTTGTGTAATTGTCGTTTGACCATCAGTACCAGTGGCTGTAGCAGTAGCTGTTTGACTTGGTGTACCTGTGACGTCTGTTACTGTTGTTTGATCTTGTGAACTTGTGGTGGTCATTTTATCTACTGAACTTGTTGCTCCTACTGTGGCAGTTGATGTTTTGTCTGCAGTAGTAGTCATGGTTACCGTATTTGTTTGAGGTTGGGTACTTTGTGTAGTTGTTTCTGCTGTACTGGTTGATGTAACGACTGAAGTCTGATCTGATGAAGTGGTAGCTCCTACATTTGTAGTTTGATCAATTGTACTTGTTGCTGCTACTGTTGCAGTTGATGTGATATTTGCAGTAGTGGTGATGGTTTCCGTAGCTGTTTGTGTTTGGATGTTTTGTGTTGTTGTGGTTTGATCTGGTGAGGTCGTTGATGTAAGAACTGAAGTTTGATCTGTTGGAGTTGAAGCTTCTGCAGTGGTTGTTTGGTCTACTGTACTTGAGGTTGCCGGTGTACTGGTTGTTTGGCCTCCTGTTTCAGTTGCAGTGGAAGTGGTGGTTTTATCTTCGGAACTTGTGACAGATGTAACGGTTGTTTGATCAGGAGTGCTTGTTGATGAAGCAGTAGATTGTTGGTCAGTTGTAGTTTTTGATGATGCAGTTGTTGTCTGATCTGCTGTACTTGTTGTTTGTGTAATTGTTGTTTGACCATCAGTACCAGTGGCTGTAGCAGTAGCTGTTTGACTTGGTGTACCTGTGACGTCTGTTACTGTTGTTTGATGTTGTGAACTTGTGGTGGTCATTTTATCTACTGAACTTGTTGCTCCTACTGTGGCAGTTGATGTTTTGTCTGCAGTAGTAGTCATGGTTACCGTATTTGTTTGAGGTTGGGTACTTTGTGTAGTTGTTTCTGCTGTACTGGTTGATGTAACGACTGAAGTCTGATCTGATGAAGTGGTAGCTCCTACATTTGTAGTATGATCAATTGTACTTGTTGCTGCTACTGTTGCAGTTGATGTGATATCTGCAGTAGTGGTTATGGTTTCCGTAGCTGTTTGTGTTTGGATGTTTTGTGTTGTTGTGGTTTGATCTGGTGAGGTCGTTGATGTAAGAACTGAAGTTTGATCTTTTGGAGTTGAAGCTTCAGCAGTGGTTGTTCGGTCTACTGTACTTGAGGTTGCCGGTGTACTGGTTGTTTGGCCTGCTGTTTCAGTTGCAGTGGAAGTGGGGGTTTTATCTTCGGAACTTGTGACAGATGTAACGGTTGTTTGAGCAGGAGTGCTTGTTGATGAAGCAGTAGATTGTTGGTCAGTTGTAGTTTTTGATGATGCAGTTGTTGTCTGATCTGCTGTACTTGTTGTTTGTGTAATTGTTGTTTGACCATCAGTACCAGTGGCTGTAGCAGTAGCTGTTTGACTTGGTGTACCTGTGACGTCTGTTACTGTTGTTTGATCTGGTGAACTTGTGGTGGTCATTTTATCTACTGAACTTGTTGCTCCTACTGTGGCAGTTGATGTTTTGTCTGCAGTAGTAGTCATGGTTACCGTATTTGTTTGAGGTTGGGTACTTTGTGTATTTGTTTCTGCTGTACTGGTTGATGTAACGACTGAAGTCTGATCTGATGAAGTGGTAGCTCCTACATTTGTAGTTTGATCAATTGTACTTGTTGCTGCTACTGTTGCAGTTGATGTGATATCTGCAGTAGTGGTTATGGTTTCCGTAGCTGTTTGTGTTTGGATGTTTTGTGTTGTTGTGGTTTGATCTGGTGAGGTCGTTGATGTAAGAACTGAAGTTTGATCTGTTGGAGTTGAAGCTTCAGCAGTGGTTGTTTGGTCTACTGTACTTGAGGTTGCCGGTGTACTGGTTGTTTGGCCTGCTGTTTCAGTTGCAGTGGAAGTGGTGGTTTTATCTTCTGAACTTGTGACAGTTGTAACGGTTGTTTGATCAGGAGTGCTTGTTGATGAAGCAGTAGATTGTTGGTCAGTTGTAGTTATTGATGATGCAGTTGTTGTCTGATCTGCTGTACTTGTTGTTTGTGTAATTGTTGTTTGACCATCAGTACCAGTGGCTGTAGCAGTAGCTGTTTGACTTGGTGTACCTGTGACGTCTGTTACTGTTGTTTGATCTTGTGAACTTGTGGTGGTCATTTTATCTACTGAACTTGTTGTTCCTACTGTGGCAGTTGATGTTTTGTCTGCAGTAGTAGTCATGGTTACCGTATTTGTTTGAGGTTGGGTACTTTGTGTAGTTGTTTCTGCTGTACTGGTTGATGTAACGACTGAAGTCTGATCTGATGAAGTGGTAGCTCCTACATTTGTAGTTTGATCAATTGTACTTGTTGCTGCTACTGTTGCAGTTGATGTGATATCTGCAGTAGTGGTTATGGTTTCCGTAGCTGTTTGTGTTTGGATGTTTTGTGTTGTTGTGGTTTGATCTGGTGAGGTCGTTGATGTAAGAACTGAAGTTTGATCTGTTGGAGTTGAAGCTTCAGCAGTGGTTGTTTGGTCTACTGTACTTGAGGTTGCCGGTGTACTGGTTGTTTGGCCTGCTGTTTCAGTTGCAGTGGAAGTGGTGGTTTTATCTTCTGAACTTGTGACAGTTGTAACGGTTGTTTGATCAGGAGTGCTTGTTGATGAAGCAGTAGATTGTTGGTCAGTTGTAGTTATTGACGATGCAGTTGTTGTCTGATCTGCTGTACTTGTTGTTTGTGTAATTGTTGTTTGACCATCAGTACCAGTGGCTGTAGCAGTAGCTGTTTGACTTGGTGTACCTGTGACGTCTGTTACTGTTGTTTGATCTGGTGAACTTGTGGTGGTCATTTTATCTACTGAACTTGTTGCTCCTACTGTGGCAGTTGATGTTTTGTCTGCAGTAGTAGTCATGGTTACCGTATTTGTTTGAGGTTGGGTACTTTGTGTAGTTGTTTCTGCTGTACTGGTTGATGTAACGACTGAAGTCTGATCTGATGAAGTGGTAGCTCCTACATTTGTAGTTTGATCAATTGTACTTGTTGCTGCTACTGTTGCAGTTGATGTGATATCTGCAGTAGTGGTTATGGTTTCCGTAGCTGTTTGTGTTTGGATGTTTTGTGTTGTTGTGGTTTGATCTGGTGAGGTCGTTGATGTAAGAACTGAAGTTTGATCTGTTGGAGTTGAAGCTTCAGCAGTGGTTGTTTGGTCTACTGTACTTGAGGTTGCCGGTGTACTGGTTGTTTGGCCTGCTGTTTCAGTTGCAGTGGAAGTGGTGGTTTTATCTTCTGAACTTGTGACAGTTGTAACGGTTGTTTGATCAGGAGTGCTTGTTGATGAAGCAGTAGATTGTTGGTCAGTTGTAGTTATTGATGATGCAGTTGTTGTCTGATCTGCTGTACTTGTTGTTTGTGTAATTGTTGTTTGACCATCAGTACCAGTGGCTGTAGCAGTAGCTGTTTGACTTGGTGTACCTCTGACGTCTGTTACTGTTGTTTGATCTGGTGAACTTGTGGTGGTCATTTTATCTACTGAACTTGTTGCTCCTACTGTGGCAGTTGATGTTTTGTCTGCAGTAGTAGTCATGGTTACCGTATTTGTTTGAGGTTGGGTACTTTGTGTAGTTGTTTCTGCTGTACTGGTTGATGTAACGACTGAAGTCTGATCTGATGAAGTGGTAGCTCCTACATTTGTAGTTTGATCAATTGTACTTGTTGCTGCTACTGTTGCAGTTGATGTGATATCTGCAGTAGTGGTTATGGTTTCCGTAGCTGTTTGTGTTTGGATGTTTTGTGTTGTTGTGGTTTGATCTGGTGAGGTCGTTGATGTAAGAACTGAAGTTTGATCTGTTGGAGTTGAAGCTTCAGCAGTGGTTGTTTGGTCTACTGTACTTGAGGTTGCCGGTGTACTGGTTGTTTGGCCTGCTGTTTCAGTTGCAGTGGAAGTGGTGGTTTTATCTTCTGAACTTGTGACAGTTGTAACGGTTGTTTGATCAGGAGTGCTTGTTGATGAAGCAGTAGATTGTTGGTCAGTTGTAGTTATTGATGATGCAGTTGTTGTCTGATCTGCTGTACTTGTTGTTTGTGTAATTGTTGTTTGACCATCAGTACCAGTGGCTGTAGCAGTAGCTGTTTGACTTGGTGTACCTGTGACGTCTGTTACTGTTGTTTGATCTGGTGAACTTGTGGTGGTCATTTTATCTACTGAACTTGTTGCTCCTACTGTGGCAGTTGATGTTTTGTCTGCAGTAGTAGTCATGGTTACCGTATTTGTTTGAGGTTGGGTACTTTGTGTAGTTGTTTCTGCTGTACTGGTTGATGTAACGACTGAAGTCTGATCTGATGAAGTGGTAGCTCCTACATTTGTAGTTTGATCAATTGTACTTGTTGCTGCTACTGTTGCAGTTGATGTGATATCTGCAGTAGTTGTTATGGTTTCCGTAGCTGTTTGTGTTTGGATGTTTTGTGTTGTTGTGGTTTGATCTGGTGAGGTCGTTGATGTAAGAACTGAAGTTTGATCTTTTGGAGTTGAAGCTTCAGCAGTGGTTGTTCGGTCTACTGTACTTGAGGTTGCCGGTGTACTGGTTGTTTGGCCTGCTGTTTCAGTTGCAGTGGAAGTGGGGGTTTTATCTTCGGAACTTGTGACAGATGTAACGGTTGTTTGAGCAGGAGTGCTTGTTGATGAAGCAGTAGATTGTTGGTCAGTTGTAGTTTTTGATGATGCAGTTGTTGTCTGATCTGCTGTACTTGTTGTTTGTGTAATTGTTGTTTGACCATCAGTACCAGTGGCTGTAGCAGTAGCTGTTTGACTTGGTGTACCTCTGACGTCTGTTACTGTTGTTTGATCTGGTGAACTTGTGGTGGTCATTTTATCTACTGAACTTGTTGCTCCTACTGTGGCAGTTGATGTTTTGTCTGCAGTAGTAGTCATGGTTACCGTATTTGTTTGAGGTTGGGTACTTTGTGTATTTGTTTCTGCTGTACTGGTTGATGTAACGACTGAAGTCTGATCTGATGAAGTGGTAGCTCCTACATTTGTAGTTTGATCAATTGTACTTGTTGCTGCTACTGTTGCAGTTGATGTGATATCTGCAGTAGTGGTTATGGTTTCCGTAGCTGTTTGTGTTTGGATGTTTTGTGTTGTTGTGGTTTGATCTGGTGAGGTCGTTGATGTAAGAACTGAAGTTTGATCTGTTGGAGTTGAAGCTTCAGCAGTGGTTGTTTGGTCTACTGTACTTGAGGTTGCCGGTGTACTGGTTGTTTGGCCTGCTGTTTCAGTTGCAGTGGAAGTGGTGGTTTTATCTTCTGAACTTGTGACAGTTGTAACGGTTGTTTGATCAGGAGTGCTTGTTGATGAAGCAGTAGATTGTTGGTCAGTTGTAGTTATTGATGATGCAGTTGTTGTCTGATCTGCTGTACTTGTTGTTTGTGTAATTGTTGTTTGACCATCAGTACCAGTGGCTGTAGCAGTAGCTGTTTGACTTGGTGTACCTGTGACGTCTGTTACTGTTGTTTGATCTTGTGAACTTGTGGTGGTCATTTTATCTACTGAACTTGTTGCTCCTACTGTGGCAGTTGATGTTTTGTCTGCAGTAGTAGTCATGGTTACCGTATTTGTTTGAGGTTGCGTACTTTGTGTAGTTGTTTCTGCTGTACTGGTTGATGTAACGACTGAAGTCTGATCTGATGAAGTGGTAGCTCCTACATTTGTAGTTTGATCAATTGTACTTGTTGCTGCTACTGTTGCAGTTGATGTGATATCTGCAGTAGTGGTGATGGTTTCCGTAGCTGTTTGTGTTTGGATGTTTTGTGTTGTTGTGGTTTGATCTGGTGAGGTCGTTGATGTAAGAACTGAAGTTTGATCTGTTGGAGTTGAAGCTTCAGCAGTGGTTGTTTGGTCTACTGTACTTGAGGTTGCTGGTGTACTGGTTGTTTGGCCTGCTGTTTCAGTTGCAGTGGAAGTGGTGGTTTTATCTTCGGAACTTGTGACAGTTGTGACGGTTGTTTGATCAGGAGTGCTTGTTGATGAAGCAGTAGATTGTTGGTCAGTTGTAGTTATTGATGATGCAGTTGTTGTCTGATCTGCTGTACTTGTTGTTTGTGTAATTGTTGCTTGACCATCAGTACCAGTGGCTGTAGCAGTAGCTGTTTGGCTTGGTGTACCTGTGACGTCTGTTACTGTTGTTTGATCTGGTGAACTTGTGGTGGTCATTTTATCTACTGAACTTGTTGCTCCTACTGTGGCAGTTGATGTTTTGTCTGCAGTAGTAGTCATGGTTACCGTATTTGTTTGAGGTTGGGTACTTTGTGTAGTTGTTTCTGCTGTACTGGTTGATGTAACGACTGATGTCTGATCTGATGAAGTGGTAGCTCCTACATTTGTAGTTTGATCAATTGTACTTGTTGCTGCTACTGTTGCAGTTGATGTGATATCTGCAGTAGTGGTGATGGTTTCCGTAGCTGTTTGTGTTTGGATGTTTTGTGTTGTTGTGGTTTGATCTGGTGAGGTCGTTGATGTAAGAACTGAAGTTTGATCTGTTGGAGTTGAAGCTTCTGCAGTGGTTGTTTGGTCTACTGTACTTGAGGTTGCTGGTGTACTGGTTGTTTGGCCTGCTGTTTCAGTTGCAGTGGAAGTGGGGGTTTTATCTTCGGAACTTGTGACAGATGTAACGGTTGTTTGAGCAGGAGTGCTTGTTGATGAAGCAGTAGATTGTTGGTCAGTTGTAGTTTTTGATGATGCAGTTGTTGTCTGATCTGCTGTACTTGTTGTTTGTGTAATTGTTGTTTGACCATCAGTACCAGTGGCTGTAGCAGTAGCTGTTTGACTTGGTGTACCTCTGACGTCTGTTACTGTTGTTTGATCTGGTGAACTTGTGGTGGTCATTTTATCTACTGAACTTGTTGCTCCTACTGTGGCAGTTGATGTTTTGTCTGCAGTAGTAGTCATGGTTACCGTATTTGTTTGAGGTTGGGTACTTTGTGTATTTGTTTCTGCTGTACTGGTTGATGTAACGACTGAAGTCTGATCTGATGAAGTGGTAGCTCCTACATTTGTAGTTTGATCAATTGTACTTGTTGCTGCTACTGTTGCAGTTGATGTGATATCTGCAGTAGTGGTTATGGTTTCCGTAGCTGTTTGTGTTTGGATGTTTTGTGTTGTTGTGGTTTGATCTGGTGAGGTCGTTGATGTAAGAACTGAAGTTTGATCTGTTGGAGTTGAAGCTTCAGCAGTGGTTGTTTGGTCTACTGTACTTGAGGTTGCCGGTGTACTGGTTGTTTGGCCTGCTGTTTCAGTTGCAGTGGAAGTGGTGGTTTTATCTTCGGAACTTGTGACAGTTGTAACGGTTGTTTGATCAGGAGTGCTTGTTGATGAAGCAGTAGATTGTTGGTCAGTTGTAGTTATTGATGATGCAGTTGTTGTCTGATCTGCTGTACTTGTTGTTTGTGTAATTGTTGTTTGACCATCAGTACCAGTGGCTGTAGCAGTAGCTGTTTGACTTGGTGTACCTGTGACGTCTGTTACTGTTGTTTGATCTTGTGAACTTGTGGTGGTCATTTTATCTACTGAACTTGTTGCTCCTACTGTGGCAGTTGATGTTTTGTCTGCAGTAGTAGTCATGGTTACCGTATTTGTTTGAGGTTGCGTACTTTGTGTAGTTGTTTCTGCTGTACTGGTTGATGTAACGACTGAAGTCTGATCTGATGAAGTGGTAGCTCCTACATTTGTAGTTTGATCAATTGTACTTGTTGCTGCTACTGTTGCAGTTGATGTGATATCTGCAGTAGTGGTGATGGTTTCCGTAGCTGTTTGTGTTTGGATGTTTTGTGTTGTTGTGGTTTGATCTGGTGAGGTCGTTGATGTAAGAACTGAAGTTTGATCTGTTGGAGTTGAAGCTTCAGCAGTGGTTGTTTGGTCTACTGTACTTGAGGTTGCTGGTGTACTGGTTGTTTGGCCTGCTGTTTCAGTTGCAGTGGAAGTGGTGGTTTTATCTTCGGAACTTGTGACAGTTGTGACGGTTGTTTGATCAGGAGTGCTTGTTGATGAAGCAGTAGATTGTTGGTCAGTTGTAGTTATTGATGATGCAGTTGTTGTCTGATCTGCTGTACTTGTTGTTTGTGTAATTGTTGCTTGACCATCAGTACCAGTGGCTGTAGCAGTAGCTGTTTGGCTTGGTGTACCTGTGACGTCTGTTACTGTTGTTTGATCTGGTGAACTTGTGGTGGTCATTTTATCTACTGAACTTGTTGCTCCTACTGTGGCAGTTGATGTTTTGTCTGCAGTAGTAGTCATGGTTACCGTATTTGTTTGAGGTTGGGTACTTTGTGTAGTTGTTTCTGCTGTACTGGTTGATGTAACGACTGATGTCTGATCTGATGAAGTGGTAGCTCCTACATTTGTAGTTTGATCAATTGTACTTGTTGCTGCTACTGTTGCAGTTGATGTGATATCTGCAGTAGTGGTTATGGTTTCCGTAGCTGTTTGTGTTTGGATGTTTTGTGTTGTTGTGGTTTGATCTGGTGAGGTCGTTGATGTAAGAACTGAAGTTTGATCTGTTGGAGTTGAAGCTTCTGCAGTGGTTGTTTGGTCTACTGTACTTGAGGTTGCTGGTGTACTGGTTGTTTGGCCTGCTGTTTCAGTTGCAGTGGAAGTGGGGGTTTTATCTTCAGAACTTGTGACAGTTGTAACGGTTGTTTGATCAGGAGTGCTTGTTGAAGAAGCAGTAGATTGTTGGTCAGTTGTAGTTATTGATGATGCAGTTGTTGTCTGATCTGCTGTACTTGTTGTTTGTGTAATTGTTGTTTGACCATCAGTACCAGTGGCTGTAGCAGTAGCTGTTTGACTTGGTGTAACTCTGACGTCTGTTACTGTTGTTTGATCTTGTGAACTTGTGGTGGTCATTTTATCTACTGAACTTGTTGCTCCTACTGTGGCAGTTGATGTTTTGTCTGCAGTAGTAGTCATGGTTACCGTATTTGTTTGAGGTTGGGTACTTTGTGTAGTTGTTTCTGCTGTACTGGTTGATGTAACGACTGAAGTCTGATCTGATGAAGTGGTAGCTCCTACATTTGTAGTTTGATCAATTGTACTTGTTGCTGCTACTGTTGCAGTTGATGTGATATCTGCAGTAGTGGTGATGGTTTCCGTAGCTGTTTGTGTTTGGATGTTTTGTGTTGTTGTGGTTTGATCTGGTGAGGTCGTTGATGTAAGAACTGAAGTTTGATCTGTTGGAGTTGAAGCTTCTGCAGTGGTTGTTTGGTCTACTGTACTTGAGGTTGCTGGTGTACTGGTTGTTTGGCCTGCTGTTTCAGTTGCAGTGGAAGTGGTGGTTTTATCTTCGGAACTTGTGACAGTTGTAACGGTTGTTTGATCAGGAGTGCTTGTTGATGAAGCAGTAGATTGTTGGTCAGTTGTAGTTATTGATGATGCAGTTGTTGTCTGATCTGCTGTACTTGTTGTTTGTGTAATTGTTGTTTGACCATCAGTACCAGTGGCTGTAGCAGTAGCTGTTTGACTTGGTGTACCTGTGACGTCTGTTACTGTTGTTTGATCTTGTGAACTTGTGGTGGTCATTTTATCTACTGAACTTGTTGCTCCTACTGTGGCAGTTGATGTTTTGTCTGCAGTAGTAGTCATGGTTACCGTATTTGTTTGAGGTTGGGTACTTTGTGTAGTTGTTTCTGCTGTACTGGTTGATGTAACGACTGATGTCTGATCTGATGAAGTGGTAGCTCCTACATTTGTAGTTTGATCAATTGTACTTGTTGCTGCTACTGTTGCAGTTGATGTGATATCTGCAGTAGTGGTGATGGTTTCCGTAGCTGTTTGTGTTTGGATGTTTTGTGTTGTTGTGGTTTGATCTGGTGAGGTCGTTGATGTAAGAACTGAAATTTGATCTGTTGGAGTTGAAGCTTCAGCAGTGGTTGTTTGGTCTACTGTACTTGAGGTTGCTGGTGTACTGGTTGTTTGGCCTGCTGTTTCAGTTGCAGTGGAAGTGGTGGTTTTATCTTCGGAACTTGTGACAGTTGTGACGGTTGTTTGATCAGGAGTGCTTGTTGATGAAGCAGTAGATTGTTGGTCAGTTGTAGTTATTGATGATGCAGTTGTTGTCTGATCTGCTGTACTTGTTGTTTGTGTAATTGTTGTTTGACCATCAGTACCAGTGGCTGTAGCAGTAGCTGTTTGACTTGGTGTACCTGTGACGTCTGTTACTGTTGTTTGATCTGGTGAACTTGTGGTGGTCATTTTATCTACTGAACTTGTTGCTCCTACTGTGGCAGTTGATGTTTTGTCTGCAGTAGTAGTCATGGTTACCGTATTTGTTTGAGGTTGGGTACTTTGTGTAGTTGCTTCGGCTGTACTGGTTGATGTAACGACTGAAGTCTGATCTGATGAAGTGGTAGCTCCTACATTTGTAGTTTGATCAATTGTACTTGTTGCTGCTACTGTTGCAGTTGATGTGATATCTGCAGTAGTGGTTATGGTTTCCGTAGCTGTTTGTGTTTGGATGTTTTGTGTTGTTGTGGTTTGATCTGGTGAGGTCGTTGATGTAAGAACTGAAGTTTGATCTGTTGGAGTTGAAGCTTCTGCAGTGGTTGTTTGGTCTACTGTACTTGAGGTTGCCGGTGTACTGGTTGTTTGGCCTGCTGTTTCAGTTGCAGTGGAAGTGGTGGTTTTATCTTCGGAACTTGTGACAGTTGTGACGGTTGTTTGATCAGGAGTGCTTGTTGATGAAGCAGTAGATTGTTGGTCAGTTGTAGTTATTGATGATGCAGTTGTTGTCTGATCTGCTGTACTTGTTGTTTGTGTAATTGTTGCTTGACCATCAGTACCAGTGGCTGTAGCAGTAGCTGTTTGACTTGGTGTACCTGTGACGTCTGTTACTGTTGTTTGATCTTGTGAACTTGTGGTGGTCATTTTATCTATTGAACTTGTTGCTCCTACTGTGGCAGTTGATGTTTTGTCTGCAGTAGTAGTCATGGTTACCGTATTTGTTTGAGGTTGGGTACTCTGTGTAGTTGTTTCTGCTGTACTGGTTGATGTAACGACTGAAGTCTGATCTGATGAAGTGGTAGCTCCTGCATTTGTAGTTTGATCAATTGTACTTGTTGCTGCTACTGTTGCAGTTGATGTGATATCTGCAGTAGTGGTTATGGTTTCCGTAGCTGTTTGTGTTTGGATGTTTTGTGTTGTTGTGGTTTGATCTGGTGAGGTCGTTGATGTAAGAACAGAAGTTTGATCTGTTGGAGTTGAAGCTTCTGCAGTGGTTGTTTGGTCTACTGTACTTGAGGTTGCTGGTGTACTGGTTGTTTGGCCTGCTGTTTCAGTTGCAGTGGAAGTGGTGGTTTTATCTTCTGTATTTCTGACAGTTGTGACGGTTGTTTGATCAGGAGTGCTTGTTGATGAAGCAGTAGATTGTTGGTCAGTTGTAGTTATTGATGATGCAGTTGTTGTCTGATCTGCTGTACTTGTTGTTTGTGTAATTGTTGTTTGACCATCAGTACCAGTGGCTGTAGCAGTAGCTGTTTGACTTGGTGTACCTGTGACGTCTGTTACTGTTGTTTGATCTGGTGAACTTGTGGTGGTCATTTTATCTACTGAACTTGTTGCTCCTACTGTGGCAGTTGATGTTTTGTCTGCAGTAGTAGTCATGGTTACCGTATTTGTTTGAGGTTGGGTACTTTGTGTAGTTGTTTCTGCTGTACTGGTTGATGTAACGACTGAAGTCTGATCTGATGAAGTGGTAGCTCCTACATTTGTAGTTTGATCAATTGTACTTGTTGCTGCTACTGTTGCAGTTGATGTGATATTTGCAGTAGTGGTTATGGTTTCCGTAGCTGTTTGTGTTTGGATGTTTTGTGTTGTTGTGGTTTGATCTGGTGAGGTCGTTGATGTAAGAACTGAAGTTTGATCTGTTGGAGTTGAAGCTTCAGCAGTGGTTGTTTGGGCTACTGTACTTGAGGTTGCCGGTGTACTGGTTGTTTGGCCTCCTGTTTCAGTTGCAGTGGAAGTGGTGGTTTTATCTTCTGAACTTGTGACAGTTGTAACGGTTGTTTGATCAGGAGTGCTTGTTGATGAAGCAGTAGATTGTTGGTCAGTTGTAGTTATTGATGATGCAGTTGTTGTCTGATCTGCTGTACTTGTTGTTTGTGTAATTGTTGTTTGACCATCAGTACCAGTGGCTGTAGCAGTAGCTGTTTGACTTGGTGTACCTGTGACGTCTGTTACTGTTGTTTGATCTGGTGATCTTGTGGTGGTCATTTTATCTACTGAACTTGTTGCTCCTACTGTGGCAGTTGATGTTTTGTCTGCAGTAGTAGTCATAGTTACCGTATTTGTTTGAGGTTGCGTACTTTGTGTAGTTGCATCTGCTGTACTGGTTGATGTAACGACTGAAGTCTGATCTGATGAAGTGGTAGCTCCTGCATTTGTAGTTTGATCAATTGTACTTGTTGCTGCTACTGTTGCAGTTGATGTGATATTTGCAGTAGTGGTTATGGTTTCCGTAGCTGTTTGTGTTTGGATGTTTTGTGTTGTTGTGGTTTGATTTGGTGAGGTCGTTGATGTAAGAACTGAAGTTTGATCGGTTGGAGTTGAAGCTTCTGCAGTGGTTGTTTGGTCTACTGTACTTGATGATGCTGGTGTACTGGTTGTTTGGCCTCCTGTTACAGTTGCAGTGGAAATGGTGGTTTTATCTTCTGAACTTGTGACAGTTGTAACGGTTGTTTGATCAGGAGTGCTTGTTGATGAAGCAGTAGATTGTTGGTCAGTTGTAGTTATTGGTGATGCAGTTGTTGTCTGGTCTGCTGTACTTGTTTTTTGTGTAATTGTTGTTTGACCATCAGTACCAGTGGCTGTAGCAGTAGCTGTTTGACTTGGTGTACCTGTGACGTCTGTTACTATTGTTTGATCTTGTGAACTTGTGTTGGTCATTTTATCTACTGAACTTGTTGCTCCTACTGTGGCAGTTGATGTTTTATCTGCAGTAGTAGTCATGGTTACCGTATTTGTTTGAGGTTGCGTACTTTGTGTAGTTGCTTTTGCTGTACTGGTTGATGTAACGACTGAAGTCTGATCTGATGAAGTGGTAGCTCCTACATTTGTAGTTTGATCAATTGTACTTGTTGCTGCTACTGTTGCAGTTGATGTGATATCTGCTGTAGTGGTTATGGTTTCCGTAGCTGTTTGTGTTTGGATGTTTTGTGTTGTTGTGGTTTGATCTGGTGTCGTTGATGTAAGAACTGAAGTTTGATCTGTTGGAGTTGAAGCTTCTGCAGTGGTTGTTTGGTCTACTGTACTTGAGTTTGCCGGTGTACTGGTTGTTTGGTCTGCTGTTACAGTTGCAGTGGAAATTGTGGTTTTATCTTCTGTATTTCTGACGGTTGTAACGGTTGTTTGATCAGGAGTGCTTGTTGATGAAGTAGTATATTGTTGGTCAGTTGTACTTTTTTGTGATGATACAGTTGAAACCATGGATGTCGTTGTGACACTTTCTGATGTATATGAGGTTGATGTTGTTGTTGCTTGTAGAGTGTCATAATTGATTGCTGTAAGGATCAGTAGGACAGTATACGTTTTCAGTTCGAATTTTTTTACCTGAAAGTTTAGAAAAATACTAGAAATCGGTTTACGATTGTAGGCGATAAATAACAACTAAAATTGGTTATGTGGCAAATTTCCACTAACATTGCTTAGTCGACAAATTACAACTTACTTTGTTCGGGCAACAATTTGCAACCAATATTGTTCAGACAACAAATTACAACTGACATTATTCAGATAACATATAAAAACCAACACTGTACATGCGACAAACTCCAGAAAACAATTTTCAGGCGACAAACTACAACAAACAGTGTGGAACGCAAACTAAAGCTAACACTCTTCAAGCAAAATACATAAGCCTTGGCATTGATTTTTGTATATTTTTCTTTGTCGTTTGACGAACCAAAATAAAATGACTTCCATGAAGATATATATTTCCAACACCTTAGAATACAACACAGATTATATACAAAGCACTTTGAGACATTTATATACATTCAGTTTCTGCGCTTGGTGATTAATGATTTTTTTTTTAAAAAATCATGTAAGTAGAAATTTATCGTCATATGTCAACAGGCATTGTTTATTTCGAACTAATCGGATTATGTGTTCTGTTAGCTCACTTTTACTCTTTAAAGAGTGGTTTTAATGGTTCATCTTAAAAAGAATATATGCAGCCGAATGTAATTTTTGATAATGATAACAAAAGGGAAATGATAATTTTATTTTATTTATTTGATCTATAGGTATTTTTAACATCTCAAAGTATTTAATCCCACATTCTAATAATATCTATTGAAACTATCATAATATTTGTGCAGTAACCTCAAATAAGTATGAAAATATAAACAATGTTTAGTTACATATCACGTATGTCATATTCAATTTAAACGAAACTATTATATGGAACCAAAATGAGAGGATGGTATCTTTTGAATCACATTGCTGACCATCTATACATTCGCCCGTCCAAACATCATTCATTCCATCAAACCGATTATAATTGCAAATAATCTCGTCTATGAATTGGTGGATTGATTTATAAAATTTTGTTTGTGATTCTGATGTGGTATATGTTGTAAGCGATCTTGTTTGCTGTCTGATATCAACTTCTTGCCTAGCAAGACGACGCGTGCCATTTTTAGTATTTTTTCTTTAATGTGTTAAAAAGGAATGCAACAAATAACAATTTTAGTAGTGAAATATAGTTCCAAATATGCATTGTATTCCTTAGAATTACTCTACAACAATGATTGGAATTAATGTTTAAATCTCTGTTTATAATTTCGCAGAAAATTTCCTACGAAATTATAGTTAATTAAAATTAGGTCATTCGAAAGCACTCTATATCAAAACAAAGCACATGTAATAATCAACTTCTTCTAAAGTAACATTTTTCTAAAAAAAAAGTAATACGTTAATTAAGAAAACGAGTATATACATCTCTGATTTCTGAAAATATATCTTTGCCGCACCATTAGTATTTGGACACTTGATTTTAAGAGCTTGTATAGTGTTATCAATGATCTTTGATGCGTTTCTTCGTTGATTTACAAGTGAAAACGGTGGTCCATAGTGTATTAATTTTGTTAATTTGTTTGTATTTAAGACTTAAGATAACCTTTATTGAAATAATCATGACTGGACGAAGGTTATACAATTAAACATATTTGAAGAATTTATTTCCCAACTAAAACTTTCATTCAGTAGACAACCATTGAATTGATTTAAAATGCAAATTTTAAAGGTAAAAAAATTACTTGACATTTGTAATCCTGATTTATATGAATGAAAAATGCCTATCTTTTATTCCTTACTTTTATACTCACCGAATAGCGTTATGCTGCTGGCTTGTGTAAGAAGATTATCCTAAATCTTTTTAAGCTTTTAAAGAAGGCATTTGAACTCTGTCATATAATGCTTTGATTATTTTTGACTAATGTTATTCAATTAATCTCTACAACATTTATTTACTGAATAAATCAACATTCAAAATATAAGAAAAGATATAACACAACCGTCGTTTTATTCAAATAAAGGCTTTACTAGAAAGAAACATCGACCTATTAGGGTTCGGTTGTATAAAGCTGCATAGCAAATCATTAAAACATAACATAATAGCTATTTTTTTCAAAAGTCAATGGTTATTTATCTTAATCAATAAAATTTTCAAAAAGGGAAGTTTTTAAAAGTGTGACACGGTAATTCATAGTGTATGATTGGGTGTTGTTTAAGAAACCTTTTTCAGTTTAATCGCTAATAATCCATTAACATTAGTTGAATTTACTTAAAATAACATAAATTTTTTTATCAAGATCAAATGAATATTTTGTTCAAATATCAAAGCAATGTCTGCACATGCGTAAAGCGTGAAACTGTCCCAAATGTGAAAGGGAATAATCAAAGGAAAGTGTCAAAACACTTCATAAAATTGTCGAATATTATATGCTCTATAGGTTTAAAGAATCATAAATAAGTGCAGGTGTCTGCAATGCACATTCAAAGGATTGATAAAATAATGTTAAAAACAGAAGAGCTAAATCAAATATCAAAGGAACACGAATAATTCCATTTGCAACACGTATTCCCTTTAAGATAGTACTATACAGTTAGTTAAATTCAGAAAATTTGTCTAATTTCGTTGCAAAAAACAAACCTGTTTTGAAGCAGTAAAACAGAAATTCCAAGTGTTTTTTTTTGTTTTTTTTTTTTTATTAAAAAGTACATATTGTTCATTCCTGGATGTATTGAGGTTTATTAAAATTTATACGTGCTTAAGTGAATATTGTCAGAAAACATGTTACATACTGAAAACAAAAATACTGATTTTAAATACATATCAAGAATGCCTTTCCGAAACTAACAACCAAATGCTATGCTTTAAAATATCAGGCACTTACAAACTACCTCAGGAGGAGGAAGGCATGCATGGATGAGGTGAGAAATAGGTGAACATAATAACACCATTTACAGTTCATTTTCTTGCAATTTACTTTTGTTACTTTGTATGTATGATTTTAGTTACTTCATGTTCTTTGTTGTGTGTGTCTGTTTTCCATGTCTGGTCTTTGTCCCTGGATTACATTCTTTTGATTACCGCTATAACCTTGGTTCCCTTCATTACTCTTGCAATGTTAGTTCCTAAAGTTCATGTTAGTTCATAAAGTTCATGCAAAGATTAATCAAGGGAACCAAGAAATCAAGGAATGTAATCGAAAAAAGACGGAAAAAACAGACACACATATCAAAGAACATAAAATAATCAAAATAAAACGTACAAAGAATCAATAGAATATGACAAAAAAACTGGAAACATGGACTTGGTGGGTCGGTAGGGGGAACGTCCTCTCCTTTTCTAGAAACACCTACTGATTTGCTCATAAAAAGTAAAATTCGGGTAGATGAAAGAGGAAGGGAAAACTATGACACGTTGGAAAAACTCACCATGCATATGTATACACCGTAATGATGCAAAATTGTGTATTTTCTTTAAAAAATCAGTTAGCTGCGCCTTAGGAGAGAACCTAATACGACATTTGGCAAAACATAGACCAGATCATGGAATACCCAAGGGAAACGCACGTTCGAGAATATGAAACTGTGGGCAAATCACAACCGGGATTAAAAAAAAAAACTGTTGACAAGATACATTCGGGGTCATAAAGATCAGAAGACAAACACTGTCGAGGATTTGAAAAAAAAAAACATGTGGCAAAACATTGTTGGATTAATAAAAGGACAACTTCAAGTATATTTCTAGGAAATTCTTACAAGACTTTACTTAACAAGATAATATGTTTATGTTTTATAATGATCAACCTAATAGTGTATGTAAGTCACGTTCTAGTTTCATTTTCTGTACCGGAATTTCCGGCGTAGAACCTATTGAAAACCGGAAACCAATCTGCATTTTATTGTTTACTTCCGGGTACTTGAAACGCCGTATAAAAATGTTTTATTTTATGTTTTTTTCTTAATATCGTTATCATGTAGAAATAGATATTTGTCATTTTTGATCGATATTTTTTTACACAAAAAGATGTTTTGACTTCAACACTGACATCAACGCTCTCTAAATGAAAAATCTCCATGCTTTTGGATGGTAGACGAGGACCCATTCTCGTGAAATCACGGGGTCACATGACGAGACTTACATACCCTATAGTTTTAACACATATAAAATACAAAGAATCAGAATGGCATTGTCACATCTTTTGAAAATAAGTAATAGACAAACAGTACGAATTATGAATCCATTTTTATCGGCCTTCATTTACCATATGCTAATTCTGGTCGAAATTGATTATGATACATATCAAATGAATATATATTATACCAAATAAATACTGTATAAAATTCTCCTGCTCTGATGAAGACTCTATCTTGTGAAAATTCCTACTAATATAATTTGTAAATCTTTGAGTCATAAACGTTGTAGACTAGGTTCTCACACTCTATCACGAATTCCTGCGGCTCCTATTTATTTGCTAATCTTTGATGTTTAATAGTGCGAAATGAAAAATGAAAAAAATATTGTTACAAAATAATAATTTCCCACTTGGAAGATTATAGTCACAACTCCACCCATTTTGTAAAGAATATTGGATGCGTTTTAAATCTCGGATCATTGATCTGTCAAAAATTAGTGTTTTGATGTATATTAAATCTGTACTTTTTTACCGTAAAGTTTGTTACGGTCAGTCCTTTCCTAAAATTAAAGTATGTCCACCAAAGTGAAATCATCGGTTAAACATAAACATTTTACGGAGACGTATCTTGCTCAATAAATTCATTTCACGTGAAGGTCGTGCATAATGCATTATGTAAGTTTTTTTGTGGATTGTGACATAAAGACATTCTTAAATGATTAATATCAAACACTTTCTTGTTGAGTATTCATGATACTAATTCACAATGGTAAACTTTATCGTATTAATAATTTTGTTCATCTATATTCATTTAAAGCGTTTATCTGTTTTTCCAAAAATATAGATCAAGTGTTCTAAAGGGATCGTTGCCCCAATAATTATGTTGTTCTTTTAACCAGGGATATTACTGCTTGATTCTATTTTAGGGTGATTTGTACTTCATGGGCAGTCTACTAAATGATTTTATAAACTTATAGGAACGCAATTTAGTATTGTTGAGGTACGAAGCTTAAAATTGCAATGAAATATTTTCATGAAAATAAGCATTGTTATGTAATATTAAATAAAGTTATATGTAAAACATCACTCAATATAAAGAAAGTTAATTCCTATTATGGAGATGTTCTCTACAAAAAATCGAATCAAAGTCAATCTTCTGGGGTGATACAAAAAATAATTTTCCCGTTGCTTTCCTTTTTTTTTGACAAAACTTAAGTTCTGTTAGTACATTAACGAAAAAAAAACGGATATTCATTTTAAAAACTGGCGCTAAAACAGTTATTAACATGTCTTTTTTATTGAAACTATTCACATGATATTAAATTTGAATACTGTTCTACTCAATTATCAATTTTATACTCTTTTCAATACAATACTGAAATTGGCTTTAATGGTAAATTGAAAAGGTTTCAGATGAAATTGTTTTACAGATGTAATATATGACTAGCAAAATTGTAAAGTATGTTCTTATAATAACTGTTTTTGTTTTTAATTCAAAACATTTTAAATCTTCGCAGAGACCAGAAAATGTTACTTGACTTTGGGTTATGTCATCTTTGAAGTTTGTAGTTGCATTTACGATGCAGATTCATTGTCAGACACTTTGTTTTATACTACAACACAGTTGTTCCTATGTTGATAACGTTAACAATCAAGTTAATGACTCCTTTTAGATGTTCGTATGCATTCATCAGTGATTTTTAAAATAATTGTTTTGAAATTTTTGTTTTGTTAGGAGCGGGGATGGGAAGGGGATTTGAAAGTTGAGCTCCATATACAATCATGTAATAATGTTATTCGTGAATATACTGGTTCATTGTACATATACATGCAATAAATATTACGTCTCAGTTTATAAAACCTTCATGCATGGTACCAGCGTCCTTTAAGTCGATCACGATCTTATTTCAGTGAAAGAATGTAGGGTTTATCGTCAAATGAAAATATCAACACCAAACTTGAAATATGACACATACACAACAACAGCTTTTCAGAAAGATTACATTTGTAAAACTGATTTACGTTATAAAACATCGTAATATCGGTAACAACTTACTACAATGTATAATGATTACTGTATATTATCTTTAGAATTGTTGGTTACCAGTCTTAGCTTCAAGACAACTTTGTTTAGTTTATGATTTTTATATTGTATGGTATTGTTGTAATAGCATTTCCTTTTAGTTTATGTTACATGCACTTTAAGACGCATAAAAGTAAATTATATTAGAGAAGAAGAAAATTTAGTTACATATTCACCATCTTGTGCATTATTGGTCAAGGTTGTTGACTTTAATCAGGGCTAATGTCGTATAATTTAAAAAGTAACAAATTGTCAGTAAACCTAATTATAATTAACATTGCTCAATTTTAACAATTATTTACTATGAAATATAGCTTTAAACCCATATTTGTATCCTCAATCAACACTAGGAGAAAGCAAATATATCTATAACGCGCATAATTATAATTGGATAAGTCATATCCAATTGATAATGATAATCAATTAGTTAAATCACAAATTCAAATCAACTGTCCTGATAGGTTTTTATAAGATTATTTCATATATTTCATAGCATTCAGTATTCATATGTACCACTTTGTGTATAGGAACTGACAAAACTAGCTTTACATATAACGAGAATGGATATGGTGAATATGTCAAAAAAAAAGACAACAATCCCATCAGGATGAAAAATGTCAGCTTAAGGTCACCCATGGGTATTCAATGAACAAGGAAACTCTCACACCATAAGTCAGTGAGCTGCTGACTCCAAAACAGCACTATACTCAGGAACAACGAGATAGTTACCGTAATAGACTCCAGCAACATAAAAAAAACCGAAAGTGAAAACGGAGCAAGTTACACAAAGGTAAAAAAATTCCTGACTTAGGACAGGCACAAACAATTCAGCAGGTTTAAAGTATTTATGTTTTATATGTTTGAAATACGTTTGATTGAGTTTTGGTTTTAATTAGTGGCGTATCCATAGAATCGATCACGTTCTGATCGGTGAAATATCAAGATAAAGATGAGGTTTTCATAATAACAGTCAGTCAACAGAGACAAAACATCTTCTTTGTGTAATCATTTAAAACATGGAAAGTTTTTAGTCAATATTTGAGTAGCAGGAAAACAATAAAATCATATATGATAACTTGTACCGTTTTATGTGAATGAAAATATGCAAAGCCAATTTTAAGGACCCAATAGTGTTATTATACGATAATTATTAAGTTGTACAGGTGATAGGATAGGCATTCAACTTTAAGATAGAAAAGTTTGTTTCGTCATGGGAAATATGGTGATGCATCAAAACTGACTTCGGCTGAGAATTATGTTAGAAACTAATTTTAGTATAAAGAGTAAAAAATCAAAGCATCAATATCTTTTTTATGAAAACAAATTCTTTTGTAAAGTAAAAGCTATAATATATATGTTGACTTCAATGAAGGGGTAAATTTTCATGATCTTTGATTACATACAAAGGACGTTGTTTTTCTTGTTTGATAGTAGTATATAAACAAAGTTCCCGAAAGTAAGAAACTTCATATCAATAAATTTGAAAAAAAAGAACTTTTTTTTCCTACTTTTACGATGTTAGTTGTAGTCTGTTGGAGTATAATAAATATAATCTTATCTTATTCTACCAGCGAAACACTATTTATTGTCTAAAATCCATTATATTCTACTATAAATTTGTAACTTACCATTATATGAAAATCTATCTTATTTAAGTTCCCCTATATTACGAAAGTCTTATTCTAGTTCCAAAAGTGCCACTACTATGTTCGAAAATAAAGAATGAATGATAACGACATTTTATTAATGGACCCCATGGATTTACTATGTTTGTTGTGAGGGGGATGGGAGGTGATTTAAGTCTCCAACATAAGTCAATGTACACTTTTATAGTGTCTATTTTCGAAGATTAGTGAACTGTGTAGTGTGCGTATATTGAATATTCAATATTTGATGTTTACACCCATTAATACATCATCGGGGCAAAAAGCATTGAAATTGGTAATACCGGAACGACAGACTTTTTACTATTTCTATGGTTTGTGCGCTGGCGTATGAAATATTTGTATTGTGGTTAAGAGAACAGTCAACCTACTTTCAGATGATTTCAAGTGCTGGGATTTAAAACAGTTTGTTATTCTGTTGTGTAGCATCATTTTCGTTATAAGGTGTGGAGTCAATACATTTCCGAATATTATGACCTAAGATACAAGTTTAAAAGTAGACCACAGAATTACTAGGATTAGAACATATAAAACGTTACATAATTTTATACGTATATTCAACCTACACTTAATATTTGTTGTTAACCTGACTAAAAAATAAGCTTTAAGAAATCGATCTATGTCTTACAGAGTGTATGTAGAATAATGTTCAGAACTAACCACATTCTTACTTAGTTACTGTAAGTTTATAATTACAAGTTTATAATTGTATTCAAAAATTGCATTTTGTTTAATTTTCAGAAAGTATTTTTTCTTTGAAAAAAATAAGTATGCACATTTTTCTCTTTCAGAGAAAAACATATATATAAAAGATATTTGCCCTCAATACATTGATTTTTATTTAAGTCTATTATTCCACATATAACTGTGAAACTAAGATGCTTGGAGCATTTTCTTTATATAAACTTAAAAACAACTATGCTATATTAAATACTGTTGTGTCGCAAATTGAATAAAACTGGTGGGCTAGAACTTAAAACAAAAAAGTTTGGTAAGTACAGTTATTACTATGCTTACTAGTTTTTTTTCTTATTGAAATAAATATTTGAAAACATAAATAAGTATTTTCGACGTCTGTCAGCACCAATTACGTACTTACATAACCTTAATAGTCAACAAATCACAACGGATCAAAGGCTTCCTTTTATCATGATGACATAACACTTCAAAAATATTGCACGCCTTATTTTATTGTATTTAAAGGGACAGTTATGTATAACACAACTTCATCATAAAATATCTTGAAATATTTGTACATGCACTTTAAAAATTAAATTTCAAACAGCACATTGCTAATTGTGTTTTTAATCATGATCTATCGTATAGGTAGACTACGTTTCAGTAACATCTCAATTTGTTTCTTTTAAGAATACACATTCAATGCATGAAAGGAAAAATTTAGAATAAACGAAGATGATACTTCAAATAATTTACAGCAGAAAAGTTGCCCCTTGTCCATTTTACAAAATTTAGAGTAAGTTGAATTTCTCTTTCATTGTCTAGCTTATTCTCGTTATTAATTTATGTTATTTATGATATTTTTGTCTGTTTTCTTGGTCTAGTATGTGTCACTAGGTTATAGATATCAATTTTTTTTTTGTAAAAACAATACCGGGCGTTCATTGAAATGATAAAAATGATGTAACATGAATGAAATGTTTTCTTGATGACACAAAAATACCATCCTCGCTCTTTTACTATTAAAAAGTAAATATGAGCTTCATCTCATATATTAACCACAATAAATACTAGCATTCGGAATATGTAATGGATACTGAAGATGTGAAATATGAATGGTCAACTGAGTTTATCATAGTATAGTCTCTCGTTTGATAGTCAGTTTCCACAATTATAACATGTTATCGATAACTTGTGTACAATTTTGATGTTACAAAAAAGGTCATTTTACTAAGTTTTGTTTACTTTTGTATAACTGTTGTCATGTTATATTATGTTTAAACATGTATTATTTTAACGGTTTTCGAACCGACAGTGGGTGGAACAAAGGATGAAGAAATGTGACGCATGTATAACGAAGATCCTGTCCCGGGTAAATACATAACACATGTCATATGTAATTTAATGCCCGTTATGCAACAAATCACAGCAATGTCATTACATACAAATTATTTTGATTAAAATTTAAAACGTAACACCTTAATATATCAAATTAAAATTGGTGGTATCTGCAATGAGTTTTGATTTGAAACCATTAATTTTCCTATTTGAAACCTTTCCTTTGTTTTCTTTCATTCTTTTGGGTAGCGTTAAAAAGAAAAATTTACTTCACGTACACAAACCAATTCTTCAAAAGTTCATTTTTAAACGGAAGACCACGTTGTTGATTTCATGCAATAATTTAACTTTTTTTTTCTTTTTTTTTTTTTTGAAAAAGGTAGCTTTTAGTGTATGATGTTGAATTAGTTCAATCAAGGACGTCTAGGCATCGATGTTTATTTTTGTCGGCTTGAATATTTTAGTCATTCCAGTAACGGGGTTTACTGGGTAGTTGTCATGAGATTTTGACAGTTTTCAAGTAAATATAAAGTTTGTCATAACACAGTCATGTATTTCAAATTGATATTCGTATTGAAGTACCAGTGTAGGTTTAAAATTCTGACTTCTAAACACAAATCAATTTTCTTTCTCGTAGATTTCTAAATTATTTTCCCAAGAAATGTATGACATAGCAACAGATGTTTTAAATTAAATTTCACAAGCATTAACGTGTGTAATTATTGTTTCCTCACAATTTTCATCCATCAAAATGAAGATTCAACTTGAATGTCGAAATGAAGTACAATTCCAATTTCAAGGTCAAAGAGGTGAAACATATTCATTCATGTTATGGGTTTGGTCCATTGATCAATTGATAACACGAAATTAATTCAAAGTAAAATATTCGATTCATTGTGTAGCATTGAGGAAAGGGTGTCAGTGTGAACTTTTAACTGCCTTACATAGATGAACCAAATTAGCATATTTGTACTTGTATTAGTTATCGCTGCAATAGAAATCCACAGATCTTAGCCTGTCACCCTAATTATATGACATATACAAAAACTGTAGAATATATATATATATATTTATAACGTCTCAGAATGTGACGACTCTATTCGCTACACTGCTCCATCGGATCAAATTGATACAGTGAAGATAACGTAAACTTATAGAAGGGTCTGAAAAATTCACAACGATGTTAGAACTGTCAAATTTGCGAAGCAAATTTTTTTGGTCGTTCCCTCCGCGGGACTCGAACTCGTACCGCTGTTACATCTATGGCGACACCGCCTGCACTAAGTCCAGCGCCCTAGACCACTCGGCCAGCTAGTCTATATATCAGTTCTGACATCGTTGGGAATTTTTCAGACCTTTCTATACGTTTACAAATAAATTGAAAAATACAAATCATAAAATATTGCAAATTTCGGTACGCTCTATACACGTGTTTGAAGAGTAACCTCTTACATGTGTACTAACAGCAATAGAATTAAATACGTAGTTAAAAAATTAACCAGTTCAAAACTATTTAATGTTAAATAATTTGTTCGTTTGTTGTAATGTTAGTATGGATTGTCCATTGTCAGCAACTCTATATTGCCACTCCTTTGTAAAGACGCACTGCACTGTAAGAATATATTTCTTCGGAAGGAAAAATCGTTTTGAAAAAAAATATATGACTTTTTGTTTAGTAGCATTTTGATAACACATTTGATTTATAGTTGCACTTTCTATGCCCTATGAAATCTTGTAAGAAGAGTGGTGACTTGCAGTAAGGTATTATTTTCGAAGCCATGGAATTACTTCAAAATATGTAAATACTTTATATGGATTTAATAACCATGAAAAAAATTTAATGCACATTTCCCAAATAATTTAAGACTCTTAAAAACCACTAAATTGCATCAAAAGCTTATAAATAATGAGATTTATGATACTAGTATTGTGTTACGCCTAGCTGTACAGAATTATTAAAGGGAAAGTCATTAAATTGATATGATAACCAGAGAGTTAAGGAGTAATCAAGAGCACCAAGGTGATAGCGGTAATCAAAAGAATGTAATCCGGGGACAAAGACAAGACATGGAAAACAAACATACACAACAAAGAACATAGAGTAACTAAAATCATACATACAAATAACAAAAGCAAATGAGCAACTCGGGCTCCACTAAAAACTGGGAGCATGGACCAGGTGCACCGGTAGGGTAAGCGTCCTCTGCTATTCTAGAAACACCCGCCGAGTTGCTCATAAAAAGTCAAGTCTGGGGTTGACAAACGAGGAAAGGAAAACCACCATCTGTTGAATAAATCAGTTTTCATTGTGCAGATGGATACACCATAATGATCCACGAGTTCATGATGACGACCATAAAACCTCTGTAGTGATCACTTCAATCTTGTAGCAACATAACCCTGTTCCAGAAGCCTATTTGTTAGAGTTCTAGAAACAGAAAGTCGACGTAGTTTCGGCAAACTCTGGCATAACGTATGAGTTGTGATATGAACACTCCATACGCAGGTGCTGAAGGGATGTTGCCACAGATGAAAGGAAAGTTGACAATTTTGAATGAAAAGTCATCACGTTTGTCGTAAAGCTTGGTCAATAGTTTTCCTTTCCCATCGATTTCTAAGTGTAGGTCAAGATATGAGGCTGACTTCACAGTGTTTGTAGTATCCTTTATCTCATGTTCTTTGGGGAAGATGCGATGTATCCACTCCCCGAAATTATGATTGTTTAAAGATAATACGTCATTTATATAGCGGAAACTGAAAATAAAGGATCTAGCCAAACGATATTCTTTCTTTCGGATCAGATCAGCTATGAAGTCAGCCTCATCAGAGTGAAGGAATAGGTCAGCAAGTAAAGCAGCACAATTTGTTCCCATTGGAATGCGACCGTTTGTTAAAAAAACACGTCCACCACACTGGACAAATATGTTGTCGATAAAAAAAATTCCAGCATTTTGTAAACATCTTCCTCCGTATATTTGGAAGATGATTTGGAAATATTTTTACAATGTATGAGGAATCTCTACCAAGAACTATATATTTGTATCTATGTGTACCATCTAGATACAAAGAAGATAAGAAGATTCTACTTAGTTTTATTTCACTTTCCGCTTACGCCTAGAAACTGGTGATAGTGCCGTTCGTCCGTCCCTAGTTTTTTTCCGTTGCTCCTCTGAAACTACTTTCTGATGATGTTTCATAAACTGCAAAATATGATATAGACATCTAAAATGGGGTTTGTCGTATTATGTGCTTTAGCAGATCTGTAACTACATGTGTTGTGTGCTAACTACACTAATTTATTCTTCATAATTAAGTAGGGAATTAAGATGGTAATTTCTTGTCTTTTAAATTTGTTTTTTATCATTCATTTTAACCTTGAAATTGGAGTGAAGTCAAATTTTGGCTGAAACTAAAAGTCATACTACTCAAGACTGTAAATATGAATATTACAGTGTTCATATCTGGATGTTTATTAAACATTTTTATAATTTAATGTCTCCGCATGACTTCTATATACAGACTTTTCTCATATCAATAAGATTTGTTACAGGGTATTAACATACAAAATGCATCTATATTGAAAGTCAGCAGGGTAAAACGGACAGAAACTTCAGTTCAAAGATCAAACTGTTTATCGAAAATTTGAATTAAAATTGAATATTTGATTCAATACATTATTACAAACAGATGTCGTACAGTATGAGAATTTTACCTTTTCATTGATGAGAAATGGCCTTGTATAGATATATTGTATTGATAGTGAACAAGATTGATATTGTGTTCATGTCTATATTATTGTCGTGTAATGAAAATGAAATGCGAAAGGTTCATTATTGAAGAAAAAACCTGCAAGGCATTTCCCTGTTTATTAAATAAATTTCTAATATTCTAACGAAGACTGCATGAATAAATTAAGTTATAAGTATTTCTTATTTATCTGATAGATTATTCAATTTGGTTGTTTTGTAAAGTTTTTTCACCTTTAGAAATGCTTTGAGTTAAGGGTTGCATAGTGTTTATCTTCTGGCTACGTAGACGTTTAACGAGAATGGATACTGTGAATATATCAAAAAGACAACAACCTCAACCGGACAAAAATTGTTAGCCCAAGTCAACTCATGGATCTTCAATGAACGACAATGAAACCCTCACACCACAGGGCAGGCTGCAGCTGACCCAAAAACATTATACTCTGGATTGTATTTTGGAGAGATCACAACCCTCCCTTTTTAAAATCTGGCCAGTGTGGAAAAAATATTACACAATTCAACACACTGAAAAATCAGTACAAAATGCTCCGAGTCGCTTGTTGAAACTGATTATACGTTACAAAAATGCATAAAATTTCTTTGGCATGTTTTGTCATTGGAATTACTGTCGGAGGTACATCTACATTTTATTATGAAATTCTATATACATTCACAATTTCAAACTGATATATGTATAAGTCTCAAACTAATCCCCATAAAAGCCTGTTTAATGTAAGCATCAAGTCTCATACATGATATTTTTCTATTTCACTCCAACATTATCAGGGTGTGTTCAATTTTACTTTTTAAGTGACAATATCAATCTAACAACCAGTATAAATACATTACTGGGTGGATATGTTTTTATTAATCTATTTTCGGCATCTACGAAATTTAAATATATATAATGTTTTTGAGGGAATGCATAAAAACGAACAACTTTGAACTAATTAACGATTTATACTATACTCTATTACTCTTTTAGGACTCAGGTTTAGTATTGATGACGACAACTTAAGTTAAAATAATCACTTAATTAGTTCAGTTTTACTTCTAATGGGGGACATTGTATGTAATTCTGGGCCACAACATTTAGTAATGTCTATCAGTCCAGCTTTCTACCAATCATACCCAGGCAAATGTGCCACACGAGAATCATATGGTTTGCATCATATGATTATGATATAATTCGAGCACCATATGATAATCATATGTTTTTCACAAACATGATTGTCATATGTTTTCAAGCCAAAATTAACTTATGAGAATATGACTATCATATGTTAAATATCATATGATTGTCATATGATTACCATATGATTATCATATGAATAGAGCACCATATGATTATCATATATGGCACATTTGGCTGTGTATACTGTTATAATGACTTTCCTTCCAGTCAAACATATTGTTCTGATTCTGAGAGGTAATTCAATCTTGCATATACCTATGATTATGCGGAAAATTGTACAATTAAATTAAGTTTTCGGCCTAAAAGGATTTCTATAACATTGTTATCATGTTTTAACTTCTAAATGCCATCATATTAATCAGAAGATGGTAGTTACAATTTAGTATACTGCTGTACTTTAATACATTCATATGCTTCTTTAGAATAAATAAAGCTCCTTAAGGCTGGTCTAACAATGTAATAAAGGCTACTAGAAACAGACTGATCGATATAAGCTGGTCTAACAACAAAACATAGGCTACTAGAAACAGACTAATGGATACAAGGCTGGTCTAGGCTACTAGAAACAGACTGATGGATATAAGGCTGGTCTAACAAACATAACATAGGCTAGTAGAAACAAACTGATGGATACATATAGAAAATAGTTGCTTTTAATTTTGTTATTGGCAAGATCAAATCAGAATTAACTATTATTTTATTTATTTGTAATTTTGATCATCTTGAAGTACCTTTAGCAAAAATCAAGTAGTGCCAGTACAAAATGTTGTTGCCTTAAAACATTTTCATTCAAAACTCTATAGAAGGTCTGATGATGCCATAATCACCCTCAATGATTTGAATATCTTGCCAAGTATGAGAGAAAAGAAAATAAATGTCAACAAGATCAATTGAAAAAAGTACTGATAAAACTCAATACTTCATGTTCAAAAATTCATATTCTGTTATACCTCATACAAAGTATAAATAACAAAGTATCTTTAAGCAATTTTTATTAGCATGATTTAATAGGTTCAATAAATATTTCAGTTATTCCTATACAAATTTACATGTAAACCATCTATACACAGTAAGCACTGAAACAGACCAGCACCATAAAAAATATACCAACAATCAACCTTCATAAACCAATACAAGTCTACTGTAATTCAAACATGTCTCTTTCAAATTATAACCCTACAATAAACCCTTTAAAATATATTTAATAGAAATGTTCATATTTCATTAGGAATGAAGACTCATGACGTCATGGGTATGTCTATATTGTGTGACTAAACATTCTATTAATTTGAATGTCCATATTGTGATAATTGCAAGTACTTGAAAAATTTTTACATGTTGATAAAATTAAGTTACTGGGAAACTTGGAGTACACAACATGTTATATCTAAAGCTCGGTGCATATCTTTTTACACAAAAATATTACAAATTGAAGCAAGCTTTGTTACAGACAGTGTAAGTAACAAATGTTTAAACTTCGCTAACACTGCTGTTTTTCCTTATTTCAATTAAATTATATCATGTATGTGTGTCCTTCTCCTTAACAAATATTCTGTAAATGACACAACCTCAATTATAGAACAAATCATAGCAATACAAGATGTTTTTTGCACTATGAAACCTTCCAGAAGTCATGGTAAGTCATTCCTACATGTTAATTATGAAAATGACCGATACCTAAAGACTACAAGTACATTCTTTATAATGTCAACCATCAGAAGACCCAACATCAGATGACACAAAATAATTTTGCAAAAATAATTAACAATATGTATTGGCTGAGCACATAGTATCATACCACATACATGTACATGTAAACAGTATATAAGTCAATACTTAACAACTTCATTCATTAAGTGTTGTTAAAATTTGCAATTGTCTTTTACACAGCCAAACAATGAGTAAGGAAAAGTTAAATTTTTGACAGAGTTAAGTTTCAAGTTTTGATCATCGTAGTGGTGATGTAATGGATGAAAGAGATAAAGCTTCTTCTTCTCTTTCTGTAGCTTGTTGTTTCATCTCCTGTAGAGATTTGGCAAATTTGGACCATTCATTGCTCTTGGGTGCAGCAACAGTCTGAAATAAGGATATTTTCATGAGTCTTGTGTTGTTCATTAAAGAATTAAATGCAGGTAAATTGTTGTTTATAGAAAAAAATGTCATTTAATATACTTCATATTAAGAAAAAATAATGCATTCAATTAGTCCATGGGCTGGGAGGGTCTACCGTGCACCACCCCCCCACCCACAAACTCATCAACTTCATGGTGATTTTTAGGTACCTTTATACCTCCCATTACCGAATCAATTTGTCAGCAAAAAATATTCTCGGATTCTTTTTCAGTGTAAGACTATATATGTACCCCTCTGGGTCAATTGTTCGAGAGTCTTAGCCTTCCTGGGATAACGTGTGAATAAACTAAACACTCAAAAAGGAAAATTTAAGCGCTTGAATTGATCAGATATGTTAGGTACATCATTATCTTAATTATGAATGCCTAAAATATGAGATCTACAATGTCAGTATGCTATGAATAAGAATTCTGTTTGATACTGAGACCAGTTTTCTAGGGGTAGGGGTAATATTTTTAACATTTTTGGAAAATTCTTTCTTGAAAATTATTTTTTCGTGGTTCATTTATGTAGAAAATTAAATTACCTATCGAATGATACCAAATTTGAGACATTTTAGTTGAGCAATAACTTGTTGAGTCAAATTTATGTGACTTTTGACCAAAAAATCGAAAATCCCATTTTTCACATTTTTTGTTTTTATAAAATTCTGACTAGGAAAATCACCAAAATTCATCAAAAGAACCCAAGAAGTATAAATTGTGATAATATTAAATAGAAAATACCAAATAAGCCATTTTTACTGAAGCATTAATACTCTAGGGGTTTTGACATTGAAAAATATGTCAATTTAGTGATTTTTTGGCGGGATAGGGGTACACTTTTCTTCATTTTACCGCATAACCCTAAGTGTTACCGCAACTTCCTTGGTACTATTGTAAAGTTGAGACATTGGGCTACATGATGATACATACACATGTCAGTTTACTACCTTCTGTAGAAAAAAGAAGTTTGTAGAATCATAAAAACTTAAAAATAGAATTTTGACTCAACAAGGTATAAAAAGTAGCCAAAAAATACAAGAATGCTTCAGTTTATTTTTTTTGGCGACAAAAAGATTCGTAAATCAGAGGTATAAGGGTACCTGAAAATCATATTTTGGTTGATGAGTGGGGGGGGTGCACAGGGGGTTATCTCAGCCCTCGTACTAAATCCTTATTCAATCGGAATCAAGTTTTTTTTCTATTTTTTTTTTGATAATATGACATCATACATGTATCTGAGAAGAAAAAAATGTGTGTGTGTTTTTTTTAATTACTCAATAAACACAGAAACATTAACTTATCAGATATGGTATCATATCCAAAATTAGATATCTTCAGTTGAACTGCAGAACCTCCACTTTCAGTTTATCCCTTGAATCAATAAGCTGCAGTCTCAAAAACTAGAATAAAGTTCTTGCAATTGAGTGGAAAGTTCATTTCATTTAAGAGAAAGCAACCTGGAGTAAAAGCATCATGAAATGACAGATTATTGAGGGGTACAAAAGTTCCTATTTGATAAACTTCTTATAATTCGACCACATGTATTTATAAATCACCTACCTCAGCAACATCATATAAATGAACACGACCAATGTCATCTCCTACAGTAATATGACTACCAGTCTCATGCCAGCGTAGATGATTCAAACAAGCATTATTATCAATAGAAACTGATGTAGTTGGTACCTTGAAAAAAGAAAATGAGATTTAAAAAAATAGAAAACTGATTTTAAGTAGGTAAGCAACAATGTAAAAATTAAAATATAATTGAACTTAAACTCAATTTTTAGAATGTGAATGTTCAAAATCGACAAAATTAATTTCTAGGTTAATGTATCAGTACTGTCCTTTTAAGTTATTGAAACAATGAATGTGTACCCTAAAACTTACACAGTTACTAATTAAACTCTAAATTTCAAGGTATTTTTCCACCATATTTGACTCAGATTGATAGAGTCTAATACAAGTTTCAATTAAAGATCTGTGGTCCTTTTCACAAACAATTAGTCGTAAGTTATGATAACATCATAAATCACCATAACTTGCAACCAGTTTTACTCTTACAATTTTTTGTGATAGGGCTGCAGGGATTTGAAAAATTCCACCTTTTGCACATGTGAAGGGAATTGGAAGGAGTCAAAAGACCATTGATTACTCTCACCAGTGTAAGAAATGTCAGAAAGTCATTAAGGATGAGATTAAGTATCTAATTCTGCCATTAAAGGCTACATTTTGTAGGTAATCATAGTCCCACCATCGTTTCTCCCAACTGTCATCATGATTTGCTTTCCAATACCAAAATGACCTGCGACATTGCCCTTACTGATAGGGTTATCCATCAAAAGTAGGTTTGGAGGGGTTTAGCACTCACAAACAAGTTTAACCCCTGCCACATATTTTATGTACTTGTCCAAAGCCTGGAACCTGTAATTCATTCATCATCGTCATATTTTATGCTCATTGTTATTTGTTTTACATTTTCACATTATAGATTAGGTCAATTCATGCCTTTTATGAATAGTTTCACTTCATTTGTTTTGGGGCATTTTACAGCTTGTTTTAAAGTACGGTATCATTGAAGACCGTAGGGTGACATGTAGAAGTTTAATTGTTTATTGCTTGTTATTTGTTGGATGACCACTTCTCAAAAATGTTCATTTATAGAAAAAAAAACACAAACCTCTGTATCATTATTTAGGTTCCAAAGATCTAGTCGTCCATTACCATCCACACTAGCAAACAGGGCTGGGTGAGTGGGGGACCATTTCACATCATAAACATAATCACTGTTATCCTCAAATGAGTGAATGTATTTTTGTTCCTAGAAAATATGAAGTTAGGAATACATAAATGTAACACGTAAAGTGACATTTCAGAACATGTTAGAAATTTTAAAACTTCAAAACATTTAAAAATTTTAAGGGCAAAAAATAGTGAGAATCCATGGAGTCATTTTAAAGCAAAAATTACAGATTTTTTTTAAGAATAAACAAATGTATAACCATTTCAATGAGCAGTGGTAGCATTAAGCATGCTGACCATGTATGATAGATGCTAAAATGTTACTTAAATAACTAATAACTTAAATAACTAATACACATTTGTAAATATATATCCAAAATGCAGTGAATCTAAAATAAAAACAATTAATAAAAATAAATTGCTTTCAAGCTTTTGAAAAACTAAATACTAACCTTCATGCTCCACAGTTTGATCGTCCAGTCAAAAGAAGATGTAAGGAAGTATGGTGAGAAGTCAATCTGACCAGGAACTTTGTGGCAGTCAATACCAGTAATAGGGCCATGGTGGCCTTCAAATCCATCACTGATACCAGCTTTACTGTGGAGAAAAATTATATTCATGTATTATAGTCAATACCAGTAATAAGGCTATGGGAAAAATTATATACATTTCATATTTTTACCTCAATCATTCACTATTGCATGGTGTAAAGAAATAAAGCACGGTTTTACTGAAAACTGTCTATTGACACCAATTTGAATATCAACAAATAACCACTGTGGTAGTTGTGTATATCAACTGTGAATAATGGGAGACAAGTTATAGAAAGCATAAGTAAATCCTAGTGGATGCTCATTCTTAAAACTTTGAAGTTTTTTTTAAATCAGAGAAGTGTAAACACAAAAATCAGATCAGATCAGGAACAAATAAAGAGGAAAGGGAGCTTCCTTTTATGATGAAATTATACCAGAAAGTTATTTATCCATTGAAGTATGACGACCATTGGTATAATATAATACATGTATATCTCTACACAGTTAAATGTGACACATACGATAATCCTATGGTGCTTGATTCATAATCATATGGTAATCATGTTTATTTACAAGTGATAGTCATATGATTCTCATCTGTTAATTTTGTCTTATGATAACGTGATATGTTTTTGAAAAACAGGATAACCTTATGACAATCATACAGTAAGTAAACTGAAACATGATAATCATATCATACTTGATTCATACGATAATCATATGTATTAAAAAAAAATGATTCTCATGTGTGCCACATTTGGCTGTGTATAGAAAAACTGGCATTTAAGGAGGTAGACCTAGGGTAAGGGACACAACTCTTACAAACCATTGGAACATTTGTATTTAGTATTTTACATCAATCTCACGTAAGCGTCAAAGTAGCTTTGACTAATTTCATTCTGTTTCAAATCAAAGCTTGATGGTCTTTGGTGAAATTGAATATGATACAAACATATCATTAATTTCAAGAGTTATGTACCTTACCCTAGGTCTACCTCCTTCAAACCAAAAAGGATTCTTATCACTACTTTACCTTCCATGTCTACAAGCTGTATAAACTGTACATTCTTCACTACCCACAACAAAGTTATTGACATCTCCAGATAAAAATGAGAAACATGTAACTGCTACAGCTTTACTCTGTTTATAATGTAGTTCCATGCTATCCTGAACAGAAATATTACCAATTCAAATGACAAGATTTATCAACAAAATATCTGATACTATTACATTAAAAATACTCAATGAAATATAAATCAATTTGATGGAAACTCATCTAGAAATCATTTATAGATGTTTTAGTTCGTACAGGGTTTGTTTTACATTCTTTTAACTTCTGCAAAAATCTTGGTTTCATTTGATTACTCTTTTTAGGCATGGCTCTATTTCATACATTATATCTTAATGTTCCTGTAATTAACTTGCGTGCATTTCTTCACTTAATAAATGAAGCTTTATAATTTCTAAGATTTCAATTTGCATTGAAAATCCATACAAATAACAAAGTTTCCAAGTTCATTAGAAAGATCTTTTAATTATTGCTAAATGTCACCATACATCTTTGCTAGACAACTTTTTATTTTAAATCTTCCATTAAATTTGACACACAACTTCCAAGTAAATGATGAATCTAAACAGTTTAATAACATCTCATTTAAGTACTTTTCTGTCTGAGAATCAGGTAAAATGTGTATCAAGTGTGGCACAAAAAGAAAAAAAATGCAGATTTTATTGCATTATCCAGACGTTTTTTACCTCATAAAATTCAGAATTAACCATCAAAGTGTTTGTAAAGTTTGTGTTTTTAAGATATTGAAAGGTACAATTTAGTTGAAATGCACTGCGGAAAAATGGTGAGAAAACTTTCCCATACTTTTTCTCTATATATGCAGTCAAAGATATCTACATCACAGATGTTTCAGGATTTAAACAGTTTTTGGTTGTTTTCTAGATGTACTGAATGTATTGGAGGCAGAAAAGACCAAACTGAGAAAAATGATGTGCCACACATTGCTTAATTGTTACACAGAATGGTACCTAAATATTGAAATCTGAAGAAACTTTGATAAAGATTTATAAGTAGTAACTACCTGTGGTTGTGCTAACATATCCAGACTCCACGAACACATTTTACCATCAGTAGATACACTTATCAAGTTATGTGCATTCTGTGTTCCTACTACATTTACACAGTACACAGGGTGCTGAAATTCATTTAATGACATGGTTAACTTACAAATTCAATATTTTTTATCAATATAAATAAACTATTCTGAAGTACTCATGTTTTAGGTAAAAAAAGTCTGTATGAGGATCATCGAAAAAAAAAAAAAATCTTAAATTGAGAATTCCTCAAATCATTGAGTTTTTTCCCCAACATCTTCAATTTTAAGCAATCTAATAGGTGGAAACTTAGTTGAGGAAGGATTTGAGGTAAACTGCAATTTAGGTTATATATGAAACCTGCACCCTAATGTTGATTTGTCACATCTTAATATAAATATATATACATTTTCTTTTCTTTTATAGAGAGTGTGTCATAAACCTTTCACAAAGAAAATTTGAGACCAATCACAAAGAGTTGCAAAAGTAAACAATATGGAAGATGACAATTCACAGTTTATCAATTCTTGAAATAAGACATTTAAGGACATGATTTTACAAGGCCAAATAGCTAACACTCGCAAAATCAGAACTAAAATTTGGATCTGAAAAAAGCTGACTTCTATTTTTAAGCCCAAGTCAATAATATCTACATTGCAAAGCATAACTACATCTTGAGACAAATAACCATCACACTTACAGTATGGGCAGAGGCAGACAAAGGTGTTCTCTGTATTGGGGTGCGTTTGTTTACTCTATTGTCCCATAAAACGATCTGTCCAGAATATGTACCACCTACGATCAGGTTAGGGTGAAATTCAGCAAAACAGGATGACATGATGGCAGACTGTAGTGAAAATAGCACAATAGTTCACATTGATAAAGTAGTCAAAAATGCATGCAGCTGAAATAAGACATTGGGTTGATAAGTAGTCAAACATATATGTACCTGAAATAAGACATTGGGTTGATAAAGTAGTCAAAAAAACATGTAGCTAAATTAGACATAGGGAGAAGGTCAGTTTGAAAGATGGCTGATTATATAACATGTATAAGATTTCCTGACCTTTAACCCTCACTGTTTGTTACTGTGGAATTTGTTTCTAGTAATGATGTATCCATACTGACTTTTTTGCTTTGAGTGTATGTGTTTTTATCTGTGAGTTTTTCAGACACAGTCAGTATAGTTTCGCTTTTTACCCTTTGACCTTAAGAACGCTCTTCTAAGGGAACGCATGTCACCTGATCATAATTCTATTTCCTGATTGGCCAAATACTGATAACTTAGTTCAAACTGTGTGCCATGTGTTATTTTCTTGAAAGAAATGTAGAAACTTAAAAGTTAAAAGAACAAAATTTTACAGTGTTGGCTATCTTTTTAAAAGATAGTACTCGTTTTTTATCTAGTCATTAATAATCCTGATAAACAGTGTTAATTATAAATGATCATTTAAAAAATATACACATTACAGGACTTTGTTTTTATTTAATGGCAAGTTGACCCTTCAATTGAAAACTGCAAGTTTCCACAACTCTAAGAAACTACTTACACATAAGCACACTACTTGTATCAATAAGTACTAGTATTAACATAGTAAAACTTCTATGATTTGAGACTTAAAAGGACCATTTAACCATTGTAATGCTAATACCTGACAATGGAAGATATATTCTGGAGTCTGTTTCTTGAACTTCATGTTCCATATAAGAGCCACACCATCAGGGTCATGTGGTGAATCTTCATTGGAATTGTATGATGCTAACAACAATTCAGGATACTGTAAGGATAATAGGATGTTTGTGAAAGTGATATGAGGACAGACAGACAGACTGGACGATTACTGTTCTACTCCTTGTGGGGTGTAAAAGGGATCTTTATCATGATGCATAATTTTAAAAAAAGTGTTGAGTTTAAAAGTTTTCTTTAATTTAGATGTAAAACAGAGGAGTATTTGCACTGAAAAAATAGACAGAGTGCTCCCTCTTCTCACCTTAAGCCTACAGCTGGGGATATATTGGCAAGCTTTTAAGACAGCATACGAAAAAAGTTTTCCAGGTAATTAAGGGTTTAAGTTTTAAAGTGGCTGAACTATGTTTTTGACACACAAATTTCTCTCTGTTCAACTGTATAAACTATTCACCTGTTTGGACCAATCTAAACTAGTGTTTGTTCTGTGTTTCGACCATCTCTCATCATAGAAAACTCTGTTCAATTTTAATCTATCTCCAGCATGCTCACTGAAATATTCCAGCAAAACATGGGAATCAAAAATATATATTTTATTAAGATGTTATATGATCAATGATTCTGTTAAAAAAAATAAGTCAGTTTATACAGTATAGGAAAAATTTATAATGATAGTTTAATTTTATAAAAAAAAATCAGAGAGGAGGCGATTCATGCATGTCATAAACCCATTGATTTCACTTTTATTTCTTATTCAGAATCAGTTACAGATCTCAAACCAGTCTTAGTTTTTCATTAGGGTGCTGTGTTTTTGAGATAAAATTTAAATAGGTTGTATATGAAATTAGCACTTTGAAAGAGTTACCTTTCTTCATTTGCTTTTAATTGGTTGATTTTAGTGCAAGATGAATGTAAGGTTTTCTCAAAAGTACAGATTTTATTACAGAAAACACTATTGTGAAATTGAAATATATCATCTGAAGATCCCAAAATAAAAAAATACACCTTTCGATCAGATGTATACATGTATTATTGGCTCATTAATGTTACCTCAAGAATACAGGTTTACATCTGTAATTTAACATAGGAACTTGAGTTAACTTTGTTATTTAAGTAGCAGTCAATATAAAATTCACTACCAATGATAAAGTGATTCATGGTTAAGAAAAACCCACAAAATAAATGATGTTTTTCTAGTCTACATATGCTATGTTTTTACATGACAATAGTCCTTTTTGTATTTAAATCTGCGTTTTTTAGGAAACAATTCACTAATTTCCCATACAAGACAACCAAATCAAGAAAAATAACTCTTGCAAAGTGCTAATTTCATACACTTTATAATTTTTATCTCAAAAGTGCAGCAACTAAATGAAAAACTAAGACTGGTTTTGTGGTCAGTAACTGATTCTGATATGAAACTAGTGAAATTGGTAGGTTTTTTACATGCATGAATCACCTCAAGTCTGATTTTCACAAAAACTATTACTTAAACAAAATACATGTACTTACTCATCTTTGCCTTCACCATCTCCCCCAGAGTAATCAGTGAAAATATCCATATCCTCTGTTAACATCCTCTCTACCAGTCGTGTTGACTTGTTAAAAAATGTTGTAAAATCCTCGGAATTCAATATCTGCTGTTTCTCTTCCTCACTGAACTCTGGCACTAAAAGTTTCAGGGAAAAATGCATATAAGTTGAAAACATGTCCATAATTGTGCTAGCAACAGATCAATATTAGTATGACTAACTACTAAATATAAAAATAAATAGTGATAATCAGTGGTTACTGCTTACAATTGTATATTTGGAAAAACACTGGTCTTTATAAAGAACAAACTTTCCTACAGAGCAATATTCCTCAAATTAAAAACCAAAGTTGAACAAAAAATATCTTTTAAACCAATTTCACTTGCACAATGGCATTACACAGTCTTAGAATTTGTTCAGTGTTTGTTTGCTTGTATTGACATGCTGATTGTTTCAGACAATGTCTAGTATAGAAACAACATGCATTTATGCATCAAGTCTTCAAGAATGCAGAACTTAGCTTTCTTCTCAAAAGAAATTTCTTTAACTTATGCTCATAAAAAAGAAAAAAAAACACATACATAAAATTTTGGTCAAATAGAAAAAAAAAATATGTTGCCAAAAACAAATTAAAAGAGAATCTCTTCACTTTGTCAAGTAAAAAGTCCACAAAAATTAGCAGAACTTAGCTTTCTTCTTATAAGAGAATCTTTAAATTTGTGCCCATAAAATAACAAAAAGCACATACATGAAATTTGGGTCAAAAGCTTGAAAAAAAAATACATTGCTAAAAACAAATTCACTTTGACAAGTACAAAGTACACAAAAATTATCTGAACAAATTAATAAAAAAAATGTGTGTTTTTACCATAGCTCTGGTCCACCACAAACTACTATTTCTTAAACACAATTCCTTCACAATGCTGTGACCCCCACATTCATGAATAAAAGCTACAATGCAAAGCTTAACCTGATGGTTGAATGAAAAACAAGCTTCGACAAGCTTTAACTGACTGACTGACAAGATTACTACAGTCAGCCATATGTCCTCTACTGCTAGTTAAATACACGGGCAGAACAAATCTAAGTCCCGTAACCCTTGTCATATCTGTCACCAAAATTGTAGGATGCTTTAAGAACACATTATGTCGAACAACCCAAAAAAATTTTGACATTATCCACTTTTTAGTGTCATCTACAAAATCTCTGTTAACATGACAATTTGCCAGAAGGCTATTATCTACATGCCTCTCAGTTTTGTTGGAAGAGTTATAAGGTTTTGAGTCAACATTTTTTTTTTGAAAGTCATCATTTTCTTCTATTATTGGAGTGAACCTATGGCACCAAATTAAGCAGCAAACTTAAATTTAAATGAAGAGAAATTTGTTCTATATAGATATATTTAAAGCAGTAATCATAAATGGAAGAAAGGGGTATATACTTGTACATGTACATTGAAAACAAATAGAAACAAATAGGTCAACAGGTCATATAATTGACAAGAAAAGCTTAAAGTTAATCCAAGCCAAATGTCATCATCCTTCAAACCCACCAACCACATGCATTTTTAAAGTGTTTGTTCTTTTTCAAAATAAATATCTGTACATGTTGTAAAAATATGTGACAACTGAAAAAAATATAGCATGTGACTAAATGATCTGTTATCCAGAAGCAAGCAGACTGGTTTTCAAAGAGATACCAACTTTTTTTCTCCAACTTTGGATGTACACTCTGCTTTCGTACTGTAACAGAATGACTAAGATAATGTTTGACAACTTCACTATAAAACACAGCGTCAAATGTCTGTATGTGATAGCAATTCTTACTCTGTATGCTTGGTAAGCATTATAGCTGACCTCAATAAAACAAACACTTGTCAATTCAAAAATAAATTAAATGTATAATGTCATCTACTTTGTTTATTATGATATTTCAGTATTCTTCAGGGGATTAATGAAATCATCAAACAGCTCTAAAATTACTGCATAGATGTTGTATTAAATGTAAAAAGTAATTAATTCATTTAATTAATTTGTGTTCACTGGCAACTAGTAAAGATCTACTCAAGTTATTTAATTCAACTTTTATTTAGGTCAGACATTTTCTGTAGGAGGGTAAGGAACAGTTTTAACAACATTTTTGAATTTAGTTCACCCAAATTAGCCCCTTTAAAGATTACAGCATAAGGTTTAACTTTTAAATTGACCATTTTCCCCATCCAGTGTTCAATACATTTACAAATATCAGTTAAACTTCAGATACTGTGAACGTATTCATTTTCGTAGTGTACTAATTTTTGCTGTAGACAGAAAAACAAAGAAAAATTGTACCCGCAAATTTGGTTTTTAACAGTATATAACTATAATAATTTTTTAAAACCATGAATGTTCACATGACAGAATCTGCGAAAGAGTTAGCAACCAAAAAAATTAATACGACTACAGTGCTTGTAAGTAAACCACAAAAAACAAACCTGGCTTCTCTTCTTTTTTGTCTCTATCTTCTTGTGTCTCCTTTGGTGCAACCATTTCAACATGGGGCATCTTGTGCATTGTTGGTGTCTGGGGTTGAGCAGCCATTGAGTCTGTCTCTCCGTCCTCATCTGTATGACCCAAGGGGTCATCATAAGTAAGAACTATGTGTTAATATTTAATGTGGCTGTCCAATAACATTTTGATAGAAACAAATAAATAAATATTTTCAGTAAGAGTGGCATATGACAGCAAAAGATATTTTGACCTTTCTCATCAATCAATACTGTATTGGTTTACAGACTTTCATATCTACAGTGAACATCAGCTGTTGTTACAAAGCTTTATTTAAAATAGACTCCATAGACCAACAATCATGTGAATCATTCTTTAAAAAAATAGCAAATAATTCTACTTTGTCGCTGACTGAATTAATGGTCTTAAATCCTAGTCATTATGTTTTTAAACTGTATAATTAGCTCAAAAAAGTAATTTTAGACATACATGTAGTTCAATATAAAAAAGTCCAGAAATCAATTAAACAAAACATTGCATGCTTAATTTTGATTTATTTAAGTGTCACATGGAAGTATTTGTAACACCAATACTTAAAAATGTGAAATTGACACAAGAAAGCAGAAAAGAAATATTATAAGTGACTAAGGTACAAATGTATGACAATTATTCTATAACAACCAGAAAACTTTTAAAAGAAGAATAAACATGTACCTACTTTTTAGACACAAAAACTATCAAAGCAAATAAAATGCTTATTGCTCTACAACAGCATTTATCTCTATGTTTACAAGCATTAAAAATGATCATTTTCAGTCACATTTTTTGTTTGTTTGTTTTTTTTTACATATAAAAAAAGAAATAAACCTAAACTGAGGTTCCATCACAACATTCATATCAGAAAAGTAAATGCACCCTCCAATTAAAATAATAAAATATGTGCTGTTACATACATTCTGTGCAGTAGGGTAAATCATAATGAAAAATTATGTTTACAATATTGAAACAACCACAAAATACTGGCTTGAAGTTTAACTTTAAATATCAAAAATATGTCAAAATGCAAATTCAATATTGCTATATTTACAACAACCCTTTTAACTTTTATGGAAACAAAAAAAATCATATAACAGTTGGTTCACAACATCTAATGCAGACGACAGAAATTAAACCACATAAAAAACTTCAACATCAGAGAAAAAAATTAAAAGAAAGATTGCAGAGATGACAAACAACCATACAAAACCACAGAACAACCATGTACAACAATGTACCTTCATCATCAAATTCATCCTCCCATTCAAAATCATGGTTGATAAAACGAGGAGAGCCATGGGATCCATGATAGGGGGAGCTGTATTGTGATCCCCCTAAATAACAGCCGCAGTGAAAAGAAAATGTCTCCATCAAAGGGAAAAAACTTTGCATCCATTTGGAAACATAATCATTCATTTCACACTTGTTTCGTGCCATTGTGTAAAAAAATATTTATGTGCTGGGTTCAGCCACACTTTTCAGACACATTGACATTCAAGATGAACTTCATCAACTTGCATATATTTAAAAGCAGAATTATAACAGTAAGCACATAAATTTATCTATACTCAAAGTGAAAGTACCTTTTGTTATTTTTTTGGTTTCTTGTAAGTACTCATAATTAGTTCTAACAGAAAAGTTTTAACCATCTTTGAGTAATTATTCATTATGAATAAGAGTAAAAATCTGATGCAAAGGCACCTTCCACATTTTACATTCCACAAAACTAAAAATAGAACAGAAGACAGTCGAGCATATGACCTACCCTTCCTCGGACTGCTTCCATCAGAAATGTCTTCTACAAAATAGTCACAAAATGTATTTTGGAAAAGATTAAAAAAATATCTGTCCACAAAAATTGAAAATCAGAACCAATTAGGTATTTTATCAGGATGTTATGAGTTAAAGAAGTAGTTCTAGTGCTTTTATATATATATAGATAGAGGAAAACATTTTCATCTCTTTTCCTTAAAAGAATGGAGTACATGACATTTTTTTTCTCTACCTAGATTTCTAATTGAAAAATAATGGTATAACCATTTTTTTACATTTATATATTAAATTTTGAAAAGTTGACAGGCTTATAGACCTATAAAGAAGATCTACATATAAAATTTACATCAAGTTTTTAATTGTTTAACTCTTTAGTGGGCTAAACAATTTTTTGCCAGCATTGAAAAATAATTTAGAATATTCTCACAGTTGCTTGTTAACATCCCAGTTGAAAAAAAATCAAGACATTTAGCTAACAACACAAATAGACAACATAAAATAAAAGCCACAACATAAATACTGGAATTGTTGGAAGGTGCATTTACATCTGAGTTTCCAATTGTATTAATATTTGTATATAAATGTATATCGGGTATATCCCAATAATAAAAATGTCTATATTCCAGTAACTCTTAATGACCTAGTGTGTCACTCTTAACAATTTTACATAAAGCTGATGTCAACTTATGCAAAATATATATTGAAGCATATAAAGCAAAAAGACAGAAACATGACGTATTAAACTGAATCTGAAGCCATATTTTGTAAGCACAGACTAACGTGTACTACATTTATAGCACAAACATAATTTGGTAAAATAGAGCCATTTCAATAAGAAAGGCTTTTTACCAAATTATTTATTCTCTACACAGAAAGTTTCATTAAAATGATCTCTGCATTGAGATTTCATTTAAATTGTCCAATGCAAAAAAATGAGGTAGAAGTCATTGGTAAAGTTACGCATCTGCCATATAAACAACATTATACTGGGTAAAAAGAGGTTTTACTGAACTTCTATTTTTAATTAAAGAAATATTATAAATATACCATGTGCTTCAAAGTCATTAGAAACTATATGAAAATGAGTACACATTTTATGTATAAGTAATGGTTAAAAGCAATGCAAGTTAATTCATAGATGAATTTAATATGTCAAATATTGACTAATAATGAATATAGATGTATATGAAGATTGATTTTTTTTTGTTTTGTTAAGTAAAAAATACCTACGTTTCCCAACTGAAATGGACAACAACAAAATTAAGACCATTAGTGGTCTATCAACTCACCGTAATAATCCCACGGACCACGTCCTATGGTAGGCATTAATGTAAAGTCTGTCATTAGAAACTAATTTTCCAAAATTTCAAATACATGACGTTTTTAACTTGAACTATTTTCACACTAGAAGAATTTTTAAAAACACTAAATGCATTCAGACCTATATTTACATATTTATTGGACAAAAATTTATTATTGTAAATTTGGGTGCATACTTTTGATACAATTTTCGTAATACCGCCACGGTCAGTTTAGTATACAACTACTTCAGCTGGCTTCCATATAAAAAAAACAGAGAACTCGAAAAAAAAAAGATATTAAAGAAACATTAAATAGTTAATAAACAACTACACCCAGAAACTACACAAGCAATCAGATTAACACATTTCATAGTCCTTTGTCTACAGTACTATGCATGTGTGATGGTGATGTTATTACTTGCCTTCCTTATCTAATGGTTCTAGTTGTACAGTCTGTGTTTCTTTGCTGTATGATACATTCTCTCTAGGTGGTATACTTGTCTCAGATACTTTCACCAATGATAGCTTGACTCCAGGTTTCCTGAAATATTGCAAAAATCAATATACAATTATGAATTCATAAGTGATTGTAGTAATTGCACCTTTTTTTCGTTTTTATTAATTTAGTTTAGTTAATTGATGAGATTCTATAGATTAATCCAACTTGTTTTAACCTGAAATAAGTTTTATCATGGCTATATCTACATTTCTTTTGCAAGACCACATTACTTCTAATTCCATTGTGACATCATCAACACGAATTACTTTGCTATAAGGTGTTACACAAGTTCAGGTAACTTGTAATTAAATTGTACATTTTGTTGTTCTAAAGTTTAGAGAAAGAGTGTCTTAAAACATAACTTGTGAATGATCAGATTTCTTCAATAGTTAAATGACAGTAAAATAAGCACACTCTAAAGGTTGAAATGCTGTCATTAAATGATCTTGATTAGGGAAATCTGTAAAAAGCTTTATTTAAAATATAAAGGAAGTGTCCAGTAATAAGATAATACCGAACAGATGAGGTGACTTGCTTCACTTCAGTACTAGCTGATGAACCCGTTGAATGTGTTGGACTAGGTGTAGTGCTTGAAGCTCCTAAAATGTTGAAATATATATTACAAAATTATAAATTCATTAATGGCCCATTTAAAACTTTAAAACAAGGAGAATAAAGGCAGCTTCCTGTAAATCAAAGCAGTATAAACTAATGCAAAAGACAAAAAAATTTTTTGAGTGTGAATGTATGAATATTTTCCTTATAAATGACAATGAACAGAAACCATAAAACAATCATATGTCATGTTTGATTTTGTTTTGATTTACATGTGTTAAGGGTAATATTCTCACATATTTTAATATCAGTATTTTTTTCTTCAAATTCAACATACTTTTCTTTACTCTGTAGAAACATGATGAAATACAAATTATAGGTCATCAAATCTAACTAATTTTATATTTAAATATACCAGATGGGGGAATTCCAAGGTCCTTTAACAACTCATCAGTCTCTGCTCGCAAATCTTGTGACTGAGCAGGTTTAGGAGCATCTTCAGTCTTAAAGCAGCAAAGAAAAAAATCAGATGAAGACAGTATTACTAGAAATTCCACTTTCATAGGTATACATGTATATGATTAGCTTAATAGATTTTAAAAATCCAAATTAATAAAATTTGGTCATGAACACAACTACCTTTTGGCCATCATGATACATGTACATAATATTTCCAAGCTTTTCTCATATTCAATAGATGTCAACAGAATTAGTGGGACGTCAAAACTCATACCAAGGACCAATCAAACCAAATAGAACTATTTCTTAATTTATACAGAAGTGCATGATGAATGTTTATTTAAACTTCTGTTTCATCCTGGGCATTTCATATTGCTATACAAAAGTATCAATGTACATTGTATCTGCACAATCATAGAACCAATGTCCATGCATCCTATGTTTTCATCCTATCTCACATCTGCTACATTTGTATATAATGATAGTAGAAATAGACTCAATTCAAAGGAAAATTTATTAAGGAAAAATGAACTGGTGTGGACACTTTCCTATAACTTTATTGAAGAAAATTGGTTAATAAAAAATATTTAAAAATACTTACATGTATCATCTATTAGAAAAAATTAATGACTTAAATAATTCTATTATTCATGCATACATTCAATTCATTAGAACATGCAGGGAATCATCATATATTCCTCAGGTTTACAAAACTAGGTTATTACTTAGTAAACAATAAAAAACTATATATAGTTCCTGTTTCATAGATTTAAGGAACTAAACACATTAAAGTACAATACCTCAAAATTGGATTTGGCATTTTAAGTATAAAATCACCAATGTATTTAGTACGAAAGTCTTAACTGCTTCAATACCCTACCCGGCTCTATATATCTAAGCTCCATTGGTCAAGGAGTAGTTCTTGCCAGCAAAAAATTCTTGCCAACCACTTTTTTCGTCTTCTCAATTGAAACAAGTTCATGCACAAAATTTAGAAAAAAAGTCAAACGGATTCCTGATATTTTGCTCTAAAAAGTATTTTCATTGAGGAATTAAATTTTAGTTAGCAGTTCGGCGATAATTGTTTCTGTCTTGAAAACAGCAAGAATTACTCTCCAAGCAGTGAGTTACATATATTGCTGCCATTTGTATTTCCTAATGGTTAAGATAGTCATAAAAAAGAACATAAAAAATCTCTAATGTAGGCAGGTAAATGAACAAAATAAATAAAATAGCTTCCTACAATTCAAGGCAGCTACATATGTATTAACCCCCTTTTTCCCCCCAATTTTTTTCAATCCAGTCAACCCGTATTATTCAACCTTATGAGGATTAAAATTAACAGTGATCAGTTAAAAGGAGACCCAAAAAAAGTTAGACTAAAAAAGTGAAGATGCATATGATCGTGTTTCCAATTCATGTTGTATGAATCATCATGGACATTGATTTCCACCATAAGCACAGGCATAAGAAATGTTGGCAGATTGTCATACCTGTCTCGTTGAACGAGCGCGCTCTTTCTCCTGTCTTTCTTTCCGCATCTGCTCAAGGCGCTGCTTCTTCCTCTCTAGCTCTGCCTTTCTGTCTGCCATGATGACAGATACTCCAGATCAGGAACACGAATTGAAATTATGATAATTTTTGCAGACACCGGAAATGAAATCATCAACCAAAGTTGTCTAAAATGTTGTCGATCTCGGAAAAAACCGAAAAAATATTATTTCACTTCCGGTGTAAACTTGACTTGCAGGTTGGTGGAAGACTGATAAAAATAAGCTGAACATGGAGGAAGATGACGACAGAGAAGATAATGCAACCCTTCAAGAAATCGATTCTGTATGAACACATGTGCAAACCATTTATAGCATTCAAAATTTAGCTCGGGCACTCAGAGTGTTTTGCTTCGAGTGAAGTTGTATCTTGCCATTTATCTTGGTTCTGGTTCACAATGAAAATAAAAAAAGACACTATTAGTAACATAGTGAAGATTTTATTTATTTTAGGTGCCCATTGTTTAATGTCCTTTACAAGGTAAACATAAATATCCCAAAATATGGCCTAAACTTTAACACATGAAACCGAGACGATCTACATACATAATGTAGTGAACCAAATAAAAGTGATTACACCAAAAAAATTGAAGATAAGGGAAAAATAGACTAAAGCACTAGCAATATGAACTCCCACAAAAAAAAAACTGGGAATGACGTGCTCTGGAAGGGTAAGCGTGTCCTGCTCTGCCAGCTGCACCTGCCATATTGCTAGTGAGTATAATACAGTAATAATCTAGCAACAATAATTCAATTCAGTAACAAGTGTCAAACACTGTTGACATTAGGCTGTAATCAAGTATCATGTTGTAAGCATAGTAGATAAAATATCTAAAATTGACAGAATTAGATAAAGGTAAAGAAAAACCACCATAAAACATATGCTATTATCAATTGTTTTTAATTTGATCTTGAACTTAATACCACAAAGCAATAACTTTAATAAAATTTTCTTGACGATTTCAAAATGACTGAGTGTTTTGACCATGGCATGAACTTATTCCTTGTTGATTTCACCATTAATGGCATGGGACACTCATTGTACCTCAAAATTTAAAGCAAAAAAAGATCATTAATAATACCTTTGTAAATACATTTAATAATGGGAACATTGACTAGTGTGTATTCCTTTCTGCTTCGTCATGATACTTATTTAATATTATGGTCCCCAGTTTTCAGCATTATTTTTTTTATTTTGTTTGTGTGATTCCTTTGTATGCAAGATTTTGAGTCATTTGACACCAGAGAATATTTTCAATATTGACCCTTGTCATGCTGGATTGTTCTGAAAAAACTTCTAGATTTCAGTACTTTGCAAACGTATTCAAATTATTTGCAAATTAGTTGCACAATGGTACTAACGCTGATTGTTATATTATATCAGTGAAAGATGGGTGATCATGGGTGGGGTGGATGGAATGAGAAGGTGGGTGGGCCATCGCGGTAAAATGGGTCTGTCGCTCGAAAATGGTCATTTAAAATTGTCCATTTCTAGCCATGTTTTGCTACGTGTGTGGTTAAACAGGAGTGAAACAGGAACCAAAGCACATTCATCCCATAGCAGTACGCTGTGAAGTCCATTGAAGCCAAATAATGTTTGTTACAGTCACAAGTGGTCACTCGTGTGAAAAAAATAGGGATTTTTTTCTTCAGTTTTGCCTAAAACTGGAATTAGTCAACACACGGGGTTGACATAGGAATTGTGATGAGAGACATCATTGTTATTTAGTTTGCAGACAAAATAAAGCACTTTAGATTAATTCTGGTCTAGTGAGGGGACGAGAAATGAACCCTACTCCCCAAAAAATCTCATTTTTTTTAGCAACGAAACTCCTGACCTCTTTTTTCAGCTCTAAGGTCATAATTTTTTAACAAACTCTGTATCAGATAGCCTCATTTTAATTGAGCTTTCCTAAACTAGATTAACACTGCCAGAACCAATAAAGTGGAAACAGGGCCAACCTCAGATAAGTCTCGGAGCAACACAACAAAGGTTAAAGACATTTATGTAGACTGTATTTGCCCTCATTGGGCAAGAAATCTAAACATATTTGAATACAGTAATTACAGCATTGATGGAAGAAAATAGTCCCTTACAAATTGCAGATTTGAACTAGAATATAAAATTTTGGTAAAAAAAAATAAACGTTTTTTTTATTCTTTCAGGATCTTCTGACTGAAGTGATGAATGAAGTCATAGATGAAGTTACACTTGGGCTTTGTTTTGAAGTGCACAGAGCTTGTAAAAAAGGAACATTGTTTCTTGCTGATACAGATCCCAAGTAAGAGCTATATTTTGGGTTTAGAAAAGTATTGATTGTGTAACAATCTAGATATGTATGTACATGTACATTACAAATTGTGTTGTGACATACAAAAATGAACTGTCATTCTTGGGAAAAAATGTTAAAGCATAGCATCCTCTAGATATGATAAAGCTACATCAAGTTTATGTAAAATTATATCAAAAACTGACCTGACTTTTGCAGGGTTAACTTTTTCAATTCTGCAGAGATTGCAAAAATAAACAAACACCTGTGATTCACTTGATATGGTTCACTCATTTACACAGTTTAAACCACCTTTTGTGTATAGGTAGCTATTTTTCTTCTATTGACCAGCATGTCAATGTGAATAGAGTTTAGCTTTAATACATAGGGAACATCTCAAACATTATCCAGATTTAGATCTTTTCTGCCGTCACTGCAGAATTGTTAAAATTAAAACAGCAAAAGTCAGGTCAGTTTTTGATATAATTTTAAATTAAATGAATGCAACTTTCTCATATCTGGAGGATGCTATGCCTTAAAATTCTTCTATATACACTGGTTTGTCTCCTAGTCAGAAGGGCATTAGTGGTGAAATTGAGGCCATATTTGTCGAAATTTAATGATGAACCGTAACTGCCACAGTTAAAGAAAAAAATTACAAAGAAAGTATTGAAATTCATTGAAATAAGGAGATAATTCATTAATAATGTGCAAAATTTGATTGCTTTATTAGGGAACTTAAGAATCTTTTTCCGAGCCATCCATTGTCACTTTAAATAAAATCTTTTTACTCTTGGACATACATATGATATGAGTATTACATTGGAACAAAAAAATTTATGGAATAAAATTTACCCAGTGCCAGCCATATCAGGATCTGTCTGATTTTTATGTGAACAGCGTCTTAATGTTTTACTTTAGTCAAGGTTATCTTTTTATTTCCAGGTCACAAAGAGAACATGGTATGACTATGATTAAGTAGCTGAAACTGTACAAATTAAACTGTCTTCAGATTCTGTCAGGACGAAGAACAAAAGCTGCATTTTTTTCTTAGTTTGTTTAATGACTATTTTTGAAAGTCTCTTGTTAGATCTCGTACCTTTACAGTTGATATCGTGACATGGATAAAAATGGATTTTGAATTATCTTGGAGTATTCCATTAATTGGCCTTTTTCAAGGATTTTAATAAAGATCGCATGACTGGTCAGTTCATAATGTATTCATGGTAATCCATGAATGCACTTCCAATGCTTGAATATTAGAGTGTTTTTGCTTAAAATTTCCAGAAATGTCAACAATTAAGTCTTTCTATGCCAAATTTTTATATTTTACTGAAAGGTCTTCAATTATCATACTTGGTACATTATGATAGATGTAAATGATTGTAATAATTTCTCAATTGAAGATAATTTACATGAAGTATACTCGTCTCAAGTGCTAAGTTTTCAGTTAAGGAAAGTATCAAATGACTTTGTGTTTTTTTTCTTATTATTTCTTCTTATAGAAATAGTTGATAGGTTTGGTGTAGATGTATTTGGACAACTTCCAACAAAGAAACAGTTTGAATGTGTCTGTCCTAACTGTCAGAGGAACATGGCAGCATCCAGATTTGCTCCACACCTTGAGAAGTGTATGGGAATGGGTAGAAACAGTTCCAGAATAGCCAGTAGAAGACAGGCTGCTCAGCTAGCTAGAGAATCAAGTGATAGGTAGCTATAAAGCCATTTCAAAATAATCACCTATTTGTAGCACCAGCATTTAAAATTCTTATTATCTTTAGCCTGGCCATGGCCCATAGTGTGCCAACATAGGTTGAGTCTGCCAGGTTTAATAGGTTTAAACTCCATCACTTTTCAACAATTAACAAGGTATTATTTTAATTTGGAATTATTTTGGATTTTAGAAAATGACAAAAAAATAATTAGTAAAACTAACCCTTACTAAGGGGGTTAGTCATGCCAGCATGGCTAAGGGGTAAGGTTAGATGGATAACAGATGGTAAGGAAAACTTACTAACTCCCTTAGTTATGATGGCATAACTTACCCTCTTATAAAGGGTTGTTTCATAATTAGTTTTGTTATTTTCTTAAATCGAAAATAATTCCAATTAAGAAATAATTCATTGAGGGGATAGATTTGTACTCATTTTAACATGGGTACTGCATTTATATTTTGTTATTAACACAGAGCGACAAAATCTACCCCGGGAAGAAATTATTTCTTTTGTAATATGACAAATACATTAATTTTTTTGACAAAAATTTCCCTAGTGTAGCCAAATTAACGGGTGTTCCGTATAGAAGTTGGATTAATTATGAAATAAACCACATATCCAAGTAAACCATCTATTGAATAAATATCAGTATCAGTTTTGTATTAGATAACCTCTCAGCCGTTAAATCGGTAAACGTTTTTAAATGAGTGTTTTGTCTCGAAGCGACGGCAAAAGAAAAGAGAGAGACCACATGTGCTAAAGGTGGGGTTGTACCAACATATACTGTTTGACGATTTGAAGACCTCATATCAGAAGTTGAAATAATACCCTGTTAATTGTTGAAATTTATTGAAAATTCAATGAAAAATTTGCTTATTACTTTTAAGATGATGAAATAATGTTGAAAGTGTCAATCAGTTAGTGTTGGACGTGTCGATCAGTTAGTATTGAAAGTGCCATCAGTTAGTGTTGGACGTGTCGATCAGTTAGTATTGAAAGTGCCAATCAGTTAGTGTTGGACATGTCAATCAGTTAATGTTCAATCAGTTAGTGTTGGACGTGTCAATCAGTTAGTGTTGGACGTGTCGATCAGTTAGTATTGAATGTGTCAATCAGTTAGTGTTGGACATGTCAATCAGTTAATGTTCAATCAGTTAGTGTTGGACATGTCGATCAGTTAGTATTGAAAGTGTCAATCAGTTAGTGTTGGACATGTCAATCAGTTAATGTTCAGTCAGTGTATTATTGTTTACATTTATTAAAGTCATCTTGTCTCTTTAAGACAAAATTATACATATAGGATTTGCAACATTGAGAAAGAAAATTTCATTTGTAATGTTTAAAATCAGATCGTTTTTTTTAAATTCTGATCACAAACCTGTAGCAATAAAAGCATTTTTAATAGCAATAATATATTTTTGGAATGACCATTTCAATTCCTAGATTTGAAGGAACCCTATTTTAAATAACTAGCCTAAAGAGTGGCATTTCTACATGAAACCTTAGCCTATAGAGTGGCATTTCTACATGTAAGATTTTAATACAGCCATAAAAATATTCTACTGGAGAAATCTTTTCTATATTATAGTGTTGTTTATAGGTTCAAAGCTGTATAAACATATATATCTTGAAGTCACCAAAAATTTTATCATGTCTGTGTCACTTTAGAATATTTGCTATTTACCTGTCAGTTACACCTGTCTGGACTAAATCCTGAATAAACTAGCATCCTGTCTAAACCAGACTGCTACTGAAGTCTAAGTGCATTTTTAACCTGTGATACCAAACTCTTGTAAAATGATAAATTATGTCTGTCTTAAGGAGCTCAATGCTCATTGTGTATGTTATATTTGTCAACCAACTTTTTGGTTTTCAGACCATCCAGTGCACATGGTAAAAGAGACAGCGATGAGAGTCCTGATGACGATAATGATGTTGACTGGAGTTATCATGTAGATAAGAAAGGTTTGTTAATTCTTCTTATTGACAGCTTGGTTGTTTTTCTCTTGTTCTGATTACTGATAGTTTTTATCTCAGGCTATTGCCTTAATACTGAAAAAGTATTGGCAATTTCCTTTGACAATGTTATGTCAAATCAAATTTGCTGAGTGTCTACCGTATCATATGTGTTATAAAATCTGATTCACCTTCAGTTAAGTCTGAGTTAAATTATTTGTCCAATGATGATGGTAAAATTTGTATTTTGACATGCTTACAAAGATCACCTATTGAATATTTACTAAGACTTATAAAATCTTCCAGTGTCTTTTAAGATTGCACCTCTCTCATCATTAAAGGTATATATTACCATTAATTGTAGTGATTAATTGTATGATATACATTACAGTAAAGAAATTAAAGAAAGACAAGATGACTAATTCTCCTCGAAGGAATAAAAACAGACACAGGAATGGTAAGAAAAATGCATAGAATGATAGGTTAGGAATATTTTCAAAGTTAAGTTTCTTCAGCAGTTACTATATTTAGTACGTGTCAATCTATCATACATTTGTATTTATTGTTATGGCATTTATTAAGTTTTGTACAATACTTGTGTTAACTACTTTATTTTTATGAAACTCAGTTGGTGTTTTCAGAGTTTCAGAATACATTTCTATTTTACAATTATCATGAGTATTGTGGATTAATTTTTACCTTATAATTTATAATTGAATTGTGTCAATGAACATACAATCTGTAGCTGTTCACTTCTGTTTTTTTTTCTGGCCTCTTAAGAACTCTTTCTTTGGTGTGAATGTCTGTTGTTGAGGTAAATACAAAATCTACTTATTCTTCTTTGTACAAGCCTTGAATATATTGTTCATGTTAAGAATTTTTTACTTGTTTTTGTATGCTGTATTTACCTTTTATCCCTTTCAGGTGACAGTTTATTAGAGAGATCTGTAACCCCAGAACCAAACTATGAAATGATGACTATTGGTATGCGTATAAAAGACATGATTTTCACCCATGCACATGACTTTTTAACCATCAGGCGGTGATAAAATTTCTGCCATTTTACATTTTTATCCAGTTTTGTAATGATAATGGCCAATTCTCCTTCAGCTTACTTATTCTTGATTTAAATTATATCTCAACTCTCTATGGTAAAATTAAAGATTTTAACATGCTCACTGATGCTTGAAAATCTTAGTTTTACCATCTTGATTGGAGAAATAATTTAAATCACTCACTACTGAGGGAAAATCTATATTTTTCTTGATTTTGAAGACTTTGACATTTATTGATATCAAACCGGTTGTGTCTCAAAACCTCAGATGGCAGATGATACAGTTTTGATTTAATCAAATATTTTAAGGTTTGCAGTTTTCTAATTCATGAATTTTCTTTTACATATAGGTAAAATAAACTTTGCCAATTTTTTATTTTGATAACCAGTGTTCTTAGATTGAAAATTTTCAAACTCCAAAATGTGTTTCTGATATTTTCAGTGGGTGGAATCAGAAGTAAATATAGTAATGACAATAACTGGTTAAGTCATTTTTGGTTGGATATTCAAATGGCTCAAATTAATGCAGTCAATCACTCAATTACATATAGTTGTGTTTAGTTTTCTTATGCCATTTAAAAATGTATTACATATTTAGATAACTTCAATTTTGTTTTTGATCATTGCAGAGGAAAGAAAGAATCTCCTTACTCATGTAAGTAGAGGTATTTTTAATAATTAAAAACATTAACATGTCTTGAAGAACAAGATTTTAATGCATGTACTTGACTTATGCATACAGCATTGAGTAATCAGATGTTCGAAATAAAACTCAGGTTAAGTCATACAGTGGCACACTCGTTCTGTTATATTTGTTTTAACTACTGTGGACTGTAGAAGAAAAAGTGATGATTTGTAGTAAAGATTGTGTTTTTATAATTGACTTTTGTCTGTTCTATTATTATTACAGCTAGGTGAAATTGATCAGTTCCAATTTCAATACAAATCTAGCTAGGCTAGTGAGTAATTTAAATGGCTCTGTACGTAGAAATCTGCCCTACATTATACCAATGGGTCCTACTAAAGTACCACAGAACACCTATGTGATCTTTTGGACACTGTCTTTTAATTTTGAATAGATGTCAATTATGATGACCTTAACCTTTAAATTTGCCATCCACCATCATAATTGACAGCTATTCAAACTTAAAACACAGTGTCCAAAAGATCACACATTTTCTGTGGTAGTTAAGTAAGAACCCATTGGTATAATGTAGGGCAGATATCTACCTAGAGAGCTATTTAAACTACTCAGTAGCCTAGATAGATTTGTATTGAAATTGGAACTAGTCTATTTCAACTAGCTGTAATCTACATGTATATTGAACTTCTTGTTGTCCTTTACAGACATGTGGTGTTATATCAGAACACACAAGGAAGATGTGTACAAGGTAAATAAGGAATGTTTATGACAATAGTTACATTGAAGTGGTTTCTCTTTTGGTTCTGGTTAAGAACAATCAAGGGAACCAAGATTATAGCAGTTATCAAAAAAATGTAATCCAGGGACAAAGGCCAGATATGGAAAACGGACATGCACATGCAAAGAACATAAAGTAACTAAAATCATACATACAAAGTAACAAAAGCAAATGAGCAACTCAGACTCCACTAAAAACTGGGAGTCATACGCAAAAGCTTTCTTGTTCATAGATGAAAGGTAATGTCAAAATTACTGAACTGATCAAGTTTAGGTAATAGTCAAAAGTAATGTCCACGTAACAAAGGCAATCTTATGGTAAAAACCAGAAAGCTGAAAACCACAGCAAGGTCCCGACTTGGTACAGGCAGTGGGTTCAACCTGGTTTTATACTGTGCTAGACCTCTGCTTCCAATACGATTCATTATTTGCATTAAATTTCAGCACAAATCCTTGTGTCCTAATTTTTTAGCTGGAAATATGTTAGCGATTAAATTTTCTTTTTTTTTTATACAGAACAACAAGAAGTTGTTGATTTAATAAACTATGACATTTAATTCACTGATAGAGGGAATATCTTTACAACATCACATTCACTATTCACTTAATAAAATTAAATTTCCAGGTCGCATAGATGTCCTCAACACACAGATGAACAAAGGATACAAGTTAGGCAGTTTCTTATGTAAGTTTAGCAAAAACTGATATATATGATTCTGATTAGAATGAAAAACCTTCAATTTTATTGGGCCTAGTTTTTCTGGACTTCTTGGTTCCATGAAACCATTAATGCGAATCTCCTACAAAATGAAATTTTTTTCATGCCTCATAAGAAGGTCAGATGAAACCTGTAAAGTCACTCTCCATAAGCCAACACAATGTTGAGTAGTACAAAAAAAGACTAGAATCTAAGTTCCTCTTAGGCAAAAATAAAATAATTGTGCGCTTCTGGTTTTCTGAGCTGACTTCCATTTTCAATGACAACCCTAAACATTTTATTGCTGATTGAAAAAAAAATACAGATTTTTTATGTTCTGGTTACGATTTCTTCTCCATGTTCCGAAACAATAAAGAAAAAATAAAATCTTTTATCTGCCTACCCTTTTGAATTATTATTGGAAATTAAATAGAGGAAACACACAATTTATTTTGCCTTAGATAATTCAAATAAATTAAGATGTAATCTTGGAATGTTTCTTCTTCATATCTTGTAAAATTGAAACCACCATATTTTTTTCTTTTAAAAATAAAACTTGTACATGTATGTTAGGGGCTAATGAGCCAATAACTTCTTGTTTGTATCCACTTCTCCCATTTGTCTTTGAAGTTCCGGTAATAGATTATACAGACTAAAATTTCAATATTGTTATTTCTGAACAGAATACACTAAAACTTCTTCTTGTCATTGACATCTAAATAAGGCCCTGGTATGTGTCATATTTCCCATGATATAAGACCAGGTCAACCTTAATTGAATCTGATGATAAACAATACCGTTACACATGGTAACATGACTTTTAAAGAATATTTAGAATATTTATTTGCGTGGAGATGTAAAGTATTAATCCATGTAAACTTTAAACATTGCCGATGATAGAGGTGATACAAGGTGAAAACAAAATAACATGAACAAACCAGGTTTTTTTTTGTCCAAATATGACACATTTTTACAAAACTAGAGTCCCATGCTGTATATAAATCTTTATTTTTGATAAAACCCAAGATTTATCGACCTCTTAAATTACCCATCTATGTAACTTTTTTCTTGAAAATGCAACAACTTAATGACAAACTAAGACTGGTTATTGGGTCTATGACTGATTTTAAATTAGAAATAAAAGTGAATATTGTGGGTTTTTGACATATGTATTACTTCCATTCTGATAAGAACTGCTGCTTAAATTGATTCCTCTTACATTGGAAGTGTACTGAGAGCAAATTACAGTTACAAAGTTCAGTAAAATTATTTTTGTTATCTTGAAGTGATACAAAGACTTAACCCTCTACTATATTTACAAAGAGAAAAGTGGATATAAATTGGCGTGTCTATTTAAATGTCTGGTTTATTTACTCAGAAATAAGGTATAAAATATGTATGTATACAAGTATCAAAGGGCTATAACTCATCAAAATTAATTACAGATCTGGAGAAGATGATGTTCATATAGATATAGACAGCATTGATGACCCTGAATCTGTCAGAGATGCATTGTGGGAAGAAAATTCTACAGCATCATCTCCAGCAGGATCTACCGTGTCTACAAGTAGTATGTATAGTTACTCTGTAGTAATAAATATGTGCCTTTTTAAATTCAATAGAAATTGGAAGTGAAATATGTACTGATCTTTTACTCTGTTTCCAACTCTTTTTTTATATATTCATGGAAAAATATGGAGACGTTAAGTACATGTATGTTTATTCTCATATTGCATACCTGTGGTCTAGTTAACAAAGCTGAAAATGGTGGAAGAGAACATTGCCTATCTTTTGAGCAGAGCAGAATTAGTCAAACCCTTAGTAAAAGACTAGTCAGTTAGTTGACAAAAGCAAAGTGAAGGTTTTATAGATCAGTAGAAAAGTAAACAACCATTTACTGTACAAAAAGCATCTTTTAACATGGTGTACATGTGGCTTGTATTGAACTTTGTCTAACTTGAGAGACTTAATCAGTCAATGATCTGTACTGAATAACTGTACATTTAACACAATGTTCTTTCAATTAAAACTGATAGAGAAAGTATAGGAAATTTTGCCAGTTGACTAATTTTAAAATTTGCATGACTGAATGAAAATGAAAGTTTATTGAGCATGTGTTAATCAAAACAGTAGAATAAAATCAAGTGATTAAAAAAGAATTATACATATTTATTCAAAATGTACACTGTCAAAGGAAAACTAGTCATTTTTTGCTATAGAAAAAGGATCAGATGAAACGCAACAAATGTACCATTGTATGACCTTAATATAAGTAATTAACACTTACTAATGTTATTGTCATTGTATTGGACCTAGTGCTGTGTTAGAAAACTGTAAAATCAAATCTCAGCTAAAAATAATACTTCAGGAACACAAAATATGTATAACTACAAAACTAAAGGGTTATTGCATGGATATTGGTGAATATTCATGCAATAATCCTATGTTATTATGCAGTCACCCAGTAATGCAGAAATATAATGAGGATATTTCACTATCCTGTATTCAATTTCCTGCTACGGATTTTTATCAAATTTTCAGTTTTTTTTTCAATTCAACACATTGTTATGTAATTCTTATTTCACCATTCCCAGCTGTAGCTAAGGTTTTTAAGATAATACTTAGAAACCCTCCTCTAAAATGTTTTTAATATACTGTATAAACATTACTTTTTGTAGTGTTAAAAATTTTTGTTTCTAAGCTCACCATGTGAGCTATTGCCATCCGTTGTTGTTGCCGTCACAATTGTCCATCGTCGTTAACAGTTTTTCAAAACTCTTCTCCTCTGACACCACTTGACCAATTGGAACCAAGCCATGGTGGAGTTACTGCCCTTTTTCGACGTTTTTTTGCTATTTTGAATGTTATTTCTTTCAAAAATCTTCCCCTCTAACATCACTTGACCAATTGGAACCAAACTTTGTGTGAATGTTCCTTGGGGTATTCTGCATAGAACTGTTGTGGGGATTTTTGATCTGTTGAAAAACATGGCCACCGTTACTAAAAATAGAACATAGGGGTCAGACAGGAGTTTTTCGCATATATCTCCAAAACCATTATGTTTAGCCAAATTCTGACGGAGTGAAAGTGTTCAGCATGATGAGATCTATCTATGGTCAAATTTTCATTTTAATCTGTGAAGCCATGTTGGAGTTATTGCCCTTTTTCGACATTTTTTTTGCTATTTTGAATGCCTTTTTGTTTTACAGTTTTCAGCCAATATCTTGAAAACTATAATAGATAGAAACTTTCAATCGCTGAAATGATCCTTAAGATATATTTACTAAAGTCTTGTTGAGTCAAAATTGTTGAAGAACTCCTTGTTAAATTTTTTGCTCTTGAAAGACAAACTTTAACAAGGTGAGCGATTCAGGCTCCTGGGAGCCTCTAGTTTACAAGAAGTTGAGTTTTTTAAGGTTTTTAAATCTGAGTGATAATTCTTATCCACAAAATTTCACCCACATTGAAAATTTCTTCTTTTACAGTAATTGTTGTTTTAGAGAAGGTGTTTTGTTATATTAAATACATGAATATATTTTTGTTTTAGGTTTAGTTAGTAGAAAGAGACCTGTTCAAAAATCAAAGTCCAAAGTTAAAAAGAAGAAAAGTAAACTTTTAGAGCCATCACATAACAACAATGATTTGTTAGCTAATAGTAATCTATATGAGTTTGATTAATCATGTGGGTATTTATAAATCAATTTAGTTCATGAATATTCATATCACCTCATTATGAATATTTAGTAGCCATCGTAATACTGATTATTCATGAGTTATCTAATTATGAATAATTCATAACCTTTCTGTTGTCTACTGTAATCTCTATTGTATGTTAACATTCTTAAAGTGTAAATTATCTCTTCTTTTGAAAAAATCTTAATTAATGTTCAATATTTGGGGATTAGAGTTTATCTTACATATATAAAAATATGTTTTGAATGACCAGTCAGATGAATAATGGTTATTTTTTTTATTCCTTCAAGAAGTTAAAATATTGTCATGAAACTTTCTGTGAATGTATTTAATTTTAATGCATTTGGATATTATGTTAGGAATATCTTCATATGTGTCTCGTCATGGATTAATGAAGGGGGACATATGGCTCTTCTTCTTCATTTTATTTGCTAATTCCAGTTACTTTTAATTGAACCATTTTAGTAAGCGATATCTTTCCTGCTGCCTGCTGAATTTTTTTCAGTAGGAAAATGTGCAATTGCTCTTATTTTGTTAAATAATGAAGCACTACAAAAAATGAAGTCATTGATAGATATGGTCTGCAACTCTGTAAGGTTTTTCTTGATAGAAGAAAGTTTGGTTTTTGTCACAAAATCTGTGACTATTCTGGATAATAAACACAAATAGATACAACACTTTTATTTCATAAAAGACTTTAAAATGTGTTGTGGTGGCCCGAGTTTTCTTTGCTTTTATACAACTGTTCAAATAAATCATAACATTTAATTTGATTTTAATGACATTCATATGTGGTCATGTGCCAAAGAATTTGTTCAGTATACCCATATATGGTAGTGTTCCTGTCCTTATGTCTTCATTATATCCAATACATGTGTATGTTAGTTTACCTGTCCATATGTCCTAGTGTACCTGACCCTAATTTCCATCATACATATGTCCTAGTGTACTTGTCCCTAATTCCCATCATACCCACTTATGGAAGTGTACATGACCCTAATATCCATCATATCCACATATGGTAGTTTACCTGATCCTAATTTCCATCATACCCACATATGGTAGTGTACCTGTCCTAAATTTCCATCATACCCACATATGGTAGTGTACCTGTCCCTAATTTCCATCATACACATGAAAGTGTACCTGACCATATCTCCATCATATCCACATATGGTAGTGTACCTGTCCCTAATTCCATCATACCCACCTATGGTAGTGTTCCTGTCCATATCTCCGTCATACCCACATATGGTAGAGTACCTGTTTCTAATTTTCATCATACCCACATATGGTAGTGTACCTGCCCCTAATTTCCATCATACCCACATATGGTAGTGTACCTGACCATATCTCCATCATACCCACATATGGTAGTGTATGTGCCCCTAGTTTCTCATGCCCATATATGGTAATATACCTGACCATATTTCTATCTTAACCATATATGGTAGTGAATGTGTCCATATTTTAATCATATCCATATTTGGTAGTGTACCCAACATGTGACATTGTATTAGATTGTATTATTTGCTTGTAGTGCCAAAGTCTTTCAGTTTATTGTACAACCTTATTTATGATTATCAGAATGCTCCTGTATTTATGATTGATTGTGTATTAAGAGTTGTTGTGAGAGGGAGTATTACTTAATATGTTATTGTTTGTTAGAATATTTTAAAATACGTCAATAAAATTTGAAGTATATTTAATTATTTTAGTTAAAAAATGTTATTGAGGTTAAATGGAAGTGAGTTTTTAAAAACATCAATCGTTGGAGGATGTTTATTCAGTTGTATCCGGAAATGTATCCAGATGTTTTTCAAATCTTGAAATCCAACTTTTTTACTAATAGCAAAAAAAGATTTTCCATCATCTTCACAAGTTAATCTCACATTGTAGTCATTAAACTTTTAACTGTAGTACCACTGTTATTTAGATCAGACCTGGTAATTGTTCCATTCAGTCACTGCATGTAGAATATACAACAGTTTAGTTGACTTCTTATTCCAATGACCTATCTGATTAGCCAACCTCATTTCAGCTTTCAAGACTGTAGAATCATTGTATAAAGATAAAATCCCGAGGATCCTGAAACATCGTTCTAGCAGACTTTGCACATGGCCTTGAGCAGGTCCTGGTCCTGAAAATAGCCCTTGTATTAACACCAACTATACAAGGGACCAAATAGTAACAGCCCCTTCCAACCCAGTCAACTTCGTTCCTCCCAACTGGCATCAATATTTATTAATAAAGGTCATAAACGGAACTTGTCCCAGGAAGATCCTTAGATATTGACTTGGGTCCTAAAAAAATCACTTGAACAGACGGTAGAACACAGTGGTGGCTGAATGTAACAAGCAGAAGGTTTGTTTTGAGTAAGGGGATAACCACCCCATTTTTTTTTTTTGGGGGGGGGGTGGATAGGATCAAATTTAAATAAAAAGGAAGGAAATGATGTATGGTTAAAGTAAAATCTAGGATGAGCAATTGGGTAAATTCAGGACAGGCTTGAGTAAATATTAAAAAAAAAAGTTGTACTGAAAAAAAAAATCAAGGCCACAAAATTTGATCCTAGCCTCCCCCTAGAAATCAATTGGTTGTTCAATAAGACAGTTGTGAAATTACTCGATTCTGATAAGATTTTAACCGAAAGATCTATTACATTCTTATGGTATAAATTAAACATGTCTTACTAAACATTTCTTGGCGGCAGTCGGTGGATCGTTGTCATTGGTGGGATACTGGTGTGAAGAGCTATCATGACCAGATATGATGTCTGACATCAAGACAACAGAAAATTGACACATTTTTATTTCATTGTGTTTACATCGTCAGGCAATCCTTTGATACATAGTTACGTTGGTCGATGCCATTAATATAAATAAATAAATCCATGCAAATTGTACGATTCGTCAAGTGATAATATATCATCTCATGATGATAACTTGCATATATGTACTCAGAACAGGAAAATCAAATACACGATGCTGCCTATTTACATTTTTAAAAAATATTATAATACAACAAAACTATCTATAGAAGCCATACAAAAATGCAACAATTACAAGTCCAACACAAGCATTTATGTTTAGGGCTTGTTTCCACTTCGGTCGTTCTGTTAAAAACTCTCGGGTTTTGTTTTCATCTAAATGGGGATTTTCTCCAGTATCACTGTCGGGTATTCCACAGATTAAGTCCATTACAATATGATGACAGCGTTTGCCATCCGTAGACTGCTCGTCAGGGGCTTCCTGAATATCTAATCCTGCAAAGTAATCGATAATGAATCAGATTATAGTAGATGTGTAGATTACATCAAATTATGAAAAGAACCTTTGTGAACACATTCACAATACCCCTCACATTTGTACTCTTCGCAAAACCATTCCCTGTACACAAATAAAGGTGGTCCCTTTACCAACTTTTGTGAAAATCAATCCCGTCCCAGATGTTTTTTTTCTACTAACCATTCACCAAAGTTTGAAACAAAATGGAGACACTATCAAAAACAATAAGAAGTGACGGACGGACAGACGGATTAAAACATTAAACTCCAGCAACTTTGTTGCGTAGGGTATACTTATAGTTGAGCCTAGCCGTTTTGTCAACATATTAATTTGAGAACTATAAGTTTTGGAGTATTTGACGAGCAGCACGTTGGGTGCCTTCAAACTGCTCACGCTTCAGAGCATCTGATGTATTCATAGCGGGATTCGTTTGTTCGTTTTTCAGTAAATGAACAGGTTGAAATAGCATTCAACGTACCTGAGGACTGATTATGCTATTGTATTACAGGAAGATGTATCGATACAAAAGGTCCAAAACAGGAGAAGTACTTCAAATTAACAAGAACAGAAGCATCAAAATGACAATTGAGGAAGAATGATTCGTACAACAAAAAAAGAGGTGATAAGCACACACTGAAAAAATTAATGAACAACACGTATCCCACGAACAACGAAACGGTGCTTCAAAGTGGAAAGCACACGCTGCAAAACGAACAACATGAATTCCACTATAAAAAAAACTCCATGCTCTGTAAGCTGTTCAACCTTCTTGCAAGCCATCTCCGGTGAGGCTCCTTAGGGGTCAAGTGTGACAAAAAAGGATATAATTGACAGACAGAGGTTCTTCGTTATATTAAAATCAAACACTTCATATAGGTCAATTAAGCCATAATAAGATCTGTAAGGTAGGATTAGATAGGTCACATAGTAAGCGGAAATCCTAAGTATATCAATAGAACCTATACATTGGCCGATACGTTATTAAATACAGGTATTTGTGCTCTTGTGTCCGTGTGTACATTATTCTTTTATGCTGTGTATGACTGTTTTGTTTAGTACATCCTGGACAAGTGTAGCGTCGAAATGGTTCTAATATAAATGGAAATTCAAATTTTGAATTAATGTTCTAGTAACATTCGTTCTAATGAAGAATAACCCTATGCCAATAATTCCGTCCATATTTTATGTATATAAACATGTACTTACTCCGTGAAGCAAAAGCAAGAATGTCTAATGTAATTTCAATGAGTCTAAGACCATCTAATTGATATTGTTCCGAAAACATTCAAAGCTTGAACCATAGAAAACATCGTGGAGTTTCTTTTGAATTTTAAGCAAGAGTTGAGGGCTGAATAATGTCATACTATTCGATAATTTACCGTTTTGAGGGGATGTTTCTTGTTCATTCTTATTAGAGTCTGTTGTACCGGTAACTTCAGGATCTTCAGTTTCAGAAACTATTTTTGGATGAGGTTTTATTCTGGTCCACCAAGTAACACCTTTAAGCTTTAATATATAAAAAGAACATACTTAAAAGTCAGGGATGTTTGAAAGAAAACGATCTCATTTGTATATGAGGTATATATTGAACACATTTGTCAATGTAAGATCTGATATCATAGATACAAAATTTAACCACTGCTAGACGTATCTCTGACTTTCTTCTCAGACATAGATTGAATCAACTGGGGGTCACCTTATAAAATTGTAAATCTTAGAAAGTTTTTTTTCTTTGTTTAATTGCTCCTTTTAACAAAACTCTGGGGTCGTGAAACAATAAATAATTTATACAATTTATACAAAGTCGCGTACTAAATAGAGACGGATTCTGGATTTCAGGCTAGGGGGGGGGGGCTAACATAAACATGCAAACATTTTTGCGGGTATAATTTGCGGAAAACTAAAGAATTAATGCAACAAAAAATGTCATTTCTAAGGAGTGCACGTCCGACACGCCTTTACTTGTATTCACGTCTGCACTACTACATGCAGAAAGATATTATCATATAAAATCATTTTGACTGAATCAATCGAGTTACGAAAGAAATAATCTATGAAATGTTCAAACTTCAGATTATAAGTACCTCTTCGTCTGTCTGTGGTGATGTCACTAAACTTATTATCACCATGGCGATAGAGGTGATGACAACATTCAGTGTTCCAAAGTAGGTATAATGGACGTTCAGTAAGATGGGGGGTCTTGTCTCCGGGTCACCACAGTCAGGCGCTGGATAGGCAAAATCTAACGCCATTCTAATGATACCAATGGTATGCCCTATTGCTATTCCGTAGAAGGCTCCCTGTAATGTGAGCATGCGTATTAGCAGTTATGTTCTTCTTTTCGTAGGAATCAGGCAAAGTTGTTGGTATTATATGCCTAATTAAAAACTTTGTTTTTTTATTGTTGAAGTGCAGTTCACGTATCCAAAAACACACTTGTTAACAAATGTGTGGCGAAGTTAAGATAGATGGGAAGGAACATAAAGTATTGTTTTTGCCTCTTTATATTTAGAGCAAAATACAAAATACAAAATGACCTTCCTGGTCCAAGATCAGCACTGTAGGAATTGTTTATGAGGTGCATTACACTGATCTCAGCAATAAACATTCCGCAGAATCTTTTGGTCCTTACTCTTGTTCCGGCCTGATTCTTACACGGTATACCCCTCTAAAGCCTTTAATAATCATGAAGAACATTTAGTGACTTTATAAAACTTTAGAATTGCCATTTCAAGTATTAGTTTATAATCTCAGGAAAAACTTTATCTGCAATTCAAATCTAACTCATGCTCTATAAATTAAAGAACTATTTTGGAAAAAATTTCTAACCTAGTCATAACTGATTTTACTCAAACAAACTAGATACTCAAATTATCAATAAATCATATAAAATATCACTTTATGCTTTTCACGTCTTTTTCCGAAAACTGCAAGTTTACAGCAAACGTAATGAGGCAGTTGCAGCTGATAGCAAAACGAAATGCATGGCACAACAATATGACAATTAAGCCAAACGTTACCTTATGTCTGTCTTAATTACACACACAACGTGGTAACCGATATTTCACTCATAGTTAACTGTATACATAAAACTCACATATTCATTTATGCGTTTCCAAAACACTCCCAACACAAATAAAGCCCCGATTGGAGTTCCTAGATAGCCCTGTACTGCTTGTATGTAATTGAAGAGTTGTCCCCCTTGTGATGAACGAACCAATGGTATCCAAGCTATACTTATACCACAGAGTATTACAATAAAGATCCTGAAAAGAGTACATGAAAATGATATTCACAAGGCGCATAAACTGCTATAAAAAGTTCACTGTAAAATTCTACTAAATATTATTTACATTTTAAAAAATGATACCATTCTAATTCTAGAACTTAACCATAATGTTCAACAGAAGATTTGAATTGGTTTGGTATACAGTTTCCACTTTCATATATTAAGCAAGATAATGGTTTTATTTCTGGAAGTAGTTTTGACATATCACATTGGCTGTATTGACTAAAAATTGACAAGAACAGATTTTTGTCTTAGTGTTCCATAGTCGGATATTGCATAGGTTTTTCTTAAACCATAACATTTCTCAAAAGGATGTTTTTTACTTATTCAAGCATGATTATTACAGGTTCTTATTTAAGATTTTGGATAAAGTTATAACAAATATACCGATTATAAGTATGGGCTAGGTGTGTGGTAATGACCTCGACCAAGGAGCACTTGAATAATTCCGACCTTTAACCTACAGAAGTACTGGTTAAACCTTTTGCATACCTTCCAACAATAAGAAGTTCTCGCTCATGCGCATTTGGTCGTATCCTTCTCCATAAATCCATTGTAAATACTGTACTAGAACTGTTGAATATTGAAGTCAGGGAACTCATGATGGCTGACAACATGACAGCCATCATCAAACCTCGAAGTCCTATACAGAGAAATGACAAACCGATTTTAATATAGTTCAACTTGAAATTTATACTCGCCATTTTGAATTTTGAAGACGCATTTTTGCGATTAACAAATAAAGTTTATGTAAAAAATATTTGTTTAAAAAAGTAAGATATGGTCATGTATGATATGAATCTACACGACTTTTTACAACGATAAAGACATCTGTATTTAATATCATGCAAACGCATGTGACTTTTCCGCTATAAGTACTGTATGTTCTGTATTATTTCCAAAACATCATTGACAGTATACGTACCATATGGCATGAGTTCCAGAACAAGCTTTGGGTAAGCTATATTAGAACAGCCCACTGGGTTATCACATATCCTTTTACATTCCATTGGATCAACACATGCAACATCATCTGGAATAAAATGGTGGACAGTTTAGCTTTGATGTTATTCTTTCTTTCAGTAGCTACTACGAGTATTTCAAATGTTCCATTACATGTACATGTATGTTTATTACGCAGTAGAGAAAATAATAGAACTACGTAAACACCACACAAATGTTGCCACAAAAAACATTTACTGGGTTTAGATTTAGGATATACTCTGATGATACGCTGTTCCATTGATATTTTGCTTGTCACCTCATCCGTTCTTATTGCAGCAATTATGCAACACGCATAATTGTTTGTGCTTGCACTGGAAACGCAAACTGCTTAAATACCTACCTTGATAAAGAAATGATTACCTATCTGAATAAATGGCTCTAATTAGCCTTATTTGGGAATGATTACTATGTGGATAAAGGGTTCTACTTGTTATGCCCGGGAATGATTACCGTCCTTGATAAAGGTCTCTACTTGTTATACCCGGGAATGATTACCTTCCTTGATAAAGAGCTCTACCTGTCATATTCGGGAATGATTACCTTCCTTGATAAAGGGCGCTACTTATATCTGGGGATGATTACCTACTTGGATAAAGGACTTTTCATATCATTTCTGGAAATGATTACCTACCTGGGTAAAGGGCTCTACTTATTATGTCTCGGATTTATTACCTACATATACCTCGGTTAAGGGCTATACTGGTCATACCTTGGAATGATTATCTACCTGGGTAAAGGGTTCTACTGATCATCCCCGGGAATGATAACCTACCTGGATAAAGGGCTCTGCTTATCATGCCAGGAAATATCATAATGAATAGAGGTAATATTTTCAGGTATCCAGCAACGATAGAACCACCTTTAGCATGTTCTAGAGATTTGGCTGCGAGAGCTCTTTGAACAATCACCTGTAAGATAAGTACCGTAGTTCAATTGCTTTAAAACTCAATTATTTATACAGTATAGAACTAAGACCATCACTACTGAACTTGGACATCTCTTTTGACTGTAGGTTACGGATTTACAGATACATTTGACTGGTCCAACTTTTTTGTACCATTATATGGTTAACTGTTTCTAACTTATCCCAAGTGTCAATGTAATATTTTCGCGGTTGGTGTTTTTAGCGCATTATTACATGAATATATAAGCAGTTGGAAAAAAATGAAACATTGCATATTACTAGGTTCCTTTTCTCTGTGCTTTCTCTATCAACCTCATAAATAGCAAAACATATACATATATATCTCTAAACAAATACTTTTTTACAAAAAGTTTCACAGAAGAATTCTGGGCAATCCTTTGATTACGAATTATAATGTTAACACAGAACGTGAGTTCAAATCAACCATAAAAAACATTGAATCTGGAAATATTAACTTATACCTGATCACAACACCAATACCAAAGGCAACCTATTGAGGATTGTAGAATTAATCCAGGCCAAGGGTTATCTCCCGTTATAGCGTCACGGAAAATATGGAAAGAATCATCTCTAGGAAAACCACAAGTACTGTTAGGACTTCTTATCGTAGGAACTGCATCCAAATATAAACTCTGTAACTGTGAATATCCTCCAATCTTGTTAAAACCTAAAGATGCAAATCAAATAAACTTTTGTGTAACTTTCTGTTTGGTTTTTGTTTTTTGTTTTCGCATTTTTTATTTCTTGTTTTCTTTTGCCAAAAGATGCAATTCTGTAATGTATTAATATAACAAAGCAATTTTCAATCACGAAAAAGCTAACTTTGTAAAGAACAAAGAGTATTGTCTAAAACGGAGAATGCTGTTTAACTGATTGTAGACCTGACAGTGGAGCACGATATGGACTTGACAAATTACGCATCAGTACTATCCAAGACTCTTGAACTGTAATTATATAAACTGGCGCTCCAAGAATTTAGTTAACAATTATCACGTGACAATTATCACGCGTACGTCAATTAACTTACCAATTCCAACTAAGGCAAAAGCTCCGATCGTCATGACAACGGTCTGGAAAGTGTCGGTGTAAATAACAGCCCTCAATCCTCCTAGAAATTAAAAACCCACGTTAACAGAACTGTTATAGGAAAACAACACTGAACTGTATGCTCTTTTCACTGATAAAATGTACAGGATATTTATAAATCATTTGCTTTTGTTACTTTGTATGTATGATTTTAGTTACTCTATGTTCTTTGTTGTGTATGTCTGTTTTCCATGTTTGGTCTTTGTCCCTGGATTACATTCTTTTGATTACCGCTAAAACCTTGGTTCCCTTGATTACTCTTATAAGACAAAGCTATGAACAACTTAAACAAACCAAAACAATAAGTACCATAGAACAAATAAGTGAGTGAGTACTCCTATGGTCTTACATGTATAGTTATGTGCTTCAAATGCATTACTCTTGTTAATTAAAACATTTAAGAAGCGAGTTGAAACAAGCGAGAAACCTTACAAGCACTAAGTTTAAACAAAATGAAAACCGAAATAAAGTTTGAATACGGCAAATGTAAAAATGTAACAAAGCACAAGAAAGACAAAACATTTTCTTGGTAAAAATTGCCAAACAAACTAAACTTGGAAGAAATACGTTAATGCAATATGGATGTCCCTTAAATCTGTTGATGTGACATAATATCCGGAAATATACAGAAGCGTCAACAATGGAACATCAAGCTAAATGTCAAATTCAATCTTGCATGCTGGAGATCCATATCAAATTTGAAAGCTTTCTCATCAAGTTCTAAATTGCCCTAGATCGTTGAAAAGGGTACCCCAGGCATCCTAAATGCTGGGGTCATCAGCTCATAATACGGAGAATCTGGCTGCGAACCATAGTTGTGCATCGTGTTTTGAAAAATGCCACGTTCTTTGTGGAGTCCGAGTTGCTTATTTACTTTTGTTACTTGTTTACTTGTGTGTATTGTGTTGATTATTTTGTGTTTTGTTGTGTTTGTCTTTTTTCAGTGTCTGGTCTTCCTCACTGGATTACATTCTTTTGATTTCCTCTATAATTTTGGTTCCCTTGATTACTCTTCTATACAAAGAAAAAATTAGAAACCATAAAAAAACAACAAAGATACACAGCAAACACCTTGATGCTAAACCGAGCAAGGAAGCCCACCTGGCAACTTTTCATTTTACATTTTATTTGTACAGCTGAAAGGCTTTTTTTTTTATTTTAACACACATTTTCAAATATACGTAGAATTATTGTGCGTATTGAATAAAAAAATCACAAGGTTTTTTTCCGATTATATAGAATTAAACCCAATTTCAGTCAAAACATTTTTTGTTGTTAATGATAGCATATTTACGTTTTACTTTCGATTCCAAGATTGGGAAAATGAAATACTGACTCTATTCATTTTTATTACATCCTCACTCTGCAAAGCAGGGAGATATAGTGAACACGCTATCCGTCCTTTCGCCCGTTCACAGAACTTCTAATCCGCAATTCATCTGCAACCGCTGAATGGAATATGATGAAACGTTCACAAATTCTTTATTACATGCTGCCAAACAGGAAGGAAAATCTAACCGAGCCGAAGATTACACACGGTATAACGTATAGATTAAACTGTTCTCCAAGTTTCAAACCGTTTCCACTAAGTGCGGCGGAGGTTTTTTTAGACGAAAATTTACAAAACCCTAAAGTGAAACAAAAGAAAAATGGTAAGGCAAAATCTTAAACAAGATACAACCAAACAAGCTGAAGCTGCAGGATCGATTTCAAATCGTTCTCATGAAAGACTTTTGCGACGAAAATTTATGGAATAGGTATACATACGTATGGACAACTGTAAATCGTTTGACTAAAGGCGGAAGAATAAAAATAAACAAGTTCACCCTACCAAACTGTAAGACAACTAATCGCAATTTATACCTAATATTGTATAGATTCCAGTTATAATCAGCAGCCCTACAATGGACAGGTACATATCCCATCCTAAAGCAAGCTGTATAAACAGGGCACCTGCATATATACTAACCTACAATAATAGATAGTTAATTTTCTTTTAGAACGAAAAGAGGGCAGTCATCGCAAAGAAATTATACCTACATTAAATAACAAAGAAAGTGTGGATTTAGAGATACAAAGAACGCTAAGATTTCGCAGATACCGGTAATAGATTTTATCTTTCTTTCTAATTTTGTGTTCTGAGATGAGTGCTGATGGTTATGCAGATAACGCATTAGAAAAGATAGCATCTCTTTGAGAGTTGTCAATGTAAGCCGTTGTAAATGTAAATAATACGTTCATTTATGGCAAGGGATATAAACATTTATGATACCTATTATACTATTTTTGATAGTCATTGTCAGAATAAAACTCGTCTTGTGATAACGAAAAAAAAAACAAGACTATAAGTCGATCTTACCGCCAACTTCGTTATAATGTACAGTATGAGGGCAAGGATACTCAGATAAACTCGGAGTCGTTTCCCGCCAAACCTTTTCTCAATGTACTCTGGTAGTGTATAAACCTAGAAAAAAAAATATAGGTTAACCAATTAAGCGACTAACCCACTTTCAGGTAGAATGCTTCATTGTCTGATAGTTTGGGATTAAGTAATTAAGAATCGATACGAATAATTCATCAAATTTTCATGCTGTTAACTGAACAAGCATCAAAAAGGGATAATTTGTACTCAAAGAACATGTCCATTGTATAGCATAGCTTATCGTTGTCTCCTGCTTCTTAAATTACCCTAATTACTTACAAAACTGTGCTTTGAATCTGTAAAATACAGACGTATTGTGGCTTTACTGTTGCAATGAAAATCATTCAGTTTTCACTGCTTTGATTTTCTCGATACCCTCGATGAATCACGTGACCTGATATGGAGATAAGCACGTGTATACCTACCCCTGCTGACACATACACCGGTAGAAACAGCCATCCCAGTAATAGCACCAAAGGCATAGACTGAAAAAAATAATACAATTAATAAATGTTTTAGTTGTTCGACTGTTTCTGAGAAACTTTTAAAATCATAAACGATTGAAAAGCTGTTACTGAATTAAACGGAACATGCATAATCAATGAAAAAAGATATTCATTCGCAGTGCGAAATATTATTCCGTGGGTTGTGTGAGATACTTGTTTTTACATGTTCTACACTGCCTTGCATATATTTTCAATGATATTACTAAAACTCTATATGAGCACAGTGTGAAGGTATAACGTTTAGAACAGTTAACAGTCAGAACAAACAAAACTAGTATTCACCGCCCATTCATATGAGATCATGGCTATTCCGGCTGCTGCTCCTGTTCCTGCTAAACCAACAAAATGTTCGCTCCCAATATTGCTAGAAAACAGTGAGGCTCCAACCTGAAAAAATGAATATTAGCAGGACGTATTATTTGAAATGATATCAGATGGGTTTGTAGTTGCTACAATTTGGATATTCCTACATATATACACCATTAGAATTTTGAAATGATGGGTATTCATCACAATAACCGAATTGATGAAATATTGGCAATAGTCAGAAGGAAAGTCCTTATAACTAATGCCAACATCAGGGAGAAGTTGGAAATCATCGCAATGGTCCTGACTTGGTTCATGCATTTCCAATTTGAAAGGTGGGGTAAACCAGGTTTTATAGCGGGATAAACCTCCCATAACGGTTCATGGTATATTTCAACACAAACGATAGCATTCAACTGCCAACGGCAAAAAAGTACAGAAGATATAAACCGTAAATAAGTGAAAATAATATTAAAGAAACACAACTAAATACAATTGGAATTTCATTCCTCCATAACCAAGTCAGAAAATAGAATGCCAGACGTCCTCTAGCATGGCTGGGGTACACTAAGGACAGAAGACAGCATGACTTATTGTGATATCAACAACAATAACAAAATAAAGATGCCAGTGTAATTTGAAATACATTAAAGACTAACATTTCGCTCAAAAAACGTGTTTTTGCTATAGTTACGTTTATTAGTTTTAGGAATTATTTTGGTGTCGCCAGTTTTTGTTATAAGGACGTTGCATTCCCTTTTCTGTCATATTTTTTCATTATGCTTTTATGTGTAACGTTCGATCGATGCTTTTACTTTTAATATATTCAAAGAATAATATGGTTTTGTACAATTTTGTTGAGGGGCCAATAACCACGGAAGCATACAAGGGACAAACAATTTTTTTTAAAGTCGAACTGCTACTTTTAAAAATGTCGACATTTCAATTTTGAACTCAAAATTTTCTGTTTATGAAAGTTGAAATTTCGAGTTTATTGAATTATATTTTATTTTGAATATAAATAATGAGTACTTACTGGAAACCATGTCATACTTCGTCCTGCCAGGAAATAATTGTTAACATTGCCCCTATTACCACGAAATACAGACTGAAAAATAAAATCAGTTAAATGAAACTGCAAAGTTCTTGTGTGAGATAACTTTCCATTGTAAATGGGAGATGAGAGATGCGGATTTTGGAGAGAATATGAGATTGGTTAAAAAGTAGTCATTTATTACAAAAGTATATTTTAATAAATTAGAATAATTAAATGTTGAGAATTTAAAAATATATAATTTCAGTTGATAGCGTACAGAAATAATAATGGAAATTGCAAAGGAGATTGTATGGGGAATAAGGATTATGTAATGCAAGGGGAACCGGAGTGTGATGTTAAATGGTGCAAGTTCGGGGTTAATATCATTCAACAGTTCTATTTGTAAAACAGCAAATTGGGATATAGCGATATATTGTATTTAGAATTCAGGAAAACAAGTCTTTCTTTATCGACATATAATCTGAAATATTTAGATACAGGATGTTGGTTTAAACCTATTCATAGTTAAGTACCCATTGCTTAAATCAGACATTCATAAATTAAAAAAAATTTGTGAAAACTGTTATTACTCACCCATAGTCCCACACAAAGCACCAGGATGAAATAAACGACAACAACAGTAATATCCGACCAATGGTCTAGTCCTTTCGTTGCCATCCTTCTCTATTCTATAACTGTCACTTAAAAGTATTTCTCCTACTTTGACGATTACTTTCCCTCTATATAAAGTCCCACGAAATAGAAGCAGTTTTTCTCTGCCCCGAGTGGTTACGAACTCTTATTCCGATGCAGTAGCGGGCAGTATTATCAACTGACAAAATACACTGATATTTCATCTACATGGGCAGCCTAGAGGTTTATAACAACCCGAACTATACAACGCATCAGTACACGTTATCTGTTAGTAAAATAAACACTAGCGAACAAATAATCTTTGCAGATCGTAGAAACGGCTTTAAATGATAATCTCTCAGATAAAATTGAAAAGTGGGTAACTGAAGTAGCATGCTTCCTGATATCTGTAAACTTGATTAGGTTTCTTGGATCAGAACAAGACTATTATTTCTGAAAAGGATGTTGCTTTAATCGAACGGCACCACTTTGCTCGTTTGCTTTGCCCGATGTCGGTGCCCTGTTTAGTGTTGTTGCATATATGTTTCTCGTATGTTTTTGAATAGAAGACTCCAATAGTTTATCTTCCCGTCAATCTCGTTAAAGTCGAAAGGTCTGTATTGTTTATCTTGTTGTAAACACATTCAATCAGTTGGGAATCTGCATTTTCTAAAAATAAATTCCTGAAAAACTTCAAATTCACTATCTTTTATGAGATAATTTGATCAATTTCAGATGATAGAAACGCCTCAGAAGTACTTAATGTTCCTCAGGTGTGAACTGAAATAAATTTTGTTTAAAATTAAACTTGCTTGTAAATTAGGTTGTGTATATGTGTAAATACAGGTAAACTGAAGATGGTCTAAGTAAAATGCTAATGCATATCCACAATGTATGCATAGTCATATACCGTTTATACTTAAAATTTTAACATTTGTTTGGGTTGTTATGGAAGAAGATAATGGTCCTCATACTAATCTTGAGCTTTCCCTGTTTGTGTTGACTTACTTTAGTTAATTCTACAACAAACGCTGAGCACTTCTGCTAAATGCGGGAACACCATTACTCCTGCAACGTAAGAGGTTGAAATTCCGTTCCTCCATATCCCAACCAACTCAAAAAATAGCTTTGCCAGACCTCTAGTACTGCTGAAGTAGAACACCGCTTACACAATCTTTGCGAAAATTTGTCCAATTCAGAAAAAAAAGAAATATTTTTATTACATATACATACGATACACGTGTTTTAACTTTTAAGTTACTCTTGTCTTTGTAATGTTTTTATTGCATCAACGTACATCTCTTGTATTTATTTTAGATAAGTCAATTAACATTGTCAATTTAGCACATATTCTAGTAACTTAGCCGCTCGCAATTATAGAGTAGTCTCTCTTTAATCGCCATTCATTTCACGTTAAAATGATTTTACAAATGAAATGCAGACAGCATCATGGTATAGACATACATGTATATAATCCGAAAGTACTTATTCACGACTTTGGTTTTTTTTTTTAGAATTTTGAGCAATGGGAAGTAATCTTCCAACCCGACAGACTGCTTTATTGTCCGATTGGAGCAATGGACAGCAGTAGATTTCAAATTCAAATATTTGACTTATTGTAGCTGCGGTCAGTACTTGGTTACTTTTGAATGATTAATTTCAAACCATTTAGCTACTTACCGAAATCTAAATAGTTTAAGTTTCAAAGAAAAATGTTTACTATTCTTCCCTTCCCCAATGGGACCGCCAACCAGCTTGTCGGGTGTTGGAAGTTAACGTCCCTTTGAAAAACTTGCTAAAATGGCTTGCATTCTGTAAAAACGAGAAAAAAAAACGACTTAAACTAGTCTTGTCTCTACAAACTCGAAACGCCGAAATGACCAGGCAAACTAATTCTTTTATTTTATGCGCCATTGCCAATTTTCCCGAATTTACATCTTTCATTGAGTTCCACTTTACGTTTGGTAATTGTTCGAAACTAGTGTTTGAAGCGTCCCCATTTTTCATTTCACATTTTATATGTACAGTTGAAAGGCTTTTTTTTTATTTTAACACACATTTTCAAATGTACATAGAATTATTGTGCGTATTGAATAAAAAATTCACGAGGTTTTTTTCCGATTATATAGAATTAAACCCAATTTCAGTCAAAACATTTTTTGTTGTTAATGATAGCATATTTACGTTTTAATTTCGATTTCAAGATTGGGAAATGAAATACTGACTCTATTAACTTTTTTTTTATTACATCCTCACTATGAAAAGCAGGGAGAAATTGTGAACACGCTATCTGTCCTTTCGCCCGTTCACAGAACTTCTAATCCGCAACTCATCTGCAACCGCTGAATGGAATATGATGAAACGTTCACAAATTCTTTATTACATGCTACCATTGTGCACTTTCCTCCTTTTATTTTTTTTCTTCTGATTTAATATTGGTGTTTTCTGATGCGAAACATGGACTTTGTCATTGTTTGACCCGGAGTGGATCTTCTAATCGGCAACTTGATGAGACTTTTTATTACATTTTTAATTTCTATTTGTTCATCAGAATAGTTTATATCATTTTCTATATGATATGTTTTTTGGGAGGGTGTATCACCAAATCACCTTTGCATCACAGTTTTTCCAGTTTTATCTGTTGTTTTTTAAAGTCAACAAAAAAACAATTTTCCCTTTTATGATAGTGGGAAGTTCATTTTGGGGGGGGGGGGTCACTTATATTAGAATATGGTACGGGGATGCAACTGGAGCTGGATAAACACCACCTTTATATATTAGTCTGCAAGATAATCAGTCCCATCATACATTTTTCAGCGAGAAATACATACTCATTCATGTAATATATTTCTGTGTACCTAACATCTTTTGTCTAATTAAGAGAACATAAATAAAAACAAAGGTCTCCAGGAGATTGCAGAATGGGCACATAATCGCTAAATCTTTCGATGAAGTCCCATACATTTGTAATTTAATTAAGATTAAACAGACATTTTCTTCATGGTTATCAGCTGCAGCTAACACTAATTGAAGATTAATTGGTGATAATTGGAAAGTTTGTCTTAGCAATAAATTATACATTTAAGTTGTTGAAATACGACACATTGATATAGTATACTTCAGAAATGACAGCCAATTGATGTAGTATACCTCAGAAATGACAGCCCATTGACGTTGGAAATGAAAAATTTATTACCCAATCATACATTTCAACTCTCGAAAAAGACAGATCCATTATATATACTGGTACATAGGAAGTGAACCCTCCCCCCACCCCGTGGATAAGTTTCATCGTTAGTAATGTGTTATCAGCATCAATCTTAAATCATTATAAACGTTCCCATTTACACTAACACTTCATTTCTAAGTCTCCCTTTCAACTTCATGAAAATTGATTGTTACTGTTTTTTTACATAATCCATGTTATAACTTCATTCCTTCTATTTTCTTTCCACCGTTTCATGAGAATAATCTATAATGCTTTTGTTGTATACTTCATAAGCAAACAAATGTATATTGAACAATGTTAGTTTACTAAAAATCAATGTCTTTGATAGCATGGTTCCATTTAAGACATAACTCAAATTGAGCAGGTGCTGCGATAGAAATCATGCATGTACAGATACTACACCAATTTGAGTTCAACAGGATCATTAATCACTTAATTGTTGCACAAACTTGAAGTAATACTAAAATGAAAGATACAGAAATGTAACTGAAACAAGAAATAACAATAAAGACGGATTAGTCTCTTAAAACTATTACTAAAGAGTCAGTAAAACATTTACCGTTGTACCGAGATGCTATTCTTTGCTTTTGTTGAATTTTATTTTTTGTAAAATTAACAATTCTAGAATATTAAAGTTGAAGTATTTATTTTTATATAATTTTATAATAATTTCTCATTTACTCTATCAATAGTTGTTTTCATTATTTTTTTCTTAGTTTTTGTTTGTATTATTTTTTTTGTATGTCTTTTTTTGTTTGCAATTTCTGCCTTAAGCTGTTTATATCTGTTATCAAGAGAAGTTACTATCAACTCTTCAGTTTCTTTCCACATCTAATGCTTTGTTTTTGTTTTTGGGTGTGGGATGAGGCATTTTGTTCTTGTTTCAGGAAACTTTTGGATGAATCTAACTGTTTTATAGATATTTATTATTTGTTGACAACACAATTGTTATTATTTCAAAAGCTGCAGACACATGACATTGGCTCTCACGCCTGCACTGTATCATAGATGTTTAATAAAGTCATTAAATACCTGTGACAAGTTCAGGATTATATGCCCTCGATAATTTCCTATATACCTCTAATCGTAACGTTCCATTGATGAAAAATTGCCATCCTAATAAATACCGGATCAATAGGTTTAATTAAATACACTTTTACCTATCGAGTAAAAAATACATCAATCGCTAATTATCTTGTCTTTAATCATGCAACAACTTCCAACCAAACAATTATTGGATCGCTATAACATTGTTCCCGCTAAAAACCTTTATTCAAAGCCTCTACTTAACTTAGATATTTTATCTACCCGGCGTTTGGATTACTTACGCTTTTTCTACACCATTTTTGATACCTTCTCGTAAATGGCTATTGATCGATTTTAGCACTTAAATGTTGAAATGATTTTAAGTTTGCGAGTGTTAATGTGATAAGCCCGACCCCTGTTGGCGTAGTAATTTGTTGACAGTATGTCTCTAATTTACGACGTCTAAGAATTGAGTTAAAAGGTCTCAATATTAGTATCACTGGCATTTTCTGCTTAAATATTGATGAATGCATTACAGGAAAATGTAAGAGCAATATATAACTGAACTGTATGACTCTGTGATTAGAAAACGTTCATAAATGAAGAAAAAATATTAACTTAATGGAGATGGAATTTAATTTCTATATTTTATTATTTATTTGTGGATTTTGTATCTATTGTGTTGAGTGTGATGACGGGCCGTGTTATGGGTGCCAACTTTTTAATGTTAAAGAGAAGGAACAGAAATCTAGGCGTGCGGTATGTATAAAAATTTTAAATTAAAAACTTATCTTCTCAAGATTTTAAATCCCTTTTAATTGAAATTTAATGTCAGACTTGATATTTATTATTTTCCCATCCGTTGAAGTGTGGTGTGAACCTTTTTACAATGTTCCGTAAATAAATAAAATAGAAAATTAAGATGCTATAAGATTTTCTTTGTCGCATATGTTTACTTTAACTATAATCAAATTTTGCCGATTTTTATTCCCCACGAAGGGTACATTGTATGTGACTAAATTGACTAGGATGACAATACCAACGACTAATTTTTTTCCAATTTGTTGTCTCATCGGATCATGAGAGCTTTCCAATTACCTAGAATCGATCAAGACATAGCTGCTGTATTAACTAATGTAGTTTTTATTGTATACTTACTTACGAAGGTACAGAATAATTAGTCTGAAACCAAAACTATAGGTCCAAATCTGATCTTATCCCGGAAAAGAATTCATTCAATATACAGTAGAACCATTTAATACCATCTTATACATGTACCATACTTATCTTTCTCAATACGTTATACATTCAATATTTTGGTCTCAACCTGTATATTCAAACCACCTGTTCAATCCAGAACAATTTTGTGGTCCCATTTTTATTGTAAATCAGACAGGTTCCACTGAAATAGAAAGTACTTTGATAACTAAAAGACAGACTACACATGGTGTGGTAGTATACACCTAATCAAACCAATTCAACATTGCCGCATCGTTTGCCCAAGTCAGGAACCATTCAGCTATTCTTGTGTAATTTTGAAATTAAAGTAGAGTAAGTTTTTATATGTTTTGAGTAGAGTGTGCTTTCTCCTGTCCTGACCCAGTATATGTGTCGTTTCTGTGGACAGTAGAAGGCAGACTAAGCGATAAGGATTTTTTAACCGTTCATTGAAGGTCTTTAGAAAACCTCTAGTTACTTTTCACTGTTTGCTAGGATTCTTTTCTCTTTGAAACATATCATATTCCCAGTTTCCTCTCTACTTAAATAGTAACTAAGTGGTCATATATCTCTAAAACATTTTCGTTCAGATACAATTTGATACATTTTACATGTATCTTTGATATTTATAACACTCAACTGGTTGTTTTAAATGTACATTAAGAACATTGATTCAAAGATGTCTATAACATTAAATTTGTTCATAAATTTGTGTTTTTTAAAAGTAAATTCGGTGACGTCATAACCGTAAAATCTTACTAATGCAGTAGCATTTGAGTCTACACGTATTCCTTATTTGTAATATTTTTTGTAAAGATTTGGTACGGTATTAAACGTCATTTTATATTTACAAATAAACACTATCACAGCCTTATACTGTATACTCAGTGTTGAAGTATTCCTTCACATGCCTAATTTTGTAAATACATGTTTAGGAATTAGAAGAATGACTTTTCTGGACATACTGTGTTTTATGATCATAAATATACATAAAAGAATTGGTTCGTTTTGGATTTTTGAAACAGATATGCGGGTGGTCGGATATTCGTGATCAAAAGATTTGCCCGTTCACCTATTCTCAACATGCGTCATCTTTATACTGTAAAATTGTTTTCTAAAACTGCATTAAATTGAAGGGATTATAACTTTTATACACTTAACTTTATTTAATTATACATTAGCATGTGAACTGATTGGTATACTTATGTATTTGTTAAGTACTTAAATGTGTTATATGCTGCATAATTCATATCATTTGGGAATTATCATGTCCGACGAAAATAAACGATTGACTGCAATAAAATTTCATTTGTTGACATCTTAAGTTGAAAATATCCCGTTACATATTAAAAAAAACATTTAGCCTTTGTTCGCAAAGGACTTGTTTTATGCTATAATTTCATTTCAGCATGCACAAATGGCGCATATTGATTTAACACGAATTAACATAAACAGCACCTTCATGTACAATGATCGTTTTGCGTTTTACAACGGAGTACTTATGTAATCTTAATTGGTTTGTCTCCAAAAATCATTTCAAAAAGATTTCGTAAATGTCATACCAATCTCCTCCGCAGACCTATTAACCGTTTACCGATTTACTACGTATCACTCCGCTAGCCTATACTCTGCTATCAAGAATTAAACAAATTTCAAATGCATCAGCAATGCATGCTCATGTCAAATACGCGAAGCTTTTTATAGTGCATTGTACTAATTTGCATACAAATGTTTTGAGAGATATGTAACCTCGTTCTCATCATGCATGGATGCACGGAAGGCCAACAATAGCTCTCCATAACTTCCTGTCTTGTGCTTATTTTAGTACTTCTGACCATGGCATTCCAATATCTTTGCACTCACACCTCACTATTCCTTCCCATGTTTCTTTGGTCGGTCTTACTTTCTTTTTCTAGTTGGTGTCCATCGTATTGAAACTTTTGCAATGTTCTCTTTCCTTAAGACATGACCAACACATTTATATTTTCTCAGTTTGGTTTCATCTTTATGTCTGACAGAGATATAGAGAATCTTTGCCTGTGCAGGAGATTGCTGTCACACGTTTATTGGAGTTGAAATTATTCATGGATTCTCTAGTTTTATCGGTACTTTATGTAGATTATCCACTCGGGTATTCTCTAACTGTTTCCAAACCCGATTAAATGACACATGACAATTATTTCAAATTACATTAAAAATGAGTAATAAAAACTTTCTAAGAAAAATATGCAAAGCTACTTTGTATTTTATTGACGAAAAGCCTATGTTTAGTTTAATAATTCAGACGAAGTGGTTTCAGATATACTAAGTCATAAATAAATTGAATATTGATGCATTTTTAAATCTGTTTAAATTCAACTGTAGTAGCTTTGACCACGCAGAAAACGGCTTTAGAATTTACAAAATACTCGACATTGGAGACTTTTTATTACTGCTTTCAGAATTACTCGAACTTAGAGAACACCTGTTTTCTTTAGGATTGATGAATAAATATATCTGACATTTATTTTTAAATGTCACAAAGCCTTCAAAACTTTCGTAAGCTCATCCATATAAGCGTAGTCGTTAAATGCACCAAATGATATTTGATGTAAAGCATTGCAGGCACGTTCATTGTGATATTTGATGTAAAGCATTGAAGGCATGTTCATTGCCGAGAAAATCAGATAACTTACCTATACTAACTATTATTTTGTACCCACAGCGATTCATAACTGAAACATTTGACAGCTCTTAAGCTAATACTTGAACACGCATAATGTATTATAAACAGATGAACGTTGAAATATTTTATGTTCTTAAATCGATTTACTTTCATTCTGGATTTTCCCTTTAAAAAATACACGCCTTACATTCATTAAACGAATTTTATACCAGATAATATATTTTGATTTTTAACTTGCTTTGCTGATGACACATTTATTTTGTACCTCACTTGTTTATTAGGTTAAGTTCTCCGTCTAAGAATCAGGCAAAACGTGGTTAAGGTGTGGCACATGTAGAAAAAATACACAGAGATTTGATTATATTAACTGAGCATTTATACCTCATAAAATCAAGAAATTACTGTCAAAGTGTTTGTAAAGTTTGCCTTTTTAAGATATTGATAGGTCAAATTTAGTTGAAATGCACTATGGAAAAATGGCGGGAAAATTGTCAACAAATATCTGTCACAGATGCTTCAGGATAAATTGAAAGTTGTTTTCTTGGTGTATTGATTATATCTGAGGCAAAAAAGACCAAAATTTAGACATATGATGTCACCCCCCCATTGCCTGATTCTTGCACAGAATGGTACTTAATTTGTCTTAAAATCATAGAGCAAAACCTGTTGGCGAAGGATTGTGAAGCAGATGGTCATCTGGTGGCAGCAATGTACAAATCTACTGTTTATTGTTTATTATATTTATACCATTGATTATTAATTAATATTTAATTAGGCACCAAATCTTGTATGAGACACACATACAGTTTGTACATGTATAATGTTTTTTTTTTCTGTTATCGGATTGTAAATTTTCCCTTTAACTTCCCCCATTACTGACAAAAAAAGAAGTTCAAAAGGACACCTTTACAAAAATTCACTCTCCGAAGAAACTTCGACCTGGCTTATCTGTTTGGTTTTTTTTTTATTGTAGTTGTGTATTACTAGTACCTCTTTGTTTCATTTGTTGGAATTAATAAGAATTATTGACATTCTATTCAGTATAAAGTCGTGTAATTGATAAATATACTTTCGAAAATATATTTATATACATAAAAATTATTTAATTTTTATTAAAAAAATGTTTTTAATAGTTATTTTTGTGATATTACAAAGAGAGAGATTTACGAGAACTTTGATTCGTGGCCAAAGAAATATAGTTTTTTATTAAGTTTGTAAAATATTTTAATATAACCACGCGTTTTTTTTTAAATAAATGTTCCTTATTCACTGTAAGAATCGCTCTTTGGTTGGTTGACGTTTTTTTGGTTGCTGGTAGTCCGTCATCTGTTGTCTTTCCAGTGTTTTGAACATTTTCTAAAAGCGATCAGTTAACAATGACTTAACGTTAGGAAATCTAGATTAAATGTCTGGAGCAGCCATCAAGGGACATCGGCTTTGCCGATAAAATTCGTCTTTCAGTATTGTTATAGATCAAATAAAGTATTTGTCACTATATAATTTCTGTCATGCAATAGTTTAATGTCTTATAGAAATAATTTTCTCGGTGATCCCATAGCTTTTGTCATCTTGAAGTGGATATAAATTGTGTTAGCGGATATTACAAATAAGCATTTATGCTTACATGCAATTGTTTAATTCATCCTTGTCAGGCTAACAACAATGTAACAAATACAAGACAATATATTTTTACATTGTACGTATTTAGCATTCTAGAAGGTTTTTATTTTCTAATCAATTCTTTCATTTTATTAGTTTAAAAAAGTATTCTTTGGGGAAATACATCCCCTTGGTGATTGGAAAATACCTCAACTTCCGCGAACTTTTCTTGCAGTCGGATGTCTTTGATTTCATATACGTCTGATAACTGATCCAGATTATTGACACTGTCATGCTTTATTTACAACCACGCGGAGGCTGAGAAACCCTGAACTACAGCTCCAAGTGCCATTTGCTTGCATGCAACAACAAATTGTATATTTCCGGTGTTAAGCTTTCCAGGAAATATTTATCCTGAGTAATTTGTACAGCTGATTGAGTAAAACATAAATTGTTTTGATTGAAATCGTCGTACGAATCGAAATTCATTTACTGACATTTTATGTATTATTCATTATTTAAGAACTTAATTAAGCGTCAATAGCTGATAAAATCTGTGATTCTATAACTGTGACTGACAAGCGACAGTGACGAAGACAACGTTCCATAAATTCATTTCTTGTGAATGGAAAAGAGTTTTTGGTTGACATTAGTAACAAATTAATAAAATCTCACTGTTAGACATGCTTTTAAGGGGGAAATGACAGCTAGACTATGGACCTTCCCGCAATGTTTTGAGTAGAAAATTGATTTATGCCGAGTCTTGTCTAAAATACCAACAATTAATTGCGTAAGTCGTGCCGGAAGTTAGGAAAACTGGCTTCTTCACAAACTTCAATTAAGATTTACTGATAAGGAAAAGATAACACAGTCTTTATATTTTATCTGACCAAAAAGGCAATCACGCTGCAAGTTAAATGCCTATGCTTTACTGATAATGAGTGTCTATCGCCATCTCCCGATAGATCTTGTGAACTATCCTGGTTCTACAAATATCAACGTAGTTTGAAAAAATTGAATGAAAAACTGGGTTTATTAATTGTAGTATTTTTATTTGATCAAATGTTTCCCGACTCTCGGGGGAGCCGTACTTGTGACTGCATGTAGAGTAATATAATCGACAAGTCTTGTTTACCTCAGACAGAATTACTGAGAATCCATTTTGAGATCTACGGATCTTCGAGACTCTCTCTGAAGCATAACTGCTGATTGTCTTGTTTAACAGAGTTTAACGCACCGCAGACGTTGCGCTTGTATTTCCCATGCGGGAAGCTGCTGTATTGTTAGACCCGAACATGAACTTACGTCAAGTGTGGAGAGAAAATTTGTCTGGGAATGAAACATTGCATAACTCTGGAATCTATGATTTATGAAAACTAGCTGGGAGATAAACTCTAAGAAATATTTCCCCACATGATGAATGACCTTGAGCCTAGCTGGAATTTAGTATAGTTAAAAAACTTAACAAATATCGAAACATCTTTAAAGGATACTGTAATAGCGCGAATGATTAATTTTTTTGGATATTTGCATTTATTTAAAAATATCAATATAAAACGCATGAAAAGACGAAGAATGAATTGAAAAATAAGACACTTACGTCTGAGCATTGCACTGTGAGTTTGGTATTTTTATTCTCAATGCAAATATTATGATATTTAAAGCTGCAATAGCTGCCAAATTCGTTCAGTTTTGATTCTACTGAATTTTACTGATTCAGTGCAGTAAGGTAGTAGTAACGCAATTGAAGCAATAAATGTCGATAATACCTACAGAATATTGTGAAAACCACGTTTTTTAAATCGGAGATCGATAGCTCTGATCTAATTATTTTTCGCCATTACTTCCGAAGATCGCCGACTGGACATTCACCTGGGTTAAAATACTTTAACCTTTGTAAAAAAAAATAACAATAAGGGATACACAGGTAAGCACGTGTCTTGTTTTCATTTCATTTCATCTACTTCTTGATTAGTTTTCAAATAAATAATGACCATATTTGAGCCACAATAGGTAAATTTCAAAAGGATCCTTGCGTTATATTCGAACTTTCTTCATTTACTGCTTGAGTCCGTCGGTTTTCCTTACCGTTGAATAACCACTTTCGCTTTGCAATCAGATGTGTTATTAAAGAGGCGACCCTTACAGCACATGCGCGGATTAAGGTCACAAGAAGTCATATGCATACGGATTTATCTAGGTCGATTTTTTGTCTTGCAAGACAATAGATATAGACACCTATTTCATGTATTTAATGCATTTTATTTGTGGATATCAAATGAAGTTATACAGGAAAGTTACAATTTAGTAGAAATAATTCAAAGTTAAGGTATATTTCAACAGAAACAAAAAATTACGAAAATGACAGCCAATGCAGCTTTAAATGGTTGCGACTTTCTTTCTCAGAACGATTAAACAAACATCACAGGAATTTTCAAGTGGAAACCTGTAAATTGTCTCAACTGTTTGTAAAGCATGAACTTTAAGCACAGTAAAGACAATTTACCAATGATCGATATTTGTGGTCTTTCCGGGAAATTTAAGCAATTGTAATCGGTACTAGCACTGCTATCAACATCATGATTCAATATTTGTATTTTTTTAAATCTGTTTTATTTATAGTTCGCTTTGCTTTAGCTGTTAGAAATTTGATCGCATATAACGGGAGAAGCCATGACAAAAGATCTATACTAGTGTGTACTTTTCAGTTCTTTTGACAAATAAAAAAACCACGGATATATTGAAACGCAACAAAAGCATATGCGTATAATATAAATACAAAATAGTAAACACTTTCCGACGTCACCAACAGTTCTTCAAAAAGTAAGCTCTGAAAGCCCTCGACAATAAAAGTAATAAAACGCATGGTAAAAGAACGATGACAAAATAAAACTATAAGTCATATAACGACACAAAGACGCATTAATGACCATCATCTCCTGACTGGAAAAGCGCATGAAATCTGCGTTGGGGTTTAACTAGTTTTACAAGGCCTTCATAAAATTCACATATTAATACACACAAAACCTCCTTGACATACACCATATAGACAAAAATAAGTGCTATTTATTTTTCGTATGTTGTCCCTTTGGAGTTCCCGGCGTTGTGATATCTTGATGATTGGGTTTATTTTTACGGTCTTGGCTATTCTTACGGATCTCGCACGACCGCCCCTTACGCGGATTCTGTTAGTAATGCCAGTTAATAGTAGAAGATAGAGGAGCCCAGCCTTCGGGATACCTGACCAAAGAACTCAGAGTATGTCCTACTAGCGGCTGGGCTGCTGTGTTGACGCTCTGGCCTACTCCCAGACCCCACGTGGGTCCGAGAGCGTTTCCCCACTCTAACTATTTGGAAGTAAGTCAACGTGTAGAGTGTGTGTGTGATACCTTTTATTTCCTCTCGTTTTATACCTTCAGTATTCGTAGCCACACGTCATACTATTGGTATTGGTAGCCACACATCATACTACCGGTATTTGTAGTCACACGTCATACTACCGGTATTTGTAGTCACACGTCATACTACCGGTATTTATAGCCACACATCATACTACCGGTATTTGTAGTCACACGTCATACTACCGGTATTTGTAGTCACACGTCATACTACCGGTATTTATAGCCGCACGTCATACCACCGGTATTGGTAGCCACATGTCATACTACCGGTATTCCAATAGATCTGGTTGGCCTAAATACAACGATCTACAATTGTAAATAAGGTTTTGTCCCTTTAGCGATGTATATGTACGATGGATTAAAGACAACCAGAGAATACCAATAAGGTATCCCCCCTCCCAAAAAAAAAAATCACTCCCAACCTCAATTTACTACTTTAAGGTATTGGTTCTCTATTTTGTGTAATGGTTTTCTGGTATAATTGGAAGTACTGGAAAATACAATACTAATGTACCAGTATCAGCAATAATGGACTATACAGGCAATTAAACTACATGTAGTTGACAAATTTAATCTAGTATTGTACAGTACTAGAACTAACAGTATCTGGAGCGTAAACAAATGCATTTAAATGTTAAAATTGATATCAAAATAGGAAATGACAAACGAACTTATAAAACCGGATTAAACATATATCTTCACTATTTCAAGTAACTTTTTTTTCGATTTGTCTATGTACATAAAATACAAGAATTTTACTATTAACGTGTATGTATTTTTCAGAAACTTTGCAACAGGCGAAAAAAAACATAAACATATAACATTTTACAAGATAATAAATGGTCTTACACCTGACTACATGCGAGAAATGGTCTTACACCTGACTACATGCAATAAATGGTCTTACACCTGACTACATGCGAGAAATGGTCTTACACCTGACTACATACAATAAATGGTCTTACACCTGACTACATGCAATAAATGGTCTTACACCTGACTACATGCGAGAAATGGTCTTACACCTGACTACATACAATAAATGGTCTTACACCTGACTACATGCGAGAAATGGTCGCTCCATATTATCCAAGGCAACATAATTATGCCTTGCGACAGGAAGGTCAAAACTTTATTCTGCCTCAATGCAGGGCATCATCTTATTATAATAGGTTTTTACCTGCTACTATTAGATTATGGAATGAACTTGATCATGAAACTAAGAATTCACCAACTATAAGTTCACTCAAAGTGAAACTTGATAAAAATATAAACCAAATACTCCACCAAAGCACTTTGACTATGGAATAAGAAAATTCAATATCATGCTTTGTCAGTTGAGAAATGCAGCCAGTGATTTCCCACTTGTTTCATGATTTCTCAGTAGATGATCCTCTTGTCCATGCTGCTCTGGTCCATGTGAGGATAATTTTCATTTCTTCTTTGACTGCCCAGCATATATTGATATTAGAAACATTCTTTTTGAAAATCTGTCACATGTGGGTGTAGATGTTGATCTTGATCTCCTGTTATTTAGTGACTCGAACTTGAATTATGAGAACAACATAAGATCATCAGTATATTAGAGATTCAAATAGATTTGTTTGACACTTTTTTATCTAGTTAAATGATATTGTGACTTTGTAAACCTTTTTCTCAAAACATCAACTATGCCTACTATTTGTATATACTTTACATCTTTGTTCTTTTTATTTTCATTTTCAATTTATATCAAAATGAAAATTCCCTGCTATTGCCAACTAGCTTATTATTTACATTTCTAGTGTCTGTAATATCTGTATTTTTTTCCCTCTCTTGTATTTGGTTCTTTTCATTTCATTTGAAAATTCCTTTCTTCTTTCTTTTGTTTTGTTCTCTCTATCTCACAATATTTACACTATTAATATACTGATGAAGATAACTGTTGTTGGCCTATGTACTTATCCTAGGTACTTTAATTCAGAAATTAAAATTTACAGTTTCTATGTAATGAAAGGAAGTGGCAATAGGTCATTTCATATAGTGACAAATAATCAGTAATAATTCAAATTATTTATATTCTATTGCAGTACTTGTGTTTACATGTTACTCTAAAATCCATTATCCAAAATGGCCATGGCCTGCTGCCACATGTCTATTGATTAATAATTCATATATCAAATATTGTGTTATATTGATAATTGTAATTTTGTACCTTGTATCATGGAGAGGTCTTTTATAGGCTTAGCCTGCTGCCCAATCCACTTCAGCTTTATACGGAATTAAATATTGTTTAAACTGTCTTAAACTATATATTTTTCTTGTATTTTTAATTGTGCGTCGACCTGTCAAACAAGAAAAAAAATAAAATAAAAATAAAAAAAAACGATTAATAATTACGTGTCGTAACTAACTAAACGATTAGAGTCTAAATACTTATATTCTCGTTGTCTCCTACAACCATACGTACTAACCTTCTTCTTTGAATAAGCTAGCGAGTATCACAATTCTTGGCTTTATGTACGCTTTCCCGCATATTTATAGATTATGAAATGCATATAGTGGTGCCGACTTCTCATTATTTAGTCTTAATTATCTCTGTCAAATTTGTAAGTTGTATATTACAACCAAGATATGCACGGTCGTAATACATGAAGACTCCATGAAAGCATTTTTTACTCATATTTATTGATAGCCCCTTTAAATTGTTCCCAAAAGTATCCAGAAATATATACATGAACGACAAAAAATATCACATCTATACCGCAAATTGCCCTAGCTCGCCATACATCATTACAAAATAAACGCGTACATTGTACCTAAACTTCTCAACAAACAGATCGATTCTATACGCAATATATCTTGCGTTATTAGTTTCATATGATGTTTTCATCTCCTTATGTAGTACAATATTGAGAAACATCACGAACAAAAGATGAGACATGTCTAAGTCTGATATCACGATGGGATACCATTGAGAAGCTTAATCTAATAGAATACAGGTGGTATGACGAACTAGTGTTGAGAATTCTAAACAGTTTTTTAGAATAACTTTCATAAGTGGCATTCATATAAATAAATAAGTTTTGGTAATACCTTTAAAGATAGGAAAATATAAATTTAATCATAGGTAAATTAGTTTCACACAAAACAGGAGTTAATATTCTTAAATGTTAAATGAGTTTATCTCAAAGCGATATTACAGCGTCCATGTATAAAAATACTTGGCCCAAAATGTGCGCGGCCTTTAAGTGCGAATAAGCTTATTGATAAACATATAAATGTTTTTTAGTCTAAGGTGCACAAGAAATGAAAAGAAAATGTCCTTGACAAGCAGCTAAAATTTGAACAGGAAACGACTTTAGAACGGTGATCAAATACGACTGTTTTTATTTTACTGCATCTTCCGTAAAATAGCACGACCCCAAACACTCAACTGAAAAAAACAACAGTGTTTTGATTTTTGTCTAGGGTGTTATTTTAACTACAAGATGAGAACGGTCAATCACTTCAGTAGTAGTCGTTGTAAGAATCGTGCAAAATGAGAAAAATGTAATACATCCCAAAAAAGTCTACATGTTTTTTGTAATTAAATTGTTTTTGGGTGTATATTATGAAAAGTGTAATAATTCATTGCAATCTCTGTTCATAGAAGATAATCAACATTGAAAATCCGATAGATTCTATTGTATTTGAGTGTCACTTACAAAGTTATCTCCCTTAATTTTGAAACTACAGTGCATTCTATGTAATTTTTATTTCCAAAGAACACGGGTTATATGAAAAACCGGATGTTAACTTCTGTTGACTATGGCAATTTTAACAAAATATAAAAAAATAAAAATACGTAGGCTTTTCATTCATGAATCACATATATTTGCATGATTCTTAGCTGGAGTGCCACTTAAGTTTTTATTCCACCAAAAGAACTTGAAGCTTTAGTTCATATTCTTTTATGGTACTCTTCAATTTTGTATTCTGTCAATTGCAACAGACAGGCCTAGGGAAGTGTGACTACTTATGCCAGAGTTTGAGATCACTTATAAGTTTTATTTTACCAATCTTAGTATTTAATCCACGACCAGCCAGGAAGCAGCGACACCTACACTGGTGATACACCATGAGACCATGTACTGCATATGTTCAAGTAGTGTTGGTTTACTAACAAAATAGAAACAGCAGTGACTATGTTTAGTTTCTATAAAGAGATATGGAAACCTACAGAGTAATTTTAGTTATCTATTTTAAAGTGGTAGCCACCGTCAGTGCTGTAGTCGCAATTGTTTTGTGTTGTAGTCGCCTTTGTTTTGTGCTGTAGTCGCCTTTGTTTTTGCTGTAGTCTAGTTTATTGTGTGCGGTAGTAGCCTTTGTTTTTGCTGTAGTCGCCTTTGTTTTTTGCTGTGGTCGTTTTTGTTTCGTGCTTTGGTTCACTTTGTTTTGTGTCATGGTCGCTTTTGATTGTGTTTTGGACATAAATAGGTAATATGATCACCTTTATATTTTGTATTTCACCAAAAGGGCATTTTTGTAAACCTGATCATTCGTTATATGTCATTGTCAGACAGACAAGGTTCTGTGTTTTCTTCAACGTATTACACCAATTAGAACAGAGACTGTGGTATCCTAAGTCAGTTTAAAATATATTACACCAGGGCCAGAAGCTTTGATATATATATGAGTGGTCTAGGGCACTGAACTTAGTGCAGGCGGTGTTGCCATAGATGTCACAGCGGTATACATATAGGAGTTCTAATCCTGCGGAGGGAATGACAAAAAAAAAAATACTTTGAAAATTTGACAGTTCTACATCGTTGGAAAATTATCTGACCCTGCTATTCTTACATTATCTTCCCTGTTTCAATTTGATCCGATGGACCAGTGTAGGGAATAGAGTCGTCACATTCTGAGACGTTTGTATGATATTGATTTGTTGTGACATGCATCATTAATTTGATCCTCTATCGTACATAATAACACCTAGGTGAGCTGTCCCTTACTGGCATACCTTGTGTACTAAGTTACAGCCCTAGATTAATCCTACAAGGAGGAATGACACGGCCAGAGAAAGCCACATTTTTATATAGCCGAGCTGACCGAGTGGTCTAGGGCGCTGAACTTGGTGCAGACAGTGTTGCCATTGATGTCACAGCGGTAATATGAACGATGGAGGGAACGGCAAAAAATTGCTTGCAAATTTGACAATTTTACATCGTCGGGAATATTTCAGACCTTGCTATGCTTACAATATTTTCCCAGTATCAATTTGATCCGATGGAGCAGTGTATCAAATAGAGTCGTCATATTCTGAGATAATGCGCTATGACTTATTTTAGAGTTCACCTCCAATAAACTAGAAGTCTGTGTCGATTTGAATATCACATCTTAAAAAGGAAACGCGTGTGTATTGTGTCTTCAGCTTCCAATATAGAAAAAGACAATCACAGAAATTAGTAAAATTTCCTATTTTATTGTAATAAATGATTAATCATGGGGAAATTATTCTCTCTCAAGATTATTGAGGATATTAAGATGTATAGTTTACATTTTCTTGGTTTCACTAATCTGATACTGGCGAAAGTGCAAAGAATTCTATTATTCTGAAAGCAACAATCTGTCGAGATTTTTATTATTCTGAAAGCAACAATCTGTCGAGATTTTTCCCCCTATTTGATACTGCTATTTTACATTTTACGATATAAATTTTCCAAGTCATTTCCGAATCCATTTACTTCAGACCCATGTTTAAATCAATGGCAATTAACCGTAATCTGTTAATTAGAAAATAATCAATATCAGAAAAGTTAAATATTACAAAAATCAATTAAAATGTATGGAAGACGGCATTTTAAGGAGACGCGTTCTCATTAAATGGATTAAGTTTGACTTTTCTTCCATTAAATTGAGACAAATTAATTTCTAGCGTCCCTGTTTGATCTTACAGAGAAATACCATAACAATTAGACTTGTATTTGCAGAACAGACAAGGATAAGAATTGTCTCATCTCTAATCCTACCACGAGAGAGCACATGTTTGTTATAGCAATTCCCAAAACAGGGTCACCCACTCAACAAATACCGCTCTTGAATATTATGTTGAAGACGATTTCCATTAACACGCTCTTTCTGAAATGAAATAAACGCAAGAGAACTGAGACAGGAAGTTTTCTTTGATCTAACAGAAATAGCTGAAATCAAGTTGTATATACAAGATGCGTCCGTACAATTTCCTATTATTGTATGGATGAAAGAATCTAAGAGCGAGCACAAAGTCGTGTGTGTACGTGAGAACAGAATTTTGAGATGGTCCCAAATGAAAGCTATCAGCCTAACCGGAATATGTTAAGTAGTCTGCAGAAACAGCCTTAAAATGGAAGTTCTGCAGCAAGAAAATCAGTAATTTACACTCATCAGAATCAATAACTAAAAATAAATAAGAATTAATTTTTGCCAGTGAAAATATGCAGTCGTTTCAAATGTATTCTTTTAATTTTTCCCGCTCCATGAAATAGAGCCTGTTGCATTTACGTCACAGGTTCTGTTGTAAAACATTTCCAATATCCGTGGAGTACTGTAATCATTCCGGACTTTTTACATATTCTGAATTGGACCCGCTTTATCTTAAAATGATATAGTCGGAGCTGCCACTGCTCATAAAGTTAAAAGTGAGGGTTTAAAAATGTTAAATCTCGGTGCTTGCTTCTAGAGGCAATGTATATGTATACAACATATTACATGTAAAATATATAAATTGCGTTGTCGGGGACGTTAGCCTGGGATCCTGGCTCCTGCACTAATCGACAGTTGCGACGCAGTATTGATGGCACGACCTAACATAATATACGACCGAAATCACGAGATTTCACGTTAGTCACATGACCAATTAACGATATTGCAAAAGCAAAAAAGTAAAATTCAGTAAATGACTTGTAGCATGCATCTTTCCCATATTACTTTAGGGATTTATTCTTCATATCTAAGAAACAACGTACATGTATGGCATGAAGTTTGATGCAAAATGTTATTGGTTTCATTCAAGTGTATTTTGTAGGCTGGAACTAAATGTGGTTAAAATGGTTACTCGGAAAATAGGCGCACTAATTGTAACTTAAGCTAAATATGATTGTCAAAGAGTAGCTGGTTAAATGTGAGATTATGTGCTCAAGATAACAGTATAGCTATAGTGATTCGCTACAGTAAATCATGAAAAAAAACAATGCAATTCTACCATTAATTTATTTTATTGTTTTCATTAAGATTTTATAGAAAGTTTATATTAAACAAACATGATGTGTGAAATTGAAAGCAATAAAAAGAAGACAACCTTGAAGCTATTTTATAAATTCAAATTGAAAAATTCTAATTATATTTGTTGAGTGATATTACCAAGATTTTATCTGCTATTAAAATATATTGAACACACCATTTATGAAAAAAATGAAACCTGTTTAACTGAACCCTTAAAAAACCTAACACCTGTATAAACCACACTCCTGTATAAACCAAACTCCTGTATAAACAAAACACCTGTATTAACTTAACTCCTGTTTTAACAAAAGTCCTGTATAAACCAAACACCTAAAAACAAAACTCCTGTATAAACCAAACACCAGAATAAACCAAACACCAGAATAAACCCAACTCCTCTATAAACCAAACTCTCGTATAATCCAAACATCTGTATAAACCAAACACCTATACAAACCAAACACCTGTAAAAACCAAACTCCTGTATAAACCAAACACCTGTATAAACAAAACTCCTATATAAACCAAACACCAGAATCAACCAAACTCCTGTAGAAAAGAAACATCTGTGTAAACCGAACACCTGTATAAACCAAACTCCTGTATAAACCAAACACCTGTATAAACAAAACTCCTGTATAAACCAAACACCTGTAGAAAAGAAACATCTGTGTAAACCGAACACCTGTATAAACCAAACTCCTGTATAAAGCAAACACCAGAATTAACCATACACCTGTATAAATCAAACTCCTGTATAAACCAAACACCAGAATAAACCACTCCTGTATAAACAAAACACCTGTATAACATAACTCCTGTATAAATCAAACACCAGAATAAACCAAACTCCTGTATAAACCAAACATCTGTATAAATCAAACACCAGAATAAACCAAACTCCTGTATAAAAGAAACATCTGTGTAAAACGAACACCTGTATAAACCAAACATCAGAATAAACCAAACTCCTGTATAAAAGAAACATCCGTGTTAACCGAACACCTGTATAAACCAAACTCCTGTATAAAGCAAACCCCAGAATAAACCAAACACCTGTATAAACCAAACATCTGTAAAAACCAAACATCTGTATAAACCAAACGCCTGTATAAACCAAATATCTGTATAAACAAAACTCGTGTATAAACCAAACACTAGAATAAACCAAATTCCTGTATAAAACAAGCATCTGTGTAAACCAAACACCTGTATAAAGCAAACTCCTTTATAAAGCAAACACCAGAATAAACTAAACACCTGTATAAACCAAACACCTGTATAAACAAAACTCCTGTATAAACCAAACACCAGAATAAACCCAACTCCTGTAAAAAAGAAACATCTGTGTAAACCGAACACCTGTATAAACCAACCTCTGTATAAAGCAAACACCAGAATAAACCATACACCTGTATAAACCAAACACCTGTATAAACCAAACTCCTGTATAAACCAAACACTAGAATAAACCAAATTCCTGTATAAAACAAACATCTGTGTAAACCAAACACCTGTATAAAGCAAACTCGTGTATAAAGCAAACACCAGAATAAACTAAACACCTGTATAAACCAAACTCCTGTATAAACCAAACACCTGTATTTTAAATCTGACAATATGTACTGGCAGGTGACCTCAGGAACAAAAAGATTATACGTTAGATTTATTCATTCTGTCATATGATCAATGGAGACATTATCGAGAATAGATCTATACATGTAACTGCTGTCAATCAATGCAGCTTGATGGACATAACATGTTATGGATCGTCTACAATGATCTTTTTCTTGACAGTGTGACGGGCCGATGTCTATTTAATCGTCAGATCCTCACTGATATATTGATGTTTTACATTCTTTACCCAAAGTTACAAAGAGACCGGTAACTCTGTGTAGATATTGCAATACTTTGCTTTAATTATTTTTATTTCCTTTACCTCTTGACGACAGCACTACATCCTGCAAATAAAATGACAAATCGAATTAAAATAAGAATCCTCTTACGCTTCACTTTATAATGTAATCTGACTTGAATCACGTTGGAAAATGACAAAATATGACCTGTCAGAAATATGATTGTTCACTGGTGCACTGTTTGCAAGATTTACCTTTTTCATACAATGTGATTTCTTACTGCTTGGAAGAAAAAACGTGAGGTGCAATGTCAGTAAATGACACATATATAGCCAAATGGTCAATATTGCATTATGCTTAATCTAAAGGTCAACGTATACCTGCATTTCTCATACCCAGATTTGACATTTCGTAAATTTATATAACAACGTGAACATTAATTAGAAGATATTGAAATTTTATTACAATTCTAGAAACTAATTCTATCTATTGCGTAACCACAGTCCTAATAACAAAATGCGATCAGATATTTAACATCTGAAGGTAAAATAAGTCACCGTGTTTGTAGCCATTCTAGTATTATATGTACATGAAAACTAACATTTTTAAACTTGCATGTTGAAATCCACAATAATAAAATTTCTTCACGAAGTCCACTTACGGTATTCTATGCAAAACTGCATGAAAGTTTGGTTTCTATATATCTGAATTGAACACTCAAGCGCTCGTGCATTACAGGGTACCCAAGCTGTAACCAGGATACCACGTGATTCGACCCTTTTCATGCAGTCAGGATCGAGACTTCAAGAGGTGTTCCGCATATATATAGTGTAACATTTTTCACTTTAATAGTGCGATGTTGATCGGGCCTCTTTGGCATATGATTTAATCCTTTTATAGACTAAACCTAGTACCTGAAATTCGTGTAACTATATACGTTAAAACATCATATTCTACCATCCGGAGAGGAAAACAAACCTGTTCAACTTGAATTCTGTTTGAATAAGACTTGTGTAAAATAAATATTGACTATATTCTCACAGCTTAAACACTAATAACAAAATAAAACTATGCACTGACAGATCTTTGAAAATATTTTTTATAGATAGTTAGTGAATGCCCAAGACAGTGTAGCTGCCCATCAAAACATTTGAACTGCCAAGATGGCGTACCAAAGATTTTTGACGGATGCGGTTGTTGCTACATGTGCGCGCGCCAGTATGGTGACACGTGCAGTATCGTAGATCGGTGTGATGAAGACAAAGGCCTTTACTGTGAAATGACACCTAACACATTGCAGGGCATTTGTAGAGGTAAATAAATATACACAGAAAATTCTTCAAACACAGTACCTTTTTTCTATTTATTTGTAGGCATTGTAATTTGTTTACACCAATCTTTCAACCAATAATTATCATGTAATCGCTTGTCTGTCTGTCTGTCGGTCGACTGCCAGTTGGTTGGACTTTTTGCTTTTTATTTTCCCCAATTTTTTGTTTGTTTCACGGTAATACTATTTGAAACACCAATGGTGATGGGCTATTTTATGTGCTACATGTATATTAACTATATAATTATATTGTCACCATTTCTTGCGCTTGTGTCATTTTTTAATGAAAAATGATTCTAAATTTTAGTCTGAATGTTTCCGACGTCCTGATATTCCGCTTTTACTTAGTCACATTCTTGTTGACCAAATATATTTTGTACATTTTTGTTACTTATCAGGCATGATTCTCCTTCAGTTTCGAGGGATTGCAAGATTTCTCCACCCGAGATAGTTAGATATAAAACTCGACTATCGAAAGTGGAGAAACCTTGTAATCCCTCAGAACTTTGGAGGAGAATCTGTTTCTGCCGTGAAATCAGTAGAAAACTCAGAAATGTAATGCCATGGCGGCCGAGTACGTGCAAAGCTCTTGGCTGGTATGTTTTAACCACAGAAGCCAAGTTACTCACAATTCCAGGCGGGTCCCAAAATTATAGAGAATTACCACTAATCTACTGTTTATTACGATTATACATGAAATGCATGTTACAGGATGAAAAGTTATCTTGACGTTAGAAAATTACGAAAACTCACATATACGGTGCGCTCAATCAAATTATTATCTAAAAGTTTTCAAATTCCTTAATACGGATGGAATCCATATGTCACAAGGGAACAACACAACAGACATCAACAATAAAGAAATTCTTCATATAGCGATAACTTCCTGTTAAGGCAAGTTACACTATCGCCAACAATATACAATCTACAACCTCGGACCACTGTCCGGAACCTCGGACCATTGTCCGGAACACGATAACTTCCTGTTAAGGCAAGTTATACTAACGTCAATAATTCACAATAGGCTCGGACCATTGTCCGGAACCTCGGAACATATTGTATGGAATACAAATACTTCATTTTAAGGCAAGTTTACGTCAAACGTCAAAGAAATATCATCAACAATAGCGAGTTAACTTCCAGTTACGGCAAGTTGCAACTCTCAAAAACTATATTCCTCTTGCATCACTTGTCTCCAAAAACACATCCCTTAGCCACATCAAATAAATTCCCATCTTACATTCAGTATGCAATCGTATATTCCTCAACATCAAGTCTGATCGGTTATCCCATTCTACTCCACTACCAAAGTTCAATCTCCATTTTTTTAAAACTGAAAATCAAAGCCCTTATATACTGTTCAACACCAATTTTACACCAACTATGCACCAAATATTTTACTTATAATATCTTACCGGTGCACTACCCTACCGGTGCACCTGGTTCATGCTCCCAGTTTTTAGTGGAGTCCGAGTTGCTCATTTACTTTTGTTACTTTGTATGTATATGATATGATTTTAGTTACTTTATGTTCTTTGTTGTTTATGTCTGTTTTCCATGTCTGGTCTTTGTCCCTGGATTACATTCTTTTGATTACCGCTATAACCTTGGCTCCCTTGATTACTCTTACATAACTGACCTAATTTAAGCACCAATTCAACACCAACTTAGCACCAATTTCCAATAAATCAAAACCTTTGACAACTACTAAAAATAACATCCTACATGGGTAACATGATACTATACTTCATCACCTTTCCTATAGTAAACCACCTAAAATCATAATAAAGATAAACTTCTGGATATAAGACTAACGGTACAATGACTAAATCAAAATATGCTTATCTAGACATGCAACTAATTATCATGAAAATATACAACTCTACAGTAAAATGGCGGGAAAACTCTTGCAGTAATGAATTACCGCCCGGTGGTTAAAATTTCACATGCATTTTTCACCACCGGCTTAGAGTGGGAAATACCAATATAATATTTAACTTCAAATTTCATATCAATGGTTGTTTAACAGTTGTTTTGTTTGTTTTGTTTTCATGTTAATTCAGTCGTATCCGTCTTTTCTCTTTTCGCTAAAAGTGATCCAGTCCAGTCATCAACCGTCTTGTTTTTATCAGGCAATGTCTGTTTTTATACATCAACATTACGAACAGTAAAACTCGACAGTATGGCTCGCAATGATTAAAGTTATCTAGTTTACGATGTAAAACAAAGCGTTGTAACCAATATACTTTCTCTGCTATCTGGAACTTGATATTGGATATAACTACAAGTCATGGGGTTAAAATCAAAGCCATGTAGATCTAAGGTATTTATTTTCACTAGATGACCAATAAAAGCCCTTATCTACTGCTGTAGAGCCATTTTATGTCAAGGCCCTAATGCGGTGTTACAGACGTAATCTAATAAAAGGTATTAGCTTTGTTAAAGTTCGGGCAAATTTTTAAGCGAAGTTTTCAACTGGAGAATATTTATAATTGACAGTTACTGTAGATATCCTCAGAAAAGCATAAGTATTTAACCGTAAATTTTATGGTTGGAAATATGATATTTTGTTTACGAACCCTAAGTGGGACACTGGAACTCTCAGCTAGATATAATACGAGAGCTCGTCTACATTACACAAAGTGTACTCTTATAATTTTTTTTGTGTTCGCTGTGTTTTGTGTGACGAATTTGAACGAAAATAATATATACCTGCCAAATACGTATGATTCAGTTGTAAAAGTTTTGGTAACTCTTTCTAAAGTATCATAATAAGGGAACGCAAAATTAGTATACAACGGTTTGCATACGGTCAGAATGCTCATGGTTGAAATATAGTAAAGTATCAACTTGGTCTATCAACGTTTTATTTATTATTATATAGTTTTAAGTATTTTTTTCTGCTAGATTCTTAAATTGACTGGTAAATTACTTCTTTATATAAATATGCCAAGGTTTCCGATTTACAATGTAACCATGTTTGATTAAAAATGAATTTTATAGGTTAGATTTATTAAAATGTATAATACACTGTTTTCTCCGTTAATTGTTTCACTTTAAAAAAAAAAATTAAACCTAAATCGGAAGATACAAAACTGAATGAACTGATAATAAATTTGTTTCGTATGAAGCCCTGATAGGACATGTACGAATAAAATGTGTGCGCAACATCATATTTAATCGGCAACTTTAAATATTCTTACCATCTGATATTTTCTATGTTAGCTGCAGTAATGGTTATTTACGCCGGTTTTGAACGCCTCGACAGAACATCACTACTCGCTCCATCGGGCTTGCTGTGATATTTTCTGGCTTGTCTTCAAAACTACAACTACATTTTGTATAATATTTTGCGCATAAAATGATTAATTTGTGCGCACACTACCTTTTTTTTGTGTGCAGTTTTTTGTCTGAACATATTTAATTTCGCGTACATTTGTACCTGAAATTAATCAATACTTATACAAAAATATATACGATTTCTGAAACTAGAATTATGCTGTAGAAGAAAGGCAAATCGGCAATTGCAAGCGCCTGGCATTAAAAAAACTGACGTTTTTAAAGTGTCAAAGTGTCTGATGAATTTTCTTTCACATTGAGTCAGGCAGTACTGATTTGGTTGATGTTAAATTATATTTCAATGTTTGACGTTTTGTCTGATGTTTAGATGGAGTGGTACTGACGCATGTTATGTCTGATGTAAATAAGGACCGATACTGACGATCAGCTGCGATCGTTGTTTTTCGACGTTTTGACGATACTTTACCGATAATGCTTTTTACTCTTAGATTCAACAGTTTTACATTGTAGCATACTTTCGTAAGACGCTCAGGGGGCGGGTTTACCGGGGGAGCAGCCCCCTTTTGCATCTCTTAAAAATAATTATCACTACCAACATAGTAAGCTACTTAGGTTTATCTTGTATAACTGGGTGAAACTAATTAACACCCAGTGTGCCATATATGTACTAGTTGATTATTTCTCGTCGTATGTTACATCACCTAATGTTTTGTAAACAGAAGGGCGTGTTTTGATACAAGTTCCTTACTTAATAAATGTTTTAATTAAGCGATTATTGAAGGTGGATGGCTGAAAACTAAGGAAACTGTACAGCGACTCATAAGTATTGTAATCTAATATCAGCAGCATCATCGTGTACACAAAATAACAATAACTTGGATCAGAATGTGAGTTGGAAAATGAAGCACCGATTTTACATCAAGCCTATTAATTTCAGACACTTGACAGAGGTTTGCCATACGAGACCCAAGACTTATAGTTCTACTACACATGCTGAGTTTTGAGTCGACGTCGGTGCTTGATATGCATATTATAATTCACAGTTCCAATCCCTGACTAATGGGGCTTTTTACTATCCTTTCGGGTCTCTCACTTTTTTATCTGAATTAAGCATTAGTAGATTCAGAATAGCAGTGGGGACGTTTTCAACCAGTTTTATCGGAAAAAATTGATATTTTAGCACAAAATCTTGATTTTGCAAATATTTCACCCAGAAAACTTTCGGATTGCTCCGCTCGGCAATTAGTTATGTTAAGGCTTCCTGACCTGAATTATTTGCACTGTCCTTGTTAAAAGGTAAAAAAAAATAAGAAAAAATCAGAAATTTGGTGAGCTCCCTCAGCTCAGCAATGTCTGGATCCGCCACTGGATGTTAGCTGATGCTCAGTCATAATTTCAGTGACGTTTAAGGTGGAATATACTGATGATCATTCTGGAAGGCATATAGACAATACTTGTATTTTGTCTTTATTTGAGAAGAAACAGTTCGTTTGAACTTAACACTACTAATACAAACGAACTCTTTTGTGTTAACGATCTCAGTTGACAGGAAGTCTATATATTTGTTTTAAATTCAGATGGAGCAGTAGTGACTAAGTGTCAAGGTTCCTGGTTAATGTTACTACCTTATCTACTTAATTAGACTTTTTTACGGCTCAAGCATTCCATAAATAGGAAAATACAATCTCGAGATCAATTGATTCCCTTTATTATCCCTGCTGGCTACGATTCCATTTGTTCAATGAAAATGTTATTAAAGCGGGATTAAGAATCTGGTTAGATAACGAGTGGGTTTTGCATTCAGCGTAATGTTTCAGAGAACGCACCTTTGAGCTCTGACATTACTCGAGACAATGCCTGGATATGCAAATACCTTTTATATTTTAACTTTGAAATTCATAGGAAAAGGCAGTAATTAAGTGTCAGTTCTTGTAAGAATCAGGCAAAATGAGAAAAATCTGAAACATGCTTATCAAAACCCCACCAATCTGACAATGTAATGTCACTCAAGAACACTTTCTTTATATGAAAAGACCATTATTTGATCTCTGCATATTAATTGGATTTGCTCATAAATTTTTCAATAGAATCTTAGAAAAATGAGGTCGTTGACTGAGTTATCTGCCCTTAAAATGTTCATTTTAAGTGCATTTCAATGAAATTGTAACTCAATGGTCCACCATGATGTGGGAAATCTTGTCTGTTTTCGTTATTCTGATGGTGCAAATAGTCAAATTGTACTATCAAAATTATGTTTTATTCATACCATGTTTCACCGGCCGCCTGATTCGTACAGGGACTAACACTTAATACACTAATGTACTTAGGGTACCGTATTGGGCCCCACACTATTTTTATTTTTTATTAACGATCTGCCAGAGCATGTATCTAGTAAAGCTCGTCTTTTTGCTGACGACTGTTTATTATGCAGGATAACAAATAAAATAAGTGAATCCAATGAATTACAAAAGGATCTCAAATATCTTGAACTGTGGGAATCAGAATGGCAAATGAAATTTAATGCAGAAAAATGCTATGTCATAAATATTTCTGAAAAAGCTAAACCAAATTCATTTCAATATAAACTGCATAACCACATACTTGAGACTGTACCAGACAGAAAATATCTAGGTGTCACTTTAAGTAGTGATCTCGATTGGAGTACACATATTAACAATATAACGGCGAAAGCCAATAAAACCTTAGGCTTTTTACGTATAAATATGAAACACCGCACACGTAAGGTTAAAAGCCTTACGTACACATCACTTGTGCGTCCGATCTCCTCGCCAGTTTTGGATCCATATGAACAAAACCAAATTGCCCAACTTGAGCAGATTCAGAGAAAAGTCGCAAGGTAGGTCTTCAATGACTACACAAATAAAATACCAGGTACAGTAACTGGCATGATAAACACCCTTAATTGGGAGAATCTTCAATCTCGCAGAACAAAAGCAAGCCTTGTTTTACGTTATAAGATAAATGGTGGGATAGTGGAAGTTACAAATGATATGCTCATACAATCAGTTAGGCGCGCTAGAGGCCAACATAAATTTAGGCAAATTCATACAAACAAAGATTTCTATAAGTATTCCTTCTACCCAATCACTATAAAAGATTGGAACAATCTCCAAGAATCTATCTAAGTCAGCTTCCCTAGAGTCCTTCAAAAGTGATGCATTTTGTGTATCTCTATGTTAACATTTGAAGGACGTTATCTAGCTAAATAATAAAATAAAATAACTCCAACCACTGTACATAATGTAAATATGTTTAACTTTTATGTTATATATCTTAACAATAATTGTAATGAATTGCGAACTTGTCTTATAAAGTTAAATTTCCAACCCCATTTTCATGTATATAGCACAGCAAGTTCCGTGAGGTTACACACTCCTTGCGGAGTCTACTTTCGTACCGGAAGATGATGATGATGATGAGATGCTGAATGGTGTCGATATGTGTTCTGAGCCAATCCATTCGTCATACACGTAAAGCAACATATAATCACATGCCATAGTCAGTCAAGAAACGTTTAAGATCAACAAATAGGCGATCCGGTTCTCGTACCCTTGTACTGTATGTACCAAGTCTTGGAAAGATAAACCGTTGTTCTACAACGTAGGTTTAATCAGAAGAAATGCTATACAAAACCGTTTTCCGCTTACAACACAGTAGCAGTGATTAATATTTTGTAATACAATTTACTTGTTCTACAATCTTTGGTAGACAATTGAAATAAGATAAGCCTGCATGTGTTTCACAATAATATTGTTTTCATTTGTCAGCTAGTGTACCGAAGACTTGTGTCGTGAATGGACAAGAATATAATGACGGAGAATCGTTCCATCTTGACTGCAGACACGATTATCAACGAGGCATTCCGAATGGGTGTTGCAGAAGTAGATGCACTTGCCAAAATGGACATTATGGTTGCAGTGATCTTTGCCCTCAAGAAAACAGGAAGCCGTCTGCTACATTCTGTCCTAAACCTAAACTTGTAACTGTAAGGGGGCAGTGTTGTAGAGAATGGAGTTGTCCGGCACAAAATAAAACAGAATCAAACAAAATGCCAAGACATGTTAAGAATACTTACGAAATCAGACCTCAGAATAATCCACGATGGGGTAGGTGTAAATAATTGTACAGATTTTGGACATTTGTTGCGTTTCATCACACCCGTTCTTCTCCCCTATGATACACCATTTAAAATTATAATTCGAGTAACGAGACCCCATGTAGATGAAGATCAAATATCAGTTGGAACTAAACTTTGCATTCGAGTACTAAGTAACTTTTATACATATTTATGTTTTTTTTTCCACTAAATTAAAACTTAGATACCTTACTGTACTACAGAAGAATCACACCACTGAATCTAGACTTGTAAGAGCATACACATGCAAGCAAATATACAAAAAGTACCTTTTAAAACAGCATGTACGTTACGAATATTTATTCTGAACTTTCCTGACCGGGTGCCAAGTCCTAGGTTCTAGAGACTGTTTAGTATTTAAAAACCCCAAATAAAAGGAAACTTATTTACACACATGTATCATCCTCTTTAAATAAACATACTTGTCATTTTGCATTAAATTATTTCACATTAAAAAACGACATGTTTTGTCGTCTTCAACTTTATATCGTTTTATGAAACAATGCATTGTATTCAATGCCAACATGCGCATGAAGAGTTCCTGTCATTGAAAAATATACTAAAGCTGTATTTATTTTCTCTTACCAGATTCCAGTAGAGGAAATAGACAAATGAACGAAGTTGTCCGCCCGGGTGATCTGAACTGTGCCATGAACGGCACGAAATGGAGTCAGTGTTCGGTTTCCTGTGGTGTTGGCATATCCGTTCGTTTGGCTCCAAAACACTGTCGCAGGAAAGAGGATACCAGATTGTGTTACCTACGACCGTGTGGAAGGACTCTTTATAGTTTTGATGTAAGTAAAACGCAGGGAAGGCTTCGATCCATAAATTGAACAAAAAAGGATTCCAAGATAGCATTCTCTAATTTTTTTGGCCAAAATTTGCACAAATTTAACAAAATTGACCAACAAAGGGAGGCTTCCAACCCGCGAAACCCTCTCCAAGATCCTCCACTGAAATGTGTACACTTTTTGAACTTCTTGGTAAAAGTATAAGCGCTGATCCGGAGATTTTTAAAATGGGTGGGGGGTTTCCAGAGTTTCAGATCATTGTTTGATAAACAACACCGAATTATGCTCTAAAGTATTAAGTACTTCTCTGTCTAATAATCAGGAAAAACGTGTATAAGGTTTTGGCACCCAACGAAAAGAAACGCAGAGATTTTATTGCAATTATCGAAGTATTTGTTTAGCTCATAACCCCCAGAAACAACAATTTAAGTGTTTGTAAAGTTTAAGTTAATTTCTCTCCCGAATTATTTAGTAGATTTGCTATCAGAGGGATACATGCAATCAATAAACTTTTTCATATATTCTTTAATATAAAGAGAGGGACTTGTAGCAAGTCTACTATTGTCCGAATCTTACACAGAAAAAAAAAAAACAAAAAAAAACGGCAAAAACCTGGGAAAACCCTCTACTTTATCCGCCTCAGAAATGTGTACGTTTTTTTGAATGCCTTGGAAATTATTAATATACATCTAGTACAGAAAGAACATACAAAATGTAATTACACCCCAGTAATATGATATATATCTTGTTTTTTGTTGTTGTACTTTTCTATTAGCCTTATTTTTCACTTCTCGTGTTATTAAAAAGGTTTTCTATAATTAATTTAAAAAAAAACCATCTGATAACTGATGTTGGAATATAATAACACGTAATAATAGACATTATATGAAAATGGGCAAACGCAGAATATTAGACGGATTTTGTTTCTGACAAGAAACATATATATGCCAGTAACGTACGTCAAAAAACGTTTTGCATTCTTGATTATTCTGAACATATAAGTACAGCTGGTGATGAGTTGTCTGCTTTTGTTGTTACTGGAGTCTGATCGATTCTTAAAGAAGACAATTTTCTGTTGAACAATACGGTACATGTTTCTTGGTTTTCAATTAAGACAGAACAACTCTGTTCTATTATTGAATTGTCGGTTTTTGATTGAAGGCCATTTTATAGTACTTCATCTAAACATTTGACCTAACGAATCATTTTCATTTCGTTAAAGTGCCAATTATGTGGAATAAATCAGATTTAGGCATGAAGAAGATGGACATGTAGAAACGATGAATTGAATTTGATGAATCAAATAAATATGTTTTACATCAACACATGATAAATGGGAATTTTGTTATTTACATGTACAAAACAAAATTTGTATTTAATTTTTGGTGGAAAGCTCGAAACCACGAGCAGTAGTTGTACATTGAAAGAGAAATCAAAGCTTATAGAAAAGGTTTTTCAAATTTTAAAATGTTCGGATTTTTGTTCCTATCAAGTAAACGTTTTCTTGCATAGCAGACCAGAATAACTTTAGCTGAGGAATCTTAGACCCCGAGGGAATTTTCTTCGTTGATTGAGTAGTTCTAAAACCTTATCCATTTTTCATAATAATTAGTTTAGCCAACTTTTTTTCGAATGACAGTTTTGTTCAATTATTTTAATTGCAACAATTTGAACTGAGTCCATATGAAGTCGTTTATTTTGTAATAGCTAAAATTATCTTCTTAGGTCTGTCCCCAAAGATTGTATCGGAAAGGAAATTATTTCTTTTTTTCTTTATAAAAGTATTAATCCCTCTTTGTGATTGTCCGTGGGAAATTTGAGTTTAGTGGTAAATTCAACAAATGGCCCAATCAAATTGGGTGTGATTTCAGGGTTAGTCATTTTGAAAAATCTATAAGAATTGACCATTTAATGAGATATTTCACGAGAAATGGAGATCTTAATTTTATTTCCAGTGCTTAAGCGGGGTTATTAAGTAAACCTGATATGTTGTTATTATCTACAAATAACGTTTTCTATCTATTACTAACAACCCTATACATATACCAATGTACGTATTTGTAATAGAAAAAAATGTTAGATTGAATGTATTAGTACCATTTACTAAATGATGTCAAAAAGGCAATCTAAACATAATTGAACATGACGTCAAAATGAAACAAAGTAAGGAAAAGAAAACCCCACTTCCTTAAAGTAATGAACTGCCACCAAATACCATTTAAAAGATGTAAAAATGAAATGATTTCATGCTTTTCGCACTATTTACAGAAAATTGTATTTCAGCGAAAGAAGAAGTGTACTCCAACGACCCGTTTACTCAGAAGAGAAAAGATTACGTACAAAAACTGTAAAAGTGTACGGGCATACAGACTCAAATTCTGTACAAACTGCCGGGAAAATAAGTGCTGTTATCCCAAGAGAACGAAGACGAGGGAGATAGAGTTCCTGTGTAACGACGGACGATACGAGTATTATAAATACGCTTGGATAAAACGGTGTAAATGTAGCAAAAGATGTAAAACTGATACAATCAATCTATAATAACTAACAAAATGTTATATTCCTCATTGGCCACAATGATATAGGTCGAACAAAGCGATGGTTGATCATAAGTATTAGGGCAGGTATTTTTTATAGTCTAGATCGGTCCAATGTATTTAACGAACGTCAAAATACGTTTAGAAAGGTTAATATGACGTACAGAAAAGTGTTATTGTGATAGTTTGTATATTTTGTAGGTTTTCATGGTAAATTTGTTAGATATTCCTCTGTACAGTTATTAATTAATGGCCTGAATTTTGTCATGATTTAATTCATTATATATTCTCAGTATAAAATATCGACGTACAAGGATTGCCTGGTATCAATAACTTTGACATTATAATTAACAACACCGTTTGATGGTCACACAGCAAATTTGGCTTTGGAGACAGAAAATTTGACTCTGAAGATAGAAGATTTACTTTACATCAGGGGTCATCGTCTGATGTTTCAAGAAGATGGTACAAATTGATATTTGATTATTAATACGGTGTTGGGATATTGCTTAGCATTCCAGCAACATTGAAGGAAATTTGTATTAATTACAGGATCATTTTAATTATCTCATGATGCATGCTATGAAATACAATTTCTTATTTAGCTTTGTACGTTCTTGAAATCATTATACAACCCGTAGAAATTTGAATTACAATCAGAAGAAATATGTAAGTAATTTCATGTCAAATTTCAATTATTTGCAATTGTTGTATGTAATTTTTATGTAAAGCTTCTGGCTCTAAAACCAATCATCTAAAAAATTTCCATTGTTTGAGAACAAATCTAAGATACAAGATAAATTCTATAGGTATAAAACTTTGATAGTCAAGATATATACATGTCAAATAGAAATAAATTACACTAATGAAATACAAATATTATATTTTCAATGAGGTATTGGCGTCTTAAACGTGGATTTATGTTACTCATCAGTATTACAATGAAACCATCATCATTACAGTTACTGTACGTTTTAGATATTAGTTGTGTAGTTCGTTAGGAAACAAATATACGGAATTAAGCGGTTTCTATAGACACATTTTCACAATCTTTACTAATAACATAGGTAGTAATGCATTTTGTAATGGAAAAAAAGAAGAAAGAATCAAGCAAGTTTTAAAGAAACAGTGATTGATACATGTACATGTACATTAACACATTTATTGAACTTTGAACTGGATTGTAAGGCGTTCTTCTGTTGGTTTCCATTATTTTCTATCTGTGAAATTCGATTTAATTATTGTTACAAAGCGTTATTTGGGTTATACGCTGGTGTATTTGTTGCTTTTCGCAATATCTGGCCCCTTTTCTGTTTTTTGTTATGTATACCGTGCCGTAGCCTCCTGTGTTGATCTTTTACTTTCAATTGTTGACTGAAGTTACTTATTGCTGTGTTATCCATAAAAATGTATGCATGCTACATGTTGTATATTTTGCTCAGAAAATGAATATCAGACAACTTTATGTAAAAGTTTGTGACTATATATATAATTTCAAGTACAATATTGCAGACTCACGCGATTACAATTTTTATTATATGAAAAAAGTCAATTCTGTTTATTATGATGCATATTTATAGTAATGTGACAAAAAGGTGTAAATAAAAGAATGGTATTTGTTGGTGTTATAAATATCTATTTTCAGATAAAGGAAATACAAATTTTTGAAATGCCCAATGTACCAGTTAGTCATGTAAGTGATGTTGGTAAAAATCAAACGAGTGCTCCCTCGCACTCAACCAAACATGAAAATATCGACATAGAATGGAAAACAAATACAATACACAGACTTTAAAATTCAAGTACGTGCCAAAAAAAGTGAACACAGGAAACAATAAGCTAGAAGAAAAAAAAAAAACAACAAAAAAAAACAAAAAAAAAACAACTAGTACTACAACATGAACGCCTACCAAAATCCGGGTGTTAAACCAGATGCTCCACAAGAGTATGCATGTCAGGTACAAGGTTATTTTAAAGGCTTAACCTCTTTTCCCACAACATGGAACGAGTTGGTCATATAATGTGATGTTAGGTTCGGCTATAGGGTGGAGATAAACAACTGTATTTATCCACGGGAGTATTAAGGCGATTATAGAATATTAGAAATAATGACTCTAAATCTTTTTAATAATTAGGTCACAATAAAGCTGATGAGCGATTACCGGCGCGTAGCTGCCGTTAGGCAAAAAAGCTTTTGCCTGCACTTAATTTTGCCATTTTTTTTTGGGAGATAAAATACATCCTGGAGAGACATAAATGATGCTCTAAAACGCTATCTCCGCAGAGCTTCGGAGCTTCCTGGACACCCTAAGCGGCCCCCAGTCCCCCTGCCGTAATTTTGCCTACACTTCAATTTGGCCTCAGTTACGCGCCTGGATTATTCCTTGAAACACATATCCAACATACCGAAAGTTGCAACATAGATATGATTTTTTTTGTTTTGTATTTGATGACCACTAGGTGGATGCCATTGCTGGTGGACCAAAAGTCCTCGAGGATATTTATCAGTCTAGTAGTACGATTTGTCTGACCAGAATTGTATCATAGATATTTTTTTACCGAAATATGCTAAATTAAAAACTTCTATAACAGTTAGGATTCATTCTTTGTATGGTAGTTCCCGGTGCTTATTTTGATATTTTGGAGTATTTCTTGTATACAATTACTATTGTGACTAAGATTTTCATAACTATTTGGTTCTAATGCTGCTAATGAGAGATTACATATTAAAACACGTGTACAATATACAGTTTGTATTAAAAAATGTCACTGCTGGTGTAGGAAAGGAACCTTAGCGTATTCAACAGCCCAGGAGTAAGATATTTTGTATTTTATTAACACAATTTGAAAACCCTCTTCCAAAAATATAGAGGTGGTGGATAAAGGTACAAAACACAAAGTTAGTGTACAGGCAAAACAAATCATTTATAGCATATGGGATGCACTTCAGGTAAAACGTTACTTCACATATAAAAAGACAAATATATGAATGTGTACAAATAAGACGTCATTAGTTTACCGTTTAATAAATAGGAAGTATTGATGTGTGTACACAGTTCTTATCAATATCTAATCAGTCACAAATTACTAATTCTATATTTCATAAACACTCTAAAATAAAAGAGTTTAAACATGGCATTGATAATAATGTAATACAATACCTGTCTGTCTATCAACAAAAGACATTTGAATGTACCGTATACATTATGAGTGTTCTAATGGCGAATCATGGGCTTTCTAAAACTTCTGCTCATTGTTAGCATTTGTCATTTTGGTATGTTAATAATCTTTTTTGTTTGTGTCATTTGAATTATTATTTGTTAAGAACTAAACTCTTGTAATGTTTCCAATACATCAAAAATAGAAATAACTGTGAAACACAAGTATACAATAATACTCCTTGTTCATCTTACAAATGACCAAAATAATAGATATATACTTCATGAAAAATTAAGTGATATTTTGTAGCGCTAAGATGTTTATTTTGAAGTGCAGCAGCGTATTTCATATATAAGCTGGTGTGGAGCAGGTTAATGTCCTAATGTTAATATATATATCTTATTGCATTATAACTATATTTTATTTCAGTTCATGCATCGAGAAGTGAGTATTAGAGCCTCGAGTTTTTGTGTGTGATATTTTTTTGTGTTACATGTATCTCAGGAAAAAAATCAAATCTGAGTGATGAAACAGATTGCAATAATAAAAACAAAGAACAATTACAGTAAATATACAATAAAATACACTATATTGGTAAAAGTTAACTATCTGCGTAGACAGAAGATGTGTCATTTAACATTTGTTCGATACAGTGAGATTTGTAATATTCTTTTGAATAGAACTTAGCATTAACTCTTATAACATTTACATGTTAATTTATATTTAGGTTCTGAAGATATCATACCAATAGTGCTTGGGTCTATTTTTGGTGCTATTTTGATTTTAATACTAATTGTTCTGCTTTACAAATGCATTAACAATTGTAACAGAAAAAGAGCTGTGAAACTGAAATTTAAAAGAAGCGTTGAGGTTTTCCAAAATAAAACAGAATCGAATGGTACGCATTAAACTTAGATAAACAATTGTTAAGAGATTGTTTAGTTCAGTTTTATAGGTTTTGAATGAGATTTTATTCGGCTAAATAGCTTTGCTCTTTATTTTAAAACGCAACAATTAAAAAAAGCTATGAAATGCTTTGATATAATAGAACATGGATGTTTGGAGCTTCATAGGAGATAATGCTTTAACAATAGTAACAATGAAAATCGCTTACCATCAGTACAATAAAAAATAATGGTAACAGAAGTTGATAATCACAAAAAGTAATGCCGTCTAATAAATAATGACAAAATTATTGATGTACTTGGTAAACTTCACTGAGCATATAAACAATACATGTTGTATTAATCAAAATATATGATTGTCCTTTGGTGAAATGGTAGCGTTCAATTATATGGTTTGAAATGTAATCTATCGTATAGATGATGAAAAGTGGTATGTTATGTTAATATTCTATATATGTGGGTGTAATATTTGTCTGTTACTTGTTTGGTTTTTACATGATATTAGACTTACACTTCCCGCCTAGTTGCGGTTCCTCTTGATTCTGAAACAAATGCTTCATTAAGACTTCTGTATATTATCAAGGTTGTGACACTGCATCACAGAAGATGAAATCAGATATTGTTACAGAGAACATAATGAACATTGAACAATACTCAAGATTTTTCATAAAGAAAGGTAAATGATTAATCTTCTTAAATGGTAACTAAGCAATATGTTTCTATTTTTTTTACTGTATAAAAGAGTAATGAAGGGAACCAAGGTTATAGCGATAATCAAAAGAATATAATCAAGGGACAAAGATAAAACATGAAAAACAGACATACACAACAAAGAACACAAAGCAACCAAAATCATACATAAAAAGCAACAAAAGAAAATGAGCAACTCGGATTCCACTAAAAACTGGGAGCATGGACCAGGTGCACCGGTAGGGTAAGCATCCTCTGCTTTTCTAGAAACATCCGCCGAGTTGCTCATAAAAAGTCAACTCCGGGGTAGACAAACGAGGAAAGGAAAACTAAGACCCGTTGAATAAATCAGTTTTCATGGTGCAGGTGGACACTCCATAACAATCTACGAGTTCATGATGACGACCATAAAACTTCTGTAGTGATGACTTCAATCTTGTAGCAACGTAACCCTGTTCCAGAAGCCTATTTGTTAGAGTTCTAGCGCGATACAAAAGTCTGGGTAGTTTCAACAAGCTCAAAACGTATGTAATAAAGATGATATATACGTCGCTTCAAACGAACATGGATCTTTTTCATAAAGTTTAGAAATGACAGATTGGTATCTCAATATAATAAGTGCAAGGCATTAATTGGGCAAACAAAATTCTTACACATAATACTATGGATAATTCAATATGAACGACAATTTCTGAACATTTTTCCATCAAAAACATTTAAAAGATTGTTTTCTTATACCATAAGCAATGCTGTCACCATCATATACACATTTAAAACGCAGTGTTTTGATAGTGAAATAAGACGTCCTTTAGAAAGGATCTGAAATTTCAAAAAATAAAATTCTATTTATAAATTTTTATCGTTTAAGGTTATGATGCTTCTTTAGTTGAACGACCAAAAATAACAAACTTTGGTGAATACCGTTTCAAATACGAAAATGATTCAGTTTCTGACGTGAGTTGTCTCTCTTTGACCGATTTCAAGAATCGTCATGTTGTGCAATCAATGATACCCGTGAATTTACAACATCAAACACATGAAGATGGCAAAGAAGCCAATAGTGGAATAAAGACCGAGAACTATTTAAATTTAGAAAACTGGACGATTGATAAAACAGCTAATAGTATGATGAAGAGAACTCTCAAAACAAGTGTTTCTAAACAAACCAGACAACAACGAACTAAAACAAGAACTGGCTCTTGGAAATCTTTATTTTTTCTACCACCATCATTGAAAGCACAACCTATTTCATTACGTCCATCCAGTAGGGTGAAATCATGTAAAATTAGACCAAAATCATCGGTTTATCGGCAGAAAACAGTTTCTTCGTTAACACTTGTACAAAATACATCAACAATACAAACAGAATAAAGTGATCTTATGTTATGACAAAAGACTTGTACGTCCGTGTTGGTGTAAACACATTTTACTAGTAGAATTATTTTAGCAATTAAAAGGTAGTTAATACTATTTTTCTGGTCTATCGTAAGCATTTTACATTTGTAAGCTATTTTTGAATTAACAGTTAAATATCATTACTATTTTCTATTTTTTTTAAATGTGCGTTATTTTCAGTTTTTTTTTTTATATCTTTCTGCATTTTCGTTAACTGATCCTTTACATTCTGAGTTGTTAGAGCAATTCTTTATATGTATTTGCTGTCCCTCCGATTTTATGTGTATTTAGTTCTATTTTACCTTTTATATCTGCTTAGTTTTTACTTTCTTTATTGTTCATAAATTTGAATTGTTATAGTGTTCTCAAATTAAACATTAAGGTTTTTTGTTGTCACATATGAATTAAGTTGTTTTGATAGAGACAGGTAGACATTGACTGCTAGGTACTTAACTTAAAATGCAATAATAACAACCATATTACTATTGCAAATTTCGATACGCTGAATACGTGTTTCAGTGAGTAACCTCTCATCAGCAGCATTGGAATCAAATACTGTGAATATAATGTTTTTCGTGAGGTACCTATTTTCATGGATTTCGTGGGTACGCAATACCACAAAATATGGTTCCCAACGGAGAGAAGATTTCCATAGATGTGTATACTAAAAACCTCAAAACCACGAATTCAAGAATACACGAACTTGTGTTTCTTCCATTATCCACGAAAATTGGTATCCTCGAATTAAAGTACTTTCACTGTATATTGGACGATACGAAAAAATAACAAGAAGTACTCAAATTCAAAACTCTGGAAATAGGAAGCTAAATCCATCACCAAGTGGTTCTATATTCAATACAAGGATTGAAGCCTCTAGTTTTAAGGAATTTGACATTTGTAATACTGCATAAAACAAAATTAAACAAAATGCATGTTCTTGTTTCTTTGAAGAGAAACATGTTTAGCAAATGTGTTACATGCAATGTCCAGCGCCCATTCTTTAATTGCAAATAAACGAATAAAACGAGCGTAAATGAACAATGTTACTTAAACGTCTGATATCATACCAAAGTTATTAAATTGACCATTTTGTTTTTTATATTTTGTTAGGTTCAAACATTTTGACGAGAAAAACCATTTTCTCCATTCCTTATCTCAATGCTCCCTTTTCTAGTGGAGTACGGTTGCTCATATAGTATTGCTTCTAAGTTAGTGTCATTTGGTTGAGTCATGTCCTATGTTGTGTATTTTTCGTTTTGTCATTTTCCCTTGATTACGTTCTTTTTGCCACCGTTCGAATCCTGATTCACTTCATTTACCTTCAAAAGATCGTGTTTATTATATTTTGCTACATTTTATACATGTAACACATATGTAGAAAATTAATGAGGTACCAGCCAGCTTGATATGAATACCATATTATATCTACCTATACACAAACATAAATGATTTCATTCATTAAATCAAAAAACGACAAATTATATACCACCGAAAGAGGTAAGACAATAACAATGGAACATGATATCTCTATGTCTCTCTTATATTTACTGGAGCATCACGTCACATTGTTTTAGTTGTTTCTCTTATGAAATGTATAAATCTGTATTGTTATTCATATCAAGATCAATGGCCGTTCAAGGGTTGGTCCAAAGATGTAACAAATTATTTCAGAATGCGATATTTAATAACGCTGTTTATATTCATCTTCATAACCCGCAGTTACTGTAAGTATTGCTATCATTTATGAAATATGTGGTTTTATCTTGTTTTAAATATTTTGGAAATTGTATTCACTAATATTCATTAAACAAACCATAGAGAAAACCGCTTATAATCATAAGGAATATTCAAGCATATTCATTTTAACTTTACTGATATTGCAGAAAATTCAGGCAAAGAAAAGCAATTTAAAATTGTGTATATTATTAATTCATATTAATTTAAATCTTTTATTGATATTGCAGAGAATTCAGTCAACATATAATCAATTCTAATTTTTAAAATCATTTTGCATGGACACATAACTATAATGAACATGAGTTTTTTTTCTAGCCCACGTTTGTTCAATTGATACAGGACTTATCGGTACATGGAAAAGCAGTTACTATGGAACAATCACAATTACACCAACGACCATTACTTTGGGAAAACATACATTTGTTGTCAATACTAAAACAACTAACACAATGTTTGAGTGTCATTTTTCTTCTAGTCTAACCTATGTTATGAAGTAAGTAAAGTAAGTAAAAAATATGCTTAGACTAAGACTACTTCAATTTAATGGAGAATATGTCAACTATAAATATGTTAATGTCAATTTCTTATATGTTAATAAGTAATAACTGGCATCAGTTCACTTGTCTCGTTTGTCCATAAGTATAATCATTTAGTGAACTTGTATTACTTAATAGGGTGCTGTGTCAATTTGCGTTGCCTGGTCTTTGTCCTCGAATTATGAATGTCCAGTTTCTGTCCATTTTTATAATTGTCTCCTTGCCGATACGTTTAAAATGAAAGAAAATTTATGAAATAATGAAGAAATCTCGAATGATATCATCAAAGTCGATATAAATAAAAACAAATAGAAAGAGATAAAACAATGAGAAAACAAGCAATAAAACAATGCAACAAGAGGCTTCCAGGAGCCTGAATCGCTCATCTTCTTGAATTTTGCCTTTCAAAGGCAATAAATTAAACAAAAAGTTGTCCAACAATTTTGACTAAAGAAGTCTTTAGTAAGACTATCACAAGATCTTTTCAACAATTGAAAGTTTATTTTAATCTATCATAGTTTTCAAGATATTGACTGAAAACTATTAAAAACGGTCATTTTCCCCTTTCAAGGGCAATAACTCTTTCAAAAAGTCTGAAGACTTTTGTAAACATAATAATATGGATCATTTCAGCTATTGAAAGAATTTGGATAAACCTATCGGTTTAGGAGATATATGTAAAACAACTACTGTCTGACCCTTATGTTCTATTTTTAGTAACGGCGGCCATGTTGTTTGACAAATCAAAAATCCCCACATAATTTCTATGCAGTATACCCCAAGGAACATTCATACCAAGTTTGGTTTCAATTGGTCAAGTAGTGTCAGAGGAGAGGATTTTGGAAAGAAATAACATTCAAAATAGCAAAAATCGTTGAAAAAGGACAATAACTCCAACATGGCTTAACGGATTAAAACCACAATTTGACCAGAGATAGATCTTATCATGCTGAACACTTTTATTTTGTCAGAATTCAGCTAAACCTAATGGTTTAGGAGATATGTGTGAAAAACTACTGTCTGACCCCTATGTTCTATTTTTAGTAAAGGCGGCCATGCTTTTTGACGAATCAAAAATCCCCACATCAGTTCTATGCAGGATACACCAAGAAACATTCATACCAAGTTTGGTTCTAATTAGTCAAGTGGTTTCAGGGGAGCAGAGTTTTGTATAATTGTTAACGACGACGACGGACGACGACGACGGACGAATACGACGACGGACGCCAAGTGATGGCAAAAGCTCACCTGGCCAAAGGCCAGGTGAACTAAAAATGAGCAACTTGAACTGAAACAAGCATATCCAGTATATTCACATGTACTAGTTAGGTTTCTTTGCTAAGAATATCTTCTTGACTCTTTCCTCCTGTAAAATAGTCGACGAACAACATTTGGTGGTGGATAAGTTTATCAAGTTTCTTTTCCTTATCGTTGGGCTACTTAAATAGTAAATGGAAACTTTTATTTTTATAGGTCTGTAGATACAATGTTAACTTTAGGAGAAACTGGGCATTTATATGTGTGCCTTGCATTCACCAGACTGAATGACAACTCATACTACTTTTACATGAACTCTCGTAAGTTTACGACAGAGAAAATATCAATGGATGCGACAAAGTATCATTTTGTTTTTTTTTTAAATCATGAATAATGTCATGAATCATACTATTGTCAGTTTGTAACTTTAGAAATATAAGTTAGAAATAAATCCTTCAGGACTTGACTTACTAACATATGTGTTTATTTAGGGTATCAATATAATATGACAATGTACATTTGTATACAATCAGGTTTTGAAAGATGCAATAAACCAAACATATTTAGTATAAACAACTGTAATATACATTTATAATGTACAGGTTCTTCGCACGTGGAGCCAAATTACAAATTTTAGAATATTTCCTCTAATAAGTACTCGAAATATTATAATTTCAGCAACAAATCATATATTTGGTAATGATCGGGTAGTTTTCTGGTCAGAAACTGCGGCAGCACCGTCATTTTCTAATATCTGTTCAGAAACATCACCGGTTGCCGATTTTACCACCATAGTTAAAGACGGTATTTATTCATACGATAGTAGTAGTTTTGTAATAACCACCTTTTTTTTAATATACTATTTGTCTATGATTTGCCTTGATTTATTATGAATCAAAACCTCATCTATAGTGACGAAAAGTAAGCGACGTCTTATATATGTAGATGCTCGGAAACATGAATAGTTCAAAATCGTTCTGTCGGAAATGACATATGCAGTTAGGAAATGATAAATTGAACTTTGAACCCAGACGCATGGCGTGTGTCTTGGGAAGTCTCGAATATTTCCGTTGGTCGAAACATCAGTGATATAGCAATAAAGCGCTGCATTTTGAACAAAGTTAAATGTTATTTGGGAATGAAGAACACAGTTCCTCAAATATCATGAATAATGACAAAGACAGTTTTTTTTTTATAGTTGTATCATTGTAATAAGAAAAGAAGAAATACTGTTAATGAAAAAACCCTGTGGATAAAACAATGCCCAAAACACATACACAAAATAAGTAGCACAACGAACATTGTAAACAAACTGAAAAAAACAAAAACAAAAACAAAAACCAAAAAATCCCCCCCCCAAAAAAAACAAAAAACAAACAAATAAAATAAAAACAAAAACAAAACAATGCCAAACCAAAAAAAAAATCGAAATAAGTAGTTCCAACCCAATGCGCAAATGCTCATAATAATCTAAATGACTATCATATTCAAGGCGATATATTTTCAGGTTCAGAACAGAATGCAAAGATAAACTGTATGAGTGCTTTATTCCACAACTTTTATTATGATCGAACAACGTCAACTGGTGCCACTTCTAACTGCAGAACCAGTGGATCAAACCCACTGAATGTCTGCGATGACAAACAAACAATGAAGTTTAATACAACTGAATGCAGTACTCCTGTTCTGTTTTCTAGTAAGTAACTAATCGACTTTTCATTCAATTTGCCTTATCCCATTTTCGTTTTTTGAAATTTGGCATATGTCACGGTAAACGAATGCTCTATTAAAACATGTAGTATAGTAATGAAGAATTGCCTCCATATTAAAACGAATTTTAATGGATAAAGAGGGACAATACTTTTGTCAGGTTCAACTAAATGCAAATGCTCTATAACAACCATAGCGGTGGGTTTGAGTCTAACTTATACACAGAGAATTATTTTGGAGCTGTTTTAAAAAAATCATTTTTCGTTTAAACGATGAATCTTTAGCTCTGTGTAAAATTATGAATATAATGTCCTATATTTAAAAAAAAACAACACCAACGTTATAGTATCGACAAGAAATTGCAATTGTTTACAGTGTTATACTTTTTAATGCTTTAAAACATTTCTATTACGTTTCAGAAAACGGCAATCTAGCCTGCGTGGTTGTCATCCAAAGTGGAAGTACTTACTACGCTAGTCTTTACAATGAAGATCCAGAGTCAGATATAAATGGACTCACTACGTTTCAATTTACTTGCATTGTAAGAAAACAATAACTTGTGATTGTTTTTACCACGTGTTTAAGCGTCTTCATGTAACAAAACACGCATTGGGCAACTTTTTGAAAAGTAAATTGTCTACCGACAATACCTATTGTCCGATTCAAATATACAATCGGACGCTTTAAATATAAAAGTGATTTTTATCTTAGTTTGATAGCATATAGCCTGAAACGTCTAGAGTTTCGGCTTCGGTAAAACAAAGTTGCAATGATAAAAAAAAGGACACTAATAACTATGCTATATTAACGTAAATATAAAATACGCTGGTAATTTTTTTCTCTAATAATAGGCAAGTAGTGTATCATCAACAGGAGAAATAGAGTTAACTGCTCAACCAAACAGATGTGATGAAACACAAACCACTTCTACTAGACCGACTAATGGGGAAATACTGGTATTGACTTCTTATTGTGAGTATACAATCGTTTAACCAATAAGTATGTTACGTAATGCCAAAATAACAACATAATAGACCATAAACATAACTTTGCCAAGACTTCGAACGATTCCATTATAAAAGATCATTTCGAAACATTCACAAAATATAGATGTACAAAATGGAGTTACATGCATCATTCTTTTAAATTAAAAAAAGTATTAATAAAATATTCGATATGATCATACATATATAGGTCTCTTCTGTTCTCTTTCACAGATTCATGTGGTAAGTAATGTATCGTTTATAGTACACATTCATTTAATACTAGTACTACTTCAACCTCTTAATTCTTTTATGATCGGGTAATACTTTCAGATAACATTTAAGATTTTGGTGTTGTCATATTTTAACTGTAGAGATTTTGGCAGCATAGAATAACATAGACTATGTAATTATCTTACCTAAAAAATACAAAAAAAAAGAAAGAGATTCGTAACTATTTGAAATAAATCATCTGCTAACGTCGATTGTTCTTTGTGGTTAAAAACGCTACTGTTTCAATAGATTGACAATTTAAGTCTAAATACTTTTATTCGATGTATTACATCATAGGTAAATGTCAGTTGTACGCTATATAAACAGGATTCAAAACCTGCTGAATATGGATAAAATGATCAATTTATTTTTAATAGCTATTGTGGAAGAGGATGACAGTTCGAGTGTAGTTGGACTGGCAGTTGGACTGACTCTTCTTTTTATAATCATAATCATAATAATTGTCGTTATAATATGGTATTTTATGAAACGACGAAAAAGACAGAAACTACAAAATGAAATTAAATATAACATCAGTTCATTCAAAAGGAAATTAAAAGTGAGAGGTAATTAGAAATTCTGTATTAATTGTAAAAATATTCATATTGAGACTGTTTAAAATGTTTTATTGCCAATGGATAAAATAAAAGCAAATAAATTGAACTTACGATCATCTAAATCGTGGACGATTTTCATGTTTAGTTCATGAAAGTTGTAACAGAAAATTCAACTTCGTATAATGGTTTCAAATGAAACCGTTTGTAACTATTGCCCAACTTCACAAAAAAATATTCGACAAAGATACCCTAGTTTATAATCATAATAAATGTCGTTATAATATGGTATTTTATGAAACGACAAAAAAGACAGAAACTAGAACAATGGAATTAAATATAACATCAGTTCATTCAAAAGGAAATTTAAAGTGAGAGGTAATTAGAAATTCTGTATTAATTGTAAAAAATATTCATATTGAAACTGTTTAAAATGTTTTATTGCCAATGGATAGAATAAAAGCTAATGAATTGAACTTACAATCATCTAAATCGTGGACGATTTTCATGTTTAGTTCTGGAAAGTCGTAACAGAAAATTCAACTTCGTATAATGGTTTCAAATGAAACCGTTTGTAACTATTGCCCAACTTCACAAAAAAATATTCGACAAAGGTACCCTAGTTTTGTGTCCTCAATAATTTTATTTGTTTTTTTTATTATAGATGCAGATGATAAACATCCGTTGAGTGAAACATCACTAGGTTCTGAAAGCTATCCTAAAGAGATATCAAAGCATAAAAAGCGGACACCTAGTTCAGGCATGTATAGGGTTGTTTATTGTTATAAGTTCTATACGCTCGTGTTTGACGCTGGAATTATGGCACACCACTGCTGGTTCGAACATCCTCCCGTTATACTATTCATAGCAATTTAAGGAATAAATATACATCAAATTGCCTCAAAGTCAGGAAAAACTGCCGTTTTTGTATGGTATTACAGTTTTAGTTTCCGAGTTCATTAGATCTTTAGTATTGAAAACTACGGAAGAAGCATATTATATGCATTAGTGCATCGTTTTTTATAACTTTTTATTGTAGTTTCAAATCATGCAACTTTGTTTTAGTTGAGTTTTTTTCCATTTATTTTAGAAGAGTTCATTAATATTTGACAGGAAATCAAATTTAAACCTGGGTTTATATATCTACAATGATTTGAAACAAATATTTTTCACGGTTTTAAGAGTTCAATTATTCTTCATGCATTGCGGTATTTTGTAACTTTTTTACTTCAAATATATCTTCAGTGGGAGAAGTATTTTTTCCAACACACTCGAAAGGAGGCCAAAATAGAGGCAACAAATCTAAATACCCAACAGACGATAAAAGCTCAGTGCGACGGTCAGCAGACACCTTACAAGCAGGTTTATGTTTCATACACATTAATTGCTGTTTATTTAATAATAACAACATATCAATGGTAAATTGAAATGTGTCAATGATTGATTCATTTTCGAGTTAAACAATTTTAAGCAATCAAAATAACACAATTTTTATATTTCTTTTTCGCATTATTATAATGTAGTGTCGGACGAATTCGTTGAAAGTAATTTAAGTAGCACTCCAGCTAAGAATCATGCAAAATGTGATTCATGGGTAAAAAGCCTACATATTTTTATTTCTGATATTGTGTTTGAATTGACATAGTAGACAGAAATTAACATTCGGTTTCTCATTTACCCCGTGTTCGTAGGAAATTATATAGAATGCACTGTAGATTTCAAAATTAAGGGAGATAACTCTGTAAATGACATTCAAAAATAACAGAATCTATTGGATTTTCAATGTTGATTATCACCTAAGAGCAGACAGATTTGTATGAATAATTACACATTGCATAATATAGACCCATAAAACAACATAATTTAAAAAATAAAATTATGTATTTTTTTTTGGGGGGGGGTGTATCACATTTTTCAGATTTTGCATGATTTTTACAAAGACAGGTACATGATTTGTGTTACCTTTTCTGTTTTCTTTTGAAGACCAGAAGAATCAAATCAATCATAGGTAAACCTGTAAGTGACTAAGTCACATGTCTTAACATACATAACAATAAAGTCAGAAGAATAATCAGTTTAAGCGACTTTACTTTCACAATATCGCTTACAGATTTATACATGCAACGAACAAGCACATCTCTAGATGTCTTACCTAGTAGAAAACAAACTAGATCAGGACGGTATGGCCGGAGTTTAAAGCATGAACAAAGTCTACCAGATTTAGCTGAGTACACTACCCCCACCAATAGTAGACCTCCTTCGAGACTCAGTGGTGTGTATGATGCATCAGCAACATCAACAAGGATGTTTAAACTCAGAAAAAGTATGTCTCTAGAAACCATGCAGAGACGTACAAAAGACGAATATCCAACAATAAAACATTTCCAGTCTGATAGTAAAGTTAACGAAAGTCATCAGAAATATTTCAACTACCCAATTCAAAAGCGTAAAACAAGTCGCAATTCAAATGTTACAAAAGTCGCGAAAACATCTGTCCTTGGGCATACACATGAGGCATTGAAAACGCATAAAACAACGGAACAGAAAGGCAAAAAACTAAAACCTTATGTGACGTTACCTCGTTACTTTCGACCTCAAAGACAAGATAGTTTTGAAGAACCATTTTTCCATAAAGGACCAGAGAGGCCAACCATTGTTAATAACCATCTTAATAAATTTAACGAATCAATGCTACAAAGAAAGTACCCCGTAAATATCAGACGGACTCTTTCGAGAAAGGAAATCAGCCAGAAGAAGAAAAACTTATGGAAGTCACCATATATATTGACACCAAAAGTGAGTGGGTTCTTTCGAATGAAAAAATCCAAATTTATAAAGGCTCCTAAAATTAAACCATATGAGTTTAACTTCAACAACAAGGACACTTATGAATCCCGAAGATTTGCAACTAGTGATTACGAAATTATGAACGGTAAATATTGTTGGTTTGATTACATCCGTTAATGGTCTTAATCAGAAGAAGCATTAATGTTAGGATGTGAAAAAAAAGTCTCTTAGAAACGACATAAAACTAAACATTAGAATCCTGATCAAAGTGCATTCTTCTTTGACAAACATTCGTACTATCATAGAATACAGGTACCACTGAAGCAATTGATTTCTCTGGGGTATCATTCAACGGTGAATCTGCATAAATATCTTTCATTTGTCTTAAATCACAGCTGACGAAAATTAAGTAAATTTTAATTTTAATTTACTCATGTATATTGTAAACATCCGTGAAATGTAAACAAACCAATGTTGTTTTACCATTTATTCCTATTTCATAGAATGATTATTACACAAAGTTGACGACTTTAAAATGTCAATTTCTATTTATGATTATCATTTACAACAGAATCAGACGACGAAGATGTTTTTATTGAAGACCGTGCGAGATATCCACATAATACTCATTATTCCTTCAACAGACACCAAAGGGATTTGCATTTGAAAAGGTCAAGAAAACTGCCGAATGAAGGTAATTTTATCTTTAGGAGATAGATCCAGGGTAGGGACATAACTCTTGAAATAAATGATATGCTTGTACGTATTCAATTTCACCAAAGCTTATCATGCTTTCATTTGAAACAGAATGCCCAGTCTAAGTTACTTAGATACTTACATGAGATTGAGGTAAAATGCTGAATACAAACGTTCAAATGATTTGTAAGTTGTCTCCCTATCCTAGGGCTACCTTCCTAAGCAAATTATGATTAACGTATAATGAGAAGACTTTGAGCATGGCATTTTCCATGAACATTTAAATGAAGGGTTATAACAAAATCACCGATCTGATCAAATTTAAATGAAAGGCGTGTTAAACCAGGTTTTACGACACGCTAAACTTCCCGCTTCCATTACGGGTCATTGTGGAAATCGTTTAATGTGCAATCACTTGATCATAAGATGACAAAACAACTTTCAAACAGAAATAAAACACGTAAAAATACTTTAGAATTAACAACTTGTATTAAATAAGGATAACAACAAAATTACCGATTAATAATCCATTTATATTGTATAAATAGATATTACATATCTCGGAACAGCTGGTACTGCAATGGCCTTGACTTGGTACAGACGTTTCAAGTGATATGTTAAGTTTTACAGCACGATAAACCTGCGACGAGAATATTCCTGTGGTGATTAAATTTAGGTTACAGACCACCAATTCAACCAATGAGCATTTGGAACGTACGCAAAAATAGTCCTACGCAGAAATAACCCCTGTTCCTCATAGTGCTGTGAAAAAAGTTCTCATCTCATTTAAAAAATTTAAACAGTTTCTGAAAGGAAAAACATTTCTGTACATTTTATAGGTAATTTTGCTTCTTGTGATGTGAAGCCTAATCTCCATAATGATTTCTAATTATACCCCTATCTTGTGAAAACACTGGGATTTCCCATGCTATTTATAGACACTTCACTTCCGGTGACCAGTACTGCACTGCAAGTCTGCTAACCCCACATGCCATTCTGAGGATTGTGAGCTGACATGTGTAGAATCATGCTGATATATAGTCCTCTGCAGGTTAAAGTTAAGGTTAAGTCCAGAGAAGCCATTGAATATTGTGAAATTAGCATAGAAGCCTATGGGAAGTGGAATTAGTGGTTTCTAGCCTAAATAGTATGTGTATGCTATTGCGTCATAATCGGTAAATAAGCGGTCACATCAACATTAAGAGCAATCACTACTCATTATTTTAGGAGAAACTGAGTATTTTTTCAATCTTGGACTGATATATGAAAAAGGAGCTTGGTGAGATACTTTTTTTCGACGAATTTCGGGATATTTTTATACATGTATATCGCTACGAAACACGTAGCAATATGTTGAATGACCTAGAAACCTGGCTCTTAAAGGTTTGGACAATTTTGCTATAAATGTACACATTGAATATATTTCAGATTCTGGTGTGTCTGCTGGAGATTCTATATCATCGGAAGATGCTAAATATCCTATACCTGATATTATGACGGGGTTTTAGATATTTACCATAACATGTGCTACATTGACAATAACTTTGTATAACTAGTAATAAATATTGTTGTCATATTTTGTTTTACTGTCAAATTTGCCTTCCCATTTATAACATTATCCATACCCATGTCATTCGATTGAAAAGAAAAGGGTAAAGAATAAAAACAAAATCGGATGTAATTTCGTCTTGATAATCTGAGTGGTAAAATGCAAAGAACATACACATATGATTCGGGTTACACGTTCGACGACAGACTTTCTTTTCCTCTATTTCAAACCGCTGTAGACAAGCCTTTCGAAATTCTCGGATATTATTCAAATCAAACGTCGTTTGACAATTGGATAACGTCGAGTAAAAGCATTTACATTTTCCCGACTTTGAAAGATTCTTGCATTTTCTTAGAGGGCTGACTGCAGTGTATAAAGCGAATTTCGACCCTGTTCGGACAAAATGGATAAACCAAAACTAACAGAATACAAAATACTATTCAGAAACCGATATTACTATGGAAGGAAACTGGGTAAACATAGATCAAGTGAAAAATACTGAACCAGTAAACTTCGACAATGCTTTCTTTTTTTACTAAGTTTTAGATAATGGGAATGTATCAATATTGTTTCTCTGAGATTTCTATCGCACCGATACATTTGGTCTGTGCACCTATTTTATTTAATGCTGTATGGGCTGCCCAAAAGCTTCATGTTTAATTTCTGTGTTTTTCTCAGTTTCTGAAAACGCTTAGACATGTTTTGCCAATATTCTCCACGTTTTGTTTTGTATTACTTTTTGTTTGTTTGTTTATTGTTTTGCTTACTCCATATAAAACTCAAATCCAACAGGCCTTAATCTGGATACTAAACTGAAAATATTTCAACATGAGCAGGGTAGGGATATCGGTGTGCGATGAAGAGGACTTTTTACGCATTATCTACCTAGTAAGGGTCATGAACTCACATTCCCCCGGTATCAATTTTCATGGTTTACGCGTTACTACCGATCCCTGCACAAAAATTCCAAATGAAATTAAAAAGGCATTCAAGGAAAATATGTCTTATATGATAAAAAAATATACGAATTAACAGTTTTCTGAAAAAGAACGGGAATGGAGATGTTAACGGATTTTTTTTCCAAGTAGTTGGTTACTATGTGGACAAGTTGTATTGTCATTCTATTACACTAATGTGCAGATAAAGGTTTAAATGTACGTTTGTAAGGTATTCATTACACGATAAAATTTGAATTTATAATAGAAAGTTAAAAGGGGGTTTAGTTTTTTACACGTACCGTGGCTCTTATCCTCCTATTTGACATTTATTTGCAACAGAATAAAAACTTGAAACAGTAACTTAAAAGGAGAAATCAGACGTAACGAAATGACAATGAAAGTATAATAAAGTGCTAAATGAGCTATTTAACTGTATTCAATAGAAATCAAACAATAGGATATTTAATTTAAAAACAAAAACAATAGCTTAATTTATGGGTGTAACTAAGCGAAATAAAATGGAATTAAAATGGCGACCTGAATACATAACGTAGAATCAATATAATATGGAACCTGTGTGAAGCAAGATGATTACTGACTATGATAATATTTGTATCAATATTGGTCTTCGTATCCCTTTTCGTCAAAGGTAAGATATTTCAGTTTTATGTTCCTGGTCAAAACTCATTACTTAGGTTTTGATTTATTTATGACATAGCTCACTCTCCTTTTACTTCTTTATTATTCATACAGCGATTTATAAATTTCTATAAAAAGTTTACCTTTAGTTTATATGCTGTTATGTAATTTATTTATTTCTTTGTTTTAGCAATTTCATTTTTTGTTTTTTGTTTTTCTCCATTGGATTGTTTTGTTTTTTGATGTTGTTGTATGTTATATGTTTTTAAAAACTCAAGCATTACATGAAACTTACATTGCCAGCCTCAGGAAGGTCAACTATGAAATGCATGGCCAGATAGTTGCAGTCGTTCAAAATTATCTTTTTTCATTTGTTTTAAGTGCCAGCCTCAGGAAGGTCAACTGTGAAAGGCATGGCCAGATAGTTGTAGTCGTTCAAAATTATCTTCTTTTATTTGTTTTAAGTAGCATATAATATCCATATACTGCCAATGGTAGAGTTGATTCGTGTTTTATAAAAACCTGTCCAACAAAAAATGTATATCAGTCTACATATGCTATATTTTTACATGATGATAATTTTTTCTCTATATTGCATCTGTATTTTGGAGAAATCATTCAGTCATCTCCTACAAAAAATCAACAAAATTAAACCTAATCAAGATCGATAACTCTTGCAAAGTGCTGATTTCATGTACAAACTATATATTTATTATCTAAATAAATGAGGCAAAAACAAAACAAAACAAAAATAAAATAAATAAATAAAATAAAAAAACGGAAAAACAAACAAACAAACAAACAAACAAACACAAAGAAAAGTAACGAAATGAAAAACTTTGACTAAGACTAGTTATTTGATCAAAAACATGAAATCAAAGTGAGTTCGATGGGTTTTTAACATGAATCAGTTCTGTCTAATTTTATAATGACTTAATGACTGCTATTTACAATGTATTAGGTAAATATTAAGCATAATTAAGATAATTGTCAATTAACATAATATTTCAATAAATCGCAATTAACATATGCTATTTAGTTTTTTTCTGCTTGCTACGGTATTTTAATTTTCAGGTGAAACGTGTACATTTAATTCTGGTCTAATTGGGACATGGAAGAGCAGTAACTATGGCACCGTTACAATTACATCGTCATCTGTCACTTTAGCAAAACATACATTTAACCTTGGAGGTCAGTCCACTAATACTGTGTATAGCTGTAACTCAACAAGTGGGTTGACCTATGTTGTCAGGTAAAGTTATTCTCAATTTTTTGCACATCATGTATTTTGGTTGCCTCAGTTAAGTCCGTTAAGACAGGCAGTGCCCAAGTTATGTTAATGTTCAAGACCCACAAACGATTTTCCGTGTGGCAGTCTTCATACCACTGCACTTATATCATATTTCTATTGTTTTCGTTTTGTGCACCAAAGGAAATAATATAAAGAATAGCCTGTAAAAAATAGTGTATCAATGCACAGATAACTGTTTCCTAAATTTCAACCAAAACCGAAAATGACGTGTTCTTGCTTGGCCAACCATATCCTCTCTATGAATTATTCACAGGGTCGATTACATATGACATAACTTATACAAACGATAAAGTCACAATGTAATACCTATGATTTGCATTATGATAGGTTTTGGTGAATATATTATTGAACTTCACCAACAGAATGCAACTTTGTTATGAATCATATAAGAAAATATATAGCTTACATTGGACGTGTGCTTGCGTTGGCTGAATACTATGACATTTTTAACAATCCTATTGAAAGCATGACCGAACGTACGCGAATAACCGCATAAGATCAATAATCATCGTTTTAATACATCCATGGAATGCACGTAGCTTCCGGATTGTAGATGAAAGCTTTAACTTACTTAAATATTATATATAGGACTTAAAGATATGAATACCAGAAATCCAACAGAAAAAAAAACCTTATCCAGGGATAAAACTAGACACACACACACAAAACAAATTGAAATAACACGCAGAAAGAAAGAAACAAAACAAAATGAGCAACCCTCTTTCCACTAAAAACCAATATCTAAACCTTATAATTTATCATTATTTCTTTCTATCTCCAGGTCAGACACTGCATTTGTTTCACTTGATAATAAAAATGGATATGCTTTTATCTGTATGGCTTTTACTCAGGTCAACAGTAATTCCTATTACTTCTATATGAATTCAGGTAAACTTTGCTGATACTGAATTGGTACAATAATTACTTAATCATCAGTTTTAATTGAACATCTTCTTAGTGTGAGAAAATGATTATATTTTATTATAATTGCACTTAACTCTTTAACTTTCTTTTCCAAACTATATTCTAGGTACTTAATAATCTTTGTTGTGTATGTCTGTTTTCCATGTCTGGTCTTTGTCCCTGGATTACATTATTTTGATTACCGCTATAACCTTTGTTCCCTTGATTTCTCTCTGATTACCGCTAAAACATTGGTTCCCTTGATTACGCTTTGATTACCGCTATAACCTTGGTTCCATTGATTACTCTTTGACTACCGCTATAACCTTGGTTCCCTTGATTACTCTTTGTGATTATAAAGTTAAACTTATTCCCTAAGTAAAATGTTTAACACTATAACATAATTCAAATATTCCTTTATTACAAAATGAAAGATAAATGCACTTGTACCAATGTAAGACATAATATTGATGTAATCAAGTAACGTAGAAACATACTATTTGCGTATTTTGCAAAGTTAGTACTGTTTCATAAAATGTTTTCAAATATTTAACATAACTGTTATCATATTTCACATGTTACAACCTTTGCAGCCGCAAATTCAGTATTCGGAGGAGAACGCATTAGTTTCTGGGAAACTAACACTGCCCCGTCCTATTCCCAGGCTTGTTCGGAAACTGCTCCGGCTGGAGAGTTTACAAGTTTGGTAAAAGATGGCAAGTGCTTTAATTCGTAGTTGTAAACACCTTTTCATATTTTTACATTAATGGTGCAAAATAACAAGACGTCTAATGAAAAGTAAATTATACAATATTTTTTTATTTTTTGTTTTTGTTTGTTTTTGCTTTATGATGTTCATATAATTTTTGATTGTTGAATAATTCTTGTTAGGTGTTGTTAATGAAAGCTTTAGTCAATGATTAATACCATTGATCTGATATTACATTTCGGTTTCTTTACAAATGTGTTTGTATTTATTTAGGATCTGAAAGTTCTGCTAAAACAAATTGCATGAGTACATTATTCGGCGACTTTACATACTCATGTTCCGGATCTACGGGTCAAATCACCGTGTGTACAGACAGACAGACGCTCGTCTTCAACTCATCTCTTTGTTCGTCCCCTTATATGTTTTCAAGTAAGATAAAGTAGCTTAAATTTAAGTCGAGTGAATGATATTTTTTTTATGTATGAAATTTTCCAGTAAAACCAGAAAATTTGATGGCAATGGGCGAGTAAATAAATCAAACTTTTATCTTACTTTATATCGGCCATTTCATTTAACATACATTTCAAACGAAGTACTTAGATCACAAAATAAAGTGTGAACCTCTACCAGAAAAAATCCTTTATTTCAATTATTACATTCCATTACCATATTAGGTCACATTATTTTAAAAGCATTTCTTAACTTTAACGATTTCTCATCATTAGAGCTAAAAATACTTAGCTTCACTAAGTATAAACTATACATGCCTTTCCCTTATTTCATTTTGATTATATTCAACGAATGAAGTATCCTCGTTCTTACACACTGACTATCACAATATTTACTTGTAGTAATTTTCATTTACTCTGAAAAAAAAACTGCCTTGACTTGCTTGCTCGCAGTTTTCATAAACAATTAACAATTTTTCCTCATACAAAAACCCAATCGGATATGGAGCTACTAGTGGTTGCGGCTTGTATATCATTGAATCATTGTTGTCTGAATTTTAGATGACGGAAATTTAGGCTGTATATCGTCTATAACAGATGGACCTACTTCTTATGCTGGGTTATATAACTACGACGCTTCGGCTGCCAATGAACTCACTACATTTCAGTTCACATGTATTGTAAGTAAATGAAAAATATATATTTGTATAAATTATGTCATGCTGGTAAACTTAATTATTCCAGTGTGAAATGTGCAACTATGAGAAAGAAAAACATTGGTAACTTAACGCAAATCGTTAGATATGACTGAACTGTTAAGTATTTTTATTATTTTATTAATTGAACAAGTGTGGACACAGACTGGTATTGCCCGAGGGGCAAGTATGGACTCAGACTGGTATTGCCCGAAGAGCAAATTTGAACATACATACGTTTTGTCTCGAATATGTTTGGATAGTCTTGAAAACTCCTCCATTTATTGATATCAATAATTGAAATATGCGTATGTTGATAAATATCCATTAACATATGTTACCAAATATCTACTTACATCAATAAATGGGGAACAAATTCCACAACGGTTTGTCATAACCATAAGACAAGTCATATACATATAACAATGCTTCTTTCTTGAAGGTGTACGTGCATGGATGTGTTGAACTTGATATTTCATGTCAAGGATTGACCATTTCACTTTATGTACGTTAGCGTGGTAAAATTCTGGACTCTCATTTTTTTTTTAAAATAACAGATACCAACAGTGTGGTATCTGTCAGTTACATGGATGGCCCTAATTTGAAAGCGGTAGGGGTCATAAACTCAAAATTAAATAGGAGCATGCATTAATTTATAGTTAGTAAAATCATATCAAAATTTCATAACAATCGATCAATTATAACTAAAGTCATCGCACGAAAACCAAGTAAATATGGACGACGACGACACCAACGCCGCCGACGATAACGCCGCTGTCAGCACCATACCAATATACGATTTTTTTTACATATATGAAGTCTTTTTTTTACATTAGTCCTAGTAAAGTTTTCCCACTTACAATCATGTACTCAACAGAAAATGTTAAAACATTTTTATGAATCAAAATTACAATACCAGTATATGAAGGACTTTAAGGCTAAATCCATCGATACAGGTTCACAGTTAACACTTCAAAATCAATACTTCAACTAGATCTTGTATCAAACAATTTTATCAACTTCTAAATAGCCAGAAAATTTTTTTCCTATACTATAGTACTTGCTTGCAGCTGTATAAAATATATCCAGAGGCACTGCCAGTATTATTTGCTTTCAGAACCAACATAACTCATATGCACATTCAGTACTTCACAACACTGTCATTAACTTTAGAATCTCTATTTCATTAAATCCTATAAATCTCTTGCACAATTTAACAAAACTTAGTTATTTTTACGTGTGTAGTATTTATGTCTTGATACTTAATAAAATCCCCACCCTATTAATAAATGTACAAGTATGAATGTGACTAAATTTACATTTTTATGTACATATACAAATTTACTTTATTGGCATGAAGTCATAAACTAAAAATGGTTTATTGTCGGTTCATGCAGTCTGACATATACATTTATAGAAAAACTAAAAATCGTTGGAGCTCCTCCGGAGTGTACTTTTACATGTACATAATGTCTATATGTATAATGTAGAGTCCCCGGAACTTCATTTTACAGTAATGGGCAGGCAATTGGACTACCCCAACTCAACAGATTTCTCAGTGTCATGTGTTTTGCAACAAAATAGCTTGCTAGACAATCTCTAGCACTGCTGGAGTAATATATAGGCAATCTATTAGGCCTAAAATATGTTATCTTTCCGGTCACCGACCCTTCTTAGGACCCCCTACCCAAAGGAGTTTTATTTGTTATGTGGACAAGCTGAGTTTTTATTAGTTAATAATTATGTTTTCCATTACATTTCATTTCTTTAAATTTGATATGTTCTCTACAGTGGTCTGAATTACTATACACTTCATTGCATTTTGCATTTACTTCACATTGTGCCTACAATCTGCTCACTGGCTGTTAGTGGTTAAATTATACTTAGGGGTTAGATGTCATAAATTTTCCACTCGTGAGTAGTATTTTATTTTGGTATAAATACTCAGAGGTATGTACAGAATTCAATGTGGAATTAGAAGGTCACGATGTACATATTTGAAAGCAGTATAGCCAGCAGATAAGGTATTTATAATGTTCATTTTTCCATAAACTTTTTATTTTTCGTACTGGCATTTTGCATTTTGCACGTTTCATTTAAATTTTTTATTATTTTGATTTTGAATATCATTGAGTCAGTTTAATTGATTTGATGCTAAGGTACCTTGTTATAGCGAGTACTTATAACGAACTTTAATGATCATTTTGTGTAGTATTATAGTTAATTGTGGGTATTACATTTAACTACTTGATTGTTTAGTTGTGCTCTATTTATGTGTTCAATCTATTTTGAACCTGCAAATACAATCTGATTGATGTTATTTGTTTGAATATTTGCAATAATGCTCTATAATTTGCATATATTTGATAATTACATTGTTTCGTATGCGTATTTATATGTCTCTTTGTTCTTATTTTGTAGATCTTTTCAATGTCTTCTGAATCAGAATTAAAAGCAATTCCATATTCATTTCTTTGGGCAATTAATTGCTATCGAGCCCCACTTGGTCACAAAAATTTTGAAAAATAATTATAAAGTCTACCGATTGTCTTTCAGAAAAAAAAGTAGAAAATAGAGCCATAGACTTTTTTCTATCCTAGATGGAAAAATAAAGAGAAATATTGGTTGTTTATATTTAATTTCGATTGTAAACACACGTGAGTGTGCTCTTGGTCGTGGGTAATACCTTTTGGGATTCGGCACTTGAATCAATTTTTTTTTGTTTTGACTACCACCGTCAAAACAAAAACAAATTTCTCAAGAGCAGAATCCCAAAAGGGATTAGGCCGTGGACTAAGTCTATTTTTGCATATTTGGTTCATTGTATTGTAAGTTTGGTGTCACTATGACTTATTCTATTTAAAAAAATAAATAAAAATAAATCCCTACCTACCGACCGGACAAAATTTTAGAATGGTGTTCGGAAACATAACATTATTTTTTCGGCCTTGGAGATTTCTCCTCAATTGACTGGCGTGCACCATTAAGTTGACCTACCTTTCTGTCTTACATGCGCTTGGAGGTGTTAAATTTTATCCCAAAAAGTATTTTACTGGGTCAAAGATTCAGCAAATGCTGTAGGCTTTACAATATATTGCGTACAGATTACAAATCGGAACACTAGATCAACATTAAATCACGTGATAATGCATTTAATGAATTGAACGAATGAAGGCGGTCACATGACAACTAATTTCCCCGAATACACCATGACCCACATTCACGGGTATGACTATGTCCGGGGACTGTGTAAACGCTTCAATGCGTTACACCATCCTTGAGAGACCCCGAATGATAGCCAAGGGCGTTAAGAAACCCCTCTGCCCGTCATGTATTACAATTATCACATATGAGTGCAAACCGGGTCTAACAATATTGAGTATATATGTTAGCACGGAAACGAAAATTAAACCAAGTATTGGAACCGTCAGCTAATGACCAGATTCACTCATATCGTGGAAATAATTGGCTAACACTGTGTTACGGAAATTGTTTGGGGATTTTAGTGGTTTATGTCCACAAAGACAGTCGAATTATCAGCTCAAAGATGTCCTATCTTTATAAACATGCACGTTTTTGTAATTATAATGTGTCCATTTGTTGAATATTTCACGAATGTATATTATGTATATTGCGTATATTAAAATCATGAAAACAACTATACCTCAAACAGCAACTTTCTTGTCAATTGTCCACCAAACAATTCACCTTGCTTCTAAAACGTTCTTCTTTTAACGTGCATTCTTCCGTTTTTCGAACTTTTGTTTTAACTACACTATTTCTCTACTGTGGCACAATTCATTTTTAAGTCGCTAATTTTAAGATCGACGTCTTGCACTCGTAATTTCAGTACTTTATATTAGCATATGATTTGCATAAGTATATATTAATACTCCAGAGCGTCATAGTTCTTGTTTCATATGAGATAAAAATGGGCCTCTTAAATATTATACGCGTGTGTTTCTTGCTTGTATGATGACTGGAAGTATACACGAAATGATTGGTTGGCATGGAATATTTCCCAGTATCCGATTCTGGCACAGGGGCTCGTTATAAGACTATATAGGTCATTTACATGGTAGGGGCCATATTTATAAATATTCATTGCCAGATGTTTAATCTCGTTCCTAATCTGGGTCTTTAGTCAATATCATAAGCGACCCAAAGATCGCTAAAATGTACCTCTTTTAAAAGTATCATACACATGTCTATGTGTGTTTTATTTTCTTTTCGTTTTTTGTAAGGGGCTCGTTACAATTGACTATATAGGTCAATATACATTGTTAGTGTACCGATATCTGTATAAAGCCATTGCTAGTTGTTTACTTCGGTTCCGGGTAACCAGTTATTTTTGATTGAACACGTTCGGATCATCACGGTTACGAAAGAGTAAACATATCAAGAGAACCAAGATTCTTGAGGGAGTCATTCGAATTTAGAGAAAATCGCATTCGTGTCATTTCGGATGTTGAAAGTAAGCCAAAATCAGTGGCAGAGAAAATTTGACCAATAGGACATTGAAGACTTTAGTCTTTGATAAATTTTTCAGTGGCTTTACATTGACTATAAATAAAATTAAATGAAACCGTCTCAATCAACTTTGATACCTATCTCTGTAAACCTTGATCTACTAAGATCACGAAAAAATATATTGAATCACTGAATCAACCAACATTCTTCAAATATCAATTTGAGTAGTTTTTTGTTGAATTTGTGTAATGGTTCGTAGGACGTTATTTTCATTTTCAGACTGTTACAACTTCGGGGTCAAATGTCATTGTTGTAGCCGAAGCAAAACGATGCGAAGGGAGTTCCAGTACCGTGTCGTTCACTTTGACAGCCTATAGTAAGGAAGTTGTTTGATAAATGAGTATTGTAACTTATACTCAACTATTTAGTAAGCGATGATTAGTAATGCAGGTGCTAATATTGTTTTTTGTTTTAAATAAATAATTTTGGCCCATCCAATTTCTTCAATATATAACTATATAATACCATTTTCTTAAACTGTAACAGAAAATTCCATGGTTCACAACTCATAACCAGTACTTTTCTGTCATATACAATTTATATCTATTGCAAATATGAAATAAAGTAATTAATATTAATTTCATTTTTTTTCAGACACTTGTCGTAAGTACAGTACTTAATTAATAGAATTATGGTGCATGTTGGATAAGTTAAATATGTTTTGTGTGTATTTTTATGCTAATTGTATCGTAATACCAATTATATAATTAAATAAATATAAATATATTTTGAGCTGTGATATTTGTTTAAAAAACGAATGCTTTAGAACACCATAATTGCTAATTGGTAGCCTTAGTTTTTGTAATGGCATATGACAAACCAATTACTATTATTCAAACTGGGAATTACTTAATATCACAATAGAATGTTATCATTCACTTTTACCTGAACAATTAGTTTTGTTTTTACTTGCTTTTTAGCAATCCCGGAGGACTCCGAAGTTAATGTTCTACCTATAGTCCTAGGTGTAATATTTGGGCTGATATTCCTGATTTTACTTGCCCTCCTTATATACTATTGTTGTAAGAAAAAGAAGAAGAGAGACAAACAAAAAGCAAAGTTAGAGCATAATCTTAAGATATTTGAAAAGAAGATGGCAATGGATGGTGAGGCCATAGATTTATACTCATCACATACTATTACAAATTTTCATTGGTTCAGGAGCAGTAAGCTGACACTGTTTGATTATAAACCATATTTACCTCTTCTAATTTTGCCGATTTAAAGGATTCACAAATTCACATATTCTGCATTAGTCAATTTAAGGTTGCATTAATCTAAAAGTTTATTTGATAAAAAATCCCAGTCTTGGGTTTCGATAAATCTTATGTTCACTGGTTCATAACACTCACTACAATAGGTGTTTAACTTCTACCGAGCAGATATTATTTTGTATATGAAACATGTATTATCAAATTGATAAAATATAATTATAGTAGCTAAATGCAATCGATATTATGATTCACGGGACACTCAAAAGAGATATTGACCGAAGATATTGATAGATTTTGTGTATATGATATAGCAAATACCTATATGCTATTAGATACATTGTATTTGACTAAGGAATATTGACTCTTGACTTTGATAATTTTTGCCACAGAAAACAATGGTACTTGTATAGTGATTATAATCAGCCGACATCAGTACAGCAATATCAGTTGTAATCAAAATCAGCGTGCAAAATCACAGACGTGTCGGAAACACATTGTTTAAATGGAAACACTAATTCGAATGTAATAACAACATGAACAATGTTGATATGTTGCAGAATTTGATGATGACCACCCATTAAATGAAGCATCCTTAGTTCCAGACTATCCACAGAATGGTTATCCCATGCCATTACCACTAAAGAGTCCCAAATCAAAGCGATACTCCATTCCTAAAGGTATTTTTAAACCCAATTTGTTCATCATCGTTGTCCAGCAACCCATGGTACATTCAATATTGTACGACAAGATAAGATAAGATAATACTTTATTGCAGAAGCACATTAACGAATTAGCAGTTATACCATAAATCATTTATGGTAAATCTTATGAACGTAAAGGAGTAACAATGATTTCTTTATTTCACGATGTCCTCAAAACGATTTATTCTTACGATATGGAAAGTAAATATTTTTAAAACATAGAATCAAAGAGGAAAGGAAAATGAATTTATGAAAAGGTATTTTTCGATTCAAGTTGCTTGACTCTTCATATCAATCTTATTTTTCTCTCCTTTTATCTTACCTCACACTTTCTTTATTTGAGAAATAAAATGTGAAGAAAAAAATTATTATCTACATAGAAAAGTAACAGTTTCAGATGCTGGAATTCAAACAGAAAGGTCATATGGTTCTGGACTCGAGTTGAATACTGGTCCACAGACTGGTAGGTCATATGGCGGTATTGCTCAGCAATCGTTTCATGGTTCAAACAGAAGCCTGTCTACGGCCAGAGGTAAATGTATTAATTCTTATTTGAATTTGAACCAAAAAAAAACAAACAAACAAAAAACAAACAAAAACAAAACAAAACAAAACAAAACAAAACAAAACACAGATATTCATGATCTGAGTTACCTTCGAACCAGATAATTGTAAATGTATGTGCGACATGGAATCGAGATACGAATCAAAACAAGAAAGAAAAAGTAATCATTTTGAAATGCAAATTCTTATTAGTGTGGCTTTATTAACCACGCACTTGAAAACCCAAAAAATCATATTGGTATTATGTGAATTTGTAAGAATAATTTTCATAAGAAACAATGTTTTGCAGAATCTGAAGACCCTATGACTAATGCTGACCAACCTAAGTCAATGATTTCAACTTCAAACAAGGCTCTTCAAAACAAAGTAGTCAACTCCGTTCAGGCTAAACCAGATTTCCCTACGGAGCCTCAATATTTACCATGGCCTTGGAGAACGGCAAACAGGGCAATGAAAAATAATCCGGTTTCTGCAAAGTCGAGTTTCCGTTCGAAACAGATGGTCGATCTCGGAGAGTACACGATAAAAAATTATGGCATTAAATATGATGATACATTAACAAATGTTAGTCAGCATCCACCACTTCGTCGTCCACTCACAAGAGCAAGCTCCGTACTGGACATGTCAAGACCAAAAACAGGAATGCTGAAAATCAAGAAGAGCTTTTCTACAGAACACCTCAATAGAGCCAAGACATCGTTGGGTGGTTACCCTAGCAATACAGCAACATTAAGTAGATCAGTATCGCAAAGAGATGTGTATCAACCATTTCGAAATGGTCAATATCATGAACCACCTATGTCAAAGCCAAGCGCTCCTTCAAGAAGAGCATCTGTTGCTTCCATTAAAAACATATTGAAGAGAAGCAATGCTCGAGCACTGAAAACAATAAACGAATCGCCAAGAAGATTACCATCACCTTTCAGAACAAAAAGGAAGCCTCCTCTTCCGACATATATGCGCCCGATTACTCGGTCTAAAACAACGCTACCTACTACTTTAAAGAAAGCAAACAATGTATATGGAAATCGTCCATCGACTGCAGTGGTGAAACAGCAAAAGCGATCAATGCTTCACACCAAGCTGAAGCAATATGCTATGGAGAAACAGCAACCGACGATCCGGCGAAAGAAGTACAGGAAAAAGAAGTCGTCGTGGAAATCGCCATTTTCATTACCGTCCTCATTACAGTCTCAGCCAATTTCTCTCAAGAGTTTTACAAGAAGTAAAAATGCCAAAATAGAGCCATTAAAGTCGTCAAGAACGGTATCAAAACTAAACGATAGTTTAACCTCTAGGGATTTTGTTACGACAGATCCTGATATTACATCAGGTAAGACAGAAACAAGAGTTTAAAAACATCAATTTCATATTAACTGTTTCATGTTTCATGGTCGTCATCATGAACTCGTTATCGTGGATCATTACTGTGTATCCATCAGCACCATGAAAACTGATTTATTCAACGGGTCATAGTTTTACTTTCCTCGTTCGTCTACCCCGGACTTGACTTTTTATGAGCAATTCGGCGGGTGTTTCTAGAAAAACAGTGGACGCCTAACTTACCGGTGCACCTGGTCCATGCTCCCAGTTTTAAGTGGAGTCCGAGTTGCTCATTTACTTTTGTTACTTTGTATGTATGATTTTAGTTACTTTATGTTCTTTGTTGTGTATGTCTGTTTTCCATGTCTGGTCTTTGTCCCTGGATTACATTCTTTCGATTACCGCTATAACCTTGGTTCCCTTGATTACTCTTTAACTTGACCTCTTGACCTCGTTCTCATTTGCTTTATCCGCTTATTCTCCTACTCTGATACATTTTTTAACAGAACGTTTGATACATTTTATTTTGTATTATATTGATATATGAGATATTCACTCTGATGGTTAAATATTCTGATGAATGCCTAACATTTAACAGTAGTAAAACCACTAAACAGAGTTCTTTTTTTATATGTAGGTATATTTTCCGAATCAGTAAATAGCATGAAGCTATCAACCTCTGATAGCAATTTTAACCAGATTTTAACCTTCAAAATAAAATCATCAACTCATTTCATACCAACAAAATGTTCGACGTCATGAACTGCTTTATATATCTATTTTGATTTTCGCCATTGTTACAGACTCCAACGGAGAAAATTTCATGGATGCTGAGATATCAAAACTGCCTTCTATTGGTCAAAATAAAAAACCACAGTTAGTGACGTCAATGAGGGAGAAAGCATATAAGACGATAGACAAAAAGGTGTCAGAAGGTATGATGAAGGAATATAAATAACATCCAAAGGTTAAAACATTAAAACATCAAATGACGCAAAAAAAAGATATATATTTAATGAAATGAAAAGATTCCTTACACAGCGAATGCAAATATAAAATGAGTAATTTTCATTCAATACAAATGTCAAATATAAAATCAAAGTAAAGAAACAAATGTGTCAAGTACGCCATCATAACAAAACATATTAGAGTGTATGTTTGTTTCTCCAATAGCTTACCATAATCACCTCTCGACTTTAAGTGTTGCTCGAAGTTACCTTTTATTGTATGAAATTTGTAGTAGTTGGCATGGTACTGTAGTTATAAAAATATTGTAACTCTATGAATAATTAAAGTTCTACAAATTCGTGATCAGCCCGATTTCATTTAAGGATGGAAAACTACAAAAGTTGTTTTCCAATATTTCAGATTCTGGTATATCTACCGATGAATCCCCCACAGCTGAAAAAGTACGATCAACAAATATCGAAGACAATATGATGTTCCGCGTTTCAGAGGTTATAGAAAAGGGCAAATTCAAGGTCGTCACTCCTCGGTCTTTTTCAACTCCGAAGAAAAAATATGTACCCTTTCACTTGCCAGAATACCTAAGGTCTTAGAATAGGAGTTAATTTAGGATTTTGATAAAATTTCAGATTCAGGGATTTCAGCTGATGATGATGCGTCTTCAAACGACGATACACGGTTTCCTCTTCCCGACATTGTTGAAGGTCTTCAAGGGAGACAACCAGGACAGCTTAAACCGCCTCCAAGAAGAAAACCGTGGCATTGATACATTCATGTTTACCCGTTATTGATTATTATATAGCTGTAACTTGGGTGAATTTCAAGTGGTTTTTTTTATTAATATATATTCAGTTGTAAAATTCGCTTTTCCTAATATATTTTAGTATATATTTATATATTTAGAAAAATAAAGATCGTACAGGATTGATTTTTTTTAATTCCTCGTACATCATGTAATAAAGAGGTTGTCATTATATTTCCAACAAAATCTGTTCATTTGAGAATGCTTTTCGTTTACAAAAGATATGTATAAGTTACACAGTGAAAAAACTGCAAGAAAATGTCCTTGCACTTTTCACGGTATAATGCAACTATAAAACAACGTTAAATCATTTTAATTGAAAACTGATTCAATTTGTGGATGATCTAAAGTTTGAAGTTCTAAGTACCACATAAAAGTTTAATTAACCTGCTTCAAATAGAAATACACTTAAATACGGAACATTCGATGATTTTTTTTTACCATTGGCAACTAACTTGTATGAACAAGGCAAATCATTAATAAACCGATGCAAAGCTAACAAGAATAGTCATTATAAAACATGTCGAATTGTCATAAAAAAAAACATCATCGAACGAACACTAATATGCAACATGCTTTTTTGTGGAACATTTAAAAAAAATACCATTAATCAGCAAATGTTTTTTCTCAATGTTGATGCTGTCTTAATTTAAATTAAGTTACTACTCTGAGGACGCATAATTAAATACAGTTATCGATAGATAGCTTGGTCAAGCTGCTGTTTGTTGGCTATCATTACATATAGTATTTATTTTTAATGCATTTACGCAAATACATGTGCATATTGTCTTTTGTCAAAAATATAAAGATGCCAACATAAAAATCATAAAGAAAACATGAAAGAATTGAATGTGTAACTAATTACTCTAATAAATATGGTTTAAAGAAAGGTCCATTATCGTTAGTTGCATTATTATCGATATTATCCATTGTGATGTTTTCGTTGTCCGATTAGGCCTTTTTGGTGGTCCAAGTTGTATTTTTTTTGTCGAAAAAGTAATCAAGGGAGCAAAGGTTATAGCGGTAATCAAAAGAATGTGATCCAGGAACAAAGACCAGACATGGAAAACAGACATACACAACAAAGAACATAAAGTAACTAAAATCATACATACAAAATAACAAAAGCAAATGAGCAACTCGGACTCCACTAAAAACTGGGAGCATAGACCAGGTGCACCGGTAGGGTCAGCGTCCTCTGCTTTCTAGAAACACCCGACACGTTGAATAAATCAGTTTTCATGGTGCAGATGGATACACCATAACGATCCACGAGTTGATGATGACGACCATAAAACTTCTGCAGTGATGACTTCAATCATGTAACAACATAACCCTGTTCCATAAGCCTATTTGTTAGAATTCTAGCGCGATACAAAAAGTCTGCATAGTATCGGCAAACTCTGGCATAATGTATGAGTTGTGATATGAACACTCCATACGCTGGTGCTGAAGTGATGTTGCCACAGATGAAAGGAAAATTGACAATTCTGAATGAAAAGTCATCATGTTTGTCGTAAAATTTGGTCAATAGTTTTCCTTTGCCATCGATTTCTAAGTGTAGGTCAAGATATGAGGCCGACTTCACAGTGTCTGTAGTATCCTTTATCTCAAGTTCTTTGGGGTAGATGCAATGTATCAAATCCCCGAAATTAGGATTGTTTAAAGATAATACGTCATCTATATAGCGGAAACTGAGATTACAGGATCTAGCCAAACGAAATTCTTTCTTTCGGATAAGATCAGCTATAAAGTCAGCCTCATAAGAGTGAAGGAATAGTTCAGCAATTAAAGGAGCACAATTTGTTCCCACTCGAATTCCGACCGTTTGTTTAAAAACACGGCCACCACACTGGACAAATATGTTGTCGATTAAAAATTCCAGCATTTTGTAAACTTCCTCTGTATACTTGAAAGCAGATTTGGAATTATTCCTTACAAAATATGAGGAATCTCTACCAAGAACTATATATTTGTATCTAGGTGTAACATATTGTGGAAAAACAGCGATGTATAATGTTTTTAAGTCGGGATTTTAACTGAGTATGGCAAATAGAAGTATACATTGTTGAAAAATCATAGGTTTTAATGCTATTATATTCAGATAATAGTCTTGAACTGATTTTCTCCAAAAGATCTTTCGAATTTTTCAGGATCCACATTGAATTAATACCACTACGGGAGTAACAAGTGTTGTGGTAGGACTTTGACAGTTGTGAATATAGAAGTTAAAAGTTTTGAAAGAGGTTTGGTGGTACATTTTGCAGATCCAGATATGAAACGTTGTTTGTATGGATGCTTGTGGAGTTTAGGAATCCAGTACATAGACGGTAAATCACAACCATCATCCTTGGTAGGGAGACGGTTCGAATGGTCTTGGCCTGAGTTGTTTTGCACCCACCAAATTCTTAACTAAATTATAGTAAATGTCCTTCTTTATTGTGGGGTACAATATTACGTAAAATCGTATATAAATGTAATGAAATTTTTGCATTTTTGCAAAGAATAAAACAATTAAAATATTAACACGCAAAAAAGGTAAAAAGGAAGAAAAAAAGTGCGTTTTTTAAAATAAGATGATAGTAACATTTTGGCAGTACTGAATAACATTTTCATAGTTAATGAGCAAACACCGAGACGTGCTTTGAAGCAGTACTTGAAATGGGACAATGTCACGTGTGTCTACTTTGCCTTTTTAAGAGTAGGATTTGGACAGGTTGAAATACACTTATTTCTTATTGTTAAAATACACCATATCTATCCCTCATGAGAATAATTCAATGCATGTATTGCCTGCAAAGTCTCTCCTGGAAGAACATAAAACATCTCGATTTCTCTGATATTATCATAAAAAACTTGTGTTCAAATATCAATGGTATGCTTTTTATCTATTGAAAGGGTATATTGAAATTAAAGAATCGAATTATATCACTTAGATCCAATATTAGTATCAGCTATGTACAATCGCACACCTCAAGAGGTCTGTCATGCACAATTGGTGCACAAAAAGCAACTGAAGTTCCTACTCCCGTGGAAAACATATTCACAAGTTATTTACTCTGGCAAGACTTCATTGTATTTCTTTTTAAAATAATAAGAATATTTCAGGTATTCTAAGAGTAGTCATTTATACTGAAGTTACCTCCATAATATGTAGATTTTTTTATCAGCGGAAGAAATCAGCCTATTAAGGAATTGTTACAATAATTTATTGTTTTCTTTATTTTGAATAATTGCAATTTTTGTTGACATTCAAATTTTTAGGGCTAAAGGGACGTTTTTTTTTTTCATGTAAATGGTGTCGACCTATCAACAGAATTCAGTATTTTCTTCTTTGTTTCAGATATGTTTGTGTATTTTTGTTAAATTTTTGTATGTTTTTTTTTGTTTTGTTATGTATGTGTGTTTTTGTTTTTGTTACGCGTGGTTGTTTTTTGTTTTTGTTTTGTTTCTGTTTTGTTTTGTTTTGGTATTTTTTTATGTGGTGTCCTCCAAAGCCTGTGTATGGTAAAATACATGCTTCAAAATCGATTTAATTTAAACTTCAATTAACACTTTAAAAATCGTCATGGAAACGTGGAAAGTGAATAATGAAGCGTCAATAACATTCACCGTTTTTCAACTGAGAGATAAATCAGAGGTAAATATTGAAAATTACTTAACTTGTACTGTTTTAAACATTTTTCGTGTAAGTAGTTTAAAAAGTTTTCCATAAATTTGAGTTAACAATTTATTAACATTATTTCGGTGAAGTAAAATAGTGTAATAGTGTATTGAATATTCTATTAGATAAAGTTATAGGTAAATGAAGGATGGTATTTATGGTTAAGACCTGGGTTACACAGTTATTTGTGTTTTATGTTTCACATATTTATTGAATACGCAAAAGCCATTTGGTCTCCTTATAAAAATGAAAAAAAAAAATCTCATCATAACAATCACAATATAAACATTTTTATGACGGCTTATCATCACGATATTACAAATATTTTGTCTCCCTTAATGAAACAAGCCGACTTTGGTACTTTTGTTAAAGATTAAAGAATAATCAAGTGAAACCAAGGTTATAGCATGGTCCAAGTGCACCGGTAGGGTAAGCGTCCTCTGCTTTCTAGAAACATTCGCCGAGTTGCTCATAAAAAATCAACTCCAGGGTAGGCGAAAGAGGAAAGGAAAACTATGACACGTTGAATAAATCAGTTTTCATGGCGCAGATGGATACACCATAACGATCCACGAGTTGATGATGACGACCATAAAACTTCTGTAGTGATGACTTCAATCTTGTAACAACATAACCCTGTTCCAGAAGCCTATTTGTTAGAATTCTAGCGCGATACAAAAAGTCTGCTTAGTTTCGGCAAGCTCTGGCATAATGTATGAGTTGTGATATGAACACTCCATACGCAGGTGCTGAAGGAATGTTGCCACAGATGAAAAGAATGTTGAGAATTCTGAATGAAAAGTCATCACGTTTATCGTAAAGTTTGGTCAATAGTTTTCTTTAGCAAGTGACAAATGAAATCATGATACACGATGAATATGAAACTATACAAGGATACAAACAAATGTCAATTTAAAAAAAATGTAACGAAGACTTAATCAGAAATTACTAAAGCACAGATGTCATCTAGTCTAAAATGTTCGAAAACTATAAAAATCCTAATTCATTTACTTAATCGTTATTACTATTATACAATTTCAGACTAAAGAAGTTTTTATCCTTGGGCGGCTGATATTAAATTGTCCTCTTATAACTATTAAAGAAGTGATTTTTAAAAAAAAACTGTTGTGTCGACATGGGAATCATGGGAACTTCTAAAATCAACCCTACAAAGAAGACACCTACCAGATCAGAGTCAAGTCAATCGACATTGTCCTTGACTCCGTCAGAAATCAATGACTCCATCATGGACATGCTTAGTGTGAGACAAATTGCAACCAAGTGTGACGCTTTCTGTAGAGGTATCTATTTTTTTAATAAGTATTTCGCCTATCGATCACATTCCATCAATAAAGTGAATCCATGATACATGTAACAAATCTTTCTACAACTATAAAAACTGGAAATTTCGGATATAAAAATTCTCCTTCGGTATTGAGTGCACAAAGTTTAGATTATTTCCCAACTCGAGAAGGTAAAATGAAAGTTATCAACATGCTATCTTTAGCGATCATGTTAAAATATTGATTTTACCATAGAGAGTGGAGAAATAACTTAAATCAAGGAAAGGCTGAAGGAGAATCGGTTTTCCCATGAAATCTGTAGAAAACTTGGAAAATGCTAAATGGCAGGAAAACTCACAAAACAAAAATTTAATCACCATCCGCTGCTTCAAATGTGCGTGATTTTTTTTGATCGTGCATTGGCTTAGAATGGGAGAAAATTTTGAATACGACACTTTGACCACAGAGTTGTGTGCAAATTCCATTTCTATTGTCCAAAGTTGTTTATTTTACGTTTCGGAGATGATTCATGTAACAAAATTAAGTATTTCAAAAATATAGTCATAGTTAGGCCAATTTGCTAATCATACATTTGCCACTAACAAAATGCGAAACAGAAATGAGTGCGTTTTTTTTAAAAATCTGTAATAGATTTTTCCATAAGTGGTAACTACACGTTTCAGTAAAAATAAGTATGTATGGTATCTACTACTTTCGACAATTTAAGACATTTGTAAAAGATTAATTTCGGATTTTACAAAACAGTGTGTCATATGTTTAACCTTAAAAATATATGAATATAAAAATCACAATTAGTAAATATTATTCATTTATTTTTATTGAAATACTTCTTTTTCGAAAGGTACCGTCTGCAAAATTTAAACACAAAAAACTGTCGCAATTATATGAAATACCTAATATGAGTTAGACACAGTCGACAACCAAGCACTGCACTTATAAACTTTTTTTTACTTTTGTTAATGCATTGATAAGGGATGATAGCTGAAAGGGGCGAGATACGATAAGTAAAACGGTTTTTCATTTCTCTAAATAATTCAGCGTACCGGATCTAGATCTGTAAATGATTCTTTTTTTTAATATTATCTTGATTTTTTTTAATTACATATCTTAAAAATAATTTAAAGGCTACTTTCACTTTGAATTCACTTCCCTGACCCATTTCTCCGGGACTGTCTGATACCTATTCCGGTTTTACTGGACGTCTATCGTTAGCCTCGCATGGGATGCTCGGTGTAACACTTTGATTACAGTGATCCTGGTAAAGAATTTTTGCATCCATTCAACATAAAAAATGCCACAATTGTGTTCTATTTTCTAAAATCCGTGGAAAGATATAAAAAGGAAAAGTCTATAAAATTAGAACAGTGTATTTCACGCTTTTGTTACTACTTAGTTTTCTACTTAACTAAAAGATACATGTAAATTCATATGAAATATAATGCAAAACCTGACACATTTTACGATTCGTGTTGAAAATTAATTCACAAAAGTACACATCAAGTCATAACACGATATCATTATGTTTATTCATGAGAAAAAACATATCGTATTTGGTTCCAACAAAAAAAGCTCCAATAAATTGCAATTACCCATAATTTCACCACCGCACAGGCAAGATATTTGACATTTTCCCTGTATTTAAAATATATTATTTAAAATTGAAACTAGTCACATTGTTAAAGTAGTATAGCATCGTTCGTTTGGTTGTTATAAAATATGTGTTTTGCATTAATTAGAATTTTGGCGGCAATAGCCACCTTTAACAATCAGTTCTTAAATATTTACAAGGCAACCCAATCACTGATGCTGGAAAACGGAAGCAAATGATAAAAATGCTATCAGTAGTTATGATCCCCGTCCTGGTTATAACCGGCATGACCGCCAATACCTTCATCATAGCCATCGATAATTACATCAGCTCATCCAGCGTACGAGAACTTCTCTCCTTCAGTATTGAGCTTGGTGCTTTGCTCCGGACGATACAGTTCGAGCGTGACATGAGCGCGTTATATGTTAGCAATATCAAACCGGAAACGAAAGATTTTTTACTCCAGCGGTACCCGGATACTGACCTTGCCATTCAGAATCTTTCAAAGTGGCCACGGGGTGACGATATCGTCGAAGAAATGGAAACTCGGGAGCGCTTTCTATCGTACCTAAACAAACACCGGTATCAGCTCGATGTATACAACCAGTCTGTGGAAACTGAGCTTAATTTTTACTCCAATAGTATAATGGTCCTCCTTAAATGGTTGTATGATTCCGTGAGCGAGTCGAGTACCGGTTCTGTGTGGAAAGATGTGGTAGCTTATCAGGAAATTATAGTATCAAGCGAACTATTTGGTAGGGAACGGGCGTTAGGCGTGTCGTTCTATGCGACCGGAGGTTTCGAAACCAGGGCTGAATATCTTCTCTTCATGGAAAATCAAGACAGAGCAAACGTGACATTCGAATCGGCAAGGTTTTACTCCCAGATTGCCTTCGATATTTACAACTTCGAGCTAGCCAAGAATCCAAATGTAAGCGAAAGAATCGAAGAATTCAGGAATCGAATAAAATCAAATAACTATTCAAAAGAGGCTGCTTCTATAAAAGAAGCAGAAATGTGGTTCGATAATATGACGATATACCAAGGTGTATTGACTCGAACTCAAAACGCTCTAGCTCTGACGATCGACGAGAGCCTAGCCAAAGCCTCTGAGGAAGAGTTAAAGAGTGTTATCACTATCTGCATTGTGTTTGGTGTCATTCTAATTGTCTGTCCCTTGATTGTGTTTGCCGTTTACTCATTAACCTCAGAGATCCAGAAGTATTCTATCTCAATCGCTAACAGGTAAGAAGAAAATTTGGCAGTGAGGATTAGTAAATTCCTCTAAACATTTAATGAAGCGTTTTTTTTTAAATATTCGTAAGATTGTCAATGTCATATTTGGATAAATATAGGGAAAAGAAGAGAAAATGAAATATTGTAAAGTTAATGTTCTGGGGATATGCTGCAATGAAGCAAACACCTAAACATTTGATTTAATGGAAAAAGCTATTTAAGATCGCTTCAGGAAAATAACACGCGATTTATATAAAAAAATATCCTAATATGGCGGACCAAAAATAAGACAAAGTCTGATAATTTATTATGTGACTTTCACGTGTCTCTGATTAGCCTAATTTGTAAACACCTTTCCAGAACAAGAGCTTTAAATAAAGAGAAGAAATTAACAGACATGCTGCTTTATCAGATGTTGCCGAAGTCAGTTGCTGAACGACTCAAGAAGAGCGAATATATTGACGCGGAGCAATATAATGAGTCGACGATATTTTTCAGCGACATAGTCGGATTCACGGCGATTTCGGCGCAAAGTTCGCCATTGCAGGTGGTTGATATGTTGAACGGTCTTTATCTGTGTTTTGATGAAAGGATAGATGTTTACGATGTGTATAAAGTTGAGACCATTGGAGATGCGTACATGGTTGTCTCGGGTAATTAGCTTAACTCTCCCCTTTTTCTGTTATTCCCGTTTTTTAATGAAATCTGCAATGTTTTATATTTATGCGTTTCACATGGTACGTACGGAGTATTTTACAATACTTGGTCTAAGCTATTCATCGCCAATCTAAAATAGATGCCCGTACGTAAAATTTAAGCATACGAATTATAGAGAAATAGTAGGACTGTCTCAGAGATTTTTTGTGCCTGGCAGATACAGATGATGCATCTGCAAATATAATAAAATATATACAGGAAATAGAGGAGAATAAACGATATTCGTAAATCAAGCCATGTGCTCTTATTGAATATTGAAGATGCTAACTCCATCTATCTCATTTTTGTTTCGAGAACAACACATGTCAAAGCTGTAGCCCAAAAATTGAGGGAGAAAATAGTTTCTCTCCAGACGGACGGACTGACGGATGAACGCTCGGGTGAATATGATTATATTAATATGCTTCCGGCTGCTAGTCGCGAGACAGATAAACATTGTATCATTGTGCCATAACATTTCATCTAAGATTATCTAGTTCTCACTCTACACAATGACGCTATGAAAAAATAAATAACGTTGAATTTTGAAATGTGTCTTTGACAGGTGTTCCGAAGAGAAACGGAAGACGACATGCATCAGAAATAGGAACAATGGCCTTAGATCTTCTAGACCACGTGAAAAAAATTGAGATACCACATCTACCGGGAGCAAAATTCAAGCTTAGAATAGGTTGTCATTCTGGTAAGAATAACTTAAATGTGTGATTATTTACTCATGGTACATGTATTCCGCTTTGATTATTTACCCATGGTACATGTATTCCGCTTTGATTATTTACCCATGGTACATGTATTCCACTTTGATTCCAATCTGATAAGCATGAAACATTACGTGATTTATGACTAGTTGTTAACCTTTTACGACATCGGCTATTACAACAGTTTTTACGAGAGTGTAAAGGTGTCATACCATTATTTCTGGTCTCCATTACTTTCTATGTTAAATTCAGCCTTTTATAAGGCTCAAACAATTTTACATCAGTGAAGATGGTGCTAGAGGGGTATCATTATGATGGTCACCCTTTACCTTAACTCTCATAAAAATACCAAAATACCTTATATGACTTCTAAGAAAGAACAGATATTGCAAGTAGACAGGTGCAGAAAACACTACTTTTGTTTTGAAGTTTAGCCATATCAAGGGGCCTAGAGTTTTAGTTCAGAATTGTTTTGCCCTACACTGTATAAAGAAAATGAAGTTTTTTTTTAGAGTATTGCTGATTTATTTAGCTTTCAGATGACACCAATTTGGTATACCTCTACTAAACAAGGAGAATTATAGGGTGCGATATTGGGACTACTTCGTGTCATTACGAACTACTTTCTTGTATGTGCAGGCAACTGGTTTCCTAAATAGTGGTATTACACCTAAATTCAGTGTGCATATTATGATCAAACATGGCTACTGAAAGAAAAAATTATATGTTGCCGATATTGAATTTTCCATCATTTGCAACGCCAATTTACTGAATGAGTCTACAAAAAAAAATAACGATAAATATAGTTTAGATAGTTCAAATTTAGGATTGGAATAACCAAGGCCGTAGCCAGGGGAGCGACTAATGCGATCGCACCCCCTCTTAAAAAAAACAACCTTTGATTTTCATCTTGTAGCCTGTAATTAAACAGAATTCATACCAGATAACCAAGTACAATTACCTATCAGTGATCAGTTCGCTACGGCCCTGATTATCAAAATAAAACATTGTTTTTTCCAGAATATATGGATGTATGAAATCGGATCGTTTACTCACAAAGCTTGTTTTGCCCAATTTTACATATTTCGATTTATTCTGGAAATTAAAGCAGTGTTTAATCCTATAATATCCGTCCATTCGTGGATCTGTATGTCAGTTTGTCGTGCAATTACTGACATTCTTTTGTTGATTTTACTGATTTCAGGTACAGTGTATTTTTCTTCAGTGAAGAAAATTATGATATTTTTTGTTGGCTTTAGTTTTGTTTTCGCTTTCGAGTTTTGAGATGTTCCACAGCGAAAAGGAAGGTGCTCCATGAGCTTCAGTAGAGCTTTGTATCATATTTTTGCCTAAAACTAATTATACTGATAGGGAAGAATAATCAAGGGAACTAAGAATATAGCGGGGAAAATGTAATCCAGGGACGAAGACCAGACATGGAAAACAGACAAACACAACATAGAACATAAAGTAATAATACATACAAAGTAACAAAAGTAAATGAGCAATTCGGATTCCACAAAATAGGAGCAAAATAGGAGGGTAAATACACCAATAGTTGTTCAATAACATCATACGTGAACATATTCATGTCTGGATATCGAATGCCTATTTTATTTCGTGGGCATCACGTGGCATGTGTGTGTTACTGGAAGAATGAACGTATATTTGAGGAACTTCAACAGCGACTAATAAGCACTTATTAATCTTCTTAACCTTTCGTCACGTTGCGAGACGGTTTTATCACTTTGTTCTTATGTGGAAAATCAAAGGACAAAAGAAAATGCTTTCAATTCCCAGAATAAGAAAGATATTATTTTATATTCTGAACGCATGAATTTGAACTTCTTTCTATTTAGGTCCAGTTGTAGCAGGGGTAGTCGGAACAAAAATGCCACGGTATTGTCTATTTGGTGAAACCGTTAGCATAGCATCTAAGATGGAATCGCAGGGTAGAGGTGATTATTCATAACCACCTTCAATGTTTGAACACTCATAAATTTAGTTCATTATACATAAAGTTTGTTGAAAAAGTTAAATGTCACTTTTCGATACAAGTCATAAGAAATCGCCTGCATTTAAATTGTAGAGGGTACAATGCAGACAGAGTTTTTACGAACTGAACCATAAAAGCAAAAGCATACATGTATATAGAAGTCAATATCTTACTGTACTTGAAAAAAAAATGTATTTATACGAAATTATGTTATAATTGTACTATGTCGTTATTTAGACATATGATGTCTTAATTTTGACATACGATGTCATAAGTTTGACATATCTGTATCAAAATATTGACATAGGATGTCGTAATTACGGCATATTTTTTTTCAAGTGACCCTAACAGACTTCCGTAATATCCATACCCTTGAACAGTCATAATAAGATGTGAATGCCATATTAATAAAGAGTTAACTTAATGCATGAACCATTGAAGCTTCTGTGTTATACGAATCTCGTCATTTTTAGCGAACAAAATTCAAGTTAGCCATACCACGAGAGATCTTCTAATGTTGATTGGTGGATTTGTGATGGAAGAGAGAAGAGATAATGAAATGAGGGTAACTATGGTCTTCAACAACTGAGGAAAACATTTTAACATCCTACTATGGCCATGAAATATCTAAAGAAATCCCAGATATTGAGTGGAGTAAAGGGTAGTAACCTGAGTAAACTTTATAAAAAAAATTCTCCGATTTCTATTATTCCGATTAAAAAAAAAACAAGAAGAAGAAGACGAGAAAAATGCATTATTTAAATATTGGTTAAAATGCTGTTGTTGATGTAAAGTCAAGTTTGTACGTCTCGAGTTCTGGAGATTGTGGGTTGATCCCGGCAAGGTCATGATACCAAAACATTAAAACTCGTAGTTCAAAACAATATCGACTGCGTCAGAAAAACACATTGCTTACACTAACTGATTCATCACATACATCGTTACTCCTATCTGACCTAATACCAAGACTGGCTTAAACGCACATTTCTAATACACGTAAATACTTTTACATAGACGAAATGTGTACTCCGCTTATTCCTTGCATGAAAACAATATAATTTTAAGTTGTATCATAGATATCATCCAAATGATCTTTTTTAAATTATTAATACTAGTACTGCCAATAACAAAACGTCCATTTCAGATCTGGTAAAATCCTAAAACTTAATAAATATTCTCCGCGTGTATGAATGCGTCACAATACCGTATCCTAACTTTCGTAATATGTCTAACAGACTTGCAGTTACATTAAAATTGGATATAAATAATTTCTGATCGTCTTGACGTCTTAAACTTCTCTGAAAGTTTTGACATAAGTATTTTCCAACATGTAATTATCATAACTATTCAAACTAACTATGATGACAGCGTATCTTTAATAATATTTAAACGGTCAAACTGACATTCATGTAACCATCACAACAAAAATTACTGAAATCTTTGCTTTATATTGATAATCGACTACGAAATAATACTTCTCGTGATTCCAAAAAAAGATTTAAAAAAAGGCAATATATATATATATATTCAATCACTTTGGAATGCATTTACATATATATTTTCAATCACTTTGGAATGCATTTAGATCTTTGTATATAATTTCCATCTATCAACTGATAACAATAATATCTACATTTTGTTTCAGGCTCACAATTTAAAGAAACAAGGGTCTATCGTAACATTTACATTACGAATGACTAAAGTTAATTGAACAACTGGGGCTTATTGCTTAAAGAATTTATTTTCCAACTAATTCCATATGTGTCACTTACAGAACGACAGAGATGTCCAGAATGCATTCCGTGGGGCTGTACGGACTTACTGGTTACAAACCCGCGATGGGTACTCCAATTACTTCTCCGATGCATCAGGAAATTCAACAGATGATGAAGAACTCGTATCAACTAACAAATCAGGAGGTATCAAAGTTGATGTGTTTTTGTTTCTGTTTTATTTAGTTGTCTGTTTCTTAGGTTTTTTTTTATTTATAAGATTTTGTATTGGTTTTACAGTCACCAAAAATATATTTCTACTGCCGATGGGTGTAAATTTTTACTTTCCACAAACAATGTATTGTGCAAAATATAGTATTTTAAATAGCAGAAATAAAAGTTCTTTTTTGATATATCATGACTGTCCTCATCTTAAAATGCTACACTGAAAGGAACATTATAATGCCGAAGTCATGTTTTGGACTTTATCCCACGAAAAATGATTAGTCAGTATGGAGAGCAATAATTGCCTATTACATTTCACATGCACTTTACGACACTGGATAAAATTGATAATCATAACAAATTATAATGCTATTTGATGGTTTGAATAACTTAATTTAAAAATCACAATTTGACATTTAGCAAATTTATGTATTCTTATTGAAATACGCGTCAGTGGCGGATCCAGTGGTGCAGAGGTTTGACGCTCAATTTTATAGGAAAATTTGTCACTTTCATGTGTACAATTGACCAAAAAATTGTAAACAATGTACTAGCGCCCCCTTTTTTCTGAGGAACCCCAACTGGCATCCCTCCTTTACATAGTGTCTGGATCCGCTCCTGTGCGTTTGACAATATTAAGTATCATCTGCTACATGTAAAAATGAAAATTATCGACAGTTAAAATTATGTTTTCGATATAACTCTTAGGTGATAGTGATCTAACCGGATCAGTTAATACTACAACTCTAGATAGCAAACGGGTATTGCGATAGATCTTCTGACAATAGCAATCTTCTCAGCACATTTTTAAGGTAAAATATAAAACAAATATAATGTTGAAACCAACCTTTATTTCTATTCCAGGTCTTAAATCCTACTATCCTCATTGATCCGAATTTCACAGTGAATAACAAGTATAACGTGACTACAAAAGTGTCACGTGATATTCACGACTACAATGTTCAACATGTCAAAACTGAACTGTATTGGGACAGACGCTTTTTTAAATGGTTGGACCACAAGATTTACTTGTTAGAAACTACCGAAGTTGTTGGTTTAGACGAACAGGGATTTATATTCCGTTCTTCAGCAATGACAGGTTGCATTGTACGTGATACTATACTTATGTTTTAATAAGTAAACTGTATATAAAATGTATGAAGATTGTATATTGAATATATTAAACTGTTTACAAAATATATGTAAATTGTATAATACATGTACACATGTGAATATTTTATCAAACACATGTTAATTGATTATCAAATACATATGAACATACGTGTATCAGTTTATTTGTAATCTGATATTGTTTAATCTCTTATACATATGATATAATTGTATGTAATTTTAAGACCATAATTTGTTTTTTTTTATGTTTTGTGATAATACAAGAAAACAAATGATAGAGTTCTTTCTTGCTAGTGAGACAGTTATTTGAAAGAAATGTGTTTCCACCTAGGAAACGATAATATGAAAAATATTAGTCAAAAAAAATTAACACATCGACCTGTAAATCAGTGTAAACCAAATATCGGCAAAATAAACGAATTATGGTCTTAAAATTACATACAATTATATCATATGTATATTCCAGTGGAATGATTCAAATATGTCAAAATCCAAAATCACGGACTGAATGTTAAAATAGAAAAAAAGAGAGAGACGATCTACATACACAATTTAGCCAACCAAATAAAATCAAAGTACTCCTGTACTGAATCAATTTATATCGACCGTTGGCATTTTTAAACCTAAAAAAATTGTCAAATTGCAAAAATGTGGAATAAAAGGAAAGTATGGGGATCGAAACCAAACGTATCTCAACACAAGCTTTTTGTTATAAATGGTTAATATTGAACTCTATGTTTTATTTTTAAATTCATCATTCTGATTACGAAGGACATTAAAAAAAAAAACACAAAAAATTCACTACAAACTACCATTTGGCCATTCTTAGTTTTTAGCTTACCTGGCCCGTATACCATGTGAGCTACTGCCATCACTTGCCGTCCGTCGTCGTTGTCGTTAACAATTTCTTCAAACATCTCCTCTGAAACTACTGAATGAATTTGGATGAAACGTAAGATAGTGGTTCCCTAGAGTATCCTGCACAAACTGACCGTTTGGATTTTTGATCGGTTAAAAAACATGGCTATCGTTACTAAAAATAGGACACAGGGGTCAGACAGCAGATTTTTGAATATATCTCCAAAACGGTTAGGTTTAACCAAATTCTGATATGGGGAAAAGTATTCAGCATGATGAAATCTATCTGTGGTCAAAATTTGGTAAATATCTTTTGACCCATGTTGGAGTTATTGACATTTTTGGACGTTTTTTGCCGTTTTTTTTATGTTATTACTTTAAAACAGTAATCTAGGGAACCAAGGTTATAGCGGTAATTAAAATAATGTAATCCAGGGACAAAGACCAGACATGGAAAACAGACATACACAACAAAGAACATAAAGTAACTAAAATCATACATACAAAGTAATAAAAGCAAATGAGCAACTCGAACTCCACTAAAAACTCGGAGCATGGACCAGGTGCACCGGTAGGGTAAGCGTCCTCTGTTTTTCTAGAAACACCCGCCGAGTTGCTCATAAAAACTCAAAATCTTCTCCTCAGAAACTACTCTACAGAATTCAATGATAATTGGTATTTTTTGTTTTATAGGGTATCCTTAACAAAATAACCGTTTAAATTTTTGATTGGTTAAAAACATGGCAGCTGTTACTAAAAATAGAACACAGGGGTCAGACAGCAGATTTTTGCATATATCTCCAAATCTGTTATGTTTAACCAAATTTTGACTGGTTAAATGTATTCAGCATAATGAGATCTATATGCGGTAAATTTTTGGTGAAAATATGTTGACCCATGGTGGAGTTATTGCCCTTTTTGGACGTTTTTTGCTGTTTTTGATGTTATTACTTTAAAAAATCTTCTCCTCAGAAACTATCCTGCATAATTCAATGAAAGTTGACATTTTATTAACATACCCAAAAACGATAAAGCCTTATAACATAATTTCAAAAATGGGGTCAAGTGCAGGAGCATTAGCCATACACCTACAGCTCTATCATAATAAAATAAAAATGGCCATAATAGTCAAATAGATTAAGAATGATAAAAAAAAGCAATAACACCTGACCAAAAAACAACACAATTCCCGAGAAATGTATTATCGAAATTCCTATGCCACCGACTATGCAAAGTTTCATTTGTATATGTCGTCACCAGGCTTCCGATTTCACGAGGCCGTAACCGTAATAAAAATACACGATACAATTGCTGATACGTCAGGATGGTTTTGATAGTTATGCTACCCCTTTTTAAAAATGGTCAAATATGAACCCTGAACCACTTTTCTTTATACACATTTTCTTGATCGGAACCACGTCCCCTTTTATCCGCCATGAAATATCTGAGTACAGCTATTCCAATTGGTACTCCTCTTTATATTGGTACTCAGCATTCCTCTTTATATTGCAATTGATTTACGACTATTTATGATATAGTAGGGTTTCATTTCTAGCCTAACATCAAATGGTTCATTATGCATCTAAAAATATAAATAGGCAACTTCAATGTATCGAGACTGAACGACTACATATGAGGGTGATTGCATATAAATAAGCAGGTACTCATAAGAGGTTAGAGGTCAACTATTAATGTGATCGTTGTTGATGTAAACCAAATTTACAAGTATATTCAGTTCGCAGTCAAATTTGTTTATTGGCGTAAATAACACATATCTGAATTTGATATATTATAAATACCTATAAAGGTGACCTAACTATCTGCATTTGAACCTTAATGAGGTATGCCCTTTGGATTACTTTCCTGCGGAAGTGTAAGGTAATTGCAGATGCTATCAGGGTTTACAAATTTAAAGGCTCTGGCGACTGCTATATTTATTGTGATCGTCGATCAAAATCGGGGAAACGACCTCCATAGGTATCCTCATTAAGTGTCCTAATTAGTGTCATTATATAGTATGGCGTAAACTGGTAAGCATAAAAAGAGGGAGCGGTGTTTTGACCTGTCTTTTTTTTGTTTATATTGCTTTTTTGTTATTTTTACATTTTCATTATTGATAATTGTTTTTAATTCTTTTAGTAAATTAATTGTAATTTCATTGTCTTTGTGTAATAATTGAATGGGCACTTTGAATAGATTTTAAACTTTGATTTGATTTTCTTTGTGTTCAATGGATTGTGTAATTTGAATAAATGTCTCACGGATTAGACAGATGTTTGAAACTTCCCATTTTACTGGTGATTTCAATAGCCCATGTATTGATTTGTAACCGTTTTGTATGTGCTTTATGACTACATTACAGGTGTAAGGACTTGTTGTGCAGTGTTTACCTCTCGGACATTAATTTTTATCGTTGTTTTAATTATTTTTGTTAAATTATGTGTAATATGTTTTTTGTATTCAGTTTGAATAATTAATGTTTATATTTTGACTAACCAATAACGATTATCCTGACCACTGTAAGGTTTACAATGGATGTTTACATTTGGAACGTTAATAGCTTTTGATTGGTGTATTGCCTTTCATTTTTATTAGCTCACCTTGCTACAGGCCATGTGAGCTATTGCCATCACTTGGCGTCCGTCGTTGTCGCCGTCGTCGTCCGTCGTCGTCGTTAACAATTATACAAAACTCTTCTCCTCTGAAACTACCTGACTGATTAGAACCAAACTTAATATGAATGTTCCTTTGGGAATCCTGCATAGAACTGATGTGGGGATTTTTGATTCGTCGAAAAACATGGCCGTCGTTTCTAAAAATAGTACATAGGGGTCAGACAGTAGTTTTTCACATATATCTCCAAAACCGTTAGATTTAACAAAATTCTGATAAGGGTAAAAGTTTTCAGCATGATAAGATCTATCTCTGGTCATGACAGCCGTTACTAAAAATAGAACATGCAGTGTAGGGGTCAGACAGTAGTTTTTCGCATATATCTCCAAAACCGTTAGGTTTAGCCAAATTCTTTCAATAGCTGAAATGATCCTTATTATTAGGACTACAAAAGTCTCAAGGGATAAAATTTGTCAGATGAGGTCTCACTAACCACTTCTAAAGTTTCTATTACTTTACATGTTAAACAAGTAATCTTCAATGTTTCACTGTGAATTCCCAGGACAAATGACACCTGAAAGTTGCATACCATTGCGGAGCTTGGAAAATAAGGCTTTCAAAATCATTATTCTAATGGTATGATGACGATAGAAATTCTTCACAAAATTTACTTAAATAAAAAATACTGAAAATCAATATTTTACCTTTTCTGCTAACTGACAGCACACATGTAAACAATATTTATACACTTTTGTAGTAAATTACAAATACGATTTTAAAGTACACATTTTCAGCTTTATTTTAACTACTATTGATCAGAATACCCACAAATAATACACTTACAATGCATATTTCTAGGTTCAGTGTGTTTTTGGGACTAGATAGGGGGTGTGGACATTTGACCCGGAAGTGGTTAGTGAGACCTGACTAATTGTAAGTTATTGCCTTTGAAAGCGGAAAAATGACTTTTTTAAACAGTTATCAGTCAATATCTTGAAAACAGTGATAGATTAAAAGAAACTTTCAAATGTTGAAATGATCTTTATGGTAAGCCCTACCACGGACAACTTCTTGTTAAATTTATTGCAAAATTTAACCAGGTGAGCGATTCAGGCTCTTGGGAGCTTCTTGTTATAATTAGATTTGTATAGTCGACTTTTTCATCACCTTAACAGACACACTCAATGTTTACATGTCGCGTGTACTTGATTTGACACATTATGGGGTTCTTGGGTAAAGGATTTTTTTTCTCTCTCCATATTTTTATTCATAGTTAGTTTCCTACGCCCTTTTTTGTTTAAGTTTGAGACTTGTACGACCGTATAATGTCTCTTTTTTATAAGGATTTTGAACTTTTTACAGCTATAGTATTTCCGATATTTGCATGTCGTGTACATCCCAACTTGCTTTGAAGGTGTAATGAGGATCTATCGGGTAAACCGATTTCTTTTTCATATTTTCAATGTTTACATATCGCATGCTCTAGATTTGACCCGTTTTGGGGTTAAACCATTGAATTACGGAATTTTATATTTCTCTCTATAATTTCAATTGTGGTTTGTTTCCTTCGCCCCCTTTTTTGTTTAAGTATTGTATGATGGGTTCTTTATAAGGAGAATGAACTTTTTACTGCTATAGTATGTTTTTAAGTTACTTTGACCCATATTATGAGTCTCTGATAGTAAATATGATTGTTATGCTGTCGCTAACGGTTTTAATAGGTGTTATCGGTTTTGAACTACCCTGGATTGTAAGGTCTTTCTTTAGTATAGTTTTATTACACAACAAGATTTTTTTTCTTTTATATTTTATTTACAATTCATATTCATATATTCGTCGGGGTGTCGTCTGTTTTTCGAAACCGGGTAAAAAATAAATAATAGTAAGTCAAAATGCAACATTAACTATTCAATTCAACTGATTACAAATAATAATAATAATAATAATAAACATAATTAAACAAAAATAATTAACGATACAAATTAATGTCCGAGAGGTAAACATTACACAATACGTCCTTACACCTGTAATGTAGTCATAAAGCACAATAAAAAGCGGTTAAAAATCAACAAATTGGCTATTGAAATCAACAGTAAAATGGGAAGTTTCAAACATCTGTCTAATCCGTGAGATATTTATTCAAATTACACAATCCATTGAACACAAAGAAAATCAAACCAAAATTTAAAATCTATTCAAAGTGCCCGTTCAATTATTACACAAAGACAATGAAATTACAATTAATTTACTAAAAGAATTAAAAAAATTTATCGATAATGAAAATGTAAACATAAAACGCAATATAAACAAAGAAAGACAAGTCGTAACACCGCTCCCTCTTTTTATACTTACCAGTTTACACCATACTATATAATGACACTAATTAGGACACTTAATAAGGATACCTATGGAGGTCGTTTCCCCCTCCCAACCTTTAAGGGTTTGCTTCTTTAAGTCATGGGGTACATGTTTCCTTCATTGGTCATGGGTCTATGGTATTGATAAGAGAGCACAGTCATTATCATATTGAAGTGTGCTACGATTTGAGAAAAAAAAATAAATATCAAACACGGTTCCAGTACAGGTAAAAATAAATCTTATGTTTCAAGATACTTTCATATATTTAGGTATTTTCAACGCATTCTAAGGATAGTGGTGTGATCAATATTTGTTAAAGAGAAACGTGGTGAATCCTCTGACCTAGCCACTTGACTTGTGTCAAAGAAACTACTTTACTATGGCTAAAATGTGTCAAGTTCGGTGGGTAATCAATCCGGTAAGTCTGCGTATCTAACTGAAAATATCTGGTCTCACCTGGGAGACTGAAACTTCATATACGTCGATCAGATTGTGATGTCGATCGTGAAACTTCTGTATGATGATACTAACAAAGGCAGAGTATATTTTTCTGAAACACATAAACGTGTTGTTCTACCAGACAAAAGGAACATATGTCGTTTTTGATTTAGAACAATATGTTGATACTGTTAACTCGATTAAAGAGATTTGTTGTTATAGTGACAGTAACACACTTGTATAATTTGAGCCTATTCGAAATCGAGACATCAATTGCTCGTCAAATTCAATGTAGGCCTTAAGTATTTAATTTATCAAATAACTGTTTAGAACGTCTTTAATTCAAAATACTTCTGTAACATAAAACAAATATATGCTCAATTATCCGAATAGTTTGTTAGCTATATATTTGGGTAAAACTTGAGTTAAGAATCTACAACGAAGCAGTATCTGTTTTCAAACAAGCAAATCTTTGCACTGGATTGTGTCGTAAACACATTTAGTTTTCTGTAAAATGGAAAGGCACTTGGTTTGTTCGGCAACTGGTCTATTACTTCCGGCTTTCCAACCTATTATTAAATATGTGAACCATTCTGGTAGACAGTGGTACACTTTGGCATATAACTGGAAATAAAACAAGAAAAGTAATCAAGGGAACTAAGGTTATAGCGTTAATCAAAAGAATGTAATCCAGGCACAAAGACCAGACATGGAAAACATACATACACAACAAAGAACATAAAGTAACTAAAATCATACATACAAAGTAACAAAAGCAAATAAGCAACTCCGACTCCACTAAAAACTGGGAACATGGACCAGGTGTACAGGTAGGGTAAATATATGAAATTAAAAAAATCTGAAATGATGATGCGATTTCAGAACAAACAAAGTAGTATCGATGTTATTGGTATCACTCCAGCACATCCATGTATATGTAACTAAGTACATTTGTAAAAAAGGAGTTGAGGTTATCTTCGCACATGACAATGATTTACGGATGGCATACAGGTCGACACTCCGATCCGATTTATCATATTTCAACACATACGTCTGTAGCTCAACATGTACGTGTGTACATGAAAGAATAATCAAGGGAACCAAGGCTATAACGGTAATCAAAAGAATGGAATCCAGGAACAAAGACCAGACATGGAAAACAGACATACACAACAAAGAACATGAAGTAACTAAAATCATACATACAAAGTAACAAATGCAAACGAGCAGTTCAGACCACTAAAAACTGGGAGCATGGACCAGGTGCACCGGTAGGATTCCTCTGCTTTTCTAGAAAGACCTGCCGTTGCTCATAAAAAGTCAAGTCCGGTGTAAACGAAATAGGAAAGGAAAACTATGACACTTTGAATAAATCACTTTTCATGGCCTAGATGGATACACCATAAGGATTCACGAGTTCATGATGACGACCATAAAACTTCTGTAGTGATGACTTCAATCTTGTAGCAACATAACCCTGTTTCAGAAGCCTATTTGTTAGAATTCTAGCGCGATACAAAACGTTTCGGCAAACTCTGGCACAATGTATGAGTTGTGATATGAACACTCTATACGCAGGTGCTGAAGGGATGTTGCCACAAATGAAAGGAAAATTGACAATTCTGAATGAAAAGTCACCACTTTGTCGTAAAGTTTGATCAATAGTTTTCCTTTATGGCCATGGTGTCAATTTTTATAAGAGTCCAAACAGAATACATCGGCCATGTTGGCAGTTTTTAGTGACTTTTAAACATTTCCGATCGATTTCGTGCATTGTTTTTTAATATTTGTTGCTTAGTCTACGTTCATTATTGATTTTCAAATATTTTATGACAAAGTGTTAACATTTTAGTAATCAAAATCTATATATTTCTTTCATACTTGATACATTAATTGTAAAGTAAAATCCCTCAAAAAATCAAAGAATGATGAAAGAATTTTACTTACCAGCACATTTTCTAGTCACGGCGCCCTAATGGGAATTTTGGACTAAAGAAAGATACATAATTTATCTATACTAACCACAGATGGATCAAAACTTCCGGTTCCGCCTCCTATGGTGTATCTAGGTTTAGGGTTGATTACGTTGATTAAGGCATTAACTATACCATCAATAACAGGAGACACAATCTTGTCAGGATTCTCTGCATCGTAAAGCGATAAATAAAACGTATACATTCCATGCGCCATATCAAAGTACTCCCGGCCAAAATCTTCCCTTACTTCCGGTGTGGCAGCATTCCACATTTCAGCAACATTATTTTACACTTAAAATTAAGCCAACAGGATTGCTAGCAATGATTTGGAATACAGTGGCGGAGGCATATAGAGATATTCAAAAGGAGGTCCAAATACCGGCCCAATTTATTTTCTTAAAAAAATCGAAAAATAGAAATTTTCATCATAGTAAATTTTGTTCATAAAAACAATTTTAACTAACGACTTTCTTTGTTTATTAATTGAAGTATTTTGCATTATGAACCTTTCACTGTTTCAACGTAAGAATAGAATATTTAAAAAATAAAACAAAACAAAACAAACAAAACAAAACAAAAAACAAACAAACAAACAAAAAATTTCAAATTCATTAAGACAGAAGGCGAGTGCACACACCCTACATATAAGCATTTTGAATGGTTAGATCTCTGCTTATTATGCATTAAGTTAGTGTTGTTCGTATTTTGTACATGTATGTCATTGTAGTGTAACCTGTATAGTGTTATATACGGGTTTCCTTTTTTATTTCTATTTTTTTTTTATTTTAAAAAGCAAAGCTAACACAACAAATACAATGATTTTTCGTATGTCAATTATTTTAAACAATAAAAAAAACTGCATAATCTATATCTCACGTTTTCTGGTCCTGTAATACGTGTAGCGTGACCGAACGCTCCTGGCTCAATTAGAGAAACAGAAACTCCAAATTTCTTCATCTCCATTCTTAAAATGTCCGTCAATGCCTCTATGTTGAGCTTAGTAATGACTTAGGGACTACGACCAGGCCATACAAATCGTCCCAACTAGCTCGACACATTTACAACTCTTCCTGAAAAGGGATAATGTAGGGTTAAGATGGTTAACTGCTACAAAATAACAAACTTAGATGCAGGCACATTATTACTCTATGAAGAACATATCATTTGATCTCAACGACGAGACCTAGACTAAAACAAAATCCTTGGTATTTGCTACCATGTATATTTCACCAGAATAATTACTATACAGAAACAATAAGCAAGATTTCATGATTTAATATAAGTAATTTTGGAATAGATTTTGACCTATTTCGACCAAAATCACATGTTCTTAAAGTTTTTGCAATTGTAGGAGGACCATAACACATGGACAAGTTATTTAAAAACACACCACTCGATGCCCGAGTGTGTCAATTTTTCCACATATAATCCTTTCAGTTTTAAGTTAGGAAAATCCGGCCTTACTCACCTACAAGCGCCGAAGCAAGAAGCTTTTTCTGCCAATCATATTGTCACGTAAAATTCGATTGTAAAGTTTTAAGTACAACTTGTATACGCATGTTTATTCCTAATATTTAACAAAGATGGGCATAAATCCTCGCTAATAAAATGAATCATACTTGAAATAAGGCAGATGTTTATGAAAAACCCAAATAAGTGTCCGTTTAGTTTCAGAATGTAACCTTTTGTCACTTTGCTATGAATGATTTATCAAAGCAGAACACTTAAAGGAGGTTTCATCTACTGGTGCACCTGGACCACATTCCGGCTTTTCATTAGTTTCTGGGTGTATCGTTTAATTAATTTGTGTTATTATTCAGCTTTGTCTGTGTCTTGGTCTTATATTTTTCACCGGATCATCAATTTCTTCTTCCTCGATCTAACTATCGTCTCGATGGTTTACTTCCAAACTCAAACACATGAGGCTGTGTACAAAACGTGCACTGATGATACCTACCTTTAGACTTTTTATCAGTGTTTAAGGTTATCTGATTGAGATACCCCCTGCTTTTTGTTTTATCAAAGTACAGCATCCTTGATATCGTCTTCTTTCGTGTTATGCAGCTGTAAAACGTGTAAATTAAGTTGTTTACGACCTTCCAGCTCTAGAGCTCCAGAGCTGTCAGCCCGGAGTACTCCAGCAAGTACAACAAACCCAGCATTGGCGAGTCGTATTGATAAATAATGTCCAAATCCTGCAAATATGTATGATTGTATTTTTTATCCCATAAAAAGTCGATGGAACAATTAAATGTAATTAGCTGTCTGGCAAAAATGGATTGGAGTTACTGTTGAATAAAGTGTAATAACAACACTACCGACCTAATAATCTCTAGTTAATAGTCAAAATGTGTAATAAGAAATGAGTCCGTATAAAAATGACAATATAAAGGCAAAGCCAGGAAAGATATCTAAAGTCACACATTCATAAAGGTAATAAATTTGATTTTAACAAAATTCTTGTTTAAGTTAAATGTCGGCCTTCCTTTTAATAAATGTTATTATTGCACTGTATGCGAGCTCGTAAGCTAGCCATGAAGATCGCTCCTTTTATATATATATAAAGAGTGAACTTCACAGCTAGTAGTTCTACAAAAATGAAATACATATGTAAATACAACATATATATTGAAAGTGTACATTTTAAAACACTAAAGCAGTTTCTTTAATAGCATCAATTTACTACAAATCTTAATCAGTGGATATACATCTTTGACATCACACACACATATGTACCAACAAAGAGAGAATGAATTAACTAGATGCGCACATGAACTTTTGTGTTGCATTTAAGCTAATTCGACTTACTAGTATCGCAACCAGTAATTAGAACAGCTTTCTTGTCCACCGGCAATATCTCTCGAAACTTCTTATCCACATAATGACAACTGACATAAAGAATGGTCAAATCTATAGTATATATAGTATAGGGCTTCAGTGGAGCGGTTTATGTGTGATAAAAAATATAATACACCGGAAGAACACACATCAATTAAATGCATCATTTGAAAGAAACATATTTCGACTTTAGAATAAAATTTGTCGTAAAAGTCGGAGGTGGTCATTTTATGAAAATGAGTGTAACATGAATGGGGAGGGGTACTTTCATAAAAAAAATGTATAATAAAATGCATTTAAGGTGTAATCTCGAAGAAAATGAGAGGGCATATTCATGCTTTGCTTTAATGACCGTTAATAAGAACTATTGATAATCAAATGCGATAAATTATGCTTCATGAATCTATAGGACGAATTTAAATGTCAAAATCTGACGTTTTTCGACAGTATTCAAAATAACTCATTTTTAACTACAAACATCAGTTTTAAGTTGAAGTTCATTTGTACATTTATTTACTATTTATTCCATAACATTACAAATAAAAGTACTAAGAATGTTTACCTTCATATGTAAACAACGTCCCTGTCATTTTTTACAGAGTTTATCTAAATAAAAAATGGTTTTAGATTTTTATTTTTTAAAATTGTAGGAACAAAAAGTATGTTTCAGTTCCAAGATAAAATGCTTAGAGCAAAGTGTTGTCTTTCATCATTTCCTGACAAAGTATTTATAAGAAACAAATGAACATCACTTCATATCCTTTGTAAATGGTGATCATTTTGACAGACACCTTTACTTTGTTTTTAAAAGTTGCAGTTTTTTTTGAAATTATAAAAAAAAGTAACAAAATAAAATGGAAAGCCTCTATAATTACTGGTTCACGAACTTCCCCCATTTACGATTAAACTGTAAACTTGACTTGTTCATCGTCATTTTTCTCGCTTGACAGTACTAATGTGACGGGGTGACCTTCAGCAGAAATTTCACTACTGTAGAGAATGTTTAACTTACCTCGACCCCGTTGAGACTGTCTTACGATAAAATCCCCAAAATGGTTTGGTAGTCTGTATCTATGTAACTTAAATGTAGTGTAACTCGCTATTTTTATAGATATATTTGAATTATTCCAATAAATTTGAAAGCAAAAATGCCTTTTTATTGTCTATCAGGTCTGGTGATATATCTGACATCAAGTTTTTAAATGCCTGTTCGTGGTTACATTGATCAAATACAGCTTCGTCCTTAATTTTAGCGTTTAGTATAAATTTTTGGTCATACTTCCAGAATGATGAATGACACGTTCTTTAAAGGACGCTTACCCTAGTGCACCTGGTCCATGCTCCCAGTTTGTAGTGGAGTCCGAGTTGCTCATTTGCTTTTGTTACTTTGTATGTATGATTTTAATTACTTTATGTTCTTTTTTGTGTATGTCTGTTTTCCATGTCTGGTCTTTGTTCCTGGATTCCATTCTTTTGATTACCGTTATAGCCTTGGTTCCCTTGATTATTCTTTCATGTACACACGTACATGTTGAGCTACAGACGTATGTGTTGAAATATGATAAATCGGAATCGGAGTGTCGACCTGTATGCCATCCGTAAATCATTGTCATGTGCGAAGATAACCTCAACTCCTTTTTTACAAATGTACTTAGTTACATATACATGGATGTGCTGGAGTGATACCAATAACATCGATACTACTTTGTTTGTTCTGAAATCGCATCATCATTTCAGATTTTTTTAATTTCATATATTTACCCTACCTGTACACCTGGTCCATGTTCCCAGTTTTTAGTGGAGTCGGAGTTGCTTATTTGCTTTTGTTACTTTGTATGTATGATTTTAGTTACTTTATGTTCTTTGTTGTGTATGTATGTTTTCCATGTCTGGTCTTTGTGCCTGGATTACATTCTTTTGATTAACGCTATAACCTTAGTTCCCTTGATTACTTTTCTTGTTTTATTTCCAGTTATATGCCAAAGTGTACCACTGTCTACCAGAATGGTTCACATATTTAATAATAGGTTGGAAAGCCGGAAGTAATAGACCAGTTGCCGAACAAACCAAGTGCCTTTCCATTTTAAAGAAAACTAAATGTGTTTACGACACAATCCAGTGCAAAGATTTGCTTGTTTGAAAACAGATACTGCTTCGTTGTAGATTCTTAACTCAAGTTTTACCCAAATATATAGCTAACAAACTATTCGGATAATTGAGCATATATTTGTTTTATGTTACAGAAGTATTTTGAATTAAAGACGTTCTAAACAGTTATTTGATAAATTAAATACTTAAGGCCTACATTGAATTTGACGAGCAATTGATGTCTCGATTTCGAATAGGCTCAAATTATACAAGTGTGTTACTGTCACTATAACAACAAATCTCTTTAATCGAGTTAACAGTATCAACATATTGTTCTAAATCAAAAACGACATATGTTCCTTTTGTCTGGTAGAACAACACGTTTATGTGTTTCAGAAAAATATACTCTGCCTTTGTTAGTATCATCATACAGAAGTTTCACGATCGACATCACAATCTGATCGACGTATATGAAGTTTCAGTCTCCCAGGTGAGACCAGATATTTTCAGTTAGATACGCAGACTTACCGGATTGATTACCCACCGAACTTGACACATTTTAGCCATAGTAAAGTAGTTTCTTTGACACAAGTCAAGTGGCTAGGTCAGAGGATTCAGCACGTTTCTCTTTAACAAATATTAATCACACCACTATCCTTAGAATGCGTTGAAAATACCTAAATATATGAAAGTATCTTGAAAAATAAGATTTATTTTTACCTGTACTGGAACCGTGTTTGATATTTATTTTTTTTTTCTCAAATCGTAGCACACTTCAATATGATAATGACTGTGCTCTCTTATCAATACCATAGACCCATGACCAATGAAGGAAACATGTACCCCATGACTTAAAGAAGCAAACCCTTAAAGGTTGGGAGGGGGAAACGACCTCCATAGGTATCCTTATTAAGTGTCCTAATTAGTGTCATTATATAGTATGGTGTAAACTGGTAAGTATAAAAAGAGGGAGCGGTGTTATGACTTGTCTTTCTTTGTTTATATTGCGTTTCATGTTTACATTTTCATTATCGATAAATTTTTTTAATTCTTTTAGTAAATTAATTGTAATTTCATTGTCTTTGTGTAATAATTGAACGGGCACTTTGAATAGATTTTAAATTTTGGTTTGATTTTCTTTGTGTTCAATGGATTGTGTAATTTGAATAAATATCTCACGGATTAGACAGATGTTTGAAACTTCCCATTTTACTGTTGATTTCAATAGCCAATTTGTTGATTTTTAACCGCTTTTTATTGTGCTTTATGACTACATTACTTTGTATGTATGATTTTGATTACTTTATGTTCTTTTTTGTGTATGTCTGTTTTTCAATTTCTGGACTTTGTCCCTGGATTACATTCTTTTGATTACCGCTATAACCTTGGTTCCCTTGATTACTCTTAAAATGCTCACGTAAAACCGTCGACTATATTGCGTGCTATATATTGTCAATTCTTTCTTGTAATTCGATTTTGTGGTTTGTTTTGTCCAGTCTGAAAACACCATCTTGGGTCATATTTAGGTCTCTTCTGTTTCGTGGTGTTTTCAGATACGGTCGACCGTGTTCATTATATCAAAACATTATCCAGGTATTAGACGCTTAAAAGACAACAGTTAATTTCGTTTGTTAAAATTACAATGTATATTTGAAGCAAGAACGGATGTATATCACGTCAGAGCTGATGTCTTTTTAATTATGAGCCGGTGGTAGCTTTTATAAAATCAAAGATCCTTTGGAAATTCGAGAGCAGAAATGAATGTGGTTTTACTCAATGGTAAAAACGCCCAATTTGTCTGGAGTTCGGGATGACAAATTATGCATTCGTTCATATTTAAAAATACCTTGCTGCGTGTGGTAGAGCTCGGACACTCTTTAATTGGACTGCCTTTTTCAGATCAAAATTCCTTTCATTTGTGGCAACATACCTTTAACACATGCGTAACTATGGAGTTTTCATATCACAACTCATACGTTATGTTAAAGCTTGCCGTCACTAAGCAGACTTTTTGTATCGCGCTAGGCTTCTTACAATTAGGCTTCTTTAATAGGAATATGTCGCTTCAAAATTAAAATGATGTCTAAGGAAGTTTCATGGTCGTCATCATGAACTCGTGTATCGTTACGGTATATCCATCTGTACCATGAAAACTGATTTGATCAACGTTCCCTTTTCGTCTACTCCTGACTTGACTTTTTATTAGCAACTCGGTGGTGTTTCTAGAAAAGCAGAGGACGCTTACCCTACATGTAGGTTCCGCTAGAATCTTGGTTCTCTTGATTACTCTTTCACAAGTTATTTATTACACGATGCTTTGGGCATATGTCTTGCTCCCATCTGAGTGACTCTTGGAGAGTCCTCATGAATACATGGAATGGATATATTCGACCAAATTCTAATTCGCATTTCCTCTAAAACCGCCTAAAGAACTTTGATGAAAATATTCATATGATGCCATTGTGGCAAAATTAAGGTGTCTAGGTTTCCGATTTAAATTGTCATATTAACCATAAGTAATTCGTGAAGTATATGGTATTATCCTTCAATAGTTTAGAACATCTTAAATTCAAAATACTTCCGTACCAGCAAAATGCTTTATTGTCGGACAAGTGTTACCTATTTGCGGAAAAGATAGGTTGAGAAACTACATTATAGCAGTATCTTTTTTTTTTCAAACAAGCAGATCTTTGCATCACTTGGTTGTCTGGTTTAACAGATTACTTCAAAATGGAAGGGCACTTGGTCTGTTCGGCAACTGGTTTATTACTTCCGGCTTGCCAACCTAATATTAAATCTGTGAACCATTCTGGTAGACAGTGGTATAATGTGGCATATAACTGGAAATAAAAAACAAAAAGAAAAAAAAATGAAATAATTTCAAAATCATCGTTAAATCAGAATATATGATAATATAAGTCCTATTCAACTTAAAAATATATATAATTGGATGGTGCATTACAAGCCTGAATAGGCTGGCTGGTTATTTTTATATGTAATGTTACTGTAACTTACAATTCGATATTGTATATAGCAATTTCACATTAAAATATCTATCTATGTATTTGTCTATCTATAATTCTATCACATTGAAAATCATCCATGTATATCTAGTTAAGTACATTTGTAAATAAGGGGTTCGTTTTATAATCATTTATTTATGTTATTGAATTACTGATTGCATACATTTGTCTATACATAGACACTCTGATTTATTATATTTTAACTTGAAGTTCAATATGTATATACCAAGTGTACATGTACTTCGGTCATTGTGCCAGTATTTTTTACTCGAGTTCTACCCAAGTACCTCGACCATTGTGTCATTTTTTTTTACTTAAGCCGACTAGTATATCTCGGCAATAATTTCAGTTTTTTTGTGAAGTTCAACTCCTCATTTATATATTTTCGTTCGGTTTTCCATCGGTCATTATTTCCGTTTCTAGTTGACTTAATTTCGAATTATTGATGAGACAGAGTTTTTTCAATCTTTAAATATTTTTTTTTCATCTTCATACACTATTTGTAAAGTAGAATCATGTTTCAAATATGGTCAAGAAAAAATATGTCTGTTTAAGGTTACATTCTTTAAAAAAACAGGGTAGATAGGTCGGCATTTTTGTATTATATAATATTTTTATTTTATTTTTGTTTACTTCAACCAAATCATTACTCTCTGATTGTTAATTCATGCACATATTAAAAACATCTTTTTATATATTATTAACCATTTTTGTGGTCGCCATGCTGTTTACCACCGGGTCGACCATCCTCATGAAAGAACGCGAAAATGCTGTGTTGTCGCAAACGCTGGAAAGACTTTTAACGCTAATTACCTATTTATTTAGCAGATGAAATGGCTTGGGGTCGGTCGGGTAACCATAAACTGACATTTCTTTTAACCAAAGCGGAGTTTACCATATTCAGCGTAATTTGAAATGAAAAATAACATTATTCTACTTCTACACTCACCACACATGGATCAAAACTTCCGGTTCCGCCTCCTATGATGTATCTGGGTTTCGGGTTTCCGTTGATTAAGGCATCAACTATACCATCAATAACAGGAGACACAATCTTGGCAGCATTCTCTGCATCGTAAAGCGATAAATAAGACGTATACATTTCATGAGCCAAATTAAAGTACTTCCGACCATAATCATCTTTCACATCCGGGGTGGCACCATCCCACATTTCGGCAACATTCTTTTCTACACGCGCACACTAAACAAATGAACAAGAAGAAATGACAATAATTTGATGTGTAATATGACCTCTGGTTGGTCAGACTCTTGGCAACACAGGTTGTAGTGTATACTATTTGACGTCAGGTCACAATACTTAAACTACATATCGTTTCGAATTTGTTGTCCTGAACTCAATTAAAAATTAAATCAAAAGGAAAATTCAAATTTGCACCAACTTAGGGACAATTTACTAAATTGCATTTTATGAAGCGATAACCGCTCAAAGTTGATGAAATTACTCGACTTGATTATGAACAATTCTTCGAAATGAAACTAGACAGATGAATAATTATATGCGACAACCAAATTTAATTCCTGCTGTAAATATTAGTGTGTATGTATAAACTTTTTAGTTTTCTTGTGGAGTGTGGCTTGTTCTTCGCCTGTTGTCTTTTCAGTGTCACTGTGTTTGTTTTATTTTCCAACAGGTTTTGTCTTTATCTCTATCTCTTCTTTAAAAAAAAACACAACCAATACAAAGATGTTTCGAATGCCATATATCTAAAACTTCATCGTTATATATAATCTATATCTTACGTTTTCTGGTCCTGTAATACGCGTAGCGTGTCCGAACGCTCCTGGTTCAATAAGAACAACATAAACCCCAAATTTCTTCATTTCCATTCTTAGAGTGTCTGTCAGGGCCTCAATTGCATGCTTAGTAATGACGTAGGGACCACGACCAGGCCACACAAACCGTCCCATCACGCTCGACATATTAACAACTCTTCCTAAAAAAAAAGTAAAAAAAATAACAAAAGACATCACGTTCCGTTATATTTCAACGGTATCGTCACGACCAACTATTCTACAATATCAAGCGTGGACACAGGCGCATATTGCGTACACCAAGAAGAAGTACGTCCTTTGAACTTCATGACCAGGAGTAGGCTAAATAGAATTTTTTTTTTTGTATACATATATGTTTCATCAGATTAATATCCTGAAACAATATGCCTTACTTCGTGATTGTATATCTGAATTTTGGAGAATGGATTGTAACAAATGTCTTTAACTTATTTTATGGTGTTTAGTTTAGTCTTAGTTCACGAATCATGAATATCAGGTTCCTCGTTCTAACCATGGTCTACATTGTTTTACATTCACACTCACACACGCAAGAACAACGTGTACAAGATGTATACCGATCAAACTTACCTTTAGAGCGGCGAATCATTGGTAATACTGCTTTTGTAACCGCTATCATGCCATTGAGATTAACTTCTTGACAGAATCTGAAGTGGTCCACCAGACACAACTCAATGTCTCCTGGAACTTCTATACCTGCGTTATTAACTACACCCCACAAACCTACATCAAATGAATAAAATGTCAAATATAGTTTACCAAGGAACACTAAGGTATAACCATGGTAACTATTTTTCTTATAACTAATGTGGGTTTAGGGGATAAAGGACGTTTGTACTCATCTGTATTTGAATTAAAATGAAATGACGAAAGAACTATGAAACTAAAAAAGATCAGAATTTATTGCGGACAAAGTCCTCTTTATGCTAAGCAAAATGAATTTGACCTATGTCCTTCTAAAAAGCAAAGAGAGCCTGATTTCGTTTGACAGGTAGTTGACATGCATGGCATGCCACCTGGTATCCTAAACAGGCTACATTAGTATACATAGTAAAGATCCCAGTCCCACACACACACACACACGCACACACGCACACGCACACACACACAAACAACAAAACAAAACAAAATAAAAAGCAAAACGGGAAGACGATATTCAGTGCAGTTACAATTCACTTTTTGAATTAAAGAGTATAATAAATCATTTCCAAATTGAATCATTTAAGCTAACAGAATTGAAGAAAACCAAGTCAGCTATAACATTATCTGATAACACACGCGAAATCAAAAGAATTTATTCGTGTTAAAGATAATCTTATTGAGATACCTCCTGCTTTTTGTTTTATCAAAGCTACAGCATCCTTGATATCGTTTTCTTTTGTGTTATTCAGCTGTAAAACGTGTAAATCAGGTTGGTTACGACCTTTCAGCTCTAGAGCTCCAGAGCTGTCAGCCCGGAGTACTCCAGCAAAAACAACAAACCCAGCATCGGCGAGTCGTATTGATAAATAATATCCAAATCCTGCAATTATGTAAGATTATATATTTTATCCCATAAAAAGTCGATGGAACAATTAAATATAATTAGCTGTCTTGTAGAAATGGATTGAAGTAACTGTTGAATAAAGTGTAATAACAACACTACCGACCTAATAATCTCCAGGTAATAGTCAAAATGGATAATAAGAAATGAGTCCGTATAAAAATGGCAATATAAAGGCAAAGCCAGGAAAGATGGAATCTTAAAGTATCTAAAGTCATACATTCATAAAGGCAATAATTTTGATTTTAACCAAATTTTTGGTCAACTTAAATGTCGGCCTTCTTTTTAATAAATTTTGTTATTGTACTATATGCGAGCACGTAAGCTAGCCATGAAGATCGCTCCTTTTATATTTATATATATATAAGAGTGAACTTCACAGCTAGTAGTTCTACAAAAATGAAATACATATGTACATACAACATATATATTGAAAGTGTACATTTTAAAACACTGAAGCAGTTTCTTTAATAGCATCAATTTACTACAAATTTTAATCAGTGGATATACATCTTTGAAGTCACACACATCTGTACCAACAAAGATAGAATGAATTAACTAGATTCGCACATGAACTACTGTGTTGCATTTAAGCTAATTCGACTTACCAGTATCGCAGCCAGTAATTAGAACAGCTTTCTTGTCCACCGGCAATATCTCTCGAAACTTCTTATCCACATAATGACAACTAACATAAAGAATGGTCAAAGTTAAAATGTATACAAAATATTCACAAAATACACTTATGAAAAATCCAAATAACAAAACATACAAAAATGTGCGGTAAACAGTTGGCAAATACATAGCTATTTATCTATGCATGTTCACCTGAGGCGATAGCGTTAGTAAGGGTCAGTGGAGCGGTTTATGTGTGATAAAAAATATAATACACCGGAAGAACACACATCAATTAAATGCATCATTTGAAAGAAAAATATTTCGACTTTAGAATAAAATTTGTCGTAAAAGTCGGAGGTGGTCATTTTATGAAAATGAGAGTAACATGAATGGGTAGGGGTACTTTCATAAAAAAATATATAATAAAATGCATTTAAGGTGTAATCTCGAAGAAAATGAGAGGGCATCATCATGCTTTTCTTTAATGATCGTTAATAAGAACTATTGATAATTAAATGTAATAATTTATGCTTCATGAATCTATAGGACGAACTCAATGTCAAAATCGGATGTTTTCCGACAGTATTCAAAATAACTCATTTTTAACTACAAACATCAGTTTAAGTTGAAGTTGATTTGTACATTTATTTACTATTTATTCCATAACATTACAAATGAAAGTACTAAGAATGTTTACTTCATTTGTAAACAACGTCCCTGTCATTTTTACAGAGTTTATCATAATAAAAAATGGTTTTAGATACAACATGTTAAATGTTATCCCTCGGTAAGAAATAGATTTTTATTTTTTTTCAAATTGTAGGAATCTAAGAAAATGTTTCAGTTCCAAAATAAAATGCTTAGGGCACAGTGTTGTCTTTCATTATTTTCTGACAAAGTATTTATAAGAAACAAATAAACATTACATCATATCCTTTGTAAATGGTGATCATTTTGACAGACACCTTTACTTTGTTTTTTAAAAGTTGCAGTTTTTCTGAAATTATAAAAAAGTGACAAAATAAAATGTAAAGCCTCTATAATGACTGGTTCACGAACCTTAACGTCCTCCATTTACGATTAAACTGTAGTACTTGACTTGTATTATCGATATGTTCACCATCATTTTTCTCGCTTGACAGTACTAGTGTGACGGGGTGACCTTCAGCAGAAATTTCACTACTGTAGAGAATGTTTAACTTACCTCGACCCCGTTGAGACTGTCTTACGATAAAATCCCAAAAATGGTTTGGTAGTCTGTATCTATGTAACTTAAATGTAGTGTAACTCGCTATTTTTATAAATATATTTGAATTATTCCAATAAATTTGAAAGCAAAAATGCCTTTTTATTGTCTATCAGGTCTGGTGATATATCTGACATCAAGTTTTTAAATGCCTGTTCGTGGTTACATTGGTCAAATACAGCTTCGTTCTTAATTTTAGCGTTTGGTGTAAATATTTGGTCATACTTCCAGAATGATGAATGACACGTTCTTTAAAGGACGCTTACCCTAGTGCACCTGGTCCATGCTCCCAGTTTGTAGTGGAGTCCGAGTTGCTCATTTGCTTTTGTTACTTTGTATGTATGATTTTAGTTACTTTATGTTCTTTTTTGTGTATGTCTGTATTCCATGTCTGGTTTTTGTCCATGGGTTACATTCTTTTAATTACCGCAATATCCTTGGTTCCCTTGATTACTATTAAAATGCTCACGTGAAACCGTCGACTATATTGCGTGCGATATATTGTCAATTCTTTCTTGTAATTCTATTTTGTGGTTTGTTTTGTCCAGTCTGAACACACCATCTGGGGACATATTTAGGTCTTTTCTGTTTCGTGGTGTTTTCAGATATGGTCGACCGTGTTCATTACATCAAAACATTATTCATGTATTAGACGTTTAAAAGACAACAGTTAATTTGGTTTGCTAGAATTACAATGTAGATTTGAAGCAAGAACGGTTGTATATAGCGTCAGAGCTGATGTCTTTTTAATTATGAGCCGGTGATATCTTTTATAAAATCAAAGACCCTTTCGAAATTCGAGAGCAGAAATGAATGTGATTTTACTCTTTTGGTAAAAACGCCCAATTTGTCTGGAGTTCGGGATGGAATATTATGCATTTGTTCCATTTTAAAGATACCTTGCTGCGTGTGGTAGCGCTCGAACACTCTTTAATTGGACTGCCTTTTTCAAATCAAAATTCCTTTCATCTGTGGCAACATACCTTTAGCACATGCGTAACTATGGAGTTTTCATATCACAACTCATACGTTATGCTAGAGCTTGCCGTCACTAAGCATACCTTTTGTATCGCGCTAGACTTCTTACAATTAGGCTTCTTTAATAGGATTATGTTGCTTCAAAATTAAAATCATCACTTATGGTCGTCATCATGAACATGGACTCGTGAATCGTTACGGTACATCCATCTGTACCATAAAAACTGATTTGATCAACGTTCCCTTTTCGTCTACTCCAGACTTGACTTTTAATAAACAACTCGGTGGTGTTTCTAGAGAAGCAGAGGACGCTTACTCTACATGTGCACCTGGGCCATGCTCCCAGTTTTTAGTGGAGTCCGAGTTGCCCATTTAATTTTGTTACTTTGTATGTATTGTTTCAGTTTCTTGATGTTCTTTGTTTTGTGTGTCTGTTTTCCATGTCTGGTCTTTGTCCCTGGATTACATTTTTTTTTATTTCTGCTAGAATCTTGGTTGTCTTGATTACTCTTTCACAAGTTATTTATAACACGATGCTTCGTGCATATGTCTTGCTCCCATCTGAGTGGCTCTTGGAGAGTCCTGATGAATACATGGAATAGATATATTCGACCAAATTCTAATTCGCATTTCCTCTAAAACTGCTTAAAGAAATTTGATGAAAATATTTATATGATGCCATTGTGGCAAAATTAAGGTGTCTAGGTTTCCGATTTAAATTGTCATATTTACCATTAGTAATTCGTTAAGTATATCGTATGATCTTTCAATAGTTTAGAACATCTTAAATTCAAAATACTTCCGTTCCAGAAAAATGCTTTATTGTCGGACAAGTGTTACCTATTTGCGGAAAAGATAGGTTGAGAAACAACATTATAGCAGTATCTTTTTTTTTCAAACAAGCAGATCTTTGCACCACTTGGTTTAACAGATTACTTCAAAATGGAAGGGCACTTGGTCTGTTCGGCAACTGGTTTATCACTTCCGGCTTGCCAACCTAATATTAAATCTGTGAACCATTCTGGTAGACAGTGGTATAATGTGGCATATAACTGGAAATTAAAAAAAAGAAAAAAAATGAAATAATGATCACAAAACAGTCCAAAATCATCGTTAAGTCAGAATAAATAATAATATAAGTCCTATTCAATATAAAAATATATATAATTGGATGGTGCATCACAAGCCTGAATAGGCTGGCTGGTTATTGTTATATGTAATGTTACTGTAACTTACAATTCGATATTGTATATAGCAATTTCACATTAAAATATCTATCTATGTATTTGTCTATCTATAATTCCATCACATTGAAAATCATCCATGTATATCTAGTTAAGTACATTTGTAAATAAGGGGTTCGTTTTATAATCATTTATTTATGTTATTGAATTACTGATTGCATACATTTGTCTATACATAGACACTCTGATTTATTATATTTTAACGTCAAGTTCAATATGTATGTACCAAGTGTACATGTACTTCGTCCATTGTGCCAGTATTTTTTACTCGAGTTCTACCCAAGTACCTCGACCATTGTGTCATTTTTTTTACTTGAGTCGACTAGTATACCTCGGCAATAATTTCAGTTTTTTGTGAAGTTCGACTTCTCAATTACATATTTCCGTTCGGTTTTCCATCGGTCATTATTTCGGTTTCTAGTTGAATGAATTTTGAATTATTGATGAGACAGAGTTTTTTCAATCTTAAAATATTTTTTTATCTCCATACACTATTTGTAAAGTAGAATCATGTTTCAAATATGGCCAAGAAAAAATATGTCTGTTTAAGGTTACATTCTTTAAAAAAACAGGGTAGATAGGTCGGCATTTTTGTATTATATAATATTTTTATTTTATTTTTGTTTATTTCAACCAAATCATTACTCTCTGATTGTTAATTCATGCACATATTAAAAACATCTTTTTATATATTATTAACCATCTTTGTGGTCGCCATGCTGTTCATGACTGGGTCGACCATCCTCATGAAAGAACGCGAAAACGCTGTGTTGTCGCAAACGCTGGAAAGACTTTAAACGCTAATTACCTACTTTTACTTCTTTATTTAGCAGATAAAATGGCTCGGGGTCAGTCGGGTAACCATAAACTGACATTTCTTTTAACCAAAGCGGAGTTTACCATATTCGGCCTAATTTGGAATGAAAAATAGCACTATTCTACTTCTACACTCACCACACATGGATCAAAACTTCCGGTTCCGCCTCCTATGATGTATCTGGGTTTAGGGTTTACGTTGATTAAGCTATACCATCAATAACAGGAGACACAATCTTGGCAGCATTCTCTGCATCGTAAAGCGATAAATAAGACGTATACATTTCATGAGCCAAATTAAAGTACTTCCGGCCATAATCATCTCTCACATCCAGGGTGGCTCTATCCCACATTTCGGCAACATTCTTTTCTACACGCGCACACTAAACAAATGAACAAGAAGAAATGACAATAATTTGATTTCTAATATTGACAACACAGGTTATAGTGTATAATATTTGACGTCACTTCGCAATACTTAAACTACATATCGTTTCGAATTTGTTGTCCTGAACTCAATTAGAAATTAAATCAAAAGGAAAATTCAAATTTGCACCAACTTAGGGACAATTTACTAAATTGCATTTTATGAAACGATAACCGCTCAAAGTTGATTAAATTGCTCGACTTGATTATGAACAATTCTTCGAAATGAAACTAGACAGATGAATAATTATATGCGACAACCAAATTTAATTTCTACTGTAAATATTACTGTGTATGTATAAACTTTTTAGTTTTCTTGTGGAGTGTGGCTTGTTCTTCGCCTGTTGTCTTTTCAGTGTCACTGTGTTTGATTTATTTTCCAACGGGTTTCGTCTTTATCTCTATCTCTTCTTTAAAAAAAAAACACAACCAATACAAAGATGTTTCGAATGCCATATATCTATAACTTCATCGTTATATATAATCTATATCTTACGTTTTCTGGTCCTGTAATACGCGTAGCGTGTCCGAACGCTCCTGGTTCAATAAGAACAACATAAACCCCAAATTTCTTCATTTCCATTCTTAGAGTGTCTGTCAGGGCCTCAATTGCGTGCTTAGTAATGACGTAGGGACCACGACCAGGCCACACAAACCGCCCCATCACGCTCGACATATTAACAACTCTTCCTAAGAAAAAAAAACAACAAAAGACATCACGTTCCGTTAAATTTCAACGGTATCGTCACGACCAACTATTCTACAATATCAAGCGCGGACACAGGCGCATATTGCGTTATGAGTACACCAAGAAGAAGTACGTCCTTTGAACTTCTTGACATGGAGTAGGCTAAATAGAATTTCTTTTTTTTTGTATACATGTATGTTTCATCAGATTAATATCCTGAAACAATATATGTTACTTTGTGATTGTATATCTGAATTTTGGAGAATGGATTTTAACAAATTTCGACCAAAATTACATTTTCTTTTCTTTGTTGTTTATTTATCAGAAAACCCCCAACGAGATGGCCGCGTGGTTGGGACGCAGGGCTTGTTACATGAGGTCGACTTCGCTCACATGGTTCGAGTATTAATGTTTCATGGCACCTACAACGTATATTCTATCGATTTTCTGTGTTCCTTTAGTTATTTTATGGTGTTTAGTTTAGTCTTAGTTCACGAATCATGAATATCAGGTTCCTCGTTCTAACCATGGTCTACATTGTTTTACATTCACACTCACACACGCAAGAATGTGTACAAGATATGTACCGATCAAACTTACCTTTAGAGCGGCGAATCATTGGTAATACTGCTTTTGTAACCGCTATCATGCCATTGAGATTAACTTCCTGGCAAAATCTGAAGTGGTCCACCAGACACAACTCAATGTCTCCTGGAACTTCTATACCTGCGTTATTAACTACACCCCACAAGCCTGAATAAAATGTCAAGAATAGTTTACCAAGAACACTAAGATATAACCATGGTAACTATTTTTCTTATAACTAATGTGGGTTTAGGGGATAAAGGACGTTTGTACTCATATGTATTTGAATTAAAATGAAATGACGAAAGAACTATGAAACTAAAAAAAGATCAGAATTTATTGCGGACAAAGTCCTCTTTATGCTAAGCAAAAGGAATTTAACCTATGTCCTAAAAAGCAAAGAGAGCCTGATTTCGTTTGACAGGTAGTTGACATGCATGGCATGCCACCTGGTATCCTAATCAGGCTACATTAGTATACATGGTAAAGATCCCAGTTACACACACACACACACACGCAAACAACAAAACAAAACAAAATAAAAAGCAAAACGGGAAGACGATATTCAGCGCAGTTACAATTCACTTTTTGAATTAATGAATATAATAAATTATTTCCAAATTGAAACATTTAAGCAAACAGTATTGAAAAAAACCAAGTCAGCTTTAACATTATCTGATAACAGAATTTATCCGTGTTAAAGATAATCTAATTGAGATACCTCCTGCTTTTTGTTTTATCAAAGCTACAGCATCATTGATCTCGTCTTCTTTTGTGTTATTCAGCTGTAAAACGTGTAAATCAGGTTGTTTACGACCTTTCAGCTCTAGAGCTCCAGAGCTGTCAGCCCTGAGTACTCCAGCAAAAACAACAAACCCAGCATCTGCGAGTCGTATTGATAAATAATGTCCAAATCCTACAAATTTGTAAGATTATTCTTTATTTCATAAAAATCAATGGAATTAAATATAATTTAGTTTCTGCTTAACAAAATAGACTTAATTAACTGTCGAGTAAAGTTTAATAACAACATATCCCAAATAATAAACTCTTGACATTTCTAAAAAAAAATATTCAAGGAGAAAAGTCCATGTGAAAACGCCGATTTCTAAGCAAAATCCATTTTACTTCACGATGGATGGAACAATCAACAGATCGGATACACAATACACAAAAAAACAAAAAAACAAAAAAAAAAAAACAAAAGAAAAAAAAATTAAAACAAAACAAAAAACAAAAAACAAAAAAAAAACGGATCGTCATAACATAGTTGTGACGATCGGTTGCAATATAATCCAGATATGAAATATCATTTGTTTTATGAGCTTGCCAGAAGTTCAACCAAAATGTAAAATGAATACACTGTGTAGTTGTTTTAATAATATAAATTTACTACGTGCTTACACAGTGGATATACAAATAAATGTTCCAAGACAGAGGAAATGTATGAACTAGATTCGCACATGATATACTGCCAATTATTAAAGCTATTTCGACTTACCAGTATCGCAGCCAGTAATGAGAACAGCTTTCTTGTCCACCGGCAATATCTCCCGAAATTTCTTATCTACATAGTGAGAACTGTTATAAAGAATGATAAATGTTAAAATATACACAAAATATTCACAAAATATACTGATGAAAAATCCAAAACATAAAACATACAAAAATATGCGGTAAACAGTTGGCACATACATAGCTATATATATTCAAATTTCGGCGTTTACAAGTCAGAGTGTCGTATTCGTCGTATTCTATTTATTAATGAATGTTACTTTGTGACCTCTTCACAAGTCAGTCCAGTTTTCAAGGCCAATTTATTAACTAAGTTAGACAACTCTACCTAACAACAGAGACATTTCCAATCAAGCTGTTCTATAATGATACAAACCTTGAACATTTTTTGTACGTAGATTGCAGTATAATTGTTCATTAATATATATATAGAATTCAAGTGCATTAGTTATAGTTAAATTTGAACAAAATGATATATTACATGGACAGTTTGTCGTTGAAATGTTTTATAGCAAGAATAATACTAGTACCTACTCCTACAACGTAAGAGGTTGGAATTCCGTTCCTCCATACCCCAACCTCTTACTTCCGAGTGCCATACTGCTTAATGCTCGTTCCGACGTTCGTTGAAATCGGCAGAATTATAGTAAACTATTTACCATCTAAAACGTTTTATACAGTTTCTTTACCATAACACGGGAGAAGGTGACTAAACTGAAGAAAAACAAATGACCTACCTGATGAGAAAATTCAGCAATCCTGGAAATCCTTTGTAAATGCAGTTAAAATGAACTTCATAAAATTATTTTTTATTTATTTATTTATTTATTTATTTTTTTTTTTTTTGGTTCTTTTTTTTTTTTTTTTTTGCTTTTTCAGTGTGTAATTTCGGTTGATAAAATTACGGATTTTAAAATTTGCAAAACGAACATATCAAATTAGCCAACGAATTGCCTTTACCAATTTTAAGTTCGTTTTGTCAAAAATATATTGTATTCCTTAATATTAGTGACCTATTTCAAAATTGCTGGTCATTTTGACAACTGTCTTCATTACAAATGTTTTCTGGGTATTTAACAAATATTTAGGATTTTTATCGTTCAATTTCCGGCAGGTTCAACTTCTTTTATGTAAACAAAAGACTTATATATTTTAAAACACATGTTTAGCTAATTCACATTTGCGGTGGCTTTCAACGTGTCAGATGCTAGAGGTTAGGATGGCACCAAGTCAGAAAATAGCTTGCCTGACAACCTCTATCATTGCTGGAGTATAATACCGTAAGCGGAAAAGTTCCGCAAGGTTCTAGTTTTCGCTTTATTCGCGAAGCATATGAAATCAAGATATTTTATATATCATAATTGTTTTCATTCTTTTAAATCTGTAGACGCGAAAAATAGACAGCGAAAATTTAGCAACTCTACTCACAAAGCAGATCATGAAATACCTGCTATACGGTAATAAAAATAAGAAGAAAAAATAGAAGAAGAAACAGACACAAGAATATGTTTGGGAAACGCACTAATGACATAAAAAACTACAAAATAACTTAGGCAATTTCTGTGTAGTAATACATGTGAATAGAGCCTTGATTTGACTCTTGTATATATATATCCTTTATGTATAGTATAAACATTCGTGAATCACATAAAAATACATAAAATATAAGGGATGGTCATCTTGGGACGATTTTGTAATGTATTCCTACGTCTTAGGGGTCTACCAAGCGCTTTAGTCCTTTAACGCATGGGTTTATGAGAATATTCATGAACACGGTTTAATGCACTATAATCTAGACAGGTTTAGTTCTTTATTATTTTTTTTCCATTTCTTCTTCAAAAATTAAAGTGGTTATAAATAAAATATCCCTTACTTTACTACTCACACTTACCCCAAATACAGTTCAATTTTCCAGACGTACTGACTGACCAAACCTATAATAATGAACGTGCTCACTGTCTGACCAAACGTATGATAATTATAACGTACCCACTGACCAGATACGTGATAATTATTGCTAATAATTATTTGAATATTTAGCAGATTAAGAAGCAGTCATTCTCATTTTGACATATCTCGGCCTTCAAACATACAAATTTACATGGTCAACCTTGTAACCGATAACACTGACTCGTATACTTTGTCACAAATAATGATTCAACTAATTCTTTACAGAGTGTTTAAATTTGAAAATATTACTAGCTAAAAAGGAGTAGTTGAGATTTATAATCTAGTTGACGAAGAATATATACAGTTTGTAATGCTTACATTAAGTCTTCTTAGATAGTTACTGTCCTACGTGTAATTTCAGTACATTTCCGTTATTTTAGTAGCAGTCTTTTTAAGAATCATGCAATGTCCGTAAGATGTGATACACCTCTAAAGGTACCAGTATCGTATTGATATTCTTGAGCGGGTGTACGTCAAAACATGGAGGCTAATAAAATAGAGTTCCTTTTTTTTCTTATTTTTTTAAAGAGCTGCATTTAATTTTGAACTTGAATTTTGGCCATATTTAAAGATGTATCCAAGTAGAAAAAATGTGTGATTTTTATTTACAGATTCAAAGACAGGAAAGAGGAAGGATATCCAGTTGATAGGGAGTACTGCAGCACAACAACAATACCAAAGTGAAAGTAGAAAACATGTGCTTTTGACTTCAAGGTTTGATGATTTTCCAATCTTCGTGGACTGGTCTAGGTTTTTTAAGTTAAAATCAAATTTGAACATTTCCTAAAACATGATATATGTATGAAAGTTTATTTGAATCAACTTTTCAATTTTTAAAAAATTTTTGAAACATGCACCGTTAGCATTGGAGCCAATGGAGAAATCTATACAATACTGAGACCTAAGAAGGCTACATATTTTTTTTATTTTTGTTATTAAGTTGCTTTGTTGGTCTATATGATGAAATGTATAATTATTCATTCCAATCTGAGTGTTTGCTCTTAGGAGATACATGGAAAATCCAATAGTTTCTTTTGTATTTTAGGGTCATTTACAGAGTTATCAACCTTAGCTTTGAATTCTACAGTACATTCTATATATTTTTTATCTCCTATGAACACGGGTTATATCAAAAACTGAATGTTGCTTTCTGTTTACTATGACATTTTAAACAAAATATCAAAAATAGAAATATGAGGGCTTTCCAACCATGGATCGCATTTTGCATGATTCTCATGATGAGTTCTACTTAATATAATTAATAAGTCTGTATTTTTAACAGATACAATGTATGTAACATATTATTTACATGTAGCAATAAGTGCATCATTTATTGCAAAGACATCGTAGATTACACCTTCAAGTTGTAAACAGATATAAAACATTTACATTGTAAATTTAAGTAGTTTTTTAACGTTTGCTTTAACGTTTCCATTGAATTACTGTATTTTTAAATTCGTTTCCTTGTCTTGAATTGTGACAGAATACAATTGGGTGTTAAATTGTTTGTTTGTATATTTTTGTTTGAAATAGGGACGGTCTTAAGAAGACATGGAGAGTAATGCAGATAGGGATACTATAAGTTATAAGTTTCCAGGTAACCGTCTATGATTATTTATGGAGCATTAGCCGAATCCCTCCAACAGACCTACTGACTTTCTAATAATCATAGACAGTTACGGGAGCTTATAACATTTTTGTATAATTTTACTTTCCTATATTATGGGGAAATAAATTAATCTTAGTATCGAACTATATTTTTTCGAAGGCTTTTTGGAAATCATTCAGTGGTTGCTATGTAAAATCTATTTTGTCTTGGCGTCCAGGTCAAATGTACACGAAGGCCGGTGTCGTGATTGACCTGTCTAGGTCAAATTGTTTATGTGGACACTAAGCGTGCGTTTATAGAGCTATATTAGTTTCAACGTCACTACGCAACTATTGTTATCATTGGAGGATGGATTATCCTTTTATGGTCATTTGCGTATTGTTCATTCGGTTATTTTCATCAATGGCGGATGGATCTTTACTTGCATATTGCTGCTTCAGTCATTTAGATGAATAGTTTTATCCAATCACGAGTGGTCTACACGACGGAAAATCATAAAATGACCTATTAAAAATTAATACATGGAGAGAAAACTTAACTGCGAGGCGATATCTCCACAAATTTACACATTATATTGTCACTGAAGTGAAACACTTTACACAGGTAAATATTCTTTTATTGATGTTAAGGCTATATTATATGATTGACCTGAGATTTTACTAACATCACGAGGGTAAGTTTATTTATTTCTAGACATGGTTCATCATAATACATGATAATATGTACTGGCTTTCGTGAAAATGATACGGCAGACCACATGTACGTGGGGACCTGTGCCGCAGGCCACCAATGATCAGATGTCACTTCACATAGGCTCAAATGCTAATTTGACTACGGTCAATGCGTTATAAATCTTCTACCTTAAATTTAGAAGAAGACTATACATTACCTTAACCCTGCTTGTTTACACTAATACTAAATAGCTCTTCAAATACCATGGAAGGTACGCTCCCGGGCTCCTAGGAGTCAATGAGCTAAAAATAGAACGAGAATTTCCTTACTTTTTACAATCAAAGTACTCATGTACTGAATCAATATATATCGATAGGTTGAAATTTTACGCCTCAAATAATCGTCAAATTGCAAACATGGGATAAAAGGAATATATAGAGATCGAATTGAAACGTATCTTATCACAAGCTTATTGCTATAAATATGGTTAATATCGAACTCGGTTTTATTTTTAAATTCTGATTACGAAGGACATTTAAAGACAGAACACACAAAAAATTCATGATACATTGTAGCAGAGCGCCGGTTTGCGGTTTGATATCGATTTACATATTGAACGCCTAGATGAATGAACACAAAACTCTCCAACATAATGCATAAATTAACTACAAACAACTAGTTGGTCATTACTATTTTTTTTTCTGGTAGAAATTCAATTTAACGACCTGTAGGTCGAAGCTGTCTATTAAATCATTTAAATTTAAGACACAATTATGGAAATAAATCATATCCTTAGATACATCAGCCTCTCAACCAGCTACATTTCTCAGTGGATAAGCTTCACAGCTCAAGTACTACAAGTTATTCCATAGACACCTATGTGTCATGTAAAAGAGATTACTTTCTGGTCACGTAGTTCCAACGACACGTTCGTCAACAAAAATGTCTTAGAATATAATTTTGATGCCTTTAAGCACCAACAGCTCTATTTTGATTACAATTACATTGTGAAAATAGCAAAAGAGAATGATTATTGCATAAAGCAATAACACCAATCAAAAATTGCTTTATCGAAATTCCTATGCCGTCGTCCATATATAGTTTCATTTTTATTTGTCATCTCCATGGTTTCGATGTCACGAGGAGGTAACTGTTATAAAATACACGATACATTGGGTGATACGTCAGGATGATTTCGGGGGTCATGCTACCCTTTTCTGAAAAATGATCAAAAGATAAGCGGGATTTAATTGTCCGAAATCCCTTTTTTATACAAATTTCTTGATCAGAACCACTGCGCCTTTTACCTGCTACGGCCTGCATGAAATTTTTGGAGGCAGCTTTTCCAATTGGAACTCAGCTTTCCGCCTTATTTTAGTTCTATGATTGATGACTATTTATAATCTTGCAGGGTTTTCATTTCTAGCTAAGGATCAAATGGTTTCTTATGCGTCTAAAAATATTAAAATTTTAAATAGGCAACTTGTGAATATGGACACTGAACGACTGGTTTACTCAGGTAAATGCATAGAATTAAACAGATACCAATAGGAGGTTAGATGTATCAACTATTTTTAACTGGATACCAAATTAATCAGCAGTAAAAATTGTTTATTGGATTTGTTTCTTACTTGGCGTAAATAACAAAGAACTAAATTTAGTATATTAGAAATACCTTTAACGTGGACCTAAATATTTGCATTTTAACCTTAATGTGGTATGCCGATGGGACTATTTTCCTGTGGCCGGGTAAGATAATTGCAGATGCTATCAGGCTTTACAAATCTAAAGGCTCTTGCGACTGCTAAATCATTTCTGATCTTCGATCTAAATTGATAAAAAGTACCTAATGGTATATTCAAATTAAGCCAGTTACAGTGGCCATTTTATATATAAATAAAGAACAAAAATCCTCTCCTAAAAACAGGTTCACTTGTGCAGATTTGATGTGCACTGTTTTCACACTGACATAACACAAGTGCACTAAATTTGTGTAGGGCTATTTTTGCGTACGTTCGAAAAGCTCATTGGGTGAATTATTGGAGTGTAACCTGAAGTTCGATACATGCCGCTCAAATAGTCAACTCCTGAATGGGAAAAGTTTATTACATAATTAATCGAGCTTAGGGTGGACTCAACATTTTGATCTGCCTGTGATTACAATTAATGTCTAGTCAGTATACTAACTGGTCAAACTAAACACAAACCAAAACAGTGTTGTAAAGTTTTATTTTGTCTGTTTAAAACGAACCAAGTAGTACATGCTTTACCAAGAATTAAAGTACATTGTGTGCAATTTTCCATGTAAACATATATATTTTGTGAAGCTTTAGTTATGATGGAAACATACATGTACGAATATTATAAAGCCAGAAATCCTTTTTGTGTTGTTTATGTCAACGATTATTTTGTTCTACGATAATACTGATCAAAATATGTAGTTACATGTACATGTGTATGCCATAAGTAGACATGGTGAGCTTGCATCCCATGCAGTCTGATAAATATATGAAAACAGATACTTTTCACAAATATACTGATGAACTAATCGGGTTAAAACTCAATAATTCTAATCATTAGATTAGCCGTTTTTGATTTGTCGAGAACGTCTTTGCCAGAAAGTTCATACTTGCATGAACGCCAGTCAACTTGAAACTAATATGGCGGCCGTGTAGTTCGAAAGAGTATGGCAAAGAAATAAACGGCATAATATAAGAATAATTTATTGCATTCACATTGCTTTTATCGGTCAAGTTTGTTCAGAGAGTATTTCAGCTCGGGGAAAGAAACTTATAAATGCTTAAAATCTAAGTACCAGTAAATTCCCCTTAATATTAAATTGTCCCAGAACCAGATTTTATAAATACATTTACAGGTTCAACACATTTCAAAAGAAATTCACTTATGTCGGGATAGAAATGTAAGGATTAAACAGCTATTTTCGGTCGTTTATGCATGTATGAAAGGATTTCTCCACTAACAAACATTACATGAAAGGCTGTTCATTGAGTTTGGAAGCTCCGAGATCTGCTCATGCATGAAGGACCGAAAATAGCTGTTTAATCCTATTGTAATCAGTTATGTTGATATTGTGGTTAAAAAGGATTTACTTGAAAAGAAATTATATACTATTCTCACAATATTGCGGCCGTGTAGTTCGAAATGACGTATTTAGCTCTTATTGTGTAATTTAAAAAAAAAAAATAATAATAATGTTAAACTATACTCGGCGTCACATAAATAACATACCGTTAAAATTTGAATAAAAATATTTTCTACGATTTATTGACACCAACCTCGTTTAAATTGTCTTAAATGACTTGCTCATTCGTTTAGCCAAACAGCTTCTCAAAACCAAGTCGCTTATTAGCTTAAATCATGCGTAACAAATCCTTACGGGAAAATCCCATACTAATATCCGCCATGTTGGTTTTTACGGGACGATTTGTTTACAAACGAAGTTCGTAAGTTCCCGTCGAACTCCGGTGACAATCGTCTGCTTGATCAACTTCTCGGTATTGTACGTTGTTCGCGTAAAATAAATCCGAGATATCCGAAATAACGCCGAAGTGCATTCTGGGTTCTTCGGTTTTTGGACAAACCATTTAAACGTAAACAACATCTCCTAGCAACCCGATCACTGTAAACATGGCCGACTTTTTACAATGTAAATATTGGCACCTAGAATTAAAATCTGACCGGAATTTAACGATTCAATGTTTAGGGAGAAGCCGTTTGGCTAAACGAATGAGCAAGTCATTTAAGACAATTTAAACGACGGTAGGTGTCAATAAAGTCGTAGAAAATATTTTTATTCAAATTTTAACAGTATGTTATTTATGTGACGCCGACTATAGTATGTTATTTCTAAGATGTTCACACCATGTACCAACACAAATTATGTTGACAATATGTACAAAAAGCACATGACTTTCATGGTCGAGATATAAGCCTTTTGATAATTTTTAATGAATTTCTAAATAACATCAAATTCTGACAACATATCTATAGTATTAAATAAATGAATTATGTTCTTTCGATAACGCAAGTACATTTGACATTATTTAGTTCGTGCTTTTCTCTATGTATTTAATTTTAGATGATAGCTGCACATCGGCCTTAATTTTTAAATGTTTTACCCATATCGTTGCTTATGATGAATTATTTCGGAAATACGTATCGTATAAATGACCTATAAACGTAAAAGTTGACGTATCGCCTAATAGGAACCAAAACTGTATATTACAGGTGGAAAACGATAATAGAATGTAAACACCGGAGTACATCATGGACTAAATGGATAGTCATGACACGGTCATACGTTCAAGAGAAAACAATTTTCCAGCTCTACATTTCAAATGGCAGTTGAACCAGCCGTGAGAGAGATAATTATTATAATATCAACACTAGTGGTCGTTTTATTTTTTGTCATGATTGCCATAACTTGCTATTGCTGTCACAGGAGGACAACGAATCGACAGTCGGTAGAATTAACACATGGTAAGTTTACTTCGCCATCTTCATACTTAATTCACTGCGTTTAGATAAAATATTGCAATGTGATTACACATAATTATATTCTTTATATACTACAAATTAATTGTAACAGACACACTTTAATTCTAGAAGTACTCTGATTCAATATATGTTTAATTGGCATATTGATGCAAGTTTCGTTAGTTTGTCGATATTGATCATTTACTTCAGAGATGACTCTGTCATCCATGTTTTTCAAGGTACAAAGGACAGTTTGACTGTTCATTATTGTATGATCCTATGCTATTACAATGTGAAATGACAATTTATCTTTTAAACAATTAACGCTTCTAACTTTTCGTACAATAAATCATTTAAACCATAAGATAACGATAATAAACAGCATTAAAAACAAACAGCAAACACTTTTAATGCATTATCACTATAACACATTGAGTATAAATACTGCGAAGACCTTCAACATTTATATATGACGTCACAAAAGTAAAGACATAACGTATTCAACGGTAATCGAAATTTTAATGAAACTGAACAGGTACTCAATATGAATGAAGAACGCTGGTAGCAGAGATGAATAAGGCAGCCATTTGAATAATTCATGAATACAAATGTTTCACTTTTAAAATATGTTAAAAAAAATCATGCCTTTTATTCTGTCCTGTCAGGAATTTCAACAGTCAGTTCCCAAAGTGGAGATCTCCCACCATGCTACTCAAAGCTATCGATGAATCAGCTTCCGCCCAGTTACAGCGAGACTAGGGACATGAACGAGTACACACAAGACAAGTCCGTCGTTTTAAATTTCCTTAGTGACGTCATGCAACATAGATTTCAGGATGAAGCCATTGGTGAAATAAATAGCGCATTTGAAACTGATTTTCAGATTAATGCAAAATCCGAAAACGTAGAATCGTTAGCCACTTATCCCAACAGTTCGAATCAGAATGTACAAACTGGACCTCATTTTTATTTGTGAGATGTCTTGTCTATTATTGCGATATTCTTTGTTTATATATGTATACAAATAAAATAATATTTTATGATTTTATATTGGTAGACTTTTATAGATATTATGTGAATTAATTTATTATGTTACAAATGTTAATTTTATTTTTGCTTAGTAATCAAAGGAATCCAGATTCATATTGTGTTAAAAAACAAATAAACGTGATATATGTATTTATCAATTGCGTTGTTTGTAAAGTGAATATTAAAACTCCGATTTTGATGCTTACCACCTTACAATTGATGCTTTCTTTTCTATAGGGTAAGAGAGAGTAACCAAGGGAACCAAGGTAATCAAAAGAATGTAATCCAGGGACCAAGACCAGACATGGAAAACAGACATACACAACAAAGAACATAAAGTAACTAAAATCATACATACAAAGTAACCCAAGCAAATGAGCAACTCGGACTCCACTAAAAACTGGGAGCATGGACCAGGTGCACCGGTAGGGTAAGCGTCCTCTGCTTTTCTAGAAATATCCGCCGAGTTGCTCATAAAAAGTCAAGGAAAACTATGACCCGTTAAATGAATTTGTGACGTTATACATTAAAATGTTTGCATGTTTATAACCGAAAGTGACTTTACTTTAGGAACATTAAGAATTATTGAATAACAATATTCATTGGGCAAACAAGAGGAAAAAAAACAAATTTTGTAAATGCAAGGGCTGCTATATTTTCTTTTTAAATAGTTTTCAATTTTTAAAACAAGGACAATATCTCTTCTTTTTTCCCTTTTTGATGAGGTTCAAAATAAAGAACATTGCCGTTACACTTTGTTTTTATTTAAGTACACTCAATAAAACATTTGTATGTTTTTGAAATTGGATTTTTTTATATTTTTTATTTATTTATTTATTTTTTTAATATGTAAACCGTTATAATTATGGAATACAAAGTAGTTTTGTACGACGTTTTTCTTTGCATGTTTTCCTTGTGTTTTGATCTTGTTTTCTTTGTTTCGTCACCTACACTAAACATATCAGTGTGCACGTCAACGTTTTATACAAAGCACCACGTATTCTCTGCATGCATAATTTGTTGTAACGTTTGAGTTCATTGGCTACTTTCGTAACTTGAATTACTCAATTGACTTTGAAAGCCTTCACAGTGCATTTAGAATTAGTTTGTTATATTGTATGATGTAAACATGCGAGTATTTTAATGAACTCTATTTCACAAGATCAATCGTAACAATATCTTTAAGACAAACATCGTTACAACCATGATTTGACAAATTTGTCATCCGACAGCCTGGTTTACTGTTAAATTCTAGCAACGGACGGCAGTAGACTTCAAATCAAAATATTCAGTTTATTAGGGCCGCGGAAAGTACTTTGATATTTCTACAAAAAACTTATTTCAAACCATGCAGGTACTTAACGAAGTAATATAGTTTAAGTTTCCAAGAAAAATGTTTACTATTTTCGCTTTCCCTTATGCAACCGCGAACCAGGTTGTCGGGTGTTGGTAGGTTACGTCCATTTGAATTACTAAAATAGCTTGCATTCCAAAAATATGAAAAAAAAAGACTATAAGTAAATAAAGTTATATATTGTCTTCCAGACTGATGTATTCAAACTTAATTCTGCAAAATTTAATAACAAACACCGATTTGAAATCTTGGTGAAGACCATATAAGTATTGTGGCAGACCAAAGAAAACACAATAGAAGTGTTTACCTTTAGGATATGAACATGGCAAAATAAAAATAAAAAAAAAGCAGTGATATGTTTGTATCACATTCAATTTCACAAAAGTTTTTCAAGCATTCAATTGAAACAGAATGAAATCAGTCCAAATTACTTTGGTGCTTACATGAGATTGATGTAAAATGCTGAATACAAATGTTCCTCTGATTTATTAGAGTTGTGTCCCTTACCCTGGGTCTACCTCCTTAAATAATCAAAGGAAAATACTGACGTCTCAATCAAAAACAAACAGGCGGGATATAAAAAAGAACAAGGTAGACGAGAACCGAAACACAAGCTACAATTAACACAACAGAAGAAACATATCAATGTCGACCCACTTAAGTTCAGGGTCAAATTCAAGTGCTGAATAATCAAAATCAAAATCAAAGACATCAAAATCTCCAAAAAAATCAACGGTATCATACTATTTTGCCGATTCACTTGCAAATACTTAACAAGCAACAAAACGCAGACCAAGAGGTAATTCAAAGAGTAATCAAGGGAACCAAGGTTATAGCGGTAATCAAAAGAATGCAATCCAGGGACAAAGAACAGACATGGAAAACAGACATACACAGCACAGAACATAAAGTAAATAAAATAATACATACAAAGTAACAAAAGCAAATGAGCAACTCGGATTCCACTAAAAACTGGGAGCATGGACCAGGTGCACCAGTAGGGTAAGCGTCCTCTGCTTTTCTAGAAACACCCACCGAGTTGCTCATAAAAAGTCAAGTCCAGGGTAGACAAATGAGGAAAGGACAACTATGACCCGTTGAATAAGTCAGTTTTCATGGTGCAGATGGATACACAATGACGATCCACGAGTTCATGATGACGACCATAAAACTTCTGTAGTGATGATTCAATCTTGTAGCAACATAACCCTCTTCCAGAAGCCTATTTGTTTAAGTTCTAGCGCGATACAAAAAGTCTGCGTAGTTGGCAAGCTCTGGCATGACGTATGAATTGTGATATAAACACTCCATACGCAGGTGCGAAAGGGATTTTGCCACAGATGAAAGGAAAGTTGACAATTCTGAATGAAAAGTCATCATGTTTGTCGTAAAGATTGGTCAGTAGTTTTCCTTTACCATCGATTTCTAAGTGTAGGTCAAGATATGCGGCTGACCTTACAGTGTCTGTAGTATCCTTTATCTCATGTTCTTTTGGGTAGATGCGATGTATCAAATCCCCGAAATTAGGATTGTTTAAAGATAATACGTCATCTATATTGGCGAAATGTTATAAATAGATCAGGAAGGTTTATTTCTCAAATTACTTTACCTATTTAAGCCGCAGACCAAGAGGTAATTAAAAAGTAGGCGAAATGTTATAAATAGATCAGGAAGGTTCATTTCTCAAATTACTTTACCTATTCAAGCACACATTCGCCATCTAAAGCAGCCTTTAGCTACATTTGTCGCAATAAGCTATCAAAGTGCGTGTATTGATTTTAGAGCTATTGTGTACTAATGAGCTAGTCGTAATTTTACAGTATGCATAGTACACATAAATCCATAACAGAAAATATACCTTTAGATATGTTGAGAGATCTTTCATTTCAACGAACTATGGACTTTAAAGACCTAGAATTTTAACTTTTACGGTTCTGAGTAATTGTAAAACCATTGGCAAGAACAGGAATCATCACATATATCTATTTTGTTTTCGGATGTATATGTAACTCATAAGGTAAGTTTTATAATACAAATTCTTCAATCCGATCCAGGACAATGACCTATACTTGTTTCTACAACAAAATGTTTAAAGACTTTGAATTCGTACATGTGTACATGTACTAGACACAAATAATTCCATAACAGAAAATATACCATTTGATATATTAAGAGTTCTTTAAATGCCGACTTAAGACAATGACCTTTATTTGTTTTCCACAACGACAGGTTTAAAGACTTTGAATTCGAACATGTGCATTAAATAAGATAAAACAAATATAAAATATACATTCGTGCTAAAAAAGGTATATGCTTACTAATTTTGAAAGATCAGAAAAAACATGATCTTACTGTCGTTTGTGAATACACAAAATGCCAATCATATACTTTGCCAATTTCGGTATGTTGTACACGTGTTTCAAGGAGTAACCTCTCATCAGCAGCATTATAATCAAATATATAGGAAGACCTAAATTCAAAAATCAATTGTATACAAGAAGTACACAAAACAAAAATTATCGGATTAGGATGCCAAATCCTTCAACGAGAGGTTCTACTATTTGCAATACAAGGAATGAATCTTCCGTACTTTTTGATGTTAATACTGCGAACTTTGATAAATATGATTTTAAAAAATCGGATATAATTTGTAGCTGATTGTTGACCCCAACTCTGACATCTTTGAATTATGTGCTCACTTTTTCCACTAGCTCTGGAAATAGACAAAATTCTATTTTGTTGTATAAATCACATATCTCTTCACACATTTTACGGATTTCCTTTAATAATGCACTCTATCAAGTATGGAGGATATTCCATGTAGAATTAAATGTTAACCATAAATGATTATTATAATAGAGTAATCAAGGGAACCAAGATTCTAGTGATATCAAAAGAATGTTATCCACGGACAAAGACCAGACATTGAAAACAGAAAACAGAACAAAGAACATAAAATAACCAAGCTAATACATATTAAGTAAGAAAAGTAAATGAGAAACTCGAACTCCACTAAAAACTGGGAGCATGGACCAGGTGCACCGATAGGGTAAGCGTCCTCTGCTTTTCTAGAGACACCCACCGAGTTGCTCATAAAAAGACCGGGGTACACGAAAAAGGAAGTGAAAAATGACAAGTTGAACAATTAGGTTTTCATGATGCAGATGTTTTAAAACAGGCTTTACCTCAGCTATTCAATGTAATGATGCTGTTTTGTGGCAACTTCAATTCGCAAATGCAAGTTACTAGAATTTATGGTGTAAGAGGTAGCCTAGTCATATACATTTTTACAGAGTTTACTAAGTTGTTCCTGTTATAAAATGAACGAGAGACTTGTGCAGTATGCTTTGGATGAATTTAATTACTTTATACTTCAAATTAACATCAATGTGAAATACAATATTTTATTGATAATTTCAAACGTATTTCACTTTATGTATATACAGATGATACACTGCTAACGACATTAGATTTCTCATGCGACCATTATATTAAATCAGAAATTAAAAGTCGTCAGTAACAGTAATAACATTAACACATTGTCATAGACATATTGACTTTCACTGAAATATAATGGACATTTCCATTGCCAAAGGTCACAACTGTCAATCATGCGCTTTAGATGAAAAGAAGTCATCTAAACAAGTTGCAATTTATATATTATTAAATATTCATATTTTTTTTTTGCTGAGTAGAACGAAAATATTTGTTTATTTCTCGATAAATGATTTATTATTAATTGATATTAATCAACATTCACTGTCCATTTCATCAATAATTATTTAAGAATAATTCGCATTATCATTCCTTTTCTCTTTTTGACTAAACATACTTTGTTTCAGATACAGACAAGCTCAAGAATTCTGAATGAAAACTGAAAGAATTATAATTGACAAGACAAATCAAGAATTTTCATTTTGTTTTGGTGTTAGAACAATCTATGCTGTCCAAACACATGTCGGCGTCTGTTACAAATGACATTAGATGCCAATGTTCGTGAGCTGCTTATACCAACGTCCATACTCCTCTTTGTTTTTGGTTTTGTCTTCATTGCAGTAGTATGCTTCTGTTGTCATAGAAAATCAGCTGGTCGCCGGATTGTAGAACTACCTCACAGTACGTATACAGCAACAGTTATACATTACACTTGAAAAAAATTCTTATAACACTAGCTTTCAATTGAAGAACATATCGTTATTATTAAAATGTGTTGTTTGATCATGTTTTTTTTTCTTCCACATAAAAACTCCACAGTATACTATTTTTGAAAAGTATTATGTAATAAATACTTTCGGCCATATTAAAATATTTGAACTGGTTGGTTTCTAATAATAAATGGACTACAACCAAGACTCGATCCAGATATTTTTTTGGGGGCTACCGATCGGTCCATTTACTGCCGTATAATCCTCGTTATCATGAGTTTTGTTAAATAGAATATATATGGCAGTCATGATATTATTCATGTGAGATAGCGAAAATTTTATATGCTTACAGAAGCGGATGAGAGAATTAAATGCCACGGAAGCGTGAAGAATTTGTACTTTTCGATAAAGATAATTTAATCTCAGTTTCCGCTTTATGTGCAATCCTATAATTTGATACATCGAATCTACCCCAAATACAGACACTGTGAAGTCAGCCTCATATATTGACCTACACTTAGATATCAATGGTAAAGGAAAACTATTAACCAAAATACTAGTATACGACAAACGCGATGACTTTTCCTTCTGTATTGTCAACTTTCCTTTCATCTTTTGCAACTTTCCTTCAGCACCTGCGTATGGAGTTTTCATATCACAACTCATACGTTATGTCAAAGCTTGCCGTAACTGCGCAGAATTTTTGTATTGCGCTGGACTTCATTCAATTAGACCTCTGGAACAGGGTTAGGTTGCTACAAGATTGAAGTCATCACCACAGAGGTTTAAGGTCGTAGTCATGAACTCGTGATTCGTTACGGTGTATCCATCTGCACCATGAAAACTGATTTGTTTAAAGTGTCATAGTTTTCCTTTTCACTTTTGTCTACCCTGGACTTCACTGTTCATGAGCAACTCGGTGTGTGTTTTTACAAAAACAGAGGACGCTTACCCTACCGGTGCTCCTGGTCCACGCTTTCAGTTGTTAGTGGAACCGAGTTGCTCATTTACTTTTGTGACTTTTTGTGTACTATTTTGTTTTTTTTTATGTTTTTTTTTGTTGTGTGTGTGTGTTTTCTATTTCTGGTCATTGTCCTTGGGTTACATTCTTTCCGCTAGAATTTTGCTTCCCTTCATTTCTCTTAAACACGATGATTTGACCCATTTTTAAAATTTGGTGCTTTTTTCCCAGCGACACACGCTACTTACAAATCTATCCGTTAGACGGCAAATCCACCTTTTACAATCCAGTATACAATTTTTTCTAGGTCTTACTTTTAAACGTTCATGTCCTTTCAGGGGTTCCTACAGTTAGTTCCAGAAGCGCAGATCTACCTCCATCATACTCAAAGCTTTCGTTTCATCAACTTCCGCCTACCTACAGCGAAGCAAAGGACATGAACGAATACACACAAGACAGGTCTGTTGTAATGGACTTCATGAAAGACGTTATTCAGCGTCGATTCCAGAACGGTGCCTCACATCCTATTGGGGAAATAAATAACGCATATCAAACGGAACTCCGACATGGTGCAATAGCAGAAAGCCTAGAATCGCGTGGTCAATATTCTGTCAATTCCAGCCAGGATTTACATATAGAATCTAACTTTTATCTATAACGTTGTTTTCATTGATGTTTGTGTATTTATGATATAAGTATGAAATCACAAACTCATTATTAATTTTTGTTTTTTGTTTCTTTTTATTTCTAATTGCTATATTGATTTGTTGTGACATGCATCATTAATTTGATCCTCTATCCTACTTAATAACACCTAGATAAACTGACCCGTACTACCATACATCGTGTACTAAGTTACAGCCCTAGATTAATCCTACGAGGAGTAATGACCCGGCCAGCGAAAGCTATATTTTTATATAGCCTACCTGGCCGAGTGGTCTAGGGCGCTGGAATTTGTGCAGGCGGTGTTGCCATTGATGTCACAGCGGTACGAGTTCGAGTCCCGCGGACGGAGGGAACGACCAAAACTTTGCATCGCAAATGTGACAGTTCTAACATAGTTGGGAATTTTACAGACCCTTCAGAAGGAGTGCAATGTGGGATTTCTTTCAAATTCATTAAGAATATAAAATGACATGCATTGTAAGATCGGTACCCATGCTTCCCATGAGTCCTGCCTTCAATCCAATAATCTAAGTATATTATACTGATCTTAGTGTAATAAAAGTCGAATAATAAGAACAGACGACTGCACAAACACTTCGAGCATTTGGTAGGAGAGTTTAATTTTATTTTTCTTATCTCCATCTCCTAATGGGTACTTCAAATTGTTTAATTAGTAGTATCTATAAATTCATGGGTGTTTTGTTGTGATGTGTTGTTTGTAAAGACGTAATTAATTTAAATGTATTCTCGAAATGCTTATAACTATTTCGAACAGTCTTTTGAAAAAGAGTGAATCTACTCAACTAAAGACATGCTAGGTTACTTTTAGTACTACAGTATGAAAGGAAAAATCAGAAATACCAAAGTGCCAATGAAAAGTGGCAAAACGCAATGGAGAACATCATTGAAAATCGTGTGGTGACCTGTAGAAGTTTAAATGTTCGTTGTTTGGCATTTGGCGGATCTCCTATATTTATATATTCTGTCAAAGACAAGCAATAACAAGACAAAAAATTAAAATACAAAAATAGGGACATACAGTACAAAGCCCACAACAAAACGGAATAAACTTCATTGCTCCGTCAAGGTGATCAGCTTCTGTTTCTTGTAAGACACACAGTATGTGCTGTCTATACAGGGAAAAAATTGTAACATGTGTTTAAAAAACACCTGAAAACATATGTTTATCAACATGAAAAATATATGAAAAATATATGTTTTTGACTTACAAAGTATTTGATGAAAAAAAATTAAATAAAAGGCAAATGGTATTCATGTTTTCGTACGAAAAGAATGTGGTTTTATATGATTTTTCGAAAACAAATGATGTTAAAGACACAAAAACAAAGTTTACAGTTCTAGGCCTAAAAATACAATCAAAAGAATGTAATCCAGGGACAAAGACCAGACATGGAAAACAGACATACACAACAAAGAACATAAAGTAACTAAAATCATACATACAAAGTAACAAAGGCAAATGACCAACTCGGACTCCACTAAAAACTCAACCTTAAAAATCTTGTTTGTTATACCACCAAGCAGGACACTTGGCACAACACAGAACATGCTTTAAAAACTACTTCAGTATTAGAGTCTAATACTGCGCTGGTATTTACGGTAGCGTTTTTTTTTATAATACGTCTATGCTGCCATTTTAAGACTTCAGAGAAAGTTTGATGTTTATACTACATTCCTTAACTTATGGATAAAACTTTCAAGTTTAACTCAGTATAGTATTTATTTCGATAAATTAATAGTTCGCTCAGATTATCATTATTATACCATATTTTAGTTATCTGCATACTTGAAGTAAGTACAAGTACAATGACACCTACCGAAAAATCAATTCAGACCAGCGAGAGAAATGAACTCAGGGATTAGAACGCTGATCAATATAACACTATCCAGTGATGAAGACTAGACAGAGAAAACAAACACATGAAATTAAAAACACGTAAAATGAAACAATAGTAAATTTAGAAACCCGGACTACACTCAAGTACCGTACACCAACATATTTTTCAAATGTCAAGACGTAAAATCACGAAAGGTTGTTATTAAGAATTCTAGTCATTTTGTCAGCAGTTTATTACAATAAACGATATTTAAACATACAAACATGCCAAAAAAAGGTTTTACAAAATGTAATCCAGGGACAAAGAACAGACAAACACAACAAAGAACATATAATAAATAAAATAATACATAAAAGTAACAAATGTAAATGAGCAACTCGGATTAAAAAGAAATAAATAAAAAAACACGGACCAGGTGCAACATCCCATCAGCACCTGTGTATGGAGTTTTCATGAATGTTACCATAGATGAAAGGAAAGTTGACAATTCTGAATGAAAAGTCATCACGTTTGTCGTATAGTTTGGTCAATAGCTTTCCTTTACCATCGATCTCTAAGTGTCTGTACTATCCATAATATCAAGTTCTTTTGGGGGTAGAAGCGATATATCAAATCCTCAACACTGTGATTATTTAACGATAATACGTCATCTATACAGCGGAACAGATTATAGGATCTAGCTATACGATGTTTTTCTTTTGGATCAGATCAGTTTTAAACTCAGCCTCATGAGAATGATGGAATAGGTAAGCAAATAGAGGAGCACAAATTGATCCAATTGGAATGCCGACCGTTTGATGAAAAACGCGTCCATTAAATACATATGTTGTCGATCAAAATTTCCAGCAGTTTGAAAACGTCTTCTTCTGTATATTTGGAAGATGATTTCAATTATTTTTCACAAAGTATGAGGAATCTATACCAAGAACTAAATATTTGTATCTAGGTGTACCGTCTTTTTTTTTTAGTAACAACAATTTATAATGTTTTTGAGTCGTAATTTTAACTGAGTATGGGGAATAGAAGTATAAGTTGAAAAACCATAGGTTTTAATGCTATCATATCCTGATCATAATCTTGTATTTAGGGTTTCCAGAAGATATTAACCATAGGTACAGCTACCTGTAATTGTTTTCAAGGACAACACTACATGTTCATGACGGCTTCAGTCGGAATTGTGTCGCAAAGAGTATGTTCATTTTATCTTATAATTATTTTTGCTGCACAAAGAAATATCATACGTACAAATAAACAGTGTCTTACTATAGCTATTGGTCACATATCTTACTTTGTAAACAACAAAAAAGAAAGATCCAATGATAAGTATGATAAGTTATACTTTCTCTAAATACTTCGACGCAATTCATAAAATTATCAGACGTAAACCCTTACTTTACAAACATAATTGATAGACTAGATGCATGTACATACGTAATTACAGGTGATCACATTCCACAGTTGATAGCCTTGTTATCTCTATATAAATGATTTTGTTGACATTGTTATTGTTTACCTTGATCGATTCAAGACGAATGTATAAAATACAGGACTTTACCAAGACAGTAACCACTAGTTACGTAAATATAATGCTACAAATAAACTTTAATCAGTTATTATACTAGTATCTTGTCAATGTTTATTTATATATTAACTATAAGAATAACTCAACTTCTGAGTTTCTACTGGTATCGACTTAAAAAAAAGAATATACGGATATAGTTACCAATACATAACGACAAAATAAAAACAACCTCAGACAATACTTTTAATTTCTTTAGTTTTTAGTTATGTTTTATGTGCATTGTTTTGCGGGTATATTGCAATGGTGAAGTGATGGGTCATCGGGTGCGAGGTATAAGAGAGGGATAGGACAAAGTGGAAAAGAATATGGGCAAGTTTGCGAAGAGAAATATTGCAATAGAGAATGGGAGAGTGGAATTTTTACCCAATAGAAGAGCTTCACAAACATTTTTGCACTTTCCACTACTTAAGTAAAAATAACCCTTAGCGTAACACAGACCATACATTTGAAGTTTTCTGCATGTTTCGTTTCTTTTAATTCGTATTTACAGTTTTTGTTATGGCTTTCAACTCTTGTTCTCTTTTCAAGTTAATACTTTTATTTTTTTGCGTGAACTGCTATTGCCCTTAATATTTATTAACAGTTTTTTACAATATAGCATTATTTCACTTTCAGGAAATGCTAAGACATGACGTCAGCGAATGCAGTCTGAAGTGGTTTTAAAATTGGTATCTGTTGGGTTCGGAGGAGCTATCATTTTTTTCCTTGATAATATTTTGCTATTGGTTCAAAACAAAGTGGGAAAGTTGGAGTGCCAGTGACACTTCTAGTCAAGGTACTGAGTATATAATCGGTTGTACACATCCAGTTATTCATTTCACGTTTTTTGGAAATATATTAGCATCAAGTTATATACAACGAATATTCAAATTGCTGCTATAATAAAGTTTTTTTCCTATTTTATGCAAAAGAAAAAATGAAAAGTGAGTGAAAATTCCACGAGAAAGTTAACAGACTTCGCTGAGCTAACAAATTTGTATTTTTAAGTATCAGTCACAGTAAAAATAAGGCATTGGGTGAAACATGGTATGAAAAGACAACATTTTTAAAACTTAATTTGACTATTTGCACCATCAGAATCAAGGAAAAGAGGCAAGATTTTCCGTATCATTTTGATAAACTGAGTTATAATTTCTTTGAAATGCACTGAATATGGACATTTCAAGAGCATTTAAAGCTATCATAAGCCATTCTATTGAAAATGTCTGAGGTAATCCAATGGTGCAGAAATCAAATAATGGTCTTTTCAAATGGAGAAAACATTTCTGAGTGAAACTATATTATCACCTTGTTGGCATGCATGTTTCTGATTTTTCCCATTTTGCCTGATTCTTACAAAAACTTAGACTTAAATTCATATCTGCATTCAAATTATGGGCTTACCTAACTATTGATTTTAATGTAGCTGTTCGTTTGGCTATGAAGTAAGCCTCTTACGAGTAAAAGTAGCAGAGCACAGTAAGTCCTCACTGGAATGTCGACAGTCTGCACGTCCATCTATATTGACAAACAATCAATCAAACATTTCAGCATTTTGACATCATTGTCTTGATAGAAAATAATGAATAAAATTGAAAATTCCTAGATTTTAATAAATTAGTTATCCTCAATAGTGAACAATGAAATGGGGTAAGTGTCAAAAAGACAAACCAAACAATAACAAATTATGAAAAGAAAAGCCAAATGAATAATTTAAATCTTGAATAAGCCTCTTGCTGGCCGCAGAAAACAAACATTTCCTTTCATCGAAATCATCATGGGACTATGTTCAAACCAAATAAAAACAAAATTTAATGTAACACAAAAATAACTAACATGGCACAGACACAAACGATGTGATAGGGGTGAACAGGTTTTATCTGACCCTTCCCTAATCTCTAGGTAATACAGATGACTAAGTACACAATAACATGCAGACCTAAACTGAAACAGAAGATTAAGTCTAATGTAAAATAATTGGGAAAACAACAAATTAAGCAAACCAATAAACAATAAACAGATGACTTCTTTCAGTTACTGGAAGACGACTACTGACATAAACATTTACATAAGAGATGGAACATAGTAAATTATAACAAAAGTGTTTCTTCATGTGCAGTAACTTAGTAAGTTGAATTTGAAGTTAAAACATTGAATTTGCAATGTTACTAAGGATCTCATAGCTCCTTTCTCCCATACGGTTTACAACTTAATTCTGGTGGTGGATTTGTAATCAGACAATTTATGAAAGTGGTTGTAATTGATGGTCCACATAAACAGCGGTTACAACCATCAGCACACTGAAACTTCTCACCATACTCGTATACTTTACCATAATACATGCAAGTTCCTGTAACAAAATAATATATTTGATCAATATGTTGTATCTATCAGCACCATGAAAACTGATTTATTCAACGGGTCATAGTTTTCCTTTCCTCGTTTGTCTACCCCGGACATGACTTTTTATGAGCAACTCGGCGGGTGTTTCTAGAGAGGACGCTTACCTTACCGGTGCACCTGGTCCATGCTTCCAGTTCTTAGTGGAGTCCGAGTTGCTCATTTACTTTTGTTACTTTGTATGTATGATTTTAGTTACTTCATGTTCTTTGTTGTGTATGTCTGTTTTCCATGTCTGGTCTTTGTCCTTCGAATACATTCTTTTGATTACAGCTATAACCTTGGTTTTATTGATTAGTCTTGTGTAACATTATGTATAGTTCATAGGCTGTTATCGGAATGCGAATTTCTTGCTGTTGGATATTAACTGGTAATTCGAACGTTTTATTGCCCTCTCGAAACATTCCAATATTTCATTAGATTATTTGCAAACAATCAGTTTTGCCCGGTTGGCAATCTCCTACACAGACATATATTTATATATATTGAAAGGTCTGAAAAATTCCCATCGATGTTAGAACTGTCAAATTTGCGATGCAAAAGATTTGGTCGTTCCCTCTGCGGGACTCTAACTCGTACCGCTGTGACATCTATGGCAACACCGCCTGCACAAAGTCCAGCGCCCTAGATCACTCGGCCAGCTAGGCTATATAAAGATATAGCTTTCGCTGGCCGGGTCATTCCTCATTCATCACAAATTTGACAATTCTAACATCGTTGGGAATTTTACAGACCTTTATATATATATAGATTTTGACTCTCCTGTAGATGCGCTAAGAGAACTGCTGACGAATAATTCCAAAATTGTTGCAAACTATATCATAGACTGTTTAGATATACGACGTGGTGTTATATAAAAACTTGCTTATTCAAACTTATTTCACCTATAACAAATGACGTTAAATTTATAGAACCCTCATTTTCTACTTAACTTAATGTGTACATGTGACAGTGCTTCATAAGCCTATCTGGCTGGCTGAAAATATATCTGTAATCTATGTATTTGAACAATAAAAATTCAGGTTGCACTTTAATAAATTATTTATTCATTCATTCATTCATATATATATATGTGTGTGTGTGTGTGTGTGTGTGTGTGTGTGTGTGTGTGGATGTATTAATCTTGAATTTTCAGTATGAAATACTTATTTGTTTATTTCGTTAAATACGTATATATTCACATACCATTACATATTGGACAGCCTGTTTCAGGAACGACAGGATCCGAGCACATAGGGTTCGGGCAGTCCCATTCTACACAATATTGCTCAAACTGTTCACTTTCTAATGGAATGCATGTTCTACCGAACCTTGCTCCGACATAAAGCAAAGGGGGTACTTCATGTGCCTTGTAAAGTGTGCAGCGATTAGCTTTAGTATACCATATGACTATAAAGGTAATGTATAATCAAAACTCATGGCAGCAACCTTCTTATATTGTTGTGTTAATGTAAAATAGTAAAACATACAAAAACATTACAAATCATGGAATGAATTGACGTTAATATGTACCGAATACATCAGGTAGTCTTTTCAAACGTCCAGATAATCATTTAACTTGCTTTACACAGCCAATTTTTGTTCCCGTTAAATTCATGTTAAACTCAATTAACGTTCATTTAACATGAACAAAAATTGCCAGTAAAGGCTAATGGCGGAATCTATTTCATGTTTGTATTAATTTTCAAATTTTTAAAACTTCATACCAATTGAGCAAACTAATCATTATTTTGTTAATTATTCAGTATGGATAGAATACGCGATAAACAGATGATAAAAGTTCATTTTCGTTCGGAAGTTTTTTTTTCTCGATTTCGTGTTATATGTACCAACTCAGGCCATTCATCTTGTTATGGTGATAAAAGGTAACGACACACTAGTGTTTTTCAAACGAATGATATATTTTGAAGTATCTGGTTTATATGGTAACATTTGTCTATTTTAATACTTATATATTTAGTACATTACAACTTACCAAATGACAGAAAAATAAACCAAGCCAAATCCATTGAGGGTGATGTTTATTGTATACTGCTGTTAATAGAACAAAAACAACAATAATTGAATTGATTTGTTTTTGACAAAATTTATTCCGTTACGACACAAATGTTATAGTGGTCGATGTCGAAGGCTTGTAATGTAGGTTTAAAAAAGTTAAAACGCTACTTTTTGTTGAAATTCAATAAGGAATGTTAGAAATGACAATAGTTACTTATTTTACCCTGAAACTGCCATTTGTTATATTGACTTTCCTTTTGACGTTTTGGCTTTTTTACTATTGCCTAGAGTTTATGTTCGGTAATTAGTTATTACCCTTCAGTCACGGGAATCGACATAGGGCCGGTGCTTTTTAGATTTATCAAGGGAGCCAAGATTCTAGCGGACATCAAAATCATGTAAGCAGGGACAAAGACCAGACATGTGAAATACACACAAAAAACAAAGACCATAAACAACCAGTACACTACGTACAAAGCATTAAAGATAAATGGGCAACTCGGACTCCACAGAAAAAATTGAAGCCTGAACCAAGTGCACCGATAGGGTAAGTGTTATCTAAGTAAGTGCTAAATAGTTGGATAAATGTTATTTACCTTAAGGTCTGTTATTCTTCAACTTACAATTAAAAAGTATTTCCTGAAAGTTTTCTACACCATGACTAGACTACCACGTTAATTTTGAAATTGATCCTGTTATCATTTCAACATTCGGAAGTTAAAGCTACGGTTTGAGATACCTTTGCGATTTTTAGATAAATTTTGTGTATAGTGATAAGAATATTTCAATAAAGTACTGTCATATCTGCAGGTTAAATAATATCAACTTTGATGAGAACGTCAAACCATTTGGTATTTGTAAACAATAATTTTCAATCTGATCTGCTTGGCGCAGGTTATTGGTAATTGTAAAGGCTAATCTAAATGTATTGCACCCCTTCCAAAGAGCGGAATCTTATTTTCATTCGTTTTCCTTTATTTAGCAATTTTAATGTTGACCTCATATGACTTAAATCTGAGCTCTTTACCTGTCATTATGTTACACAATTTATTATATATTGTAGATTTGAACATTCCATTGTCGTCAGTTATGGGTAGCAGAATAACAAGGATAATAAAATAATGGTCGTGACTGTAAATGTATCTTCTGATAAATCACCATGTCTCATTGAAGGTAAGACTTAAAATGCAGTAAAATGGCCGTGGGTTAGATTTCCTTTTGCGTCATTAAACGTAGTTAGCTTATCATAATAAAACTATTTTGCTATGATGACCATTTAACATCCTGGTTAATATTTTCCGTCTATAAACTGTGCATTAGGGAAGCAAAAAGTCCATTTTTCTTCATGTTTAAAAGCTGGCAACTAGTATCTTCGACAAAATAATTGTAAGACTTGAATATTTTCATTTTAACTTGCCTTTGTAATTCCGTTTCGTATAGAAAACATTCATCGAAATGTTTGCCCTTTTTTAATTATCCTTGCCTCAGTCACATTAAATATGATATATAAATAACAGCAACAAAATCCTAAACATGATAAATGACTGGCTTCATGTAGGGATCAAACATACCATAGTTTGTCACACAGTCATGTTTCTCATACGTGTTACAGAGAGTAATGTTGCTTCTCTTCCTTGTCTTCAAACACTAAAATTGTATACCTATTTTTGTTGTAATATGTGTTTACATGTGTCAATTGTAGTTCTTCTACTTAATTTTTCGACTTTTTTCCAGCGAGTACCGGTTCTATGACATGAGGCCCTCATATGACAAGGATAGAGATATTTATCATACCAATATCCATTTTCGTAGGTGTTGTCATTTGTCTTCTGTCACTCTTGATGTACTATTGGATCAGCCAAAAATGGAGTTTATTGAGAGAAATTAATAGTCAAGGTATAAAACGGACTTCATATATAAGAAAAGCAAAACTTCGTAAAAAATATAAATTAAAAATCTAAGATAAATTAAGAATAAAAATTGTTTTAATTCGTCGTCAAAATCAGAGAAATAAACGAGATGGATCCATGCAAAAAAATTAAATCACAGTCAGATGCTTAATTAAACTGGGCAAACAATTCATTTTGGAGATTGTTTTAAAAATGAATCTTTTATCCCAATCACCCATAATCATCGAAATGAATTTATATTTTAAAATAAATCAATCGATCGAACGTTTACTAGATACAGGTGTGACAAATAAGAATGTTTCACTAAGATATTGTTCAGTACAAGACTTACACCAATTACAGATTAACTTGTTTAAATAGAATCCTGACAAATCATAAATCTGTCTAAATCAGACTCTTTTACAATTATTTTCTTTCAAGAAACAATGAATTTTCTAACCTGTGTTATTCGAAAATAAAATTTCGTCTGCAGTCATTATGTAGATTTTCGAAACTACCACCGTAATGATGTCAAACGACTAATTTACAAAGTAAACGCGCCTTATCCCATCTCTTAAAAAAAATCCTGACGCTATCAAGATCGTACAGCAGATTATTCCATACAAAATTACAACAGATGTGATTTTCACAACATCCGTCGTTTGCTCTTACACAGAGTTGACCACTATGTTACCAATGTCGATGTTTGTGTACGCAACACCAGTTTATACCAAAACTCGTACGATCGATATGAAAGCGGAATGATTGGTTAGCCATAAAACCTAGTTTGAACCACCATTCCACTATAAAATGCCTGTATCAAGTCAGGAACATAATGGCTGTTGTCATTGTTCCGCAATATATTTTTGTCTTCGCACGTTCGTGTATCATTAGTACAGTGGCTAGCACATTGTAAGTGGTTTCAAATATACCCTCATATTTATTACTTTCTCTTCGACTGCCAATATATAAATAATTTTTCTCAATTGATTTATAGATAAAAACGGCTTAGAAATGTACAATTTGCCCAGTTTAATTGATATTTTAAATAATTATTTCTTAGAAGGGGGGGGGTGTTTAAAATTCGTTTAAGTAAACTTTTTATTTGTTTCTAAAAACAATTTTATTTCAGACAGAAATTTTCATTCGAACTGGTATCCTTTACCGACACTTTCGAAAAAAGTAGGGATGTTTAAGCACTTTTGTCTGCCTGTCCTGTCTTTTTTGATCGACACTACATTTAAATGAAAATATAATTATAATTCAAAATACTAAACGAAGGAAACTTGTAAATCATTCATAAATATATATATATATATATGGTAATAATAGTTCAAAATTGTCAAGTTTTCTCTAAATATTTGTCACCATTTGCTTTTTACTCGAAAAAAAGTATACAGTTCCTTCTGAAATTATTTTTGACCTTTAATAATTTGCCTACTATGATACAATACAAATAAAAATTTTCTTGTCATTGAAAATTAGTTATCTACTGATATGTCGAAATTTATTTTTTAAACATTACATATTGTTTTTCCTGTAGGTCAACAACAAGATATTTTCACAACAGACGCGGACTACATTCCCTCGGAGTTATCTTTGCCGCCAACATACTCGTCACTTTCTCTTAGATTGCCACCTTCATACAGCCAAGCTTGTCGCATGATTGGCTACCGAATGTCACAGGAGCAGATAAATAATAACCGGTCGTCTGTCTCAATTGAAAACCAGTCAAGTACGTCACTAGAAAACCAGTCAGAAGAGTCAGTAACTGAAACTAGCCTTGGTAGCATGAATAATTACATAAATTTGGATGTAACTAGATAGCTATTTTGTAAAAAGTAATAAATAGTGTAAATTAGGTCAGAATAATCCAAATGAGTGTTTGAAAAAACCAATGTATGACAGAAAAAGAAATTAAGATGATGCAAGACGAAGTAACATTTCCAAAATCTTATAAAGTGTACAGTTTTTGATATATTTATAAGAAGTTTGTTTCCACTCGCTCTTCGTAAGATTTTGGAAGTTTCCGATGTGATGCAGCCCTGTAAATTGAGGTAGAGATATGGCAATAGCCAAACATTATACAACTATCATGATAATGTAAGCTGTAGTATTGCTATTGACAATGTACAACAAAATGTGTATTTTCACTTCATAAAAAATAACTAATTTTCAACTTGTTATAAAACATGTACAGCACAGTTTCCCAATGTAAATTACAAAATTATTTAAGATAATATGAGGTTATATCATATTGATTAAATACATGTAATAAATCAACTAAACGACAATGAGTGCATTAAATATAACTTCCGTATGAGCTCGACAAATCTTGTTACAAATCTACAGAAGGAAACGGAGTTTTATAAAACATGACACTCAAACGATATAACAATCAAAGTTATCCTTCTGTCCTGACCACGATCTGTATTAATAATTACCTTTCTATAAAGACAACGACTAAAACCCTTTTTAGTGTATTCCATGCGGATCCTGATGTCAAAAAGAATAGACCCGCAGCTTTGCGAAGCTTCTCGAAAAAAGGCGGCTAAATAGTGCTCAGAACTCTAGTCGACAGAGCAACTGGGTTGTGTGCCCCAGGTGATGGAATTGGGTGCCCCTAGCATGTTAAATGCTGGGTTCGTCAGGCATAAAAAAGAGAAAAACCTGACCTCAAACCACAGCGATGCCAAGTGTTAGAGGAAATGCCACGTTCCTCTCACGTTAAAGAACCCTGGAATGGTATACGATAGGAGTAGGAACCTTTGTGCTCCACAACTGGAGGCTTAGTCGACCCTGTTGTCCTTGTGTCCTATACCATTCTTAATTTCGTCATCATTTCGTGTTCATTCTATTATCCGTTTCATGTTCATCGCCCCGATATAGCTGAAAGATTGCTACTTGGGCGTTAAACACCAAGATTCAATCAATCATGTGTGCACTACGTGAAATTAACCTTTTCACAAGAAACATTTACGCGACCATCAATTGGTATCTTTTTTGAATATCAATAGAACAAAGGTACATAATTTTAAAAAATAAATTTTCTTAAATTTCTGTAGAATATGTATAGGATTCAAATAGACTAAATAGATTTATATTTTCCTTGTCTTTGGGTCATCGTTTGCCTATTTTTTATTGAACTGTTTGATTATTCAGAGTGTAATTTTGGTAGTGAGTAGTAAAGCAAACAGAATGATTTATGTCTGCTATATAAATGCGAGTTCAAACCATTCTCGTATTGCTTTTAGATGATATTTCTGATTTTAATTTATAAATAAAATTGGTAACAAAATTAAAACTCTGTTTGAAATAATGACAATAATGTTAAGGGTTTATATACAGGAAACAGATTTTGTTTGTATCGATTTGCATTCAGCAAATGCAAAATGGCTATTAACTTTCTAAACCACTTTACATTTCAAAGAGTCGCATGTTTGAATTATTTAAAAAAAAATTCATTAGAAAGAAAACCACAATTTGGGGGAATATTTGTTCAGTAATATATATAACTAAATAATATTTATTCACATAAAAAACAGTGGAGTTTGAAACAACCGCAACGGTCATGACTTTATACAGGCAATTACAATAGAAATGGTGGGTAAAATCATGTCATAACGCGATAAACTTTCCGATTCACTTCCATTACGATCAACTGCTTCCGGTATATAGTAATGCAAACAGGCAACACAAAACAATTTCCAGTCACTGTTGGTTATAACAGTGATTTTTGTAATCATATGAGACGTGTTTGTAACCTTGGTGCAAAAGTTTGGTACATGATTTAGAAGAGTTGAACAAAATCCTATTGTAATTTCTCTTGGTGGTTTTGAAAAAAAAAACAAAAACAGAAAAGAAAAAATATTCAGTTTTGTTTTTGTTTGCACTCTCTCAACTTCCTTCATTTAATCATTGATCTCGAATCTCTGTTGCATTCACAGTATCAAGAAGATATAGTTTATTATCCAAAGTTTTGATTAAATGCGAACCAGTCAATTGCACTAGCTTACGTATGAAGCGAAAGGTCGGTTTTGATTTTTTAGGTTACTCTGTACTTTTGGCCGCTCTGACAATCAGATAAAAGTACCCTTAATAAATAAACGGAACCGCAACTTAAGAACCAAAAACAGCCGAGCTAATTAATATCTAGTATTATCCTAGCAACATAAATCTATACAAACATGTGCAGTTTTAAATGACAGCATCAAATATCTCTAAATATGTGCCTACTGCATTTTACTGCATGGTTCATTTACGGAACTTAAAAGAGAACTACTTTAAGTTATTTACCTTTAATCGGTATACACATGGAAAAATAAATGTGCAGATATATGTTACTGTGTTTCGCTGAACATTTTAATGTTGCCACATGCGATATGACATATACGTGATACTGATATAATCTAACTGACCAGTGCCGTACACGCTTCTTTATACACAATTTCATAATTCATAAAGGTAAGATTTGAAACTATTCTGTTGATGTTTTTTGAATGTAGGGAGTTGATATGGTACAGTAGATACAGTAATTCTCACTACTTTTCACCTGTTTAAACACAGGTAAATATTACATGATACAGTACAGATAATAATAAGTTATTTAATTTTATTTACAAACAACCATGCTATCGTGAAACCAGTCTTCCATTTAAATGATAAATTGACTGTTAATTACATCATCCATCGGTTAATGGTACCATATTAACGCTCTCAATTCATTGTTCTTATTTCTATTCTTAAACATTTGAAACGATTTCTTTAAACAATAGACTAGTCTGTATTGTTCATTCTGTAAAAATAAAAAAAACACATTATTCTCATAAGGGATAATTATTTTACGATTAAATTAAATTTGCTTGGCAAACATTTTTGTCTCATTTACGATTTCTTACTCAAGTGTTTTTTTTTTCTATCGCATTGTTTCATTATTTACAATAGGAGCGAGTGTCCGGCTATGAAATCCGTACATGACAAAGACGGAATTGATAATAGTCCCAATAGCAGTATTTGTAGCGGTTATCCTTTGTCTATTATCTGTCTTATTTTTCTACTGGATCCAATCAAAATGGGGAGCATGGAGTACCAATGACCCAGACAACAATCAAGGTATCTTTACAGATAATTGATAACAATATAATATCATATATGTCAATTTTTCTTAAAAGAGAATAACTATTTATTGATGTTGCGAACGTATCGTACAAAATTTACACGTAATATCTGTTCATCGGTATATACACAATGATTTTCTCTCTTTTGCCACATAAATAACTATTTAGGTTAAGTTTGTAAGTTATGCCAATAAACGAAAGTTCTGGTAAATCTCTAGGAGGGGATGGCGTCTTAGAGTTTGAAAGTCAAATACTTTGTAGCAGGTGACATAGATTTGTACAATTTTTTTTACATCAAGACAAAACATTTTAAACAAATATGTGAGATCTTAGTACTTTGAATATATGCTGCATGTCATGTCGTGTTTAAACTGAAAAGTATACTGAAATATCATACAATCTACCAACCGCGCATAATAATTCTACAAAAAGATAAAAAAAATCAACCAAAAAATAACTCAGCACAAGGTTAAATTACAACTTCCTTATACAAAAGATTTCATATAATAAAAGAAGAAATTGGAATAAATACATTGCGTGTAAAACAGTGTGTAAAGTTGAATCAGAAACGAATGGTGCTAAGGCGATTTGTGTACCCGAATTTGTATTAAAAATGTAATTCCGTCAAAAATGTAAAGCAAAGCTGTCGAAAGCAAAAGCTAGACAACAAGAAAAAGAAAAATGAACAAAGAAAACCAAACAAAAGACAAAAACGACCACAAAATGTACGGTGTCATACAATGAAATGAACTGGTAAATGTTTTTTATTATAGTGACCGCCTTATGTTATTTGTTTTTATAGTTTGTATTGCTTAACAGGGCATTTGCAACACGTGTTTACGACAGGCGACGACAACCTGCCACCTGAGTTGCCACCAGCATACTCAGATCTATCCATTCGATTGCCACCATCGTACAGTCAAGCTTGTCGTATAATTGGATACCACCGGTCACAGAATCATATAGATGATACCCAGTCGACTAGAGCACAGGAAAGGCAGTCAGCCATGTCCATTGATAATCAGTCTCGCCAATCTATGGAGTCAATAGCAGAAACAAGCCTAAGATCCATAGATAATTATATAAATCTTGATGTAAACAGATAGGCATTTCCTCTAAATCTAGAACTATGGATATTATTTGACTTTCAATCAGTTGTTTACTTCGATGAAACAGGCAAAATGAATACGATATATTAAAAAAACACTAAGAAGATGAAACATCCTTTTGTCAATAGAATCCAGAGTACAGGATATCACCGTAGGAAAAAAGCTTGCAGTGAAGAAAGTATGGAAGAGCAATCAAGGGAACCAAAGTTATAGGGTAGTCAAAAGAATGTAACACAGGGACAAAGACCAGATATGTAAAACAGACATACACAACAAAGAACATAAAATAACTAAAATCATACATACAAAGTAACAAAAGCAAATGAGCAACTCGGACTCCACTAAGAATTGGGAGCATGGACCAGGTGCACCGGTAGGCTAAGCGTCCTCTGCTTTTCTAAAAATACCCGCCGAGTTGCTCATAAAAAGTCAAGTCCGGGGTCGACGAAAGAGGAAAGGAAAAATATGACACGTTGAACAAATCAGTTTTCCTGGCGCAGATGGATACACGGTAACGATCCACGAGTTCTTGATGACGATCATAATACTTCTGTAATGATGACTTCAATCTTGTAGCAACATACCCCTGTTCCATAAAAAGCTTATTTGTTAGAATTCTAGAGCGATACAAAAATTCTGTGTAGTTTCGGCAAGCTCTGGCATAACGTTTGAGTTTTCTTGGAAAGTTTGAAATAAATCTTGAATAGTTTTGATACGTGAATTAGTATCAAGATATTGTATCAAATCTATAATAAACAGCTACAACGCTTAAATTGAAATAAGATAATAAAAATAAAAGTGAGAACAACATTAAAAAGAAATGAAATTATCAAACTGATCAAACGTGAAATCTAGAGAGATCTTGTCTTAACCATGAGACAGAAACTTCATATCAATCATTCCAAATCGATGACAACCATAATTATTTATAGTGCTGATACTAATATAAGTAGAATATGCTAGTACCTCTGTCATTTAAATTTTTTTGCGAAAAAAATACTAACATCTACCGGATCTACATAACTCCACCTAACGTATTTATTAAATTACATCACAACAATGTATTAGTTTGAATTAGGCATATAAACCGAGGCTCATGTGGTAGGCATTTATTATCAACTGAGTACGTTTTGACATTTTCACATTTAGCAGATACTTGTTGAATTATTATTCAAACAGTAATTATGAACTATTTGCTTTGTGTGTCTCGGTGTTTGCACTTTGATACCCTGAAAGTTCATCTTTGAACTTAGTGTCATATAGCCCGCATATGATCGGGTTAGCGATATGGTTAAAAAAAAAACAAAACGAGCAAGAAATGTCCATGTCGCCGCGTCCAACTTTGACACATTAATGAATGAAAAGTCTTCTATCGTATATGAAAGAATTAAGATCGCCAAAGATGGAATATATGACAGCACATATACCAATACAATCACGAACAACATGACTGTGATCCGTTTCTTTATAAATCTATGCCCAGATGTTTGATTTTTGTTTTTCATCTTCACATATATTATGTTAGACATTTCTTCTTTCTCAACCTTATTATCATCGGTGTTTAATTTTTCAGACTTTCTTACTTCGTCGTTTCTCTTTTGTTCTGAGAAAACATTTTCTTCAAGTTTGTTCATTTTGTCGGCATCGTTAGTTTTATTATCGTCTGTTCTGCTGTTATTTGGTTCAATATCTTTTGACGTTGTTTCAAAATTGTTTTGTGAGTGATCGTTCTTCCTTTTGGTCATCTTAATTTCAAATCCAGACAATACAGTATTTAAACGTCTCATTATATGTACAAATAATGCTGTTGTAACAATAACATTACCAAGAGTAATTAGAGTCAATAATCCACAATATATATTAACCATAGAAGAATTAGAAATGGAAAACCTACAAATAAGGGTCCGCACGATGTGATTCATAAATAATTGTTCGGTGTATTGCACTCCTGAAATCAGAAAGATTGGGCAAGAATATATAAAGGTAAATATTATAACGACAAAGAATAAAACAAGCCGTCCAATCAACAATTGCTAACAATAGCAAAAAGTATCTTTCTCCTCTGTCTTAAATACAAAACCAGTATACAAAAATGACGACGGAATTGCCTAGCATACCTACTATGGCACCAATCAAACTTAAGATTGTGCTGCTCATAAGTTTATCGTTAAATCTGCTATTTAGTAACTCTTCGTAATATGACATATTCTCCATCTTGCTATTTATGCAATAAATAATCTTGACCTTCTTAGGTATTCAGTCCTAATGCTGCTGATGAAAAGTTATTCTTTTGATACACGTGTATAGCATAGCACAATTCTCAACATTTGTATGATTGATATTTTTGAATTTAAGCGATATGTATTTCGGTTGTTCAATGTATGTAACTCTTTGTACTATACTGCAGAAATAAAGACTTATATTTATAAAGGTCCATCAATCGTTCTGTAAAACAACAGGAAGCAAAACCAACATAAAAAAACGGTTTTTATAAAGGGCATAATAACAAGTAGTCATACTTCGTATAATAATATCATATAATAAAAATTAAACAATACAAAGATGGAACAAATACCAGTGGTATGACAAAAAACTTCCTTGATTGGGCTCACCTATTAGATATCAGAGGCATAACAATAATTGGTCCTTCAATCCATAGAATTGTAAATTATATTTGAAGAAAATATATGCGCATATATGACCTACTTGGCTAATTATCATATACAATAACCTGACCTCGAAGTATGTCCATATAATAATGTTTAATATGAATGTTCAGTATAAGTGAAATTCGAAATTTTCATCTACATGTAGATATCTGCCTATCTTTGATGAATGAAGAAATTCATACAAGCTTTCTATCATTTCATGCATCTAAATTAAAGGTCATCGTAGATGATATGCTTCATAAATTGACAAATAGACAGTCTAGTTGAAACTTGTATTTTTTATACTAGTATTTTGATATTACTTAGTCAAATCGATTCTTTCGTTGCAAATGAAAGAGCGATTGGTGTTCAGTTAAAGTACAGGTACAAGAGAAACGTTTTATATCCAATACACATGGGTTTTAATCATAAAAAAAGCGTCAAAAAGAAAAGTCCTCGGAATAATTACTTGATAACATTCAATTAAGGACCGACAAAAATTAACATATACAAAATTAAATTCCTAAATACCCTAAAATCCTAAATAATCCTAAATATTTATATATTGCGACAATATTCGTCTGCTAGGATTTTTTACAGCTTATTCGAGAAAGAACGGTTTTATAATATATGTGCAGCTTAGACATTACGAGTTGTATATGATCTGTCTCAACCCTCTGGAACGATTAAAAGACTTAATGTAAAAATAAAGTATGCAGTAGTTGAGGAAAATTAGTTGGTCATTTTTTAAGCTTTTATTTGGTCGAAGGAGTAATCAAAGAAACCAAGATTCTAGAGGAAATCAAAATATGTAATCCAGGGACAAAGACCAGACATGAAAACAGACACACACATACATACTAAGTAACAAAAGCAAATATGAGCAACTCGGACTCCACTAAAAACTGGGAGCATGGACCAGGAGCACCGGAAGGGTAAGCGTCCTCTGCTTTTCTAGTAACACCCGCCGAGTTGCTCATAAAAAGTCAAGTCCAGGGTAAACGAAAGAGGAAAGGAAAACTATGACACGTTAAACAAAGCCGTTCTGGTAGTTTAGATGGATACGCCGAAACAATCCACGAGTTCATGATGACGATCATAAAACTTCTGTAGTGATGTCTTCAATCTTTTAACAACATAACCATGTTTCAAAAGCCTATTTGTAAGACGTCTAGCTCGGTACAACAAGTCTGCGTAGTTACGGCGAGCTCTGTCATAACGAATGAGATGTGATATGAAATCTCAATACCATATTAAGGAAGATAACTCTGTAACGCTGAAATACAAAAGAGGCTATTAGATTTTCGATGTAAATTTTCTCCTAAGTACAGACAGATCGGAATGAACTACTATACTTTTTATTATGCAGACCCATAAAATAACATAATATCAAAAATAAAAAATGAAGCCTTTTTGGGGTGTATCACATATTACAGAATTTGAATTATTCCTACAAAGACTGCTTCATAATTCGTGTTTTGGTTCACCTTTAGGGAAGTATAATGCGTCTAGTGTAGCGGAGATTAAAGCCTCTAAACTGCCAAGACTCCTCCGATGCCTCCTGATGGCAATACATATCAATTTGGATCCAGCATGTTGGGCAGAATTGCAGGGAATATCGGAGAAACAAGGGTGCTAGAGCTACTGTTAAGACCCAATACCGTGTGGACATGACTAGCACTCATAGGTTGTGGCCATGCCTAGCACTCATAGGTTGTGGACATGCCTAGCACTCATAGGTTGTGGACATGCCTAGCACTCATAGGTTGTGGATTGAAAAGCCGGCCAGATGATGGTTGTTACCTTTGGCAGGTAACTGACCTAGGAGAAAGAAAAAAACTGAAGAGAGGGGTTTCATAAACTGTGAATTGCAACCATTCTATAGGAAGTAAACTTTGAAGACAAATCCTTGGTCCACCTGGTTGAAGATTAAGCCAGGGGTAATCTCTCCTCATAAAACTGTATTGATTACGTAAACAAGGACAAGTAATAATTCATCTATTCTCGAGACATCAGGATACTAACAGAATCATACATGTGTTAATGTTGTTAGCGAAATCCAACAGCTCGCTAGCAGCACGAAGAGTATACTGAATACGAGAACTAAACTAATAAGCTTCGCGAATGTCCGTATCATATATGAGACAGAAAAGCAGGCTCAAATTTTAAAAGAGATAATGAAGGTCAATCTACGCATGTTAGTAATTAGTGAGTGCAGGAGAAAATATATCGAAAAAAATACAAATACAGGCAAGACAATTATATTCTCTGAGAGAATAGATGGACAACATCATGAATATGAAGCAATCATTTCATGTGAATCAGCTGCTAAGTCACTGGTAGACCGAAAATCCAGTGAATGAAATGATAATTAGAGCAAGCCTCAACTCCAAACCAGTGAACACTTCAATCTCCAACAAATGACATAGAATATGATGTTAAAGATTATTTCAATGAGGCAGCTTGACTAGGAAAGATTTCTAAGTTTAATATGACCATCATTATAGGCGAATTAAATACAAAAGTGGGAAACAACAGCTTAAGTTATGAATGAGTAATCATAGATGTGACAGAATGAAAACATCAACTGTATGGTCCGAAGGGAACATCATGAAATGCCAAAGACAGGTATCTAACCAACTATTATAACTAGAGAGGTTGCACATCATTATCAATACCAAGTTAGATCTACAGTAAGATAATTGTTTATAGGATTAAATCAGCAGTTGACAGCAAATTAAAAGAAGGAGTACTTCAGAAAAGGAAAGAGCAGCAGTTGCCAGGTCTTTATACTCAGAAACATAGAGTAGGAGAGGCAATTAACTATTAATGTCATAGATTTTGAGAAGTTTTGACAGAGAGAAAGCGTATGGAAGATCTTAAGACACTATGGAAACCATTTAATATAGTCGAACTTCACTCGCTCGAACTCGGATGGCTCGAACACCCGGGATTTCTCGAACACAATTCAAAGTACCAAATTTTCTCCTATATAATCAATATAAACTTGGACTTCTCGAACTTGGATTTCTCGAACTTGGATTTCTCGAACACTCGAACTGACTAGTCGGTCCGTTCGGTAATAAATCTTAGAGAATAACCCTCACTAACTCGAACTCGTCAGCAATTTCGTCAGCTTAGCTTTAGGTAATAAAAGGTGTGAAAAACTAAAACCCTAACATTAATCAGTGTCATTTTAATTAATTACAGGTAACATTTAAGCCATCACTAATTAGGTAGTTTTGATCTTTAACATAACTGATTGAAGTTCGAGAATGTTCCGAAGTCGATATGATAAAAGCATGAAAGAAAATCGGATGAAAACAAATTATTGACCAAGGAACTCGAACTATGAACGTTTTTAAAAGCGAACACAGCATTTTTAATGTCCACAAATCAACATAATCTCCCGAAAGCGAATGAAAAAGATCCACGAACTAACACAAATTCGTATGAAGTAGTTAATTTCTAACGATAAAGTCAAACTCGGACCAGCACCGAAAAAAATCCGGAATTATACGAACTTCAATTTCTCGAACTCCCGATAACTCAAACGCATTTCAATGGTCCCTTGGAGTTCGAGCTACCGAGGTTTGACTGTATCAGAGGTTAACTTTCTACGATGATTTTTAAATGCACAGTAGGCAAAGCATCAGAAATAAACCTTCTTTGTGAAATCTAGAGACACCCAAGGTTGTCTAATTTAGCCCTTTTTTTTACTACAAATGTAAACTTGTGGGAACCTTTCAAGCCAATATAACAATAGCATAAATGTGATGAATTTATTTGACAAAAATCCAAGACGGGAAAGGAGTCATGGTCATCGTCACTATACGTCATCTAACTTGCATGATGTCTCCATAGATGGTATCCTTCCTTTCATACAAAAACCTCTTGGACTTCATCACATTAGAACCAAACTTTATTCTATACCTCTCACTCTACTACACCCCCTCTACAAAACAAGTCTTGACACTCCTGTTTCTGACCCCACCTCATCATTATACAGACTTGTTGCCATCATTTTGGATATTGGTTTCCACAGACTCTTTAAACCAGTGAAAAGTCAAGATGAAGAAAAACGATCATTTCTTCCACTACCGTTTGTCAACAAAGGTATAGATGCAATTAATTTGGCTAACATCCTCCATCACAAAAACGTTACCAACAAAATTCCCCCATATTTCAAAGATAAATCCATACCAATTATTTCATATTCCTATACTTCACCCATTGCATCCAAAATTTTCAATTATAAAAGGCTATTGCAGACCTCCAGATCGAGGATTTCAAGGCTAAACCACCTGACTGTTCTCTCCATTCAAATATGGTCCTTCTTGTCACGTCATTACGGAAGATTTAACCATTATCAAAAACGAATCTCTGCGTAATATCCTTTCTAAAGGTCCCAAGTATCGTGAACCACGCTCCATGAATTGGAATTATAACTTTAATGTTCTTATGGATGTCGTCGAGGACTATGCAAGAAAATGGATAAAACGAGAACAAGATGACATTGATTCTCTGTCATAGTGTTTAAAGGCCGTGAGGTCTTTACTTTGAAACGAATGAAAGTATTAAGTAGATCAATGAGTGCCAAGGCTAAACCCCGATGTAGCAAAAACATTGTCTACTATACATGACAAATATGTTGTCGTACCAGCAGACAAAGTCCAAAACAACATTGCTTTTATCTGCAAAACGTTCTACATCCAATGTTTATAATCAGAGGTAAACGTAGAACATAATAGCAGTGATAAGACCTATACTGCTACCACACTCTCCAAAGAAGAGATTGTGGAAAACCATAAATCTGTGCTATCCACTTTTGGTCTCTTTACCAAGGACGATGATTGTGATTTACCGTATATGTACTGGATTCCTAAATTCCTAAGAATCCATACAAACAAGGTTTCATAGCTGGATCTGCAAAATGTACCACCAAACCTCTTTCAAAACTTTTAACTTCTATACTCACAACTGTCAAAGAGGGTCTGCAGTCTTACCACAACACTTGTTACTCCCGTAGTGGTATTAATTCAATGTGGATCCTGAAAAATTCGAAAGATCTTTTGGAGACAATCAGTTCAAGACTATTATCTGAATATAATAGCATTAAAACCTATGATTTTTCAACACTGAATACTTCTATTACCCATACGCAGTTAAAATCCCGACTTAAAAACATTATACATCGTTGTTTTTTTTTCAAAAAAGATGGTACACCTAGATACAAATATATAGTTCTTGGTAGCGATTCCTCATACTTTGTAAGAAATAATTCCAAATCATCTTCCAAGTATACAGAGGAAGATGTTTACAAAATGCTGGAATTTTTAATCGACAACATATTTGTCCAGTGTGGTGGACGTGTTTTTCAACAAGCGGTCGGCATTCCAATGGGAACAAATTGTGTTCCTTTACTTGCTGACTTATTCCTTCATTCTTATAAGGCTGACTTTATAGCTGATCTGATCAGAAAGAAAAAATATCGTTTGGCTAGATCCTGTAATCTCAGTTTCCGCTATATAGATGACGTATTATCTTTAAACAATCCTAAATTCGGGGATTTGATACATCGCATACCCAAAAGAACTTGAGATAAAGGATAGTACAGACACTGTGAAGTCAGCCTCATATTTTGACCTACACTTAGAAATCGATGGTAAAAGAAAACTATTGACCAAACTTTACGACAAACGTGATGACTTTTCATTCAGAATTGTCAACTTTCCTTTCATCTGTGGCAACATCCCTTCAACACCTGCGTATGGAGTGTTCATATCACAACTCATACGTTATGCCAGAGCTTGCCGAAACTACGCAGACTTTTTGTATGGCGCTAGAACTCTAACAAATAGGCTTCTGGAACAGGGTTATGTTGCTACAAGATTAAAGTTTTATGGTCGTCATCATGAACTCGTGGATCGTTATGGTGTATCCATCTGCACCATGAAAACTGATTTATTCAACGGGTCATGGTTTTCCTTTCCTCGTTTGTCTACCCGGACTTGACTTTTTATGAGAAACTCGGCGGGTGTTTCTAGAAAAGCAGAGAACGCTTACCCTACCGGTGCACCTGGTCCATGCTCCCAGTTTTTAGTGGAGTCCGAGTTGCTTATTTGCTTTTGTTACTTTGTATGTATGATTTTAGTTACTTTATGTTCTTTGTTGTGTATGTCTGTTTTCCATGTCTGGTCTTTGTCCCTGGATTACATTCTTTTGATTACCGCTATAACCTTGGTTCCCTTGATTACTCTTTGATAATGCGATCAACCCTTCAACACAGGCAGCATGTGGACATTTTTTCTTTAAATCTGAAAGATCGTTCCTACACAGATGTTCTTGCATTACTATCCATCTTGAAACAAAATGCAGGACAAGACATGTAGCACAATGAAAGCAAGATCAGGATGAACATCAACATGTAGAAAACTGTTAAATCACTGAATATGAAATATAGAAAAGGAATACAGTTAGGTAGTTAAAGCCTGAAAAATACAAGATCTTTCGCATATCTTGAAAGCATTGTATCAAAAGTTGTGGTGCAGAAGAAGACATCAGGGCAGGATTGGGGAAAGTGAGAGCTCCAGAGCGTCTGGGATTCCCACAGCATAGATAGGGAAACCAAGATCAAAATATACAACAGATGCGTCCTATCAGTAATGTTGAATGGAGCCGACTTTTGAAGGATGATCGAGAGACATTAGCAAACTATCAAGTTGTCATAACTGAAGCCTTAGAAAGATCTTGAGGATATTCTGGCCTGCAAAATAACAATTAACCATTTGTACGAAAGCATTAATTCCTCAGACATGCGCACCATACATAAGAAATATCGCTGGCGATTGATTGGACATGTTCTGAGGAAACCAACAACCACAGTGTCTCTCAGGTTGACATCAGAAGGTAAACGAAATCAATATCGCCCCAAGACCAAATGGAGCCGAACCGCTGATGCGGAAGTAAAAGATATGGGAAAGGCATGGAGTGAGCTATTTAAGAAATCAAAGGACAGAGAAAAGTGCCCTCGGGTGCAACAATATCTAATGTCTAAGTAGGTAGGTAAATCTTAATTCATCTCAAAGTTTTCAAATGTTTTTTTTTAACTCTTAACTTTAATTTTAAATGGTTTTTATTGCCAATTGTCATAAATATAAGACAATCATGATATCGTTTCCATTGTGTATATGATTGCTTTATAATGTTTGTTTGTATACTTTGTCCACTCACCAGATGCGAGGACTGAATGCACAATACTAGGGCATTTTATTGTGTGGCAATAGCGATGGCCAAAGAAAAGTGCGCATGATATTTTTTTTATAGCCTATTAAGAAAAATGTGTTTTCTTTGGATTGTACACCGTGCATACTATGTCTAAACTCCATTGTGAAAGGCAATGGTATCTATCACAGAGAATACAGTTCTTAATAATTCTCTGTTAATTGAATAGATCAAATACATACATGCTATATTGTCATTTCCTGCGATTATTTCTTGCATAAATTACTAATTGTGATAAACATTTTGTGTATATTTTTTCTTAACATGTACATTGTGCATCTACAAACTGTTGTCTTAATATAGGATATAAACGACAATGACTTTTCCTGAAATATTCTCTTTTTATTCAATAATGTATTAATATCAATAGAAACATTCCCCATATCAGTGAAAAAGGGGGAAAAAAGAAAAAAATTACGTCAAAGAAGTGAACTCATTTACATGTATGGAAGATGTAGAGAGTACTCGCGTGATGCAAACTGGGGATTGAAAAGATACAAAAATAGGTATAGATTGAAACACTTTCTATATTTCATGTTTTTACAATATCTGGAGCTCACATTTAAATATGAATGTACGGTTTAGCTTAAAATTGCATTATTCAGCATATCAAATTAATTTTTAACAGTTACATCCTCGTGCTTTGGCTACACATATACAAAAAGATAAAATTAAAATATAAGAATAAAAAGAGATACAAGTCGTTCGATAGATGCGTACATCCTGCTTAAATTTCAAGAGACAATCACTTGATAGTTATTTCCTTTAAGATATTTTTGGATTCAGATATTGTAGGAAAATAAAAGTCGAAGAAGATAAAACTTCTTTTTTTCATATTTTATAGTCTGTAGATAACCCACTCATGGGCTACTAGCAGATAGAACTTCTGAAAGTTAATATATTTTGATACTTATTCGAATTCAAATGGGTATGTTCTATCTCACGTAAAAATGTCTATGGGGAAATAACTGTATTTTACAACTTTTTACTGAAAACCTTACGGTGAAATTTTGTATTATTTTAATTTTATACTAGTTATACAGATAAAAAAGAAAACAATTATCATGGTTAAAATAAAATACACTTCCATAAGCCTTTTGTCATTCATTTCTTCTTATTCAATGAAACATGATTGTATTATTTTTTCTTTGAGCTACAGACGTTATATAAAATGTGTGAGAAAGAAATGCAAATATCTGATGACGTGAAATAGAGAACATGTACCCACCATATTCATTCTGATAAAAATGATTCCGGATGAGATCCCTCATATTTACATTTAGAAACTAAAAGCAATTTTAATTAAAACTCATAAAAACTGTCCATAACCAAGTATGTAAGTTAAAAAATTCCCAAATAGACATGTACAATATTCTCATCACAGTACTAGCACCACGATTATACTAAAAAATGCAAGTGGAAATCCGTTGCAAGTTATGAAATTATTCCAAATGGATTGTCAATATAGTTTATTACAGATAAAACACTATGTACAACCCATTTTGACATTTAGTGGTAAATAAAAGAACGGAATATGATAATTAACGATATATTCATTCTGCAAAAATAAAAATCACTAAAACTAAAATTTACTGAAAATATTACCTCTGAATATGCCGTAGTATGACAAACTAAAAATAATTATTATTCTATGGCATCATATCTTTTTTCTACATTATATAATCTGGTTAATTACGACAAAGATATTTTAAGCAATCAAACCGGTATATTGATATGGCAAAATGGGTATTATCATTTTTTGTCAAACTCAGGCACTAATTTTAACATGGAATGTATAGACAAAACGAACAGTTGAAATATAAAAGTAATAACAACTAAATATATGACCATTAACAAATAATAAATCTTATCAGTAAAACGTGCTTATATCTGCACAATCACAATTACTTCAAAAGTAAGATTTTCGTCTTAGTCATGATAAAATCAAATACAACTTTAAGAAGCCGACTCTATATTGCTCTAGTTGTCGCTAAAGTTAAGTTGGCTTGCATGAAAGTATGCTTGATTGGTTTTTAACAGACCGGAAAAAAGATAAAAATAGTTGGTCCCACTTAACTAAAGTTATCCATTCTTAGATTTAGTATTCACTACAAAAACATTAGTAATTATAAAGAAGAATATTCAAAATATTCAAAATGACAAGAAATTTAAACATTCCAAGCAAATTAAACTGAAATTGTGATCTCTGACTGCTACTTCAAAGTAATGAAAATTTATTTATTTAAACGATTCAATTAACTTTTTAATTGAAAAAAAAACGATAATATAAACAAAGAGTCAAAGTTTTTTTTCCACATAAACAAAATATGAAAATTAAAGGATTTTAGTTTGTCATCAGTGATCTTTCACGACATGTTTTATTGGAAAAAAAAGTTCCATGCTTTCCTAAGTATTGCTGTCATACTTAAGGTGCCATTATGTCAAAGCCAGGTCATAAATATATTAAATATTTATTAACAGCAACATTTCTCGTGTTAGTATCACATATTAAACAATGTATAATTTTAACGAAAAAATGAGTGTTTTTTTTTATGAGAAACCTTATTTATAAAAGCACATTCTAGTATCCACATATGTCAGCAAAGAACACGACATATACAACACAAACGTATTCTAGTATGATATAACGAACAGCACAAAACATAAATTATAACAAATTTTATCTAATAAATATCCCGGATGACGTGAAACCTACGTTACCAGGTCTACCATTTAACATGGAAAAGATTTTAAGTACTGCTCCACTTAGGAATCAGGCAATTTGATAAAAGTAAAACTATAACTTGCTCAATTAAACCTTGACATGTAGAATCTAATAATACGACGTAATATATGTTCTGATTACCATTTCTGAAGCGCCGGGTTTTATCATTTCCTTAAGACTTAGCTTCAATAATTAGGAAAGCCGAAATCCGATTTGCTGATAAGAAGTCGTTTGAACAGAGAGTAAAATTGAGGAGAGTTTGTATACATGCAGTGACTGAATGGAACAATCAGTAGTTCTAACTTCATCACAGTAGTATCGTGTTATCAAATTTGCACGTAGTTGCAGTCAGTGTGGCTAATTTACACGGATTTTATGCAACAGTATCATTTACATTTTGAACTCAGAACTGAAAATAGTGGTAAGGAAAATGCTTTGTCAATTTATCTCATTTAAAGCGGAATAGTACTTAAGAAATGAAAGGCGTTCATGTCAATAAACCTTGAGTATCCTATAGCCTTATTTAAACTAATGTTGGTGTTGTGTTGCTTTTATCAGTTTTTTTAAAGAATGTAATTGAATGCAATCGAATTTAAAAGCAGTTCACTCGACAGCTGATAAAGGGTCTCACTTTAAGACAGGAATGTCCGTCATGTTACATTTTTCTTTTTACTGTATTTTTCAAAGGGAATCTCGAATTGACATACCCCAATTCAATCAGGGAAACCTTGCATTGACATACCTAAATTCAATGAAGGACACCTCAGTCAGTAACTCTCTTCACTGACCTGTACGGTGGGTTTGAGTAAGTGCTCGTTTAGTCAGGGTTAAATTACATTGCGCTTTCAACAGCTATATCTACGTTTAAGCATACAATAAATTGGTTCAGAAGGCATTCCTGGTTTATAAATAAAACAGTTCTTTATAATTATATACAAAACTAGCTTATTTCGATTTCAGACTGTATTTAATGGGGACAAATCTATAATTATTCAGCGTTCAGTTCAACATAACAATTGTTTGATAGTATATGTGAGAAAAATTCTTATAAACTCTACTCAGGCATCTTCATTGTTACCTGTTACTATTAATTAAATCATAGTGTTTCCTTCAAATTAAAGGGCATGCTACTTATATTGTATTCAGAACATCATCTAATCTACATTTGTGTTGAGCAGTGTAGCGAATAGACTCGTCACATTTTGAGACGTTGTGTGTGTGTGGATGTATGTATATATATATATATATACAACGTCTCAGAATGTGACGACTCTATTCGCTACACTGCTCCACCGGATCAAATTGTTACAGGGAAGATAACGTAAACTTATAGAATTCCCAACGATGTTAGAACTGTCAAATTTGCGATGCAAATTTTTGGTCGTTCCCTCCGCGGGACTCGAACTCGTACCGCTGTGACATCTATGGCAACACCGCCTGCACTAAGTCCAGCGCCCTAGACCACTCGGCCAGCTAGGCTATATAAAAATATAGCTTTCGCTGGCCGGGTCATTCCTCCTCGTAGGATTAATCTAGGGCTGTAACTTAGTACACGATGTATGGTAGTACGGGACAGTTCATCTAGGTGTTATTATGTAGGATAGAGGATCAAATTAATGATGCATGTCACAACAAATCAATATTATACAACGTCTCAGAATGTGACGACTCTATTCGCTACACTGCTCCATATATATATATATATTCTGCGTAAAACATCTAAGTGTGAAAACAAACTCATTAATTTTAGACATATAAAAACAATTATCCTATCTGGAGTATAAAAATTATCACAATCATCATACAAATGGTATCACAGTGCAATTAGAAAATGAATTTATGAATTCTAAGGATGTTCGCTAGTCATATTTTTGTATGATCTTTCGGACTCCTCTGGTTTTATCTATTTAATAGCATAAATATTTTCCCAGTGACCCCCACTTTTCTTTTCATAACTTTATTACATAAAACATTAAATATTATTTGGAATTTTTTATGAAATCCTTGTTATTTCTTCACTATCAAATGGATAAAACCTGTTAAGTCAAAGCCTGTGGAAAATCTAGAGAAATCCTGTTAAAATCCTTGTTATTCTTAAATCGAACAGCGAACAGCCTTAAAGGAGTAACATTTTAAAACAGAAATTTTCAATCAATTAAAATATTTAACAAGTGCTACACATAGGAAATATTTCAAAATTTTAATCACAACACAGCGATTAATAATAAGGAAGTGTACTAACACAATAATGATACGATAACTCGTAATTCGTAATTCATGGTTTTGAAAATTATCACAACAGTATATATGTAAGCGGCATTCACTGATCATATTACATCTAGGTTTGTCAATGTCAAATGTGACAATAAGTTCTACAATATAAAAACCTCTGTCACTTTGCATAAAGAAGTTTTAGGAGTTTTCAATATCAATATGCAACATGTACCTCATGTGTACAACAACAAAAAACTTTTGTCATATAATTTACCATTGTGAAAAAAAATTGTAGATATATTGACGCAGAATAAAAATTTAAAGGTGTACAACACAAATCCTGCAACTTTCATCGGTGCTGCACACAAATTTGGACAAAAATGACATGCAAATAATGGGACAAAACAATACTGAACAGTTTCTCTGAGGCTGGTTACAACATCTTTCATTACGTTGATATGTGTAATCGGCTGTGGTCAGTCTGGAAGTTTACACTGTGAGCACGCCAATCCATGCGCATGTTTTTCTATCTGTAAAGTAGTCTGGTGAAAGTCATATTTTTTTCTTAGCATCCGATTTGCTTTTTCTAAAACATCTTGGTGTTCATCGTTGGAACCTAAAATCATATGGTAAACATGGAGACAGATGCACAGCAATATACCTTAATTTCATCATGTAAATTAAATCAAACCATATGTTTGACGTTCTGCATAGTCATATTTAGTGATGCATGTATTAAATACATACATTTTTTTCATTTTGCTAAAGCAATGATAAAAAAACAGCCAATAATAACAATTACGTGTACATCCACATCATGTCTGCAAGGCTTGTTTCCTTTACCTGTCTAAAATATGTTTCATGTTTTACAAACAAAGAAAAACTTAACATGACATGAGTGTGTCAAGTAAAAATCCAGGATGCGATTGAACTAAAATGTAGAGAAACAAAGATGTGCGCATATTATTGAATATGAATAAAAGTAAGATTTATAGGTTTTACTGACACAAGATTAAACCGTATTTTTTCAATAGTTTATGACGTCATAAAATCCCAAGGACGCTGATTGGAGATACAATGGAAGTTATGAGGATCTTCATTAAGAACTGTTTTAAGTCACTTGACCAAAGAGCCTAGACGGCAGACCTTCATAATGTGACTCGACCTATACTATATCTTCGATAACATTGTTTCGGTTGAAAAGAATTGGTCGAGCGACAGTCTATTATCCGTAAACTAAAAATGTAAATGACCAACAGACAGACAGACGGACATAAGAATAACTATGTACCCGGTGTTGTCGTGTGTGGTATGAAACAATAGTGTGTTTTTAATTGCATTAGCAATTGTTATGTCACATTTGTCACTAATTTAACTCAGAACAATCAAACACAAAAAATGGAGTGGATATACATGTACAGCATTTCGAAGTCTGCAATATAAATAGGATTGAAATTTTTGACAAACCAAAGTAGCCCTATCAATTGTTCCATTCGGGCACTATATTTAGGATCTAACAACACTCTATTTTACTTACCGTTCTGATGACCCTTTCTGAACAGACAATCGAATTACATCTTTTATGATTTTGAAAGCATTATTCAAAAGAAAAAACCCGATAATTCTGATAAGGTCATCTGAACAGAAAGTAGAATGGAGTGTTATAACCTTCTACATGCACAGCAATTGAGAGGCATAATTTTAATTAAATTGATACAAAAGATGCTAACAGGGATCCTTCTACAAAACAATGGTTGGTTTATAAAAATGATAACAGACAAGAAATATCGTCAAATGCAAGCAAAAGTACATATAGAAAACTATACTAAAAACCGGGTGAACCCAAGAAGAATGGTAAAGGATATTCATCCTCATATGACTAAAAGTCAATAAAACCTTTTATGTATATTGCATCAATATCATAAAGTATTCATGTTGCCTTTCGTCCCGTTCATAATGTCACGGAAACTTACAATATGTGTTGTTTAAAAATATCTTGTGAACAAAAATTAATATCCGTTGTTATACATATAATGTATATTTTCATAACGAGTAATATTTTTCACATTATTGACAGTCCAGCTTAGCTTTAGCAAATTAAGATGTTTCGTGAAAAATAATAAACATGTAACATCTGGTCAGTAATAACGTGAATAATAATAATAATAATAAACTTAATAAGCAAACATATTTATTTAGTTTTATATTTTCTTATTAATTCTACTACTTTAGCTTCTAAGTATTAATGATTGTTTATGTGTCTAGACTTAGGTAATTGACCATTGCCTTAAATGATTGACCGATATATCTAGACCTACACAGAAAAAAAGACATACACAGTTCTATTTGATTAAACAACTCTTTCACATTTAATTTTTGTTTTTATATTTGGAAAAAAATGATTACCGAACTAAACAAATCAAATACATAGTAAAAACTTGAATCTGATACGAATAACAGATTTCAGTGTTAAAATACGTTTTGAAGGATCGATTTAACAATTGTCGGCATTTGTATATATGACGTCATGCATTACATGTAATCAAGTGTCAAGTGTTCTTAGATAACAATATGCTCCTTTTTAAAGGCATGGCCGTTAAGAGATTTCTTCCAAAGTAATATTGCTTTAAGTTAGTAATTCCGTTTATATATATATATATATATATAACGTCTCAGAATGTGACGACTCTATTCTCTACACTGCTCCATCGGATCAAATTGGTGCAGGGAAGATATATAAACGTATAGAAAGGTCTGAAAAATTCCCAACGATGCTAAAACTCTCAAATTTGCGATGCAAATTTTTTGTCGTTCCCTCCGCGGGACTCGAACTCGTACTGCTGTGACATCTATGGCAACACCGCCTGCACGAAGTCCAGCGCCCTAGACCACTCGGCCAGCAAAGCTATATTAAAATATAGCTTTCGCTGGCCGCGTGATTTCACCTCGTAGGATTAATCTAGGGCTGTAACTTAGTATACGATGTATGGTAGTACGGGACAGTTCATCTAGGTGTTATTATGTAGGATAGAGGATCAAATTAATGATGCATGTCAAAACAAATCAATATTATACAACGTCTCAGAATAATATAATATATATAATATGTATAATATTGATTTGTTGTGACATGCATCATTAATTTGATCCTCTATCCTACATAATAACACCTAGATGAACTGTCCCGTACTACCATACATCGTGTACTAAGTTACAGCCCTATATTAATCCTACGAGGAGGAATGACCCGGCCAGCCAAAGCTATATTTTAATATAGCTTAGCTGGCCGAGTGGTCTAGGGCGCTGGACTTCGTGCAGGCGGTGTTGCCATAGATGTCACAGCAGTACGAGTTCGAGTCCCGCGGAGGGAACGACAAAAAATTTGCATCGCAAATTTGAGAGTTCTACCATCGTTGGGAATTTTTCAGACCTTTCTATATATATATATATTCCGTCCTTTTTAACCTATTTTCCTATTCTTTAGCCTATCATTCCCATCGCAATACACGAGGATTACAGTGATCACGCTATTCATTCGCTCGTTCGTCTGTCCGTCACCAGTTACTTGAACAAGTAAGCAACTTTTGTTTCTATTTTTATTACTTTGAAAAATTACGCTGAATTATGATTTCACTAAAAAGTACTTAATTTTACGCAGTGATATTCTACCTGTATCATATGCATGAAATATGGATGAACAAATGTCAACTTTTTTTTTTATTTTGCAAGTACATTTTTTCAAGAAAAAAATCCTGTCAGTTTCTACTTTTTCAAACGTGTTTGCCTTAGTTATGGCTTCAGTATTATACAACTAATGTCAAGTGTTACTCTGGTTATATCCTTGAACTTGGTCCTACATAAATACTGCATAATCAAGCTGCCTTTTAAAGATGTGACATATGAATCTAAAATAACTTCACAACTCACTCAAAACGATAGTCGGCGTACTATCTATTGTCTATTGATTATAAGCATCGTTTCTGTACTTTTGTCTCTGTATAGTAAGGAAGAGGGGAACTTTTTAAGTGCTTCGTAATCGATCGCCCTATCCTTACAACGACAGACTTGATAAACGAAAGATATATAGATGACTTTCAGGTAAAGTTCATCAGTAAACATTCGTTTACTCTAATCACTGCAAAAATTAGGTACTTTTACCATCACATTACCTTGACCATTGGGAAGATATAAAAGTCTATCGGTATGTTTGCGATGTCAAAAATATTTTAATTAACAATTCATATAAAATTCAGACAGAGATAGAGATAGAGGTATTACCAGGTGCAGAAAAATCCCCCCCAGAAAAAAAAACCGGAAAAAAACAATGTCTTTTTCACATAGATACTACAGTCCTTTCTATTTGTTGCTGACAAAGTGATCATTGTAAGTTTCAGGCATATACGTATCACCTCCTTCTGATATTTAGTTTATAAAGACCGCCTGCAAAAAATGTATGAGCATGCCACACACTGTACCCCTATTACAAAATGGTAAAATATGTGTTCTACTTACCAACAGTTCAGTGGACTGATGTAACGTTTTAGTCTATTGTTTACGACCATGTTCTACTTAGCAACAGTTCAGTGGACTGATGTAACGTTTTAGTCTATTGTTTACGACCATGTTCTACTTACCAACAGTTCAGTGGACTGATGTAACGTTTTATTCTATTGTTTACGACCATGTTCTACTTACCAACAGTTCAGTGGACTGATGTAACGTTTTAGTCTATTGTTTACGACCATGTTCTACTTAGCAACAGTTCAGTGGACTGACATAACGTTTTATTCTATTGTTTACGACCATGTTCTACTTAGCAACAGTTCAGTGGACTGATGTAACGTTTTAGTCTATTGTTTACGACCATGTTCTACTTACCCACAGTTAAGTGGACTAATATAATGTTTTTGTCTGTTGACCATATTCTACTCACCAAAAGTTCAGTAGAGTGATATAACGTTTTGTCTATTGTTAACGACCATATGTTCTACTCACCAACAGTTAAATGGACTGATATAACATTTTTGTCTATTGTTAACGACCATATCATTAAGTTGTGGGCAGATTTAACCCCTTCTATATTGCAAAGATCCCTTAATACAGTCTTGTAACATACGTCTCTGGGAACACCTATAAGAACAAAATAACCATACAATTTCAATCTCCAATTCAAACAGATTTGGTTAATAAAATATAGTATTGAGTTGTTGCAGTTAATTTGGTATGACAAATTTTGTTGAAATGCACAAGCCATTGAAAGTCATTCAATACTGAATAGCAGATTGTACAATTAATAAAAATGATTTTCATTGCGTTATTTGACATTTCGTTGATCAATGTCTTTAGAGAATTTTTGTGAATTTTGCGTTTGATTTTCGATTGCAAGCGGCTGTCAACAACCTGCAAAAAAATTTCACATATGTACTGTATGTACTTTGTTACTTTGATTCTCTGTCCCTTTTCACCTATCTAAGGACCTTAATAATCATCTTTTAAAACAAGCCAAAGAGGGGGCGGCAACAGTGGAGGAAGTTCCAACTATACACCTCGGTTAGGTAAGAAATTTTTACGAACCTCGGTTCTAGATAAGTGTTTGGATAACTCCTAGTTGTGACCTCTAGTGTTCAATTCGTTCATTTCAAACAAATCATTAAAATCGGTTTTGTAAAACTAGTGGACATATTTGTATGTTTCAAGGATTTCTTGTTCCCATCTTCTTTGTTTAAAGAGACGAGTTCTACATGCATAATTAATATGGCGACCATGTTACTGGTCCGTATTCTAAAACTGGACACACAGTTGAATTATAGAGTATAAATATTTTCTCGATCCCTACGTTGGTAAAACACGGTCGTATAAGACCTAAACGTACTAAATATGAAGTGTGACGGAACGAGTGCAAGTCCTTTGAAACAATAACACCTAAATCTCGTTGAGTCTTCCTCGGTTAATGGTATATCGTTCAAACTGTATACAAAAATGTTTTTGCGAATTTTTAAAACAACAACTGCTTCGTCGAATTTCAATAACCAAGTATGAATACACCTTTATTTTATTATAATGAATTAAATCTTATATTTCATGTAAAACAATAAATGTTAACAATGTCATAAATATTTGCATAACACATATCGTATAAATACAAGAGTATTGTGTTGACAAATTGAAATATGCTTGTATAGTAAAGCAATCATGTAAAAAAGTGATAGAAAACTGAGCCAAAGTGGTTCAGTGAAAATAGGAGAGTTCAGTTCACTTTTTCCTAGTCAAAATCTATTCACTTTAATGGATTGCCAATCAAAGTTTGAATCTAACGCTTTCATACACAGAAATGACAGTTTTGAAGTAGGGGCGAAAAATGTCACATTGTACCTGGTAGGGCGAGACATGAAGTGGTTTTATTGTATTATCAGTGACCTCGCAACAGTCGATTTTATATAACATGGTTGTTATAGTGTTTAGTCTCTCTAAAGGCTAAAATATCAGGCAGTACAAACAATGGAAAAATGATAAAGTTGCTAATCACTAAGCTCCTTTAATTAACCAGTTGAAATAATAAAACATTGTACGTGCTCACCTTCCATCATGACACGTAAAGTATCTCTCAATACTGTCACTGTTGTAAATATCACCAACACAGAAAATATAAAGGTACATATTGGATCAGCCAACTTATACTTAGGGTCATCCTACAAAAATAATACATTAAGATGGTTTATAGAGGTAGAAACATACCAGCAATCAATGACTTTAACTTTTGGACTTGACTTGATTATAAATCGGATTAGTGTTCAGTAATTTTGTTGTTACCCTTTTTCACAAAGGGTGGGCATAAACTTTCAATATAACATTTTTGTGACTATCGCAGCTTCTCATTTCCATTCGGATCTAGTATGCACTCCAATAAATGTTATAACAATAGTACCATACTCATATTAAAAAATCGGTAAGGCAAAATAAATGATAAACCCAAAAAATGATGTAAGCTGATGTAATCTCCTGATTGGTGCAGGAATCTCAAAGTGGTTGGTTAAACCGGGTTCTATTACCATGGTAACATCAGAGACATGAAATGGAAGTTGCTGCCTGACTATGGTAAACATGAAGAAAGGTGTAAAGAATGTTTGTCTTGGAGTCAGAACTACAAATGTATGTTCCCAAGTAGGCTTTTCCAATTAATATTAAAGTATGTTGAATTAGGCCTATATGTTGGTTATACATGATACAATGTTAAATCAATCTTTTCTTAAGTATAAAAAGTATGAAGTAAACTGCTATTAATTTACGTGAGGTTCCACAGGCCAGGGCCATAATCTAATCACTCAAAACTTTACACAAAAGTGCATGTAAGATAGGTTGAAATAGTGTCAAGTGTTATCATTTATAGTTAATTAAAATATAATATGCTACTATGCATTAACATTTAACATACTATTATCAGATTGATTATATAAGTGTCAAATACTTGAACTCAAACTTTATTCCACTTCTATGTTGAAATGTTGAAGGGATATAGAAGGAAAGTTAAAATAGTGGGACTATCTCGTTAAATTCATTCTTAAAACCATCTATCAAGTGCTTAAATACATGTATCAACCTTTAAATAAACTACCATATGGTTGTGATAACATCCTTAAATTTTACAACTAAGTGTTTAAAATATAAACCTTGAAATAAACTATTGTGTGGTTAAAATATCAAACTTGATATAAACTATTGTGTGGTTAAAATATTGACCTTGATATAAAATAGCATGTGGTTAAAATATCAACCTTGATATAAACTATCATGTGGTGAAAATATCAAACTTGATATAAACTATCATGTGGTTAAAATATTGACCTTGATATAAAATATCTTGTGGTCAAAATATCAACCTTGATATAAACTATTGTGTGATTAAATGTCAACCATGATATTAACTATCATGGGTTTAAAATGTTGACCTTGATATTAACTACCATGGGGTTAAAATACCAACCTTGATATTAACTACTATGGAGTTAAAATATCAACTTGAAATGAACTACCGTGTAGTTAAATCTTAGATTAAATATCAACCTTTAAATAATTAAAGGTGTGGTAAAAACATCAAACTTAAAAATTAACTACAATGTGGATACATAATTACAGCACAATAAAAAATATCAACCTTGAAATGAACTATTGTGTGGTTAAATCTCGAACTAAATATCAACCTTTAAATAATTACCATGTGGTAAAAACATCAACCTAAAAAATTAACTACAAAGTGGATACATAAAAAATATCGACTTAAAATGAACTACAATATGCAAAAATGTTAACTATGAAATTACCTATAAAAATATACAAATATCAACTTTAAATCAACTACGTGTGGCTAAAATATTGACCTTTAAAAATAACTATCAACTGGTTATAATATTAACCTTGAAATTCTCTACCATTGGGTTAAAATATCAACCATAAAATTAACTTTAATATTGTCAAATTATTTACTACAAACAAACTGCCCCAGAATGCAATGAAATACATGTATGTAACTCTACCAAAAGCTCTTTTGCTGTACTAATATAAAAACATACATAAAAGTTTAACGTTTGTTATGCCAAAACTCATATGTACATGTAATAATAGTTTCATAGTGATGAAAGGAATTAAAGGTACAAACATCTTTTACCAGGCCTATCTGTAGAATGGTCATAAAAGATACTATCAGAAGTATCATACATTAAATGTCCTTTAAATTTGTAAACCTATACAAAGGTCAAGGTCATTATATTAAATCTATTTAACTCAAATAAAAAATTCAACTAGTTTTATGATAAGGAAAAAAAGTTTTTTGATTTTCTAGTGAACATGTGTGTTTAAGGAAAAATTTAGTTTTTATCAACCATGAAACTTCCTCCTAATTTGTTTGGTGTTTTTCCTGATACAATGTACTTTGCACTGCTAAATTTTAACAAAACAGAACAAAAAACCCATACAAAATATTGTTTTACATGACAAATATTCAACATTCAGTGTTTCCACTATTTCTTTATTCTTCACTTTTACAATGTATTTTCACTTTTATTGTCAAAGACAGTTTCTATGAAGACCTACTGAAGGAATTCCAATACAAAATATTTAGGATTCAAAAATGCATGAATCACTAATCAAAAGCTTCTGCCCGGTTTTAAGGCAGAGCCGTACTTAACAAGACTGCAGTAGATCCAGGGGGTTTAACCCTCCAACTTAGAAAAATGGTGTTAACTTTATCCACATTTTAAGCAAAAAATAGCCAATAAAAGCCTGAAAACCCCTTTTTCTGGATCCCAACTTTTTAAAAATCTTGTCATCCACTGCATTAGAGTGCATGTATATTAAAACTTTTCCAATTTCCACATCCCAAAGTGGAAGCAGACATATTTCCAAATGTCTCTACTCTCACAGTACATTACATGTATGTGGATACATTGGAAATCATGATCATATCATTAAAGTGAAAAATGTAGGTTATTACAACAAAACGTTTTAAGATATACATATAAGTGTTTAATAGTTAATGTTCTGAAAATGGAAAAATCTACTGAACTGCTGTGTACAAGCATGTACATAAATTTCTGGTTCTCTGATTTAGTCCTCACTTCAGTAAGCACATTAACAGAACATATATACCATGTCTTATCCTTAATTCTTGCAAAAAGATGGTCTACATGAACATCATATTTTATTACAAAATGTACTTACAATACAATCTGTTACATTACATTAAAGGCAATCAAATATCTATTGAAAATCTTTGTGAAATATTCATCCCATATTACAGCAATATGCTGGCCATTTGAAGTGATCTAATTAAACAGCCTGCATTCGAACTTCAAGTACAGAAATTTGAGTGCTTGTATCAGGTACAGCCAGTATAAGGGATATATTAGATTACATGTACCAGGACTTGGTAAAACTTAAAAATAGTGGTAGACAAATACATGTAATGAAGGTCAATTGAGTTTAATTCAACAACATCCCAGTGTGTGCATGATACAAAACGAAGGTTTTTTTTTTGTTTTTCAATTAGCCTTGTTCATGAAACATATGGCTACATATATATATTTATTTATACTTTTGTTACATCATTTTGTCTATATTCCTGATAGGTTTACTGAAATGCATATTAAAGATGTATTTTATTGACTTAATTAATAAAGAGTTTCATGAAGCACAGCATGATACTGCAGCAGCATATGGGGAAAGTGTAGACACAATATTAGATTTTGACACATTTAAGCAAAAGAACTCGCAGTTTAGTATGGTTACAACAACTGGTTTGCACACAATGTAGCACAAAATTTGAAATTGAATTAAAAACTGTTTGAAATTGAATAAAAAAAGTCAATTTTTCTGGTGTGGCCCCTTTGGTGCCTTTTAACGAATACCATATCTGAAATTTGATTGAAAGACAGCAGGCACTTTGACTGTTTATATGGTCTGTATCTAAATAATAACTAAAAGTAAATTCCATGGATTTTTGACATCAATAAATGGCCTCCTTTCTGATATTTATAAACATTGCTACTTAATTACAGTAAATTCATAATAATGATACGCATTGAATGCCAGTATTGTGATTTTGTCTTTGAGTAAAAAAAAACAAACTTAAATTTTGCAAATAATAATTGTGACTTCAGTCATTCATACTTTTTGCTATAATAAAAACATTATATTCATTCCTGAATTTACAACTACATGTACATATAATTTGGGAGAACTTAAAAAAAAAAAAAAATTCAATATCACTTACCATGAATTTTATGATAAAGGATGCAATGAGAACTCCTACACTCTGTATGATATCCCCAATCACATGAATAAACGCTGCACGAACGTTAATGTTTTTATGGTGAACATGTTTTGGATGGTCCTCCTGAGATTCTAATTCAATCTCATGTTCAGATCTCTCATCAATCAATGGTGAATATGAATGATCATGTCTGTTTCTATGATTGCTGTTGCCATGGCTGTGTCCATGGTGACCAAATGACTTTTTACCTTTACAACACACTTCTGAATGAAGAACAAATCCCATCCTATAAGACAATTTAGATACATATTTAATAGAGCCTGACTAAGAGAAGAAAATTAAATTATAGTGCAAAATCATATCATACATGTACTTACATGTCTTCAAAATTGTCATCTTTTGCATGAGAATAATTGTTTACATGTCAACCCAGTGTTTAGCATTGGCTATAATTACACAAAGAATGCAGAAATAATAAGGAAAGAATGTTTGTAAGCAACATTTAATCTATAATAATTATACATGTACAAGTATGTTTTTATTACATCAAACAGCATGATTTTTTCCCAAAAAAATATCAGAAGTAATGTATGAATATGATTTACATCGAATGTGATACATGTACATGTCTTTAAAAAAGTACACATGTAGATACATGAAATGTTGGATTGGTAAGTCTTTATTATCTACTTTATAAATAATGGTTGCATGAAGTGTCATAATTTATTGTATCTAAAAAATATTTGAAGAAAGAAACCAGATTTTGAATCACGACTCAGTATTTAAAAGTCATTTGAGAAAGAAAAAGTCAAAGTAAAATATCTGTATTGATTTACATCTATTTTAACACAAATGAAACACTATTAGCCTTTTTGAAAAAAAAGGTTCAGCTCATCCAGTTTAACCAGAGAGATTAAAATTATTCTATCCAGAAACTGATAAAAGGGGAGAAGGTTCTTAATCCAAAATGTATGAAAGGGTGGTTCAAGCAATCTGTTGCTAATTTTTCATCAAATTTCACACAAAACCTTCCAAAACAGGGAGACAATTCCCTGGATTTGTCATTGCCCTGATTTCATATAAAATTGGATGCATTTATCAACAACATGTAAATTAAAATGGACTTTATTATCAGGACTTAAGTTCTATTGATCCTTATCTATCTTGACCTTCAATCTAAGTCATAACAATGGTCTATTATTATAAATCCTTGGGTTCTCTTCAAAAATAATGATCAGTTAATTCACATACAATGTATACATGTACATGTCCATGTTAATTTACATAACTTATGCTTTTGCTAATTTAAAATATCTTTTATAATATACATTTGTATAATGTGCATGTATCTACAGCAATAAATATTTGGCTGCAGGATTGTTAGCTTTTAAGATTTTAGGAATTAAACTTTCTCTTTGATAAAGATAAAGTTTAATTCCTAAAATCTTAATTTAAGAGGAAAATAATTACTAGCTACATTTTAAATACTGTAGGTATATCAGTGACAAAAATAAAAAATGGAGAAAAATTAAAGTCCATACAAGAACCACTTAAGTGCAAAATGTATAAACCTATATACATGTACATGTAAAGTTCAGACCCTGCCAATGGTAAAGGTGAAATCAGGCATATAAATAAAAACACAAAAAATGTAGTTTTTCCTAGATACAGATCTGTACACTTAAAATAAAACATACATTGGGTCAATCAAATCAAGAATGATCACTGTTGCAAAGTGCCAATTTCAAATTCATGAACAGACTCCACTATTCAATCATAAAAGTGTGACAACCAAATGGCAAACTACGAGTGGTTATGGGACTTGTAGGTCCTGATAATATTTATGACATATACATGTATATAGTCAATTGTAATGAGCCCCTGTGTTTGAATCTGGAACTGGGTAATTCAATGCTAACCAATCATTTCCTCTTTTAATGTAAACTTCCCATTCTCATACAAGCAAAAAAACACATAGAGTATTAGACGTGTGTATGATATTTATCTAAAAGGTACGTCGTAGCAATCTAGGTCATCTATGATATTGACCAGAGAACCGAAATAGGAACGAAATTAAACAACTGGCAATGAATATTCATAGATATCAGGGCCGTGCTAAGGTATATAACCTATATAATCTTGTAACAAGCCCATGTGCCTGAATCGAAAACTGGGTAAAGTTCAATGCTAACCGATCAATTAATGTAAACTTCCTGTTCTCATACAAGCAAGAAACACATGTAGAACACATGTGTATGATATTTAAGAGGTACATTTTTATCTTGTATGAAGATAGAACTATGATGCTATGGCAGTAAACATGAAACAGATCTGCAGCATTACGATGAGTATATATATATATTATGCAAATCATATGCGAATATAAAGTACTGAAATTACGAATGCAAGAAGTCACTAACAATATGAGCGACTTAAAAAGAGCAACATCTTGTCTTCAAAATTAACTCACTTTATCTCACAGTAAATGGCCACTTCAAAAATAGTATTGATGGGGTAAAGGGTGCTATTTTTATTCCACTCTGAATATATTCCATTATTTTTAAGAAGACATCAATTGTATATAGGACATTCACTGATACTTAGTACTTACACAATATTAAATGCAACTCCAACACTAGCTGTGACCAGCATTTCATTTGGGTTAACATCTTTGTAATGGTTTCTCTGGATTCTCTCTACAGCCATATAACATAGAACTCCAGTCACTAACCATATAAGAAATACACTAAACAGAGCACCAATTACCTCTGTAAGAAATAAGATTTAAACTGTTTTATCATGTACATGTATTATGTTTATCAAATAAACAGTTGTCAGATAAAGATTTAAATTGGTTTTATCATTGTAGTCCAAATGGAGTGGGGGTCCAAATTAATTGGGTTTTTTTTTTATTATAATTATTCTCTGTTCTAACTTATTGTTGACCAAAGATCTTAGAAACATCTGAATAAAATTACATGTACAATGTAAAAATGTGTTTTCATGGTGGTACATGTATGTACTAAATTGTAAGTCACATAATTACGTAGTTTGACTCATGTTAATTTGCTGAAATGGTTGTTAAAAAATTACCCTAAATTAACAAGCAAAATTATGAAACAAGAAATTACCAAAGAAACAAACGTGCAATGTACATGTTCATTTCTACATGTTAATTTAAATTGTTTAATCGTACTTACATATAAGAATTTTTTTTTTTAAAAGTTCAATATTTCAACAAACTTACCTGCTCTATAGTAACCAAATGACATTGTTTTGGAAGGTGGTTTTTTTGCTAGATACATGGCTAAAAGACTTATGAGGAAGCTAATGAGATCACTGGCTAAATGAAGAACATCAGTAAACAAAGCTAAACTGTTGGACAATACTCCACCTGTGAAAGTAAGAATAAAAGGTTACTTAACCACAGCGAGCAAATGCATAAATAATGCTATGAGTAAATTTTAATCTACATGAAAATGTTTATTTGAAAAATCTAGCTTCCAAGTAAAAATATACTTGCTTCAACTTTTGCTTTTCTGTACATTTTTTTTAAAGCTTTCATACAATTGTATATACATGTAGTTTATAGTACCTTCTTTCCAAAAGTCTTTGTTTTGATTGTTTCCTGGGTTCTCTAAGTTTTTAACTTATAAATACATGTATGTACAAGTAGCTGCCACAACATACATGTACACATTTTGGACTTTTCTAATGGTATGGTATATTGTTATTCTGACCAATATACATGTAAAACATACAATGTATCAATAACATAATACATGTACAACTAGGCATGCTTTGAAGTAGCACATTTCAAGTTATCAAAATTAAATTTCAAAAAGGGTTATATTATTTCCAGAGGGAAAACTGAGATACATGTACATGTCCATTGTACCATTCAACCAGGATGACTACGTAATTAGTGACAAAATTACAGTAAATTATATAAACATTAATGGAACATGAATTAAAACCTTGTCACGTCACAGTGAAAAAAGATGGGATGGCAAAATACCTGACTTGAAAACTGCTTTATGGATTTGGCTGAAAATTGAACTTAAGTCAAGTCACTTGACCTATATTTAATGGTACTAAACAACTGTGCAGTTTCAAAAAACCCACTGAACATCTGGAAACTGTCGGGGGATAGACAGACGGATGGACATGCAACAACATGCACTTACAAAAAATGTAATAGATTGCCGTTATGTATGGCAGGGTGTAAATTTTTTTGAGAAAAATCTGACTGACTAAATATCACAATTAAAGAAACTTGCAGTACTAAGGAAATATGTAGCTGGTGCAGGATTTTTTCTTTAAATCACAAGAATTAAAAGACAAATACCCAATAAGTTCTGAATTTACAGTAACATTTTAGTTCTTTTTTTCACCTTTATACATAATTGTACCATGTACATGTATATTATTTTGCATTCAACAGCTACATGTATCATATATGCTAGCTTTATATTCCTTCCAAAAGGTTATTATACAATTTCTATTTTGATTTGTTGAATAACGAATGAGTTTAAACTACATGTAATACGTAAAACTATATGTACAAAATGTACCAGAAACCCTAAATCTATAATTCAAATAAAAAAATGTACAATGTATGAACATGTGTACAAATAGCATTTCCGTACAGTACATTTGTATGTTTTAAGGGTGAAAACTTACCAACTGCTTCACCAATCATAAAGAGAACACATAACGTACAAACAGCAATCAGCTGATTCCTAGCAGTAATGTCACCAGCATTCTCAACTGTACTATGACAGTGCCACTGATCAAGTAGTGGGCTATCACTGTCTGATCTTCCAAATTTATTTTGGCTTTCGTCACTAGAGTCTTTATCATTATCTCTAAAATGGACAGGGTGTTCTTGAAGTCCTTCTTCACGTGCCGAGTGTCTATCATTTAAAATACAATTGTTTTTATTGGTATTCATCGAGGGTAAAGTAATTCCAAGATTAACATCTTCTCCATCACCAAAATCTACTAAAAATCCGCTGGCAGAATTACCTACCCCATTTTGACTACTTAAGTCGCTTTGAAGATAATGAGAGTTAACATTTCGTTCATCAAATGTTAAATCTAAACTTTGATCAGACATTTCTCCTACTTCTAGAATCCTACATGTCTATTATCTGTGTCACGGTACACATGTCAACACTGTCACTCACTTTCAGTTCTCAGCTGTCAATGAACCGGAAGCTTAATGTTTACTTAATCATGTGACTTACAACAATGGTTCAGCTTATGCCCTTATTGAAATTTTTATTAAAGATCGGTCCATATATCTTTCGACCCAAAAGAACATTAGTCCGAAATTTAGAATTCGCATTTTCGGTGTGACGTCACACTTTGATTTGATTTGTTTATTGAAATAATTTAAAACGTAATTGTCGAATACACAAATTTCAATTTCTAAATATTCTAAATATCAGTTTATTACGCAACTTTTGACGACCGTAGTTAAAACAAATATTCAGTTAATTAGTTTATTCTATACATAATCTATGGGGATTTAGTCCCCGGAGCTATTTTATTATTTGGCCGCCCACTACAATATAATTAAATTATATCTCAATTTATCAAGAAATGATATTTATTTGCGTACAAATAGCTTTGAACAAGACACTGAAACAAGATGTACTTGGGCTAACTTTCATTTGAAAACGGGGTTTCAAGAGCGATCTGTTATTTTGGTACCAGATATCATCATCAGTAACTTTCGCATGAAAACTAGTGATTGAAAGATACTAACGTTAACATAGTATCTAAAAATACTTCATGTATCACAAACTTTCAGAATAGCTTTACCAACTTTCCATCCTGACCTCCAGTCTGCTTTCAACTTAATTAAGGATATCCATTCCCAACATAGAAATAAACAATCAACGGGAAAAATAAAAAATAAACTATAACCAAAATAAACACGACGAATTTGTTTTGATGCCACCAGATAGAAAAAGGTTGTTTTTTTTTATAAATATTCTATATGATCCCCTGAGTGATCAAAAGAAATTCTAGCTTTCCTACATGAATGACTGAGCTTTCATCTCTTGATTTCAACTACTTCTAGTTCTACTATTTTGATACGAACTGATTAAGGTTATTCGGATTTACCTGGAAAAGCAACAATAAGAAAAAATATTGTTACTTTACTCATACAACGTAAGAGGTTGGAATTCCGTTCCTCCATACCCAACCTCTTATTTCTGAGAGCCATATTGCATAACGCTCGCTCCGCCGTTCTTTAAAATCGGCGGAATTATAGTAAACTATTTACCATTTAAAACGTTTTATACATTTTCTTCACCATAATACGGTATACTGTGACTAAACTGGTGAAAAAAATGACCTACCTGATGAGAAAACCCAGCAATCCTGTAAATCCTTTATAAATGCAATTAAAATGAACTTGATACTTGGTTTTTAGCTTTTTGAAAGCGTAATTCCGGTTGATAAATTTACGGATTATTAAATTTGCAAAACGAACATATCAAATTAACCACCGAATTTCCTTTACCAACTTTAAGTTCGTTTTGACAAAAATATATTTTGTTCCGTAAAATTAGTGACCTAATTCAAAATTGCTGGTCATTTTGACCACACACACTAGGGACCATGATTTTTTTTTTTTATTTATTTTTTTTTAATACAAAAATATCATTAAATCATTTGGTTTCCAGATTGAGTTACTATGCGTCTTCTCTGACATGTCCGCTTGGTATTTAATGCTGTCTATACTATGCCTAGTTTTCATCTATATACTTCTAGATGAAAGCTGGGCATAGTATAAACAGCATTAAATACCAAGCGGACATGTCAGAGAACACATATAATAACTCAAATCTGGAAATGAAATGATTTAATGATATTTTTTAGATAAAAAAAATGATAAAAAAAACCCTGGTCCGAAGTGCCTGTGATTTGACAACTATTTTCATTACAAATGTTTTCTAGGTATTTATCAAATATTTAGGATTTGTATTGCTCGATTTCCGGTAGGTTAAACTTCTTTTATGTAAATAAAAGACTTAAAATATTTAAAAACACATGTTTAGCTAATCACATTTGCGGTGGCTTTCAACGTGTCAGGTGCTGGAGGTTAGGATGGCACCAAGTCAGAAAAAAAGCTTGCCAGACAACCTCTAGTATTGCTGGAGTATTGTTACTTGAGAGGCTAATAATTATTGTTCTGATTTTTACTTGGCCGAGTGACTCTGCCTAGTGCCATTTTTGATAGATTGAAACAAATTAACAGCAAATACAACTGATATAATGTCACACTTACTGACGATCTGCTTGTTTTCACTTGTCGCATACCGTTAGTTTTCATCAGCTCGTATATATATAGAAAAAGAATAAACGAACAATAAAATTAAGAAAATTTAAAATAAGAAATGTACAAAAAATAAACTTTTGAATATATTTACTATACAAAATTGTTAAAGAACAAAATGGTTCTATTTTTCTTCAGTATAAAAAAAATTGGCATTTTATGTCGAATTAAAATTAATAGATACTTTACCCGAAATCTAAAATAAAAAATAATGCTTAAATATTAGAGTGTTAGTAAACAAGTTAATTCAAACCCATCCAAAGTGTTATGTGTCGACTATCGCTAAGACCGTAATAACATATAGTTCTTTCTGGGTATGCCCATATGTGATTCAGATATTAATCGTGAATTAAGATTTCCTGCAGTTGTGAAGATAAACAATTTTACTTTGTTCCTCTAATTTAGATGAATCATGGAATGTGAATACGCTAAGGATAAGTTGAGTGAGGCTCTTGTTCTCGCGAGGACCAGATCTTCGGATTTAGACAGTGTGAAGAAGCTAAACTTTTGGTAAATGTTCCTTTTTTTCACTAAAATCATGTTAGCCATTGTTCGTTTTGCTGCAAATTGTACATTGTGTGCACGAAACATAGATTGCAATAGGAAAATTATGTTTTTTGTAACCATATATTGCAAGATTTACCCATATATAAACATACAACAACCGCCGAAATTCAAACTCGTAATTTTGCTCTCTAAATTCATATACAACGCACATCACATGAAAATGTTCGGAAATACTTGTGCAATGTAGTACATGTACCTTTCTCTTAATTCTATTGACCAATTTCTGACCATTTGACCATTATCTCTACCCACCACTGGAAGCTCAGAAAAACTTTGAATTCATCGAAAAAACCCATAGTGTATGTGAGTGCCTAAAACTCAGTGAATAGAAATATTTTGAGGAAAAATAATACATGTAAATATCCAGTCAGATGTAGAAGTTGCTTGGTGTGAAATGGTCAGAAAATGGCCAGTAACTATGTACATCTGAACTTTTCTGTTATCATATTAGGAATAGTTTACATCTTGTTCTGCTTGGCATTCTATCACCTTAAATCTTACAAGGTAGTTTTATATACACTGCAATATTTTCAATAATTAATATTCAAGTTGAATGAACATTTACAAAATAAAAAAAATAATGCAGGATAACAAACAATATAAGGAAATAACCTGATCACCCCTACTTTCGCCCTGCAAAAAAATGGATTTTTGGCATTTCTGTCATCAATTTTTTATTAGAATCACCTTGCTCTCTGATGTGGAGGTTCAAAATTCATTAAAAAATTCAAACATCATGGCCTTGGTTAGGACAAGTTCAGTATTCAGCGGTGTCATGATAGAGGCAGTAAAACTGGTAGATTTCGATGTTCTGCAAATATATAAAAAAAAAAATTAAAATAAATAAAACCTACCTACCGACCCCAATTTTGAAGATCTTACCAGAAACACAGAATTTTTTTTATGCCTAATATGTATTATAATTCTTAAAACAACTGATAGATCACCATTAGAGGAAAGTAATGTTAACATTAAGGTACTTTAAAGAAAAATATAGTACAGTGTAATTTAAATGTTTTTAAAACTATTTCTATTAATTTATGTTTCATATTTTTGGTCATTTTTGCAGATATATGTATTCCAAAATAACTTATCATTTTCAGGGGGAGTGGAATTCGAGATGTCAGTGTTGTAAAGGATCTACCAAATCTGGAAGTCTGCAGTTTGAGGTAATGTAGTCTCAAATCATAACAAGTAATATATGACATGCTTTATCTTAGATGACCTCCATAATGTCATGTGACTACTTTTTCTGATCTCTATCCAATTAATGCTCCAGCTTGAAAATTGGTTAGATTTTATTATTTTTTTCTTAAGAGATCAAGATATATTTATATTCTATAATTTATGTGAAACTGCTACATGTATTTTGCATCACAAATTTGGTTAATACAGAGTTGTCAACCATTCAAGACACAAATGCATGAGATTTGGCAAAAGTTTTAAAGATCAAAACCAAAAAACAAAAGATCATAGGAAAATGTATCCAAATCAGCTTCCAAATGCATGAGTCTCACACAGATTGTTTGAGAGTTGGCACTATTGTTGATCTCTCTAACATGATTTGAACATCCACTGTAAAATATACATTTAATAATATTAAGCAACCTTTTTTCTCATGAGTACCCTGATGTGGAGATAATATGATGTACATTTTTATTTTTGTGTTCATACATGTATGTTTTAAACTTACTTATCAATTTTCAGTGTGAATTGCATTTCAACACTGAAAGATTTTGGAGAATGTGAAAACTTGAAAGAACTGTTCATCAGAAAAAATAAAATTGAAGATTTGACAGAAATCTGCCATTTGAAAACGCTTCCAAACTTGAGAAACTTGTGGCTGGCAGATAACCCATGTGACCAGACAGAAAATTACAGATATACAGTGCTCAAAACTCTTCCAAACTTACAAAAGTTAGATAATGTTGGTAAGGTAAAGATGTGAGAACTATTTAAGTTCTGATAATTTAAAAATGTATTTAAGTCAAACTTGAACAAAATCTTGTGTACCATGTTAGTGTTGTTGTTTTTTTTTTTTTAGGATACCTCTTTAACCTTTGGACTTAAGGAATATATTGTGTTGTTTTTACACTATAAACCTGGAAATTTTTTAGCCATTTTTCTTTTCATGGTTTCTGTGATCAATGTATTTCCACATAGTTTTAAATTCAAGTTCACTTCTGTAATCATATTATAATGTTTACTTTTTAGGAATACAATGTCTTAACAGTTTAAGTTTTGCTGCAGAAATGCCCCTGAAATTTCACTGTTTACAGGAAGAAAAAAACTGTCTAAATAGATTCTGAATGTGTACAAAATGTACGTTACGCTACAATAGCAGATTAAGTTTATTATGGATATTTTAAACCTCATGGAAATTCTCTTTTGTTATCTTTTGTTTTTGTGTATTAAAATTTTATTATTTTTCCACTAATGTGCCTATTTAATGTTTTCTGTTTTTTTATAGCTGTGACTGATGATGAAATGAAACAAGCTGAAGATTTAGGTGAAGAACTGTTTTTAGATGAAGATGATTGTAAACAAGAAGAGAAAGAAAACAATGAAAGTGGTGAAGACGCAAAACAAGAAGAGAGCAAAGAAAATGACAAACCATTAGAAAGCAAGAATGATTCAGATAAAGAAAATGAAAGTGCAAAGCAAAGTGAAAATGACACTACTAAACAAACACCTGCAAACCCTAGTGGTGCTATAAATAGTAAGAAAGAGAAAGGAGAAGGAAAAGGAAAAGGAAAGGAGAAATCATTAGGGGATTCCATGTTAGATCCAGTCACCATGTCATGGGAAGAGACCAAGTATGTTTACATATTTAGTGACATGGTTATTGTCAGATCATCATTTTAACTTAAAAGGGGTTTACTCATTTATCAAAATTTCATGACAGTTCATAAAAAAATCAATAGTAGAAAACACTCAGGTGGGGATTCATCAGGGGTAGATCAGGCACAAACCCCTTAACATTGTTTTAAAAAAAAAATTTGCATGAAATCTTCAAACACCCCCCCCCCCTCCCCCCACACACACAAAAACTCTTCCCTCCATTCCTTTGGCCTTTTATTCTATTTATGCCCAGTCCTGGATCCACTGGTACTTATACTAGATCAGTAAACAGTCTATGTAGTCTTTTGTGGCCCATATAATTTCTATGTAGTGTTTTGTGGCCCATATAATTTCTATGTAGTCTTTTGTGGCCCATATAATTTCTATGTAGTGTTTTGTGGCCCATATAATTTCTATGTAGTCTTTTGTGGCCCATATAATTTCTATGTAGTCTTTTGTGGCCCATATAATTTCTATGTAGTCTTTTGTGACCCATATAATTTCTATGTAGTCTTTTGTGACCCATATTATTATATAATATATACTGTTAGATTAATTACAACAAATTAATTCATTTAAACAAACTATATATGAAATGAATTGTTATCCATAAAGTATATATACCAGTACTTATTCTATTAATATTTATAATCTTTCAGGTATGTTTGTTGAGTACTTTTAAGTCACTTTTTTTAATTTCATGATTTGTATGAGAATTTATTATTCTTTTATCATTTCACAGTAAAATAAGAGAAGAGTTAGGGCTGAAACCATTGCCAATAGAAAAGATAACATCTCCAAAGCCTGTTCCGAGTTCCAAGGAAAAATCTCGAGTATGTATTTTAATTAAATGTCATTCGCTATTGAAGAGTAATATTGCACAATTTATGATGATACAGAAACAGCACCCCTTTCTTGGTCTTCCCCTTGTTTCAGAGAAAAAAAGTTGTTACAAGTAGATTTCATATTGAAGAAGAAATGCCATGGATTATCTATTAATGCTTCCTTCCCTGTTGGAGGTTTAAATTGCCTCCTACCCTTTGATTTTTAAGGTGAGGTTGAAGATATGATTTTAAGTCAGCCAGAAATAGATGTCTACTTTGTTAATTTTTTTTTTATTTTATTGAAAAGATAGTGAAGACAGTCCATGACACGATCCGCGCAACGATTGTTGACTGTTGACTGATTGATCGCTGACGGATCGATAACTGATGACTGGGGACTGACCTGATTGCAGTTTTGTTATCTTAAATGACAGATGATCTGTTAAGAATAAAACAAATGTAAAATAAAAGTATTAATTGATGTATAAATCTATTGCATTATGTAAATATGTGTTAAATTGACAAATGAAATTGCGGAATCTGTAAATTATATCGACCGCTCTGTGGTCACATGATGCATTCACCAGTCTAATAAATCGGTTTGATGGATCAATAACTGATCAGTGATTGATGACCAATTGCAATTTTTGTTGCACGGGTCGGTTTAGGTACTGTATCACATAGTATGAAAGAATGGTGGAAAAAATCTCATAAAGTGGACACTGTATGCTTATTTGATGTGTAGCAAGGCAATAGACCAGAGTATGATCCCAATACTGACCCTATTCTGAAAGACATATATGCTTGTCTATTTCCTTGTGCAACACTAAAGAATTATTAGCGCATCATTTTTGGATGCTATTTATATATCAGTGAGTTGATAAGGTTTGCTCTGTGTTTTCATTGTGACATTGTAGAATGAAGAACAATTATAAATATAGTGTTCATTTGCTTAATTTTAATTTTGTGTAACAACAATTATTGCTATATTCTTTCTTATACACTTTTTAAAATTTAGGAATAGATAAGCAAGTGATTAAATTGTATTTTCAAAGAAAGCTATATACATGTGTAACTAACAATAACAAATGTATAGATGCAGATTGACTATAAATATTCACAAGGCCTGATTGACCAATCAAGCTGGCATAGGCAATAGAAAGTGAAATATGGTTAAAATAATAAAATTCTAAATAGAATAGTGATTCATATTCTATTAGATAAATAATATACATGTAGATAGAAACAACAGAAATATATGTATGATAATAGGCAAAGAGTTAATACACTTGAACTGTTAGTCATAAGGGAGACAACTTCAGTTCAATTGAACAAGAATTTTCATATTTGAACATCCAGTTATATTCACCTTTACACACTGATAGCTTTATGTAGTCATGTAACTATGGAAAAACATATTTGAAAAGAGAATTACAATAATTTGATATTAATGCTTTTCATGAATTTTATTTTATGTGTTTTTACTTATACTTACACTTTTTCACCGGTACTTTCCTCTATAAAGAAATTTTATGCTGCGTGAAAGATATTAGTTAGGTTATATATACATGTATATTGCATGTAGTAAACAACCAGATTACCTTTTGGTCTTCCATTTTATATTCAATTCATTTCAGAATGCCCATGTTTTACAAGCAGTGTTGATTCTGTTAAGAGAACTTGACAAAGACTGTTTGGAAATTGTACAAAGCACGATACAAAAGAAATTGAACTCAGGAAGTTAGTACATATTTGTTGTCATAAAACTGGTAGTGAATAAATATGCAATAGGGTTCATACTGCAGATTTCAAAGTCTAAGTACATTAGCAATGGAATAACAGTGAGCTTTTCTTGTGTGTGGGGGGGTGTGGAGGGATTATTATGTTAAACAGCAAATTTGTAATGAGGAATGTTTGCAGTAAATTATTTTTCTTTTATGCATTATGTAAAGGGTAGTTCTGCAATTTCAACGTTCATTGAGCATATTTGATGAGATAAAATGAGAATTAGAAACAGATATATAAATGGGAATTAATTATCCTTCTTGCCATGACAGCATAATATTACAATAAACACATTTAATATGTATACTTTCTGCAAACAAATTTTAGGGGAATATGTATATTGATTTGTCTCTTCAATTTGTTTTCATGAAACTTCATTTGAAAGTTAGACATGTACATGCCAAAGAAGTATTACAAATATTACCAGATTCTTGCAAAATAGAAGTCTCTTGTTATACATTAGAAGAAAAGGATACCTTTTATGACCCTGGTAACTGTACTTTTAGTTTAGGGTTGTGTCTTCTTTTAAAATATTTATCTACATTTTTTATGCATTATGAAAGCTTGTTTCTAGTATTATATATTCATTTTTTTTTAATGTTGTGCCATTGGTTTATACATATGTACATACTTGTACATTATTTAGAAACGATTTTGATATGGGTTTCAGTCAGTTTCTAACCACACAACTTAACTTCACACAAAGAAATATTATATTTGCTCATGCTTTTTTTTCAAATGTTATATACTTTGCATATTTATATTTTAATAAATATGTATATAATTTAGTGGTATTTAAATTGTGGCTTCAACAATTCTTTTGTTGTTGGTATTAGTTTGGGCCTATACAGTTAGGCTGACTACATTCTAAAAGTATTGTGTGACAAAAATGAACTTTGATAATTAAACCAAAAATATTTCCTGATAACTTAAAGGATGAATGCAGGAAATTGCTAAGAAATTGTACGAACAGTACTTCTTTATTCAGTAATAATAACTACATTGTATATACTGGTATTATTAATGATATAAAATCAAGGAAATATTTTGAAATACAACAGGGTTGTCTCTCTTTTCCCACAAAAAAATATCTATTGGGATAATTAATCCACGGTAGATATTATAACGTTTGGAAAATATCTATCTTTATTTTAATTTTTAAAGATTTTTAATTATTTATTTATTCATATCATTGTTATTCAGTGTAAAATCGTGGAATAAATGATCGTGGGAAAGGGTGTCAATTGCCAATGGGAATATTGCGTGTATTTAATTGTCAATCTCCTGATGATTTGATGTTTAGGAGTATCACACAAAGATGTATGGAACTTGAATAATACAAAATATCCTAAGCACACTATAATTGTTACAGAGGTATTGTGTTCGGTCCGTATTGGTATGCATTAAAAGTTATGTACATGTTAAATGTTAATTTCTTGTTAATGTGTGACGTGTGTAAAACTTCATGAAGTTCAGAAATTAAGGAAAAGATCCATTAAAAAGTAGTTGCCTCCCCTTCCGCGATTTGAGAAATTTGCTACTAGACAAAAATAGGAACACCCATAATATCATTGCAAATATATTAAATCTGGCCAGTGCAGAAATGGTTTATTCACGTTTCTCCAACGGTTGATTATTAGGCTAAAACAACATCAATTAAGGTTAGGGATTATGGGGTCCTCAAATGTGTTCGATTAAATTTACCTGTGTTATACCTTTTCTCAACTAAGTAAAATACTTTCTCGAATTTTCAGGGTGTGTGTATAATTTATTATTAATTCTTTTTTTCCTGGTGAAATTCGGTTGTATTTCTGAAAAACAAACATACCCAAGGAAATATATCATTTTGATGCAAAAGTGCATGCACAGGGATAAGATCGCACTAACCGTATATGAGCTTTGACAAAAAATGCAAAAAAAAACTCAATATCATGCACGTGGACAAAGGGTCTAGTCTACCGGTGTCTAAATATCGTATCATGTCTATGAAGGTGATGATGCACTGTATGCATACAACTTTCATAAGGAATTGATAAAAGTCCTCAATAGGATGTTACAATAGAATACGTATGAATCACCAATGCACTGATTTCGCTTCAGTCCATGAAGAAAAAAAACAGTACCGTGAGAAAGTATTATTTTGCTACTAGCATTTTACGTTTATCAACATAAAGGGAAATTTCAACTTTAATATAGGTATAAACTCATAAGTTGTCATATTTCTGTTCATGGTAAAACATACCATTTTGATTCGAACTTCGATTTATCGCTGTTTTCATCCTAATTTGTCGAAAAATGTCTTAAAGGTGAAAGTAATCTCACTGTTATATATACAGGACACGAAATGATGTTCAATATCAGACATTTTGTGCTTCGAGACAAATGTCTAAATTATGACCGATCGGCTGCAAATTGTCAAGGTGTGATGCCAGATTCAGGGTAACTTTTTTTCCGAAACAGTGATCGTACTTAAACGAGTAATAAATATATTTTGTTTGTCTCTGGTATTTTATCGGTTTGCAACACAAGAAAAAATCAAAGTATTCTTATTTCGGACCTGTGGAAACCAATTATTCAATCAAAAAGCCGTTTCGAAAAATTTGTAAGTGGGTGAATGAATGTTTCCCTCCTACGTTGTGTTGAAGTCTGGACCGTTTTCTTTTGAAAAACAAAATAATGATTTTCGATGTTAAAATTCAAGCATTGTTTAAAAAATGTGTATTTTGTTTTGTTTTCTTTTTTTTGGGAAGACAACTTCTTATGACAAAAAGAAAATTTTAATTGTTCAAATACTTTTTTTATGAAACTATTCTCCGGATGTAGAGAGTGGACTCCATTGATAGATTCTGCAGTATCCAACAAACGGTTCAGTGATTTCTGAAGTCTCAAAATTTGCTCCTTTATGTGACGTAATCGAAAATAAGGCGAACATATGACCATGTATGCCAGCCTTCTCCACATTGAGACCTAACTGTAAAGCACTTGCTGCGGATATGTCCATGTACCACATTGAGACCAAACTATAAAGCACTAGCTGCCAGATAGAGCATAGAACATAGAACATATGTCCATGTACCACATTGAGACAAACTGTAAAGCACTAGTTGCCGATATGTCCATGTACCACACTGAGACCAAACTGTTAAGCACTAGTTGCGGATATGTCCATGTACCACACTGAGACCAAACTGTTAAGCACTAGCTGCGGATATGTCCATGTACCACATTGAGACCAAACTATAAAGCACTAGCAGCGGATATGTCCATGTACCACATTGAGACCTAACTATAAAGCACTAGCTGCAGATATGTCCATGTACCACATTGAGACCAAACTGTTAAGCACTAGTTGCGGATATGTCCATGTACCACACTGAAACCAAACTGTTAAGCACTAGCTGCGGATATGTCCATGTACCACATTGAGACCAAACTGTTAAGCACTAGTTGCGGATATGTCCATGTACCACACTGAAACCAAACTGTTAAGCACTAGCTGCGGATATGTCCATGTACCACACTGAGACCAAACTATTAAGCACTAGTTGCGGATATGTCCATGTACCACACTGAGACCAAACTGTTAAGCACTAGCTGCGGATATGTCCATGTACCACACTGAGACCAAACTATTAAGAACTAGCTGCGGATATGTCCATGTATCACACTGAGACCAAACTGTTAAGCACTAGCGGATATGTCCATGTACCACATTGAGACCAAACTATATTTATAGCGGAATTCTTGGAATACAAAAATGAAAAACAAGGTTGAAACATTTATCTAAATCTCGACAGAAGAAAAGCAAGACAAAGTTAAGGAAAATAGGTACAGTAACGACAACAGTATATACAATTAAACAATTAAATCAACGTTGAATCTTGAGTTGATACCTTGATAAATGTTATGTTACGCAATACAAATTTTTGGGATGAAATAGAATTTCTCAGCTGATGTACTTTTAACACAATTTCGAAAATTGAACCAGGAGCACTGTTGGAAGATTTGGACTCCAGACAGGTAAATGATATTTCAGAGGGTATTAACTTGGTCGCGACCATCAATCAGTGTAATTATGTAGGAAGCTAAGTTGTCTATCACCAATTAACAAGATGATCAATTAGCAGTTACACCAAAACACGTGTTCTACTCGTATTACTCCGGGGTACGATACTGTCTCGTTACCAACGGTAAATTAATTGAAAACCAAAAAAATTCATGTTCATGTTAGATCAGTGAACGGGATATGTTAAAATATACATACTTATGAGAGGCAGTGAAGTGATGCGATATTAAAAAGCAAATGCTTTGATATGAACTTAAAGTATTATTGGAAAAGGGAATGTTGAAAGTCGCAAGTTAAATAACACGTTTGCCTAATCCTTATTTTAGGATTTCAAATCACTCGAAACTGGTGGGTACAGGAGTTTTCACCTTCCTTTTCATTTAATTTTTTTTCTTTTCAAAAAAGGTATATAATGTTCTAGCACACCACCACCCCACCCCCACCCACCCTTTTCTGAGGTACCGCGTCTGGCAACTCTCCTTTTCAACGTGTCTGTAACAGATTACCACACATCATTTTTCAAGAGTGAAAAGGAGCTATATCTCCTGGACGATACGAAAATTATAAAGTATTTGAACTTGACCTGTATATTATGGTCCATTAAGTGAGGTGTATCCATGAATTTCGAAAAAGAGGCTCAATGACTGACCTAAAAAGTGAACTCTTTCAGACTTTTAATCAACTTACCGCTTAAGCCATGATTACATTTTCCAATAACCACAATATCACCCCAGTGTAAATATCTGTTAAATTAAACATAAATTATTTGTTTTATCATATATTTGTATCTAATTTCTCTATATAGGTATTTCAGTTAATGTGTTAGTAGTTTACTTATTTACAGATGATGGTGTAACTTATCACAGCTTATCTGTACACTTTAATAAATGTAGGGTTATCTCTGTCATTTCAAGAATTCTTTGTATTGCTTGAAGAAAATTATGATTTTCCCACGAAAATTACTTCATTATTTATTAAAATAATACTTTTCGTGATCATTTTTGTGGGAAACGTTATTGAAGCTTGTAACTTTTTTTTATCTTTTGTTTCTGGATTAATTAATAGATTTTTTTCCTCATTTTTCGGACGTGATGATGAGATTACGTATGTGTATGCATGTATGAATGATTGTGATCCTAACACGAATCATTTCGGTGCTTCACATCTCTTTTGTGCCTTATTAAATGTCTTACAGATTTTTTTCCTTTGAATTAAATTTCATATGTCAAATATTTACCGCTCCAAATGATGTAATGTGACTGCATTTCTTATGGTTACCCTTAATGACTTCAATTAGAATTTGAAAATTTCACAAGAAACTTAAAGTATGCAAACTGGTTCATGCACCCACCTTTTTTTTGGCGTCAAGGCTGCCCATTTGCATTTTTTTCTTCGTACGTTTTATTTTGGTTATTTCATGTTCTCTAAGTGTGTCCTTTTTTCCCTGTCTACCCTGTCTATCTGTTAGTCTTAGATTAATTATTTTGAATTCCGTTAGAATCATGGTTCCCAAAAGAAACAGATGGGGAAAATGTTATATATAATATCATATGGTGACCAGTTCAGTCTTCATTGTTGTACATCGTAAATAAATACCAAATTGAATTTCATTCAAGTTTTTCAAAAATTATGAAACAAAACCCTAATTATATACGGATATGTCATTTATAAATCGGCCTTATTGTGTTACGGTTATGCGTTCGTTAGGAAGCACATCGTTGGTAGCGCATGGCTTTACCGTCACTCTCACCAGGCCGGCGACATACCACTGCGTACCTCTCGTCACTAACCTCCTAGCCAGATGGCGCGATCATCATCTGAACGCATGAAAACGTATGTCGCAAAACAAATTGTTTGTTTAAGAAAGTAACCGTAGCTTTCGGAATTAGATATGGATTATAATGAATACATTCTTGATAATATTGAGGAATTTTGATTGCTTAAGCATTGTTTGGATAAATGAAGACATAGCGACAGGTTCTTGTCGTCGCCTCACGCTGTTTGTACTCTGTATGGTGTTTTCATTCATTTCTAATTTGTTTGAAGAAGGAAACAAAAATATCACACAACGTTTATATATTTACAATTAAGATTTATTAAGTTCTGGTTTGTTTCTTCTCAACTTTGTCAAAGGTTTTTGCTTTAAGATTAATCAAGGGAACCAATATTCTAGCGGAAATGTAACCCAGGGACAAAGGCCAAACAAGGTAAACAGACATACACAACAAAGAACATAAATTAACCAAACTAGTACATACAAAGTAACAAGAGTAAATGAGCGACTCGGACTCCACTAAAAACTGAGAGTATAGACCACCGGTAGGGTAAGCGTTCTCTGCTCTTCTAGAAACTCCCGCCGTGTTGCTCATAAAAAGTCCTGTCCTAGGGTAGACGAAAAAGAAAAGGAAAACTATGACACGTTGAACAAATGATAGATTTCATGGTGCAGATGGGTACACCGTAACGATCCACGAGTTCATTGTGACGACCATAAACTTCTGTAGTGATGACTTCAATCTTGGAACAACATAAGACTGTTCCGAAAGCCTAATTGTAAGAAGTCAAGTGCGATACAAAATGTCTGCGTAGTTACGACAAGCTCTGGTATAACGTATGAGTTGTGATATGAAAACTCCATACACGGGTGCTGAAAGGATGTTGTCACAGATGCAAGGAAAGTTGACAATACGGAATAAAAAGTCACTGCGTTTGTCGTATAGTTTGGTCAATAGGTTTCCTTTGCTATCGATCTCTAAGTGTAGGTCAAGATATGAGACTGACTTCACAGTGTCTGTAGTATCCTTTAGCTTAAGTTCTTTGGGATAGATGCGATGTATAGAATCCCCGAAACTAGGATTTTTTAGCGATAATACGACATATAAATATATAGCGGAAATTGAGATTAAAGGATCTAGCTAAACGATGTTCATTCTTTTGGATCAGATCAGCTATAAAGTCAGCCTCATAAGAGTGAAGAAATGGGTCAGCAAGTAGAAGAGTACCATTTGTTCCCATTGGAATGCCGACCGTTTGTTGAAAAACGCGTCCGCCACACTGGACATATACTTTGTCGATAAAACATTCCAGCATTTTGATAACATCTTTGATATATTTGGAAGATAATTTGGAACTGTTTTTTTTACAAAGTATGAGGAACCTCTACCCAGAACTACATCTAGGTGTACCGTCTTTTCTTTAATAACAACGATGTATGTTTTTTATTCGGGATTTTAACTGAGTATAGGAAAAGAAGTATAAAGAGTTGAAAAAATCATAGGTTTTAATGCTTTTGTATTCAGATAATGATCTTGAATTGAAGATTTCCAGAAGATCTTTCGAATTTTTCAGGATCCACATTGAATTGATACCACTACGGGAGTAGCAAATGCCTTGGTAGAACTGGAGACCTTTGACAGCTGTAAGTATAGAAGTTAAATGTTTTGAAAGAACATATGACTTTATGTACGATTGTTCTTTAAATTTCAATTTTAAATGACCGTTGATACAAGAGTTTTGATGATGTTGTTCAGTGTGTTGCATCTCTGTTGTTGACTACAACATTATAGAAGAACTGTTGGCCGTATAAGATGCATGATCTCGTAAAATGACCCGTTATAAACTTCTGTTTTTATCATAATTTGTTGAACACTTTTAATAACTTAATAAATATTTATGCTTTATATTTTTGTCCATTTGAATTAAGTGTAAGTATTTGTAAGAATCAGGCAAAATGGGGAAAAATCAGAAACACGCTTGTCAAAAACCAGCCGATCTGACGATATAATTTCACTCGAAGATGCTTCCGATAATTGCAAAGACCATTTTTTGATCTCTGTATCACTGGCTTTGCCCAGAAATTTTTCAATAAAATGTTTGAAAAAATGAAGTTTTTGACAGAGTTATCTGCCCTTGAAATGCATTGTCAGTGCATTTCAATGAAATTATAACTCAATGTACCAAAATGATATGGAAAATGTCAACTTTTATCCTTGATTCTAATAATGCAAATAGTCGAATTACGCTATAAAATGATGGGTTTTTCATACCATGTTTCACCCACTGCCTGATTCTTACAGAGACTGACAATTAAACGATCATTCGTTAGGACAATAAGAAAAAGAATGTATATTTACGACATTAATTTTATTAATAATCTATTTTGTAATAATACAGAAGTCATGAATTCCAATGATATCTTGTCGTCTAAGCCTAAGATATTAAATTTTAAAACTGTATGGTTCTTTCCTATGGCGGATCAATGGTGGGGTTCCGAAAAAGAGAGTTTAGGGCTATCATTAGTCAATTTTTACCCCAAAATTGCACGATTTAAACTTTTTTCAATAAATGGGGGACTCCAAATTCCGAGACACCGGACGAGACCCACATCTTGGATCAGCAAGTTATCTCAGCGCATCAAGCCATTTCTTAGCATTCTCTGGGGCGTAGCTGCCTATACGCAAATACGCAGTAACAAAAATAAAAACACACAACACACATTTTAAAGATGAAATAAAGGTTAAATGCAATGACTCACTGGAGGCCTTGAGCGACCCCCCCCTCCCAAGGACCCCTCGCCGTAATTTTGCGTACAAATAAAACAGGCCTAGCTACGCCCCTGATTCTGTTTAAATATCGAAGTATGTTATGCTTAAATCTATTATAATGATATTGATGATCAAACAGGGCCCACATTTTGGCCAATAAGACTAATTACTGCAGCCATCTATCATGAGAGTTAACTCTTTCTTATTAAATTCAATTATAGCCTACAAATATCCGACTTAATTACCTGACTATTTAGTATCAGTTTCTTCTGACACCTTTCACAAAAAGAGGGCGTGGTCGGAGATACGTTAGGAGCACATGACTGTCACGGGGTTAATGATGATAGCATATTAGATTGGGCAGTTCTATTAGTACCAGCGTTATAATGATCAGTTATCTTCCAGAATCAAAGAGAGGGGCTACGGTTATTGATATCAATAATTAAACTTCACCCATTTATCAAAGGCAAGTAGACTCGCTGGCATGGTCCGTCTGAAGACCAATGGTCATTTGCTGTAACGATTTAATAAATTGTTTGCTTTGTAAATTGGCTCGGAAAACCTCCGGAGTCAGTACTGAACAATTATTTATTTTTCTCAGCAGACAGTAAATATTTTGATTTCACTCTAAGTCTATTTTTCATTGTATGTGCATCCGTTTTGTGAATGATGGTTAATTAGAAAAAAGGTAAGTGATATCCCTCTTAAAGGATTTGTAACAATTGTTATATACAGATTGTCTAGATTATCTTGTAGAGGTGACAATACCGATACCAGATACCTTTTAATGTTTATGACAATGTCAAACGATGAGTGGACTTTGTGGTTTCTGAAAAAATTTAAAACACGATGACATATGTATCTATTTGATTACCATTACTGGGTATATACTGCTACGGAATCTGAAAATTTTCTTTTTAAAAAAACTTTAAAAGACCGCAGCTCAAATTGAGAGCGATTTAAGCATCGATAAAGAAAACATATTGCCTACAATTTGAATGCTAGTGAACCTTAGACCCGGAAAAAGGCTATATATAGGTTACAGACCACCAATTCAAGCAATGAGCATTTGGAACGTACGCAAAAATAGTCCTACGCAGAAATTACCCCTGTTCCTCATAGTGCTGTGAAAAAAAGTTCTCATCTCATTTAAAAAATTTAAACAGTTTCTGAAAGGAAAAACATTTCTGCACATTTTATAGGTGCATTTTGCTTCTTGTGATGTGAAGCCTAATCTCCATAATGATTTCTAAATATACCCCTATTTTGTGAAAACACTGGGATTTCCCATGCTATTTATAGACACTTCACTTCCGGTGACCAGTACTGCACTGCAAGTCTGCTAACCCCACATGCCATTCTGAGGATTGTGAGCTGACATATGTAGAATCATGCTGATATATAGTCCTCTGCAGGTTAAAGTTAAGGTAAAGTCCAGAGAAGCCATTGAATATTGTGAAATTAGCATAGAAGCCTATGGGAAGTGGAATTTGTGGTTTTTAGCCTATATCTATAATCTATACAAAAACAAATTAGCGACTGGGCTGCTTAGTGACGCTCTGGCCCACTCCCAAACCCATGTGGGTCCGAGAGCGTTTCCCCACTCTTTGGGAGTACGTCATCATGTAGAGTGAAAACAAATTATGACTTTTATGACTGCTTTATACAGTGACTCACCGTTCTTAAACTAAATATAATTTATCTTCTCATTGACAACTATCACCAAAGAGTTTGCGTACATTCCATTTCTGCTGTCGACAGTTGTTCATTTTTACTTATCGCAACCAATGCATTTTGCAAAAGGTAGTCAATAGAAATATATTTTTTTCATTTTGGCAAATCTTTGACAACTCTATAACTATTTGTCTTTAACTAAATGGACCAAGTTGTGCTGAGATTGGTAATGAATGTCGTAAAAATAAAATGGTAATAATTGTCGGTATGGAGAGCAGTAATTGACCATTACTAATGTCAGTTTACGTGGCAAAACCATGTGTCATTCTCTATTTTTATCGGTAAACGAGAGATAGAAATTTTATCAGTTTTAATTTTGAAACAATACTTAACTGTTGTAAATGTAAAAAATGAACTACAGTCGACAGTTAAAATGGGAATAAAGATATTTTTAGTGACTGTGTTACTTGTGTAAATCTCTTGCATTTAGAATTTTTAGTTTTATAAACTTTGAATCAAAGTCTCTGAATAGATCGTCCTGTAATCCATTAAGATTTTATACATATACTAATGGAAAAAAGAAACTGTGCATTCCCGTTTAAATATGATATTTGCGTATAAAATCCTTAAAATTTCAAATATTCGCTTGAATTTTTCACACAATGACAAGATAAAAATGTAGATCATTTTACGGCAAATAAAAAAAAGTAAAAAAATGTGGATTTCAATTTCTCAGATTGAAAAATAAAACACTCTTAACCTAAACACTGAAAAAAGTCCATTTTATTGGAAATTTCAAACTCTCCACAGAGTTATGATCAATCATTGTCGTCCGATAGTTAAAAATGTACGCTATTACTTCAAGATCAGACAGAAAGATTTGTGAATTCATCTTTTTCACCACATATCTTTTTTATTAAGAAAGTTTTATTTTTCGTTTCCCAATCATGAAAATTTGAATTGGGATGCTTTGAAAAGAGGAATAAGACATTAATATGATAAATTTTGAAAAAAAACTCGAAAGGTATGCACAGTCTTTTCTTTTGTTTTTGTTTTGTTTTTGTTTTGTTTTTATTAGTATGAATAAATCAATGGGTTACCATGTATACGTCTACTGTGATATCAAAACTCGAAAACAAAAGTGTTAAAGAACTAAGAACAAAGAAACACCAAACATGACAGTAGTTACAATAAAGTCAGATTTATATTAGTAGAAACAAAGTTGTGTCCTCGTTACGATCAGTGTAAATATTCATTATGTTTTCTCGACACAGTTCAATGTCTTCGCTAATGGTCTTGTAATGGCTCCTTAAACTTTGATGCTAATTCACTGTTATTTTTTAAACAAACGATACAGGGGTATTTACTTCAATTTTAACAAAAAATATGTTACATATTATCTAGAACTCGAAACTGGTAGTAAGGCGAATAAGGTGATGAATATCGCCGTTAATGTTTGTAAAACATTTTAAGCTAACTTGAAAAAAATTACTTTTTCAATTCTAAAAATTCTCTAGTTTCACCAATTATGATAGAGGATTGTCAGGTCTACTTAATACTCTTAGATGTTTGGTCAACTGGATGTTTTCATTTTGTACAATTTTGTGCTGGAGATTTTTTGTAATAAACTGTTCTAAGTCTTGAGTCGGAAACCCTCGTCATCATGAAGTCAATGACAGAATTGAAGAATTTAACCGAATGGAAAATTCATCAACAGACTTTACCTGTATAATACACATACGATTTGCCTTTAAAAAAAGTCTGCTTTGAAAACCTTGCAAATTTCTACAAATCATAAATGATGGAGTTGGTTCTCATATTCAACAGTAATTGCTGTCATAGCTTGAAACAACATATCACATAGTAGTCGTTTGTTTTCCTGTTTTTCAGTCTACCCCTCCCCCTGTTTTATATTATTGCCTATACCATTATTCTATGTTATTATATTTTGAATGTATCCAATTGCTATAACATTACTTACTATTTATTGGCCTATGACTATAATGGAGATGTACAGAACAGAAAGACTTGTATAATAAAAGTTATGGGACAAGTACATCATTTTACATGTAGCAACTGAGGTAAAATCTGCTCGACAAAGAAATTTAAATAAGTTAACAAACCCAGATTCGTTAAAACAATTTCCAGTACTTATTCCAGAGTTTATCACTTCTTCCTGTTTCTCTGCATGATTACGGAAACAATCTTCTACCAGATAATCCAATTTACTCCTGTATTACATATGATATCAAACGAATTACTTGGTAGAAAAAGAAGACAAAGTAAGAAAAGCAATGTAGCGAGAAAGATTCACAAAAGACGATAATTTTCTCTTGGTTCTATGTGTCTCGGCACCAACGCCGACAGCTACACAACCAAGCTTCTAACAGCATATTTCAGCTTACAACTAAGGTGTCTGCTCCAAGTTTTAGTATTCAGTAAAATGATAGAAAAATGAACGGATATGGTGAAGTAAGTTTTAGTCTGCCACACATGAAGTCACCGTCCTATAAAAAGCAAAGCTGTAAGCAATGATAATAATTTTAATTTACCCATAGTATTCATCATTTTTTTTTCTAAATAACATGACTTTTAAATTTAGTTTGTATGACATTGCTTCGTATATATTATACATACATTTATATATATAATATGATGAAGGTGAAACCTTTTAACGCTGCCGAAAAAAAACATTGATTAAAAACAATGATAATTTTTGTCAGCTCTGATTTGATATTTTATACTTATAACCTTCAATATGGCAAATTTCGTGATGATATATATTTCTCCTAAAGCATTATACTGATTGTCGTGGTCTGATATGTCTATTGGGCGAAATGTCCGGCATTCATAAGGAATTATTGGTTGTCATGGTCCGAAATATCTTTGGGTCGAATTGTCCGGCACTGGTTAACATTATGGTTCTTATATTTGCGAAATGTCTTCAAAGATTTCTTTTGTTGCATTTAGTTTCGCTTCATTCTGTTCCATTTGGTATAGTTAAATTATGTTTTCATAACGATTTGATTCATTTTATCGAATTGATTCGTTTCGATTCTTTCTATTGTCGATTATTTTCGTTTCGTTTTGCAATTTTTATGACCCGAGAATTATGGGTAATATTGATTACGTAATCTTCGTAAACATCTAGACGCCACACTGCAGACTATAATGCCAACCCTATTATGGAAAATCTATGATTCGATTTGTATTTCAGGCGCGTAGCTGAGGCCAAATTGAAGTGTAGGCAAAATTACGGCAGGAGGTCTGGGGGCCGCTTAAGGCCCCCACAAGATCCAGGGCGGAGCCCTGGTAGGAGGTCCAGGGGGGCGAAGCTCCCCCGAAGCTCCGCGGAGATAGCGTTTTAGAGCATCATTTATGCCTCTCCTGGATGTATTTTAGCTCCAAAAAAATTGTCAAAATTAAGTGCAGGCAAAAGCTTTTTTGCCTAACAGCAGCTACGCGCCTGTATTTAGTTATCGAAACTAGCAAATATTTTCCGAGACTGGTTTGGCTCTCACACATTTACAAGTACACGCAAATGAAGCTGCCATTATGTTGTTTTTCAGCTCCTGAAAATGCAGGTACAAACCGGATATTGATGCTTTTATATTGAGCGTATACATACATACATACATACATACATACATACATACTTACATACATAAATGCATACATATATACATACATACATACATACATACATACATACATACATACGTGTGTATGTTTGTTTGCTCCTGTTGCGTACTTCGTGTGCACCTGAGTTCAATAAATGAAGTGCTCTAAAGTTCTTAGGAAATGATATTAATGAAAGAATACAAGAACTCTTTGAAGTCAGTAGAGTTGATTGAACCTTAAATATCAGTACAATATCACCTGATGTTCAGTAAAAAAAAAACATTTTTTCATCACCTTTCTTGTCACAGCTAAACATGAGTTTTCCGGTAGATTTGCTGTGGACAATTATTGCAGAATTTTTATTTTTACCTTTCAGGCAAAATAAAATAATTTGTCTGTTTTCTGACACCCTACCTACTCTAAAGATTTATGTGCATGCCCTAAAAAATTAATAGCCATTTTGACTCAATGAAAAAGTTTTTGAAAAAAAAGTCAATTTTTCTACCTACCTACCCTTTTTTCTATGCACTATAGCACAAAACAAGACTATTTTTTTTGCCTCATCATAAAGATTCTTTCTTGATGTAAAATTTATTTAGAAAAAAATGTTTTTATTTTACGAATATCACTTTTAACGTCCTGTTTATCTTATTTAGTTTCTTATCTGATTACTTTAAATTGGTGTTGATAATTATGTTTTTTATTATTATTTTTTTGTGCTATATAAAAACAATTAATAAAAAAGTCCGTCTTTTTCACAAAGTTTTAATATTCAATTACCGATGGAAAGTAAAAGAATGGAATCGGAGTTTTTACTATACACCTTAAAGCGTTGTAGAAAATGATAAATTATGTCCACATTCATTGGACCATGGAATGAAATGCCGGATGGTAGTCAACACATCATTAGCTCCGCCTACCCGTTCAAAAAGGAAGGAGATGAAATGGACAGAATTTTATGAAGGGACAAATTGTTGACTTTTCTGGGACTAATTGTATGCAAACAAGGGATATTGTTTCACTGTAATTATGTATTACCACGAGCGCGAAATAGGTGAAATAGTGAATAGTGATGAACGCCTTAATAAACACAGAGAACACCCGAATGAAGCTATTTTTGACCACAATCAATTCCTGAAGACAACGAACTTTTCAATTAATGAAATTTTACGACCTGAGTTTGGACAAAGAAAAGCCGAGAATAATCAAGACTATCAACAATCACAAAACAATGCCGCTTCAGCATTTAGCATTTTTGATAGTGCAGGATCATACTCTCGTCCATTCCTTTCTTTCGAAGATATATTTCACAGATACAAGACTTATATGTGTTCAGTGCCACCGTCAGAAACTTTCAGTATTGCACCCCCAAACGTCTCAGTAGCACCTACAATAAATGGAACGCAGGTTACTGACTCGTCAAAGCCAATTTCTAGTCCAGTAACACCGACTTCGTCGGACACAGGATCATTGGATACTCCATGGCCTGCTTGGGTTTATTGTACCAGATATTCAGACAGACCATCAGCGGGTAAGAAAGACATTACAATGATAATTTAACTAGTAAGTGCTTTTTCAAATGAAAGTTCAGATATTATTTTAAAAAGTTTCATAATTTACAGAGAAATTGACATACTATGCATATATTGGAGATAATTAATATTTAACAAAATGTGACAGATAAAACATTTATGGTTTGTTTGCAAAACCTCCAGAAGGATAGTCGAATCTTGACAGTCTGTTTGATGTTACAGTTTGAGTAGCTTAAAAACAAAAGTGCTTATTTCTGATTGAAAGTATTCCTTTTTAAAAAAAAAAAATCTACCGTCAACATTCAATATTTTGAAGAGTTTTAAAATAGGATTGTTGATTCCAATCAGTCCACACACTAGAACCAATGAAGCATAACAAATACATGTTCATTTTTGATAGATTACCAAAAACTGACAATCTTATCACTTAGTTACTTAATGTGGGGGCTAATTGGAAAATTAGAGTAGTACAAATTGACTGCCGGTTATATCTTAGGTATTTTATTAGGAAATTTATCATGTGAACCATTACGGAAGTTTAATTTCTGTAATAAGTAACCACTTTGTTGAGATAACGTGTTGACTTGTTAATTACGACAAAGTTTATTGGATAGATATGGGCAGATAAATCTTATAAGATAAATTATATAACGGATACTGGCAAGCTGCTGATCATTCTTCATAGTGTGTTTCGTTGAACAAAAGACGAAGATGGTTACGTACAGAAAGTCATTACGTTCCCAATTATTGAAACAATTAAAGCAGCTTCATCGATCTAAATTAATGCATTGATTGATTGAAATTGTCCATTTTATGTGTTCCGATGAAAAAGCCTAAAAAATCAAAATAGCAGTTTTGGCCTGAATCTACAGTTTATATGTTGATTTCCAAAACATTGATGTTCTTTCTTTTAAAGTTTGTTGTCATTTCCTTTATTAATTATATATTCTAATGATTTAATAAAATACAATACTTTGACGGTTTATAGTGCGAAATTTAAGACACTGTTGTTTTGATCAACAAATCAAATATATTTGATAAATGAACTATGTATTAACAACCATTTGTTCATTAACTTGTTTTCAGGTCCTAGGGCAAAAAAAGTGAAGGCTCGAATGAAAACGCAATCAGAAGAGAAACGGCCAAGGACGGCTTTCTCCAACGACCAGTTGCAAAAACTTAAACAAGAGTTCAATGAGTGTCGATATCTGACAGAAAAACGAAGGGTAACTCTTGCTAAAGAACTTAACCTAACGGAAGCTCAAATAAAAATATGGTTTCAAAATAAAAGAGCAAAGCTAAAGAGGACATCAGACACTAAGAACACGTTGGCTTTGAATCTAATTGCAGAAGGACTGTATAATCACACCGTACATGCTGCAACGAAACGCAAATAATCTCAGATTTTTTAAAATTTTGTTATATTTTTATTTAATACAATAAAACGCAGTAACATATTCTTGATAGTTTCCCTAATTAAATAATCATACATATTGTCTTGTAGTACTGCATAGGCTCATAACCTCACACAAACACTCACTGTTGTATAAAGTACTTCTATTTTACTTGCTTTGTATGACCAAATATAGTGGTACTTCAACTGGATCATCGGAAGAAAATGAGAAAACAAACGCATTGTATATTTAGATTAATTAATACTGAAAATAAAACAAATAGTAGAAATTTTAATGATATCTCTAGGGTATATTAAGATGGCCACTTCGCTGAATCGGTGTTTTGTCGTAGATCAGTCAAAGGCAGACTGTGAGTGTTGGTTTGGAATCATTCTATAGACAAGGCCTGGGTTTCATATAAAATATTCTGACTGGTCGAAATTTGAGTTGAGGAAGAATTTGAGGAAAATCTCAATTTGAAATGCTTTATGAAAGCGGACTCACTTCTTCTATTTTAATCTGCTCAGCATCTTCTTGATAATTCAAAGGCTTGTAAATGTGTTGTGAAAATGTATTTGAGTGTTTTTCGTATTTTTCATCTCAACTGATAGATGCTATTTTTCACTGAAATATTAGTAACAAAAATATATCCTGCATGAATTTGTCAGAAATTGCGTTTACTTTTATTGTCAATTAGAAAATGATATTGTGAATTGTAATTGGTATTCTATTTGATTTGCATTTCTCAGTACTGATGACTTGTTTTCAATTTTGTTTTTCGTATTCAGGAAACAACCGTTTGATTAACTGGTTATTTGAACGGATTAGAAGGCAGGTCTACCGTCTTGTGACAAACAACCAAATAAAAAATGCACTTCGACCCAGCCATCATCTAGCCACTATAAAATCAGAACATTGCTCCTTTAGCTGTATACCACAAATTGACAAGTGTCATAAAGTCACTTGTGAGTAATCTCAACGAAGGAAATATTTTGATACAACGCTTCGGTGCAATTTCAAAGTAATTAAATGATGTTGCAATTACTACTAGTTATAAAAATAGTCTGTGATCGTTTTTAAGGTGTCACATTCCCTCACTATCAGATGTTATCAAAGAACTATAAATCTACATAAAGAAACGTACAAAGCAGGAACTCTGCGAGGGTGAGATCGCTTTATATTTATATTGTTATGTTATTATTGAAAATCATTAGAAAGTGCGAAGTCATACAAACTATAAACTGTTTTATGATATTTAAATAATGCCAGATTTACCAACACATTAACCCTTAAAAAGAAAAATGGTTTGTGAAAATAATTTTAATAAATAGTTCATTATTAATCAATTTCCAGCCCATTTTATTTTTATAAAAAGCATTTAATATAGTTTATCTCCATAAAGGTAAAAGATACAACTATTTTGTCGAACGTTACAGTAATCTATCATTTTTGTGGTTATTGTCGAGACCCATTTGATATCTTTCAATGATGGCGTACAATAGATTTTTGTGTTTTGATATTATTGATGATAATAAAGATACCACGAAAAAAAAATATATCAAAACCAATAAAACTAAAAGCGCAATTTAAGTAGTCTTTCAATTTTTTCTCGAATGTATGAGACATTTCGATTCCCCCTGTCGAGTCCTTCGGAACGCCTCGGAAATCCTGATTGCTCTATTAAAAACAAAATTACAGGTTAATTGAAAAATGTTGCTTTTGACACTTTTTCATCTTTTCTTTTGATATTGGATCAAGTTACCAGTATTATTTATGAATATATTTTGTAACTGTTGTAAGGGAGATTTACCATCGATTTCTATCCGGAGATAAAGTACCAAAATTTAGATAAATATGAAAATTACAAAGTATATGTTTACGTTACATTTTTATGAATAGTTGGACTAAGATTTTTTTCACGATAACCAACATCGTCGTGGTCTTGTCTCTATTATTGAGGCATTAATAGGCTTTTACACCTATTTAAATTTTCAATTCCTCATTCGTAACCTTACTTGGCAGTTGATACAATCTTTATATGAAATTAAATTAAGAAATAAAAATGAATTGTATAAGTACACGAGTTTTTATTTGATATTTATAGCGTTGTTAAACCAATTTTTGTGGTATTTTTCTTTCAGTATTGAGACAATGATATGAAGTTGTAAATGTCTTTTCTTACAGGGGAACCTTTTAAGCTTAAAACGTGAATCATACATAACACGAAAAGCTTTTGTTTTCGGAAAACATTTGCCTTTGAAAACAGCAAATATAATCTTTTGTCTTATTTGAGTTGTTCAAAAACGTAGACGCCACCTACTCCAGACAATAATGACTTTAGATTCACACTGACAAAGCAACGTTTCAAGCAAAACACACCAAACAATAATCATGGTAAGAACAGGTCCATCTATTGAAACATTCATCATATCAGAACATTTGTGTAACAGAATTGAAAATGTACATTTGGGTTTGGCTTTCTATAGTCAAGAGCGATAGTGTCGAATATTTTGACAGATTTTTTTTCGAAAAGTCTAATATTTAGAAATACGATAATTGCTCACAAAGAAGACTATATATATATATATATATATATATATATATATATATATATATATATATATATATTTAAACTCGTCAAGATTTTACACCAGAAATGACAACTTATTATTCATTTCCCAATGTTTTTTATCCTTTGATTTAATTTAATATTTGCAATCATTGCCTTCTACCTCTTCTTTTTATGGCTTCTGTCTTTTAATAAATTCTGTTTTCAAGATAACTTTATGCTCTTGATAGTAACATCGTTGTTGACACGTTTTATTTTTCATTTGGTAAAAAGATATATCAAGGTTAAAGGCCACACTAAATAGTTGTATTAAGATATCCGCTTCATTGTATATGGTTACAATGTTTTATTGTATAGACAGTTTATTTACATTTATGCAGGCCTACAAAAATTAGAAAATAAAACTTTGCTCGCATATGAGTTAGAAGAAGGATATCAGAATATTTCAAGTTATTTTCGTTTTATACTTTCTGTATATTGTTCAAATGTAGCACACCCCTGCTTAAAAGTGTCTCTGTAACAATAATTTATTACCAGAATGACACTGGTATTTAGAAAATTCAAGGACTTTTGTTTCAGTTATACAGTGTTGGAATAGAATCTGCATATTGCAGCCTACCCGGAGACGCTTCGTGTGTCCACTGATAATCTATTGAATAAGACGTCATTGCGGAACTATCATTTTAACTGCGTACCTGTCATGTTAATAGTCGAATTCAAAATGACGTGTAGAGTTCGATATAGAGTTGTGAAAAGACTACCTGTTGTTCATTAATTGAATCAATTTAATCCGTCGACTTGACTAGTTCTCCCGGAGAGAGGTATTTGGAGAACATTATATTCAATAATGGTTTAATGTAACAACATATTAGTTTACAACCGTCAACGTACCACCCCTGATTTCTCCTTTGAACGGAATCGTGACTAATACAGAACCTAGGTTGCAGCCGGTTTTAGAAAGCGCTATATGCTGTGAAATACTATCCATGCTGCATGTAGTGATAGCCTGTGTTATACCACACATACTCATATATTTTTATTTACATCTTCTGAAAGGCATAAAAATTTATGCTTTTTCAGCTGCATGAATATGATTTGGAAATGAATTCGTGATCTGACACGTTGATGGAAAGAATTTGTGATTGGTTTACAGATTGATTGGACATTTGTATTATGACCTCCGCAACTTTTATCACATTGAAAATTTAATATCGGTTTAGCAGGTAAAAATTAAAGACAATGATATTTGAAATAAGCTTTAAAGGTTGCTCCTATTTAAGCCAATGGTAATAATTTAGGATTGAACTAAGAAAATCTGTTTTTTTCCTGTATAAAGTATTTTCCAGGTTTGTACTAATACTATTGACCGTCAACATCGATGTTGATAAAACAAAAACAAAACATTGTGTTTTTTGTTTGTGTTTTGTTTTGTATGTTTGTTTTCCTTTTTTGCTTTGTTTTCGTTTTCTTTTGGAGGCTATCGTTATATCAAATTAATTATATGTAATAAAAGAATATACGCAATACGCATTATCTCGACTGCAATACAATATCTGTTATTTTTAATTACATTTGTCTGTAAAGTGCTGTATTTTTGTTGTTTTTTTTTGTTACATGTAACTTATATTTTCATATGCATATTGAGAAAATGAAGGGTCGTAGGCATAAATAAAATTTTAGCAAATTTAATATTTACTTTCCAGTCTTCCAAATTATAAAAAAATAAACATTTAATTTCTTAATATGCGATTGCCTCGTTTTCAAAGCATAATTACAAATTTACAAACCTCTTTAAAAATAAATTATATTTGAGAAGATTTTTATCAAGTATTAAATTTAATATCATGTTAAAAAAATTCATTTTAGTTCACAGATATAATCAATGTATCTAATTACATTGTCAAGTAGTTATTAAATTTAACATATGGTAAAAATTTGTACTTAAATTTAATTTTTGGCATAAATAAGTATTAGAAATATGACCATATCATCTCTCTTAGCCAAAACAAATCATGACTTCGTTTTGGTTGTGAGTGCCGCAGCCTATTTTTGGATATTGAAATGATAATTTTGATACTACTGGTTAGAAGTTACTCATCCAACATATCGACATTTGCAATATTGCTATGATTGGTGTTTCCATTATAAACTCGTGGATCATTACGGAATATCCATCTGCACCGTGAGAACCGATTTGTTCACCGTGTCATAGTTTCCTTTGATATTTTACGAGAAACTTGGCGGATTTTTTGTAGAAAAGCAGAGGATGCTTACCCTACCGGTGCACCTGGTCCATGTTTTAGTTTTTAGTTGACTCCGAGTTTCTTTGTATGTGTTATTTTGATAATTTCCTGTCGTCTGTTTTTCCTGTCTAGTCTTTATCCTTAGATGATAGTCTTTTGATTTTTGCTCGAATCTTGGTACCCTTCAATACTCTTTGTACATAGCAATATAGTACGTTATAGAGCTTTGTTCAACATCTGTTTATGCAAATGAAACGTACCCATTTTCATAACCCTGATTACTTTCAGGATTACAGCAATGTCTGTTATGGCTATTCAACGCGTTGCATTTCCAGTGATAGCAAATGCTAAAGATATCTGCATATGTTAACCCATGTTGCTACCATAGGGCAGCATTATCAAATGCTTTTATGTAAATGACATTTACATATTCGTTTTAGGAGATGTACAGATAGAATTCGAACCGTCGTGTTTGAACTCGGGTAGGGATGTTAGTGAAACTGAAACCAACATTGGATCACTATTGAAAAGATTTGTTGGATATTAAAACTTCAACACATGGAGAAGGTCATAAATATTGTGATATGACTTAAAGATATCCTCAAAATTACTTTCCTTACAAAGAGTAATACGATGAATTAAATAATGCGTTATGCCTCCACTATTGTTTTCATAAGATTTTTTTAACTTTAATAGGACGATGAATTTATTATAGTACTTCATTTTTAAATTATAGCTAATAAAGTTATACATGAAAATGCTATCAGAATAAAGATGCAAATTTTATTGAAAAGTTTATTCAATTTTTCATAACATAATTTGCCCATAAACATTATTAAATATGATGATATCACTAATTCCTGTCAATTTACTCTAATGTTTATTATAATGTTCGCGATATGATCTTCGGGCACCTGTTTAAAAAGGGCAAAAAAATTTTGGCTTTTCATTATTATTTCAATTTGCATATCCATGATGAATTTTCTCATCAATTTATTAGCTGGCATATATAGATTTGTTGTATTGCACTCTCATTAAAACATCCGATGAACATACTTTATTTTTTACTTCTCATATTAAACTTGATCTTATGGTTTTTTTGACAAAGAAGAACCTTATTTGCTCTGTAATTCGGCAGTTATTTATGAGGAACTCGGTAAGAGAAAACATTGAATGGGCCCGTGGATGCACCAAACAAACTTTAAAGGATAACAGAAGACGTCACTAAAAACCTTCATTTTTCATATCTGTTTATCATATTTACACAATTTAAGCTAAATGTATCGCACCTTCCGATGATCTGGTTGAACTAAATAATATTTACTGCTCAGTCAATTTTCAATTCATGATAAGAACAGTTCTTTCAATATAGCAAATTCTAGTGTGATTATAACTGAAGAGTTTCGCGTTTAACTTGAGGTCCACCGTTCAGACTTAAATGACTCTCAACTCTCCTTTAAAGATTGAAAATATTCTAAAGATGACCTTTAATATACCAGAAAAGACCCAATCTGCAATACTGGTATTAACTTGAAGATAAAAATGCATTCATAGGATTCCTTGAGGGCATCAAACCGACTGTCAAAGAAGTAGTTCCTTTTTCATCGTACTTTACCTTCAACGGGCATCACAGTGGGTGTCTTTCAACAAGCAGGAATTGATATTTCCTGAGCACCTAAGTTGACGCCGGTCTGAATGGCATTCGTGATATTACTTTTGTGTATACTTTGTGTTTACAATTATTTTACTTTCAGTTCTATTGCCTTGTTTAGATTCTTCGTTGTGTGTGTGTGTGTCCTCCTTGTCTCGTCCATAGAATTTAGTTTGCACCTTTGGTTTTGCTCATTCTTCAAAAAGCTGACAATATAAAGATGATGAAAGCAAATTTGTAGATTAGAGCAATTTTGCAGATAATTTTGGTGTATTTACTTTTATTACTACATGCCATATTTACATACTGACGCCAAATTCTGCACCTTTAAAAATTAGCAGAGGTCTCAGACAAAGATATAGAACCTATAGTATTATTACTTAGATAAATCACAGTGATATAATTATATGCAAACATATAAATATATGTTTATATGGAATAAAATAGCATTAAAGCCTATGATTTTTCAACACTGTATACTTCTATTCCCCATACTCAGTTAAAATCCTGACTTAAAAACATTATACCTCGTTGTTTTCCTAAACAAGATGGTACACCTGGATACAAATTTATAGTTCTTGGTAGAGATTCCTCATACTTCTTAAGAAATAATTCCAAATTATACAGAGGAAGATGTTTACAAAATGCTGGAATTTCAAATCGACAACATATTTGTCCAGTGTGGTGGACGTGTTTTTCAACAAACGGCCGGCATTCCAATGGAAACAGATTGTGCTCCTTTACTTGCTGACCTATTCCTTCACTCTTATGAGGCTGACTTTATAGCTGATCTGATCCGAAAGAAAGACTATCGTTTGGCTAGATCCTTTAATCTCAGTTTCCGCTATATAGATGACTTATTATCTTTAAACAATCCTAATTTCGGGGATTTGATATATCGTATCTATCCCAAAGAACTTGACATAAAGGATACTACAGACACTGTGAAGTCAGTCTCATATCTTGGCCTACACTTAGAAATCGATGGTAAAGGAAAAGATTGACCAAACTTTACGACAAACGTGATGACTTTTCATTCAGAATTGTCAACTTTCCTTTCATCTGTCCCTTCAGCTCCTGCATATGGAGTTTTCAAATCACAACTCATACGTTATGCCAGAGCTTGCCGAAACTACGCAGACGTTTTGTATCGCGCTAGAACTCTAACAAATAGGCTTCTGGAACAGGGTTATGTTGCTACAAGATTGAAGTCATCACTACAAAAGTTTTATGGTCGTCATCATGAACTAGTGGATCGTTATGGTGTATCCTTCTGCACCATGAAAACTGATTTATTCAACGGGTCATAGTTTTCCTTTCCTCGTTTGTCTACCCCGGACTTGACTTTTTATGTGCAACTCGGTGGGTGTTTCTAGAAAAGTAGAGGACGCTTATCCTACCGGTGCACCTGGTCCATGCTCCCAGTTTTTAGTGGAGTCCGAGTTGCTCATTTGCTTTTGTTACTTTGTATGTATAATTTTAGTTACTTTATGTCCTGTTCTTTGTTTTGTATGTCTGTTTTCCATGTCTGGTCTTTGTCCCTGGATTACATTCTTTTGATTTCCACTATAACCTTGGTTCCCTTGATTACTCCTTCGAATTGTTTGAGTTAAATGAAAAATTTGTGGCGGTGTAATAATCTTACCTGATCCTTGCATATATTTTCAATTTATTCATTAAATTTTCTGTGACATTTTTTTTATTGTTACGAGCATTTTAATGGCCGTTAAACAACCTATTTACAAAATTTACGACTCACCTTTTAAGCCTCAAAATGGTAAAATTTTCCCGAAATATTGATATTGGTGCAAAAAATCATCTCAATATTTCCTTGATCCCTTTAGAGGTCAATGTGTTTGATACTGAAATAGAAGTAGAGGGAACTACTCCAGACAAGCCTTTGTACAGTTCAATAGAATTTCAACAATTAAACATCGTTGAATGCAAAATAGATGCAGAAATGTATAGTTACGATGCAAAATGCCTATGCATTTTTGCACCATTTGCAGTCGATTTGGAATAATTTTGTGACAACGGAACAATGATGATCACTATAGTATGAAGTTCATTCTTTCAATATAATGCTCTTTTTTCTCTTCATAATACAATCTGTTTGTCGATATAAGATGCAAATAACGCCAATCATTGACTGCACAGTGAATAAGAATTAAGCTGCTTGAAATTAGGTCACTTGTTAAATTATTCCTTTCAATGACAAGTTAAATTCCTTGTAAGCTTATGTTGTATTGTTAGTCTTACGATGAGATCACTTGCTTCTGTTAAAATACGACTTTTTGTTTTTGTTTTTGGTGTTTTTTTTTGTTTTTTTTTTGTTTTTTGTTTTGGTTTTTTTTTGGTGGGGGGATGGGGTATCGAAGGTACCGACGCTTTTACAAAACAAAACAAACTTAAACAAGACAGCCGAGCTGAACAATCGCATTAGAGTACCTTGTATTCAATGTCATAGAATGGGAGTAAATCGCATGTAGCAATTATGAATGTGTCTATGTGTCGATTTGAAGTGTCATTGTTCTGTTACCGTGGATTTCATTACTTTTGTTGTTGGGGCCTTTCAGAGATTACTTAAAGGTGTGTTTATGCTTATTGAAGAGACATTTTGGTGATCTCTTTAAGTGTTTACTGTTTTTATAAAGGTTATATGATGGTGCTTTTGTTGCGTTTCATCACATATGTTCCTTTTTCTATTACAAACGTTATCGACAAAGCACACATCTTAATTTAAAATTAACTACAAATGTTAACAACACCCACGTCACATCCCAAGACGGCTTTTCATTACCTGTTTGATCATGTGAGGTTACAGTTTTCTAACAGTAGTAACGAAAGACGTTTGATTGAACAGACTCTGCTTCAGTAATCAAACTTTATTCATTGACAAATTCCATCGAAATCATTTTAACAACATACAATGTAATGTGGGTTTGAAAATATTTCCCACAAAGCATTTTCATCATGTTTTGCACATTTTGTTGAAATTGGTTGTCTCTTACTATAGCCTTTGTGTTTATGTTAGGCGTTTTCGAATATTAATTGCTTAATTAAATTTATATTTAAACATGCAGTGCGTATAAAGTATACAAGACATCTTTTGTTAAATTCAATTGAAATTTCACAGTTAAAATAAACAGTATCTTACACATTTAATACATAATAAACATGAGACGTTCATATTAATTGAGATATTTCTTGTAAAAGACGTATCCTTTTTCTAACAAGATTTTGTTAATGGTAATTTAATATATATTTCATATTTAAATTCGCAGTAGGAAGCTCTAAGTTGGTCTTGTTGCACGCGGACTATTTTTTTGTGCATGAATATTTATGGTGATTGGTCTGTCAAACTGTCACCCAATAAATAAGTCATCTCACTGGCAAACCAATTTTAGGCCAATTTCAAAAGTAGGTGTATGAAAACCCTCCATGGTATCTACGTGTTTGTTGTCTTCACTGTTGTCGGTGTCTATGTTTTTTATTTGAAATTGTCTATAAGTTGAAAGATATTGATTCTATCGAATTGATCTATCCGTCTTTTAGATTTCCATGGAACTCGCACTTCACTTTAAGTCAGTGCTAAATAATAAGGTCGACTCCAAGAAGGGTCCCACCAATGACTTAGAAATATTAATCGATTAGCGGGAACTAACAAATTTTGATAGTCGTCTTAAATTGAAATCGGCATAAATTGTTCTATTAAGGGGTTGTTATATTCTTTTCTCGGGTCTCCTGCTTGTGTAAACTGGCTGATATACAGATACTGTTCACTGTGGCTAAACGATACAGAATCATCACTAAATGTTTTGAAATAGACAAATGCTATCGCTAATTATTTGATATGATTTGTAATAAGCTGCTCTGTTTAAGAAAAAAAACTTCTACAATAACATTATGAGGTGTGCTTAATGAAAATTTGAAAAAAGCGGGTGTCACTGGGCAAATATTATTAATGCTATGAAGTGGATAAAACCAAAAGAGTCCGAAAATCGGACAATTACGCCTGGCCTGGAACATCCTTTAGGATCATATCATAAATTGAGCTCGAATTGATCTGAAAACAAGTTTTATGGATTTCATTTTTGTACAACCACAAAAACTCCTTGATGCACATGACTACATTGCAATGAAGAATGAATGAAATGCGATTTTAGCTAAATAAAAATTAAATATTCAGAGTCACTCAATAACCAAAATAAAATGTGTTCAGGAGAACAAAAAATACGATAAGATAGGATCGTATCCAGGAAATGAAATAATAAAGTTATTAATAAAATGGTGCCTTAACTAAATGAACAAATTTTATAGATGGTATCTATTCAATTAAATGATCGTGCTGTTTATCGTTTATGTATCATCTAAACTGCGGTGAATCAAGAATATAAATTTACTGACAACAAGTGATGGAAAACCATGTTGCAAGCGTTATGTTTACATTAAACAATTACCGATGTCACTTCAATAAACGGATGGATAAATTCATGAATGAATATATTTGTGGCTTTCTTTTAAAGTGATGCGACATAGTATATTCAGATACTTCTAAGATTTGGTTTTGTAAAAGGAAGACAGTTTGTACTTATGAATAAGTTAAAACGTGTACTGCTTTCTGCATAACTAGTATTTTCACTATTCATGATTTCTTGTTTGTTTATATTTGTATCACATATACCTAAAATGTCTCCCCACCTACCGCACAAATTGTATTTTTTCGTACCTGTAGACAGCTTCCATCGCGTCATTTTAAAAAAAAATACATCGACTTTGACGATAGTAGGCATCTCAATATTAAATATGTGACAAACGAGACGATTATAGGTTGCGCTGTTCATTTTTAATAATGTACCATAATAACTTTGTCAGCAGATGGTGTTTTATTTAATTTTTTTGTTTGTTTGTTTGTTTGTTTTTGTTTTTGTTTTTTTTTTGGTCAGATTTCTACAGTGTCACCCATATAACTTTTCCGGTGACAACTTCTTGCCGCATTTTTGATTGGCAATATACCAGAAATGGTCATACGTGATAGAAATGGCAGGATAGAAGCGCTATAACGCATGCTTTATACCCTATTTCCATCGAAAATGTCATTGCCGAGTCAGGACGACTGCGATAGTGCCCAATTTTTTGTTCTTGTCTTGATATTGTCATTTGCTGTAAGGACTTTTATTTTTACTTTTGCTATTAACTATTAGCTTATGTTTAATCAGTTTGGTAATTTTTTCTCCTTAACCATCGTATGAAGTTCATGAATGACGATCATGCTTTGAGGCTTGTTGATGTATCGAATTATTTTCATTCAAAATAAACAACACCGAAGAACATACTTCATATTTGAAAAAAAGAAAAGGCACAAGTGGTCTTTCACATGATTTTTTTTCTCTTTGAGATAAATTTGAATAACTAAGTACTCAATTTTACAAGAACCCAAATATTTCAATTTTCACAGTGCATTTTCTATCCACCTGGTAGTTGTGGTTCAATTTTTATTTTTATCTGTGTTCTATTCGTCAAAGTTCAACTTTCTAATCACAGTTTCCATTTTAAGATAATATAGTCGTTCGAAAAAAACAATTACAGGTCTTTTTCTAATATTGTCAATATATGAAGTGATAAAATCTTTAAAAAAAAATAAATTATTCTCGCCAATCTTATATGTATCATCTTGAAAGATGATATGATAAATAAATTTCCAATTAATCAAAAGAAAATGATGGCGTTTGCCCATATTACTAGTGTAATTTTCGTTAATTTATGATAAAAATCTATTTTTTTTACCATGCATTCCCTCTTTTGAATATGTAGGCGATATTTGTACCGCAACATCTGTAAAGTGTCTATACGATCGTTTGAATAGCCAGTATATTGCCCCTGAACAATGTAGAGAACACTAGTATATAGACCCATGCCAATGCTATTAAACAGGTCAATTATGAGTGTGATCGTAAGATAAATGTTTTAACTCTAATATTTCAGTGTCAGAGTTTAATATGCCCACTATATTCTAATGCGGGCAAATGCACTTATGATAATGCATTGCCAACAGTGCGATTTTAAAGCCTGGTACAACAGCTGGTTAGTACTATTGTGTGTCTAAAGGTGGTGTTTTAACTTCGTATTCTCCTGCGATGTTTAGAAAATATTTGACGTAATTTTAATACGACAACAATATCATGTCCTTTGCAAAATAAATAAAACTTTTTTTTTAAGAGCGAACTCTTAAGTAATTAAATAGTAATTAAACCAAAGTGAAGAATTCTAAAGTCAAATACGCTAATGAATATGATTATAGTAAAGTGTTTGATCTGACTTGGTCTTTGGCCTCAACCCTTAGCTTGTAGCGGAACAAAAGTATATATATATAGTTTTGTGATCGTTTGGATGATAAGTTATTTTAGAATGTATATTTTATATGGATACATAAAGTATTTATTGAACGAAGTGGGTATCAAATTGTTTAATCAATGGTTCCGGTAAAAAATGTCAATGTTTTCATGGTAAATAATATTAACCGAAGTTATTTCTAAATCTAATTTCATAGAGAACTTCTAAATTCGCCGTTCTGAATAAACTGATGCATTTAAAGTTTTAATTGTTATTTGGTGTAATTCTACACATTTATTTTAATCAGTTTTATGTTGATAATTTATGGTAATAAATTGAACTCAATCATTGAAACGCCCCGTGCAGGTCCGGGTGTTAAAAGAATATGCCTGCAGCAGCGCTAGGCTTGTCGTAAAAGGCGACTAAATAATGCTCAGAACCCTACCCGGGGGCTAGGGCGCTCTGCCCACAGAGCAACTGGGATGTATGCCCCAAGTGGTGGAATGGGGTACCCCTGGCGTGTTACATGCTGGGGTTGTCAGGCTATAATACGGAAAACCTGACCGCAAACCATAGTGGTGCACCGTGTTGGGAAAGATGCCACGTTCCTCGCACGTTAAAGAACCCTACTGTGGTATTCTCCCGGAGTAGGAACCATAGTGCTCCGCCACAGGAGGCTAAATAGCCCGACCCTACCCACCTCTCCCTATTTCCAGTGGCAATCAAAATTTGTCGACCCCATTATCCTTGTGTCCCATCCCTTTTTTTCATTTCATCATCATTTCATGTTCATTTTATCATCAATTTCATGTTCATCGTCTGAATATGGCTGAAATGTTGCTGCTCGGACGTTAAACCCCAACAAACAAACAAAACAAACAATCATTGAAACAAAAAATACTATTGCTAATGTAGTATAGCCATTGTACTTTGATTATCAACTGCATAATTAAAGTTGTTCGTTTTTCAAAAATATTTTTGTTATATTTAATTTAACTTAACCGTCTTTATTGTCAATTTCTTATGATTGTTTGAATCTGTCGTTGTCATAGATCTTGATTATGTATATTACATTTTCAAAAATAAAAAAAAAACATTCATATATTTAATAACATTTTGATATGTAGTCATAACTAACACGAGGAGGTCGATGTCGAATTGTATACTTTTAGCTTTTGATTATCTTCATGTTGTACGACTAAAATGTACGATGAATTTTAAACTGAAATTGTCATAATTCGTTGTTTTTCAAATCTTCATAATTGAAATATTGGTTCTACGAATTAAAAGCATGCAATTTTCATTCTTGACCAAACAAATCATCATTGTGCATGTTGAGCATGTTTACAAACATGTCCATAAAAGTCCTATATCCAATCTACGTGTCTTTCGTTTTTAAGAAATGTATTCATGTGGTTCTGTTGAAGTCACCTGGAGAAACAAAATGGAGTTTTTACACGCGAGATATGTCACCGTGAAAAGGAAGACAATACATTTGTCATGGGGATTTTCATAGCACCTTTAACAATGATTATGACTAAGATTATTTGTTGTCATCTTATTCTACAAATTACGAGCTACTGATGATACTATTCTCTACGGTATCAGTGTCATCAGACAATTAGAGTCCCGTGTCATCACAGAGGCTGGTATACTGTCATATCGATTTGATGTCATTGAGTATATAATGGCTAAACAGATATTAAGGACCAAAGAAACATATGTGCAGACAAATGGCTAAGTATGGAAATAACAAAGGCCATGTTGATGAATGTCTAACAAGTATACCCGTTGTATTCATCGGTAGATAAGAACTATTCGCATACATATTTAGTGCGAAACTAGATATGTACATTTATTTTTTGTGCGAAACTTTTAACCCTGGATTTTGTTTCTTTTGTAACATGAACTGTATGCAAATTGAATCAACTTTTGTAAATCACGAAATGATTTAATGAAATAATTCACATGGATTTCTTGAGAGATTCACTCTATACGTTTGCAACTTATACTTACTAAATATTTACTTCGATTTGTGTATATAATTTGTGTGGTAAATTTATCATTTTTTTTCTTTTGCGAGCTTTCAACATGCACAATCGGCATATACTATGGAAGCTCATTTAAACTTAACTTATAAAGCAAATAGAACCCCTTACAAGTATACAATCATCAAATTTATATTCCTGATAGTTTATGACTAGGAAATAAACCATTAAAATTGAAATGGCGAAAATTGAATGGGTTTGTTTTTATATGGTTTAAAATGGCGTGAAAAGAGCCATTAATTTATGGTGGGCGGTCAGAGGATAAACAAATTAAGCGATGAAGTACAGCCATGATAATAACATATCTACTTTATCATTTTATCTGTCACCTTAAAATTATTACTTTCCACGTTTTTCACCTTTTTAAAAGACACAATAATTTATCTTAATGGGGAAGAAAGGGATAATACGAAATCGATACGGATTCTACCCGTCATCGTTTTGGTGAATACTTTTACATCTATAATTATGGCAGATACGGTTTCACGTTCAACAACAATAGAAGGTGTTCATATATGGTGTCCAGAGTTTAATACCATGATGACAGTACGACGCGGATAAGATCTGGGCAAAACATATCAATAATATTTAATTAACTGTGTCCCTCAAAATTTTGACATTTGGTCAAATATATCAAGATGAGCGACCATTTTCCTTAACATATTAACACCAATATAGTTTCATCATAAACACATTATTGTCCTTAATGTACCCTTGTATTGACGATTCGTTTCCTTCTTTTTTAAAACTCACAATATTAAAAAAATAACAATTTATTAATTTCCATTATTAATTTCAATATAACAAATTCAAAAGCCTTCATGTTCCGTATACTTACGCGGATATTGTTTCTTTGCTAAATTATTCTAAATTATTGAGTTCCTATTTGCATATTATACATGGGAGTTTTCAGGCAGGGGCGTGGCGGGCGGGCGCCCTCCCCCTAAAATTTGCAAAACATGGGTTGCCGGGAGTAGATTTTGGCGCATTTAGGTTGAAATTTTAATTTCTCGCAAATTTACCACAAAAGATATTCACATTTCACCCACTGTCAAAACATTTATACTGTGCCCTGTTATAGAGAACATAAACTTGAGTTGGAAGATAGAGACTGATTTTCAGTAATGATTTAGCTGTATATCTATCCTGGCTAACCCATGAATTAATTGATTGTCGTAGGACACTGATTGTGATATCACCATGCCGGAAAGGTGGCCTTGACTTCATTATGGTGATATCACCATGCCGGTAAAGTGGCCCTGACTTCAAAATTTTGAATCTGAAATGCTAAAAATGTCTATTCGCTATCAACCCTTTATGTCACATGTAATGTTTATGTTTACCCTATCGGTGTAACTGGTCTATATTCCAAGTTTTTAGTGCAGTCCGAGTTTTTTTTTGTACTTTGTATGTATTATTTTGGTTATTTTATGGTCGTTGTTGTGTTTGTTTTCTGTATCTGGTCTTTGTCCCTGGGTTACATTCTTTTGATTTCTGCTAGAATCTTGGTTCCCTTGATTACACTTGAATACAGTTGAATACAAATCCAGTTTTGATTTCTCTTTAATTTACTTCATCATATCGGTAATAAAGTCTAAATTTCTTATACTTTGTAAACGATAATTCCAAATTATCTTCCAAATATGCAGAAGAAGATGTTTTCAAAATGCTGGAATTTTTTATCGACAACATATTTGTCCAGTGTGGTGGGTGCGTTTTCAACAAATAATCAGCATTCCATCGGGAACAAATTGTTCTACTTGCTGACCTACTCCTTCACTCTTATGAGGTTGACTTCGTAGCTGATTTTTGTCTCTGGATTACATCCTTTTGATTTCCGCTGGAATCTCGGTTCCCTTGATGACTCTTTATTTACTTTTTTAAGGTTAACTTGTTTGGTCTTAGGTCTTACTATCGCTCTGTTTGAAAAAATTAGAATAACAATATTTTTGTTTTTCATTTTTTTAGTCGTTTTAAAACAGAAATTTCTTTTTAAACTTTTTGCTTAAAAACACGACCATACAGATGCATTGAGCAAAATATTCATGATTAAACAGAAAGGTTGTTTTTATTTGAAAGAGTAACCAAGGGAACCAAGATTATAGCAGGAATAAAAAGAAAGTAATCCAGGAACAAAGACCAGACATAGAAAACAGACAAACACAACAAAGAACATGAAGTGACTAAAATAATACATAAAAGGAAATATAAGTAAATGAGCAACTCGGACTCCAATAAAAACTAGGAGCATGGACCAGGTGCACCGGTAGGGTCAGCGTCCTCTGTTTTATCTGACATACAGATAAAACCTGTGTTTTGACGTATTTGATTAAATATCGCTTATTGTTCTGTAAATACTATACTATAAGACACATAAATACCCGAGAAAGGAAATTAGGTGGTTGCATGACCGCTCGCAATCTTATTTAGGCCGATACATAACTTGACCACTACAAGTTGCAAAGTAAATACATGTGATAAGATGATATATTTTGAGTGTGTCAGAAAACTAGAACTTTCCATATATGGTGACAGGACCTGTAGATATGGTCAATGAATTACAGATTGAGGTCATAAACAGTATTTTCAGTATGTCAAGAAATGTAATGTAAGAGTATAGACAAAGAAACCAATGGAATCAGAGAAAATATCAAACGGGTGTATTCCAAGGATACTATACAGATTATATTGGGAAGTTCGAAACATGAAATCTATAACAAGTACAAAAAAAAACAAAAACAAAAACAAAAACAAAAAAAAAAACAAAAAAACGAGCAACGCGCACTCCAGTAAATCATGGGAAAATGGACCAGATAAATAATGAATAACTTGGAAAATTCCTGTCTTTTTCTTTCATATAAAGTGATTTTTTACTTTTACTTGCTTAACATTACTAAGGTTGCTTATCTTTTTTTTTCATCACTACAGAAGTTTTATGGTCGTCATCATCATGAACTCGTGGATCGGATATTTATGGTGTATCCATCTGCACCATGAAAACTGATTTATTCAACGGGTCATAGTTTTCCTTCCCTCGTTTGTCTACCCCGGACTTGACTTTTTATGAGCAACTCGGCTGGTGTTTCTAGAAAAGCAGAGGAATCCTACCGGTGCACCTGGTCCATGCTCCTAGTTTTTAGTGGAGTCCGAGTTGCTCATTTGCTTTTGTTACTTTGTATGTATAATTTTAGTTGCTTTATGTTCTTTGTTGTGTATGTCTGTTTTCCATGTCTGGTCTTTGTCCCTGGATTACATTCTTTTGATTACCGCTATAACCTTGGTTCCCTTGATTACTCTTTGTACATTTTTCTCTTGACTTCCGATTTTGTTTAGATAAACGCATGAATCGTTATTTCTTTTATTTTTAGACTTTTGAAATATTGTTAAACATGTCCTTGCTGTAAATAAATGTGCCAGTAAATATAATTTACGAGTTATTTTAAAAGAATAATCAAAGGAACCAAGATTCGAGCGAAAATTAAAAGAATGTATTCCAATGATAAGGACTAGTCAGGAAAACATACACACACAACAAAGAAATTGAAATAATTGAAATAACACACACACACACACACACACACACAAAAACAGTAAATGAGCAACACGGACTCCACTAAACATTTGGAACTTGGACCAGGTACACTGGTAGGGTGAGCGTCTTCCGCTTTTCTAAAAACACCAGCCGAGTTTATCATAAACATAGCTGTTTCACGTTTGTGGACTAACATGATTCACAGACATCTACGAAAATAATGATCCTATAAGTTATGACATATCTCTACATATGTGTCAATGACGTAACACAGGCAAATTTAGAAATACGCAGCATGATTTCCTAGTTTAATTTTCACAAATATATCTTTGAGGAGAGAAGCTTTCCTTTATAGCAAATCTCTAGGAAGGTTCAGGTAAATAAACATTTCTTTCTTCATATTGAGTTTTGTTTTCAAAGAATCTCTGGAAAAATACCAGTTATCATTGTATTGATTTTTAAAGATATTTACATAACGTATTGAACTGCTTGCCATATTGGATCAAAATGTGAAGACTGTCAAATATCGTTATTATTGCACGTGAATTCTCCCAAATTGTCTGGTGGATTGTTTGCTGTTTGTCTCTGTGTATTTTAATATTTTTTTTTCATTGTTTTTCTTGTCAGGTTTTGTTTTTGCCATGGACTTTCCCTCTTTGTTATCCTGTTTTTTATTGACATTTCGGTCATTTTGCTTTTATTACGTATTCTGTTTTCTGACAATCATTTGATCTGGTATACATTATAATATTGATATCATATAAAATATTACTATAAAATTCTAAAACTATTAACTTGTATTTAAACGTTGTTTTCCTTACACACACTGACTTCACAAATTAGAAGAAAATCCTTTTCTGACGATATCTTCGTTTTGTGTATTTGTTTGTAAAAATAACAATACTGACAAATAAAAAAATTGGATGAATTCATTCTTTTTCTAGCAATTCAACCCTGTATAATCCGAACACCTGTATGAACCGGACTCGTTTAAACATCTCCTTATATCAATGCAATGGAATTTTGAACCTTGGTTAATCGAACATATGTCTGAACTGAACCAATATCAAGGCCAAAAGGCAGTTCGGTTTGGACAGGGTTTACTGTAATTTTGTATTATAATTGAATATAGATTTTCATATAAACGTTACTGCCCAATAAAATGGGGACATTATACGTAGCTTAAATGTAAGCAAAATGAAAACGAGTTCTACCATACGAATTCTCACGTAATAAAAAATCAGATCAGCCTGAATTTGCATGACCACCGCATGCATGGACCCGGCAATAAAAATAATAACTTGTTTTTGAAAATAAGTTTTCAGCTGCAGACTTACATCATAGAGCGAAAGGTCACACCAATGTTTATATTAAATCTGTGTCAATATGGCTAAGATAAGCTTATGACAAACCTGGATTTGTCTTTGGATCGTTCACATCCATGTAGCCCCGAAAACGCGTCAAAAGGTAATCGCTTAAGTGATAATGGTGAGGGCTTTCAAATCGAGATGAGACGAATATTGGTCGTTTAAGTATATGTCAACAATTCAAACCTCAAAATTTTGATATGATTATGAGTAGAGATCTTCATATAAATCAGATACATGTTTACCCTAATTTTATTTTGGAATATTAGTTCAAACAAATGGTAAGTGGACTTTGGTTCCCAATTCTATAGCAATAAAACGATACTTTTTATATTAAATGAAAATAAATATATGCATTAAACATGCAACGAATACTGGTATGTCTTTTAAAAAAAAATGAATCATAAATTCAAGTATGTTGCATATGTTGTGCTTTTTCCAGTCCATGGTATTATTTACTATAAATGACCTTATCCTATATTAAAGACAGCATTAAATTATCAAAACAAAAAGAATTTTCCGATAAAACATGTATTAAAAACATGCAAATACATGTATGAATACGTCACCTAAATAGTAGCTCATGTAATCTATTTTTTCCTCGTTAATGTTATACATTTGTACACGCACAACCTTCTTTGAGGGCGAAAAAGCTGCTTGCTTAATATCGTTTTCTAAAATCATTTATTTCGTACAGGATAAAATATGTGAAGTGCGTGTTCTGTAGCAAAATTTTGCTTGTCTCTGAAACTATTCATCATCTTAATGCTTGTTGTTTTAATTAAAGTTTTTGTCTTGTGACAAATAGAAGGTTTAAAGTAAGTAATCGTACAATTTCAATAACATTGTCACTTTGTTTATTTATAGATGTACAACATGTAGAACATTTGCATGTGTGTCTTAATAATAGATAAAGCGTTGTAGAATATATATTGGGCTAATGTTTGCACATTATTTGGTTCATAAAAACCAGTAAAAGGTTCAAAACACATTTCATTTTAAGAGGCTTTCATGTAAAAATCAGGTAGATCCTATGATATAGGTGCCAGTGTTAATTTTATCCCACTGACTTTTTTGTTCCCATGTAATACATATATCATATGTCAGTTAGTATAAAGATTGTTTTAAATCGAAGATGGATGGCTCAGAAATTGGCTAACAATGCAACCAACTTTTGCTAAAATTAAAGAGTTATCTTCCCTTTTTCAATTACTTTCAATGCTTTCTATGTGGTATATTTCTCTTTAATAATTGGAGTTAATCAAACACCAACTTTTAACTTAAAGATAGGATGCATTTGTGATATGAAATGGGTGAAAAACAAATTGAAAACAAAATTTGTCATCGACTCCTCTTAAACAGCATATTTGCTCCAATACCAAATTTGATATGAAAAATAAGCGTTTTCCCCGTCATATATGTCAAATTATAGAATTTGATTTAGTTCATTTTAATCATATAATGAACATTTTATATTCGTTGAATTCATGTTAATAGATAATTACATTCGTTCTTCTTATATTTCTGTAGTGGCCATAATGAATTTCTGGCAAATTGTATCACTCTTGGGATTTGTGGTGTCATCTTATCCTTTCTTGATTGGTCCAAATAACTGTGGAGAATGTATACAGCAGTATTCTACAGAAACAGGAGAAGTGGCGTGTGATTGTTCTTCAGTCTCAAGTAAGCTGTAACTTCAGTCTTTTACAGTACACCATGATATGACCTGTTTATATTTATTAAGCCAATACAAAAAAGAGTGATAAGGTAAGTGAAACAAAAACATTTTACGTTTAAATTAGATGTGTTGAAAAGTACCAGAAATAATAAACCGTAATTGAAGCGAGAGGTTTAGTGCATGTGCTATAAAATCTGGTATACCCCACCCTTCATTTTCAAATGCCTGTACCATGTCAGGATAATTGCGATTGTTTCCAACTTTCTTGTTTTTACGCTAATATTGTCTTTCAACTATTCTTTTTTACTACTGATAGATTTTATCAGTTCGGTAATTTTGTTATTTCCCTTCATTTTTTATTTTTTTTCAAAAGAACCAAATGTGAATTTGTCGCTTGTGCAATTAAAATTACTTTAATAAAAGTATGAAACTAGCCTTATATCACTTATTCAATTATTTTTCTTTGTTTCTATTTTTCATGAGGAACTTTCTCTGGTGAAAATAGTTCAATATTTTAGTTCTTCTCACTAAGTTTTCATGTAATATTGACATGTAAAGAAAACCTCAGACTAAAGAGTAAACAATGTAACCAAGATTCTAGCGGAGAAACACCTTTTATTATATTAAGATAAATATATAATTGTAAATTTTAATGGTAATTCCAAGAAAACGATCATGTAAGATATCCTTTCATTAGCACGAAAGGTATATAGCGAAATGGATTCTCCAATAATATCGCATTGTTGTTTAGTTTAAATAGTAAAATAATGGCAGATGCCGACCATTCCTTAAATGCATTTTTATTTTTTGGTGGATGGAAATCAAAGAAAAAACGAGAAATATAAGTTTCTTTTAAGAGTCAGTAAGGAATAAAGGGTATGGACTAGGCGAAACAATCGGAAGTAAGCAATGTTCATTAAGCATGGTCTAATATGAATATCAAATAATTTTGTAATTAAATGAATAACTGAAATTTTCATCTCTATATTATAAGAGTTTATTGCACTAATGAAGGTGAATTTTGTACCGAGTAGATATTATGTTGCATGTGGTTGTGAGCGCAATGCTATACTCTGCCAGGGATGATATTCAACAGTATAAATGCAATAAAGCTATATCATCACTACAGGTAGTGTCATATGTAATCAAAGCGGCATAAGAGAAAACAGAGACGATCCAACAAAAGAAAACAATTACAGATAAAACTGAAATTAGGAAAAGTAAAACAGCACATAAATAACTACGGCACTAAAATAAACATTATATTTTGTATTTTAAGTACCTGTATATCTCCATTATGTTATTTTTTCTTGAGATATTTCAGAGGTCGAATAACTTGATTTATTTATAGATAGTAAACACGACCACAGAAACCATGGTCACCATGAACACACGACCCACCCACATTATCACCATAACCACCACGAGACTGCTTCTCAACAGCCGATAATCTATTCTACAGACAGTCCTTTGACCACAAACTCGGTGACAAATAATCCGGTTATAAAGACAACTTCCAAATGTGACCCTGGCTGCAGATTGATTTTACACCCTGCCAAATGGTCTTTTTGTTATTGTATGTTGTTCTCTACAAATAACAGACACATGGTTTTTTTTCGCTAAGTTAAACGCACTGTTTAAATTCAATTAAATTCAAAATAAAACAAGACATATTTCAAGTTTACCATAAAATTATCCTTTTCTCTTTTGTATCTACCCAGGACTTGACCTTTTATGAGCAACTTGGCGGGTGTTTCTAAACAAAAAGGGGGGACGCTTATCCTACTGCTGCACCTGGTCTCAGTTGTTAGTTGCTTATTTACTTTTGTTGCTCTGTACGATTTAGTTGGGTTATTTTATGTTTTTAGCGTGTGCGTGTGTGTTTTCCATGTCTGGTCATCATCCCTGGATTACATTTTTTAATTTCCATTAGAATCTTGGTTCCCTTGATCACTCTTTCACATAAGATCAAATTGGTTGGTTCAATCTTCATTATTTTGACAGAAGTTATTATATTTAGAATCACAGTAAAATGGTTTCTAATGATTGTTCTCTCTGAAATGTCTATGGTTTATCACTAACTGTTATTGTCTATGCTCCTTCTGATTTGGAATTATGAGTCGTTTAGTTAGAGCGAGACAACAATAATGAGAACTTATTTTCATTTCGTTTTGCATGCTTCTGGAATGTCTTCTACCTGAAATTGATCGCATTTTATTTCCATACATAAGGATATATCGCAAAAAAGACAACAACAAATACTTTACGCTGCTAGCTGATGGATATATTCAGGTAAAAAAGGTACATAAAGATAGTATGATCAGTACTATATACCTTGAACCTTTATTTACTTCGTAAATCATATCATATAAGATCGACCAATCTCAAATTTTGAATCACAAAATTGTATATTGCATATTATTTGGCATTATACGTGTGGGTATATAAGCAATTTATCTTTTACGTTTTCGAATTCTTATTTTTAAAAGTTTTTCTTACATGTGTTGTCTTTTGTAGGTATAACTACAGCTAGTCCATCTAGTACGACGTCACTGAATACTGACACAAGTTCTTCAGCAGTGGATACTAACGGTCAGATTGATATAACTTCTGCTGCTGCGACGTCGACACATTTACTTACAGATATTTTGACCAGTTCGTCGACCTTATCTCTAGAGAAAATAACAACTAAAGTGCAAAATCCAACAACAAGGGAACAAAAAATAAGTGCTTCAACCTTCTTTCCGACACAAACGTCAACAAAAAGAACTACATTGGCACCAACGGTGCTGACGTCAAAATTTACAACAACTGCTGACATTTGTATTATTTTATGTGCAGCACAGCAAGGAGGAGACGCTTGTAATTGTAGTAAACCTGGATTACCGGGATAATAACTCTATAATGTTAGAAATTTTTTTTAAATTTTCGCATTTATTGGTTAATTAATCTTTGAAGATTTATCACCTAAACCTCATTCGAAGCGAAAATGCCCTTTAATTCATACTTGAATAAGCAAAAACTTATCACAAAATATCGATTAAAAATATGAATGGACAACTTTAAAGAATAAAAGGGTGTAAGACAAGGATATAACATATCTGCCACATTTAATAATTTCCATGCAATTGGTGCAATAATCAAATAGTTTTTTTTTTTTTTTTTTTTTTATGTTTCACTGAAACATAAAACATGGCTCACTTCATTTGTATCAACCTAAACGTAAATGATTTCAGCAAACTATATAATCTAAAGAAAAAATAACCTAACACTCTTTTTCAACAATGTAATGAAATCTTCAAATAGTGATCAAAGGGATGAATTAAATATCTTTCATAATCTTTTTATTGTCATTTCAATCAAATTTAAAACCATAAGATGCCTTGCTAAAGTCATTTTTGTGTTATTGATATAATTGAAATTATGAGATCTCCCATAACTTAGTTCGAGCGTAAATGGTATTAATTACCTCCGATGGTCTTCATTTATCTTCATTTTTATCCACTTGACAATTTTTTTAATTAAAACGTAATTTATACATTCATATATTCATAAACTTAAATTGAGCGTTGATAAAATAATTTGTTCTTTTAATAAAAAGATTTTTTTTTTCAATTAAAAACTTTGTTTTGTAATTCAATCAGGAACTCTAATGTACGTTTGTGAACGACTTTGATAAAGTGCATAAATGTAAATTTCTGTAGATCAAAGAATGATAGTTAGCAACGTGATAAATTTCAATGCAGGAAATATTGAAGTAATGGTATTACATCTTAGTATGGTGACACTATCTGATGTCATCACTAAATTCATAAACCCCTATCAAACTCAATTTTAGACTCTTTGAGAGCACCACCCACATTCCTAATTCACAAGAATTTGCAAAAAGGTGAGAAAGGTTATGATTCCTAAATAAGAGATTGTTTGAATTTAACGATGATTTTACTGGGGAGGTAACAGACACGATGACAAAACAAACAGTAGCCATGATTGTAGTCTATCAAAATGTTGTTGATCCAGGATTTTTAGTATTTTTTACTCAGAAGTCTCATTCGAATATCATTTTTACGGGAAGTTCTCTATTCCATTTGAAAATTTTAAAAAATGGAAAAACATTTTGAAGTATCAAAAAAACAAAACAATTCAGAGACATTTAAAAACAATTGACCGAACCACAAAAACAAACGCAACTTAGGAACGATATATTTGACAGTGGCAAAAAGAGACGAACTAAATCCAATTGTATTTCCTATTATATCTGCATATACAAGCCAGAGCCTAGAGGCTTAGATAATCTGTAATCGATTTTTATATTTAGGGTATAGAGTGATACAGAACTGGTATATTTGTCGTTTCAGGAGCAAATCTGCGACAAGTGATGGTTGTGTAAATTTCAATGACCAACTTTAGTTGTTTTTTTTTTTTTCAAATGGTGAGGTCGTTTCAATTGTCGTCTCTTCCAATCTTTCCTTGTAACACATGCATGTATATAACAATAAATTATTAATATCTTAAGTATGAACGAAATTAAAATATAAGAAACTGCGTAACTTGTAAAATCAACTTTCAAATTTTATTCAGAGGACAAGAACAGACCACAGAAATCAGAGACAGTGACAATAAATAAATTGCTCCATAAAATACATCCAGGAGAGGCATAAATGATGCTCTATAACGATATCTCCGCGGAGCTTCGCCCCTGGACCCCTACCAGGGCTCCACCCTGGACCTGCTGGGGGCCTTAAGCGGCCCCCAGATCCCCTGCCGTAATTTTGCCTACGCTTCAATTTGGCCTCACCCACGCGCCTGGTTGTGTGTGTCCTTGTTTAATCTTCACCATTGGATTATATTATTTAGATATCCACTCAAACACTGGTTCCCTTTATTACTCTTACTTTTGTAGACAATCTTTGTGTTATTTTCTGACAGGTTTTAAGTCAAACGTCATTTGACAAAAACAAATATATCGTGTAAAATCATTCATTTTTTTGGGAGAGCTGCCTTCAGTATCCAGGCGGAATTTCGAAGTAAGGCACTATTCAGTTCTTGTTGAATTATAAAAAATACAGAAACTGTCAATTCAATGACCAAGTCAATTCTAATAAACGTCCTTAGCAAGTGAAGTCCTATTAAAATATAGTAAACATGTTTAAAATGTTTTTCAATGATTATATTAGATATTTTAGAAATGCGATTCAATTTGAGAAAACACGAATAGCATAGAAAAGAGACAAATTAAACAGATTCACGTCTTATTTGGTTGGCATTTGCCTGTAATATAGATGCAAAAAAAAAGAAAAAAACACTGTACGTAATTATCAAGCCGGTGTTTTTGGGATGCACATCAATTGATACAACTTATTTTGCACTTTGAAAAATAAATCTAATTTATATCAAAGTCATTCGAAGGCAGTTGGAATTTCATGCAAAGAAAAACTTTGTTTACTGGTGGTAATTAACCATTTATCATATTTTTAATTTAAACGACATCTTGCTTTTGAAAATGAAAAATTAAATAAGTTGAATGGCGAAATGTTGTGAAAATTAAATTATTTTTCTAATAAATTAATTATTACCTTGTATCAGTATTTAAAACATTTATGCTTTGAAACCCGATACGCTTTTTTGAATATCATTACTGGTGATCTAATTTAAGATATTTCTAATGATAGAAAAATACCAATAAAATAGCTATTACAAGCAGCTTTGTTAAATTATTTTGTCACATAATTATCCTTTTTAGCTTATGGTTTTCGTATCATTACGTTTAAAATTTATTCTAGAATTAAACGATGTGTCTATTAACACAGTAGATAAACTAATTTATCTGAAATGATATCTCTGGGAACTGCATATTAATCAAATGACGAGAATATAGATTTAATAAAAAAAAAGACTAAATGAGATTTAGAATTGAACGTCAGACTAAAAGATCAAACCAATATTTTTACGCAACCTTTGAAAAGTACAAACAAATCAATTAATCAAGTTAAGTGCATAAATGATATTGAATTTTACGTTTGGCGGGAAAATTTGTGACACATATAAAGTAGAAGGGGTCCTCTTCACAATTTTGAAGTCTGCTAATTATACATGTACACTCTACATTTAACATAATTTTGTTGGAGATAAGTTTGTTAAAATGAACGATTTAGATTACTAGAAACATAAAATGGATACAACTTGATTCTGTCGAGGGAAATGCTATTATGAAATTATGACTTTTTTTCTTAGGGTATCAGTATTTACTGTCTCATACTAACGAAAACTCGAGAAAAAGAAAAGGACAAAGATTGAACAATGAAAATGGAGACAGAAACAACGTGTAGTTAACAGTAACCAGAGATTAAACTGAAATAATTCAAAACGATGTAATTTGTGATTAGATGAACGTTAGGTTATCAAAATACAAAAAAAAACAACAACAACAACATTCATGTGTATTACAAATTATGAAATGCTGTACACGTGTTTCAAGTAGTAACCTCTCATCAGAACTAAATCGAAAAAATAATTGTATGCAAGAAATTCTTAAAACTAAAACTATCGAAACCCATCACTTAGAGGTTCTACCATGTGCAATACAATGAATGAAGCCTCAGTGTTTTATTTATTTTGACATTTGTAATACTGCACATTTTGATTAAACATGATACATAAGAGTAATCCAGGGAACCAAGGTTATAGCGGTAATCAAAAGAATGCAATCCAGGAACAAAGACTACACATGGAAAACAGACATATACAACAAAGAACATAAAATAACTAAAATCATACATACAAAGTAACAAAAGCAAATGAGCAACTCGGACTCCATTAAAAACTGAGAGTATGGACCAGGTGCACCGGTAGGGTAAGCGTCCTCTGCTTTTCTAGAAACACCCGCGGAGTTACTCATAAAAAGTCAAGTCCGGGGTAGAAAACGAGGAAAGGAAAACTATGACCCGTTGAACACATCAGTGTTCATGATGCAGATGGATACACCATAACGATCAACAAGTTTATGATAACGACCTTTAAACTTATGTAGTGATGACTTCAATCTTGTAGCAACATAACCCTGTTCCAGAAGCCTATTTGTTAGAGTTCAAAAATGTGATATTGTTCGGGGTCAGACAAGTCTGACAACTGAGTTGGTGAATACCTTTAGGTTCACCAGCAGTAGCATCGACCCAGTGGTTATGAAATACAAACATACCAATTATTTACATTGCAAATTTCGATATGCTGTACACGTGTTCCAGAATACTTTATATCAGTGCATATTCTTGTCAGCACTGTCATGAAAAAAATCTGATCAGGAAATCATGAAGAGTAAACGATTTCTTTTAATTATGCTCACAGAAAATCAAGATATGACCACGATGGTAGAGAACCTGATTAAATATTTGTATTATAATTGCTAGGATAAATTACATGTTCTCTATCAGATATGTCATATTCCATGATCTTTAACGCCGACATTGTTATGTATAGATCGTAATAAGAAAATTAATAGTATAGGGTAATTGGCCAATAGTTAATCAATCGGCATGATCGTCTAATAAAGAACAAAATATTCATTCTTTTCTCATAATGTGTCAATATCGGGGCTCCAGTAACACATGGCAGGCACAAAAGCTGGAGTGAAAGTATTCGAAACTGGTTTCGCTAATTACCCGACCAAGACGACCATCTTCATTAACACGGTCTTCAATACACAGGATCTTTGTCTAATTGAGAGAAACTAATTTATTTCCCAATTAAAACATCATAATATCGCCCTTCCTGATAGACTTTGTCGATGTTCATACATACGTTACTGCAAAAACATGTGCCAAAAATTGGTGCTTGTCGTAAAATGTTGAGATCTTTATCGACAACCGCCCTGGTGAAGACAGCGCCCCTATGGAAGCGTTGTATTTTAGTTTAATTTTTGACAGTAAAATGTTTTCTTAGCTGTAAACATATGTATTGGTGATAGAGCTGTAATTAACGAGTGTCTGGAATGATAATTACAGTTTTCCTTACAGTGACTAAATATTCTTGTTTGGTAGTTAGTCAGTGTTTTCTGTACAGAGGGCTAGAACAAACAAACTTGAAATAATCCCAAAAATAATTCTTGTACTGAGGAAATGTTACCACATAACTGAATTTCAAATTTTCATTTTTAATGCCTTGAATAATGAACAATTTCTTATTTTTAGCGTTTATGAATTATAGACAATCTAATGCAATCGTCTTTCAAAATAAAAGTATGGGACGTTTTAGTTTGCTTTAATTAAAGCGATTTTCTTCAAATTGCAAGATATTTTGTTTTCGAATTTAGTGTTAAATATTTGATGTTTTAGAAGGAATGTCGCAACCAATCGTAACACAGTATAATTTGCACAATGAGTGTAATAACGTCAGCATCTGAAAATCCATGATGGCAGAGAGGAGAAGGGTCTTCAGTACGTACATATACAATATATTTCTTTTATTTTAAGCAGGTTTTTTTTCTTTTTCTTTATTGTATTTTGTTTTTTCTTCCTTTTTCTTTGTTTTTCCACGACACATTCGGTACAGTTTCGCTTTGTACACTTTGACCTTAAAGACGCTCTGTCATTGAAGCGCAAGTCATCTGGACGCAATTTTGTTTCCCGATTGGCCGAATACTGGTAACTTAGTGGCGTTCCCAAAAAAACCTTTACCGAAAATTGAAATTGCGTGTCATGTGTTATTTCTTGAATGAAATGTAGAAAATTGTACAAAAAAAGAACAAATTTTACTGCGTCGGTATCTTTTTCTTTAAAGATGGTGCTTGTTTTTTGTTTGTTAATAACAAATTAATATAAATTCTACGGAGTAGTCACCTCCTAGGTTTTCAACCGGAACATAGGTTATCACACGCATCCTGAACATCAGTCATGGTCAATTAAATGTTTGCATGATGCTTAAAATTGAGATTAAAACACTTTGGTGTGAACAATGATTTTTCAATATCAAAATTTCAATGCTATAAAACTATCCAACCATGGTACAAATAATCAAATTGATATTGTGACAACATCATTTAAAACTGTACAAAATTGTTGATCAAATAGACTTTTTATCACTTAAAGAATGCTATGTCTGTAAAAATTGTTTTATTATTAATTTATACGATATTTTGCAAGGTAGTTAGAAATTTTATTTCGAAATTTATCGCTCAGAGCAAAAATACAATATTTAACAACCTTTCTTCTGGTGATATTTTTTCTACTTCAATTATATGTAAATACCTTTGACAAAGTACCCTGACAATTACTCTCATTGTAAAGGAAACATCTTACTGTTCACGTGAGGTGTAATTAAGTCAAAATCAAAGAATCACGGACATATGGACATATAATATTATTTATAATTATGTCGATAATAAAATTCCAAAACGTGCTACCTTCACTATGAGAACACATTGAATTGTATCGCCATAACACAATGTATTCATTCGATCATGATATGTACATATTTAACTCCAGTTTCTTGATAAAATGCTATACTTTTGCACCCGGTCAATATTTCTATTTTCATTGTAGTTTACTTTGTCAGTGCTTAATTGGTTTTCCCACCCTATTTACTTTTTTCGTCATTAAATTAGTTTGGATATCGTACAACACCTATCCTTTCAAATGGTCCCACTTCAACTTCGATTAAAGTTATTTTCCTACTTCTCGATCCTTTTAAGATGCAGTCTTCTATTACATTGTGTTATGAGTGAACTGCTTTCCTTTTGTTTTATGTAACCATATTTTTTGTGTTTTTCTCTCGTTTTACAATACGGCATTACCTTTGCAGCTAGAAAACGCATAGATCTTGACATCTTTTTTTCCGATGAAAAATAAAGTCTCAAATTTTATACTACACCCTGATTTCAAAATTAAGATAAATGGTTTCTATAGTTGTGTAGATGATCATGGCGTTTTACCCACTCGAAGAGTCTTATTGTCTTTGTTATCATCATGTTCATCTTTCATGGTACAAATTGATGCTTTGCAGTTGATAAATATTTTGTATCTTGTTTATGTTAATTCAGCTTTTAAGTCAAAATGTTTTGTGCAGTTTAATATGTATATCGTTTAAAATTATTGGTACAACAATAGTATAATATTACGTATTACATAATTTGAATTGTGTTGAGGTTTTGACGTCATGTAATTAGTGTTTATCAAGATTCGATGAAAAGGTTGTGTTTTAATGGATACGTGTCTTTATAAGCATTTGAAAGAATATTTGACGTTTTTTTTTTATTTGATCAAAATCATATTTCATAAATAGTATGTTTGCATGTCTTTCATTGCAGAAGCATGCTGTACAAAGAAGGTTCATCATTACCAAATTTAGCCTCAATTTCGCCATGAATTTCCCTCTGACAACGGCAAAAACCTGTGCATCTTATTCTAAGGCATAACATCCCATGGATATGAGAAAGTTACTTGAATTTTGTGTAAAATGAATTCAAAAACTGGCACGTCTTTTGCTGTTTTAGTTTAATCAATTCTGTAGAGAATACGAAAATTGCTTGATATATAGGTGTGTGTGTGTGTTGTAAGAAGGATATTTGTGGGGTAACTAAGGCCATTTTGTCGAAAGGTTAATGAACCTTAATCTGGTGTCCTAATTCATTAAAGAATCCAATACATCAGATGAATATTGGTTGCAACACATGATATTATACGGATAATGAAACAATAATATTAAAAATTCTTGAAGATGAAAGAAACAATATATTTTTGGGAAAAAATGTATGTTATTATCATATACGTAGGTAAATAAGTATTCTTTCTCACAATATGATAAAGCAAATTAAAGGGCAAAAATTTGATGTTTTTCCAGATTGCCTAAACGGCAAGTATCGAAATGTTATTACATTTCGTTACTGCTCGGAATTTAGGCAGACGACAAACAGGATCAGATTGAATCTGAGATGGATGACGCTTTGGATTATAACGAGTCTATGAAAAATAATAATACCAAATGGAAAACCACGAGTGATCTGAAAATATCATCGAGGTGGCTGGAAGCAAATTCAGAGCACAGGAATATTGAAGACATCCCCGTTCCAGAACTGGATACAATTTTGGCCCTGTTCTTCTGAAACTCTCTAAAAGTTTCAGTACGCCGCCATGATGAACAGCAGCTCTTACCTGTCCCCAATACCAGAATAAGGGGTTGTCTGAAAGGATATTTCAGGTTTTGAGACGGCTGATCTCAAAACCTGAAATATCCTTGCCTTGGTCAAGTTTTAAAAAAAATTCAGATGTTACAGAAGTTGTCAGTAAAAAACATTTAAGATAAAATAGTTCATATTTTTGCCGGGGACAAGTTACTGGAAATAAACTAAATCTTGTCAAGATTCACACGAAAATTTTCAAATAACTATTCATATTTAATTAACAAATGTCATTTTCCTGTTGTATTATCATATTGCTGAATATAAATGTTTTGTTTTGAAGTGTTTTCAAACATATTAATATCCTTTATTATACTTTCCTGTTTTGGAGCGTATGATAAAAAGACCATTACATGACATTATTTGACATTATTGATATCATATGCATTATTAGCTATTGGCTCTTGGGCCAATATTTAACCTTGGATTAAAAATACAAATGATATCAAATGTCACGTAATATTTTGATAATATTTAAATGACCGGGTTGTTCTGTTGTCATTCATATTTTGATTTACCTTTCTTATAGTTCTGGAGTTTTTTTTTTGGTTTTTTTTTTTTAATTTTTATTTAGATGTCGCGCAAATCATAATCGACGTTATACCCACTTGACGACTTCAAAAAGTTCAATGAATCGAATTCATTTTACGGAGGCTTTTTAGTCCACAGTCAACAAGAAAGTCACAAAACAAAGAAACAAAAAAAAAACATACATGATAAAGATGTTTGTATGAAAAGCTTGAGGCATATTGTTGCCATTATCTGGTAATCTAAACAATTGTTGTTTTTGTTCTAGTTTGTTTTGTTTAGATTTCAATTTTCTGTTGACTTAGTGACTCTCTTTTCTTTGAAGTATCCTGTTATTTATAATATCTCAGATCAACCACAATAATGTAGTCGTAACATATTGATAATTCATGCTCATATCGTCTATTTAAATACAAAGTCCCAAACAATTATAACGGGCGAAAAGACAATTTTCACAAAGTTTAATTGTAAAACAAAATTATTTCAAAAGCCTTTGTGACATTGACGAGAAATAGTGATAAAAAAAAAAGAAAGAAAATACATTAAATGCTCATCACAGGATCACACCCTGATTTGGCTATAAATCATTTATTTAGTACTTTTTTAGGAATAATTTTTCAAACTGATAATATTACTTTGAGGCCCCTCCTCCTTATGTTGGAATATTATGCTAATGTCGAGAAAAATTTGGCCGAAATTTAGCTATTATCAGAATTGAACCGTATTTCAAAATTTCTTGAATCATCCTAGAGAATTTATTTATATTCACACGTAAATCATAGATATTATGCAAGTTCTTGTACATATTTTTTTATTTATTTTTTCTTCTATTTTATCTTTCTTTGTTTTGCTTGTTTCAACTTCTTGCTCTCATATTTGTTAAGCTGTTGTATTCTTTTTTCTTTTGTAATTAGAATTTGCTTTGTTTTGTTTTGTTTTCTTTCATATTTTATGTAGTTTTTTTTATTAATTTATTAATTTACCGCTCTTTATATATAATATATATGTTTGCACTGCCATTGTTTACGGTAATTTCATGAAGTCGTTGTGGTCTTGTACATAATTCATAAGTAGGATTGAACCATGTAAAAACTAAGTTCTGTTCTGTTCTGTATAATTCAATTTTACTGCTTGTGTTTAGTCCAAGTTATTCGCATACGGCATATAACCCCTAAGCGACAACCGTAGTAAAGAATATACGAAATACAAAACATTAAACTATTACTATCATAGGAAAGCAGCTTTTGTGTAGCATTTCAATTACCATAAGGTAAGCGGGCACTGATAAAAAACTTGTAAATAATTATCAATTTCTAAAATCTTTATTTGTCATACGTATATACATTATTACACAAATCAATATCACAGATGCGCTTCGTATTTAATAAATTATAAGTTTATAATAAACAGTCCATCAAGCAATGTATCTGCTAAACATCAGGGTCAGGTCTTTAATCATGTAATATTTCATTCAACAATCAGCATTTTCAGACCTGAAAGATAAAATAAACGCAATAAATATATTTGTACAAAAATATGATTTATATTTTCCTTATATGATAAATATGTTTTTAAATAAATTACAAGTTAAAAACTTGAGTAACTTCATCGAGTATAATTACTACTCTTTTTAAAAAAAAAGTGTAGAGAATGTAGATATTATTTATGAATTATCAGAGTGTGTTTATTAAATTAAAAATTTTCAATATGTGATCTTTTTAATTATATTTTTTTCACTATCCTATTACAAAACTGTATTAACGCCAATTTTTTTTAAAAACATATTCTTCCAAAATATTTCATTACTATTTTTAAAAGTGTATAAAACAAAGCTTACCGCTATAGTTTCTTGATTTCCCTAAGGTTCCATTACAGAAGTAAAGCATAACAGTGCTTGAGCTGGACTGTTTGTCTGTCTGTCCCTGAGACATTAACACAAATTAAGACAAGGAATCATTAAGGATTCTGCAGTGAATGTCCATCTCTCTGTACAGATATAATACACTCTCAGTGTTCTTCGTCTCTCAGTGTAACTGTTGAATGATTATACAGCCCTTGAGACATCAAATGCATTGCTAGAAGGTTATTTTCACCAGACGATTTCTTGATCTTTGCACGTTTATTTTGAAACCAGATCTTTATCTGTCCGTCAGAAAGTTTAAGCTCTCTTGCAAGACTTTGGCGTCGTTCCTCTGTAAGATACCTGTTCGCCTCAAATTCTTTCTTTAGACGAGCAAGCTGTTCACTGGTAAAGGCAGTTCTTGGCCTTTTTTCGTCAATCTTCTTGCATTTCTTTATTTTTCTAGATCGTGGACCTGTCGAAAGATGTAACGAATTAATTGTCTGCCTTAGTAAGGAAACAGATTATGTATGAAAGTGTATTGCTCTATAGTGGTAACATATAAAATCTCATTCTTCTATTTTTTTTATTATGGTTCTGGAGTTTTTTACTTAGCGAAAAACGAAGTTATGGTGGATGAAAAACATTACATTCTATCATTTTGTGATAAGAATACTTCGCCATATCGACAAATTCTAATCTTAACATAATCAATACATTCCCTCCATCGGTGGAAATGAACCAATTGACCGCTGGCCGTCGATGACACCCGCATGGCCGCTGTGTATTAACAGTGACACCAAGCAGGCCATTTTAACAACAGATCATCCTTATAAAGTCTGTAATTTATTTGTACGAGGGGTTAATGGACCAGTACAGGAGCAAATAGCTGGGATCATAATGGTGTTTAAATTGACACTTTGTGTCTTAAGCTATTGTATATTAATACGATAGGATGAAAGACGAATCCCTTGGGTCATTAGTCAGACCATATTTTCATTATCAGTGATAATTAACGTGTCAATCGTTATGTCATAGGTGTGGTACTTAAGGAATAAATAGGAGATGTTTGTATACTTTACAAGTCTCAGTGTCTTATAATGTAAAAACAATCATTTTTACTGTTTCCTATCTGTTTCACAATATTTAATTATTGTTTTTTATTAATATTTTTTTTACTGTATATCAGCCAAACATTTACCCAAAGATAGGACTTTTCATATACACCAATATCAAATTAATAATTCTTTTTTTTTTTTTTAGCAATTATTCGTTTTCTTTCGGACTTTTAATACGTTACAGCTTAAATCATAGGAACGGAGTCTGTTTAAAAACAACATTCGAATCTCCGACGAAATGCTTGCTCAACTATTTTAACATGCTAATTAAAATAATTGAAGTTTAATGAGATCATTTGTCACATATCTACGGTTGCTGAACATGCCACCGACATTTGATACTTAACAGTTTCGATATATAACTGAAATATATCCGTTATTAAATGTACCGTGAAATTTACTCCATCTGAATTGTTTTTACATCTAAATTTATTTTTATTCACGTTGAGATCTATAATTTGACAAAGAGTTTGCAAATGTAGACATACATTAATGTTTTAAATTGTATAAAGATCTAGATGCCTACTTAAACATTTAAACGTTTAGAATTGTGCAGTCTATGATGGGGAACAACATTTATTATTGATTAATTCAAATATTTAAAAAACAAAGCAATAGTTAAGATACACATGTATTGGGAATGCCTAATTCGATAGGTTGTCGGCAGAGTAATTCATTAAAGCTATATAAATGGACTGTAATTGTTTAATAGATTTTTTAGTATGACATTGCATTTAGTTTTTCTTTCTATCAATTAATATAAATGCAATAAATACACAAAGCATATTAACGGAGGGTGCTGATTTCAGATAAAAATGTGTCATTTTAATTGATTTCTTTTTGTATATTTTCTATTTCTTCTATGTTATTAGTATATTTGTAAAGTTATCTTAAAACTTTCAAACTTAATTTATAAAGTGATATCTGACTCAACGCAAACAAAAAATTAAATAGATAAAGAATTAATTTGTATTATGGTTCTTAAAAATCCTTTTGACTTTGAATCGGTCACAAATTGATTGGTTTCATTCTTTATTAGTAAGATTTTATTCACCATTAAGCTAAATGATTCTAATCTAAGTTTAATTTTTGTCAGTTCTACGTGTTTTATAATTAAATCTGGTTTGTGTAACAAACACTCCGCATCAAACATCTCAGCCTTACTGTTAAAAAAATAGAAATTCATTTTGATATTATCGTTATTCAATATGCAAAAGAAATGTGATACACTTCTGATAAAGGTCATTTAATAATTTAACACATATACTGAAAGTAAGAAGGACATACCTGAAGATGGTCTATCTGAGTACCGAGTACAGTAAACCCAGGCTGGAAACAGTAACGGCCGAGAATCTGATCCTGGTGATACTGCCGGACTGCTAGGGGATGAACTGGACTTGAACGATTTCTCTGAACTTGTTGGACTTGGAGCGCTTATACTGTTGTTTGGTCTTGTTATTTCAACAAACGCAGTCTTTCTTTCATTTGTAGGTCGTACTCCGAAATTTGGTCTAAGAATTGCCTCAATTGAAAAGTTTGTAAAAGTAAGTCCTTGATTCTCATTAACAGATCCTCTAGAATTGTCATCTGAGGTGTCCATAATGTCTACGGATTCTTCCTCCATGTCACTAACAACTTCAGTTTTAACTTGAACCTTTTCCATGTTATCCATAATTTAAATGTTGCAAAGTAGCTGGTTAAAAGTTAACAAATAAACAGATAAGGATTTTTCATTCTTGTTCCTCTTATTTCTTCATCCCAAAAGTAGGCGGGGTTTCTAGCTGTGAAATTTTGAAAGCAATCAGCCAATCAAGAAATTTTACAGTGCGCAGAAGGCGGGGCTTCCCGATGTTCATTTTACCGATACAGATCACGATGATTGATGATATTAACAATAATGTGTGAAAATAAACTAATGTCATATTAATCATACAATTTTCAATAATCATTATCATTATTGTTCATATTATTGGCATCCAGGAATTATACTGGCAATACATTTCATGGCATTATTTAATAGAAATAGATTTCAGATCAAGAAGTTACATAAATCATTTTGTTTTCAATTGTTCTTATGAAAAATCTATCACAGTTTAATAGATAGAACTTAATTTAGTATGAAGATAATTACCCAAAAATAATTTTCATATTCCTTTTTTCAATTCTGGGTCAATGAATGATGTGGAGATTCAAATTTCTTGAATTATTATTTTATGGTAGGTTTTCAACTCTTAGGAAAATTAAGTCATTAGAACAAAATGTTTAAATTATTGTCCATTAGTTTTTGAAATTATTTGAGCAATCGTAATAATTCATTGCTTTATTGGCTATATCACATAGAAAAATAAAAACATTTGACAGAATAATAACAATATTTTTCCTGACAAATCACGATGATAAATGTTACATTTAATGATATGAGTACAAACACAGTCGGGTTTTTTACTCTCAAAAAATAAAGTCCAGATCTTGAAACAGCTTCATTTTGGTTGTTTAGATTAGTTCTCTATTTTTTTTTACAAAAGGTTCGGAACTCCTCTTGAGTTAGGCATCAACCCTGCTTAATTCAGTGACACGACTCATATCAATTTAACAAAATAGTCCAGTGCATGCCTCCAAAGATAAATGTCAATTTGTTAATAATTGTGTGTATTAAAAGTTATTATATGATATCTGTAAAACTATCACTAACATATATTGTAGTTATATCGCGTTTGTGACTATGATTTTATATCATTTGGAAGTATTTCTTTTTGTTTTCCAGTTTTAAAAATTTAGCTTTAGTCGATGCAAAATGATTGGAAGCATGTCACAATAAATTATACAAATGCACATGCTAAATAAATAGCAAACCGAGTAAGTGTCCTGGCCATCTTTATTACCACGACTAGAATAAATTTCGTTGCCCTAAACATTGAAGAATTTCCCCTCTGGGATATGATAAGAATACTACGGTTAAAAATCCCGTGAAATTCAGAAAGGATAATCTAAGCATGTTTACAAGAACTTGCCAGAGTCTTAATGTTTAAATTAAAATTAACAAGAACCGGGGGGTTCGATACAACAAGGTGTAGTGATTATAAGATAGATATGGTGTTGCTTAATGTTCATCAAATCGTCATAACGGTAATAAAAGTATCTGGTGAGTGATTTACTGTTGGGAAGTTAATTTCTTGACACCTCGATCATGTGAATCTACCTTTAAACTTATCAAAAAGGTCTACTCAACACCACAGTTTTGAGTTAATTATCACCATAATACCTGTTAGAACAAAATGCATATATTACTTCATATCATGTTTCAATTTATCACAAAACTTCGAGATTCACATGTGTGTAATGTTTGTCAGGTTGTTTCCAAAGAACCAACGGAAACCTCTACTAATTAAAACTATTTACATGTAACTATTCAAACAAAGTAAAATAACCATAAGACATTTCGTTATTATACAACGTGTCTCTTGAAATGAAAACAGTTTGGTCTTGCATTGCTCAATTCTAGAATTATTATAATATAATAACATGCAATGTACATGTTAATTTATCAAACGCGGTTTGTTAAAAAAGAATATTTTTAAGGTTACTTAAAGTTATTTCGTCACGTTCCATTTGATAAATGTGAAACATGTCAGCTCATTACCGATAAAAGAGTTCCGATGCACGAGGGTGTAAAATAACTTGTCAGGCTGCCTTTGGATCTTTACATAAAATTCCTCAATCACACAAACTAAAACGTATTTTCAGCATTATTCTTCAAAAGTATTTTTATCAATTAAAAAACAAGAAATGCGTATTAGTGAAATTCATTCAAGTCTTATTAAGGCTGAATGCAGGACAAATACGATGATTTGATTCTCGAAAATATAACCCAACATAAAGAAATAACTATACATATAAAAAAACGGCAGATTATACAATTTTCTTAACATAATTGTTTTTAGAAATGACAATGTAAAATTGAGTTATAAACTTTATACACAAATAATTGATATATGTTTACACAATAATTCTTGATAAAATCTGTTACATGTCAAAATGGGCACGATGAAATAGATTGAACATGTAGTGTCACATCGTCAACGTCTTCCTACTGTGTTTTTTAAACCAAGGTTAATAAACAAATCTCTTAAAGTATTAAAGAGAAATACACATAAATACTAAAATGTAAGGAGAAAAGAAGTACTCAAAAAATGATAAAAATACTAATCTAATCAAAAGATCAGTTGCTAACGCTTCGATTTTATTTAAGTTCCCTTAAAAAAGAGCTCACTAATGACTTATTTTCTTTCTTTTTTTATTCATATATAGCAAGTTTTTTTTTTACTTTCAAAAGAATGTTTTAAATACTGTATTGTCACACAAAAACAAGTTACAATTAAGAGATATTTGTTAGTCTGGTAATATTTTCTTTCATGCCTCTGTCACTAGGATATATCATTTTATATTATAAATCATTCTTTCTTTATAGTAACATGTTAGATTATTCAAAATAATTGGGCCATGATATTCATTACAAATGTAAAACGTTAGATTTCTTGATAGTTGGCATATGTTGTTACATCTGAAAGACGTTCTGCAGTTTAGTCCCTACTAATGGTAAACAATACAACAATTTTATCATCGGAAATGTGCTATAGATTTTATAAGTGAATGTACATGTAATACCAGCATTTTAGCACAATATTGTCATGCAGCAAATCCGCTGTTAACCGTCCATGTACATATATTTCTTCACTTGATAATTATTTGCCGCAATCAATTCAATTACGATTTTACCATGATGAACATCTAACATAAAATATTGACAAATTTCTGGAGTTGTTTATGCAACACATTGATATAATCGGTACCAATAACAGTGATTACTGTGATGAAGATCGAACGTTAAAAGTTGAGTTTACCAGTTTCCTTTTGAACCTATATAAATCGAACTCTAAAATCAGTACGCATGTCTAAACTATACTGACTGTACATAAATGACATTATTTTGTCGATGAAAATTTTGAACTTCAAAAGATGGTGTTGTAACAACAATGATATATTTTTTTTATATTGTGGATTTGAACTTACATTTCATCAGTTAATTTAGGTTTCAATATGCTTATTATACACATGTCAACATTCTAAATGTAGCGCTGTTTGACTGGATATTGTTCCAAGACAACAGCAGCATATATTTGACAACAACATTAGCAAACTCTACTGTCTAATGTCTAATCAACAATGTGGAAGTTAAATAAATAGTAACCTCGGTTAAACTTTATTGAAATCTGTCGAAACTGATCTCTAAAAAAAATAAACCTTACTAAATCCGTCACCTTTTAAATATATTTTGAGCCTTGGTAAATCGAAAATCTGTCTAAAGTGAACAATTTTATGGTCCAAAAGGGTTTCGGTTTAGACAGAGTTTAATGTACAATTTTTCTAAAACATCCGTAAATAGTAAGCATCAATTAATCAAAACTTAAAAAAAAAAAAAAAAAAAAAAAAAAAAAAAAAAAAAAAAACGGCCTCGGAAAAGAAAAGAGTTTTACCATTAAATTGTGTGCATTGAATTCTGAAAGGAAGAGTTGATAAATGAGTCATACCATACAATAAAATGTGACATGATTGTGTCTCGTATCAGATTAACTATTGAGGTTTGTCATCCCTGTTTTTTCATACAAAATAGCTTTAAAAAATAAAATTCACCATTGGTGAAGGTTAAGATATATATGCTTGTTGTTGAACGGTTAATTTGTTTATGCATGGTTATTTTATTCTTACAAGTTTTAACCATTTTGCAATGACAAATGCACGCTGACTTGATTAAAACAGAATACATATATACTTAGCATTGAGATACTTTCTAACCTCTCATAAGAATTCGTGTATTTTATATGATCATGAGCGCGCTTTGGCAATATACATTGAAACTTATCAAACCGAACCCTGAAAACCTGTCCAAACCAGACATGTTTAAAGTTCTTTATATCAGTTTTAATGTATTTTCAACCTTTATTAACCAGGACGCTTACCCTACCGGTACACCTGGTCCATGCCTCCAGTTGTTAGTGGAGTCCGAATTGCTTATTTACTTTTGTTACTTTAAAATCCGTCAAAACCGAACCAATTATAAAGTCTAAAAATATATCTGTGATTTTCCAATATATACAATATGGCCTGGTATGTAGCTTAAGACTCAACTGAATATTATTTTGTATTAATTGATACTACTAGTATTTAAAGTGCTTAAGTAGAAAAATTTCAGTTTGTCCATTTATACATTTGTTAACCAGGATGGTATTGATAAAACTTACATTGTAGAGCCTTCGTTGTCATTAAACAGGTAACCATCAAATTCTACGAAAAAAACCTAAGAAACCAGAAACAATCTTGTATGAACTCATGAAAATAAAATATATGAATTTTTATTTGTTTTGTGGTATTTGTAATTATATTTTTACCGTTTTATATTGCAATTTGACCTTTAGAAGTATGGGTGGCATGATGTAAATCTAGTGATGCTAAAGGACTATCTTTTCGGTAAAAGTTGTTTAATGTTTTAATAGCACAGGATCCAAAGCTCGCACAAGAAAACACTAGTAAATATTTGGCCCTGTGACATGGCTGAAATCAGAAACCATTTTATTTTTTGTAGTAACTCATGTAAATTGAAATACGTATCCCCTGATGTAACATTTGAATCCAATTTATTTTCGCAAACACATGAAAGATTTAACATCTCTATATTTTATATTAATCTTCTATTCTTTGATGTCATGTTTCATTTTATTAAAATAACTAATGTATTCCATCATATCCGTTTTACTGTGCAAAGAACAAAAATTGCATGGAACGGTCTTAATTCTAGGAGGCAGAAAAAAAATAAATATCATACAATAATCCCATTTCAGAAATAACACGGTTTTTGATTGGATAAAAAATTTTGTTAATCATCTCAGACCAAATTTTGTAATGACTCTGACGTCATCAAAGTTTTTTAATGATTCAATCGTTGAAATTTGGTACTTAAATTGATTATAAGGAAGCACTGTTCTATTTTTCGTTTATCTGAAATACTAGTAACCCCAAGGCCCGTTGTGCACACTTTAAAATAGCCTGCTATTCAAGTTATTTAGTGTGCCCCATGTGAATGACGTTATTTCTTCCGAACCCGAAAAAAAAATATTACAGTCCAAATAAAATAGATGCAAATTAACGCAAATTTTTTTTTATTTAAAGAGAAAAAACCTGCAATAATTAGTTTGATAAAACGTATGATGAAACATCTATCATTACAAAATGAGGAGTATACATATTTTTATTTTGATATTCAGCGAAATATAAGATTAAATTTTTACAGTACTTTTCTTCCTACACAAGGGGAGTGTCAAGCAAAATATATTGTCAAGCCTTGCACTAGGAATGTTAATTTGAAGCAATAGAAATAAAATACAGATCACATCAAAATATTCAAGAAAGAATTTCTGAATTTTTTTCGGGTACAAACCGACAATAATGTAGTCCTCCTTATAAATCAAGCACTCGGAAAAAGAGCTGATTGTCCATGAAACTGAAAATTGATAAAATAAAAATAGAAGTAATAATAAAATGTATGTCAATTACATGAAGTAGTACGTCTTCCTCAAACAAGTTCACTTGGGATTATTAACGGGTTAATCATTTTGTATAGTATTTGTGTTTTCCCCTATTTCTATCCAAAACTTTTAATAAAACCCATGAAGAAAACATAAGTATAAAGATGAAAAAATTGTCGCTATATTGCAAAGAAATCATGTTTAGTTAGACAAATTACTTCCACCAAAATGATTAATTTAGAACATGTCAAAACGATTAATGAATGTGTGAACAGTCGATGGGTGTGATAGAACGTGCCGATATAACGGTTCTTTGATCATGAATTACCGGAATCATTAATCCCACCAAGGAAGTTTGATTAGCTTCATATTACATTACAAAGATCCACAAGCGGTAAGGGTTATAAAGAAAAATTCATAAAAATGAGCTAATATTATTGGAGAGAAAGAATGACTTACTTTATTGTGGAAATGGAATAACACTTATTGAAAACAGTTTTTTCACAGTTCAACAATTTTTCGGTCCTGAAAAAGGGCAGAACTTAAAACTAAAACAAAGGTGAATATCAAATTATTCAAAGACTTTTGAAAATTGATTCAATTTGGATACTAAAAAAAGATTGTTTATAGATTTTTGCATCATCATGCTAGCAATTTATATATATCTTATTAAGTATTACACATATATTATTATATTAATTTCGAACCAAAGCCTTAATTAATAGAGCGATTTAAATTTAGATGTGTACATGTTCAATAGAAGATGATAATTATATTATCGATGACATACACCTAACAGTTTGTTTACACAACATAACGATAATATCAGTAACAATGTCATAATAATAATTGATGGACGACAGTGTCACATGTAATCACTTCCTGAACTAGCTTATATTGAGAAATAGAAATTGAAATTCATTATGTTTAACAAAAATAAATTAACAATACACACAGTTGTTCTAATCTTTATGAAGGGTAATATCAAAATTACCGAAATGATAATTTCTAGGCAATAGTCAAAAAGAAAAGTAAAAAGAGAAAGTCTGTATAAAAAAGACAGTGTCAGGTAAATATCAACTTATTGAGTTCTATCAATGGTAGACGCATTTAAAGCAAATATCATAGGTCTAAGAGAATCACAAGCATACATATAACTGTTATACGAACGTACAGTATAACACCACCTAGAGTAAAGTTATTTACATTTTTGTTTGGTGGAAATGTCCTTTTTAATTTTACTATTTACATGAGAGTTTTTGATTTATAAAGTTGTCTCGTGAGAAGAACAACTGTTAAAATCATTTACTTTGGAAAAGAAAATATATGTGACAGTGAACAATTACTTTATACAGTATTTTGGGGTGTATCTGATCATAAAAATAGCTAAAACACGAATTAATGACTTTGATTACATTTACTTAAGATTTTGCAGCAGATGTTCATGGGAAAGATGACAAAGCATAGTTAACAATAGTTATGTATTTAACATTTACCCACTAAAGAAAATTTACGATTAATTCTAGAGCAATTTTACATTTGGATAGTCTATTAAACAGCAAACTTTACGTTTGATATTAAATATTAGGGTAATAATATTCTGCAGAAAATGAATTTTAATCATTTATATTACCAGTAATACATAAAAGTATGGACACGTTAAGAAATAATAAGATGATTAGATTGGAAGCAATTACATGCCTTATCATTCTTATAACACACCTGTTTTCATTATGATAGAATTTTAACATAATTATTTTACAGACAGAAATTTTGGAAATCTATTTATGAAATGCCACCTGTTCCAAAGAAAATTTAAAATCAAATGAACTTTCAGATATATTTGTTGCAAGGGCATTGTAATATGCAACGTTCATACAATGAGCAACAGATTTTTTACCAAATTAACACCACAGATAGATCTCATCATGGTGAACATTTTTACCCTCTGTCAGAATTTGGTTAAACCTAAACGTTTTGGAGATATATGCAAAAACTATTGTCTGACCCCTTTGTTCTATTTCCAGGAACGGCGGCCATGTTTTTAAACGATCAAAAATCTAAATTGTCATTATGTGCAGGATACTCTAAAAAAAACAACCATCTTAATATATTCGTAACCATTCAGTAGTTTCAAAATAGAAGATGTTTGAAGAATTGTTTACGACGACGACGGAGGCCAAGTGATGGCAATAGCTCACATAGCCTATGGCCAGGTGAGATAAAAATGATACAGACGGACAACAATATTACAGCCTTAATTGACGGACATATACAGCACTAAACACTATATATATCACATAAACAAAAACACTACAAAAAAACAATGTGGCACACTTATCCCACATAAACTGAAAGTTTAGATGGAAGTGACCGGTGCTATCATTTAAGGGAGTTTATCAGTGGTTAAACAATGTGTATTTTAGATTGTCGAAATGGGTATGCTTTAGAAACCACCAACATCTTATCAGAACAAACCACGTTATTTTATCCCCTGAAACTTAAATGGTTGTTGAATGACTCGTATATATTACTCATTTAATATTCATCCTTTCCTCTAAGAGGTCAACAACAAAGAACTGAATGTTGAATTTTGAATCTAAATATCACAATTTTCATAAGGACATTTTGAAGTATAACTTTGTTTAACGTGTTTCAGTCTGGCCTATCTCATTCCCTCATTATTTGTTTTTGAAGAATCATTGGTGGCATCTTAATGCATCAAATGATTAGAATTGTAATAACACCCGAATATTGCGACATACATGATTTATCTTACACAGGCAAACACTCTTTTTATAGCTGGTGCCCTAATGACTTATGTTGCCGCAATATATTGGGTTTACTGTCATAAAATCTTCATATATACTTTAGCCTTTTCAATGTCACAATTTTAAAGAAAAACAGAGATGTCAACTTTCCTTTCATCGATAACATCCCTTCATCACCTGGATTTTTCCTACGCTATATCAGAGCTTGCCAATACTACGCCAACTTTTTTTCTATGTAATACTCCTTGAAATTAGGGAACAGGGTTATGTTGTTACAAGATTAAAGTCTGTATGTTTTTAGTGGAGTCCTGGTTGCCAATTTCATTGTGTTTCTTTGTACATGTTATTTTGTGTATTTCTCGTGTCTATTTTTATCCTTGGAATTTATCATTTTGATTGCCGCTCGAATCTTGATTACTTTTCAGTCCTAGTCATTCAATGTAAGGTCAAAAATATTTAACTATAACCAGCATTTAAAGGAAACGGTAATTCCGCTAGGATATCACTGATAACGGAGAGCTGTATTTCCATAGTACATGTTGAATAGAGTTAGACCGCGCCGTATTTGTGATCAGATAAGTTTTATAATAAGGAATGGTGTTTACAATGCTTCATCAAAAAGAACTTAGGCATTGCATATATATGGTGAAGTCCCTGATAAGATATGAAATTAATATAACCTCGTCCGCAAATGTCTATTTTACAATGCATTGTATTAAAGTCAGTTCTGTCGAAGAAACACTAAAGAATGATAATATATCTAGTGTAATATTGAATGAGTGATACCACTTAGAAAACATTGACAAAATAAAGCTTGCTTGAGCGGGCCGTTTTATATAGATTAATTAAATGGATCACAAATAAGTTCAAAGGTAAAAAGACAGCCCTTAACCATTTTAGTGTGCATACACAACATATCATCGCACTTCCGATGTATGATTTACAGGCTACAGAAAGGTCTTACACAGGATTTACTATATTTTTCAAATAGGTAGATTGAACAGAACCCTAAAGATGTTGCTTAATTTAGTCCCATAAATGATAAAACAGTAACCATTTAGTGTTGTCTAATGGACCAAAAACCACATACCCCCAACGGACCATTTTGTTTTCCTCTAAAAATTCAAATGACGATAGTGTGACTCGTGTCTATTACTAATAGTCTACATATTCTCTGCCTCAGAAAGGTAAGTGAGTGGTCAATATGGTCTGTAATCCCAAAAACCTGAGCATATGTCGTCACAAAGATATCCCATGGCAACGATTGTGAGATTGATATAAATACATTTCCTGTGTCGAGGGTATCGACTTGATGACGAATTGTTTTATGATCATCTGATAAAGTTTTAATTACGATATCAAAAATATGTTCAATTATATTTGTACATCATAGTTAAGATTTCATTAGTTGATTGTGTACTCGTATCATATTTTTCTTTCATATTTAGGCTTACCGTCTGGTGTCAAAATTGAATTTTTGCTTTATTATATTTCATTATTTTGTTTTTACAAATCGAGGCATCTATTATTCGAATTTACTTGATTCGTTTTCTATGAGTTAAGCTGAGACAACAATATCATCAACTATAAAAAAAAAAAAAAAAAATTAGCAAAATGTGTTACCGTAGCAACTTTGCATATCTGACCGATTACGGTATAGTTTTTTTCATATCAATTTATATAGTAATATATAACAGAGGTGACCAATACCGTCTCAACTTATTATTTGGAAAGGTCGAGTTACAAAACAAAAATATGCATGCAGTTCTAGTTTTAGTGCGATTCTTCATTCAAACATGGCTCAGTTATGTCCCTGTTCCTTTTACATGCGAATGTACATTTTTTTTTTCATATACAATGTTTGAAGTTCTTATGTAGTTTTGTATTACTTGGTCTTTATATTGTTTTGATTTTTGCTATTGTTAATTTTTTGATTTTGTTTCTTTTTATTTTGTTTTTATTGTTATTGGTTTATTTTTGTTTTATTTCTGTTTATTTTTTTGTTTTTTGTTTTTATTTTGTTTTTGTTATTTGTTTTTGTTCTTTTTGTTTGTTTGTTATTTGTTTGTTTTTTAAGACGGAGCTAGTAAGAATGACAATGCCTGGTTTGTAAGTGCATGACTGTTTTCCATCAACACAGTTTTCTCGAAAACAATTTTTCTTTAATTAGTTAATCTCTTAATTACAATTTATTTGTTTATATGCTTACGTATTGTTAATGCTATGTAATAATAAAACATACACTAAATGCACACATATATTAATATCGGATATTGTATCACTACAAATATATATATACATGTATATAGGAATATTAACACAAAAATTAAATAGATGGTTGTCGAGAAAAAAAGGGGTTGACAAGAGCCATCCATGCCTCAAAAATCTATCGTGGAAATATTGCAGGTCAATGTTATTGCATTTGATTTTATTATAATTTTTGCTTCGTGCTCATATGCCTTCCCTGTAGTAAATATTTCAATATTGATTTTTTTTTAAGCAATAAACGTCAGAAACGAATCATTGAATAAACACTGTAATCAATTGTATGCTATTTTAGTCTTAACAATTATCTACAATGAGGTTTTCCAGAACATCGACGTTTCAATCTATTAAGACGAACGTTCAAGATCTGGAAGTTACAAAATAGTTGTCAAACCATTTCAGAGGTGTTAAGATACTGCCTCCAAGAAAAGTAAATAACAAACATTAAAGTGTCACCATGAATGTACTTCCTCTATCTAGATTTTATCTAAAATCGTTTGTAATTAAGATTTATAATGAGTTAAAAACATTGTATATATGTTCCTATTAATGATTTAACAACACTATAACTGTCAACGAATTTTACATGTACAATCTTTAGACTGATCTCCGAGGGCACGAGACTGTTATTTTTCTAAGGGTATTATTATTTATAGCGGTTCATCGATTGACGAATAAATAAATTAGTATCTAATAACAATCTAAGTCAAACAAATTAAAGATGTATCACGTGAGTAATAATTCAATCAAAATACATGAATTCGTAATGTAAACATAGCTTTACTTGTTTCACTCTTCATTTTATGCATCATTTCATATTTCTCCTGTACTTACTTATTGCCAAATCGATTTTCATGTATATTTTCCCTTTCTTCATCTTGTATTGTTCATGTTTGGAGGGGAACAAACTCGTTATTTTTTTTAATTCTTTTTCGCCTATTTCTGTTCCAAAGATGAGATTTATAAGTAAAGTATACTGTAAAAACGAAGAGTTTATCTATACATGAAAATATTCGATTTGAATTTTTTGTCAATTTTCAATTTTTATGGAGTTCTGATGAATATAAACTTGAATGAATAATGATACTAATTGGTCATCGGCAAGGAATATCTTATTTTGTATATAGACATGCTCAATATTTCATCGGATTCATTAGATTAATACATACAAAAAATCCATCAATATCCTAGTTAATGATCATGCTCGTCATAATCGTCGTCGTCAATACACTATAATTTTACTTTCAATTACCATATTGTAGGAAAAAGTAGCAATATCGTAGGTTAAACGAATGTAATTTTCGAACAAAGTTATACCTGAAACACCAAAAAGGCAATTCAGCATAAACTCAGCAGCGGACCAATTGGATTCCGGGAGGTTTGCCTGCATTTTTAAAAAATAAAAGCATAATTTGTGTTTAATTTCGTACAAAATTATGGCAAATATGATCACATAACAGCCTGGATACCCCTTTTCTGGAGCCTCTGCGGAACCCATATTTTCTCATAATCTAAAACAGTACACTAAAAAAACTGAAAATCCCACTTTTTAACGGCGACGTTATACTCCTGATAGTACAGATGTTTCAATGAAACAATTCTTATAGATTATTTTTATAATATGTTAATTCCGTTTATAGGAACAAATATTACAATTACATTTCAAGATGAAATTAATATTCTGTTATATTTTTCTCTTTGGAACTTGAGTTCTGGAAGAACTTCTGTTCCATGACAGGTTGGTATAAAAAAAATCCCTCTTCATTTACTGTAGTAACATATAAACAAAACAAGACTGGACATGGAAGCAATGGTTTGGTATTTTGTTTCTAATTGAAACCAGATTTCATTTGTTGAACAGATAAAACTGTAAATTTATTGATAGGTCAGTCAAAGTAAATCAAAGTTAAAAACATCACAAGAATATAAATTTGATGTATGTAAGTTGTTGTGTGATCAGAGCAGATATAACACGGATTATTGCTGAACATTTTACTGTGAAGTGTTATGGTATAGATAAGAGAATCGTTTAATGAGATATAAGAAATTAAAAAATTGTGTTTCGATTGAAAAGAAAGTGTTTTATGATATGGGTGCATGCACGGGCTAAGCCTTTTTTACCTTTTTGTGAGGGAGATGGAAACAATTTTTTTTTATAATGTGAAAGTACGTCCTCTATGGACCATTTCCGTTCAGTAACAATGACATCCTTAAAAAAAACATACAATTCTTATTTCCGAAAATGTTTTGAGTGTGGTGTAAATATGTCTCTAATATTCTTCTCTCGTATTCTTGTGCAGAAGTAATCATACGCGTATTTTTTTTTTAAGATGGCTCTTTTCAACTAATTACATATATTGAAATAACATTCAGGTATCCTTTGTTCGACATTGTTTTCATTTTATCATTATTTTATTTCCTGGTATTTTGTATCTCTCAATTTTTGGTTGTTTTGTTTTTGCTTTGTTTTTGCCCTTAAATGCTAGTTTATATTTCATTACTTTATTATTTATCAATTTCTTGTTATCAGTATATCCATTTTCATAACTTTTTAATTGTCTCATTATAAATTTCATTTTTGTTAGATAAAATTAATGTTTCTTCTTTAAAAAAAATCCCTTACCTCGTAATTTCGTTCAGGACAGTATATCTCTTCCAAATAAAGCTAAAACGGCTAAACAGTTGTTAATTTCATTTTAATGCATTTTAAAGAAATCGTAAAATATTTGATACCCATACTAAATCAGAAAGAAATATGTCCTTTATATATCAGGCAGCTAGAACTTGAATTTCATTTTGTTAAACGCTTCACCTTAAAGAGCAGACGACAAAACGTGGAGCTGTATTAGCATAATTTTCCCATCTTCACAAAACAAATTGCTGGGGAATAATATTCGTATTTCAAACATCTTTAATTCTTCAAGAATGACATTTGTGCACTTGTTCAGATTGCATAAAATAAAAATTAAAAAAATATAAACAAAATATTCCAAAAAGGAGGGTTCCAAAAAACCCTGGATCCATTTAACACCAGGATCCCTCACTGCATAGAAAAAAATAAAATTAAACGTTTTATATGGCACATTAAGAAAAGCACCACTAACGTCAAAGATTGTGTTTTCGTGCAAGAAATGTTTATGTATTGCATATCTGTCCATAAGTATATATTCGTTCCATTCATCACAGCTTTCCTTTTCCGCATTAAAACGGTTATGACTCGGACAATCCAATAAGGTGAAAATTAGACCCGGTCCATGCTCTGTTGTTTGGGAGGTGGGATATCTATTCATTTTAGTTTGTTGTTAAGCTCCACACAGCGACACACGTCCGCGTTACCTCCCTAAGTCTAGAGTGAGTTAGGTATTGTGTGTGTTGTTTCTGTCACTGCTTTCATTGTTTTAATTGTATCATTTGACTCTCTTGTGAATTGTAGTTACCATTGATTTCGCCGTTAACACCTACAATCACTGGCAGTAGCAGTATTTTTAATATTTTGCCGTTTTGGAGTACCACAAAAATTAATGAAGAATACTTCGCTTTCATATATATAGCTAGTCTTTTCTGAAATATTGGGGATTTGGGCAAATGCCCCCCTTAAAGGAACGGGTGCTGCATTTGTAGGGGTTTCACAAAATGTCGTTTCCATTTGAAGAGTATTCTATTTTATTACATATAAGCAAGAATATAACAAAAACAGTAACTTCTCGTTTGTGTTTATAAACCACTCCTCTTGAAACTCACAACTCCTACACTAAAGCATACGGAGTGGGAATATTTTGATATTACTGGACTAAAAGTGAATTATTTGATACCCATACTAAATCAGGAAAATATGTCCCTAATATATCAAGCTCAGTTACCCAATATTTAATTTTGTCAAGAGCTTCACCTATTAGAACCCTACCACAATACGTGTCAAGCAGGGGCTCTAGATCTTCTTTCATAATTTAGACATAATACGGATGAAAACGAGTCTATGGGTGCATTGAGGTTTATTAAAAACTCCAGATAGATTCCTAATTACCTTTAATTAATCATATAAAGCGTACAATATGTTGGTGTCTGGTTTCCTTACTTGGTGATGTCTAAGTGAAGACATTAATTTTAAAATTTCGTATTTATTACGAGCTGCCAAAATATGATAAATAACTTTCAAATTGGGGAGCATTCAGTTGGACTTAGGTCGTTTAGAAATGAGGATGGCACGGATAAAAAATTGCTGTCTGTTTTGATGCGTCTTAAATAGAGAGGAATATTCAACTCTTGAAAGTATGAACTAGATAGCACACTTCAAATGATGAGAATTTAGAAAAATGTTAGTGACACAAGTTAAAAGGTGAAATGAAGGACTATTACATAATAAAGTTATTTCACATCAAATGTACACTTATCAATTAACATAACTATTCTCTATGCCTCACTTTTAATTTTAGCGATGACAATTAACACAAAGGCCAACAGTAGAATGAAGCACCATGTATATTGGACTAACCAGGGAAAAATAATTCAGTTTTCTATTCAAGGGACGACGGAATTGTCGGTTATGTGGAGAGATGAAGGTAAACGATATATGTGTGGATGTTGCAGCCATATTCATTACGTATTGGATTTAGTCCCTCTCTGTACCAGGGCTAAATCCCATCAAAAGCATTCAGGTTATTTGTTTATGCTATAAACAAAAACATTACAGTTATCTCATTTTTTTTAACTTATTAGCATTGGAAGCGAAATTCTCTGGTTGTCCTTAATCTGCTGCGTCTTTTTAAATACGCATAAATCCAATCTGAATTTGCTCAATCTGTCACATGAGTAAGACCTACTCTATAAATCTCTGCAATCAATAATAAGTACCGGAGAACTAGAAAAGTTTAAGCCACAGAGGCATTTAAAAATGATAGATCCGTGACATCATCCTAATACATCCTAATTCTAAAATTTCGTTATCTTTCTCTTGTATCGAATCTGAACATCGCAGAAAATTTACCTATATATATATGATACCTAGCGTTTCAACAATAGAATGTAGAAAACCAGATGTTTACTCAATCAAATCTTTTTTAGCTTCTTTTTGGATTTTTCGGTGACAATTAAAAAGAATCGTGCAATAATCTTTATTTACTTAGAACAGACAGAAATGCAAGATGCAGAAAATTGAAACAATTTACAAATTAACAATAAAAACGTTTTACGAGTGTACAAAAACACTTGCCGACTGACTGTTCAAGCTATTTTACTTGTGTCTTACCCTCTTTCCTTGCTTGAGCTCATTTTAAACAATTTGTCAGACAAGTTGTTAAACACAGAGTTTCGACACTGATCGCCTGACAGACAGCTAATTAGTTTTCCATCCCTTAATGAACGGGCTAGAGTAATTGGCATAATACATTCGTACGTCTTTGTTGTGATTTAAGCAAAAAAGAAGGAAATTAAATGTTGGATTTGTTTTGACAAGAAATACTAACATTGCTACAAAATGTTGTAAAAAGGTGCAAAAATGAGATAATTAATAGTCTTCATTAACTTGTTTCTGGTAACATTCATATTACAAATATGTTATCTTAATGAATACTCGTTTTTTAAAGTAAATCACCGTGTGATTGCTTTTTCTGTGTCTTACAACATGAAACGCACAAAAAAAATCCTCAATTCGAGGGTACGATGTCGTCTCTGGGATTTGACAAAATGTCCTGGCTATTATGTGATTTAAGACAAAACAACCCGACGACTAAGCTAGTAAAGTATTCTATAATTTGATTAATTTTATCACGTCGACGAAACGAAAAACTATTTCGCTACTATGTTCAAATAAACTACTACGATTCATGCATTTTGTAGTTGAAGCAAAACACCATTATTCCGCCAGAATTTGCCAAAATGTCACAATTAATTCAGACTATTGACCAAATAAGACAAAAACAAAATGATTCAGTCTGCGAGTAAGACTAAAACGATGTGATTCAGTCTGTGAGTTAGACTGAAATGACGTGATTCAGGCTACGAGTTAGGACAAAAGGATGTGATTCAGTCTGGGTGTCAGACCAAAACAATGTGATTCAGTATGGAAGTTAGGCCAGAACAACGTGATTCTGTCTGTATGTTATACAAAAACAACTTCATTGTGCACCCTGTGAGTTAGATCAAATCGACGTGATTCAGTCTGGGAGTTAGATCAAATCGACGTGATTCAGTCTGGGAGTTAGACCAAAACAACGTCACTTAGTCTGTGAGTTAGACCAAATCGAGTGTGATTCAGTCTGTGAGGCCAAAACGACGTGATTCAGTCTGTGAGTTAGACCAATACAGCGTCACTTAGTCTACGAGTTAGACCAAATCGACGTGATTCAGTCTGTGAGTTAGACCAATACAACGTCACTTAGTCTACGAGTTAGATCAAATCGACGTGATTCAGTCTGAGAGTTAGGCAAACACGATTTAGTTTCGGAGCTATATAAAAAAACAAATGATCAAGTTCAAATATATGTTTACTATATCAAAATAAAAATATAATCATAATGAATTCGGTTACTGGGTAGATCTGTTCGTGTTCGTTTGCTCAGGGTCTTCAAGTAAATTTGGTTTTTATTTCGCCTTCCTTTATTTTACTGGCGCTCTTGTTTGCATTCTTAGTTTGTCTTAAAATTGTGATCATTCTTCGAAACTTGTAGACGGTATGTTTTCAAAGCTTTCACCTGACGTTAAAAGTCAATCAAATTTACAGTTGTATTTCCTGTTTAGATTTTAGACCGAAATATATCCTAAAACAAATTCAAATGCCACTTTATTATTTTGAGAATGCAATTAAAGTAAATACAAATCAACAAAAGCAATGTAATGTGCAGAATTGTGGTTGTATAACAGACTTAAAACACATGCAACGCGTGTTAACGACGAGAGAAACGTCAAAACAAAAGACGGAATCAATCTTGCCCGTAACAGGTGCACGTGCCGATTTACGGCAGTTAAAAAAAATCATTTGTCTAACGACATTAAGTTATGCAATTATTTTAGCGACATTTAGAATTATATAATTGTTTTGAAAAGAAATATTGTGGAGACGAAATTTAGAAAGTAAAGTAACCGTGAAAATTATAACAGGTTCAAAACCGCGGGATCTAAATATTACCCGGAAAGCATGTCAATAGGTGCATTTGGGTTTTTACCGGGGCAGGCGGGAACTTTGCACAGTTCATAGTTGTGGTATTTGAGCATAATACTGCTACATTCTTCGTTTTACAATTAAGAAAAAATCGTAAATTGACGATTGGGCTAAAGTTTTTATTGTTTTGTATATAGGTTGTACACTGGTGCGTTTCACTATATCCATTCTTTTTTCTGTATACAAACTCTAGTTGTACTTGAGACGATAGAGATATAACTAATTAACTGGCCGAACGGAATCAAAGCTTCTGAAGAAATTTAACTGAAAACCAATAATACAGTTTTTAGTGAGGTGTTTGGGAGAAATCAATCGTACACAATAGTGTAAATGGAATGCGGTACTTAACTGTACGGTTTTACTTGATTGTGACATGTTAGGCAGCCTATAACACAGAAACTAAAGATATTACCCTTCAGTAATTTTTGTTTTAACTTTTTGTTTTTGTTTTTGTTTTTTTTTTTTTTCATAGTTCCCATCGTCTAAGTACCCCGGTGTGCAGCTTACAGTTACCAAAAATCTGGTGTATCGTTGTTATAATGTAAGATGTAGGTATTTTGACTTTAATATTATAAAGTTATTCTTTTGCTTGCTACACTATTGCCCTTTTTACCAGAATATCCTGTAATAATTGTAACACTGCGGTATTTATTCGTTCATACACAAATTAGCACAATAATCTTACGGCTGCTTATATGTTCAATTAAAATTGATTTATTTCGGCTGTAAATGAAATGACATAAGGGATGACCAATAACTCTCGCTTTTAATAGCAATTTAATTGATAGTATTGGACAGCTTTCTCTGGTGCCTTTTAAATTGCGGTCATTCTAGTAAGTACGGGTCATTAATTGCTCCTGTAGAAGCTATCACTGATTGAATGGTACCAGTATATTAGGTCCTATTTGATAAACTGACTGTGGTCAGAATAAACCGAAACGAATCTTTTTCCCACATTGTGTAAATGTTTAGATGCTGGTGTTTGGAGAACACAAAATACCCAATTGTAGACTATTGAAAACAATGTCTTTTAGACTTGCCTTTGCTGTAGATACAATTTCAGAAACCTGCATCGCAAGCAATTGTTTGTGTACAATTCTGTTTTCTATATTAGCTTTTAATTATTAAGCTTAAAGGGGATATTTCAGGACTTTTTCTAATTTTTGAACAAATATAATCTGGTTTGCGGCAGTTTAAACTTAATAGCCGCTAATAAGGAATACACTATTTAAGGCGGATCAAGAGATTTTGGAAAGGAGTCCAGAAATTTGGGCCAAATTGGCACGAAATCAACTAACTTTCAAACAAATTATTCTTTGATGTGCTAGTTATACTTTCACTCCCGTTTAGTGGAATAGAAATGAAATCCTATTTTTTATATTGACAAACTATTTTGATGGCTCATCAAATCTTTCCGGACACTGACAATTTAAAGATGACAACTTAATGGGCCGTTAAAGACGATATTACAGTATTAAAATGGTTCCCTGGAGGAATAAAGACAATCTGATAACGGATCGACCTGTAAATTAACGTGAGATTAAAATGCTTACTTAATTGTCAATGATGAGAGGCAGTTTCGGGGTTGTTAAAGCTAGCCAGGAAGTTAATGAAAGTCAAATGATAATTTTGATTTTGACAATCTTTAAAAAAAAATGCCAACGAGTAATTATCAAACAGCAGTTGTTTGTGGTATCGTATTTATTATATTATTCACTCTAGACCATCTTTGCCTATTTAGAGGCATGTTTTACTGTTATAAACAATTAAGAACCAGTCCTTATTCATGAGTAGGGTCTCACTAAAACCCCTACCGTTTCAATTTCTTTACATGTTTAAAAGTAATTTTCAGAGTTTCACTGTGAATTCACAGGACAAATGACATCTTACAGTTGCATACCACTGCGACAATAACATTTTTTTCATGAAATTGACTTGAATGAATAATACTGAAAATCCACATTTCCACCTTTTTTTGCTAACAGCATGAAGGCAAAATATTCATATTCACACATTATTGCAGTAAATTACAAATATTTTTAAGTACACATTCTTAGCTTTATTTTGACTACAGTAACTTTTCATCAGATGTATACATAGAACTAGGTTCAGTGTATAGAGGTATCGTCATTTGCCCCGGAAGTGGTAAGTAAGACCTAGGTTTATTTCGACTTAAAAATTAGTCTTTTAGCCACGTTTAGAGTTTGGGTTTAATATATATTCAATTGAAATTGCGACGAACACAAGGCATTTGGCAATTAGCCAACAAAGAATTCGAAAAATCTATAGAAATTGTTTCGACCTTGTTCCTAGGGATAATTTGAAAAAAAAAAACACTAAGTAGGGCACAAGCACGGGTGGTTTCTAATGAGGCGGACTTTACAGCAGATCTAAGAAAGGACAGCTTTCATATCTAACTTCTATACTCACATGGTCAAATAGGGGCTCCAGTCCTACTACGACACTTTTACTCCCGTAGTGGTATTAATTCAATGTGGATCCTGAAAAAATCGGAAGATCTTCTGGAAACCCCCAATTCAAGATTGATATCAGAATACAATAGCATCAAAATCTATGATTTTTCAACTCTTAAAACTTCTATTCCCCATACTCAGTTTTTAATCCCGACTCAAAAAAATTTACATCATTGTTACTCCAAAAAAGATGATACACTTAGATACAAATATATAATTCTTGGTAGACATTTCTCATACTTTGTAAAAAATAATTCCAAATCATCTTCCAAATATACCAAGGAAGATATTATCAAAATGCCGGAGTTTTTCATCAATGACATATTTGTCCAGTGTGTTGGACGCGTTTTTCAACAAACGGTCGGCATTCCAATTAGAACATTTTATGCTCCTCTGTCTGTTGACCAATTCTTTCACTCTTATGAGACTGACTTTATAGCTGGTCTGATCCAGGAGAAAAGAAACATCTTTTAGCTACATCCTTTAATCTCAGTTTCCACTATATAGATGACGTATTATCGTTAAACAATCCTAGTTTCCGGGATTAGACACACAAAGAACTCGAGATAAAGGATACTGCAGACACTATGAAGGCAGTCCCAAATCTTGACCTAAACTTAGAGATCGATGGTAAAGGAAAACTACTGACCAAACTACATGACAAACGTGATGACTTTTCATTCCATATTGTCAACTTTTCTATCATCTGTGGCAACATCCCTTCAGCAGCTGCGTATGGAGTTTTCATATCACAACTCATACGTTATGCCAGAGCTTGTCGTTACCATGTAGACTTTTTGTATCGCGTTCGACTTCTTACAATTAGACTTCTGGAACAGGGTTTATTGCTACAAGATTGAAGTAATCACTACAAAGTTTTTTGGTCGTTATCATGTACCCGTGGATCGTTACGGTGTATCCATCTGCTCCATGAAAACTGATTTGTTCAACATTTCATAATTTTTCTTTCCTCTTTCGTCTACCCCCGGACTTTTTATGACTCGGTGGGTGTTTCTAGGGAAGCAGCTAGTCCATGCTCCCAGTTTTTAGTGGAGTCTGAGTTGTTCGTTTACTTTTGTTACTTTGTATGCATTTTGGTTAATTTATGTTCTTTGTTGTGTTTGTCTGTTTTCCATGTCTAGTCTTTCTCCTTGGATTGCTTTTTTTTTATTTCCGCTAGAAACACAAAGACGTTTGCCTCATATCATACAAGCAGAGTTTGGCAAAGTTGAAGACTCATGGTTAAACTATACTACAAACACAATGAACTGGTTGACTATTGTGGCGTGACCATCATGTTGTTCACAATTTCGTTATTTCCTTCTTTCGTTTAACCTAGACTTTACATCATGTGAGTATTTAGAAAATCAGAGGTTGATTACCCTACCGGTGAACCTGGTCCATACCCCTGGTTTATAGTGGACTCTGCATTGTGCATTTATTTCTTAGTTTTTGCAGACATTTAAATCATATGAAAATTAATATTTCTGGTTTTTGTTGGTATTCTTCTAGTGAATTTATGTTATTTGTAGAGTTTTGTCTGTTTTCTTGGACTAGTTAGTCTATTTTTAATTTACACTCCCTGGTAACTCACGGATAGCCTATTCCTGGTTCTAATCATGTCTTATAACAAAAAAAATCACATCTCCTTATCTACCACAACCCACATGACCAAAAATTAAACCATGCCTTCGTATATACTAACTTAACCATTGATAAACAGGGAGAACACTATCACAAACTACGCTCGAGGTCACCAAACATTTAGAAAGACTCATTTTATTATAGCCAAACAGCTGCATAGTTTTCCCGCCAAAATTATATTTTCCATTTTGATATTGTCTGATAATGGATTATGTGTGGAAAACAGAATAGTTGCTAATGACTGTCCTAATGCGAGTAGCAAGATGTTACGTAAGATTATAGAGATTTCATTCATTATGTTATGTTGGTTGTTTTTCGGTGTTAATTGAATAACAGCTCCTTTTCAGCAAATTAGATCTCATATTTATTTATAAATGCATTCTTTGCGAAATTAATAGTAGTAATTTTTCCATCCAATAATACGCAACATTGACGCTGAATGAGTTAATTAATTATTTCTAAACACCGAAACCAACTACGGAACAGATATGTTTATTTAATGCGGAATGTTTACAAGTGCAGCAAAATAAAGATTAGTTTCTTCAGTGACTTGAACACCTTGTAAAATCGTACAGTTATTTTTTTACTGCAGTTAATTATGCTTGTTCTGGAAAAGCAATTTATTTGAAGCTGTTGCTCCTGTAACTCTTTTAATTGAAGAAACCGGATCGGATTAACGACAGTTCGGAACATTTCCGTTGAAAGCGTATAGATGGCTTGAAACAAATAATGACTGTTTTTCACATTTTCCTCAGGAAACACCCGGTCCATGTTGAGAGATCAAATTGATAGCCACACGCAAATTAACAATTGAATTTAACAAAAAAGTGATAATTCTTTTTTCTTAAACAGTTTTCTTTCATCTATTTTTTTTTCACCTCCGAGATTTACTCGAGAGGAACATTATCTTACAACCGATTTTTAAATGAGAACCCATCACAATTTTATGCGAATTTGACTTGATGCTGTCTGTAATGTATCGAGTTTTGAAATTCAAACATTTTATGGTAAATCGAACAACAGCTTCCACTTTCTAAAAACTCAGTACTCATTGGGTTGTTTTTGGAATGTTTTATTGGTTGGTGATTGGTAAAAAAAGAATTCACTGTTTTGACAGTAGGTTGACGTCACAAAAATGGCTTAAATTTAAGGATTTGATTATAAAGTTTGAAAAGTTAATAGAAACTCGCTAACGACCGAAAAAGACATGGTGTATGTATATTTAGGGGATCCTACCAGTGCATATTTGTGTTCCATTCATGAAATTTCAATTTCAAATTGTCGTATGTAAAAGTCTAAAAAAAATAGCATATGTACGTATAAAAAACATTTTTCTGTTGAAACAATGTGTGTAGAACTCGGAATCAGTACCAAGTATTTTGGAGGGAAAGTTTTTTAAATAGTATTTAGTAACTATAATTGACTTGATTTATTTTAATATCAGAACTCCGAGGCATTACTTCTCAAGTTCTTTGATCGCAATCATCCGAAGTGTGTTGCCACTGGTCCAAGATATTTTTCATTTTTCGACACTTTCTTTTCAGTGAAGATTAAAGTTGATACGTATATGTACACCTTGTACACTTATCCCCTATTTTGGGGTCTGTTATCAAGGGAACCAGAATTCGAACGATATTAAAACAATAATCAAAGGATAACGACTAAACAAACTGGGGCAGCATGGACCAGGTGCATATGTTTGGTAAGTGTCCTCTGTTTTTCAAGAAACATCCGTCGAGTTGCTCTTAAAATGTCACGTCCGGGGTGGACGAAAGAGGAAAGGAAAACTATGACACGTTGAACTAATCGTTTCTAGTGGTGTAGATGTTGCATAGAAACAATGCGTGGAGAACAAAAGCAACCCAAACAGTTCTGACGTTAATCAACGTACACATATATAAAGAAGCTTCAGGTTGCCTTACCAGAATTCAATTTTATAAAAGGTCGAAATTTTGTTAATTAATCTTACTGGCTAATCTTGTCAAAATCTGTCCAGTGGTTTTTGTGGAGATAAACGTTTAGCGACAGAAGGCAACTGACCGGTATAAGTTTTGGTACCGAACCAAATAGGTTGCGATGTTGAGAGAATATAGCAGTCCCATTTAAAATCCCCTAATGAAATACATGTAGTATTACATTGCAAAAAAATACTCACTGTAGAAGAATTTAGTATATTTGCTCCGTTTTATTTTAAAAAAATTAAGAAATAATTAAACAAAATCAGAGGCGAAGGTTCTACTCCGTTAAGAGTCACTGCGGGCATTTGGATATACAATCTACCGGAATCCCAGCTTCTGTTTTAACATGTCACTTAACAAGCAGTGTAAGTTATACTGACACCAAGGGAAAATTAATGAAAATGATTAAAAGCTTTCCTCGACATGTTGTCAGCCCGTTTATGCTGTCGATATGCCTCATTTGTAGTCTTAACAGGCGTTCATGCGAACCGCGGCGTGGTTAACATGCCGACATAATCAAGTTTGTTTTTGAAGAAAGTTTTACGTTTTATTGAGAGAATGTGGTCTGCCCAACAAAATAAATGTAAGCGTTTATTTTACTATCTAAATTGGACGTTGGAATTCGTTGTACGCCAAACAGCAACCTTGTAAACAAAATCACACATGAAAGGATAGTTCACGGACATTCAAATCGACGTAATATAAATACATTTTGGTATTAATGTGGAAGGGTTTTTTTCAAAGTTTGAAAACAGTGACACATAAAATCCAATTGTGTCTGTTTATTTACAACCATGAATTACGGTGCCGTGACGGATCCAGGGGGTGTCGGGGGTTGGTACCCCCTATTTATTGGGAAATTTATAATTTTCATGTGCATAATTGACAAAAAAAGTGGCAAATAATGATTTAGGACCCCACCCCTTTTTCTGAGGAACCTCGACTGGACCCCTCCTTTTCAAAGTGTCTGGATCTTGCCCTGCGGTGGAATTCTAATGTTGAAGTCCAAACATGTGTATTGCATACACGTGTCTGAAATTGGAAGTAGACGTTAATTCTATTATTGTATTTTCTTTGTACTACATTAAGGTCTATTAAGCGACAATTTCAGTTCAAAATGGAGGCGGTGATCAACTTATTGTGAACAATCAACGTGTCCCCCCACTATCAATATGCACCCTACATTTACCTAATATACTAGTCAGGCTGTATATCGATACTGGGAGCAATTTTCTGCGATTCGCGCTATTAAAAAGTATATAACAAGAAGAGTAAATACAAAAGTGAAGACAGAAACTATACAAAAAAAAGGACTCGATCATAGTTTCATTCAAACACAAAAAAATCAAAAAGTTTCTTGTCAGCGTTAAAAAATCTTTCGTAATAAACTTTACTTCCAGATTTAGTTATGACTTTCAACATTGATTAATGCAGTCGTCAGAATTTGATTTCGATCCGGGTAATTAGATATATATATCTTTACAATAAAATACCACAAATATTTTAGTAACAATTTTAATCGCTATTTTGCAACATAAAACTTAAAATTGATACAAAATGACTCTATTTTAACCCATCCTCTTTAAAAAGAAAATGAGATTTACTCGAGGAAATTCGAGATATAAATGTCATTCCAAAGAAAAGTGGCATGATTTAAATTCGCACAATTACAAAGATTTAGCTGACACCAGGTCATCGTAATGATAATCTATTAAGAAGTAAGATCTCTATCTAGAAAAATCGGAAATAAGATATTTAACAGGTTAGTCGAATGATGGAAAGTTTAAAGCGTATAGTCTTAATTCGAAACCTATAAGAAAAGTTTATATTTAGCTACAATACATGTCAAAATAGTTTTGAATATATATAACATATGTATTATTATTGGCGCCAAATGATTAACAATTACATTCTATCCATTTTTGTTATAGAGGAATTTAATTTGGCGAATCGCGTAACTATTGCATTGATAGAGGCAGTGTTAGGGCACGAGTGGATACAGGAGCCCTGACATTGCGAGGATGGACGCTGGCTAACACCTTTATGAATAAATCTTTGAGGAGAATGGTGACATCCTTACATGCATTTAGGAACAGAATTCTAACCTCCTACTTTTTAAATGCACGAATCATGTGTAAATGAATACATGAATATGGACTGTTACACATGCTTCATTCAGTACAATTTATACGTTAAACTGAGCCTATGATTCTATTCAAATCAATTGAAACATTCTAAGCTGTTAACTTCTCTTAAAAATTGTCAAAATTAACATATCGACAGTAAAGGACAATAACTTATAAATTTGAGTTATAAGTGAAAGTTCCGAACAGTAAGTTTTAAGGTATACATCAGTTTTACCATTTATCAAAAAATATATATATATATTAATTTTCCACTCGTGAAATATTATTAAGTGGATGTCTAAAGAGGAATAACTCTTGTTCGTAGATGGCCTTAGTATTTTTACGAACCATTCTACCACAATTTTGCATCATAGTTAAAAAATGAAAACATTGGGTTTTTTTTTTTATTTTCTCCTTCGACCCAGTAAAACCCGAAAATTTAGTTCATTACTACATTGAATAATCTGAATTTATGCAATATTTGATGCAGAAATTTGTTGCACATCGTTTTTTTTTCAAATACAAACCTTGTCAAGATAAGAAATAATTGTTTTAACTGTTCCTTGTTTTATAATCTCCTAGTGAAATAAAACATATGTATGACTGATATTAATAAGGTTGGTATTAAACAAAAATTAACTATTGTTAATTAACAGTTGACTGTTCTATTCGACCTCATGGTTTTTATCAAAAAATTTAGTAAAACTAAAAAATATTATAATAACTATTGGCCAACTGAGCGAATTTGTACAGACATGGTCCGAATTTCCTCTGACCCAGCAACCCTTATCCTATTTATCTGGATACTGATATGTCCAGCCCGATCTATTAATTCCAAATAAAAAGGAGGGCTTGCAGGATGCAACTATACAGACATCAGAAAAATACAAATTAACAGAAAGAAGCGAAGTAAAAACAAAATTGAATAAATATCATCTCTAATTATAAAGTTTCCCTACTATTGTATAATGAGACCTGTCCAACACCCCAGTATACCAAAATACAGGTCTTAAAGTGTTTACTATCGGACGGACGTAGCTTTACTTCAAAAGGTGTTTTGGGATAGACAGGGTCTATTTTATATTTTGTGTTCATCTTCACTCTGCATTAATAGCTGTGTTTTGTTGGATTAATTGTGTAAAAACAATGAACCAAACTAAAACTTCTGTTTTGTTCTCTTCAGAATCCTTTAATCTCTTTTTTCATTTAACACGGGTGCATGGATTCAGGAATTTAAAAAAAGTGAGTGGAATGGGTTAAAATCCAGAAATTTATAGATGGAAGTCCTGGATTCTGCTAAAATTATGCACAACATTCATTTTAAAAAATCCAACAAAAGAGAGGGCTCCAATCACAAGACCGCTTTTCTGGGTCAACCTCTGATGTAATGTACTTATACTTAAAAAAATATTGAGTCAGAAAAAAAAATAAGCCAAGATGATGTTAAATAAACTATAATATGGCAAGGAATGTAAATTACATAAAAAAAACCCATAGAGTTAACAGTAAACTGAATTAAATTGAGCGAAAAAATTACAACAAACATAAGTTAGTCTGCACTTCATATAGATTCAAATGGTATATCATATAAGTGGGTTTTTTGTTGTTGTTTTTTACATTGATATTATTTTCATTATATTCAATGTAGATGCTGGGAAACATAAATTAAAATGCATGAATTACTACCAGCAACTCTCCAGCATTATTTATCTATTTAGTATTTACAGTATAGTATTTAGGTTATAGGCTGGTACATTATTGTATTTCACCATACTAGTTCTTATTACTACTCTGATGCATATATTATTCCAGAATCACAAACAATATATACAGATAAAATCACAATTTTGTTTTTCTACTGATGTACAAAATTAAAAAAAACTGCAAAATAAACAACTTATAAGGTAAATTAAGGTATTTTTAGGTAGCCCACTTACTAGCTGTTTAGCAGTAGTGACATAGTATTTAGTTGAATGGAAAATTCATTAACCACTGAACTGACCTGGATCCTAAAACATTTTTATAAATGTATTTTTACTGTAATATAAATAAATTCAACAAATCTTGAATCACCTTAACATTGACTTATTTCCCACAAACATTTTAAAAGTGTTACATGACAATCAATACTGTTTTGCCACTTATAATTCAATCATCACTAATTTATAACAAAAAAATAATAGCACCATTTTGATTTCTATACCTTGACAACTTTATTGAATATGCAGATAAGACTGCCTGAACATTTTACAATTCTCACCTATTATAAAATATTTTCATTCATACACCATGAAAACATGCAGATAAGAATTACATGTACATGCAAATTATCTCCCTTTTCACATGAGATTCCATTCTTAACTCATTTCTCAACTATAAAAAATCATTTTGTGGTAACATTCAATTGCAAAATTATGACTTAAAAACTTGCTAACAGAACAGGTAACAATGTATAATTTAATGCATATAACAAAAACAATTAAGTAGCAACTTAAAAGCAAAGTTCAAAGGTTCAAAGGTTAATTAATGAACCTAAAGATAACATAGGGCCTAATGGAAAGGAAGAAATGAGCAAAAAACGTTTGTGCTCACTTCTTCCATTTGTCTTTGACAAGGAGAAGTTTTGTTATTAGATTACATAAAAAAATGTCAATACTGTTATTTTTCAAACTTAATTTACCAAAACTTCATATCATCAATGCCTAAATTAGGCCATGACAACATTGTTGATGTTTTTAGTTTTCACCCTATATACATGACTACTTTGAGTCTAACATAAGGCCATCAATTCCTGGTTTACAACAGTAAATCCTCACCACCCAAATGTGGTATAATATCATTTGTTTAATTAAGAGAAAATTCCTACCAAAATGTGGCATCATGAACATTTGCTGAGAACACTACCCTACCAAGGCACCTTGTCTCTCAGTGTTTATTGGAGTCCAGGTTACACGTTTTTCTTGAGTTTCCGTCCTAATTCTTTTACCCTAATTAATTTACCTTTTTTAGGTGTTTTGTTATTTCTCTTGGTCTAGTTTTTGTCCCAGAATGATGGATACGTATTCTGTGCCCTATTTAACCATGGACTACATAGAAAAATGCTATAACAAGATTTTTTTTAATATTCATATAGTTAAACATTAAAGCTGCATATCTATTTGGTTACATGAAAATGTGTAACGCAAGGGTAGCATTTAGCTTTGCATAGCCCGCTTTTACTTTTCTAAGAGCTCGTAGCAACCCTAATCACTATACTTATTGATAATACCTATCATTTTGTGCATAGGTTATGGTGTACTGCCTGGAATAACTGGTCTAACTAATTACTAAGGAAACAATATGAAACAGTTGATTAGTTGAATGTTCAGATTTAAAAAAATGATACCTGATGCAATAAAATGCAGGCCACAGCTTGTTTCAACCACAAAGGTTGAACCCTAAATAGTTGGGAGAAGTATGAACACAACTTTCAAACTTCAGATCTGAAGTTAAAATTGTGATTAAATATTTGATACAGGATAAAAACTCAAACAAAATCAAAATGAGCCCTTCCAGTCTCCAAAAATTGGTATGGTACACTTAGATAAGATCTTTACACTTATACTCTAAGGACATCAGATGATGACCACAGCATGATATCATAGCACAGCCGCAAATTGTTTGAGGTGATATAAAAGTAACTAATATATTCCTTCTGAGATTTGTATTGATAAGATATACCCTTACATACTTTGCAAATACATTTATTATGCTACAAAAGTGACAAAATATCTTAATATTAGCACCATTTTTTAAACAGATCACTTTCTACCCAAAAATACAAATAAACAGAACATACAGGTATATCAAACATGACATGATTAACATCTGTATAAAATATGTAGTTATTATACCATGGATGTTTACAACACCAATAGCATCATCAACTTTTTCAAGTACACATCATCATGTACATATATGCATGCCACTATTTACATGGATAATCATAACATTATTTACATGATCGAAGTCTCTTTAGGCAAAAAAAAAGTCTGTTTCCTGCTACCCTTCCTAAATTGTTTGTACCTATCCTGAAATTTGTGATCATTTTTAAAGATTAGACTATTAACTTGAGTGAAAAGGTGTTTTTTTTTAAATAAAATAACTTCTCTACCTACCTATCCTTTTTTTTTTCTTGCTGGTAGCAGGCAACAAGATTATTACCTTTTTTACCTTAGATGGAGAGACTCCATCTCATCAATACTCAAACAGTGGGTTTACTGCTGTTTTCTTAAAATATTGAATAATTATAAATTGATTTAAATAATAAAATTGCATTTGTGGTGGGTTTTTAACAAAGAACAAAGTCTTATCAAAAGTGATTTGGGACCATGCAACATTTAACATATTCCATATGTCAAAAAAAAAAGTGGAAATATTTACAAAATGGTGTTTGATAAAGTCCCACTATATGTACATGTACGTTGTTAGAAAGAGTTCAAAATTGATATTTTAATTCTTTACACTGCCTCATAATTAAGATTGTTCAATTTGCAACTCATGGCTAATACAGAATAAAATATTAATGGCAGAACATATTTATTGTTTTAAAAAAAATCCTAAGGTAATGTTTTGTATTGTTAATTGTCTTTTTCAACCTTTGCAGTGATGTCACACTACTGTGAACGACTGACCAAGCACGAACTGAAAGATGTAGTATAGAAAACTAGCTGGAAAGGAAAATGAAGAAGGTTTTTAGGCGCATTTCTTTAGGATAGAAAAACACAATTTAGACCATATCTATTAAGTATCTTTTCTCATGTCAGAAAGAAATGGTATTTTAATGAAAATTATTACCTATTTTCTTTTTTTATTAATGTAAAGCAAGGAATTTCTCCTACATATACAGTATACATGAAAATTGTACAAGGTCAACTTTCAATGGTCTAGGACTTCTTGCTAGAGACGTGTATTGATCCAAAATCGATGTGTGAAGTGAAATGGAGACCATTTATGGTAATAGAATACTGCTGCTACTATGATATAACAGATGGTTAACAGAGTAAAGAGGTCTACATCAGCAACATACATGTACATGTATACAGTTAAAAAATTTGCTGGGATTTTGTTCAGTATTCTTCCCAGACCAAAATACCTTCTTGCTTTAGTCTTCAAAGTCTAGGGTATCTATCACTGGTACAGTGGTACATGTTTTGAAAAATTTGAAGATTTATAAAACCTATATGGAGAAGGCAGGAGAATATTATTGGATATATACAAATTTCAGAAGAATTGTGTTTTAAACCCTCATGGTATGGTTGACAGTAAATGTTGGATATACCTACATTGTACATGTATAACTTCATCAATCTATGCTACATATATCTTGCATGTAAATAACTGAAATGGACCCTGTGTAAAAGAATTTTTAGATGATACAATTTTAAACCCCTATAGTTTGGGTGAGAGTAAATGTAGCTATCTGATGTAGCTCTACTTTGAATGACTTTAACCATTGTTTTCCTTCCCAGTTCTTGTTGTTGATTTCATCATGCCAATCACCTTCTGGTAAATAAATGTCAATTTCTGTTGTCCCTGGCAACAAAACTGGTGCCACTAATAATGTTTCTCCTACCATAAATTGATTACCAATGGACAGGGCATCAGTATCTGTTGGCCATTTCCACCACAATGGTCTTATTATTGGTGGACCTGAAAATAATCAAGGAAATATTTGCCATTAAGCCTCAAACAAGCAACATTTTACTCAGTCCACAAAAACTTGTGTTTATTACATGTTCAAAATATTCTAACTTTTACCAAAAAATGTTTTAAATGACAATTATGGACCATGAAGAATCTATATTCATGTACATGCATATGTTCCCCTTAAGTGAATGAATTTGATGGATGCTATATTCAAAATATTTTCTTTTACAAACAAGGTACACATTTCTATTTTTTGCTTCCATTTCCATGAGGTTTTTTTTAAAGATTTTTTTATGGAGTATAGTTCTATACAACATTTAGTATCTCTATGACATTTTAAGTGTTTATTCATTTTGTATCTCCTCATGATCATACCCCATACGCCACTAAGATAGCTTAAATAAGAACTTAATGAATATTTTCGCTTAAAAAATTGAACTATGTCATATGTTCTCAGAATTCTGTTTGTTTACATAATAAAATTATAAACATGTCTATGTTAAAATGTATTAATTAAAATGTTAAATTTAAGAAAACAGTGCACAATACGACTTTTACATTTCAGTTTTATCTCAAAACAAAACCAACCATCATCATGTTCAGATGCACGAGCTGCCTTAAGTAGTAATGGTAAAATGGATTCTCTTTTCTTCAGCATAGTTTTGGTAAGTTCAACAACTTCTTTGTCATATTCCCATGGTGGTATAGAAAACTTCATCACAGGCAAAAAAGTATTCAGTTGTAACCATCTTATGAAAAGTTCTCTTTCAGGTAAAACAAATGAGGTTAGATTATCTCCCTTGTATGCATTTCCTCCTATTACATCAGGAACTACAAATGGATAACCAAGGAGACCAAGTGTCAACACTGCTGGGACGATACTATTCAGACCATTTTTATGTTCCCATGTAGAATCACGACTACTTAAATGAATGTAAATTGGATATTTCTGAGTTCGATGTCCACATGTCACTTGGTTGCCATAATCAATAACAGTTGAGACAAATGTCTCTATAAACAAACACGGATTTTTCAGAAACCTGTGAGATTTGTGACTTGATGGAATAAAATTGGTTTCGCAACCAAAAAAAGTGAAATTTTTAACATGATAATTATCTTTCATGACTTTAAGTTGGTTTTTATACCATTCCTGTGTTTCTGGTTTTGAAAAGTCAAAAATTCCAGCCAGACCATCATACCACTTTGTCAGGGCTGGGGCTTTACCTAGAACGTCATGGATCAATAAATTTGATTTCTTTTCAAAGTTATGTGTATTGTTGTTAACAGATACAAAAGGAGTCAATACAGCACTAATGTCACGCTTCATTTCTTTTAGTATGCTCACCATTTGCATAGCATTAGCAAAACGATCATTCCGGAAGTCAAAATTTCCATATGCTTTGGAATATGGTTCATAAATCTCAAAGTTAATATCATTTCCATCACCTTTCAACAGATCTGTGATGTTTTCAGAATATTTTAAGACTTTATTCTGATCTAAGTAACTTTTATACAGTGCTTTGGTCGACCAAGTGACTTTTTGCATCACTGACAAGTCTGGAATTCCTAGAAGTTTTTCAAAATGTTTTCTTTGGAAGAAGTCTCTCATCAATTTGACATTCGGTTGTTTACAAATTCTGTATTGTAGAAATGGTGGTTCATTGTTAGGGTTTGGGAATGGAGAATTATTATAATCTCCCTTGAAACATAATAAATTACTTCCTGACTCATTTAAACTGACATGTAGTGGCACAGAACTGTCAACAATAATTCCAACTCCATTTGAATTTAGCCAAAATCGTTCCACAACATTTCCGAAAACATTGGCATAATCTTTGTCTACTTTGGTTTTGAATAAAATGTCATTGGTAATGTATGGTTGCATTGGTATATCTGTAGACTGAAGAGGGAAATGCTGTGTAGACACCAGAGATCCTCCGAACCAGTGAGCAGCTCGCATTGTAAAGCAGTCTTGTGGTGTAAAGTCACGACTTGTGGAAGTCCACTTAATGACATGACAGTCATTTTTTTCTTCATTTTCCACCTGAAAAAAAATGGAATGTTTCAAATTTCAAATGGTTGCAGACTAGGTATATAAATTGGATTTGGATAATTCTCTGTTAGTTAACATTAAGACATGACTGTATCTATAGTTTAATGATTTTTTTTATATTCATATAAAATGCAGGTGCAGATCAGTGACTCCAGTTTTCACAATAAACTAGTTGTTCTAAGCCACTGTCAGAGGCTGGACAAAATGCTGAAGGGCCTGTGAAATTTCTACTTTAAGAAAGGCCAGTACTATTTACATATCAGAAGAAAATAAATTGTAAAATAAAGAAATGTAACGGTAATATCCGGATTACAAAAAAACGTAAATCAGCCAAAAAGCAGAGGAAAATCATCCCTGATACATGTATGTACATGTAATGGGCTAATGGACTCCAAGGGCAAATTGATCCAGGGCAAACAGACTAAGGGCCAACAAACCATATACCGTATTTGGGAGGCAGATTTGACTCACACTTATTTATTTTAACAACTGGTACAAAAATGTACTTAATATGATAATGATGATTTAATATTTTGTAAGGCAAAAAAAATATGTCTATTTCCTGCTACCCCACCTACCCAAGTGTTTCTAGTCTAAACATTTTATGACCATTTTGGCTCAAACACTGACAATTGCCTTAAAATATAAAATATTTCCCAATCCCATTTCAATACTGGTAACAGGAAACAATACTATTATTATTTCATTTCTTTTTTTTGGCCTAATGTTCTGTATTATGCCAAACACCCCTTTTTACAATAAGATTGTGTTATACATTTTATACAATTAGATCTTGCTCTCAAATACAAAAAACAAGAATACCATGTTGGGCCATATACTACACTCAGCAACATTTGTTTCTCTAACATTCAAGCCGATCTGAGTCAAACACAGTGTTACTCTGACATTTTGAGTGTTTACCACCCAGATTCCACCTAGCCAACACCGACTGTTTGTATATTGAAATAGTCGTAAAATTCAATGAGGCATAACAGGGAATTCATTATAAGATATGATGTATAATGTGGTTCTGCTTCTCAGGTAATTCGGAGCACTCCAGTTAAGATAAAAATAATTAGTCATGTCATTCAAAGTTCCGCATCATCTTTTATTCACGTCCAATGAGTGGGAGATATCATGTAGAAATATTACTTCGTATTTTTATCAAATAATAATTCAATATTTTGATATTTTAATTTTGAATTTGTAAATTGATAATTACTATTTATAAATATAAATAAAACACTTTGAAAGTATTGATTTTTGTAATTTGATTCGAGTGACGGACTTGTAAAAACAGTCTGGTAGCGCTTTTAGTTTCTGATAGTTTTAATAATTGAATGACTTTTCTAGAAATAAAAGAAACTAATTACAATTCCCAAGGTAATGTGTACATGAGAATTGTGATGTAGAAGCCATTAATCAGGACTGAGAACATTGTCAGTAATAATTATACAAGTTACAAGATGTTGTCCAAATGAGGATGAGACAGTGTCCTCTGCTGGTTGTTTTTGACCACTAAAATACTTCAAATTAACTCTGAGAAATGTCTCATTTAAAGTATGTTTCAAATACAACCTACATATATCTTTATTTTCATTGTAAGTTTTGTTGAAACGGTTTCGAATTTTCATTGATGCTGACCGATGTTTACTCCTGAATAAATATAATCCCTTGATGAACCTTGCATATATAGAGTTGTCTATTTTTAGAATTTCAAATGAATACTTTGTTTACAATGTCTCAAATGTGTGTCTGGTCATCACACGGACTGCATTTAATTATAATTACTCAATACAGGACTGTCATGAAGTATGTATCAACGATAAATGTCTTTTTTTAACGATTTTCATGTAATACAAATGTATTTGTCAATCTTTAATACCAAGTGCTAATTGTCTCAAACGGTCTTTTATTGTGCAGACGGCTTGGATTAAAGCTGGAAAAATCAACTAGTATCGATTTCGGCGATTGGATGGACAATTTTCACATGTCATTTGGACTCCTTTGTTGTGATTTTCTAGGGTTCCACATGAATTTTGGAGGACAGTGACCAGGGAGCTTGGGTTCTAACATCCATATTGTCTGCGAAGATCAATGAGACTAACTTCACCGTGCTGGTGTTTCACCGACTAAAACAGATTTAAAATTCCAACTTGAGTGTTAGAGAAACACAAGTCACTGAGTGTAGACTAGTGTAGTGGAAGAGTGCATATACATGTACATTTCTGTACCTCTAATTTAGCATAGCGTAGCCAGACTAAGCACAGATTTTTCTTCCCAGGTCCATTGCTTGTTGGTTTGCAATTCAAAGCAGATGTTGACCTCAAAGTTTCTGAAACAAACCCTTTCACATAAACTTCTTTAAGCTTATTGGTGTAAGTGTACACCCCAGTAGAAAAGTCAAATCTAATGTCACCAAATAATGCCTCTACAACTCCATTGGCATATAAAGGAGTCACTTTCGGTTTTAAAGCTGCTAAGATGTACAGAATTACTATTACAAGGGTTACTAAAACGACTCCGATTTTTAGTAATTTAAGTTTTCTGTTACGTGCGAAACGCATTTTGGAAATAACTGGAGGCGACCATTTTCCGGAAGTGTATACAACTTCAGCGTACTTACTAAAATGTGTATCTTCTTTTCGTACATCAATTATTATTTCCGTGTACCATGAAAAACATACTTGATTTTTTTAAAGATACATATAATGTTACTGTGTGATTCTGTACTAGCCGCGATAATGATTCGAGGTTGGCTGTATTGGTCTTCCCAGGTTCAATATACTGTAGTTAAAGATATGTTCAATTGAAATGAAGATGGATACAACTGAATTTAAGATAGGTTCTATATTCATTTAAAGACAGGTTAAATTAAAATGCACCTATGTAAAAAAAATTACACATACATATATATAGACTGACCCTGTAAAACAGGGGATATAGCTTGGATGGTTGGCTGTCTCACCAGGGACTAGAGTTACTCTCTAGTGTATTGTAGTTATATTATAAATTTTACCGAACCCAAACTATAGATAGGGATTTATGCAGATCCGTTGGATATAAGCACCGGACCTGCAGTTCTCCAGGAAGTGGAGGAATATACGTAACAACAACAACCTAGCTATCTTTAAAGTGAACATATCTTAAAATTAATTGAATATGTGTTGATTTGGCATACTCAAAGGCATACAAACAATGAATATGTACTTTAGAGAAAAAAGGGGGACAGCTGGGCAAAAATAGAAAACACAATTTAATGTACCCATGTAATTACTGTATGAAAGTTGCAGGTGTATTGTTATTTTTAGTTCACACGTTTTTACTTCTGGTTTCAAACAGGGTATAGATTACACATCTCAGCCAGGGGGTTCTTTTGATTCTCAATACCCCTTAAAACGAATAAGTACTATATTAAAGTCGAAGTTTTGTTTGAATTGTGACTATTAAAGGCGATACATGTGTAGCACCTCGCAGTGCGAGATGTAGGATTGGCTCCGGCCGCGAGTCTAAAGAACCCATCTCTACACATTCCTGCCTGTGGACCTGAGATTATTCTCATTCTAAATAAAACCCCATACATAGGCATGGAATTTAAAGTTTATTGGACTACAACAGTACACTTTTCAACGCTTTAAGAGATTTTATACCGAATATGCATAACATTTATATAACATAAAAACAGCCACTAGCAAAATAGTATTCCATCAGTGCTTGATATAGAGGTTGTCTGGCAAGCTTTATTTTGACTTGGTGCATGCATCCATTGGAGCATGGAGAAACGGAATTCCAATCTTTTACGTTGTAACGGTTACGGAGTAGTAAAATAGCAGAGCTTAAAAGCCTTTTATTGCTGATGTTATTGTACACTCAATGCACACATGAACTTTAAATCAGTTATTTATACTGTGTGTCCACAAAGAAATCCCCATGAACTAATATATTCAGACTACCTTTACAAAGTTCAACTTTTTTTGTTAGTACCGGATAAAAGTCTGCATGATTTTTATGGCTGTGTAAATTTTAAAAGTATATCTAGTGTTCTCCTTGTCTGACTGTCCAGCGTGTGTTGAAAAATTCAAATTACTCATGTTAAAGAATTTTACTTCCGTTTTGCTTGTGCCAATTTAAGAGGCATTGTATAACATAAAAGCGTTATACACGAGAGTGAGCAGTAGAACGCCGAGACATCATTGATACAGTAGAGATGAATGCAAACTGATAACAATGAAGAGATTGAAACAAAACAAAATTAGGAAGTAAAGCGTATAACTGTATTAGAAATCAAATTTTCTTTTCGAAATATGAGCAGTGGTAGTTCACAATGTCAATTAATGTTCAATAATATCAATAATGGAATTCAAAACACGTTTTACAACCTATTCAAAGTTGTTGGTCAAATACAACAAAACAGTTGATTTTGAATATTCTTTGGTGGGAAAATGTGTCCGTTAACATGATATTATATGTAGGGCAAAGCACGTGGGCATGCTCCTAATAACCATTATGTGGTTCGACTAGTATACAGACTAGATATTTGATAGTGGTTAGTTAGTCCTTGTGGTGAAGTGTTACCTTTTTCTATTTCTGAAGAAAAAGAAATTTCTTTGGCAAATGGTATTAGTAAATATAACAGTGCTAGTCGCTGTACATCATTGGTATGTTGAATTGTTACTCAATATTGAAATTTCAATTAAATTGATTTTAAAAGTAGCACCGTTTTTCTTCAAGGTCCTTAAATATTCTTCTGGCAATTCTTGACATCCGTGGTTATCGATTTGTTAACAATGATAATTGTTACATTTAGTCAATGCATATAGTCGCTGAATGTGATTGGCTTGACAATGGGACTGGATGTAGTAACTTATTTTCATCAGTATCCATCAGCACCATGAAAACTGATTTATTCAACGGGTCATAGTTTTCCTTTCCTCGTTAGACTACCCCGGACTTGACTTTTTATGTGCAACTCGGCGGGTGTTTCTAGAAAAGCAGATTACGCTTATCCTACCGGTGCACCTGGTCCATTCTCCCAGTTTTTAGTGGAGTCCGAGTTTCTCATTTGCTTTTGTTACTTTGTATGTATGATTTTAGTTACTTTATGTTCTTTGTTGTGTATGTCTGTTTTCCATGTCTTGTCTTTGTCCCTGGATTACATTCTTTTGATTTCCACTATAACCTTGGTTCCCTTGATTACTCTTTATAATCATTTTACACTATGATAGAAAAACCGCAACATTTTAATATACGAGATCGAATATAACAAATATTCCCCCTTTATATTCTTGCAAGTTTCTGTGTTGTAGCACCTCTTATAAACACGAGCAAAACTGATATGGGTTCGAAAATGAACTGTACATTTTAGCATTAAATTGTAATACTTTCCGTCTTCGTCATTCAGAAGCTTGTAAGGAATAATAACAATTTGTCCACCGACAGATTTTGGATTTTGACAAGAGGAAAAAAAATACAATTTTCTTTAATTTCGAGTTATTCTATATACATTCAAATTTTGAATTCCAGTCTCTGTATTTTTTCATACTAATGTAACGTTAGGCACTCCTTGTATCCGGGAAAAGGTTGAACGTGACCGCAGACTAAGGTTATTTGCATTGCGTAATGTCAAAAGATGAAAATATGGATAAAGAAGCAAAGCTAGGTAATATTGTAGAGTTTATGTTTATGCTTATTCTGTTTTACAATTGCTCAATTTAACCCTTTGACTGCTAGAGTTTTCGGATCATCTGAACTTGGCGATCACAACATTGGTATACCAGTATTGTTGACAATACTGGTACAAAATTTTATTCCAGTATTGTTGTTTTTTTTCAAAAGTGTTTTCTTAGCTGTAGTTCTATGACGTTTTGTCGTTCAACGAGTGTATGATGTTACAATGCTGTCTCTAATAAGAGGGTGGAATGAAAACCACACACTTGTTTTCGATTACCATTTTTTAAAAATTGCTTTTCCCTTGATAGGAAGTCTAAAAATATTGACAGGGCAGCTAAGCTATACATTAAACATTGAAAATCAATTACAAAATGTAAACCTAAATGAACAAAAAGCCAACGACACTGTCAACAGGAAAGGATAAATAAATAAAAAAAAATATGCTTCCTCCCTTTACCTGCCTTTGTAGTAGACTTTTAAGTTAGATTGTACATTTAATATTTTTTTCACAAAAAAAAAAAAAAAAAAAAAACATGAGAAGGGCAGTGAGTATTATCAAACAAATATGATTTCATGAACAATACATTACTGTTCACCCGTTACATATAAAGGCAATATTTTATTTAGTTTTCTTCCAATTGTCTTTCCATTCAAAGGAAGGTTTAGGAGGAGTTTCACCTATGAGCTTCAAAATATATGAACACTTCTATCGAAAGATCTCTCTTTTGCTGGCATCCATGGCCATAATTTTGCTGTGTCATACAATAAGATGTAATGCAGTAAATAAGGATTTCTAGCACAATTAAAACATTGGTAGACAGACATGATACATGCATGGCGAGTCGTTCGCAAGAAAGCTTTTGACAGATTTTAAAATTACATTATTTTTCAATCGCTTAAATTTCCAATCCATTTAAAATACGGACAAAGACAACACCGTTTGTGCCTTTTTTTTGGGGCAAACATTTAACATTTTTGTTTTCACCCATAAGTGTGATTATTGGGATAGAGGCGGTTTTTTTGAGTTTGACAAAAAATGGATGTACAATGGTTTAAAAACGTATCATTTCTATTGCTACCACTTTATTTGTGTCATGTTTTTAGATCTTATCGACTTATGTGAAGTAAATTATGATCTGTGTATGGAAGCCTATATCGGCCAGTGTTTTTTGATTAAAAAAAATCAAGATAATATGTTGAAAATTCAAGTTTAAAAAGAGTGGCCGATAGGCCCCAGTGTCTGTGTATCCATTGGTGTTATTTTTTGTTTTATTTTATCACTTTATACCAAAGTGATAATAGAAAAAATAGAGCAGAAATAAAAAAAAAACAAACATTTATTTCTAGCAACTGATATTTCAAATAACTACTGAATTGCAATCTTAAAACACAAACAACTAATTGGGAAAATGAGGTTCATGTTAGCCAAGGATCATATATTTAAATGAATGCATGTACACTGTTGAATTCATTTAACTTCTTGACTAGCCCTAAGGGGTATACAAGCATTTCATAAAAAATATGTTTTAATAACTATGATAACCACTACATGTAACAGCATCAGGGAGAAGCTTGTTGACGTTAGGCACACCAATCATCCAGCCAAGTAAATTAAAAATTGATGAAATAATTGACGACCTATCAATATTTTCCTTTATGGACCGTCCCATTTTTGGCTCTCAATGTCACTTTTTGTCGTCACAAAGGCCTTGCTTCTGTGATGCAAGGAAACAACAAGTTTTTGACAGGGCCGATGCATCGGCCCTCTAGCACTGAAAGGAGTACTACGTTGGGCCAGTGATCGGCCCTGTGGCACAGAACTTGTTAAAACAATGAAAGTTTTTTTAAAAGAAATTTGGTATTTTACATTGTACTGACTCGATTGTCACGTTTGCATTTCATGTAAGGTGCTTATAGACATATACTCAATTATACTAGTCCTAAATTAACAAGTGATGACTTTCTTTGTTGGCAGATATGAACAAGTATATGGCCTTCCGTCCACCCTTGGAACAGTGGATAGAAGAAGACAGAGAAAAAAAATGGAAGGAGGCTGAAGCTGCTGGAACCATAAAAATCATCAAAAGGAAATTTTATCCAGAATTTTATATACCTGTAATAGGTAATAGTTGATCAGTAAATTTTATAGGAATAAAAGATGTTATTGGGGAAGACATTACATTAAGATCCTAAAAAAAGGCATGAAATTATAGTCATTGGACAAAATAATGTCATATATCATTTTACTAGGTAAAAATTACACTGGAAGTTGTATAGAGCTAAAAAATCTTGTCATGTGACCCTGTGAGTTCTTTATGCCCATACAACAGCAAAGACAGTGTAAAAGAGTAAAAATAAATGAAAATTTAATTGAAGATAATTTTGATTACCCCTGAGGGTCTCATACTGAAAGTTTATTACAAACTAAATTTTCTGCTTCAAAACATAATACCATCCTATACGAAAAAAAAAACTGTCTGTACAATCAACAATCAAACACTCTCAAATTTTCATTTAGCACATGTATTTTGTGCAGTCTTGTCAATTTTCCAGCGTTTCATTTTAAATCCCGTAAGTACAAAAAATGTATCTTCATGTTGCCTGTCAATTGCAAACTAAATACAGATCAGTCTTTGGTTTTGAATGCATCTTACAGTTTATTCTGGGTTCAGTTCAAATAAATTTCATGTACTTTATAGAAAATAAAATAGTGGTTTACCAGACTTCTAGTACCCCACAATCTAGAATTAGAAGTTGCTACATGTATAATGATATTCATTATGGAAATCAAAACAAGTCTATTTCCTATTTTAGGATTAACTGTTGGTGCAGGAATCCTGGGATACAGAATGAGCAGACTAAAGTATCATAAACAAGTGGGAGAACTTCCGAATTATCTCATCTACACTCGATTAGCTGTTCAAGGAACTATTGTCTTAAGTTTTGTTGCCTTTGCCGCTGTTCAGACTGGTCGATTTTTGAATAAGAGATATGATAATAATAAATAATGGTGCATCTCATAGCGATGACGTAGGAATTGTTTTGATATTTATTGCCATTGTTTTAAATACCAATGCATGTATAAAAATCTATTCTTCAACAATGTACAAAGGAATGCATATGTATATTTTGTTTCCATCTTGGTCTGTAAAATACGATTTTAGATTTATTTATTGTAATATTATGAAAAATCCTTTGACCATAATAGAAAAAATTCTGAATTGTGAGTTAAAAGGTTTTGTAGTTTTTTTACCCACGCTCAATATTTCATATAAAAATTATGACTACATGTATTTGTCAATAAATAACTCTATGTGACTGTCTCTTGAATTTCAGAAAATTTTAAAGTGCACAGATCATGTTCTGAATTGAATAAATGTAATCATTATTTAATACCTAGTAATGCATGCCAAGAAATCTATGTATTTACATCAAAATCATGTATACAGTTACTCGTGCTTATACTAAAAACATTTGTTATGAGAAATCTAAACCATATTGGGCATTTTACTGCATTTTTATATGCTTATTTGGGTAGTAAAATTTTTATAGCGTGTAATTATGTCTGAACTATTTTCATTCTGTGAATGTATGCTGTGAAGGTTTTAATCACATTTGTTGACGAGAAAAAAGAAAAAATGTCCAAACCATAAAATGTGTTACTCTTTTCATGGTCCTGTCTTTTTATGAACATATATCATATTAATATGGAATGGGGTTGTCTGTCGGTCTGTCCACACATCATGCAGTGATAATTCTTAATCTTTTTACTTTGTTTTTCTAATGGAAGAAATCTCCCTTTAAGTTTTTATTACTTATCGATTTATCAGACTCATAGTGAAGGAAGATGGGGACAAGTGTTTATTTCCACATTAGTTAAGGAACAATGAAATATGTCATTAATGTGACCATATGAAATAAAAACTCTTCCATTTAGTATTTGTACTTCAACTAGACAGAACTATATTTTGGGAACTCTGATAAAGCATGTTTGATAAAAAAAAAAGATAATATATGATTTTTCTAATTCATGTAATTGCAGAAGTCTTGTCCAAAGCAAGTAATGCATGTATAATTTTAGTAGTATTGGACAAGTATTGCCATATCAGAAGTGCTTGAACGATCAGCTTAAACTTTATATTCAGAGTATGTATTAAAGCACCCTACCAAAGGTTTTAGGTTGCTATATTAGACATACATGTGATAAATACACTCTTGTTTAAAAAGTTTTATCAGTGCGACTAGATTGAATGGGTTTGAATGAGACATTGAGTAAAGTAGTGTTACATGTAGTTTTAGCCTTTAGTGACAAGACAGTCATGAATATCACAGTAGAACATTTTTTTCTGAAGTATTAGTTAAATTTTGGCTGAAATAATTACCTGCTTAAATTGTTCCCCCATGGGTCAGATGGGTGAGCTGACTTAAAATTAACTTTTAATCACACTTACTGGTTCATATCTAGGAACATATCTGGACAATGATCTATCGTATGGTAAGACCAAATTCATATATAATATTTTTAACACATTTGCAGTGATGTCAATAAAACACCCCTTCACTGCAGACTAAACATCAACATCATTGTGGTGAATTATTAACTTTCTGATCTCGCATAAAATACGGAAACTGCTAAGGAGCTTGGTTATAAATTTAATGGTCATGTACTGAAATACATTAATAACTTTTATTTTCTATCTGCTGAATATAACTCATGTGTTATTAAAGTGCATGGCATTCTACTCTGTGTGTGTATGTATATACATGTACATGTATGTGTGTAACATATTTATATTAAATCTCCATAAACCAATTGTTTTTTTTACAATGTTGTATTTTAAGTGACCTTTCAAGGTTAGAAATATTTTACAATAAAACTTATTTGTTTTATTTTGATTCATCTATTGTCTAAACTGAAATTTGAACCAGCTTTCCTTCCTCGAGTTTCTTATCCATGACCTTTGACCTAAAGGTATGCAATTAATTGTTACAAATCAAGTATCTGGAGTTAAGTTTTCTATAAAATGAAAAAAAAAACCGAATATCCCCTTTCTTTATCATATTAAGAATATGCATGCTATAGTTATACCCCCTGCAACCCAAGTTAAGGGGTATATAGGTTTCACCCTGTCTGTCTGTCTGATCTATTTTCTTGCCTGGATATAGCTGAAATATTGCTGCTCGGGCGTTAAACCCCTACAATCAATCAATCTGATCTATTTTCTAAGCAGCTTGAAGCATTATGAAACTTTCTGGGAGGTAATATGACCTAAATATAACCACATGGATATGTGCATACTGTCAGGAATTTATGTTTGGACAAAAATTATAGAAATGATGGCTATTGAACTTGGGCGGTTTTCATTTGCTATTCTGTTATCAGTAGTTTGTCCATTTTATTAATTCTGATGTAATTTAGGAAGGAACATTTGATATATTTCTATATTTTTAATAAGTAATAACATAAATAAAATTGCAACAAAATATAAAATAAAATGATAAAATACATGTATAAGCATAAAATGTAACAATCCATGCATGGTATAAATTTGTAAATGATAAAACCTAAGTAATATAAATTTGACATAATTCTTTACATACAGTTTTATTATACTAGTTCATACCGGTATGTTATTTAAATTTGTCATGTACTAAACAAATTACAACTGAAATATAGAAGGCAATATTGTTTTGGAGACATTTGTAGAAGCACAAAGCAAGGTTAGAAAAAGCTAAACTACATTTTCTTACCTAAGGAAGCTAATATACAAGAGGAATACCCAAGAGACACTGGATTAGTAGTAGAATAAGATGATACAGCAGGAGGGCACAGAAAAGCCTTCAACATGCAGCAGAACTTCTACATAAGGGAAACTCGCACTGTTATTCTTAAAAAATAATGTGTTTAAAAAATCTCACTGCACTTGAGAACTGAACATTAGCAATGCAGATATAATAAGCACTTAAAGATTTAAAATAGAAATATTATGAATAATAACACAGAAAAAGTTACCATATTAAAAATTGACAAGTTTAAATGCACTGTAGCCATTGGAAATGCATAGGATTATAATATAGAAAGACATAACTGCAAGGCAATATCGATAACCATGAACCCTCAATAAGGTACTCCAGACTTACAATATCAAAAACAAAAATAGCATATTTATCTTTTATCAACTAACTAGTACTTAAAAAAATGCATAAGAATTGCACATTGAAATGAAGCACAATAAAACTAATTCTTACAAACACGGAGATACATATACATTTATACCATTAATTTTACTGACAAGCATTGAAATACGTACATGTATACTGACAAGCATTAAGATACATGTTATCTAGTTACAACTAGATAACGAGCAAAATATTGAAAGCATAAAGCCAATACCTAACAATATCTTAAAAGATTAAAGTCTGGTAATGAAGATATTGAGACCACAGTTATCTACTAGTGGAGATATACATGTAGATTGACTATCACCATTAACACTGTGCTGGATGAAAAAAATCAGGTCATAAACTGTAGAAAAGTATGTTTGTCAGGTATTTCCAATCCTGATTTGGATTGACACTTGACAGCTTTTGTGCTGTTTAATTGTTTTAAATGACCCAATTAAACATCAATATTTGCCATAAAATCAGTGTAGAAATCAAATGACTAGGTATTTCCATATGCCTATACATATCACTAATCTGAATGCCTATGTTTTAAATACTAAACCATGAAATACCATGGGTTAAAATTAGCTTCTAAAAAGAACGGTCAAGAACCAGTTAGAATTTAAAGCCAAAGGTCAACCCATTGAAAATTAAAGTCCTTTATAAAGCATCCAATAAATGATGTAAATTCAAGGACAATAGCAATCCTAACCTCAAAGGTCAATTCAAGGACAATAGCAATCCTAACCTCAAAGGTCAATTCAAGGACAATGGCAATCCTAATCTCAAAGGTCAATCATCTCAGACACTCTATGACTATTACCAAAAAATTCAAGTTTTGTGAAGAAGAGCTAACATTAAGTAATAAAATGGCCATGTTTTAATAAACATGCACATGTTACAATACAATGACTGATAATATCATGCTTACAAAGTTTGCATTGTATAATAAGCTACATGAATTTGGATAGTTAGCTTAGTTTCACATAGTGAGTTAACATTGAAATAAGATAAAATAGCATTTTAACACAGCTTATGTTGTTTAATAAGCTACTTTGCTTTTTTTTATTTTATTTGCTAAATTTTGCTTTAAATGATAACACTGAAATAGAAAAAATAATAACTTGACAAAAGTTTATCTTTTAAATTATAATATGTGAAAAGAGAATTGCACAAAATTTATAGAAGCCAAAGACTTCACCTAAGGGTTCCCCCCAAAAAAAATCTATGATAAACATATCTTAATGCACACATTTACAAACATACACTATTTTTATTTTTGAAAATTGAAAATGGGGTGGTGCCCCTTTGGATCCGTCTATGAAGTTGGTCACATTTAAGAACGTGACCTGGAGTAGCACAATCATCAAATTTCTATTCAACCATAACACTTTCTTATACAACAATTTAACTGTAAATACAGAAAATCTTGTGATGTATTACAAACTAAGTATCAATATCCAATCTACGTAACTGTACTTCTGACATTACCTTGTCTTATCTGATAAATGAACACATGCCTTGGGTCAATTTAATTTGTTAATGCTTGACCAATTCACTGCCAATTGAGAAAACTCTTTCCTTTTAATTGATACAACTTCACCACTTAGTGGACACAGGAATCAAATTCCATGAAATAATGTGAATAATCTCATGTGAGCCATAAACAAACCAATACACAAATAACTGAGATCATGTGAAGCCGAAAACTCTCCAAAATGGCTGCTTGAGTATATATCCCAAAATGCCTAGCTAACATTGTCTTATTACATCTGTGCTGCTATTTGACCTGAAAATATAAATAAAAATGTTGCTTTGATTCCATTTATAAAAGCTGCTATTAAAAGAAGAGATAAGTTCAGATATTAGCAAGAATTAAAAAAGTCTTGGTCCTACATTAGATACTAATTTTTACAACTGAGGGTCAAGGTCATACATGACTAGTAAAAGAAAAATATACCAATATGTAATAGTGTATGAAACATGGCAATAAATTAACTTATCCTAAATAAAAACTCATAACATCATTCCAATCACAAAAACAGCTTAACTGTTAAGAGTGTAGCAAGTCACTTCATTCATAAATTTGAGTTCTTAACCAATTTTAAAATATTTCAATTAAAAACTTGAATGATCTAATGAAATCCATTGATTTAAAAATAAAAATAAAAAATATTGAGATTTTGACAAACAGCAAATCTCCCTTTTTATGAACATCTTGAGCTGAGACCTTCTCCCTTGGAGTTCTCAAAAGTAACCCCTATGCAAACCAGGGGAATTGATATTCACAAATTAAAGGACCTTAACAGTATAATAACAACTACAATGCCTTTCCTTGGCAGGACAGCCTACCTGCATTGTAGTAGATAGTAATTTAAAAGTAGCCAACTAACTGACTTGTATTAAGGACTTATTCTTTTGATGAATCAGTTTGTCACTGTCCTGTCACCCAGCAGTCTAGGGTTTGATTCTAGGTGGCAGAGGTATTATTTTGAGGAATAAATCATGCTCTCCCATTTCACCTACGAACAGACACTAGTTATAATTGTGCAATTGAATATTCAAGTGGTTAACACATCATACAAGTTATATGGACATATATTCATGATCTAAAAACCAATTCATGTAGTACATGTACATGTGCAAAAAGTTGACCCCAATTTTTTACACATACATGTACTTCCATACACAACATGCACACCAATATGTAACACACTTACCTAACTCTGCAAAACAAGAACAATAGTTTTAACATAACATTCATGATCCTACAAGGCATCACACTCAGGAATAAGCAAATCAAAGCATTCATTAGAATATATCTATTACAATGCGTTCAATAGAACATATCTGTTACAATGCATTCAATAGAACATATCTGTTACAATGCATTCAATAGAATATATCTGTTACAATGCATTCAATAGAACATATCTATTACAATGCATTCAATAGAATATATCTGTTACAATGCATTCAATAGAACATATCTATTACAATGCATTCAATAGAACATATCTGTTACAATGCATTCAATAGAACATATCTGTTACAATGCATTCAATAGAACATATCTGTTACAATGCATTCAATAGAACATATCTGTTACAATGCATTCAATAGAACATATCTGTTACAATGCATTCAATAGAACATATCTATTACAATGCATTCAATAGAACATATCTGTTAAAACCAATACAAAAACCAATACAACAGCAAAACAAGGTCTTTACAACTCATATTTATTAGTGTAAACAATAACTTAATTCGACTAGAAATAGTGTTAACAAGTTCAGAAAGGGAATACCGCTGCTTCAAAAGAAGTAAAATGCAATAATCCTGAGTATAACTGTTTACTTTGAAGTCCTTTTCACATATCTAAATATGATGCCCAACATTCCTATAAAATTTTATCAAAATCACTTCAGTGGTTTAGGAAGATTGGCGTTAACAAGATTCTTAGCATGTAAAATATTCAGGTTACATTATCTCCCTTTGGAGTCCTCCAACATTAATTATATTCCTTAATGGCAGTTAAAACACATCTAAAAATGATTCCCAACCTTCCTTTTTAATTTCATCAAAATCCCTTCAGGGTTTAAGAGAAGTTGAACTTACAAGAAATGCAGACAGACCAATGGATGGACAGACAAACATTTTGACGTGCTGATTCCTATATATCCCCAAAATTTGCTGAGGTAAAAAAACAAAACATCAGCAAAATAAGGCTTTGTAACAAAGATAAGTAAGTCGGATATGCGATACAAATACCATTACATTTATAAAATTCTAAGGGTAGTTTAAGTACCTCCTGAAATATAAGAGTTATGGGAGACTTTCATTGATTAAAAATCATTTGAACTTGCAAAAATGTATATGAATACCATATATATAACTGTACATGCACCTGCTATATCTTACAAAACATACCTTTGGTAAGGAAAAGACAAGCTATTTCTATGCTGTCTGCCAAATGGTTGGTAATAGCCTAGCAAAATAGCATTGAATCAATGTACTACCTGTTTTCAAAATGAACATTTGGGATTTCAGCTTTTCACTGTAACTTGCTGTAAGAATCAGGCAGTGGGTGAAACATGGTAAGAAAAAAAAAAACATTTTGAAAGTTTAATTTGATTATTTGCACCATTGGAATGAGTTATAATTTCATTGAAACGCATTGAATATGGCCATTTCAAGGGTAGATCATTGTCAAAAACCTCATTTTTCTAACATTCTATTGAAAAATTTCTTATTAAATCCAGTGAAGCAGAGATCAAATAATGCTCTTTTCAAACAGAGTGAAGTTATATTGTCAAATGGGTGGGGTTTGGACATGCTTGTTTCTAATTTTTTCCCATTTTGCCTGATTTCTTACAGAATCATACACTTAATCTATAAAGTCTAGTAATCTGACAATACAGAAGTGAATTATCCATTCTATTGAAAAATATCAATGTGCATAAACAACGTACACATGCATACTTTACAAAAATTAATTCAAAGCTTAGCACACCAAGCATGCCAACAACCTAGCTTTTGTGTTCATTACATTAAAACAGGAAGTGAGTTCAGAGTAATACACATGATACTTCTACTCAAACATTGACAAAAAAAATTAATATCAAATGATAAAAGAGGTTATTAACAATCTAGTTAAAGAAAAAAATTCCTGATCACGGAAAGGATCTTATTTCATACTGTGGTCAACTGGTGTAAAATATGAGAAATTGCAAAGGAAGCAAAGGAACAGAAATATGAATTATTTCTAAGAATTTCAGAATGAAACATTTAATGTTATTGGGAACATTTGGAAATGTCTTTCAAGCTAGGAAATTATTTAAAACCTACTTCAACTAGTCTAAGTTATGAATTTCAAAACTCTTTATTATTCAGTATAGAACAATAAAATATACAGTAATTGTGAAAGGCTTTCAAAAAAAGCACTTTTTTAAAGATTTGAAATTCATGTGTTTGAAAGGTAATTTGACACTAAGTTTTCCTCTTGAAAATAGTTACTCTTTGGTATATTGCATTGGTACCAAGGTTTATACTCTGAACACACCTACTGTGTCATTATGCAATAACTTAATATCAGAGCAGTCCGTTACCTGAAACTGGGGTGTCAGGTTGTAACATGTTACTATAGACATTAACAGCCACAATGAGACAGCAAAGTAGAATAGGCCCAATAATGGCTCCTTCCAGTCCTAACCAAAATATACCTCCAGCAATGGCTAAACCTGTCATGTAGGGATGGCCTCTGGAAAATAAAAAGAAGTAAGGACCCACAGACACAATTTACACTATGTAAATGACAGTACAGGTATGACAAAAATGCAACTTGAAATAATTTAAAATAAGCAAATGCAGAAATTATGACACATAATACTCATTTTAATTTGGTGCTTTTTATAAGAAAAAGAAGGATCTGTCCTCAGATATTACAAGGGTTCTTCCAGCATGTATATCCCTCTGCATTATAAAATCACAAATTTCATCACAAAATACAAGTGCAGCATAGTATCTACACTAGGTATAGAATTTTTGAAAATGTTATTAATCATTTATGATTAATTTCACTATTATGTGAAAAATATATTTTGTAAAAGGTATCATGACCAAAAAAAAATGTCCAACCAAAGCCCAAAAGATTTTATTCCTTGATTCTCAGACCAAGTCTCGTCTACTGCCATATTAATAAAATAATTTTTTTCCTCTCTATGAACCCTCATCTTGAATTGGGACAATAAAAAGAAAACAAAGTTTAGCCAGAGAACCAAGAGACTAGCTTTAAAGGGCCAAAATAGTAAAATAACCTTACCCTTTAATCTCACTGAGTATGGCAGTGTCAACTATATATGTTGGTAAAAGATGAAGGACAAACAATAGTATGGCCAGTACACCTTGACCTTGAACAAGCCAAAGTTCAAGGACAGCTGGAATAGCTGCCCAGTAGGTACCTAGAAATGGCACAGCGGCAAACACTGCTGCTAAAGCTGCAAAGAAAATTATAGAATTACTAAAAGAGAAATCACATAATTGCCACCCAAATACTGAAATTCATTACACTTTCAATTTCATTGTTAAAGATCTTCATAATCTGTTATTGATTTCTTTTTTAAGCCTTTCATAATATGACTTTTCTGTATCTTACTTTGCAACCTTCAATGACTAAATTCTGGATTCTTTCACACACAATTTTGACTTAGTATCTAGTTATTAGTTTATAGTATTTCTACATACAGGTACTGGTTACTTACCAGAAGGAATAAAAACAATGTTTACTCCAAAAACAGAATGAGTCAGCCATGTGTATAAACCATAAAAAGCACCCATCTTCAAGGAGGCCATAAAAACACCACTGAAAGTATAAAGTGTATGATTGAAAGGAAAGAATAAACAAATGTACAATATTAAACAATGTGTCAATAAGATACTGATGCCCTGCATAGCAGATTACATACCAGTAAATAACAAATATATAAAAGTTCTGATTAATACTGATATACTCATCATCATTCATGTTTATGTGACCCCATCTTTATAGAGCAAAGCTGCAGACCAAGACATTTAGTGGACAGACAGACAAGTTGAAATACACAAAAATTAAAATTTTCAAATTACTAGTTATAAAAACACTAAAAGTAAAGTAGTTTTTCTTCCAAGTAGAGAAATATAAGTTATTTAGTAGCATTACTCATAATGACAGTTCATCTATAGACTAAAGACAGTTCATCTGTAGACTAATAAAGACAGTTCATCTGTACACTAAAGACAGTTCATCTGTAGACTAATAAAGACAGTTCATCTGTAGACTAAAGACAGTTCATCTGTAGACTAATAAAGACAGTTCATCTGTAGACTAAAGACAGTTCATCTGTAGACTAAAGATAGTTCATCTGTAGACTAATAAAGACAGTTCATCTGTAGACTAATAAAGACAGTTCATCTGTAGACTAAAGACGGTTCATCTGTAGACTAATAAAGACAGTTCATCTGTAGACTAAAGACAGTTCATCTGTAGACTAATAAAGACAGTTCATCTGTAGACTAAAGACGGTTCATCTGTAGACTAATAAAGACAGTTCATCTGTAGACTAAAGACAGTTCATCTGTAGACTAATAAAGACAGTTCATCTGTAGACTAATAAAGACAGTTCATCTGTAGACTAAAGACGGTTCATCTGTAGACTAAAGACAGTTCATCTGTAGACTAATAAAGACAGTTCATCTGTACACTAAAGACAGTTCATCTGTAGACTAATAAAGACAGTTCTTCTGTAGACTAATAAAGACAGTTCATCTGTAGACTAAAGACAGTTCATCTGTAGACTAAAGACAGTTCATCTGTACACTAATTAAGTAAATTGCAATTAAATATGATTCCATATCATGTTTATACAAAAGGTACATACGCTACGGCTTCCTCAACAGCTTTTCCCAGGCTGCTTCCCTGTTGAGTTGGACTGATACTTGAAAACAGTTCAACAGGTTTATACTGGTTCCCACTTGATGCCAGAAGGTAAAATAGCGTGGTGAGGAAGATTGCCTAAAAATATTGAAATATGTGGAACTTAATCACAAGTTGAACAAGAAATACTGTGAGCAAGCTTACAAAGAGAATAAGCACTTATTAATGCAATAGAACTGATGAACGAGCATAGGTCTTATTATAATTAAGTTCGTTTGAAACTTAACAGGAGCAATAAAACCATAAAATATCTTTAATTTTTTTCCACTTACCTTATAGCAGAGTTATAATGGCTGTTGTAAAATTTTGTGATTTTAAGGCAAGAAGGTACACCAAAACTTTTTACCTTTCTTATTTTGGTGAATGCTTAGTGGTGCACTTATATCCAGAATAAATATTTTTTTAATGCAGATGAATATGCTGTTAAAAGTTAAAAAACAAACACATTGTAGCTTTTACTCAAAAACAGCTAATTTACACGGCCAATATTAGCGCCAAGTTACTCCAATCCTTAACAATAACTTACTGAAGAAAGAACAAAATTAAGAATTGCTGTTCCTCCGCCAAATACTAATGACAAAATGGAAGCAAGCAGGCTGAAGACAAGATTCATGTTTCCTTTCAAAACCATCCAAATAGATTCTAGTACCTGAAAAATATACATATATATAAAATGGCTAATGCATCTTTCAAAAAATCTTTATAAAAAGCTACATTTGATATACCTGTCCTCCTTTTTTGGTTTTTAAATTTGAATTACAGTGAATTTTAACAGGTAGCTTTTTCTATGAAGACATTTAATTTAAAAAATATTTAAGACCCTAAATATTAGCAAAAAAATACAGAAGTGTCAGCAGAGGAATAATTAAAATATGTCAAAATCCCAAAAAGTCCCTCAAAGCATTATTGAGTTAGCCTATGGCAGATACAAACAAAAATTAACATTTCTAATTAGACTAATAGAGTGTGTCAATAATGTATGTCAATTTAAAAACCTTTGAATCAGAGGTCTCAACTCCTGCCTAAATTTTCAAAATCTTCAGACCTGAGTTTCAATTTTTATTACACGTTTGCATACCAATTGCATGTTCTGGTGCTTAGGTATCTGAATAAATTTTGAAATACCAATGGGAAATTAAACCTTACCTCCTTCTTGCACTGTTCTGTTACCATGGACACTTTTGTTGTTGGGACCTTTCAGAGCTTACTTAAAATTGTATTACACTTATTGAAGACCCTTTGGTGATCTTTGTATTTACTATTTTTATAAAGGTTATATGATGGGCATTTTGATGCATTTCAACATATCCATTCCTTTTTCTAAATATCTTAATTAACATTAAAATTACAATATACCACTACAAATCATCACTTCATTTTGCAGTATGAATAGAGTTTTACACCTACAGACATAAAAGTTCCAATGTTCTCCTTCACAAAGGGAATAATTTGGCCAATACTGAAACTCTCTCCTTTAGAGACTAACTCCCATAAGGACTGTAGGCTCAAGAAATCAGCTGGTGCCATCTGAAATGTTACTGCCACCTGATTGGTATTTCCTGTGGCATTCTGTCAAAAATAGAAAAAAAAATCCATTCCAGAAATAGTTGGCAATATTTGCCAAAACCATTAAAAATAGTCAATGAAGAAAACAATGTGTGCCAATCATTTATGTGAAAGTTATCAAAAACTTACACCATCACCTAAACAAAATCATGCAAAGTCATTCCTTCTGTATACCATGGGTTGTTGATAATACATTTTATAAACTAAACAATTCCTGTAGCATGTGCCACTACATATATGGGCATCAAACTTTCATTCATTCAGTATAATACAGATAAGAAATTGTTTTATTAAAAAATTCATTTTAATATTTTACGATTACATTACAAATATCTTACCTTAATAAAAAATAAATATTAGTTCTGTGATTGTAGGAAGGTCATTACAGATTGGTTAAATTACATTAAAAGCAAATGTCAAGATGGTAATAAAGGTTTCATGAAAACTATTTATAGTACCGGTACATCTTTTAAATGTCAAAATGAGTTTTTTTTTCAAGTCAGAAACATGGATAGAAAAGAGAAATGGTAAAAAAAATACATATACTGCTTATCATTTGTATTAACACACTATACAATGCTTAAGTATTAAATATTAAAAGTTGTGCATGAACAGAAGAAAAGACACTGACAAAACTTGAAAGAGAAAATTGATGATGAAAAATGTAAACAATGCTTTGTGTAATTGAAACTAAAGGCTCAAGAAAGCCTGAATCGCTCACCTGGCTAACCATTTACTTATTTGAAAAAAACTTGAGGAATGAGACAGGCTAATTTAAAATCAACTGAATTGTCAAATGCAGGAAATGCTTTTCATAGCATTTTCATGACCTGAACCAGAATTTTGCTAAAGATAACAATTTTTTAATTATTTTCAAAAAACTGTCTTCCTACCCTTATGTTCCATTTTTATTCTAGGCAGCCATATCTATTCATGAATTAAAAATCACAACCGTCATTTTAAGCACAATACACTAAAGAACAAATATGCTTATTTTCATTTTCAGTGATCTAAAATGCTTTTATAGAATATTTTCAAATTTGTACATGTGAAAAAAAAACAACACAAAAACTGTTTCAGGGGGCCGTAACTCCTAAATCAGTAGATGAATGGTTTTGAAAATTTCAGCATAGGCCCGTCTCATGATGTGAACAATATTACCTTTGCCACAAATTTTCTAAAGGCAAGAGTTTTTGAGTTATTTGCAAAAAACTGCCTTCTGACCCTCTATGTTCTATTTTTAGTAACAGTGGCCATGTTTTATCACAAATCAAAAATCTCAACAATTATTTTGTTTGGGATACCCTAAGGAACAAATATGCCAACTTTCAATGAGTTCTGTGCAATGGTTTTTGAGAAGAAAATTTTCAAATTTGCACATGCGAAAAATTCCAAAAAAAACTGTGAAAGGAGTCGTATCTCCTACATCAGATGACAAATCGTTTGAAAATTGCTGTATTGGTACATCTAATGATGCCGAACAATATTACCCTATGCCAGAATTTTGCAAAGGGCATTGCTTTTTGAGTAATTTCAAAAAACTGTCATATGACCCCTATTTTATATTTTTTGTAACAGTGGCCATGTTTTTTTCACAAATAAAACATCCCAACAATCATTTTGTGTGGGATAATCTAGGAAGAAATATGCCAACTTTCATTGAATTCTGTGTAAGAATTTGAGAAATATAGAATCTACAAGGATAACAAGTTGATTATGGAATTTCTCACATTGAGTGAAATAAATTTTATAGTTCTGATCGTGAGGCTTGCTAAGCAATTCAAACTATAAAATTTATTTCACCAGATGTGAGAAATTCATTATCAACAAGCTATGAGTGTAGATTCTGTTTCTCTAATGCCCTAAAAACGTCAAAATACCCAAAAATGAAAAGCGTGCAAAAGTTATGATTCTGATTCGTAGGAAACATGTTGATGGCACACAAATGCAAATATTCGAAATAAATCATCCCTAGTCCCTTCATAATTCTTATTTAAGGTAAGAAAACACTAAAATTATCTCATTTAACTGAAATATAACTGCTTCAAGGGCTGCAACTCCTACAACAGATGACAAATCATTTCGAAAAATTCAATATGGGTACATCTAATGATGCTGAAGAATATGACCCCATGTCAGAATTTTGCTAAGGGCAATGGTTTTTGAACTATTTGCAAAAAACTGCCTTCAGACCCCTATGTTCTATTTTTAGTAACGGTGGCCATGTTTTTTTCACAAATTAAAAATCACAACAATCATTTTGTTTGGAATACCCTAAGAAACAATTATTCTGTGCAATGGTTTTTGAGAAGAAGATTTTCAAAGTTGCACATGTGAAAAATGCCCCAAAAAACTGTTTCAGGGGCTATAACTCTTACATCAGTTGACAAATAATTTTGAAAATTTGGCATAGGTCCATCTAATGATGCTGAACAATATAACCCAATGGCAGAAATTTGCTTAAGGCAAAGGTTTTTGAATTATTTGCAAAAAACTGCCTTCAGACCCATATGTTCTATTTTTAGTAACGGTGGCCATGTTTTTTCATGGATCAAAAATCCCAAAGGTCATTTTGTGCAAAAAACCCCAAGGAACAATCATACCAAGTAAAAAGTATCGAATCTGTTGGTCCAGTAGTTTCATAGGAGAAGATTTGAAAATTTGTCGATGACAACGATGACGGACACCAAGTGATGGCATGCGCTCACTTGGCCTTTGGCCAGATGAGCTAAAAAGTGAATGCAGTCGGACATTAACCTGCCACATTGTAAGCAATGATCTTCGCACTTCTGATATGAGACCATTAATATGGGATGGAAAAAGTTAAAAAAAAAAGGCGTAACTAGAAGAGTAAAAAAATGGGTTCCATGTAGTTATCAAAATTACATGAAACACTTTTTGAATGATGACTTGCTTCATGTAGTATAAGGACAATATTCATATATTGAAGAAAAATATGAACCCATCAAGAATCTATTGAAATAAACATTAGCTAACTAAATTCTGTCTTGAACGCATCATTATCATTATTAAAGGACTAATATCTTCTCCACCATGATGATTTAATTTGTATGTGAAAATGATTTCAGGAAAGACATGGCATGATGACATACCACAAACCATCATCTTACCCCTCTCACTAACCAGTGACCTATATCTGAAATCTATCGTAAGAATAACATCATCAGAAAATGATCAATTATGATGTTTACCAGCAATTGACACAGTAATTAATAACAAGATTTTATAACAATTAAATTCATATTCCAAGATTCCACTACTTTACAGTCATATGAAAACAACTCAAAATTATTTTCTTGTGTTTTGATGATGTACAAGCCAAAAACTGCACCCACATTTAAATTTCAAAATCATATGAAATCATCCAGAAACAAAACTTTAAAATGAGGAGAAATTAGCAATTTTAGATATTCAAGCTTTGAAAATAAAAAAATTAGTTTGCTAACATTGATCAAATACTTTTAAGCAAATGTTTGGATGACAAGAAACATAAATTGAGTGGCCTTGAGTGAAAATAAAAAACTGAATTATAAAACTAAATAACATTTTTATACAAGTGAAATAACAGCCAAAAAGGCTAAACACCTTAAGTAAACAATATTGGGCATGGTCTAAACAGTAACATACTGGACAAAATTGACACTTTTGAGACTTTTTTTTAAGAAAAAAAAATGTTCAGTGTTTCAGCAATGTAATAAGAGAAAAGAGCAGAAGAGCAGAAAGAATATACAAATCATTGTACTTCTCAGTGTCTAAATAAAATAGGGTTATATTTTTCGTTGTAGCCTTATAACCCATGGACAAACTAATAGTTTCTTATTTATTAACACAGATTGGGAATGTTTCAGTAAAACATACCACAGGCATAGAAAGAGATGGTAGAAATAGAGTCGCCTCCCTTAGAGGCAAGTTCGAATGTCAAGTGTTTTTCTTATAAAAAAATAATTGATGGAACCCATCCAAGCCCAAGGATGCATTATTGAAGTGTTTTCCATGGTAGTCTATATCAAATCTTGAAAGCCCTCAAATTACCCTATCCTAAGTACAAGTATTTGTGAGAATCAGGCAAAATGTGCACAATCTACAGCATGCAAGTCAAAAGTAACTAATCTGACAATATATTTACACTAACTGTGGTCCCATAGTCTAAGATCACCATATTTGATAATGACAACTCCTACAGAATTTGGACCTTTTTTCAATAGAATATTATAATATACTTTCAAGGAGTTATCTAACCCTGATCTGTTGCATGATTCTTACAGAGACTGGTACTATTGAACAATAATGTAACCACATGCACTAGATTTTTATACTAAATGAAGCCACATATACAATACATAATATCATAAAGCATCAATTTTGTTCATGTTCTGAATATGGAAAAAAAGATTTTTTACTACTGATTTAAAGTTTTTTAACATAAGTAAATGTATCTAAATTTTTGAAAGCGTAATGTTAACATTACATTTTACTTATTGATGCAACTGGATAAAATTATCTGTATATCATATGCCTTAAACAAATATTAGATAATTAATAGAAAATATCAATAACAATTGCATCAGAATGTAAAGTAAACAGGTTTTGCACGATATCAACACAAAAGAAATTTGATGCTCAGTAACATAAATACAGTTACAATACTACAGTAGAAATAAATATTGCCATTCCTTGGTTCTCATATCATTTTTTATGAATATCAACACATCATATTTACTTTTTATTGTAAAAAATGAGATAATGGCAATTTTTTTTTTTTTTTTTTTTTTTTTTTTTGTGGGGGGGGATGTGTTATTTGATTAAAATTGTCACAAAATAGGTAACAAAAATGTCTAAATAAATAAAAACCCTTTTAATGGACAAGAAATAGACTGAGAACCAAGAAGTTTTTTTGTTGGCCTTAAGAGTACAGAATCTACATCCCAACATATGACATGACAACTTACATTAGAGCCATTCTAAAAATAAAAGCGGTATCAAAATCACTGCATGTAAACAAGGATATACATGTATGTTACATGCAGATAATATTAATGCTGTACTTGTATCATAACACACCCATTATTATTAAAATATTCCAGTATGGTGTGTAATATCTATTACTTAATGCAATAAACAAGCTGGCATTCAGAGTACAAACCATTTTAACAGGCAATTCATTACAAAACTTACATAATATTGTATGTATATAACAGCATTAATTGTGAAAGTTTAGTTCTGATTGGTTTGGGTTTGACATTAAAACTAACTAACTGTGGTACATGTATTAAGTATCACATGGACTCGCACAGGGTTTTCAAGGGAAGAGCATAAGCCAAGGTTTCTTGGTATGCTAAAAATTCACAAATCTCGAACTTCAGTAAGTCTTTGGAATGGTGTTTTCTTCCATCTATTTTGCAGTCATTAACATACATGTAAGTCAAGTGATTTAACCATGTAAGTCAAGTGATTTAACCACTGACAAACCAAATCTATTAACCTCAATTCTGACATTAATTTGACAGAACAAACTTTTGATCATAAGTCATTAAATCTTCATTCCAACAGCAAATAAAAAAAATATCCCCCCAAAAAAAGTTTCAAAATGTGTGAAAGTAGACGGTCTCAAGAAAACACCAAAAACAATTGAATGAGAGTTATCTGGAGATGTAGTTGCATTTGTATAAAAAGTGGACTGAAAATCGTGAACAGTAAAATGCATAATCCACAATAACCAAACTTCATCATAGTCCACAGTATCAAAATTGTATCAGAATTGGTCATGTGTATCATCTGTAACTTATAGTGTGACAGGCAAACAAATGGACATGGTTATTAATAAATATCCTGTCTCGTTGAATTGGGATATTAATATTTCAACCATAAATCAATTAATAACTTATTGCAAGACAAAATGCACAGTATAGTAACATACCCAAACCTGTATGCTTAACAAAACAGGAACCTACCCGAGCAAGCCAGTTCTCATACAATCTGTCCCAGACTTCTAAGACTTGATTTTCAAGCTGTGTGTGGTTAGAAGTTGACTTTTCTCCATCAACTAAATCTCGCACCTATATAAGTGGTAAAAAAAACTTGCATGGTAAGTATCAAATAAAATTACTCTTTATAAACAGAGACAAGTTGTCACAGAAATTTATTTATACAAAAATTGTTTCATTCTTTCAATCCAGAATAAAATCATTTCAATAACTGACTGAACTCTATGGACTGGTACCTACAAGTAATTAATGTTAGATTAAACACATGTTGATGAATGGTGATTGCATCACACCACATCATACCAAGAATTGTAGTTTACAGAACCTGATATATTCTATATATTTAAAGCAGTTCATCAGTTAAAACTGTTCATTTATTCTTCCTAATGATTTCCTTCCTCAACACATTAAGTGAAAATGGAAAATACTAAAACAAACTAAGGATATATATACCGGTGTTAATATAAACTTCAGCAAAATATCAAGAAACAATTTATCTTTGGTCATCTTCACTCAGATTTACTAACTTTCACTGTGGCAGCCAATCTAGTTAAGATGATCAAAGATAAAATATACTGATCAAACCTTGGAGGCTATCCAGTTCCTGCCATACAAGTAAGCATTCCCAACCATCGAGTCCATAGCCTTCTGCATTTCTTCCCCGTCAGGTAACCAACTATAGGAAAAAAATAAACAGTAAAAAATCACACATCAACACTAGTCGGATAAAATGAAGACTTTTTTTGTTTTTGTTTTGCTACTTTAAGCATGAATTAAAATATTCACCAAATACTGGTTATTGCATGCAATATTGATGACAGTGTTGATACAAAATGGAATGAACATTTAGTAATTTGACATGGTAAGTTTATTTTCTTTCAATTCCTAGTAACCATAAGAGTTTCCTTTACTTTGTGCCTCTGAAACTCTCAACAGTTACTATTATTTACTCTCTCAAAAATGCTGCTCACAGTTCTTTCCAAACATTCAAGATAAGGGGGGATCCAAGATTTTATAAAAGGGAGGTGTAATTATGAGAATCAGTATAAAAGGAACCAGATTATGACATGTTTAATGAATAAATATATTAAAATGCCAAATTGCCATAAATACAATAACTAGCAGATTGTGATAGTTTCCATGAAGAAGGGGGATACAACCATAACACCCTCACCTAAACCTGTCCCTGAAGAGAAGTAAATCACTTTACAAGACATGAATCAACTTCTACTCTTGGTTCTACATTTTTTATGAGAAAAGCCTGTATTTATTAGAAGGCAGGAAAACAATCATCTATTACTATAAGAAGCTTGTGTGATTCTACAAATTCTATAATTTACCCAGTAATCTCAGGATGTAGCGTTGTATTAAACAAATTACTTGTCATATGAACTAGATGCATACTTTCTTGTTGTACCTAAAAATATATATGTCATCAAATAAGATAATGGCTTTTTTTTTCAATTCATGCAATTTCTGGACAACCAAAAAATCATATTTTTCAGACCATCCCTAAACACATTTACCAGTACGTAAGAAGGCATCATAACTCATTTTATTTACTCATCTTTAAAACAAAAACAAATCATCTTGTTTTCTATTTTATAAAAAAGCATTTATCAGTATTTTGAGCAATAAAAATTGACAAAGGACTGAGAACCAATAAAGTTAATTTGAATGGTCTAAGTAGTATTAGAGCAATAAAAACTGATAAAGGACCGAGAACCAATAAATTTAATTTGAATGGTCTAAGCAGAACATGACATATATATTACACTATTTCTTTGTTGCATATCCTAAAAATTATGATTCACTTCCTATGCTGAATATGCATACACAATTTTACAGTTTTAAAATTCTCTTCGGTCAACCTATTTCGACAATATCATATAATTCACACAATTTCCTGTGGTTTTCAAGATAATATTGATTTAATAGCAAAACCAACTTGTACAAAAAAAAATCATCATTGCCCTTTTTAAACATCATGCAAGAATGTGATTAAAAACAAGTAAGACTATTATTAAGGGTTTTTATGTACTAACTAATCTCTGACTGTTTTCAATTTGGATATCCTCTTTGCATTTTCTTTGGTAAAAATAACTAGATTTTTAAACAACTTTTATACCTGTACAGCAAAGAAAACAGTCATGAGGGTCGTTCCAATCAACAATATAAGAATGAACAAGATACTAGTGGCTTTGTCTAAAGATTGTTCCAGGATTCTTATAATCTACAAAAAAAAAACAAACCACAGTGAAACAGTAGAATCTGACACATCATAAACCTTATGGTCATGTACATTGTGTGATAAGGTACATTGTGTCAGGCATTACTACAGATACTCAAGTATTACATTTTCCTGTTATTTTTATACTGATTTTTTAGCAGAAAGATTAATCACAATTTGAAATTATATTATTCTTCTGAAGTCAAAAGGTCATTTGCTCGCAATTCTTGGATCAGTTGAACCAAAATATCATATGTGTATTGGTGTATTCACAGTGTTAATCAAAAAGGGATTCTAACTATAAGAGTACCAATTCAAAACAAATGTTCTATTGTTTAAGAAATAAATCATAGAAACTCAATTTTATCATTGTTTTACCACCAGTTGACCATTTATGTCATACTGTCTTCACCTAAATGGGCAGCCCATGGCAAATCAATGATAAAATTGAGTTTCTGTGATTCATTTTGTTCTAATAGGACTAGTTTCTTTAATGATTGAATCGACGAAGCCAATGTGTTGCACAAAATGCTGGTCATGTGTTTATCATTTTTTTACCATGGCTCATTATAGCATATTATATTAGAATTATAAATAAAAGTTCTACCTTGCCATCACCTCTCTGTATCAAGAGGAAGAGTCCACGGATCCATCGAGGGGCCAGAGCATCCTTACGTGTGGTGAACCATTCCTGTGCTGTAGCTTTTACTGTTTTGACTTTATCACCCAGTATACCTTCACTGCCAAGCTGGTGCCCTGTTTAGAATCCAGGAAATAGTCGAATTAAATATTATTCAGGTACATTGTACAACTCATTTCGTGATATGGAATACTGAAGGAACAAAGAAACATCAGCAATTTCATTGCGATGTGTGGTGTGTACTAAACACAGCATAAAACTGATATTACATATACTTTTAACAGTAAAATGATGGATACTCTATGATATAGAATAATGAAAACGCAAAAATGATTCAAATACCCTATAGCAGGAAATTTTGGCGAAATCCTTATTTTCACTACATTAGCAAGGTTTGGGAAATCCTAAAAATAAAAGTTTGCCAAATTTTAGTCAAGATATTTTTCCTATAATTTCTATTCCACTGAATTTGAAAACGCGAAAAGTAAAGATGATGAACATTCGGCAAGTGTTTCTAGAAAAACAGAGGATGTTTACCCTATCGGTGCACCTGATCCATGCTCCCAGTTCTTAGTGGAGTTCGAGTTGCTCATTTACTTTTGTTATTTTGTATATATTATCTTAGTTACTTTATGTTCTTTGTTGAGTTTATCTATTTTCCATTTTAAGTCTTTGTCCCTGGATCATTACATTGTTTTGATTTCCACACGAATCTTGGTTCCCTAGACTCATTTTTATAACACTATTCAAAGAGTAAATCACGAAATTTGATATCCATGAAAATAACCCGCTTAACAATATTAATATATTATATTTTTTATATCTCATTATGGGAGACACTACAGATGTAACCATCAGTACTTTCTTTCAATTCTATTTTTCTGTCAAACTGTTGCATTTTGTTACTTTCAGAAAAAAATTGGTCAATATTTTCAACCCTCAATGATCACATCATATTTTACCTGCGAAATTATGTCAAATTATTTTTATTGATAATTAAGGACATATTTAATATCCTTTTCAAGCACAATAAAAACAATAAAACTGATTTAACCATAATACTACTACTGTTACCTAAAAATTTTAAAAGCCACATTATAACAACTATTGGCAACAGAAGCTGAAGAATCCACATGTTCATCCACAGTCTGGTCAAAATTAAGGACCAAAATAAGATCATAAAATAGCTATCACTTAACGATCCTTCCTTCTCTGATGACAGCTTGGGTTTAGGCTTCTCTTCTATAGTGACTGGTTTCTTATCTTCAGTAACTGGTGTCCGGTCTTTTTGGGTAGTAACCTTAGATTTAATAGGCTGTTTTGTATCTTCTGGTTCCTTTTTCAAGAAGATATCCATTCTTGAAGTGATCTTTTGGTGAGAGGTTGTTACCCTTACAGGTAAGCTTGTAGGTTTCTTTGGTTCAGTCTCTGTTATAAAATATAAGGAAAGTGCTCATGACGTATTTACAAGGTGGAATTGAAATGGTAAGACTTTTATTTTTTTAGGAATGATGCAATTATCACATCTTTAATCACATAAGTAAATATTGCAATAACATTTACAGTTGTGATCATTTTTATAATACTGTATCGTCAGAAATTTCAAGAATAAAATCCTGCATCATTTATGTAAAATTTTAATAATGCATGTTTTAGTTACTGTAGTTTACAATCAATTGCATTTTTCACAATTATCAAGCACATTAATTCCTGAATTTACAGCACTTATATTTCTTTCAACTGAATGACTGCATAAAAAGATGACCCACTGACATTATCTGTTTGACATCAACAGTATGGTATTGAGTTTGAATTATGATCTTATAACGTGTTCGTCATCCATTATTTCAAACTAACCTCTTTATATACAATATAATCCAAAATCACAGTATTTACTTGTGTGGATAATCAGCGTGAATTTTGTGAGCAAGGTTTGACAGGCAATTAACAGTCAATGTAAATTTTAGAGAGGCAATAATTAGCTATATCATAGAGAATGCAGTATAATCCAACTATACCTATTTTCTCCTCTTCTTTAGTTGTCTCTTCAGATTTACCTTCGACCTTTGTACTATCTGGTTCATTTGTTGGTTTGTTTGTTTCTTTTACAGAAGTAAGCCAATCATAATCTCCAGTGATAACAATCCAAGCAGTTTCTACAGGGGATGGTGTTACTAGCTTCCCTGAAAAAGAATAAAATTAAAAACAATATAACCAACTGAACAACAATTAGTTATATTTCCACTACATGATGGTACTAATATACATGTAGGCCAGTGAAAAAAGTTAAGCATACATGAGCAATAGACTGGGAATTACACTTTTGAAAATATTTTTTTTTTATAAATTCTCACACGTTTTCGGTCCAAACTTGGGTATCAATTTTAGTGGGCTTTTCTTTTCATAATTTAGAGATTTTAAGGAGAAGTAACTGAATTTTTATTTTTGTTCGAGTAAACAAGGTGTGCTTATCAGTTGCTTTTGGATTTTGAACTTACAGAAAAACTGGTACTTTTTTTAGGTAGATGCAGCATGTTTTCTTTTGTTCTATTTGTTTAAGTGCTTATATTCTGTATCTCTCAAAATTTAATTCTGAATTCAAGAGATTTTTATTGTTGTATTTTGCCACCACTGCCCCAGGTCAGGGGGAGGGTTGAGCTGTCACAAACATGTTTAACCCTGCCTACTTTATGTATCTGTCCCAAGCCAGAAACCTGTAGTTAAGTGGTTGTATTTTGCCACCACTGCCCCAGGTCAGGGGGGGTTGAGCTGTCACAAACATGTTTAACCCTGCCTACTTTATGTATCTGTCCCAGAAACCTGTAGTTAACTGGTTGAAATTGTTGTTTATGTTCAATGTTATTTGTTTAACGTTTTTTTCTATAGTTTGGGTTGATTTTCATCTTTTCTGAATAGTTTCATTGCATTTGTTTTGGGGCCTTTTATAGTTTGCTTTATGGTATGGATTTTATCACTGAAAACTGTAAAAGTTTAAGTGTTCAATGCTTGGCTTTTGGTGGATGACCATCTCATTGGCAATCATACCACATCTCCTATTTATATATAAATGATATTTAAATATAATTGTGCTTTTATTTTTTTTGCATATCAAGATAACTTGCAACAAAAAGATAAATTAGATTCTTGCAAACCTTTCCTGCAGTATAAGCATTCTCATTTGTTGTGATGTCAACAGTGTGACTCACACTTTTATTTGACAGGTTTATTGAGGGAATTTAGATTGAACGGAAGCTATTTAGCACAAAAGACAACCAGTGGCAAAGGCACAGCATCTCCTTGTTATACTTACAAAACATTTTTGTACCTTGAAGTGCCTGGATGTTCGGAAAAGAAAATTACAAGAAGCTTTTGTTAAATCAGACAGAGCAGTGTCTATTGGTCCCCAAATCTATGTGATAAAGATTTTATAATTACTGCGCTATTGATTGTATATTTTTAACATAAGTCAGTATACTCTACCTTCAATCTCTCTTGGTTTTCTTACTTCTTTGACTTCAGTGACAAAACCAACAGCAATGACAATTAATAACAGTATAAACAATGGTACTCGCAGTGAACCAGCTACAGTGGCAGTGTGTAAAATAAGGACAAACCACACTGGCATGGAAAGATATCTCAGAGCACGCTTAGACTCAGGAGACCACAAGAAACCAACTGCTAGAAGGTAAGCTATCACAATTGTCCAAACCTGGAAATTAAGAATCCTAAGTGTATGTTAATTACAAGCAGACTTTTTTTTTTGTTGTTGTTGTTTAAAATACAATTTAAATAAATAGCAAAATTATTTAAAACCCACCAAATTGGCCATCCGTGCGAGACACAACAGGGTAGTCAAGGACATTAAAAACCCCCTTAGTATGCAGAAAATTTTCGACGTAAGGGTCGTTATGAAACGAATAGGGTTACATTTACTTACAGTGTAGATTACTTATGAATCATATATTTTACTTATAGAAGTACTCAGTATTATACAACTAATGTATGTATTTGTTATTAAAAGGCTTTGTATTCGACAATTTTTTATTTGGTTGAATAATTAGATGTGCAGGCATGTATTTAATGGATTCAACATTAGGGTTTTAACTTTTAAGTGAACATTCTAATTGCTCTTTCTTACCATCAGTAAAAAAGTGTTTCTATACAAAAAGTAACTGATCTCATTGTATGTAATTGTGACAGATTCCCATTAGTTATAGCGAGCACCGCGAAGCAGTGTGAGCTCGGCGGTTATTACGTGTACAAATGTACTTTCTAAATTTCCCTTAGGGTTCCCACATATACTAACGAAAAAAGTCATATCCCGGAAGTAACAAAAAGTGACTGCCCTTACGGAGAAAATTCATCATTTCTTTCAATCAAACAAATAATATAGGTTAAGATTACGTTTCAATAAAAATAAATTCTTTTTTCCTGATACTTTTCAATTCTTTTTCTATTTTTTTTTACTTATTTAAAGATGTGAATGTGATGTTTTTAAAAAACTTCGGGACACATGTGATGTGGATGTTCATATGGGTATCTACGCTGTTCCACTGTTGCTGTTGTCAAGAACCTAACCTTCCTCAGAAAAAATATCACTCTGTTTGTATTATCCAAATCAAAGCATAGGTTTTCTAAGATAGGAAAGGCAACCATTTTCTTGTTTGGAATTTGCAGCTGTCGTCTGCTCCTGAAATTTGTTTACGTCACATGATATGTGTAAAATATTCCCACCATCCATGGAGAACTGTAATATTTCCAATATCTGTACAGATTGATCTGACCAGCCAAAACTGAAATGGATGTTGCTAGATGTGCCCTTAAGGGATAAAAAAATGTAAAGTATTGTGAAGTGCTATATAAAGTTAAATTTTGAGAGCGAGGGAAAAGGGGGGCTACAGGGTTGGAATTTTGGGGGAAAAGAATTCAAGTTATTAATTTATTGAAAAAAAAACTTCCTCTTACTTAACAAGATAGATTTTCAAATAAAAATATTGATTTCGCTTGCTGCTTATATATAAATAAAAACATTGCACTTGCGAAGCAAAAATTTTCATCCATGTCGACCCCCCTCCCCTGCCCCCTCTTTGTAATGTCCTTAATTATTTTTAAAAGTCTCGCACAGACGGTATATGTATGGTAAGGCTCACCGTGCTGGCTGATAAAGCATTGCCTACTCCATATTAATGTATTGACATTCAAATGTAAATATACAAAATGTACATGTACAATATATACACTTTTTGTACAATGTACATGTACTGTGCATGTATTAACAATAACATATGGTGGATTAAACTTACCCAAAAAGAGGTGAAGTAACCAAGAACATCATAGACAAAATAAACTATGGACTTCATTGCACCAAATATAGCATAAACTGGACCGAAATGCCACAGTAAATAGAACATAAATACAGCCACTAAACCACCACCGAAAACTTTCCAGTGCTGCATCATATTGGCATAAAAGCTTTCGTATGATCTATTTACTGTTACAATGGGTAAAGTCACACACCCAACAACAAAGGGAGTACCAGAATCGTGCAAGCCAGTAAGCCAGGTTCTTAGAGAATTCGTCAAAGATCGTTTGAAAGGGTACAAGAATGTGCCGCATAACACGGCCCACATCAGAGGTCCGAGAAATGGTTCCATGATGTAATATACGGCGATTCCAGCTGCACCAGCCAAAAGAATGAATATGTTTGCAGCTGTAGTGTAAATGGCTTGTTTGAAAGCTTTGTCATTGCCCTGTGGTAAGTTGTTGATCACTGAATGAATGGGATTCCGAAAATTGCCTGGCGAATCCATTTCGTCTTCTTGTTCTACTTGGATCCCCTCGGTTGGGTCTCACTAATTGCCGACAAGAAGCGTCAAGAAGCGACAAGAAATTGTTTAGCGACAAGAAGCGACAAGAAACTTGAATTAGCGACAAGAAGCGACAAGAAGCTTGAATTAGCGACAAGAAACTAAAAAAATACCGACAAGAGGAGAAAGACTATATTTATTTGCTGTTTGAATAATAAAAAGATGAAAAAAAAATTATCTTTTTTAATAGGAAATGGAGAAGATTGTAAGAAGTTATATTAAAAAAAACTTTTGTACATGCATAGTTGATATGAGTTAGCCATGTAAGGTTTAAAATACAAAAGTTAGTGACAAAAGAATGAAGAGGAAATTTTGAGGCAGTGTTTCGACTATTGAAGTCTCATCAGTAACGCTTTGTCAAAAAATAGTGGAATAATTGCACATCATTTTACTGTGGTTTTTGCGTTATACACGTGCTTAAAGTTAACCAAAGTTCCAAAATAATTGTTGTTTTGTTTTTGTTTTTGTTTTTGTTTTTTTTTCAATTTGTTTTTTTTTTTATTTTAAAATGAAATAAAAATGTTTAATAATTTTGAAGCACGTGTTTCGACTATTGAAGTCTCATCAGTAACGCTTTGCCAAAAATAGCGAAATTAAATGCAAATTTAAAGGACCAAATTATTTCTTCAGATTTTCTTTGTTTTATAAATTTGTAATTTGTTCAATTTTTTTAATTTAGATATTGAAGTAACTTGTGTTATATAATTTTTGTTTTATTTTTGTTAGTCTCATCTGGAGCGCTCTGGCAATTTGGAATAGGTATAAAAAAAAAAAACAAAAACAAAAAAAAAACAAAAAAACAAAAGCATTTTCTTTGAATTTAAATTATACTAATAAAGATAAGCATTGAATTTTACTCCAATCATATCCATGTTAAAATTTGCGAATATCATTTATGAATTTTCTAAATTTTGTATATTTTTCCTTTGTCATGCGATTTTTTTATTTATTTATTTATATTATTTTTATTAGTATTTACATATAAACATATATACAACATTCACTGATTGTGTTGAATGGTGCAGGAGTTGTATTTGCCACATCCATTTTCTCGTACTAATGAAGCTTTTGCTTCTTAGCTGAGTGTGTTTTTGTCGACCTTATGCGTTTCCTCTGGCCAGGCTTTCTGATACAAGCATTTGTTTTGGGAATCACTAGTTCCCCATCAGAAGATCTTATAACATTGCTTGATTTCTTAACACCCTTTCCGCAACAGCACATCAATATTTGCAACAGAGTCATTTTTTTTTCTTTTTCAGATTTGCTCTGCCAGAGTTACTTTGTACACTGCAAGTGACTGATAACATGAGACAACTCATAGTCTCCGTGTGCATAAAGTGCGCCATATATTAAGCTTTCTTGCAGTGTAATCTCTTTATGGGTTTTGTTGATCAACTCTGGCAGCTTTTCTGGCTTCCACTCCTGATTTAGTTTCGGGTTGTGATTAATAGACTCGCAATTACTGTTTTACCATTGCAGAGAAATTCCAGATTCCGTCTTTCGTGCCTTATAAATATATTCCTTGATAGTAGGAATAACATTGCCCGTTAAGTAAGGCCCAATTAGGTCTTCGTATTTGCGTTCGATTTCTGTCGCTTGCGGTGTAAAGTCGATAGTTGTGTTGGTCTCTATAAGATCTTGAGCTCCAAATAAGTCTTATATTATTTGCTTGGAGACTTTCTCATTCACACCGACCTTGTTTCTTAAATGCCTTGACACATTTTCGCTCAAGTGTCATGTACAGTGTTAACTCGGAGCCAGGAAAGCTTGTTTGGATAACTTTCACGAGTGCCTTTTCCTCGTCTGACCCGATGACTATATCATTGACACTCAGTAGAGTGATATTGTACACCCCAGTGTAGAAGCAATGTGTGTAAGGAAACGCTGGTACGCGTGATATGAGCCGTCCCAATGCAAATAAATTGGACCCATTATAATGGGACTCGTAGTTTTGCCCTTTCGTTTCAGTTTGTTTTCTTGAAACTCAGTTGTCGTGACATAACAAGCACCAAGGTTAAATGTTCTATCAACACCAATGATAGACCTGCAGACACTGGCAAAATGCTTCATTTGAAAATCAGTATAGCAAATAACATTTGGAGGCTTGCTTGAGGTCTGAACTATCTCTTTTATAAAAGGATGTTTGGCAGAATTCGTGCTAATAACGCTTTGCATATCGTCAGCGACATTCTGTTTGTTCGAAGGATTATCGTTTTTATGCATTAGATACTTTAGATTCTGAATCAGAGGGTGAGTGGCTTCTTTTAGGTAATTAATATCATAACTACCTCAATTAACAATTTAACGACCCACGTGCCGGGAAAAGCCCACGTGCCACCATAACTCAGTGATTACCACCTTGTTGACTGGCGCGTGGATGAATGTCATAACTTAATTAATCCGATTGGCTGATATCCGTACATATACAAATCTATCGGAATTTAGAATGATCTAGAATCCTGACATATCTGCATTCTTTAAGGATTATTTCAAATATTTAAAAAAATAAAAATAGCACATAACATCAAAGAAATAAATAACATATATCTTAATCTTTTGATAAAAACAGAGTATTTTTAAACTCAAATCTTTGCAAATTACGTTATTTTTCACCCTTTTCATCAATTTTTTTCTTTATTATATTTTAAAATGTCATTTAAAATGATACATTTCATTAATATTAGTTTCTCGAAATTTTAAACCTTATATGGCAAATTTTTACCATAGACATTAATGTGTATTAATGTCTCTGTTTTTATCAACTTTTCATGTACAGTTTTTTTTAATATAACCAGGGATTTATAACTTCTTACAATTATTTCTATTTTTTTTCATATTTTTTATAATTCAAACAACAAGTAAATATAGTCTCTCTCCTCTTATCGGTATTTTTTTAGTTTCTTGTCGCTAATTCAAACTTCTTGTTGCCTTTTTGTTCGTTTGGGTACAATAACCCCAGATGTAATCCGAGATACATGTGGATAAATGACTTATTTCCTTTAGATTTTAAAATCGTAACCTGCCGAAAAAAAAATTATTCAAACTACATTTAGATTTACTTACGAACATGGACGTTCCAAAGTTTCAAGACCTATGAGTTAGCTTTTCCTTCCACTAAAATAATTTCTTCCCTCCACTTTTGAAGAAAAAAATGATCCTGTCTGATCTCACAAGTTGTTTAAATTGAAGTCATGCTAACCCGAATAATCCGGAGTGAAGTGAAACATGTACGGAGAGGGACTGGATTTTTCGGGTTAAAGTCGTGCTAATAATTCACAGTTTGAAGCACTTTTGCGGGAAAATTTACAAAAAAATAACTGGTATATTCACTGCGAATTTAATGCTACTGCATGGAGGCATAGTTCATATTTAAGATAATACTTTATTTCCAAGGGTATGTTTTTTTTGTTTGTTTGTTTTTTTTTTACAAAACGAATTCATATAAGATAAGTTTTGCTATATAGACACACAACTTAAATCACATCTATTCTCCCCATAAACAATATCACCCATTTGTATTTAGTATTTGTATAACTCTGTTATATGAGAACTATACACTGTCATTGAAATTATAAACAGATGAATGCCACATAAATTGTGTCTATTATGAAATAGCCAGTCACACCAATACACTAATATCTTCTTCTTTCTAATACAAGAGGAGACTCTAAGGTTAGAGATTAACCCCCCCTCCCCTGGAACGTGTGCGCTATGTGCATGGACTTATGATTAAATTAAAATACATACCATTTTATTATATGTCAGCTTGATGTGATTCCTTTAAATGTAATTGAGGAAAGTGTCAATGCTTGATGATGTTGCAATTGATTTTGGCAACGAGTTCCAGTCAGAGATAGTACGTCGGGGATTTATACTAATTGATACTTAGAGATATCACCAGCTGCAGGAAGTTCAAAACCTCTTGAAAATTATAGTTAACGTACAGAAGCTACAAAGAAACCTATATTGAATAGTCAACTGTTTTGAATATTTTAGTCGTATTAAATACATGTTTTGTTACCGTTATCAATTAATTGTAAGTTAACACTCTCATTTTTATGTATAATAATAGGATAATTAATTTGGAAAGCGTGAATAAGCAAAATATCATCACGAGTGCCGAAGAGCGTCTACATTTAACGAGTGTGCGGAACTTGTTCCGCGCACGAGTTAAATCCTCAAGCGTTCTTGGCACGATAACCAATTCATTATCCTATCAATTATATAGAATTTTCATAATTTATCTATATTTTTAATATGAATTTTAAATTCTGTGATTGGCGGATTGATATCAAAGTTGTGACGTTTTGGCGGGAGAAAGCGCGAGAGTGAAAATATTGAATTTCACGGTGTAAATTATCGAAATTAATTACACTGGGAACATTCGATAAAACACTACTATCTATATGATAAAAATATTTACTCTTTATAGATTTCCTCCACGTACCTTGTGTACATGCACCATTCAAGTATTGAATGGGTATATATATTGCTATTTGAATTTATGTTGCTAATCATCAATTTTGTATTTTCATTTGTAGGAATCCACAGTATTTTATTTGTTGTTATGTGTATTGGTACAGGTTTTAAAGTTAAAGCATGTTGACATGTATCTGACAATTTTCTCTGTATTGCTTCACGAATAGTTGATGTACTGAAGTGCGGAATAAGTCTCTTATAGCATCTTGAACAAATTCTGTATTTATTTTTTGTTTTGTTTTTGGCTGGACCAATGACGGTCTCTTTCTATTTCTAGTTTGTGCGATAAAATTGCGTGCGATGGGGTGAAATTTCTCGTGTGCTCTAAGGAATCCAACTTATAAATATGTTTACCACACACACACACACATATATATATATTTCAACATGGAATTCATGGTATCATTGTGAATGTGGGAAAGGCCTAACTGCGATGAAGTTGCTACATCTTTTTAAATATTTGTTTTAGATATATGCACATAAGTTATTGACAGAACTATTAACATACACTCCAAAGGTTTAGAGTAGTAAGTAAAAATTGTTTGGCGAACTCGCTGTTCAAATGTTCTGATAGGGAAATAATTCTACATGGAACTTGTTAATATCTAAACCCCTTTTTCGTGGTTTGATTTCACCTTGCCTCATGAAGCCATATGCAAGTATTCATGGAATATGGATAATGGAAGGGAAATCTGAAGTTTAATCCGCAAATCAGAAACATTTAAATGTCTCTGCCGAATATATGTCTATAAAATTTTAGGGAAAATGACTGAGGACCTTTGTCCGGTAATTCTTAGGAGTCCAAATCTTAAATATATGTTGACAATTACCAAGCATATTCTAAGACTTTTGTTGTTGGGCCAATTCAAAGCTTACTAATAGGTGTGTTTACACTTATCAAGACATTTTGTTGATTTCTGAAAGCATCTACTATTCTGTATTTATGTTGTACGCTGGTGCACGTGTTGCATTAAACCATATATTTTTTTTTCATTTGTGTTTCTACTTGTTTTAAACTGAGTGGTATTTTTCTGTCAAGAAGCATTACCAGTACAGGTATTTACCGGGAGTACAGATCATAGGTTTTGTAGAGTAGTACCTGCATATGCTTATGATTTTTATTCAGTAGTTTCTACACATTCTGTTCAATTATCATGTCAAACGGCATGTAAGTAAATTTGTACGCAGGTTTTACCATAATAAAATTTAACAGGATTCCTAGAAAAGGAACAAAAACATCAGTATTTTTTTTCTTTATTATCAACATGCAGATAAATTGTCAAACTTGGAAATAATTACATCTTTATCCCTGAGGTAGAACTTGTATAATTATACTGAATCATTATCGACCCAACTTGTTAAACTGTTTTACAGAACTCATATAAAATAACCTGGCAATAAAAAAAACAAAAAGAAAAAATCCAACTTATACTATTATAGGGAGTACAAAAGTGAATTTCCTGAGATAGAGTTGGCTTTCTTTTGTTTGAAAGGTCATTACCTGATGAACTGATATTGGTAGTTAAAAGGCAATCAAGAAGAATGATCTTTTTTCATCACACATAGCTTCAAATACCCAATTAACAGAGAAAAATACCATTTCTTGTCAACTGTCCAGGTAACTACTTATTGAAGTTCATCTGGTAAAGGTAATTCAACTACATTACACAACTTTTAACATCCATATCTAGGTAGTAAAGCAGTATAAAATCTCTTACAGCAAAGCAAAGCATATAAAGCCATCAATGGCAAGAGAAAAGCATGTGATATTAATAGAAAGTTTATGAATCTGTAAAACAGTTCATACAACACAAATCTGTTGGGGGTCAACCACTCCAGTATTAATGAAACGTAATCTCTACAATGACAATATTTACAGGAAACAACCAACTTAACCATACCTATAGATTTATACAAAATTACCCGTAGTCTGAACTTGACATCTATAGACAAAGTATGCTGGTCATAAAAACTTATATTGCTTCTATATTTGTATTGCTAAAAATTGCAAAAAATGTTCATTTTTAATGTAAATGAATCAAGTACAAATCTATGTAAGAATCATGCAAGGATCTTATGATCAGAAATATACATCATTTTCATCTTGAGCTCTACAATCCTGATGAAATATTGAAACTTTCCACAGATATTTTAAGTTTCGACAGAATTACCTGGCTCTGTATGGTTTATTTACAGTACACTTCATAAAATTAAGAAATCTAGTCTTGATTCCTTGTTGTAAAAGCAGAGGTAAATATCATTGTCAAAATATTTAATTCTGAACATGTTTTCCCACTGCCCGATTCTTAAAGAGACTGGTACCAAAATCATCCTTTCAAATATCATTCAGAAGAGACTATCAATTATTCACAAATAAATGGTTTAAAAATGTCAACAGTTAAAACTTGACAAAATGATCTTTCAAATTTTTATGAATAAAGTTTACTCTGAAAACAGATGCATGACACTTTTAAACAACACATGTGCAACAAGTAAAGATGATAGATAAAAGAGAAAAATAAGAAAAGATAAGAACTAGTATTTGAGTAAGATATGTATCTTAAGTAAAAATGTATCTGAAAAGATTTAACAATATCACCGTAACACCATCTTTTACTATACACCATATTTACATAATTGTAAAAGGAAATTTACAGAATTTAAAAAAAGGTAAAAACTGGTTTTAAATTAAATACAATAATTATGATACAATCCTGTAAAAAGCACACATACCGTAAGCACTAATGCACTATGATAGAAACTTTGGTGCTTAAATAAAAGCAGGAGTCATTTTTATGAGTGTCAGAAAATTTTTCTTAATTGCCAGAAATAATATTTAAAGGAAGTATTTCCAAACTGTAAGAATATTGTATGAGAAAAAATAAAGGAATTTATCAATGACAGGATCAAATGCCACACAAAAACACACACTGACCATTAATCCCAAACAAAAACAATTTGAATTAAACAATTAGTACCTTATAAACAAAAATACACCTTGTATTAAACACACAGGACAGGACCATTGTGATAAGTTACTGATACATAAAGTATTTTTTAACATGTAATTTTCAATATTACAGAAACTACTGTTCAAGACTGATTATTTTCCTTTCGTTACACATCAAAATTACTAAAATGATCAAACTTGAGAAATCAGTCTAAATTTAAATTCCACCTTAAGAATAAATTATTTGATATTGTCACATCCCAAATTTAAATCAGCACAAATACACAAGTAAGAAAAAAGTTAACAGTTGTCATCATAGGGAAAAAAATCACACAAAATATACATGTACACACATACAAACACACTGATTGATAATCTTATTAGTTATTGAAGAACCCTGATGGCAGTGAAATCACCGGAAATCAAAAATTGCACAAACATCTAGCCTCAGTGTCACAAAAACTCATGAAAGTAAAGTTGATCAAAACTTGTGAAGTCACAATAGAAAAAAGCATTGTGATGTCATAACTAACAATAAATTTTACACTTGCGATTTTTGTAATAAGGTCTGCTGGTAGAAGAGATAGTACAGTGAAGGTACTTTAATTTGTATGTACAAATAAACTTCCAGAATTTGGAAATCTGTTGACTTTATTAGAGCATCAACATTTTCAACAGAAACTTCGGAATTCAGTGGGATTTTGAATTTGTGATTTGACCAAATCACAAAAACCACGAATGGTACCCAACAAATTGACTTTCCGACACAGTACCATGACAAATGGTTTTGATGGCCACAACAAGTTACTGAGGCTTAAATTGCAGCCTTTTCTAACAACAAAAATAAAAATAAATATTAACAATTCCTGAGGAAACCTAAACATGGGTTATATCCTGCAAAGAGCTAATGACATAAGTGATTTGTATCTATGATTGCTGTAAACCAGCTGCCCTACATACTTTCTATCATGTACCGGTAATACTCCTTTAATACAAGGTAAAATCACAATAACAAACCAGAAAACAAGCAATAACAAACAAACAATATACAATTTAAAACTGGAAGTACCTTGAACCACTTCACAAATCTCATGTAAACTGAGAATTGTTATCAATACAAAAATAACCTATAATTTTTGAATCCTTGAGAGCCTAATTTCTAATTTCAGTTTGGCATGAAATGAATAAATAATACAAAAAATCGCCTGTATTTGATGCAGAAACTGTAAAAAATCAAAATCAACTACTCAAAGTTCTCCCCCACCACTTAATAATCATTTGTTGATTTGCTCAAATTAAAATATATAATTATGTTTAGCTGCATGTTTTATGGTTTAGTTGTCTGGCTAAAGACAATACATCACAAATTACAGAGATTTCGATGATTGAAAATAAATCCAGTTTCAAAAGCTATCATAAAACAATCTACTACTACGAACTGATTACACATAAAATTCTAAAGAAATATGGCTACACGTAATGACTTATCTAAACTCTACAAACATGGTAAAATGGTATATGTATGGTTTAAAAATATGTCAATTGGTTTCATTTTCCTAACAGCAAAAATAAATTTTGTAACTATGTACAGGATAGGACATACATAATTTAGGTTGTTCTGCTTAAAAGTGAATTGACAAGTTGTCTCAATAAAAAGTCAATATTTGGTAGAACTCATTTCATGTTTAAAAAAAGGAGATAAACAGTCCAAAATTGTGCATCATACATTGCATGTAATACAATATGCTGATACATAACATCCTAATCTCATCACTATCAAATTAGAAGATATACTTGTATGTTTGTCTTAAGGAGACAGACCTAGGGTAAGGGACATAACTCTTGAAATCAGTGACATGTTTTTCGTATCATAATCAATTTCACTAAAGCCTATCAAGCTTTCATTTGAAACAGAATGAAACCAATCCAAATTACTTTGATGCTTACATGAGACTGATGTAAAATGCTGAATACAAACATTCTTATGATTTGCAAGAGTTGTGTCCCTTACCCTAGGTCTACCTCCTTAAGCTGTGCCAAATATACAGCAACTTCTAAATTGATATTTCAGTGCCTTGACTGGCCTTGAATACACAGAAAATTCTAACTTAAACAAGATATCATTGAAACACAAAATTTTTAAGTTTAAGATAAATTCATTGTAGCGTCTACTTTCATTAGATAGCAATATAAATTTCAGGGTTTCATTAACATGATTGACAACCCTAAATTTTTTATGCATATGGAACTTTTATTTTCAAAAGTTGCAATAGAATGACACTAACATTACTGTATTCAAAGTTTTGTCATTCTCAAATTTGATTTGATGGTGACAGAAATTCATGACCTGGCTCTGCTTTCCCAGGGAGCTCAATTTGCTATTGTCAAATCCACATGTGATACACATTAATGTTAATTATGTTATCTCCCAATTCTATTTATTGATATTGAGCACCTGGATTAAGCACAGCCTAAAACAATGTGAAAGGAATTAACAATTTTATCACTAAATAACAGTTAAAAATAGCATATATTTCACCGAGATAATAAACAAAAAACATAACATCAATGATTTTATAATAGTAATAAGGTTATGCTTTAACAAGACTCATTATTGCATGATAAGTATTAGCAGTCTCTGCATACATATTCATGTATTTAAGTACCAATCTATATACAATTCAGACAATGCTAATGGTTGAGGTGATACACCAACTATATATTCATCTCCATGAATGGAGAACTATAAATTGAAATACTTTTGTCATATAATTTAACACTTCTAGCATGATCACAGAAATGTGTAGCAGAAATGACTAAATAATAATAAGATTTATTTGAAATCAACCGTCTTTGTTAAAATTTGGAGCAAATTCAATATTGATATGGGCCGAAATGGCTAAACCTTAATTTACTTACATATCTCCACCAACAATCACTAAAACCACTGCATATAAAAGTTAGTGTTTCTAGTAAGATAAGAAGAAAAAAATAATACTTGAGCCAGTAATAAGTAAAGATCCCTGAGATTAAAAAATAACAAGAGATACTCTTGACAAAAACCCTACAAAATCCTGAAAATTTGTCGTAAACATTTTTTTTCAGATTCGCTTTTCACTGAATATTAAATCACTATTTAGTGCAAATATAAACGTTCTTTCCACAAATATGGTTTCCTAATGCTATATAATGTTTTATAAGTGTATTTTCACAAGTTTGTGACTTAATATGTACATAGATACCGATAGTATCTAAATGAACATTATAATTCAACTTCTATTCAATATGAAATTAAATGTATCATGAAATACCCGTAATAAGTTTACATGTTTTTTTTTATATGAAGCACAAACTTGTAAAGCCACAAGATGTGTAAAAACTAGTATACTTTCACCTTGAGATCAATATCAACAAAAACTAAATATCAAAAAAATAATAGATTAGATAATTCTTCCCTGAATGTAATGAAAGAACACCATGGATTTGTTTTCAATTGACATTTTTATCGCCATTATTGAGATCAAGTTTGACAAAAATACAAGTGTCTGAAAATACTGTTCTTTCAGAAAATAAGGCCTAATAAAGTTCCTGTGTTTCCCCTTACCATAAAGACCCTAACTTTTTGTACCTACCCTAAAGTTTTTTCTGCCCTTCTTTGACAAGCATTATTTTTAATGTCTAAATGTGTCTACAACACAAACAAGTCAAAAACTTTTGAAAAAGTAAACAGTTTTGCCTACCTACTGACCCTAGTTTTCTTGAGCATGTTAGTAGAAACACAGGTTTTCTTTGGCTTATGATTAATTTATGAATTTGAATTTAGTTCTGCTTTAACATACTAAAACCCAAAAATAGTGCCATGGTTCTTGATGGGATGGTTAACATGTATATAAACATTATAAACATTTAAACTTATCTCTGATTAATTAAACATACAAAGGATAGAACTAACTGGAGCAATGAACCTTTGATAAAAAAATGCATTAACAACTGAAAAGTTCACCGGAAATAGCTGAGAACATATTTACTATCATGTACGCCCTTTCTTTTGTAGTAAAAGATGCTTCAATGATGAGGCTTCTTCTCGTAATGTGGCTACTTGAGCTCGAAGGATGGCATTTTCTTTTTCTAGAAAACTTGCCCTTATAGCTATCTCATCTTCTCTAGATTTTCTAGCATCTCTTGACTTCTTGGCAGCCATGTTATTTCTTTTTCTTCGCTCAAAATATTTAGAATCTTTTTGGTCAGTTGGTATTGGTTTCTTTTCACTTCTTGGTCGTTTCTGTGTTTGTTGTACAGCAGCTAAAGCCCTGGCCAAGGTAGGAGAAGCACTGGCTGCAGCAGCTGAAAGAAAGAGCAGGTTAACACATGTACATCAGGTTCAACATTTCATTCAAGTTGTCCCTCCAAGATAATATGAGAAAGGCACTACCTGGAATGCTCCCATAGAACAGCAGAATACTGCAAAAGTTTGTTGATAACAATAATTTCCACTTCCATGGCACAATGTGATATAGGAGAAAATACACATGCAACACACCACTTTTTTTTGCAATTTTCCCAGATTTTTGAGGCCCATAGTATATCAGATCCTTAATTTTCATTTCATCTTTATTGTCTCCTTGACCATTGAATCACCTTCACGAGCATATGACTTAACTTGAATTAACAGAGCTATTATTTTACTTCTGGGTTCCCACTTTTCAAATTGTAGACACATGCCATTTTTCACTAAAATTCAATGAGGCTGCTAAACACTCCTAGACTAGTTCTCATTACTTAAGTATAGATAATAAAACCAGCAATAGAAATGTAAATAAGGTTTAAAAATTAAATTGACATCTTGATAAACACTAAACCTAAGTATGAAATCTGTTTTGTAATTAATGAATGGCACTTCAATGCCTTCAACACCTATTTACAATCAGTTTGAGGATACATTTCTTACTATATCTTGTAGTAAACATTTAAAATTGCCCTGGGAAAGTTAGAACACCTTGTCCCACCTGTCAAAGATAATAATCAATACTAGATAATGGTACACATGAGTAATACATCATACTCAAATATCTCTCATTTTAACCAACAGAATTGTTAAACTCTTATGCTCTTTACAGGGTGTATTTGACCTTCATCTAAAAATAACTATATGCAATAGGTGTATTGGATTTAGGCACCGACAATTTTTGTCCTAAGAAAATATGGAATCGTCACTTTTATTTTTTTTTCAATGGATATAAGCAAGGAAAAAAAAATTCATTTTGTTCAAAAAGATCCCAGCAACCCCCAGCCTTCACAGATAGCATGTGGTTTGTACCTTACAATCTGTTGTGTAGGTTATTTTTTTAAGGTCCTAAAAGACTGTCACTTTCAATGCCTAAATATGAACAACACAAATGCCTGTGCTTTTTCTTTTACCTAAACAGGCCAAACAATGAATTCGTATACACAAGTATTAAAATGAATTGAAAGATATGGCCTTCATAACATAAAAAAAGTGCCAGCATCAAGACATACATGTATACATGTAATCCTCATACTGTTACACTTCCATCAATTTATAATCCCCTAATTGTAATTAATCACATGTCCAATGTTTTATTATTTATGCTCTAACATTAAAGCATTCAAATCGTTTATGAATGCAATATATACCTGGTCCTGCCAGTCACAGAAATATAAGGATGTGAGTAAGCTCCTTTAACAAATCTAACTGTTGACCTTTCCACCACAGTTCAATGGGCAATACACATAATTCCCAAGTTGATAATTATTTCCTTATGTCACCATTATATAATACAAGGTAAAACAGACCTTTTATATAAAGGGGGTCAATAGTTTAATTATATAATTTTAGTCTAGGTGGAACAAAGGGTTACATAGGATTATTTAAATTCTTCATGACAGGTACCAGTAGGAAATCACTCAATCAATTTACATGAAATTTGGTAAATCTGCTCTTATGACATTAAAGGTAATGGAGCGTGTTAGATATAATAGATATGCATTATTTAAAATTAATTATAAATAGAAAACTTTAATGACAAGTTTTTAATGTATTGGTAAGTTAAACAAGTCCTATAAGATAAGTATAACTTGTGATGTATTTCATGATTCAAAGAGCTTTCTTCACAAAGCATTGTACATTGCAATTTTAAACACACAACATTTGGACCAAAAGACAAATACTGTAAATCTAGATATATTTGTATAAATTATAGTTTTAATCATCAGAAAAATGTGATTTGACTACAATTGTAAAAGTTTATTCAGTTAGAATCATCCTTTTTATAAATTTCAGGCATAATGCTTATTGTTTTTCTGAAACGCTTAATCCTATTCAGCAATAAGGATTTAGAGAATAAAACATAGAAGTAAATTTAAAACTTAAAAGTATATCACCAACAATATATCAATGTACCATAAGAAATCCTTACCTAGGCCATGCATTTGCAGATATGGATTCATATAACTCGATGTCGAAGAATAACTACCCATACTAATAGAGGAATGGTACGGCAAAGTGGGCGACAGTGGTGAAGAGCTCTGATACGGAGTGAAAGACGATGAAGATGACCCCATGCCAAATGAACTGGAGCCTGAAAAGGCTCCAGTGGCAGGTTCCATGGGGGAAGGCAATCCATGAAAATATCCCTCACCAAATCCACTCATTGCTATTCCCTTAGATATCCATAAACAAGTTAGAGTGTAAAACTTGTGTACAATTACTCAACTGTCCACCGTGTGAACTCTCTGTTTTACCACCCAAATGACCACTGGCCACTTAATTACATGTACTTCCTTTTTTGTCCCAATACACTAGTCAACTAATATGTCCATCCAATACACAAGTGTCTAACTCTTTTCAATATATATCCCTATTTCAATTCTTGTTTCATTTCACTAACTGCAAAAATTAAATGTTCTTTCTAAAGTAGTTGATTGAAATAAACTGTATATTTATATTGATACTATCAAAAATTTTCTTTTTCAATATTCTCAATTTTTATTCTTCAAAATCCAAAGCTCCGCACGATATATATTCTTTTCATTAGCTTTTCAAGGCAGCTCAGTGTATGTAAATATTAAAGAATTGATCAGTAATTGTATCAAAGTAATTTCCTGACAATATCCTTGAATGTAATCCACAATCACCAATATTTAATCCCCTTAAAAGTATACTAGTGGTCAATTAAATATTTTTTTTATGAATTAGACCACATAATAAATCTGATTCAGTTCCTGTTAAAATACATCATTTTTCCTGTGTCCTTGTTTTTCTTCTTCAAAGAACACAATCTGGTTACAATTACTTTGATTTTTTCCAAAATAAAATATAAATTTGATGTTAAAATTTCAGTGGCCAGCCCACTCCTTTGATGTTTTTAATATTCACTGTTTAAAACCCCATTGCTTCATTTTTCTACTTGACCAATCAACGAACTTGGATGTCATAACATTATCCAAGTTTCAGACATAATTCACAATACACATGGTCTAACAAATGTTTTCTTACATAACAAGTTGTAAAGGTCAACTGAAGCTTTATGGGGATTGAGACTGGTACAAACAATTAATTAATTCCAATTACCAATCATTTGGCAACCAGATAAAAAACAGGTAAAAATCTACTTTAATAGGCTTCTGTAGCATATACTGACACAACAATCCTGGTATTAGCTCTCACATTGTTTTAAATGTGAAAAGTTTGCACAAATGAGATAATAGATTTGTTCTTCTCACAAATCTTCCTGAATACAAAAACAAGTCACTTGAAAATAAATTTAACTATCATATTACTCCAGAATCCAATTCAGTTCCATTTTTAAGTAGCCATTAGAACAACTTTTTTGAATGTAGAACTAAACAATTTTGCTGTATGTAAAGTAAACATCAAGTCCAAATAAACAATAGAAGTTAAGACTCAACAACTGAAGGTCAACAAACTGTGGCTATTTTAATGGACCTATGACTTAAGGACATAAACTGACCAATATCAACTTGTACATCAGTACTCTGTTATTCATGCATGTTACATTAGTGGGGTCCAATATAGGGTTTTATTCGGTATAGTCAGGGATATTTTTTGCCTTAAATTATCTCCAAAATATAATGCTGTTTCTCAAAAATTACAGCTTCAAAATTAGATAAAAAGGCTCACAGTGTAATCTAAATAAAGGTCAACTGGCAGTGGAAGAACACTGGATGATGTGGATGTTTAATATTAATCATTTAACACTTGTCTTTTTCTTGTAATCCTCAACAAGATTAATAATTTTAACTACAAATACAAGGTTTTGTTCCATCATTCCAAATTTCTCATTAAAAAAAAATACCCATACTTTCCCTATTAAAAGAGAATCAGTTGGTTTTGAATAGACCATTATCATTGATAGTAAATAGTTTAACTTCCCCCATTTGTAAAAAAAAAATAAATGATAATACCGGTAGATCTTCCCATTTAAACCTCCACCAACAACAAAATCCTGATTTTTTTTCAATAGGAGGCAATTATTGGGTACATTCAAGAATTAATAGTAGTACAATTTCAGTTAGTGGATGGTTCACATGTTTTAATTGAAGGAATGATCATGAAGAAAATCTACTTTCCACTAACTTTTCATCAAATAAAAAGAATTACTGGGTATTAAAAAAAAAAACAAAACAGAAATAACATTTTTTTCCAAACATCTTGGATTTAAAGGAAATGTTATATTATATGTTTTAGCCTTAAAGTAATTGGATGGATACATGTGTAACAGCCAACAGTACACATGTGTAACAGTGAACAGTACAGACATGTCAATTCATTTTCTTTAGAAGATTGAAGGAATATATTACTGATGTTTCAAGAACTCAAAAATTCAGCCCTAACTCAGTGTTCTTTGATATTTCAAAATTTTAAGTTTTCACAGGAAAACTCTAAATGAAGATTAACTATCCCATACTCGAAGGTAGCCATCTAAAACTTAAGAAATCCTTTCAAAAATCTTTCTACTTAACAAAGCCTTTAATAAGTGGGCACAATAATCAACTTTCTAACACCTGAATTGCACTAGCCATGGGTGATAGAAAAGTGGAATCCTAGAACACTGCAATTATTGGTTATTGTTCTAACAAGACATTGTATCAATCCGTATTTTAATCTGATTTTCATGACACCCCTATTAGGTGACCCTTTCTTATGTACTTAACCATGACATAAACATATGGAGCATGTCATATCAATACACATAATACATGTAATTAATTACACCACATGTCATACCAATACACATCCTGGCTTTTTTAATTAATAGGTCCTGTCATAATAGTACAAATATTAACATTTCTTGTTATTTTGGTCAATATGCAATACATAAAATCACACATGTAAGGGTATTGACAGTAATGGTCAATGTCCTGAGAGGAACTTCATATTGTAATGTTGTTTTTATTACATCCATTCTTCAGATTCTAACTATTTTTGGTGGTCCCAATGACAATACATGATGTACACAACTTCATTTGAATGCATGAAATCATAGCCAGTGTTTCATTATTCAGGCTTTAATAAACATATATTTGTTTGCTGCGGCCTAAATAAAAAAATGAAAAGGCCTCATCTCTAAACATCAAATTGAAAACAATTACAAAATTTTATTTATTTTTATCTCCCTTTATTTTTTCTAAATCTTCAGTTTATACAATTTAGTGTTTTAGTGGTTACATTTGGTTTCGAATGTTGTCCATATTACTGGTAGGCCAAGAAAAAATGTTAAAGGTTACATTGGATGAAAAATAGGATAGGTAGGTATAATCGTTTTGTTTTTTACATTTGTTTAAAATAGACACTTACATGTACGAGAGGATTTCTAGACTTCAACTGTGGTCAACTAAGAGGTATTCAATAAAAATAATAATAAAAAAAAACCAATAAAATAGGCTAGGGTAGGCCAAAAAAAAAAAGGGTAGGTAGGGTAACCTTAAACAGACATATTTATCCGACACCATTTATAATGAGTTTGCTTTGACTTCATGTGACACCCATGATGCTTACCCATGACAACGTAAACTTACAACCTCTCACATTTCATTAGACAAAAGTGATAGCAACTGTGAAATTCAAGGCTCCATTTGGGGCATTGGTGTCCTGAATTTTCCAACTCACTTTCATTCATTGAATAATCTTTTATATATTAAATAATTAAAAACATTTTACTTGTTTAACATGAAATATGAAAATAAATACAGTAATCAAACAGTTAAACAAATAAAATCTAAATCTATAAATGTATCAGCTATCTTTAAAAAAAAAAATGCACTTGTTTTTCTTGACCTTAAAATAAAATTTTATTCATACTAATGTTCTGAGCTCTGAGTAACATTAAACAAACATGTATGATTTCATGATTCTTCTGTTTTGAAGATTGATAGCTAATTCAGCTCTGGTACTCTTGTTGCAACAAATTAACTGTATACATTATATAAACATGAAAATGATGTGGTTTCCAAAGGTATGGTGTTGATAATTCAACAGAGAAAGGTGTTACTTTAAATGCCAGTGATGGATATTTTTTAATCTTAATACCCCTTCACATACACAAATCTTTCTTACAAATTCCTTACAAATCATCAATTCCTAGTTAGCAAGCAATCTTATTTAATTTGACTACATTCATAAATGACTCTTAACAACTGGTACTTTCACAGGCATTAGTATTGATTCACAAACAAATTTTTTGGAAATTTTTTTGACATGTCAAAAAAAAAAGTTTTACACTTATGTCCACAAATCTTTAATGAAAATTTTACATATTAAGTCTTGAAAACAATTCTTAACAATTCATAAGGCATCACTGACTGATTGCAATAGGAGTGATTACAAGTTGTTCATGATATACCATTACAAAAAAATTATAAAAAATTAAGGCATCAAATGGGACATTAAATGACACCCAGCCCCATTGTGTTGTATCTGCATGTAACCACAAAGCATCACCTAGGAACAGCAGATTGAACTAAAATCCTTATCTTCATCTAACTCCCATAAATCACAACAAATTTTCACCTTTTATAGCATTTCAAACAAGATAACTCCATATATTTTTTGGACATCTATTCATATTCCAAGGAAGGTAACTCTAATTCATCGATTTTATTTTTTTTTTTGGGGGGGGGGGGGTGGGTGGGGAAGAAAAAGGGGTAAGAGGCTTCAGTCTTGCATTTATATCCCTTGACTTCTATAGTGAAAGAGTAAACAAGGGAACAAAGGTTCTAGCTGAAATCAAAAGAATGTTATCCAGGGACAAAGACCTGATCTGGGTTACAGACACACCCAACAAATAAAAAATAACCAAAATAATACATACATGTACGAAGTATGGAAAGTAAACAAGCAACATGGGCTACACTAAAAACAGGGAAGGCGGACCAGGTGCATCAGTAAGGTAAGTGTCCACTGCTTTTCTGTAAACACCTGCTGAGTTGCCCATAAAAAGTTAAGTCCAGGGTTGACGAAAGAGGAAAAGAAAACTATGACGTGTTGAACAAATCAGTTTTCATGGTGCAGATGGACATACATGTACTGTAATGATCCTCCAGTTAAGTGCATATTTTTAGGTTTCTTTTTTATAATTATGTAAATTGATTCAATATAACTTTCAGTTATGTTGCTTTTTGAAGGACATTTGAAAAATTATTTTTTTCGCCAAAAAAGGTGGGGCGAGTACATAAAGAATAGACAGAAAAGTGGTCTTGAACTATAAATAGCCATTTTTTATGTTACATGCATAATATTAAATTTTGTTAAAAGCTTCATCAGCTGCCAAATCTGTTCATTTCTGATTCTACTGAATTCTGCTGATTCAATGAAAAAAGTATGCAGTAATGAAATTGAAGCAATAAATGCTGACAATAACTACAGAACATTGTGAGAACAACATTTTTTTTAATCAAAGAAAATCGATAGTTCTTATCTTATTATTTTTTGCCATTACTTCAGAAGATTGCCAACAGGACAATCACCTGGGTTAAAAATACTTTCACCTTGGTAAAAGAAATAACAATAACGGATACACAGGTAAGCATGTATCTTGTTTATATTTCATTTCATCTATTTCTTGATTAGTTTTCAAATAAATAATGACAATTACCGACCATATTTGTTACATGCATTTGAATTTATCTAGGTCAACTTTTTGTCTTGCAAGACAATAAATATATCAACATCTATTTCATGAATTTAATGCAGTTTATTAGTGGATATCAAATAAAATTATTAGGAAAAGTACAATTTAGGCATATTTCAACAGAAACAAAAATAATGAAAATGACAGCTAATGCAGCTTTTACAAAAAGTTAGTCATCTTATAGTGTTATGTTTGCTTTATTCTATAAGTCATTGTTCATATCTTTTGACAAAATATTAGTTTGCAAAGAGACAAAAAGAAAAACACTATATTTTTATACCCTCCATGTTTTGATGTACACCCGCTCAGGGATATGCAATGCAAGAATGGTACCAAAAGAGCCAAATGGAAATGAAATTCAAATTTAATCTAGACTCCAAAGAAGTACTAAATTTTTGAAAAAAATCCTTTGATTACACTGCATATCTGAAAATGTCTCAGCAGATGGACAGACGGCGACTGAACTACATTTACAATGTATGTATTTTCCTAGGGTATCACATACATGTTTAGCATACATGTATACATGAACCTTGCCATCTTGTGTGGTTGGTTATAAAAAAAATGATTGACCTTGCAAAAGTGTTTGTTCATGTATCTTATCTGCATAAACAACAAATCAAGTTGATTAATTGAAAGAGGTACCATATACAAATATACAAATGTACATATACATGTACATGTACATGTGTATTTCATAAACATGCAATTTTATTCATTGTCATCTATACCTATTTTCATTATATTAACACTTTCCAGTAACATATACCTAATGTATAAAACAAATACTGAAAGGATGACTAATAGGAAAGAGTGAATAAACAAAATATAAAAATGAGTGCTAAAGAATGCAAAGATTTCATGAATTCCTAGATTTTGTTCCGTGAATGAATTATATCTTCAAGCATTCTTGCCACAAGTAATTATATCTTGTTTACTCAGGATAAAAAATAACCAATTAATTATCCTATTTATTATATGAATTTTCTTCATAATTTACTGCTGTTTCCAACATCAAATTGAAATTTTGTGATCAGTGGAAGAATATTTGTTTTGTGCCATTTTGGTGGGAGAGTGATATCACCCAATTTCTTTCATATTGTGAGTTATTGAAATTTATTACACAGGAAACATTCAATAAATCAATGATATAAATATATAATTAATTGAAAAGCTATAGATGTAATTTATGCACCAATGACTTACAAATAAATGATGTATATTATTTTCATGTTCGAGATTATAACAGCAAATTTATAAATCTTGAAAATGTTATAAAATGAATTTTATAAACTCTCCCCCCCCCCACAAAAAAACAAAAAAACCAACACCAAAGTCGAATAATACCTCTTACAATTACATTAACTATCTCTACTTATAAACATCTATTATGATGTCTAACCTTCCTAAAGAATTCCATAGATTTATCAGGCATAGGTGTTAACCCTCCTGTTTTTTGAGGAAGTTTCCCATAATTTCACCTTTTGACCCACAAAAAAAAGTTTCCTGTGCGGGAAGCATCACTTTCCTGGTTTCAAGAATTCCTCTCATAATTGAATTGATCAAATTTCTGTCAATTTTTGTTCCCCATTTTTGTTTATGTCAACAACCGTGTGGGTCACAAATGCGCTTTATCATCAAAACCCTTAGAACAGCTAATAGACATACAAGTTCCTCTAGAATTATCTTCGTTCATATCAACAAATAGCATGATAGTTAATGTCAAGATTTTAAAATCTTTGTGGCTGAATACAACTTTCCGTTCCATGTGGCTGATCATTTTACTGACGTGAAAAAAAAAACAACATTCCCTGACAATAAAATTACGGAGAAATTTTAATGTACTAGGACTAAATGCACCCAAATCATAACGCAGGTTATTGTACCAAGTCTCGAGGCTACAAACTTACAGTGATAAGATTGAAAACAGTAAACAGAAACCAATCAGTATTTTATGTAATGAAAGCAATGGTAGGGGTGCCAAAAAGTTATTTGCTACTCTTATTCGCATTTTTAAAGATGGAAGCAGGTCCATCAAAACCAGATTCATTGACATGCCAGCAGTTAATATTAGAACAGGGCAAAATCTGTTTCATGCCACACCAAGCATCACTCCTGTGAATACATGTATTTATAATTCATTTTGTTGATTCATTTGTATATATCATGTATTTATGGTTTTGAAAGAAAAAATATTTTAAGTCCTCTGTTTTATTTAATTTATACTATAGCATAACAAAATATGTCGATAATGTCGTCACACAAAATCTCCTGCAATTTTAATATGGTTTGCAGGAGATCTTCCACAGTTAGGTCTGACTAGGTTAACAGGTATGTTATTAAGCAGTTTTGCATAGACAGTTTTAACATGCGAAACCTTTTATCTTCATATGATGTCTAATATTTTCATAAAAACTTCATCAATATCCATTCGGCAGATAATGAAGATTTTAACTTATAATGAGGTTTTAATATGTACATTGCAAAAATCTCAAGTTTGACTATCTCTCATTTCAGGCTTCAAGCAGTAAACAGCTTCCTTCATGCATATAATTTTATGCCTAACCATCTAATAAAGTTTCATCAAGATCAATTAATCAATTTAGGAGAAATTACTCAGATCTGTAACTTTATTATAATAGGAACATTTCAAATCACTTATTTTTTTGCACAAGGAAAAGGGAAGATAAAATGTCCAAAACAAGTACAAGTACATACAGGCACAGAACTGGGATGTTTAATCATTTTCTGTGGGAAAGACTGATACTTATACCGTAGTATTTTTCTACCTATGGTACTGTTAAAGCATTTTGAACTGCCATTTAACTATCTTTATACTATGGATCTTTTTCCATCCCATCCGTGTCGAGATGAAAGCTGCAGAGATGTCAAGGGTTTTATCTATAAATTATATAAATTGTAAGATGCAACAATCTAAAATACACATACCTGGGTTGTACATACTCTCTAACACTGCATCTGGACTTGTTAGTGTTGCACGAGCATGAGCAATACTTTTCTCTGATAACCGTCTCATGGCAACAGGTTTGGCAAGGCTATATGACATTTCATGATGAGACGAAGATGGGTCACAATCCATATTACTTCTATGATGAACTGTAACATTTGGATTTGGCATCTGTTTTGGTCTATCTGGGCTGCCTATTAATTCATTATCATGCATATTGAGTTTTTAGCTTAAAATGAGATACATTGCACGTACATAAAATAATATTTTTAAGATGCACATACACACAAACACAACAAATTCTGTCACTCATCAGAGAAGAGCATAAAATCTTCAGGGACTTTTTATAACATCCTTTAACTAAGATTTACAAAGACTGAAATAGCAGATATTATCTTCTATAGGTGGTCAACCTTAAACAGTCCTAATGCAGTGTTTCCCCTCTATATAAATGTATGTGGTTATACCAAATATACATATATAGGGGAACATATGGGAATGTCATAATCTTTTGATTATCTCCCTTTGAAATCTTGGACCAGAGTTGTCTTTCTTGTCATATGTTAATGTGTTTACCCATCAGGAGAAGCCAAAACATCCATATTTCATAGATCTTTATCCTTTAGAGAAATCCCTCTTTTGCTTTAAAGGCAGCCATGACTTCTTCAACTTGGATCATCGATTTATTTTGAATAATTGTTGACAAATACACATACTAAGTACATGTTGCCAAATATATGTACAATGTACATGTATGGCTATGTGTAGCAATCATGTTATTTTAATCATACAAGAAGCTTGTTTGTTGGGGTTTAACGTCCGAGCAGCAATATTTTAGCTATATTCAGACAACATACATACGAGAAGCAATGCCTTGGCTGTAATGTAGAAATGGAGGGGTGAAAGCCTGCATTCCTCTTCATAATTTCAAGGTGCCATTTTAATAAACAGAATCCCAAAAGCTGTCTCAATTCAGTATAAACATCGAAAAAAAACTTCCTCCTCCCTTCAACTACCATTAACATAGGTGTATTAAAACAATTTGACAAATCTGTAGGTCATTGGCAAATACAGCATATTACACACTAAAGTACCCTCCTGTTCCACACATATTTCAGATACTACATGCAGTTGAAACGCAAACATGTATGAGTGACTGTGGATTCTAATATGACATGCTTCAAAGCTCTTTAAACCACAGTCATGGTAAAAAAAAAATGATTAACACATGACTAACATTTCGTGCAACACAAGGGCTTTGTCTATCATTGTTTTACCATGGACTGGCCATTTATGCTATTTAACCCCTCACTATCACTCAGGGTATAACAAAGTGACATAAATGGCCAGTCTGTGGTGAAACAATGATAAAATGGAGTTTCCATGATATATTTCTTAAATACATGTACATGCATCAAAACAATACATGTACACTTGCATTTTGTCAATTATCATAATGAGTTGTACCACAGCATACCTGGAGGTGTTGGGGGGAGATTCTTCTCTGGTTTCATTGCGTAATTTACAGGATGTGGTTCAAACAGACCATGTGTTTCTGTGGTTGCTGTAGAAGTTGCCATTGAAGAATGGTGGTCATCTCCATGACTGTGGGCCATGTGTAGAGCCAAATTACTGATATCACCAGCACCATAGTTGTCCATGTAGAACCCAGCAGTTTTATGTTCAGCTAGAGGAAAAAGAAAATAAAATATACATTTGAACACATGGTCACTCATCACAATCTGTAATAAAGTTCTTAAGAGTGAACTTCTCATTCTTAGGGATAAAGGGAAAGGGCCAAGAAATTATTTGATTAGCTGCACAAACCTTTTAAATGCTGTCAACCAATAAAATTGATATCCATGTGTCTAAAGCCTATGGGTCCCAAAGAAAAAATAATTAAATTTTATTATGTGTAAACAAAACTTTGGCAAGGGTTCTCAGGTTTTTAACAATTCTTAGCCCTTTACAATGCCAAGCAGACTCCTTGACCAGACAAAGGTAGGTAGATTTCATGGTCTGCAGTTGTAGAAATCTACACCAGAATGACTTCTATAGGTAAAGTAATGCACAGATATTACAAGGTTCAAGATCATGTCAATACTACTACATTTTGGATGTACAAGATGTATATTTTCATTTTGGACAGGTTGGGTACTTAAGAACTAATTTTATAAGACCAACAAACAAAAAGGAAATTGACAAAATCAGAGGTAAATATACATTAAAAAATATCCCGACTTGAAAAAGCAGAATTCTACATTAAAGTGGATGCAAATCAGGTTGGATATTCATACATGTACGTTTTGTATGTGTTGTTGATTCTTGAAAAATCAGATTGTTATTTGTCTACAGTACATGTTAATTTGTATAAATGATTATACCTTTTTTTTCTGCCTTGTAAAACATTCCAAACAAGAATTTCGATTTTTTACCAATAATACGCCTACAAGAGGGCGTCCACACAAAAAGCAAGCAGTGGGTGGCACAACAAATTTTATTTAAAAAAAATTTCATCTACATGTATTTCATATCGCAAAGGCAACTTTTCTCAAGTTAAATATTGAAATTACAAAGAAAGCATTGAAATACATAAAAAAAGGGAGATAACTTTTACATTTTATGGAACAGTAAAATCATTTTCTGGGCCATTCATTGTCCATTAAAAAAAAATGATACTACTGGACATGTATGTATGTATGCTATGACATTACATTGATACTAAGTATTCTTAATGCTACATTGTATAAGGAACAACACCTACACCTCTGAAAATATAAATGTAAGTAATGTGATAGTTGCAATATATTTATAAATTTAGAATGTCAGAAAAAATTGACAAAATAATTTATTTGAAATGAACTTGATTACCAAGTCGTAAAATTTCACACACTGTAGAAAAGAAATATGAGACAATGTTGATATTAACAGTAATTAAAATTTACTACATAAATTTTGGTAACTTCACCTTCATAACAACCACATTAGGTGTAAAATCATACATGTACAAGCTGGTTATGAATATTGAAGAAAAAACGGTGCACATAGATTTGCGATGCAACACACTGCTATTATATGGTGTGTTTTAATTGGTAATAAAACAAACTTATAACACTTATCAGCAACACGTACTTAAATGGCATAACACGTATTATTTAGAATTATATAATGATGTGTAAAGTTCTTCAAGATGGCTACCCAGTGTACTGACCAAGGTCAACAAACAGTGACCATCCAGGTTACGGTGACCTCGCCTCTTACCATAGTTTTCTGTTCCTGTTCTTTGAGAAAAGTACTGTAACTGTGCCATCAGGTGCGGATCCATCCCTGGCGGAAATTCAGAAAAATCATTATCCGCCATAATAAGTTATTTTGATATTTTTTCTATAAACATTGAACGGTTACGTCATTAAACTTCGACCCTGTCCATCCCTCACTATTCAGACGAGTCGATCATGTCCTGGGGGATCGGTGGAAAAAAAAATGACTTGAAAACTGCACAGTAATATCTAAACGTCTTAAAGTACGTGTGAACTCTGTATGATGACATTAAAATTAAAAGAAAACGTTAAACTTCTTTTTATAGTATTAGAAATATTTTGATTAAAACGCAATGCATTAAAAATTTACCTATCAGATTAGTTAATTCGTCCGTCACGCATAACTTACAACTGACCAGTCACGTGATTTGTGTTTATTGATAAATTCTGCCACGTGCTACTACAATCAACAAAACCGAAAGGGGGAGGTAGACAATCTTAATATTAAATGATATATTATACTGCAGTATAAACTGTGTGTAAATCTTGTTGAAAGAAAAATATATTTGTTAATCTTTAAAAGAATAAATAAGACCAAGGATTTTTGATTAAATTTAATATACAATTTTTCTATAAAAAGCCTTGATATGAAAATTAAGAGACCTGTTCATTTTACATCAATATACCTTTCTCAAGACTACATGGTTTCTATTGAAAATTATTTTAAAAAAATCTTAATTGATTAAACAAGTAACCAGTTCACATTCACCAATTAACTTACTTTTTGATTTAATTCATAAATTTGAAATTAATCCCAAAACAAAGGAATGACGAAGTCTAAAGGTGCTGTGTTAAATTTCTCACAGTGGTCTTGTAATGTGATAAGAAAGATATTACAATGTATTATGTAATATACAGAATTCCCTGTTAAAAGGGAACTAAAATATTAGCATTGATATAATACTTCAGAAATGATGAGTTGGGTGGAAATCTACTTAAAAAAAAATAGAAATGGATTTTTAACCTCTTACATTGAATGAGTGCTACACCACAGACATTTGGAGAATAGATTTGTTCTAACCAGCCGACTAAGGGCAGTACAATTTGACTCTTTTCACAATATTTTAGCATTTACTATGGTGTATTCTTGTTACAGTAGAAAATATAATTTTTATTAGAATAATCAAATGCATCAAACTATAATTTACAGTTCCTTCATCATATGAGTCAGTTTAATTTTATTCAAATGATGAAGACACATTGTGTTGTTCTCAAGTTACTGTACCATGATAAAATCATTTTTAGCCTTGATTTTTTTGGTGGTATTCGAACATAGTATCACTGATTTATTAATTTTTTATCACCGGTAATTGGTCATTTTTTTAAATGCTATGTTCAATATTAATCAAATTTGTATCAGAATCTAAATATTTAATCTGAATGAAAATAAAAATTCACCAAAAAGACTACAGATCATCTAAACAAGACAACTAATAATGGTATAAAATCTGAAGAAAATAAGACCAAGTTTTCTCAAAATAATGCAACAAATGATAGTAAATTTATTGACACTAAATCCAATAACCCAAAATTTAAAAAAATCTCAACCTTAATAAGCTAATCGTGTAGTCACACATTCAAAATTTCCAAAGTGAGAAGGGAAGACACTTCTAAATAGAAAGTGCAATACATGTGCTAGTGAACACTATCTAATCCACTATTGAGTATACAGACTTTATTGATCTATCATCAGGAGTTAAAGGAACTAAAGCTCTTCAAATTAATTGTTCACTTGAAGAAAACTGTAAGTCCTCAATGAAGTGTCAATCAATAAGCCTGAGGTTTGATACCTAGGTAAAAGAAATACCAAAGATCCTTGGTCAGTAACGAATGGCCCCAACCTAGAACCCATTCTTATTTGAATCCCTGATTACAGGAACATTCTATAGCTAAATGACACCCAAGATAATTCAACGTGCTAACCACTGATGAACAGAAAAATAGGTCATAAAACAGGGATAAAAACTGAAAAATAAATTAAGGCTACAATGCTATTGAAAGAATACTATAATAATTTGTTATCCTTTAATTTTATTCAACAATACATAGAAAACAAATGATCATCCAAAATCATTTCTATAACAGACTTAGGCAGCAGAGTTTAATTATCATTACTCTTCCCTTCTTTACAATGTTGATGCACCATGGATAAACACAATCAGATAAAATGAGATATTATTATTTGATAAAAATAATTCCAAAATTTCATGTGCACTAATATCATAATGTGACTCCTGGTATTGGGAGCAATATTGGGTAGATAAAGTGAAGTATTTGGCAATCTGACCCCTAATAAATCCTGACTTTCTATAGGTTATGGCTACTGTGACGTCATTCAGCTATTGACTGAGGGAATTCAAAAACATTAATAATTAGCTATCGTTGTTGTATTCTTCAAATTCTGGAATTTAAATACATGTGAAAAAAATGGTTAGATACATTTGTATCTTAGGATTTTAAATATTGTTGCATTTTCATAGCATTTTGTTGTGCAGAAAATGACTTAACATTGGAAACAGACACACCAAAACAAGCCCTACTCACATATAAATTTTAATTTCTTGGGAAGCATCTCAGGTAGCACCAGTCTCATGTAATAGAAAAAATGGTTTTAAAGAGAACTCAACAAAACAAATGACAAACAGACATAAACAGACAGACAGGCAATTGATGTGCCCCTTAACTTGAAGTACTAACAATCTTGTGAATAAACAAAATCTAAAAAAGTGAAAAAAATCTATAAAAAAAACCCCAGTGACATGAATATAACTATAAAACAAATTAAGATACAAACCGAAAAATTATACAACACTTCAAATAGTGTTGAAACATAATTCTGTTTTGGGACTCATATTGTTGTTTTGGTAAAAATTTTCAAACTATCTATTAAAGTATAAGTGGTAAATAGACATGACACTACTGAAGCACCTGATAAAACTGTGTAAAAACAACAATGAAAAATATTGGGAGTATTACAACACATTTAAACATTTCACAAATTAAAAAAAAAACTAAAATTGCACATGTCACATAATTTTTTTTAGTAAGACAAGGCAACTTTATCTAAACCATCTCCTTGAACCCATTAATAGTTTTTTGGGAAATCTTTAGACAATTAGGAATAACTGCAAATTTTTTGACAGATATCTCTTCAGAAATAACACTTTATCAAAATTATCCAGTATCTCCAAAGATAAAGAGTTGAATTACAATTATGGATTAGTAGAGTAAAAATAAACTTTGGATGTATTATATGTCAGACAAGTGGATCTTCAATAGTTAATACACACATTTCTGAAATTGGAATCATACCTGATTCTAATTAAGGAGGTAGACCTAAGGTAAGGGACACAACTCCTAAAAATTACTGGAACGTTTGTATTCAGCATTTTACATCAATCTTATTTTATGAAACACAGAAATGGCAGAACTTTATTACACCAGAAGTAGATGTCTGATAAACCTGAAATCAGATCCCACAATATGGGACATGTACCTGATGCTGGATACCAAATATAAAGAGGCTGCAATTAGTAGTTGCTGAGGAAAGTGTTACTTAAATAATTTCCCCGCCCACCCACCTAACACATTCATCATTCTATAACCCAACTTTTACATATGAACTTCGGCCAAAATGAGATTTCATTGCTGTAAAAAGTGCAACAAAGGCCTGATAGCAAAAATAAAATCTCATGGTTAATTTAGTTTTCAGAATAAAGAGTATCTAGCAAGGTGCATGCCATAACAGATAAATTTACTATTCAAATATTCATTTCTACTCACAGTCTAATACCATTAACCTGAACATTCCAATGCAGATTGTCGAATTTATGTGTGTAATGTGTGAATCATAGATTTACAGTGTCAAAAGTGTTCATGCTGTATTGTGTATCTGAATCATATGAAATATATTTTTGTATAAATATTTCAAAAGATTATGGCTATATTTTTGAAGAAAAAAAACTAACCTGTTCAACTTTCTTTTTATAACAACATTGTGATGCATTCCTACTTTCACTTTGTATATGAATTGTTTTTTCTTGTTTCTAAAATGCAACATGTTTATGTGTATCATGTGGAGTACATAGTGCATGTTAGGTTGAATAGTTACACATCACAAGAAGTGTTATGTAAGTGTAGAATTTATATTTTTTATTGCTATTGAAGTAAAACTGAAGACACCTTCTTTGTTTAAGAAATGTTACATGTAAGTTAAATTTAACTTGCATGATATAAAATATGCTGACCCCTTAGGTCTGAGTCTCAGGTTGATATGGCATATGACACAGAATTTGGCATGATAATATTCAGTATACAAATGTATATCACATGTGTACGGTTACATTAATAGATGTAATATTCAGGCACAGTTCAAATTACATCACAATGTAATTCTCATCTTACAAAATACAATGTATAATAAATATGTAACATACATTTCAAAACCACATTCACAGAAATTATAGGCTCTTGAAAAACAAAATAAATTTCTTACAGTTCATAATAAAAAAAAAAAAAAACAAGAAAAACAAACGTAGTACATAATTTTGACAGGATTACACTTCAGATCAAAATCACACACTTACCAGTAATTTAAAAGACAATAAATGAAGAGGCTTTGATTTTTGTCCAAAATTAAATGCCTGACAGTATACACATCTAAATGTGGTTATATTACATTCCATAAACTTAAAGCTGCTAAGAAAATAGTTATGACAGACAGACAGGGTGAAATCTATATACCCCCCAAAACTTTGTGCGGGGTGTATAATAAACAAATAACACCAAATATGAATAGAAGTGCTAGCAGCTGAAATGTTATTTTGCATTACACCACAGCTACCCTATTCCTTGCTTCTAATATAATCATACAAATTTAGTATAGACATTACATATTATATTCTCCTATGGAAAGAAAGGAAAAGGTAATCAAGGGAACCAAGATTTTAGAGGAAATCTAAAGAATGTAATCCAGGGACAAAGACCAGACATGGAAAATGGACAAACACAAAAAATAACACAAATTAACCAACATAATACGTAAAAAGTAACAAAAGTAAACAAGTAACTCTGACTCCACTAAAAACTGGGAGCATCAGAGATGATTTTATGAGATCAACAAACAAAGCGGAAATTGGCACAATCAGAAGTAAATATACAACAACAACAAAAATTGTAACGGTAAAATTCGAATTTGAATCAGTGGAAATCCCCTAAAATTGGAAGAAAATCATCCCTGGAGCATGGACCAGGTGAACCGGTAGGGTAAGCATCTGCTTTTCTAGAAACACCTGCCGAGTTGCTCATAAAAATTCAAGTCCAGGGTAGACAAAAGAAAGAAAACTATGACACGTTGAACAAATACCCCATAACTATCCACGAATTCATGATGACGACCATATAACTTCTGTAGTGATGACTTCAATCTTGTAGCAACATAACCCTGTTCCAGAAGCACAGTACAAATCATTACAGTCATACACATAATGTATGACCTGAAACTCAACACACTCTGTCCAAAGTCAATTTCAAACATCACACCATGGATATAATACTAGTCATTTGATGATTGCAGTGAACACTATTGAAATTGATCCCAATCTTCAAACATTTACTCTAAACACTGAGAAAATATCTTTGAATCTACCCATTCAAACACTCTTCTGGTCCATCATAAGAAATGACCACCATTTTTCGAAGTTGTTTTCTAGTTTTCCTCCACCTGATCAATCATCTATTTCATCCTCTGATATGAGTTCCTGCTCTCCTGCGATTTCTACCTCCTCCTCCTCCTCTTGATCAACCCTTAGTTCCTCCTGTGTGCTATCATACTCTAATAATTCCTGATCTGTTACATGCCATGAGTCACCCTCAACAAAACTTGCAAATCTTTAAATAAAACGAGCAATTTTATGTTTATTGAACTTTAAAAAATGGTTAAGTTAAATAATTTGCCCTTTCAAATTTTTTAATTAGTAGACTAACCGTACATGTATTTGCTATTGTAATTTAAATTTTTTTACAAGTTATTTATGACGTAATCTTAGGTAAGGAACACAATTCGTACCAATCATTGGAACATTTGTATTCAGCATTTTACATCAATCTTGTGAAAGCATCACAGTAACTTAAATTGATTTTATTCTGTTTCAAAGGAAAGCTTGAAAGGTTTTGGTGAAATTGAATATGATACAAACATGTCACTGATTTCAAGAATAATGTCCCTTACCCTAGGTCTACCTACTTAAATCCATCTGTGCATATTTAAAAGTCAGTGACAAGATTCTGATTAATTTGATCTTTCCATTTTGCTTTTAATTTGATTCATTGCCTGCTCCTCCTTTTCATTTCATTACTAAAAAGATGAATTGTTTCTCAAAATCATATCAATTCTATACTATATGTATATGTATAATTCAAATATACTCTCCACAGTGGAGATATTTTGAGTGGAATCACAATTTTAAAATTTTAACTTCTCCTGTCTTTATACCAATTTATGTCAAATGGTTCTAACTGTTTAATAATATGTCAGTTAAGGAAAGAAATCAAAGTGCTCATAACACTGGCAGTTTTTGATTCTTGTAAAAATTGTAGCATGAACACAATTTTAAAGGTTATATGATGTTAGATAAAATTGTGATCATAGATTGCATTTAAAATACTATTAAGAAGTGCCCTTTTTAACATGTTTTCCTAACAAAACAAATCCTTACAGCATATGCAGTTTTCAACTTGCCAAGGGAAAGTGTAACTAAGTACTTTACTTTCCCTGACCCAAATTTCATTTGCCCTGGGTAACGGGAAATAGGAATCCTAGAACACTGAATCTATACTACTGATTCAACTTTACACACATTTACATATTTTGTTCCATTTCACCTCTTTCCCCAATTCTAAACCTACCAAAACGTTAATATGCATTTACATTCAAAAGCTATATTAAAAGAGCATAAATCTTACATAACAATTATACTTAAATGAAACCAATATCAGCTTAAGAAAATAATTTCCTTAACACTAGACTTTTTCAAAAACTAGACACTTTTATCAATTTGAAATTTCCCGCCAATTTTATTTGGTTGAATTCACTGCTCTTCACTTCCTGTTTATAAATGGTAAAATATTAATGATAGGATGGATAATTTACCTTATAAGTATGTTAAAATGAAAATATTTAACATATTTTATCCTTTCAGACACATTACTGCAAGGAATAAATTCCCTAAATGTAAATTTATTGCTAAATATCTTTCAAGACCAAAAAGGAGTCCCTCAAATCTAGAGTTATTTGCATAAATAATAGAAAATTACTGAGCTGATAAATTGCAAGAAACATATTTACTTGAAAGAGGTATTGAATGATATAAAAAGGTATTAAATTTGGACTATTTTATTGTGTAGTATTCAGAAATAGTAGGGAAGTTCTAGTGATAGATTGGTGACATAAGGTATTTTGATCCTGAAGGATCAAAAACCTAAAAATATTGAAAACTACTGAAATGGAGCAAATTTATCCCAGTTTTTACTTTGATGGAGTCACAGTTGAGGACATGTGTGACTCCACTTTGACGGTAGTGTAATTTAATGCTTTTTTCTCCAGGTGTTATGATATGTAACTGTGGAATAGCCTTTCTGACCTATCTGGACTTTTCAGTTGACAGTTTGGGTATAATTAATGTATGTTACTATGGAATAGCCCTATCTGACCTATCTGGACTTTTCAGTCGACTGATAACTTTCCATGGTTTACATTCAGGACTTTGACAAAACAGTCTCAATTCATCTAAAGCTTTCCTTGTCTCCTCTACACCTTGTCTTTGGTACTCCTCTTCAGTCAGTAACTTCACTGTTGGTTTGAATAGTTTATATCTACAGAAACACAAACACTTAAGTTAGACAGGTCAAAGGGCTAGCCCACGCACAGATTAATAACAGATTCAAGTTTGTTTGGATACATAAATGTACTAGCAAATTTTAAATTTCCATTTCTTCTTTTCCTTATCTGTTCACAAACAGCTGCCAGAAGTAAAGTGATGCACAACAACTGGAGATTACCACTCCATATCTGAAGAACCAAAGTAAGCCCCGAGGCACTGGGGTACTGAAGATATAAATATTCTGTGTACATGTTGAACTAGTATCTCCGAATATGAAGGTTTGTAACAAATTTATCCGCAATATATTTGTCCATCAATGTTTCAAAGGGCCAAAATTAAGCACTTTGGCATCATTTTGGCATTTCTACAAATTTGAGAAAATTGAGCCAGTGCCATACTATGGGACATGTGTGATTCGTGGCGAATGAACATGTTCCCCAAAGGTAGTGGGGGAACAAATTGTTTTTGTTTTAACTTTTATAATTCTTCTTTCCCATATACTTTTGTCACCAGAACAGCCAAACCGATTGGAACTAAACTTGGCACATATGCAATCTAATTAAAATTAGACCTATGAATTGTTCCATTCAGTCACTGCATGGAGTGTTGTTAGCTCCTACATAATGACTGAATGGAACAATTGATAGGTCTAATTTTTATTAGATGGAATCATATGCAGATGTGCAATCACTATCTGAATTTTCAAACATAGCTGCCATTTCAAAATGGCCACCATTTAAAGATGAAAAAATGATAAAGAATACAGGAAAAATTGTAGAGACTTGATATTTGGTTTAAAAATAGGTCACCACAAGGGTTTCCAGTCCACTATATTGAAATTTAGAAAATGACCATGATCGAATAGTGGTCACTTTCCATGATGGCTGTCAATCAAAACTTAATTTTTTTGTTAATATAAAACATAGAAACTAATTTTGAGAACTCCTGTGACTATGGGAATGTCTGAGAAACATCTGAGTTGGTGTCCAACACAATACATGTTGTACATTGCTATCCCCTTCCTCTGCTCTACCCCTTTGTCAATCATGTCAATAAAACATGCTGGTTTATATTCTGTAGTAATTAAGGCCCCAATACAGCATAACACTGGATCAATTTTTGTCAATTGAAGAGCTCTACCTTGCCAGAAAATAATTCAAACATATCTTTCATAATAATTCTAAGTAATTTTCCAAAGGATTCATATCAGTCTGTATCAAAAATTGGAAAGCCACATGTCAGACAATTTTTTAAAGCTTTTCTTTTCTTACCTGAAGTATCTGGTTAATCTATTACTATATAATCCACTTGGCAAATTATATGATGTCAGTATAAATATCACTATAGCAACAGACAACTGTGGAATCTGGGTCCCTTGGTACATTAGCAAAAGTCCCAATCCTTGTATCACCCACTGCAATATATTCAAATTTTTCTGGTCAGTAATTGGTCCATATTTATAGCACACTCCAAAGCTTATGAACCCTGTAGCTGCAACGTATCCCAGAATCCATTTCCAGTGTGTGAATATTTGTGTGTAGAAGGAAGTAGCAAACAGCTGCCAGAAGTATAATGAGGCACAACAACTGGAGATTACCATTAGATATCCAAGCTTCTTTAGACTCTGAAAATACATATACAATGAGAAAGGGCAGACTGAAGGACATCAAAAACATTAATATAACCTCTGCATTTTATTGTGTGGGGGTATAAAATTGTTTATTTAACAGGAAAAAAAGTGATGTTTGGTTGACTCAAGGTAAGAATAGTGTACATGCTTCTGTCAGATGTAGCTTCCATTGAGCTACCACATTAAAAATTGGGGTGCCAGACTCGTAAAAAATAAGATACCAGGTATATCTAATTAATAAAACAGTTTGATCCTGAAATGCTTGAAATGTTTGCCATAGGATACAAAACTACAATTAATCAATTTTTTAACTGATCTTTCTAAATATAAACAATACATGGACCAAAAGTTTCTCTTTATTTCATAAAAACCAAATACAAGTTAACTGATGCACAAATAAACAAATTACCTGTGGGAAAACTCTATGTAGTATCATCATCAGTATAAGCAATGATGCTACCACTCCAAGTGAAACCCCTAAACTGTACTGTAGCTTTATGTTCCTGGTAGAAAAATGAATATTTAATCATGACAAAATAATAACACTAGAGTTAATACTGGGAGTTTTATCCTACGACGCTACGAGTTTGCTGGAGGATCCTGAATTTTTAAGTTAACTGTCTTGGTGATTGTTAAAGCACTTACTCCTTTTTTGTGTCACTTGTGTAGAGGATAACATATAAAGTAGTATTTGGTGCAGTGACTTAAAACTGAACGAGCATAGATGACAAATGAACTTGAACAAAAAATGGCAAAACAGTACAAAATATTTCTGGTACTCTGAAGAACTGTTATAAAATCATTATAATTATTCAAAATGTTATTCATGGACATTCTTTCAGGAGCATGAAAGTTGTTTGCACCAATAATAATGTGGATCAGTGGTGGATACAGGGGTGCAGAAGGTTGGCACCCCTCCTCTTTATTGGAAGAGTAATCAAGGGAACCAAGGTTATAGCAGTAATCAAAAGAATACAATCCAGGGACAAAGACCAGACATGGAAACAGACATACACAACAAAGAACATGAAGTAATTAAAATCATACATACAAAGTAACAAAAGCATATGAGCAACTCAGACTCCACTAAAAAGTGGGAGCATGGACAAGTTACACCAGTTTTTTTAGTGCAGATGGATACATCGTAACAATCCATGAGTTCATGATGAAGACCATAAAAACTTCTATAGTGAAGACTTCAATCTTGTAGCAACATAACAAAAGCATGAATAAGCAACTCAGACTCCACTAAAAACTTGGAGCATAGACCAGGTGCACTGGTAGGGTAAGCGTCCTCTACTTTCCTAGAAACACCCGCCAAGTTGCTCATAAAAAGTCAAGTCCGGGGTAGACAAACGAGGAAAAGAAAACTATGACCTGCTGAATAAAGCAGTTTTCATGGTGCAGATGGATACGCCATAACGATCCATGAGTTCATGATGACGACCATAAAACTTCTGTAGTGATGACTTCAATAAAAAAATATGTTATTTTTTATGTACATATATAAAATTGACAAAAAATGGTAAGTAATGTCCTAGCATCCCTTTTTTTTTTAGGAACCCGGCTGGCACCCCTGCTTTTCAAAGTGTTTGATCTACCCCTGGGAGTTATCTGAAAATTTCAAAAGTATTTCATCATATCAATATTTTTCCTGGTGGTTATACTTCAAGTGAGCTTGCTTCTGATATGAACTTCAAAATTACCACAGTTAGTCTAAGCATGAACTTCTTAGTTACATAATTAAAGCCACTTACTGACTAAGCTGTTTGGCATAAAGAAATATTAGAATGCCAATACAAAGATAGGCCACATACCACAGCTCAACATCTGAAGAACAGATCAAATATTTTTCATTAGTCCATATAAATACATAATTAGAATTATAATCAATATCAACAGATAATGCAATAAGTATTTCAATATGTCATTAATAGTTTGAGTTATTTTAGATAACAAAAACATAGATAGATATGTATAAAAATTTTGCCACAAAGAGCTGTATAAAATGGTAAAAAAATGCAGTACATTTGTACCACTTTTTGGATGTATTTTCCTGATTTTTTTGTATTGTTCTCTATATTTGTTTTTGTAAATACTGAAAATGATTGAAATTTTAACTTTTGACATGAGATATATTATACTGAGCTAATTGTTTACATACATAACGCTAGAATACATGTACTGCTCTTTATGATAAGATAAAAGGTTCATAGTTTCAATTTACTGAAGTTTACAGTATTCTTTAATGAACAAAGCACAACAAAAAGTTATTCTTGAACTGTGAACTTACGTCTGTAAATAAAAGTGGCGTTGTATCGTTGTTTTGAATACACAGCAAAACAGTTCAATCGGTACAAATCAAATCTCAAATCCATATATTTATAGATAATACAAACAGATATGTTATATCCCAATGGTATTCCCAACAACCTACTTTTATACTTAAATGTTGCCATGTACTTTTGGTTGCTATGGACACCAATACAGCTCTGGTTGAAAGGTGAAAATGACATATCTTTTAACTCCATGTTAAACAGTAGTTTCATGTTTTGTAGGACTTGTGGTAATTGTATTGAACTTTTTTTCTTTTCTCTGACTTTTTCCACGGAATCACCATAGATAAACTGAAATGATTCTCCTGTTCCATTCTTCGGGGTGATTCTAAGCTACAAAATAAAAAAAAAACATGTATTGAAAATTATTATGTTCACAAACATTTTTGCTTTACAGGCATTCAATATACAAAGGCTCAGGAGCTTAAATTCCAGAAAGTCATGCATATTCATCCAATGCAAAGGTGATCAAGTAAGATGAAAATCTTCAGCATATTGTGTTGTAAAGACTGTAATCAGAGTAATCAACCAATAAGTGTAGTATAAATGTTCAAATATGAAATTATATTAACATGGAGTTCAAATGCAATCTTTTACTAAGTACCACAGGGTTTGCCCATAACAAGAAAAGATCCTCCTGACGGCCCTCATAACAGTACACTGTCCATGCTGAACTTTTAACCTCTACTTCATTAAATGTCATACTCTTATCAAAATGGAAACCTGAAAAATAGAATATAAAAATAATACATCATTTACTGAACATATAAATACACAAATGGGTATTGTTAGGGATCAGAACTAAGGATAATATAAAAAAGCATTCCACGTTCCATTTGAATGGCTAATATAATTTTTTTAATAAGAAAATGATACACAAATGTAAAGCAGATCTTTGATAAAATTGGGATCTCGTGAATACTTGAGATGAAATATGTTGGCACATCCTTCAACTCCTATGAAATTAATTTTACATTCTGTTACGACAGTTGTACCTAGTCTAATGTTCAGTTCTAACTATTACATGCTAGCAACTAGAGATATATGTTAAGATAAAGGCTTCTAAATTTCTAGGCTTCTAACTTTCTGAAACATTTTTTTTAAAAACTACAGATGTACTTAAATGCACCACCTTTGTCCACTATGATTTTTTTTCACATTCTCATGACCTGTGGCCTGACCATGAAATACAAAAATTGTAGTTTAAGTCATTTTTATTGACTCAAACTGCATACCATGAGGTAAAATGTTCGGGAATGTAACAAATATTCAATAATACTGATACCAAATTTCCAAAATCATCACAATTCTAAAGGAGTAGTATTTCCTTGCAAACAAAACTTGGGAAATACACTGTACTGTAGAAATTACAGAAAATGTAAAACAAGAGGCTTCAGGAACCTAATTCGCTAACCTGGTTAATTTTTTGTCTTTCAAGGACAGTTACTCTAACAAGGAGCTGTCTGACAATTTTGACTCAATGAAGATTTTGGTAATGACTTATCATAAGGACCATTTCATCAATTGAAAGTTTCATTCTATCAATTATAGTTTTTAAGATTTGGATGAAAACTGCTAAAAACATAAATTTTTGCCTTTCAAAGGCAAAAATTCTAAAAAGGAGTTGTCTGCAAGCTTAACTCCCCCCCCAAAAATGTGTAGGTTTTATTATAAGTATCATTTCAGCAATTGAAAATCTATTTACCATAGTTTACAAGATATTGACTTACATTTTGAATCAATCAAAGTGCTGATAGCACTGGAGGTTTTTGATTTTTTTTAAATTGTGGCATGAACTAAATTTCAAAGATTACATGATGTTAAATAAAATTGTGATCATACATTTTGTCTTCTTTCTTATATGTACAAACTGAAAGTCAATCCATACTACTGATTCAACTTTACACACATATATAAATTTTGTCCCATTTCACCTTTTTCCCCTATTTTAAACCTACCCAAAAGTTAATGTGCATCTACATTCATAAACTATATCAACAGAGTATTTACCTATAATTACACTTAAATAAAACCAATTTCAGCTTAAGAAATTATTTCCTTAACACAAAATTTTCAAAAACTAGACACTTTTTATCAATTTGAATTTTCCTGCCAATTTCACTTGGTTAATTACTGCTCTTCATTTCCTGTTTATAAATGGTAAAAAAATAATGATAGGATGGAGAATTTGACTTATATGTGTGTTAGAATGAACGTGCTTAACACATCTTATGCTATTAGACACATTATCATCATTATTGCAAGAAATAAATTTTCTAAATGCAAATTTATTACTAAATACATTGTATCTTTCAAGACCAAAAATGAGCCCCTCAAATCTTCAGTTAATATGAAGATTAGATCTCAATTTTATTGGCAGGAATAATACAACGTTATTGAGCTGATTAATTGCAAGAAATACAGTTTTATTCACTAGTTACTGTATAAAAAGAGATATTGAATGATACCAGAGGCTGCCAGGAGCCTGAATTGCTCACCTTGTTAAAGTTTATCTCTCAAGGACATTAAATTTAACAAGGAGTAGTCCAACAATTTTGACTCAAGAAGACTTTGGTAGGACTATCATAAAAATCATTTCAGCAATAAAAAAAAAAGAAAAAAAAAGTCATTTTCATCTTTAAAGAGCAATAACTCTTACAAGGAGTCACTTGACAACTTTGATCCCTTTAGACTTTTGCAGAAAGAGTAATCAAGGGAACCAAGGTTATAGCGATAATCAAGGGACAAGGCCAGCCATGGAAAACAAAAAACTTAAAGTAACTAAAATCATACATAGAAAGCAACTAAAGCAAATGAGCAACACGGACTCCACTAAAAACTGGGAGCATGGACCAGGTGCACCGGTATGGTAAGCGTTCTCTGCTTTTCTAGAAACACCCACTGAGCTGCTCATAAAAAGTCAAGTCCGGGGTGGACGAAAGAGGAAAGGAAAACCATGACACGTTGAACAAATCAGTTTTCATGGCGCAGATGGATACACCTACATGTATAGAAATAATTTTGCTAAACCGAATGGTTTTGGAAATACATGTGAAAAACTACTGTCTGATCCCTATGTTCTATTTTTAGTAATGGTGGCCATGTTTTTCAACAGATCAAAAATCCTCATATCAGTTCTATGCATGACACCCCAAGGAACATTCATACCAAGTTTGGTTCCAATTGGTCAAGAAGTGACAGAGGAGAAGATTTTTGAAAGAGATAACATTAAAAACAACAAAAAACGTTGAAAAAGGGCAATACCTCCAACATGGCTTAACAGATTAAAATGAAAATTTGGCCACTGAAAGATCTCATCATGCTGTACACTTTTATCCCCATGTCAGAATTAGGCTAAACCTTACAATTTTGGAGATACATGCGAAAAACTACTGTCTGACCCCTATGTTCTATTTTTAGAAACGGCGGCCATGTTTTTTGACGGTTCAAAAATCCCCACATCAGTTCTATGCAGGATACCCCAAGGATCATTCATACCAAGTTAAGTTCTAATTGGTCCAGTAGTGTCAGAGGAGAAGAGTTTTGAAAAATTGTTAGAGGCCATGTCTGGGGTATAAATAGCAGCCAATTGAAAGTAATATGGAGAATTCAACTTTCTTTGCATTATTCAAATTCGAGCAACATTTTCACTTATATCTCTGTTCGAACTGTTTAGATAAATTCAAAAATTATTGTCCATCTAAATTTGTATATCAGAACAGCATATATCAAATATGAGCAAGTAATATTTGCTATTAAATGAGAAATCATATGTTAAAAGTTATGAAGAGGTGACTTTTTCAAATTTGAATTTCCCAGACTGATGGGAGGAGCTAACCCTTTGTTATTGTTTACACAGGAAGTAGGGCTACCATGTGTAACAACTTGGCATGCAGAATACAAACATGCATTCACCTACCTGATCAGTAATATTGTTTAAATGACAGCAAATATTTCCAGATGAAGCAGATAAAGACAATCACTTAATTCCCTAAGTGTTATCAATCACAGATCAAAGATTGTCAAGATAAAACACAATAAGAATATCAAACACTGATCAACTACCCAACAAACAAACTTTTATTTATTTAACCTGCTGCCATCTATGTCCCATGTATATTTCACCAGGATTATTTGGGAACCATCCTCTAACGAGATCTACAATGCACTTGGGTGATAAATCTCTTTTGTGATAGACATTGTTTCTCCTCCGAAGGTCCTTATTGAAGACAGTCTTATTGGCATTACATAGAAGAAATGGTCACCCCAAGACAAGAACAAGGAGGTTTTTCCACTATGAAAAAAATTTTGTCTCATATCAAGTGTAAGAAAACAGACTATGTGGGAGTTGGACTACTTAAGAAAAATGGTCAGCTTATTACAGAGGATAAACAAAAGTCTGATGCATTAAATCGCCAATTTCAATCCATCTTCTCAACACCAAGTAATATTTCAGAATCTAAATTCAGTGATCAAAATTACATTACAAATGAAAAAACTTATCCTGTTATGAGTGATATTAAAATTACAATACCAGGTATAACAAAGCTCTTACAGAATCTAAACCCGTCAAAAGCCTGTGGACCTGACCTGACCTTGTGTTCTTAAAGAACTAGCCATTGATATATCACCAATTCTTTGTCTTATTTATAAAAAAATCTTTTAATACTGGTGAAGTACCCTCTGACTGAAAAACCGTACATGTCACTCCAATTTACAAGAAAGGATCTAAATACAAATGTATAATCCTGAAAATTATAGACCAATATCCTTGACATGCATTTTCTGCAAAATCTTAAAGCATGCTGTAGTTAGTGCCATCATGAACCATGTAGATGAATACAATATTCTATATATACTTCAACACGGCTTTCGGCAACAAATTTCTTGTGAAACTTTCAAATTTATTGATGATGTAACTAAAAACCTTAAAAATTCTTTTCAGACAGATATATTCATCATGGATTTCAGTAAGGCATTTGATAAAGTCAGTAATAATTTATTTACTCTCAAACTTAAGAACTATGACATACAATGCAAAACTAATAAACGGATACACAGCTTCCTATCTAATCATACTCAAGCAGTTGTCCTTGAAGGTGTAACATCTGGCTGTGTTGATGTTCAGTCAGGGGTACCCCAAGGTTCTGTACTGGGACCCAGGCTGCTTTTATTTTATATTAAGGATATGACAGTAAACCTACATGTAAATTCCACAATATGTCTATTTGCTGATGACACCATAGCCTATCTAGCAGTTAAATCTAACGGTGACTGCAATCACTACAAACTGACTTAGATAAACTAGGAGAATTGGCCAGTAACAAAAACCTTATCAAATAAACCTACATATCACATGGCCATACACTAGAACATATAAATAAAGCTAAATACCTTGGCATTACAATCCAATCTGACCTTAAATGGCAGTCACATGGACAACATGTGCAATAAACCCAACAATACACTAAGCCTCCTAAAAAGATATCTAAATGTCGGTTCCACCAAGGTAAAGGAACAGGCATATAAATCGCCAGTCAGGCCATCACTGGAATATTTCTGCTCTATTTCAGTATTTGGGATCTACATTATGTACATACACATATATACATATAAAATAGAAATGATTCAAAGGCATGAAGCTAGCCTGCTAGGTTTGTGACAAACAGGTACTACAATACATCTAGTGTCTCAAACATGATACAACAGAACAACTGACTTGTTGAATGTGTAGAACAGTTGCTAAGCAGGGTTTGACATTAACGGTTGCCCGATTGCCCGGGGCAAGTAAATCGCCGGTCTGGGCAAGTAAAAACGACATCAAAGTTGCCCGACTGGGCAAGTGAAAAAAATATGTGCCCAAATTACATTATTTCTGATCATAGCAGCTCCAAAACATCGAAAATTACTTCTGTATAGTTCGCCGTTCTTCCCGACCTTGCTGACCTAGATTATCATTGGATAGTTTTCTGATTTTCCCTTTGCCAAAAATAGATCGTATGATATTAATGTCGACCAATCGGATGCGTCCAATTGTACATCTATTTTCGTTATCCAATTGAACATCGCGATTTATTTATGGAATTTCTTACTTTGGAAAACTGTAAGAAATCTGTATCGAAAACTTCGAAAATATGAGAGAAAAAGAGAAATAAAATTCTATTGAAGATAGTTACTGTTGTCCATTTGTTAAACTAAAGATGTGAAATAAAAACTCCTCACATGAATACTTGTAATTTCTTTGCTTCTTGTTTTACCCCTTATTCCCGCAAAAAATATGACGGCTTTTCGATTTATTTGGCTTGCAATTAATCAGTTCTCCCCAAGTGTCGAGGGAGTAAGCATGGCCAAGCAGGGGACACTTGACTGTTTTGAGGTAACTGGGCTCCCCGAAATTCCACAGAAAAATACAAAAGCTGACTATGTATCACTGTAATCGAATCTTAGAATGGTCAATTTATGTTAAACCACTGTCATCTGCATTATAGTTGAACAGTTTCTTGCCCTCCACCTCTTATTAAACAAGGGTTTCTGGTTTAAACACTATATAGTGACACAAAGTTCCGGGCGAGTATTTCAATATTTCGGGCAAGTGAATCACATATGTCACTTGCCCGACTGGACAAGTGAATATAAAAGTTAACGTCGAACCCTGCTAAGGCCGCCTAAGCCTATATTGCTATAATATATAAAAGTAGAAATGCTCTCCAGTTACAGTACGATTAAAAGAGTTAAAAGTGGACTTACATTCTGGTTTAATGCATCCTTTGGCTACAATGCAGACAACATTCAAACTTAAAATCATTAAGAAGTTAAGAAATTTCGTTACTCGCTCCATTTTCAAAAGTTTTTGATCGATAAAGACTCCGCGTCTGAGTTAGCTTTGTGTTTGAGTGTTTTAGAAAATAATAAGCCAAATTAAACTTAAAAAAAACGGAAAGAAACTAACACCACACACCCCGTGAGATATAAAACGATGATCTGTTGGCTCAATTTTTGTTTTGCAATGAAATATTCCCCTAAAAAAGAACAATTTAGTTGTACAGAACTAAGTGCATATAAATACAAGAAATAAAAAAGTCAAAATTAAAACTGTTCATTTGAATTTCAAACTTATAAAATATGTGAAAGAAATGGAAATTATCAATTTAAGAAAGTTGCAGTGTTTTGATAGCACACTTGCAAAAGAGGTTACCATCATTAAAAAAAAAACAAACATGCATTTATGTATGGCATATGAAATTAAACAAAACTCTTTTATCTATTTTATGGTACCAAAAGCTGTTACCGTTTTTGTGTTTCTCGGCCGATTTGTTCTGAGACTTTATGTTTTCATATCCCTTTATAGGAAACGCAAATGGGTCATGTTGAAGCATAAACATTTTTCAATTCAAAGACAAGAGTCCTTTAATTGAGACTTTTCGTACATATGGACAAAAGAGCTATTGATAAGAAAAAAACAATGAGAGTAATGCGTGTTGTTTTAATTTGGTTATCGTTTTGCATTTATAACAACCAAAATAAGATTCGGGTCGTTTACACGCCAACTTTCACTTTGCCATTTCTGCAGCATACACATAACATGGTAAGAAACGTTTTTACCGAGCAGGTAAAATTTGCACAATTCATAAGAACTGCACGATTTTTTATGTTCTTATGCATTTACGAAAAAAAAATCAAGATGTCAGGTTTGGGTGACAAGAGTCAAGACCGACAAGAGACAATATTGTTTGCACAAACACATTTACAGTAAATGGTTATGGCATGAACAAAAACAGTAAAATGTAATAGATCTACTGAATTTATGACCATGGTGTGACAGTGATGTTAATCTGATCAAAATAGATTAATCTATAGTTTAAACTTTGAGGTTATATATTAATATGATTTCTGTGAAATTAAATTGACCTTCGATTCCAACACTCGTTCATGATTTTGATAGTTATTTATGAGTATTTCTATAGAACTAGTGCAGAATGAGTTCTATGCCACAGGGCCAGTCATTGGCCCAAAGGAGTACTCCTTTCAGTGGCAGAGGGGTGATGCATCGGCCCTGTCAGAGACTTGTTGTTTCTTTGGTGTCACAGTAGCAAGGCCTATGTGACGATGAAACATGACATTGAGAGCCGAAAAGGGTAGGGTCCATAGGAGAAAGTTTTGGTAGTTCACCAGTCATTTCATCAATCAATTATATATAAATTTTAATTTACTTGGCTGGATGATTGACGGGACTAACATCAACAAGTTTCTCATCGATGCTGTTACATGTACTGGTTATCATAATAATTAACACATACTATTTTTATGAAATCCTTGTATACCCATTAGGGCTAGTCAAGAAGTTACATGAATTCAATAAACAGTGTACATGCATTCATTTAAATATATGATTCTTGTTTAACATGACCCTTATGTCCCAATTAATTTCTTGTCTTTTAACCCTTTGACTGCCAGAGTTTCTCTAAGAGAGTGCCAGACATATTTTCCAAAATGTTTTCCAAGCTGCTCTGTTACGTTTCATGCAGTGATTGTATGACGTTAGCAATGCTGCCTCCGATAAGAGGCATCATGAGGGTGGAATGAATACCATGCAATTTTTTCCCCATTACCATTTTTTAAAAATTGCTTTTCCCTTGGATTAAAGTCTGAAAATATTTACAGGGCAGCTAAGCTAAACATTAAACATTAAAAAACAATTACAAAATGTGAACATAAATGAACAAAGTGTACATGTAGTATTTTTTTGCGGAAAAAAATAACATAAAAAGGGCAGTGAGTACTATCAGGCAAAAATGATTTTATGGAAAATGCTATTCACATGATACGTGTAAAAATGACATTTTATTTAGTTTACATCCAATTGTTTTTCCAATCAATGAAAAGTTTAGGAGGAGCTTCACCTTTGAGCCTCAAAATATATTAACACTTTCATCAAAAGATCTACCTTTTGCAGGCTTACATGGTCATAATTTTACTGCATCGTACATACATTCACATGTAATGCAGTATAAGAGGACTAACGTAAACAAAACATTGGAAGACAGACATGATACATGCATGGTGAGTCCTACCCATCACACCATTTTTTTTTTCGGGTGGGTGGGGGAGGGTTATAGCTAACAAATTCAGAAAGTTTTTTACAGCAGGGTTTTCATTATTTTTTGCAATGCAGGTACTTTTGGTTTTGTAGGAGGTACCTTTTATCATTTTGTTTAATAAAAATGTATGAAATTTTAAATTCTGGAGGTACCTTTCAGTAGTATAGAAGGGTAAAAGTACCTGGTACCTCCTCTTAATGAAAGACCTGTTACAGATTTTAAAATTCACATTATTTTACAATTGATTAAATTTCCAATCCATTTGATTTACAGACAAAGACAATACCGATTGTGATTTTTTTTTCGGGAAACACTTCACATTTTTGTTTTTGCCAAAAATAGAGGCAAGTTAATTTTGAGAAAAATGAATGTACAATGGTTAAAAAACTTATCATTTCTATTGCTATCACTTTATTTGTGTTTTATATGTATTTTTTTAGAATATAAAATTTACCTAAGTTGTTAATTTTATCGACTAGTGTGAAGTAAATTATGATCTGTGTATGAAAACCTATATGGGCCACTCTTTTTTTTTAATTAAAAAAAAAAACTTCAGGATAATAAGTTGAAAATTCAAGATTAAAAAGATTGGCCGATATCGCCCTCCGTATCTCTGTATTCATTGGTATTATTTTTTTTTTTTTTATTACTTTTAACTCCCACTAAATAAGATTAAAACCACCTTGTCCGTCCGATTATCTCGGGTTTGCTTCAAAATTTGGTGTGTCTTAATAAGATTGGGCAGATATTGAAAGTGATTTTGGCTGATCTCTGATATAAGCTTCCTGTATGAGTTTTTCTTGCCTAGAGCAAAACAACGCCTGCCGCTTTTTTTTGGGGGGGGGAGGAGATGAAAGGAATAGGACCAGACTCGTGGGATTCGGTTCTGTAGAAAAAAGTGATAATAGAAAAATAGGACAAAAATCGAAAATCAAAAATTTATTTCTAGCAACTGATATAAATAAAAAAGCGGCTCAATTGCAATCTAAAAAGACAAACAATTAATTGGGAAAATGAGGTTCATGTTAGCAAAGGCTCATATATTTAAATGAATGCATGTACACTGTTTATTGAGTTCATGTAACTTCTTGTCTAGCACTAAATGGTATATAAGCATTTCATTAAGATAATATGTTAACGTAAATGTTTTAATTCTTATGATAAACAGTACATGTAACAGCATAAGAGAAAAACTTGTTGACATTAGGCCCCCAGCCATCCAGCCAAGGTAATTAAAAATATATATAATTGATTAATAAAATGACTGGTGAACTACTAAATCTTACCTTTATGGACCCTCCCCTTTTGCCTCTCAATGTAACATTTCATTGTCACAAAGGCCTTGCTACTGTGACGCAAAGAAAACAATAAATTTTTGACAGGGCCGATGCATCGGTCCTCTGGCACTGAAAGAAGTACTACTTTGGGCCAATGATTGGCCCTGTAGCACAGAACTCGTTAAGATTGCAATTGAGTCATTATTTTATTTATATCAGTAGCTAGAAATAAATGTTTGATTTTTTCTTATATTTGCCCTATTTTTTTTCTCTGGAACTATGGCCACACGTCTAGTCCTAATCCCTTCATCCAAAATAAAAAAAGATGAGGCCTTGTTTTGCTCAAGGCATGCCAAACTTGTACAGGAAGCTGATATCTGAGATAAAGCCACACCAAATTTTGAAACAAACCATCCATTGGGAGCCGAGGTAATCGGACGGACAAGGTGGTTTCAATCTTGTTCAATTATAAAGAATAACGTAGAGGTGAACTTAATTGGACAGAATGACTGACGGATAAGGGGGTTTCAATCTCGTTGATTGAGAGTTTAAAGTACATTAATTCTATGTCTAACAACATGACACAAATAAAATGATAGCAATAGAAAGTTTTTTAACCATAATTGTACATTCATTTTTGTCAAACTTAACCACTTCGATCCCAATAATCACACTTTTGGCAAAAACAAAAATGTTAAATGTTTGCCCGAAAAAGAGGCACAATCGGTGTTGTCTTTGTCTGTATATTAAATATATTGGCAATTAAATTGATTGAAAGATAACGTAATTTTAAAAATCTATCAAAAGCTTTTTTAATTTGTTTGTTAAAACCCCCCCCCCCCCCCCCGCCCCCCCACCAAAAAAAAAATGGTGTGATGGGTAGGACTCACCATGCATGTATCATGTCTGTCTTCCAATGTTTTAATTGTGCTGGAAGTTCTATTTTACTGCATTACATGTGAATGTATGTAAGACGCAGTAAAATTATGGCCATGGATGCTTGCAAAAGGGAGATCTTTTGATAAAAGTGTTTATATATTTTGAAGTTTAAAATTGAAACTCCTCCTAAACCTTTCATTGAATGGAAAAATGGATGAAAACTAAGTAAAATGTTGTTTTTATATGTATCAAAAAAATATTGCATGTACAATATAAGTTAAAAGTCTACTACAAATGTAGGTAAAGTGAGGTAGCATCATTTTTTTCATTTATTTTATTTCTTTCATAAGATCCTTTCCTGTTGACAGTGTCGTTTGCTTTTTGTTCATTTATGTTCATATTTCAATTGATTTTTAATGTTTAGTGTTTAGTTTAGCTGCCCTGTCAATATTTTCAGAATTCCTATCAAGGGAAAAGCAATTTTTGAAAAAATGGTAAAGGGAAACAAGTGCGTGGTATTCATTCCACCCTGTTAACGCCTCTTATCAGAGGCAGCATTGTAATGTCACACAATCGTTGCACGATGAAACGTTGTAGAACTATAGCTCGGAAAACATTTTTGAAAATATGTCTGGCACTCTTAGAGAAAACTGGCAGTCAAAAGGTTAATATATATGCTATATCTCTTGGTGTGAGGTGAGGTTTTGATGAAGAAATTAAATTATGGTTGTACAATTTCATACTGTATGCACAAATTAGTAAGTGGCAAAGCAAAATAAAATTGATTTTAGTTACTTTGTGTTCTTGGTTTTGTGTGTCTGTTTTCCATGTCTGGTCTTTGTCCCTGGATTACATTATTTTGATTACCGCTATAACCTTGGTTCCCTTGATTACTCTTTTAAATACAATATAATTTTAGAGAATTTTTCTTTTAAGTACAGTGATACAATTGGAACATTGTTTAGGCACAGAAACTTATATTAACTTTTTGCAAGCAATTACTGAGTGTTAAAGATGCTGCATAAGAAAAATAGGTTTTATGCAATGAAATGCTAGATTTTGTACTAACTTCAGAAAAAATAAAAAATCCACTTTCAAAGGACCTGTTTTTTCTCAGTCTAGAAAACAGTTAACCACTGTGATACACTAAGACCCCAGTATACCTGAACAAACCCTCATTTCAGTTTGAGACAGCTGGAACCTGAAATGATCAAGAAGGAACAAAGTTCGTTCCTCAGTTAGTATTTTGGCTGCGTGGTCTGATCATGGAATCTTGGTCTGACTTCAATTGTTTCATCTTGTTCATTGTAATGTCATTTTATATATAGTGGGTTAACCTATCCAATGATAAAAATATTAAGCCTTAATCCAGTCCGATTAAAATTCAAAACACCTGATGGATATGTTTTATTTCTATATATGTAGCTGGGATATTCATCTATCAAATGTTGAAAACAATATTTTGGTTATAAATGTTGACCTACTAAAGGAATGAATGAATAACAAGGGTCATTGTACACCATTATTGTTTTTGTTTAACCTAATTTCAATGGAAAGGTGAAATTCTTGGTCATGTGTGCATTCAGTTTTCATCTGATTTTAGTTAGGAATGTCTCCTACATAGCAGACCATTAATCCTCTGATTTTAGTTAGGAATGTCTCCTACATAGCAGACCATTAATCGTCTGATTTTAGTTAGGAATGTCTCCTACATAGCAGACCATTAATCGTCTGATTTTAGTTAGGAATGTCTCCTACATAGCAGACCATTGATCACCTGATTTTAGTTAGGAATGTCTCCTACATAGCAGACCATTGATCACCTGATTTTAGTTAGGAATGTCTCCTACATAGCACACCATTGATCACCTGATTTTAGTTAGGAATGTCTCCTACATAGCAGACCATTAATCGTCTGATTTTAGTTAGGAATGTCTCCTACATAGCAGACCATTGATCACCTGATTTTAGTTAGGAATGTCTCCTACATAGCAGACCATTAATCGTCTGATTTTAGTTAGGAATGTCTCCTACATAGCAGACCATTAATCGTCTGATTTTAGTTAGGAATGTCTCCTACATAGCAGACCATTAATCAATTCTGCTTATTTTGCTGAAGTTGAAAATCAAAATTAAATATAAGTCTAATTTTGAATGCATACACACTCAGATTTTTAGGGTGAACAATAAATTACAATAGTAAACTTATAAAAAGAATAAATAATATACCATATATGAAACGTTGAGCTGATTTGAATATGTTAGTAAACACATCTTGGCCTGACCTTCATGACATATGATCCACATGCACAGACCCCTGATCTTCATTACAAAAAAAATTTGTGTAGTTGCACCGGACTTAGATTGCACCGGACATCGGTTAAACCATTATAGTTCAAATATCAGTTATGCTGTCTTTACAAGCTTTGAACTTAATTCTTTCACAATTGATTACTTTTATCATTGTGTAAATTCGATTGTTTGAAATCTTTACAGGCAGCTTCAGATAAAGTACTGGGGGCAGCAAAACAGTTTCTGTCATTTGTCAACAAATGTCCATCTCCCTTTCATGGTAAGTATTCCTAATGAATGATTTCTAATAGATGAGGTGTATGTATAAAATGTGCTATTTGACAGAAATTCTTTTCACACTTCAGATAATAACTGAAAAACAACAAGTAAGATATGTTAATTGTCATGATTATTTATTAGATATAATTAATATTTTGTCTGCAGACTTAAATTAGGATTATTTACATTTTCATAATTTTAAGGAAATACCCAACAGTATCAGTAGTAGATCATGAAATTTGTGAAACAAATTAGAAATTTATGATTGCAATGAAAAGGCTTTGAAGTTTTTTCACTCATATTTACAAGACTCAGATTGATCAAATTGGGTGTATTTTATCTGATGAATTACCAATCAGTTATGGTGTTCCACAAGGATCCATTCTGTTTCCATTATTATTCATTGTTTATCTAAATGACCTTCTGCTGTATCTTAATCAAAGTGCCGAGGCACTGAGTCAAGGAAGACCTCAAAAGTAATCAAAAATTTTCATGTAACCAAATTGTAAGCTGAATAAACCGATCAAAACTTAGTCCTTTTGAAGAATAACCATTTGTTTTAACACAGTGTATATTTATACAGTCCATTTATCAATATATATTTATGGGTCTTCTTTTGTATTATTGCTTTTGGTATTCCTGGCTGTACATGTATGTCGATGTCTTCAAATTTCGTAATACTTAAATCAGCATTTCTTACAAAATATGAATTCCACTGAGAATCACTGACTATCAATATTAGATGAAGTTTCAAAGTAAGATTGGACCCACACCTTGAATTTTCGGTTTGGAGATGCGTGAAGTAGAAATGAATCCTGCAGACTGGAGGAAGTTGAACAAAGGCTCAATCTCAAGGGAGGAATGAGCAAAAAACTTTTTCTTGCTTGTGCTTACTTTGATGTAGAATTTTTTTGTAATGAATTAAAACTAAAATGATTACCTTTCTCATTTCTCTTGAATTTTTCAATTCAAACAAGGATAAAAATCTTGTTGTAAAATTGCTATGTAGTTTTAAGATCATTTAACTAAAAACAACTTTGTAGCTCATAGATTGAGCAATTTAAGATTCCAATTAAGTTGGAAAGTCAGTGGTATGTGGTGAACACATGGAATATGATGTCTTAATCACAAATGCACATTGAGTATAAATCCATCTTTTTTTTATCTCTCCACTTTTTTTATGATGAATCACTATTCGCTGAGTGTTATATACCTGTCTGCCTTCAATAATGTATGTACATTTCTTTCACTTTTCACTGCATGATTGTTTCACAAATATGTATAAGATAACAATTCAAGTAACTTTTATGTTTTGCAAATATATAAGTGCTAATGTTTTTATAGTTTTTTATTAAGAGATGTTGACATACATTTACAGCTGCTTCATGCTACACATACATGTACCAGACTTGAGAATCATGAACTTTGTTTCATGCTTAAATGGTGTCGCAGCACAGAAATGGTCTGTTTTACTTCTGCTTTCTTCTCACTTCATCTAGTGAAACTGTTTTACTTCTGCTTTCTGCTCACTTCATCTAGTGAAACTTCTAAGTGATAACTACTGAAAAGAAATCAAGGGAAAAAATCATAAAAGTGTCTGATATATGCAAAATATTACAATGTAAGTTCATGAAAATATACATGTATTTTAACCATATGATATGGAGAAACCTCCTATTCTTGGGAAATATTGTTACATGTACATGTACATATATTTCGTGCAAATCAGGCAAAAATAAAGGTTGGTTGGTTATAACAGTACCAGGTTTTTACAATATTTCTGTCATTATTTATAGTTTCTGTCCTACATTAAAAACATTAATATAGTACATGTATATATCTACTATATTTCAGTGTTTTAAGGTTTTATTCTTTTAATATCTCTATCAGCTGTATTAATTAAGAAAAAATAAACATTTTTTTCTCTAAAATAATTCAAATTTATCTGAAATAATATAAAGAACTTTAAAAAAAAGTACACTGTATTTCATGAGCACATCTTTGTTTCAATAACTATTAATAACAGGTAACATAAGTAAGAGTAGAGCAGGTTACTTTACACCTGTCATTGTTAAAACAACATCCCCTCATAACAAGATAGATCATAAAAAGTGGTTTGAAGTGACGAGTTTAAAAGTCATTTCATTTACCAAACAAAAACCTTCCAAATACAGAAATTGAAAGCTTGCTAAGGATATTGCTTTAGGGCTTCTTCTTTGCATGATTTTAGCCACCTGCTGATTTATAATGATGTTTGGACCCCCATTTCAAAATCTCTGGATCAATCCCTGAATGTTGATTTATCTATGAGCAATTAATTGTAAATTGTAAAGTAGAAAACAAATTAGATACATGTATTACTATATTACAAATATCATAATTTCATGTATGAAATCTTTAATTGATGCTGTGCTGCATATGCCAGTAACCATAGTTAGAGTACATGCACATATATTTTTGTAGTTTTCAGTAAATTTCTTGTTCACAGACATACAAATATAAACTGCTCATTTTGCTAAGAAATATGACTACACTTTTCTACACTAGCAATAAAAACAGTATACCTATCACCAGTTTTGAAAATTTTAAATACCTGTGTACATACAAAGTATATGGATAAATAATGTATTCCTTCAACACTTACCTAGTACATTGTACATGTAAGAATGTCCATGAAAATCAGCTCTTAGAAAAGGTCTACTTTTGATAGCCTTGATATCCAACACATTTTCAATGCACTTTCATGGCCACAGAATTTCTAACATAACTGTGTCTTTCTTGTGTCATGAAAATCTTGTTTCTCACTTTTTGATCTGCATTCTAAATAAATGTATCTGGTATATCTTGACAATGTACTAAAAAAGAACCATATTGATAATCAGTTGTGACTTACATGGATGTAATACACATGTACATGGTATTACTGTTTCTTTAAATTCCATACTGAATAGTGCATGCCAAAATCTGTATCACATGCAGTATCTGGCCCCAGGATGATATAGGTCGAGGGTTGATTCTGCATATCAAACAAATTTTTGCATGTCATGTTCATTCTTTCTTATATTTTATCTATACAAAATGTACTTCAGTTGTGTTCTGTGCAAGATGTTATATATGATATGTAATATATATGTGTCTAGAGGTGTGATATAGGGTATGCCATATAGGTCTATGGGTGTGATATACAGTATGCGGTATAGGTCTAGGCATGTGATATAAGGTATGCAATATATGTTTGTGGGTGTGATATATTATATGTTAATAAATGTGTAATTTCATATTGTCCCTGTTATAATTTTGAGATCTGTCATATTGGTCAAGGTGGTCGTATTGATCCCAAGGCATCGCCGAGGGCCAATACGTCTGTCAAGGCCAATATGATTGACCGAAACCTATAACAGGGCCAATATGAAATTGCATATTGATTGACAATTTCATCAACCAACTCAATTAGATGATTTGTAGAACAGTAGTTTTTTTCGTGTTTTATCAAGAAAATGTAGGTTTATTTGCATTTATAAGTCTTAAATATCCTTTTTGTTAAAAATGAAAGATTTTTTTGTGTTTCTGCAGCTTTTAGTCCTGGTGATCAAAATTCATGAAATCCAATTCTAACTCAAAATGGCGGTGTCACACGACCGGAAGTTATGATGCCATATTGGTCCTGGTTTCATCCATATTGGCCCCCTAAAGATGCCCGGTTTGAATTCATGTCAATTGGTCAGTTTGTGACATATTTTAACATATTTTGGGTAGTTGGTTAATAAAGGGTACTTGAAATGGGTTTAGGAGTATGAAATAGGGTATGCCATATAGGTCTATGGGTGTGATATAGAGAATGTGATATAGGTCCTATACAGTATGCAATATAGGTCTAGGCGTGTGATATAAGGTATGTAATATATGTCAGTGGGTGTGATATATAGGGTACTTGAAATAGGTTTAGTGGTGTGATATACGGTATGCGATATTGGTCTAGGGTATATGATAGAAGTCTAGGGGTGTGATATACTGAAGGCAATAAAGGTCTAGGGGTGTGATATAGAATGCAATATAGTTCAAGGGGTGTGATATAGAATGCAATATAGAACTAGGAGTGTAATATACAGAAGGCAATATAGGTCTAGGGGTGATATAGAATGCAATATAGTTCAAGGGGTGTGATATAGAATGCAATATAGGTCTAGGGGTGTGATATACAGTATGAGATATGTCTAGGAGTGTGATATACGGTATTTGATACAGGTCTAGGGGTGTGATATAGGGTATGCGATATAGGTCTATCGGCTTGATATAGGGTATGCAATGAAGGTCTATGGTTGGTGTGGAAGTTTGGATTTTAGGAACATGTACATATACAAATGTATTTGTAATGTCATGGCTCATGTGTCCACTTGCGTCCTAAGGACATTACTTTATTTCACGGGATACCCCTCCTTTTTGATAGTACAAGATTACCTACTGAATGTGATGAATATGCCACATGACCTCCTTTCATCCTTATCGTTGAAACATAGACATTGTTTATGTCTCTGCTTTGAAATCATAATAATTTAAATTCTGTTTATTTAATATTTTAAATACTTCTTTGTTTGCTACATGTATGTACATGGTTGTTTACCATTTTATACATATATTATTTATGTACATGTACAATATGTAGTTAACATATATGTTCACAGTGCTTGCATTTTATGTACTGAAGTTTAATTCCTGGAATCAAATTAATCACACATGAAATTTTCCAATAAAAGGAGGGGTGCCAACCCTGTGCACCCTTCCTTGGATGCGCCATAATGATTGCAATCTATACTTTCTACACAAAAAGGTTACATTGCAGGTCCGAAAATCTGTCATTAGAAGCTCCCAACATCTTCATTAAAAGGGTCAGATCAAGAGAAATAAATTGGCAAATCTAGATTGAGCTTTCCTCCCTGCGAATGTTTGGGTCAATTTGACAAAATAGTCCAGCTCTCTGCGTCAAAATAGCTAATATCATATAATGATTGAAATCTTGCAGTTCTACACATATTGAATAGCCTTAATATCATTACACGCCAATGTCGTACTTAAAGTAAACATCACATATTTGACATGGAGTATGATTGGCAGTGGAGCTACATCTTAAAGCAAACTTTGCAAGGAGAATAACCAGTGGAGTGTTATTTTGGTAGTTATATGTTGAAATGTCTACCTTGGTTACGTACTTTGGTTGCTGACAATCTCTAAGTCAAGTTAAGTCTATAAATAGACTTCCTTGAGAAAAACTGTAACTGTGATTTTTATGCTGATGACTCAACCATTCATTATTATGATAAAAGTATTAATGATGTACAACCAAAAGTTTAGGAAAACTTGAATGAATTGCAAAAATTCGTGTTGTAGAAATGAAATGTTTATCAATTGCAGTAAAACATAATGTGTGGATATTGGGACTAAACAAAACATTTTATCAAAAATAGTTCCCCTGAGTTACTTATAAAATCTGAAGTACTAAAGAACTCAGAGTGTGAAAAATTATTAGGAGTCCAAATTGATCAGACACTGAGCTGGTCAAAACAAGTAAACATTGTATGCACCAAAATTTCAAGTAGACTTTATCTTCTGTCTAGGATTAAAAAGTGTGTAAACTTAGAAAAAAGGAAACTGTTTTACTCAGGATATATTAATCCACTAATTGACTATTGTAGTTCTATTTGGGGCAATTGTGCAAAAGAAAATTTACAATGTGTACTTAGACTACAAAAGAGGGCAGCTAGGCTTATAATTGATGCAGAAATCTGTGTCCCATTTAACCCCTTCTTTATTTTTTTAAGTTGGCCAACTGTTGAGAATAGAATGTCTGAAGTAAATCCATTCCATTCAAGAACTGCCATAAACAATGCTCTTTTTATTCCTAAACCTAAGACAGAACTATTCAGACATACTTCTGTTTACTCTGGCCCATCTCCTTTGAATACCCTCCCACATGAAATGAGAAGTCTTTTTAAGCAGAAATTAAAAGCCTTCCTAATGGAACAACAGGCAAAAGATTAATCCAACTGTATTTACATGTACTTTAATGTAAATTGATAACTTTGTTGGCATGCTCTTATGTATTATTTACTAGTACTCATTTTGTGGCATTGAAATTAACCTTCTATTCTTGTATTTGTGTGAGGGCCTCAGGGAAGATTAGTTTTAAACTAACTGTGTAACCCTCTTGAAATAAAGTATTATCATTAGTAATTATTGAACAATAAACAGATAATATCCACTGCAACAAAAAAAACTTTCCTGTGTATTTAATTTACAAGTGTTTAATAAAACTATATCAATAAATATAAAAGCTTTTTATAAATAAAATTTCTGGTAGCTGTTGATGAAGTGAAGAAAATACTGATAGCAGCTGGCTACAAGGAACTGAAGGAAGTTGACACCTGGTCCATCAAGCCCTTAGACAAGGTAAAGTTTTAACTACTTTGAATGTACTATTGTTTGTGGGGTACCAATTTTCGTGGATTTTGTAGGTAATGTAAAACACAAAATTTGATTCCCAACAAAATGGATTATTTACTTTAAATTGTATGACAGAGTCATCAAAACCACGAATTCTAGAATCCACAAACTTGTGTTTTTCAGCTGAACTACAAAAATGGATACCCACAATTGTGACAAATATTAGTACTTGCACAGTAAAATAAAATAAAATCTGTTCTGAATGCAACTTGAAATAAAGTTATTTATTGCTATTTTGTTTAATATCCCTTTGATCTTGCTATACGATCATTTTCAATCTCATGCCAGTCGAGTGAGAATGAAAATTATCGCTAGTTTCTATGTCCCCGAGTGACATACAAGCAACAGCGTAGGAATATTTGATGACCCAAATAACCGTCTGTTTGTTTACTGCATATGAAATAATGGCTTATTTGTGGCATACAAATGACGTGTCCATCATAGTTAACTGATTTTTAAAAAAAAAATGTGTATCACAACATACGTGACGTTACTTAGCACATCACTGAAAAATAGTCCCGAAAGGAAATTTGGCAGAGCTTATAAAAGTTACTTATTTAGGTCAAGAAAACTGAAAATAAAAGAAAACTAAAACCTTACAATTCAGCAAAACAGCGATAAACAGATTATTAAATATTTTTTCAACTCGTGGGAGTTTCTCATGCTCATCTTGTCTTGCGGCAAAGCCGCTCAATGAGATCAGCATGAGAAACTTCCTCTCGTTGAAAAAATATAATCTAATATTTTTATATCACTGCATTATATGAACATACATGAATTTCTATACTGATACTAATATAACTCCTTCTAAGAAGTCACCATCGATGTGTGTGCTTAACCTTTTTAGTGGTGAATCCAGAGTATCACCTGATATCATGTAGGGGGGAGGGACCACCATGATGTCCACTAAAAGATCCTTGATAAACTTATTTGCCAAGGCCCCTTTTGGACGTGCCTATGCTTGTTTTGTTTTTACTCCTTTTTTAGCCAAAGAAACAGAAGCGAAGGAGAATCAAAATTGTGTATTTACCAAGGAAATAAAATTGCTAATTTTCTAGTGTCGAAAAATTTATCTGTCATCCAAAAAATTGGCAATTTTGGCAGTTTTTTGCCTTTTTTGCTGGATGTTGGGCTCACTGCGGGTAAGACATGATCCAATGTGAATTTTTCCTTTTGAAGGCCATTTATGCCAAAAAAGATTTATTACAGTCAGTAGGGTGACTCATGTGGAAAAATGAGGATTTTTTGCATTTTTTTTTTTTTGCCATAGACTGGCCTTAAACAGAAAGTGGTTATTGTAAGGGGTTAAGATGGTGAATGTGGTGAGAGACATCATTTTTCTGTAGATTCTAGGTGAAGCAAAACACTATGGATCAATTCTGCTTTGGTGAGAAGCTAAGAAATAAGTCCTTCCCCTAAAGAAATTGTAACTTTTTGTGGCCACCATAACTCATGACCTCTTATTTAGCTCCTAAGTCCTTATTTTGGATTACACTCTACATGAGTAAGTCTCATTTTAAATACACAATCACTCTGCTTGCAGACGAAAATAAATTGTCCTTTCCTAAGCTTAAAATAAAATTGCCATAACCCCAAAATTGAAAAACAGCCACAAACTGTTTATATATACGGTCAAAGCTTTGTGAGGATTAATTTCTTACAAGAAAAACAATGGTTGCTTAGTATCTATTCACTTTAATTTGAAATTATATATTTAATTCTTGATTTACTTTTTAGTACTTTTTGACAAGAAATCAGTCCACAATAATTGCCTTCAATGTGGGAGGGAACTACAAACCTGGAAATGGATTCAGTATAGTTGGAGCTCACACAGACAGTCCATGTTTAAAGGTAAGTCTATGGGAGAGCTCACACAGACAGTCCATGTTTAAAGGTAAGTCTATGGGAGAGCTCACACAGACAGTCCATATTTGAAGGTTTGTCTATGAGAGAATTCACACAGACAGACCATGTTTGAAGGTAAGTCTATGGGAGAGCTCACACAGACAGTCCATGTTTGAAGGTAAGTCTATGAGAGAATTCACACAGTGAAAAAGGTTCAGTATTGGGTAATTCATAAAACCATTAAATATCATACTCTTATCAAATTTTTATTTTCTTAAATGTTCTGTTAACAGTCCTAATAACGAAATATGTAAGAAAATTTGATATTTTCATCAGTCAGAAATAGTTTTTAATGCTTAACAAGATTACCATTTTCTTATTTTTAGCTGACATGGCCATCACTTTGCATCTGTCATCGTAGTCTGTTGTCGTCAACAATTTTTCAAAGCTCTTCTTCTCTGACATTGCTTAACCAATTGGAGCCGATGTTGGTGTGAATGTTCCTTGGGATATCCTGCATAGAACTGTTGTAGGGATTTTTGATTTTTCAAAAAACATGGCCACCATTATTAAATATAGAACATAGGGGTCAGACAGTAGTTTTTCGCATATACATCTCCAAAACCTTTAGTTTTAGCCCAATTCTTTTTTATTGCTGAAATAATCCTTATTATAAGGCTTACAAAAGTCTCCAAGGATTAAAGTTGTCAGACGACTCCTTGTAAGAATTATTGCCCTTGAAAGGTGAAAAGTGGTTTTTTTTTTTTTTTACAGTTTTCAGCCAACATCTTGAAAGCTATGATAGATAGAATGATACTTTCAATTGCTGAAATGATCCTTAAGATACGACCTATGAAAGTTTGCGGGGATCAAATTTGTTGAACGACTGCTTGTTAGAGTTATTGTCTCTGTAAAGCACAAAATTTTGTTTATAGCAGTTTTCAGCCAATATCTTGAAAACTATAATAGATAGAATGAAGGGTCAATTGAGGAAATGATCCTTATGATAAGTCCTACCAAAGTGTTCCTTGAGTCTAAATTATCGGACAGCTTCTTGTTAGAGTAATTGCCCTTGAAAGATAAAAAATTACCAGGTGAGCGATCCAGGCTCCTGGTAGCCTCTTGTTATGTTATCACCAGCTTTGCTGGTTTGAATTAATTCACATCCTTGATATTTGTATTACATGTTTTGTAGGTGAAGCCAAAATCTAAGACAAACAAGAGTGGATATGCTATGGTTGGTGTAGAATGTTATGGAGGAGGTATTTGGCACACCTGGTTTGATAGAGATCTGACAGTTGGAGGACGAGTTCTAGTTAAGGTATGCTTTGATATGAAATTAGGACATATGGGCCTATTCATTTTTATTGCAGCCATATTGAGTTATGGGGCTGTTTATTTTTTTGGATGAAGAGGAGTAAACTGAAGGAGTACAAGAAAATTCCTGGGATTCTGATCATATCATTTTGTTTCAAAGATACTATCTTTTACATGTATTTTTCAATGCATATACATCACCAATCAAAAGCAAATTATGATTCTTATTAATGGTCATTTGAATTAACATTCACTTTATTTTTAATTCAATTTTGAATGAAATAGTTATGCTCATTATCCATTGATTAATTACATTTTTTGTAGAACAATGGTAACATTGAAAATAAGTTAGTCCATATACAGAAGCCAATCCTCAGAGTACCTAACATTGCCATTCATCTTATGAGAGACACCAATGAGAAGTTTGGTCCTAACAAAGAGTCCAATGTGTAAGTTTGTTCTCAAGAACCTGAACATAACAATTTATACTTCATGGATCATTCATAGTCTTTTAGGTAAAGTTTGGTCCTAAATAAGAGTCCACTGTGCAAGTATGTATTCACTAGTGGATGAAACTTCTTGGAAACTGCTGCAAATTTTGTAGGATTGTTAGTTACCATTTGTTGTTGAATTGGACTTTTGCACTTCAACTTTTCTTTTTGCAGAGGCAGGTGACATATGGCTACGAGTTGCTTGTTTAAGTAGGTCAGTAATTATTATACCTTCTTCCAAAAAGGAAGGAAGTCCTCATTTTTATTAAAAGGTCCTGAATTTTGATTTAACATTTAAAGGTGTTTTAAACTGTAGGTGTCCAGTGTTAGCCACAGCAGTACAAATGGAGTTACAAGGCTACAGTTTAGAAGAGAACAAAAAAGATGGTCAAAGACAGGTAAAGTACACAGGAAAAATATGTTTAATAAGCAAATATATTTTGAGTCAAAGTTAATGTGAAAATCATATGATCCAAGCCTAAATGGATGTCACTTGTTTACTCTATCCAGGTTGGTCACATCTTGCCATATCAGAGTTAGTCACATCTTGCCCTATCAGTGTTGCTCACATCTTGTCCTATCAGGGTCACTCACATCTTGCCCTATCAGGGTATCAGGGTTGCTCACATCTTGCCTTATAATATTTGCTCATCACGCATTGTGTCCTATTACATATTGCTGACATCTCATATGTCAGGGTTGTGATACTGGTGACATTTTCTGTCTCAACTTCATAACATCCATTATCAACTCATTATGCACTGTATTAATGTTCTATTTTATGACCTTTGAACTGTCATTGTGGTATTTCCTTCTTTGATTCCAGTGTGATAAACACCAACCTGCCTTGGTGAAGCTGATCTGTGAAGAACTGAAGATTTCACCTGAACAGATGATGGACTTTGAACTCTGTTTAGCAGATACCCAGCCTGCTGTATGTATAAATTTGAGGTTACTTTAGATTGTTGGACAATACAATATATATATACTAGGTAACTTGCTAAACTGATCTAAATATACATGTATATTACCTTCTACAAGGTCTTTTCCTGTCATATTATGTAGTTTTAATAAAAATGAAAAACATTTTCTATTGTATTGTACTAAGAATGTAGAAACAAGAAACATAGAAAATTGAAATAAAAAAAGCTTCATTAAATTTTTGAACGTGTGGATGATAAAGAAAAAATTAAATATATTTAGACTCCATCAACTCTTCAATAAGTACACAATACTGGTTCCTTTTTACATCAGTCATTAGCACTGAGGACAGTGGACCTTTAAACAAATACAGTATTATCATTTGAATCCATATTCTACAATGTTTATTTGTTCATACTTGTCATTATTATTTAAAAAACAAAATTCTGATTACATGTCACAAATGTGTATTAGATTTTTCTAGAAAAGCAGAGGACGCTTACCCTACCGGTGCACCTGGTCCATGCTCCTAGTTTTTAGTGGAGTCCGAGTTGCTCATTTACTTTTGTTACTTTGTATGTATGATTTTAGTTACTTTATGTTCTTTGTCAGTGATTTAGCTAGCGCTCGCCATTTTCGCCATTGACGAATGATTTTCGAAAGTGGCGAATTTTTCTCATGCACGATTTGTCACTTGATATTTCTCTCCCCCCCAAAAAAATATCGGTAAAAAAGCCTCTGATGTTCCCATGACTCCATAATTGACAACTTGTTACCTTTCCCAAGCCAATTAGGGTTTTACCATATACAATCATGACCAATGTTTTGATTGCATCACCTTTGATCACACCTTGCTTGATCACCTGGTTGAGGCTAATTATCCCGACAAACTAATTAATTAACAGTAATGATTTGTTTGTTGAGCACTGTGACACGTTCTCAAAGTACTCAAAGTGTCATCGTATGTATTTAAAATGGAAAGATGTTTGGATTTTTCAATCACAGTTCGAATCGCAACTATGTCCGCCATTACGAACTGTTTTAGTTCTTCGTCACATGACAACGTACCTAAAGGTCAAAAGTCTAAAAATAAGTCAACTACTACAAAGAGTTGCAGTGATCGACTATTAAGTCAAAATTTAAACCAGAGTGGTCGAAGATATTTCCATGCATATACTACAAAGATGGGGCAATGTACTGCCGTGACTGCCAAGATGCTGGACTTACCAATACATTTTCTATCGGAAGCAATGCATTCCTAAAAGATAATATACAGAAGCACATCAACACTGCTGATCATAAACGGGCAGTCCAGACCAAATCCATGAAGCCAGAATTTGAGCAAGGAGTGACTTCAGCCAATAAAACACACGAGTCAGATATGGGTTCCTTTAATTTTAAGAGGGCTTTCACTTTGTGGTGCATGGCTAAGGACAGGAGGTTTATGCATTACTGATCAAGTAAACAGTGCTTTACATTCTTAGACACATGCCAACAATACTAGCTGATGTATATAATTTTTAGATTTTTACACACGATATGTATGACACAGTAACAAAATATTTTTTTGCATTTTTTATTCATGAATAGTTGCTAATGTAGAAACTGTACGTTGTTATATATTTTTTATTAATATGAATTATCTGTTATTTATATACCAGTGCTGAAATAGAAATAAACATGTTATTATTTATAATATAGTTGTTATAAGTATATGTATATACATGCATGCTGATAAATTTGCGACACGAAAAGAAAAAACAGTATTGAGATTTAGTCTTGCGCAAAAGTGATTAATGGGTTGAAAATCCTGGCTAAATCCCTGTTTGTTGTGTATGTCTGTTTCCCATGTCTGGTCTTTGTCCCTGGATTACATTCTTTTGATTACCGCTATAACCCTGGTTTCCTTGATTACTCTTTAGTTACTTCATGTTCTTTGTTGTGTATGTCTGTTTTCCATGTCTGGTCTTTGTTCCTGGATTACATTCTTTTGATTATCAGTGCTGAAATAGAAATAAACATGTCATTATTTATAATTTAGTTGTTATAAGTATATGTATATACATGCATGCTGATAAATTTGCGATGCAAAAAGAAAAAACAGTATTGAGATTTAGTCCTACGCAAAAGTGACTAATGGGTTGAAAATCCTGGCTAAATCCCTGTTTGTTGTGTATGTCTGTTTCCCATGTCTGGTCTTTGTCCCTGGATTACATTCTTTTGATTACCGCTATAACCCTGGTTTCCTTGATTACTCTTTAGTTACTTTATGTTCTTTGTTGTGTATGTCTGTTTTCCATGTCTGGTCTTTCTTCCTGGATTACATTCTTTTGATTACCGCTATAACCTTGCTTCCCTTGATTACTCTTTAGTTACTTCATGTTCTTTGTTGTGTATGTCTGTTTTCCATGTCTGGTCTTTGTCAGTGGATAACATTCTTTTGATTACCGCTATAACCCTGGTTCCCTTGATTACTCTTTAGTTACTTCATGATCTTTGTTGTGTATGTCTGTTTTCCATGTCTGGTCTTTGTCCCTGGATTACATTCTTTTGATTACTGCTATAACCCTGGTTCCCTTGATTACTCTTTAGTTACTTCATGTTCTTTGTTGTGTATGTCTGTTTTCCATGTCTGGTCTTTGTCCCTGGATTACATTCTTTTGATTACAGCTATAGCCCTGGTTCCCTTGATTACTCTTTAGTTACTTCATGTTCTTTGTTGTGTATGTCTGTTTTCCATGTCTGGTCTTTGTCACTGGATTACATTCTTTTGATTACCGCTGTAGCCCTGGTTCCCTTGATTACTCTTTAGTTACTTCATGTTCTTTGTTGTGTATGTCTGTTTTTCATGTCTGGTCTTTGTTCCTGGATTACATTCTTTTGATTACCGCTATAACCTTGGTTCCCTTGATTACTCTTTAGTTACTTCATGTTCTTTGTTGTGTATATCTGTTTTCCATGTCTGGTCTTTGTTCCTGGATTACATTATTTTGATTACCACTATAACCCTGGTTCCCTTGATTACTCTTTAGTTACTTCATGTTCTTTGTTGTGTATGTCTGTTTTCCATGTCTAGTCTTTGTCCCTGGATTGCATTTTTTTGATTACCGCTATAACCTTGGTTCCCTTGATTACTCTTTTGACAACATTGTTTGTTTGAATTGGTTTTATTATGAGAAGTCTTTATTATACTTTCTATTATTATCCACAAATCAGACAACCATGTAGCATTACTGTATCTCATCTCGTACAAGATTGTGAACAGAACTTTTATAGTGATGTATGAATAATGGGTTTACATGTATCTTTTTTAAAGATAAGTTGACAGATTTAGTTGCTTAGTAACATAGTAATCCTAGAATGATCATCTTTGACATACACCATATCACAGACAAAGAAATGTTTCAAAGGGAGCATAAAACTATCAAATTAGAATTATTTATTATTGTCTTTAGTTTGAATTCTTTAATTCTAGGCTATCGGAGGTGCATTAGATGAGTTTATTTTCTCTCCACGACTTGACAATCTACTGAACGCTTACACTGCTGCTAAGGTTAGTTTTACATAGCATCACTAAAAGAAACTACATATACCTAAAATATCAATAAATTAAGTAGTTATTTGTAATTAAGTGTCAGATTTTAATAAATGTAACAGATTTTTCACAGAAAAGATTTTATACCAAGTTATCACTTCTAAAAACAAGTTTTTTGACTGTCACAAAATTTTCATACAAAAATATCACTTGCAGGTTTTTGATTTAAAATGGTGTTGTGCAGCCATTTTTTCCATGGAAATTTAGTCGATAAAGCACATTCTTTCAAATAAAATCTGATGGGTTTATTATGTGCCCTTAATACATCTATTTGTACAGGATGATTTTCAAATTATTGTCAAATCTTTGAACCTTGTTTTGGCAAATAGAGATATTTGACCTCTAGTAAAATCCAAATGTAAAAACAAAGTCATTTTTGAGTATTTGCTGTTTATCAAATTTTGCCTATTTAATACTTGACATTTCTACTCCAAATCCAGTCCACTGGTATTATTGTGGCAAATTATTTCTAATGCTGGTAGTTTTTATGGTATTGTCATTCTCTAATATATTTTGAATGACCTTTCAGTTACTGTGAGCCTTCTTTAAGTGAATCTCTTATTTTGTCTGTATTGTGTATATTGAAGTATTTCATGGTGAGAATTGGATGAATGATAGTGTTTTTCAGTTGTTTTAGATCATTTTATGACCTCATATTTAAGGGGGGTGGTTAAGGCCTTATAAAACTAGTTTAACTCCACCACAGATTTCATGCACCTGTCCATAGAAGAAGTTGGTCATTAATATTTTATGGTTTGTGGGTAGGCGAAACCATGAAATTCGGTTCCCAATGAAAAGAAGAATCTCATTGATGTGTATACTAAAAACCTCAAAACCATGAATTCAAGAATCCACAATCTTGTGTTTTTCCTAATCCACAAACTTGGTATCTGCTAATTAAAGTACTTTCACAGTACTAAATTTAATTTTGAAGAATTGTCATCATTATGTTACCATGGATTTTATTACACTTGTTGTCTGGATCTTTCAGAGGTAACTCAAAAGTACATTACACCCATCGAAGACCTTTTAGTGATCTCTGAAAGTAACTATTAATTTGGATTTAGGTTAAATGCTGTGGTGCATTGGCTGTATTTCACCAAATCCCTTCTTTTTGACCATTGTGGCTATTAGATTTGGATTCTTAAATTTTCTTTTCATTATAAATAAAGAAGGTTATTATCGCCTCAGCATAAAGTAAAAGTTTCCAGGGCAGGAAAATGTTGTCACTTGTTTTTATATTCTGTTTTCAGGAATTATTTACTTAAGTACCATTCTGTGTAAGAATCTGGCAATGGATGGCACCATAATTCTCAATTTGGTCTTTTTTGCCTCAACTATATTCAATACATCTAGAAAACAACTGAAAAGCTATTTGAATTTATCCTAAAGCATCTGTGACATATATATTTTTTGACTGGTTATATAAGGAAAAAGTGTGGAAAAATTTTTCCGTCATTTTTTCATAGTGCATTTCAACTAAATTTGACTTATCAATATCTTTAAAAGGCAAATTTTACACTTTATTGGTCATTTCTGAAGACTATCAGATATGGATACTTGGTTAATGCAGTAAGATCTCTGTGTTTTTTTTCCTTCATGTGCCACACCTTATACACATTTTGCCTTACTTTTAGATGGAGAAGCACTTAAGTGTTTTGTTTCTGGGAATACTTGTCTTTAATTTTTTGTGTGATTATAAAGTTCTCTGAAATATGAAAATAAAAAAAAAAAAACATCTATAAAATAGTACAATGTACCTCCATTTTTGAAGATAACAAATATACATGTAGCACAAAAAGTAATCTTTATATAGTACCTTCTGTTTAAGCTTTTCTAAAATTGGCCAAAGTACATGTATGCTAGCATATGACAGTATTTCATTCTTTCACTTCAGGCACTGGTAGAAGCTGGGGGTATTGCTGATGACCCAAATATAAGACTGATATGTTTGTTTGACAATGAAGAGGTAGGTCTGGTGTGAATAAAATATATATTCAGAAATTATTATATTTTTACCTATTGTGAAAAATACAATTGATTTAGTTTTGCAAAAATTGAAAACTGCATTATGGAATTTTCAGTATCAATTTTGCAGGACCTTTATTTTCAAATTGCAATAAATGAAATCACATTTTTGCTAAATTTACAAAATCAAAATAAAAAAAAATGTTTTGTTTACTAAATGTAAATCATAAAGAAAGAAACCACTGTATGCATAGCATCATAAAAAACCCTTTTTTCATATGGAAATGCAGTATTTTGTAATAAACCTACCTTGCTCTGGTTTCATGAGAAGTCATAAATCCATCCCCAACTCAAATTTTAACCAATCAGATTGCTTGGAAGTATAAATGAACTGAAGGAAATCCCAACTTCAGGTTTTTTTATACCCAGAGCTCTAGGTTATTTTGACCCTTTAAATATATATCACTGTATCTGATTGATAAGAATGAATACATTGTAATTATCGCCATACAGTAAAAGTGGTTTTTTTTTGTGTTTGTGTGGAAAATTTTTTGTTTTACTTCAAAAACTGGGTGAGGTATTTTTTTTGTGCAATGTAATTTTTTTGACAAACAGGTTCAATGAATAAGACAAAGATGAATAATTTATAATTTATATCAGGTGGGATCACAAAGTGCGCAGGGTGCAGCTTCAACACTACAGGAACTAGTTCTTCGTCGTCTCAGTGCTGGTGGTAGTACCACTGCCTTTGAAGAAGCAATCCCTAAATCCTATATGATAAGTGCTGATCAGGCTCACTCCATCCATCCTAACTACTCGTAAGTATTCAAATCTTTGGTCACGACATTTAATATTCATATTTTCTTCATAAGATAGGATCTGAGAGTGCACAGGGTGCAGCCTCCACACTACAGGAATTGATCCTTCGCCGCCTCTCCGTTGTTGGTAGTTCCACTGCTTTTGAGGAAGCCATCTCTAAATCTTATATGATAAGTGCCGATCAGGCCCATGCAATCCATCCAAATTATTCATAAGTTTGTATTTTGATAGTAGATGTTTCATTTTGCATGGTTAGTTCTGTACTATTGGTGTTTTTTTTTAAATGGCAAGGAGATACCACAATTTATGTTCCCTTTAAGATTATTTTTCAGATATGTTATCAGGAATTATTTTGTCGCTACCTTATGTATATATTTGTGCAGTTTTTGTTTTGCTTATTTTTTTTAAGATAATTTTTAGATCTACCATTATTTTCAATAATAAAGAATAGCTTGAATATTCAAACTTAGGAATTTTATTAACTTTATTGCACAAGAGTAAGATTTAGAATAAAATTTATTCTATGATTGTGTCTTCTTGTAGAGACAAACATGAGACAAATCACCAACCTGCCCTACACAAGGTCAGTATATCTCAAGTTCAAGGTCAGTAAATCTCAATGTTCAAGGTCAGAACATCTTAATGTTCATAGTCAGTAAATCCCCTTGTCCAAGGTCAGTAAATTTCAATGTTCAAGATCAGAACATCTTAGTGTATATAGTCAGTAAATTCTCTGGTCCAAGGTCAGTAAATCTCAGTGTTCAAGGTCAGAACATCTTAATGTTCATAGTCAATAAATCCCCTTGTCCAAGGTCAGTAAATCTCAATGTTCAAGGTCAGTAAATCCCCTTGTTTCCAATCAAATTTTCCTTACCTCGTTTGTCTACCCCAGACTTGACTTTTATGTTTCTAGAAAAGCAGGGGACACTTACCCTACCGGTGCACCTGGTCCTTGCTCCCAGTTTTTAGTGGAGTCTGAGTTGCTCATTTACTTTTGTTACTTTGTATGTATAATTTTAGTTACTTTATGTCCTGTTCTTTGTTGTGTATGTCTGTTTTCAATGTCTGGTCTTTGTCCCTGGATTACATTCTTTTGATTACCGCTATAACCTTGGTTCCCTTGATTACATGATGGGAAAATTTCATGGTTTTTTAGTAAGTGTAGATTTGCATTTGAAAATGGTTTGAGGTAATGAAATGGTTTATAGTTAGTTTAGATTTAGTTTGAGGTAATGAAATGGTTTATAGTTAGTGTAGATTTAGTTTGAGGTAATGAAATGGTTTATAGTTAGTGTAGATTTAGTTTGAGGTAATGAAATGGTTTATAGTTAGTGTAGATTTAGTTTGAGGTAATGAAATGGTTTATAGTTAGAGACTGATTCTGTTTGATTCTTAGTTTGATTTAATAATATTTGACAGATTTATGGCCCTTTGACTTCTCTTTTGTTTATGAAATAGTCAGTTTCCTGGATTTTTTTAAGTAGCATTCCAGCTAAGAATTATGCAAAATGTGATACATGGTTGGAAAGCCTACATATTTTTATTTTTGATATTTTGTTTAAAATGCTTCAGTAAACAGAAATTAACATTTGGTTTTTCGTATAACCCGTGCTCATAGGAGATAAAAATTGTATAAATGCACTGTAGAATTCAAAATTAAGGGAGGAACTCTGAAAATGACTCTCAAATACAATAGAATCTATTGGATTTTCAATGTTGATTATCTCCTAAGAGCAGGCAGATTTGCAAATTATTACACATTTCATACTATAAACCCATAAAACAACTTAATTACAAAAATAAAAATATGTAGCCTTTTTTGGAGTGTATCACATTTTTCAGCCTTTGCATGATTCTTACAAAGACATTTACTTAAGTTGTTTTAAATATTGCTGGAAAAGTCTGAGTAACTTCAATTTTAGAATTTAGAATTTTTTTTTTATGACAGAGTTATATCCCTTTAGTTTTGTTTAGTTGATGGGAGACATCATACCCAGTAAATTGATACTTGCTGAACTCTTGGAATTTTTTTTCAGGGTATTGTGCTGAAATTCAATGCAAACCAGAGATATGCTACAACAGCTGTAACAACGACAATTCTCAGGGAAATAGCTCTAAAATGTGACTGTCCACTTCAGGTAAGAATTCGTTACTAAACTGATACTTGTAATGATAAATATTTCCCTGGTGTATAGATTAATTGTTTGAAATAAATAAATCAATGTTGCATATGACCAGAATTTTGGTAAATTTGAAAACGTACCTGTTATTCTTTGGAACAGCTCATGTTAGAGATTTTTACGTAAAAGCAAATTTTTCAAAGAAAATGTAGTAATTTAAATTAAAAATCTCCCACAAACCTTACATTTCTATATGGGAGATTCTAAATTTTCACTGATTTTGTGGGAGTCTCCCCTAATTTGGGAGGGATAACAGGTATTTGAAAGCTTGTTGAATATTATCTGAACTGTTATATGGTTTATAATCTAACACCATATTGGATTTCAAGGAATGCTTCCATTATATAAGACTTACATGTAAATGTTAGAAGTAAGTTGTTAACTAGCTGTTTGTTTCTTTTCAGGACTTTGTTGTCAAGAATGATTCTCCATGTGGTTCTACAATAGGTCCCATAATGTCAGCTAAGTTAGGCATCCCAACGGTAGACATTGGTGCCCCACAACTCAGCATGCATTCTATCAGAGAAATGTGTTGTACTTCAAGTATTTCACAGTCTATTTGTCTTTATAAGGTAAGCTTTTGGAACAGTCATGTATTTTGGTCATTATTTGTAGCATTCCTACGGGTGACATTTGTGCTCCAAAACTTGGCATTTGTTTTATCAAATAAATGTATAACATATCCAGTACCTTAAAGACTATTTGTCTTATAAGGCAAGTGATGGAAACCACATCATGTTGCATTAACTTACGTTCTTGAGGGAGACTTTTATTGTTACATAATATAGCATGATTTCGTATTACAGGAATTATTTTTTTTCTGCTCTTTATCAGAATTCTGCTACTTCAAATCTGGATTTTACTGTTATAATTCTTTTTTTACTGATTATTTACTTCTGATTTTGCCAACATCCACTTTGTTTGTAGACCTTGTAAAATCATCCCTGTTACTAAGAAAAAATTATGTGCGACCAAATAAGGTGTCACAGTATATTGGAAAACAAACTATTATCAAGGGAGATAATTGATGAACTTTGACCTAAAAAAAGCGAGAATAAACTGGTTTCTGCTGTGATAAACTTTCTGTTTTCCTGGTCAAACTGTTAAATTTTAATTGCTAGAACCAGGCAGATCCTATGATATGAGTCACACAGGGAAAATTTATCCCACCAAATATTTTGTTTCGTTGTAATGTTTAAGATATTAAGATGTCAGTAGGAATCAGGATTTTCCTGTATCAAAAGTGGATGTCAGATTTCATGTTCCCTAACAAATCGTCAAAATTTTAACAGATCAAAGAATAATTTCTCTTTATTTTATATTTTGTAGTGAGTGCCTTGTTTTTTATTTCATTCTTAAAGTAACCATTTCAGTGATCCATATTTTAGAATGCACAAGTTTGTAATTTGAAATGACATGTGCCACCCACTGCCTGGGTCTTCCATTGTTAAATGCTGTTTCCTCCTTAGACTATAATAATTCATCTCAGAGCTATTACAGAAAAAAAACAGGTAGAAGTGAATTGAAGGACATTTTCTTTCAACACTCATGACCCATACACTTTCATTGGGTCTTTTAATAGTTGTACAGCCAGCCTTAACCTGTACAGGTTTATGTAAAGTGCCTTTCAGTTTAATCTAGAACATTCTTTTTGTATTTCTTGTGATGCATTGTCATTAGTATATATTACAAGTGCAATTATTTTATTTTATTTTTAGGGATTTTTCGAGAAATATCCTGAAGTGTTTTCCTCACTAAGGTTTTAAGACAACAGGATGATACTTTGATGAAGTGATAGATAGACACTCCACTGATAGAATATTCTTGATAGACACTCCACTAATAGAATTTACTTTCTTAAACAGTTATTAATCAGATCTCCCATTTCCTGGGTTTCCTTCACGACTTTATTCAGCAATTGAATTATACACAGATTTATTTTCATGTCTAGATTGTTTTGAAATAAATAATAATACTTTTGGTCTACTGTGTAATTAGGTCAGCTTTATACAAGTTAGTAATTCATTCTTTCTGGCTTCATTATCTCACTGAGAAATTACACAAAAATGAGTGTACATGTATGTATTACCTCAATTATGCATCTGTGCCAAAGTTCAAGTTGAAATACATGTACTGGTACTTGTAGTATTTATAGATTATAATATTTACAGGGTTTCCTCCTTGAAAATTAAAGAATTTCTAGAAATTCTTTTTGGACTTCAAGGACATAGAATTGACTGAATTTTACATAATTTTATAAAAATCCTGAAAAGAAGTCTGGAATTTCTAATGTCTAAAAGTTTGATTCTTTTTACATGTATTTTTACTTGGTTGTAGAGAAAATTCGGTTTTAAACTAAACTTTTGATGTCAATACCTATCCTGGAAAACAGTTAAAAAATTGGTCTTGAAAAATCCTGTAAAAGCCTGTGAAATTTCTGTTCTGACATTATGGAAACCTCGTATTGGAGAAAAAAATGTTCTTTTAGTCTCAGCATTAGGTCATTGTATTAATTTTTTAGAAAACTGGTAGTTTACACAGATGTTTGGTTCACACAGGTTTAACATGTATTGAATTTATTCATTGTTAAGAAAACCAGTTTGTGTTTTATATTAATTTTAATTAATCATTACTGGTGTTTTGTTTTTGAACCACCTTTTTTTTCTTTTACTACAATCATGGCTAAATCACTGGTTTGAGAAATTGTTTGCAAAAAATAAAAAAAAAATGACAGTGAAATTATTAGAAAAAACTCACATTTTGAGACTTCCAGCAAAGTTGAAGATTTCATTATGTCTCAAAAATTAGAATTGTTCAGAACACAAAAAAACAAAGTCATTATATTAAATTCACATGATAATTCCTTAGTATACTAATGTAGTAAACATATCTTTGATATTAACACCCCATGGCTGGTCTTTTTAATGGGCTTTGTTAGCTTAAAACTACTATTAATTATTGCTATTTTGTGTGAATTCTTTCACTATTCTCACTGTCTGAAAGTATCACAAGAAACTAAGGACACACATATCACTGCAAAATCACCAACAAGGTATTGACATATTAGCATTAAACATTATTGGACATCTTCACTCGATTGATTTTCTGGCTCTCACTTAACTTTCATAGAAATGATAAATGAAATTTTGTAATTGTTCTATAACAACATTTATAATTACAAAAAGTGATATTTATTTATTCTACTTTTTTATGTTGTTTTGCGTTATTTTTGTAATTAAAGAGCAAACTTGTGTTCTGTTTGTGTTTTATATATTAACTAGGTATATTCTCAGTTTTTACACTTCTTTTATCTTGACTACAGATTATTGGAGAAATGCAATTTGAGAGATAAAAAAAGAGTTTCTCCTATTACATAGAGACTGAAAATACCATCCCTCTTTACTCCAACCTCTTACAAATTCATTGCATTTTCCATTGATACCGTCTGACATTGTGTGTAATTGATTTTCCATATAATTTCATTACTGTTGGGAAACTTGTTTGATTTTAATTGTGCGATTTCTACGAGACTCGGCGGACACACATCTTAGCTTGACCTTAAAATAGACGAGGTTCAACCTATACACATGTTACTTTCACATGGTCAAGTCAAATTCTAGTAATATTCAAATATATAAATACACAATGAATTATCAATTTAGCTTTCCCTTTTAACATTAAACAAACAAATAAAAAATATGCAAGTGGACATAACTTTGAAGCAACGCTTTCGTGTTGTTTATTACACAAATTGCAAAAACCTAAACTCAATATAATATTTCCAACTTCAAACGTAAAATAAGGTAGCTTCATCTCAAAACTTGAAAGAAAAATACATTAAACAAAAATCTATTATAATCGAAATCAGTCATAGTTTTACAAACCTTAAAAAAGCCGAGGTTCAACCTTTTAATTACAGGTCTATGCATACCTTGACACCTAAGTTTTTAATGTTGTTCAAATCATTCTTTATTTTTGGAGGTTACGTTGTACATTTTTCCACAGGCCTTTGGACCAGGAATTTTTTTAAAATCACACAAATTATTATTAAATCATTTTGTTTCTATATTTGAGTTATTATACGTGTTCTCAGACATGTCCACTTGCTATTTATTGCTGTTTATGCCCAGTTTTTTGCCTATCTCCTTTCTGGGTATAGTATAATCAGCATTAAATATCAAGTGACATGTCTGAAAACACACATAATAACTCAAATATAGAATATTAATGACTTAATAATATTTTTTGTGATTAAAAAAAACCCTGGTCCCGAGGGTCTGTACATTTTCCTCTGGAGGGATTAAAAAGCCAAAATTAGGTTAAAGTATTTTATACAGAATGTTATTGCACAATAATACAAAGCCAACTACAACAGAATATGTTAACAATATCACAGTAATTCTACTCTTTGGTTATCCCCATAAAATTAAGCAGTACAGTGAAACATACTGTTCTGTCATGAGACTGCCATTCAGCTAAAATCTAGTTGCGACATATTGTCCAACCTATAGTTTATATAAGTTCACACAATTCTCGTTAGTGCTATTTATAGGGACCGATCGACCCAATTATCAAGTAAATTTTCCCCTTGAACTTTTTAATGTTTTGTCAAAGTTTCATTAAAAATTAGGAATCTTTCCCAATATTTCGAATGTGGATACCTTTTTTATCACACTTATAGGCCTGCCACTTAGTTCCATAAACAATTACAAGAGTCTTTAATAGTATGGAATTTGTGCTATGCATACCGTAAAAAGTTTTACCTAAAGAAGGGAATATAAATAAGAATTCATCAAACCCAATACTGGTAACTGCTACATGTATATGACAGCTAGTTTTTGAGCTTTCTGAGAGCCCCACGATTGTAAAAGTTTTATGTAATAAAAAAGACATAACATCTCATATAGAATAAACAAAGTCTTTGTAAACAATGATCAAATTAAAAATACACTGTGTTGATGCAGTTTCCACTAACCGTAACTATTAAATACACTCATAGTACATGTACAGCAGATATCACGAAGAGATACAATGGTTATTCCACTGTATTTTCAGGTAGCACTCCAGGTAAGAATCATGCAAAATGGAAAGCCTATACATTTTTATTTTGGATATCATGTTTATAATGTTATAATTAACAGAAATTAACATTTGGCTTTTCATATAACCCATGCTCAAATAAGATAGAAATTATAAAATGTACTGTAGAATTCGAATTGAAGGGAGATATCTCTGTAAATGACACTAAAATAATAGAAATTATTCGATTTTCAGTGTGGATTATTTCATATGAGCAGACAGTTTGAAATGAATTATTATACATTCCCTCTCATAGACCTATAAAGCAACTTAATAAATATGTGTAGCATTTTTGGGGTGTATCGTATATTACAGAATTTGCATGATTTTTAGAAAGGCAGCTACTTAAAATCGACTTTACATCCAATCATTAACATTTACATGTATCGACTGGTAACATGTCACGCTTTACAGAATAAATATAAAATACATTTAAAAATCAATTATTTTGAATTGTTAAAGAATCGTTAAAGCGTCTGAACTAATTCAACAACAAAACTAGGATATCCTTTTTAATTTACGTATTCATGAACTCATATAGTTGAGTATAATAAATGAAAATTTCTTCTTGATGCTAAGTGCTTGTTTTAAAGATATTTAAAATCAATTTGATATTTACATAATTAATTTTGCAAATTGGTATTACCTATACAAACGCTTCTTATATACAACATTACACAAAAGTTTTAGCGTGACACATAAAACGTTATGAGTTATCAAAACATTTAATAGTGCGCCCTATGTACCGAGTTTTGTGCATTATTTGATAAATATTATATCATTGAAACTACAACAGAGACATATTTAGCAAAGACATACCAACATATTGGATCCGTAAGGATGGTGGTCTAATGTTCTAAATAACCTTGCTCCTTGCCCTTTTTTTCGGTTAAAGCTAAATGACAAGAGGGGGATTCAGGGTTTGAATTTAGAAGGGACACAGTTCGTGAAACAGAGTGACTCCATACTTTGTGAGCAATTATTAGTTTTTTATTTGCTCCACCATATGGAAGGATTTGTGCTCGTTTTTGCATCAAAAATGTTTGTGTTATGCCAAACTATTGTTTAAAAACGATTGATAAAAATCACTTGTCGAAGGTTATAAACAGGTACTTAAACTGAATAGAAAACTTATTTAAATATAAATTATGAGTATTATGTCGAAGAAGTCTTAAATAGAAAATTTAACCCTATTTTGAATGCTTGATAAAAAAAAATACAATCAGAAAAGTTTGCATGCTTGACACAGAAAATTCATTTTGCAAATTATTTCAAGTATCAATAAAGCTTACTTTCTATATGTTAATTAATTTAAAAAATAAATCAATGGTAAATGAAATTTAACGTGGACAGCACATACAGGAGAATTGTTTGACACAATTACCAACGATCTACATTTATGTTTGTAAAGGGTATTAAATTTCAGTCTCTGTAAGAATCATGTAGTGGGTGAAACATGATATGAAAAATCACATCATTTCAATAATGTAATTTGACTATTTGCACCATCAGAATCAATTAAGGAAAAAAGATAATATATTTTCAATATTACTTTGATAATTTGAGTTATGATTTCACTGAAATACACTGAAAATGAAATTTCAAGGGCAGAACCCGATCAAAAATCACATTTTTCAAAAATTCTATTGAAATATTTCAGAGCAAAGGTAGTGATGCAGAGATCAAATAATGATCTTTTCAAACTTTTGATCTTGAGCGGAATAATTTGTCGGTGGTGTTTTGACATGCATGTTTCTGATTTTGTTTCCATATTGCCTGATTCTTACAAACACTTACAATTATGTGGTATACGCTTTTTTCAATTTAAGACTAAATAAATACAAACAAACATGAACGATTAATACAATTACAATTATTTTACATAAATAATTCTTTCATTTATATATACATGAACCATGACTTTACAGACACCAACAGACCAAAACGTACGTGGTATCATAGGTATATGTTGCAGTAAAATAAATACCATAATTATACCTTCATAGACTAGTACATCAAGGTATATGGTATATAATTTACTGATTAAACTACCTGTGTATATTATCAATAACCTGACAATAAAAAGTCACTGCACCATACAGGCATATTTACCGTAATGCCAAAGTCGTTAAATTGTCAAGTGATGGTCTTTTTTCAAATCCAGCGGAACACAAAAAACTATGAACAGTGATTGACTTACACAAAAAAGTGTTCTTTCGTACTAATGTAAACGGTTTACTTAACACAATATCTCTTTTAAATGAATATAACAAGATGACTTATTGTCCAATACTAAAATATAATATCACAGTTATGACTAGAACATGTCACATTACTACACGTTTTCAATATGATGCCCATGGAATGTCGCAATATCTTTAGTCCATCTCAAGCCCAGTTTCTACTGCATTTCTGAGCTTAACTATGAAGAAAATTATCGATCTTTTTCTGATAATTTTCGCCAAGATATTCCTTTAAAACCTTTTCGTCGACTTTAGGTTTATTAGATTTGCCAGACTTTCCCTGAATGGAATTTAAATTGTAATCTGCTAGTTTATCAAGTTGTTCTATAATACCATTCATATCATCATCCGGGGATTTTTTGTTGTTTCTGGACGGTTTGTTGTTCGGGTATTTTGTATCAGACGGTGCAGATCTACTCGAGGACGGACTAACATCCATTGATAATGCAGATGGAATTCTCTGTTCATTTCTCCTTGGTGATGGCGAGCGAGCGGAACGAGCGTTCACGCTCTTCTCTACGCGGGGAGCATCTCTAGAGCGTGATGCAGCTGCTGCGAAGGGTACAGCTCGCTTCGGCGAAGGACTCCTACGTTGACGATCGGGTGAAGAAGAACGACTTAGTGAGCGGTTCTTTTTCTTAGCTGACTGTTTGCTTTTGTCCTTTGACCGCCTTGGACTTGGGCTATCTCTCCGATCGTGTCTTGCGTTAATCTCAAAACTTATCGATCGACTTTTTGACCTAGATGGTGATCGCCTTCTATCACGTGATCTGCCACGAGAGTAGGATCGGCGCCTAGGACTCGGACTTCGTTTGTGTGATCGTTTTGGAGACTCAGACCTTCTTCGCGAAGGTGACCTTGATCTTCGTCTTCTTCTTGACGGTGATCTAGACTTCGATCGCGACCGTCGTCGTCTATCTCTTGTTGGATTCACAACTTTAATTTCGACGGAACTACTCCGACTTCTTGATCGTCGTCTGCGATGACGTGACCCAGATCTACTTTTGCTTCGACTGTATGATCGGCGCCTTCGTCTTTCCCTTGAATGAGATCGACTGTCGGATCTATTTACAATAACTATTTCTTTTTGTCTATTACGAGATCTTGATCGACTTCGCGACCGTCGTCTTCTTGAAGAAGAACTCCTTGATCTTCGATGTCGTCGTCTGGAATCTGACCTAGACCGACTATTTATAACAGTCACCCTAGTATCACGATCACGCGATCTTGAGCGGGATCGTCTCCGTTGTTCCCTTTTTGGTGATCTTGACCTTGACCTAGGCCGAGAAGTATGGTTATAAATTACAACATTTTTCGGTGACCGTGACCTGGAACGTGACCGTCTGTTCTCAAGCGACCTTGATCTCGACCTTCTTCTTTCTGGAGTCCTCGATCGTCGTGCCCTATCTGTTCCGACTATCATTACTCCAACACCTATGTCCGGATCAAACTGACGGTCATCACGTGGACGAGTTACTCTATCCCGCGAGGGGTCATCTTCCGGTTGAAAATTACCTGAAGAGCCACCGTTTCCTTTGATAGGTGGTAATACCTGTCTTTGGTTCATCTGACTATTGCTTCTGGCGGGAGATTCCTGATTCGATTGGTTTCTTCTACTTTCTCTTGGTGTGTCTTGCTGTTTTATTGGTGGTAATGGCGGAGTATTAGACAGGGAGCTCCTGGAATCATCCCTCGCTGGACGTCGCTAAAACAGAAAAAAAATCTGTCATGTTTGGTCTTTCTATAACATTTGATTGAATTAGATGGTACGATATTTATCACTTCTAATAGAACGTTATCATGGGAGATGCGAACTTTCCCGATGTTTAGTTGTGTGTACTGTTACTTTCCTTGTACACGGTTGATATTGATATATCCAACATTTTCATGGATCTGCCCTAAATCTAAAATATAGATATTATACCATGTAATTTACCAACCATGAGCAGACTTTTAGAAATATGTAATGACTGACAAAGACTTACACGACTTCCTCTGGGTGTCTGCTCCATGTTCTGATCCTGGTGCAAAATAAATAAAATGCAAATTAAACAGTTTAATCATAACCAGGTTTGACGCGACTCTGTCTGTATGCGTTTTTTCAGCCTCATATCTTGACCTACACTTAGAAATCGATGGTAAAGGAAAACTATTGACCAAACTTTACGACAAACGTGATGACTTTTCATTCATAATTGTCAACTTTTCTTTCATCTGTGGCAGCATCCCTTCGGCTCTGGCGTATGGAGTGTTCATATCACAACTCATACGTTATGCCAGAGCTTGCCGAAACTACGTAGACTTTTTGTATCGCGCTAGAACTCTAACAAATATGCTTCTGGAACAGGGTTATGTTGTACAAGATTGACGTCATCACTACAGAAGTTTTATGGTCGTCATCATGAACTCGTGGATCGTATCCATCAGCACCATGAAAACTGATTTATTCAACGATCATAGTTTTCCTTTCCTCGTTTGTCTACCCCGGACTTGACTTTTTATGAGTAACTCGGCGGGTGTTTCTAGAAAAGCAGAGGACGCTTACCCTACCGGTGCACCTGGTCCATGCTCCCAGTTTTTAGTGGAGTCCGAATTGCTCATTTTACTTTTGTTACTTTGTATTTATGATTTTAGTTACTTTATGTTCTTTGTTGTGTATGTCTGTTTTCCATGTCTGGTCTTTGTCCCTGGATTGCATTCTTTTGATTACCGCTATAACCTTGGTTTCCTTGATTACTCTTCTATATAACAAACATGATTTAGCTTGGGTTTTGATAAAATCATTTGCTTGTGTACCAATTTGTAAGTTAATAATACATAAGGCACATAAAAACATTTTGTAAAATGAAAAAAAATTAAAAAAATATGCATATCCTGATTTATATGAAAGATAAAGCACTAAACTTCTTCATACCGTTACATATTAAATTTACATGTACCTTTGGAGGCGACCTCGTTGGTTCGGGAGTAGGAGTCCTCTTTTCGTCCTCTAACCCTCCATAATCTAGGTCAACACTCTCAAAAGCACTGTCATTTCTTTCGATGTCATACTGGCTTTGCTACAAAGATAAACATGTTTTTTTTTTACAGATTTACTCACACTCGTTGACCATATTTATAACAATTATGCACTTGATGTCACTTCCGGTTTTTTGTAGGAGTTCATATTGCTCGTGCTTTAGTTTCTTTTTTGTGTTATGACTTTTTGTGTTATGACTTGTTAATTTCCTTCATCTTCATGTGTAATTTTATTCTGTTGACCACATTGTGTATGTAGATCGTCTCTGTTTCATGTGTTCACGTTTAGGCCATGTTTTGGGATTTTTACGTATTTGAATCATTCCACTTCTGACGCTTCGGAATGTTTTATGGTGCTGATTTAATTTGTGAGGATCTATTAAATTGACAAACTCTTCCAATTTACGTAAGTGTCTAATAGAAGAGAAAACTAACAAAAATTCTATAATTTGTATATTGCATACAGCTCGATTGAGTGTCCACAGGAAACATGCATATGACCTATCTGAATTCATACCAGGGTATTGATTAGAAACTTTGTTGCTTATGTTTACACAATGTCTTGCTCTATTTAATTGATTTTAGATTTGATACCATAATATTATTGCGCAAGGTTTTCCCATATTGGCTTAGTTATTAACCAGAAGCTAGCCATATTGGACTGAGGCGTAGTCGAAGTCCAATATTTCTAGCCGAGGACCAATAACTCTGAGGTTTAGCCAGCTCCGATCTTCAGATTATGATTATTGATATCGTGGGGAATATTGTCATTGTAAACATTCTATACACCATCATTCTTTTGATTAGTTCTGCACATGTTAAGGTTAAAGTTAGGATTTTGATCCATTCTGTAACTAATTGTAGACAGTCAGAGATGTAGAATAAATATAGTAGATCACCACAGTATTTCTTTCTATATGTAGTATAACATACCACATAAATTGATGACGAGGATAAAAGTAACTTTTTTTATTATAAGTTCATAACATTCTAAAATGGCAGAAGCTATTAACATTCCGACAAACTATGGTAAAATTAACGAGTTTGATGAACATACAGAAGACTGGACACAATATAGTGAAAGATTAGATTTCTATTTCACCGCAAACAACATTGAAGATGCCGAGAAAAAACGAGCAATTCTGTTGAGTGTGTGAGGGAAAAGGACTTACAAACTAATTAGAAATTTGTCTGCGCCAAACAAACCGGGAACAAAAACATTCGATGAACTTATTACGCTAGTGAAATATCATCAGAATCAAAAACCGTCATCTATAGTGCAACGATGCAAATTTAATAGCAGATACAGACATCCTAACGAGTCAGTGAGCCAGTTCGTGACTGCACTAAGACAGTTATCTGAACATTGCGACTACAATGCAACTCTTGATGAAATGTTGAGAGACAGGCTTGTGTGTGGGATCAAAGAGGATAGAATCCAAAGGCGTTTGTTAGTAGAGCCGGGACTCACGTTTAAGAAAGCAATGGAAGTTTCTTTAGCGATGGAAATGGCAGCTAAAAATGCACATGATCTGCAAGTTCAGGAACCGAAGCCAGTACACAAAGTGACTAACCGAAATGTGAAACGGAAGATATTTAACAGATGTGGAGGTCAACACAGCCCGATGGACTGCAAGTGGAAAGATGCCAAGTGTTACGAATTTCAAAGAAAGGCCATATCGCGGCAAAGTGTCGAAATAAAGGGAAACAAATCACACAGAAAGTGAAACAAGAATATAAGCTCAAGAAAGGATATTCCAAAGGAAACTTGCGCCGATATAAAGCAAATTTCACAGAGGAGGATATTGATGAATTTGAGGAAACACATTCACTCTATCAAGTGGAAAGTTCCGCGAAAAGGAAACCGTACATTGTTACCATGGGATTAAGTGACAAAGATATTCCAATGGAAATAGATACGGGAGCATCAACGAGCTTAATTAGGGAGAAAACATGCGAACAAATATTTGGAAGCAATTATCGGTTAGATAAATCACAGTGTAGTTTGCGTATCTACACAGGCGAGAAAATTGAAGTGATAGGTAAAGGGGATATCACTGTTAGCTATCAAGATCAATAAGCTGAATTATCGATCACCGTTGTGAAAGGAACGGGACCGAGCTTAATGGGCCGTGATTGGTTACAGCACCTACAACTAGATTGGAAATCGATATTCAAAACTGAAGGATTAAAAGCAGAAGGACAATCTGATGAGCTGCCAGCACTATTGCGTAAGTACCCTAATGTGTTTAAGGAGGGTCTTGGTACATTACAAGGTACCACAGCGAAGATTTACGTAGATGATAATGCGAAACCAAAGTTTTTCAAAGCTCAACCAGTACCTTATGCATTAAAGGAGAAAATTGAACATGAACTTGATCGACTCGAGAAAGAGAAAACAATCGAAAGGGTTGAATTTTCTGAATGGGCTGCACCCATTGTTCCGATCGTTAAGCCGGATAAATCAGTGAGGATATGTGATGATTATAAAGTGACGATAAAACAGGTTTCAAAACTTGACACTTATCCGATACCGAAAACCGACGATCTCTATGCTACTTTGAGTGGAGGTGAATCGTTCTCCAATTGGATTTAAGCCAGGCGTATCAACAGATCATTCTTGACAAAGAATCGAGAAAGTATGCGACAATAAACACACATAAGGAACTCTGTCAATACAACCGTCTACCCTATGGTGTGCCCAGTTCACCAGGGATATTCCAGAGAACCATGGAAAATTTACTCCAAGGTATTCCGAATGTTGTAATCCGAGTTGATGACATTTTGGTCACGGGTCCGTCGAAAACTGAACACTTAGAAATTTAGAAATTTAGAAAGAGTGCTCAGCAAATTACAAGATTCGGGAATGCGATTAAGCAAAGCGAAATGTGTATTTTTAGTTCCAGAAGTTGTGTACTTAGGACACCGAATTGATGAAAATGAGATTTATCCGATCGAAAGCAAGGTAAAGGCAATTACTGATGCTCCCGCTCCGACAAATGTGAAAGAGTTGAAGTCGTACTTGGGAATGCTAAATTACTACAATAGATTCCTACCCGATCTGTCAACCAAGTTAAACCCGTTGCATATGTTATTGCAAAAGGAAACAAAGTGGAAATGGGGAAAAGAACAACAAGATGCATTCGAACTCTATAAAGAGTAACTGTAGTCATCAAAAGTGCTACTTCATTATGATCCGAACAAGGAATTAATCTTGTGTTGTGATGCGAGTCCATATGGAATTGGTGCTGTCTTATCACATAGAATGGAAGATGGTAGTGATCGTCCGATTGCGTACATTTCAAGGACATTAACACCTGCTGAGAGGGATTACAGTGTAATTGAGAAAGAAGGATTAGCAATTATTTTTGCGTTGAAGAAATTCCATCAGTATCTCTTTGATAGAAAATTCTTAATCTATAACGATCATAAACCATTAATTGGATTATTCAATGAAAATAAACCGATACTAGTAATGGCCGCAGCAAGAATTCAACGTTGGGCATTAACTTTGTCCGCGTATGAGTATAGCATTGTGTCCAAAGAAGGAAGACTGAATGCAAATTGCGATGCATTAAGTAGATTACCGTTACCTATAAAAACGAAAGCTGATGAATCGTGCGAAGTCGTAATGGTAATGGAGCACATGGATTCTACACCTGTAAATTCGAACCAAATTAAGGCGTGGACTAGGAAAGATCCAGTACTTTCAAGGGTTGTGAATCACGTACTAAAAGGTTGGCCGTACCGTTGTGATGACATGGACTTGAAGCAGTATTTTATCAGAAAGGATGAACTTAGTGTTTATGATGGATGTGTACTGTGGGGAAGCAGAGTCATTATTCCACCGCAGGGTCGAATGACATTACTTAGTGAATTACACGAGGGACATCAAGGTATAACTCGTATGAAAATGCTTGCGAGAAGTTATATCTGGTGGCCAAATATGGATATGGAGATTGAGCAGACAGTCCGTGCTTGTAAGACCTGTCAAGTGAATCGTCATGCTCCAGCTGTAGCTCCTATGCATCCGTGGGAGTGGCCGTCGAAACCGTGCGCTATTATACCTTTATTGACTACTTAGTCCAATACGCTAGGCCAATATGGATTTTAATCCGTCCAATATGACGTATTGGACGGCTAATCCCGTATTGTGCTAATCCGTATTGGACGACTTTGGCGCATTTTTGTATTTTGTATTGTATTGACAGTTTTGACATATTTAGGCTAACGAACATTAGTCAATAATCAGCATTATTAACCAACTTCCAAACATACATTAAAAAACTGAACAATTGATATGAATTCAAACTGGGCATCTATAAGGGGCCAATATGGATCAAACCAGGGCAAATACGGCAGCATAACTTCCGGTCGTTTGACACCGCCATTTTGAGTTAAAATTGGATTTCATGAACTTGATCATCAGATCTAAAAGCTGCAGAAACACTAACAAATCTTCCATTTTGTACAAAAAGGATATATAAGACTGATTAATGCAAATAAACCTACCCGTTCTCGGTAAAACAAGAACACAACTGTTCTACAAATCATCTAGTTGAGTTGGTTAATAAAATTGTCAATAAATATGTAATTTTATATTGGCCCTGTTATAGGGTTTTGCTCAACCATATTGGCTTCGACAGCCGTATTGGCCCTTGGCGATGCCTCGGGACCAATATCGCCTCGACCAATATGACAGACCTCAAACCTATAATAGGGTCAATATGAAATTACGTATTTATCAAGACATAATATTAGCCTAATTAATGGATGTCACGACATATTATTTTGAATAACCGATTGTTCATTATTCAAATTACTCAGTGTCTTTCTTAACACTTAACACTTTCTTAACCTTAAACCGGAAACATTTGCCGTATGAACGTATTGAGATGAATTTAAATAATTGCCTCAAACGACGCGAAAATGAATTAAAATAAAAAATCTTCTATAAAGCATTGAAGAAAAAAATTCAAATTTAACTTGTATTTCCCCTTTGGAGTTCGATTTATTTTGTTTTATAAAAAAAACTTACGATTTTAATGCACAAATCACTGACAAAAATAAACACACTTCAGTCACGTGCGTAATAAAGAAAGCGTATAAGGCTTATATCTATACTGAGGAAATTAATATTGTGGTTATAATTTGTTCTTTTAAAATTTTCGTCGTATTCAAATCACACAAAAACCCGCAAAATAAACAACAATATCTTTAAATGTAAATGTTGAATGGATGTTCTTTTGTTCTGAACAATCTCCCTTGAGATCAAACATTCAACTTTTCAAAACCCTACAATACTTTAATTTCGAACTCTGTAATAAATCAACCAGTCTCTTTTATATGTTTTCTCTCATTTTAATGATAAACTGTTTTTTTTTTAAATGTTTTATTGTTGTAGAACTATTTAATGTATGTACAAGGAGTATAAAATCTGTATTAGGCAGTCAGGACTACCATTAGATATAGAATATAATTACTGGGTAAAGTTACAAAAAATGGTACATAATTATCATTTGATTAACATTAATAGCATATAATTATAACTGGATCAGGTAACATCTGATGTGACATAATTATACAGTTTCACAGGTTTCTTTATAACTTGTTTGGGCTACGATAACCCGAATTAACTATCGAAAATATTTTCACTTCACTTAATTTTAAGTATATTTTTAGGGTTTAATAGAGAGCTTTCTATTTGCAAACTACTTTGCAATTTATCAATACCCATTTTCTCAAAAACTTATCAATTTTTAGTACGTTTTCTTATGAAAAAACTAAGACGTTCCACACAAAATCTTACAACACATCGGCAATATAAGTCAATGAAAAATAGGAACTGGTGCATTCGATCTAATTCTAAAACAAGCAAACAGGTATAGGGATTTGAGTGAAAGACAAACACAGAATCAATAGCCCCTAGAAATTGATCAATGCAGCAAAAGAAATACAACATAATATGCAAAACATAATCTGAAAGGGCCGAGGTGTACAATCAATGCAATAAGAGGGATAAGACAACAGCACGTAAGTTCAAAATATATTTTACTGAATGACCTAGTGACAGAAGCAAAGAATGCAGTTTCAATACAGATAGTGGAGTATATCTACAAAAGTACGTAGTAAAAACCCTCAAATAAACATGCATATCAAAGACAAAAACAAACAAAAACAAAAGAAAAATAAAAACAAAAACAAAAGCAAAAAACAAAAAAAAAAAACAAAAAAAAAAAAAAAAACGAAAAAACAACCAACCAAAAAAAAAAGTTTTACTGCTTAGTGAGAACCATGATGGAAAGATAAAAAAAAGAAGAACTCAGTACCGAATTTGCCTATATTCCCGAAGGACTTCCGGACAAAGGAATAGACAAAGAAGTAGATATATATATTATCTATTTTCAACCAACATCTTATAAAAATGATATTACTTGACCAACTGTACAAACTGGAGGAATAGTTCATCGTACTTTTTATCCAAATTAATGAATAAACCCAAACAAGAATCGCAGAAGCTGTCAATGGAAAACAAGCTGGATCGAGGAAAGGTAGAGGGTACATATACGACATTTTTGTTTCTTGAAAACTTAGAATCTATAATAAAATTGCTTAACACATAAAGATGTCCGACATTACTTTCTCACGAGACAATGAAGGGTCATCTGTGATAATGATAGCAAGTAACATATCTCTAAAGAAAAAATTTAAGCAAAAAAAAACCGGTAGATTCGTTTAACGACCACCTTGGGTCAGCATATGCTGGTACTGAAAAGGACATAAAGGTTAGAATAAGTAAGGCAAGGTCAACATTAAGCAGACAATGCCAAATCTGAAAAAAATAGACATCAAAACGGAAGCTCCTCAATAAATATAATATATTCTTTGTGCTCCTACTTAGTTCTGAGTGCTGGCGAATGACAGAAAATAAATCCGAAAACGCTGATAATCACTACAATTTTCTCGAGGAGATAATTAAAATAGTTTGTCAAGAAAAATCTATAATGTAATCCTTTACAATATACAAGATAAGCAGACTTTATTTTATCATTTCGGTAATTTTATTATTACCCTTCATTTATGGATGCTAGAGGGATACATAGTCTGTTCATTTTCAACGATATCTTTTTTATGGACGCACTTATAAGGAAGGAAGAGGGCCAGATCTAATTCAATATGGCGTCAAACTATCAAGAGAAAAACAATGGTTAGAGGATACTGTGAGATAAAGGAAAGAAAGCCAACAACAGTGAAAAGTGGAGGAAGCTTGTCCTTGTTCGATGTACAAATAGATATAACAATTACTAAATAAGCAAGAAAGCATGATGGAAAAAAGAAAATACGTGCAGTTCGTAAACAGCATACTTTTTCACAAAAAATCGTAAGAGTAAATTAGTCGTAAGTAATGACTTCACAATACTTTGATCCACTATGACGTCATAACTTAAGACTAATTTTACATTTACGATTTTGTGTGAAAAGGACCACAGAATTGTTTTGTCTATATCGGTTATCTAAGTTACGTAGCCCACTATGGATAAACAAACTTTCCCACTGTCAATATCATTTTGTTTATTAAAGTATTGAACGCTATTTCCTAGGAATTTATCAGCTGAAAAACTTGGTCACAAACTAAACAAATGTCAAAATTTTGTTACGCATGTTCTCGCCAAGTACTTGATATCGACACAAGTTTACATTTAACATTAAAAAAAGAGACAAAACCTTAAATGTCACAGATAGTTCCATAGTCAGTTGCTATGACCATACATATATTTTAGATATATTTAACAGTAATGACGCATTTCATCTATGCTTAGTTAAATAACAAATAAATCGTGAAATAGTGTTCCTCATTTAATCAATTCAATATGTCTTTCATCATTTTTCGAACACATGTAACATGTTGACATGAGTTAATGCACTGTTGCACCAAAACTGAATTAAAAAGTCAAAAGCTAATTGCTTCATAGCAAATAAAAACTTATTCATTTAGAAAAAAACGCCTTCAGTTTGAAAAATATCATCAATAGTTATACTCAAATAAGACCTATATAGGACTAGACTTACCTTGAATGATGTAGCATTATTCACACAGCCACCTCGTTTAAAAAATAATCATTATTTCTACATCTATATGGTATTCAAATTCAAAATATGAAAACTTGACAACAGTAAAACGGAAGACAAGATTGATTTCTGGGTTCGATCTTGAAATTTAAATAAACAATGAGCATCAATAAAAATCCTATGTTTTGGATTTTATAATCTGCTGTATCATATTATAGATTGCATAACATCACTGCTGAGACGTTCCGAATGGCAGAGCTTTCCAAGGGCAACAGCGTTCTGTGATTATGGATTCGAGTAATTAACAAAGACATATGCATTAAAGATGCATAATGTCCTATGTGTACTTTCAGATATCGTATAATTCAATTGCCAACAAGATACATGTACACTGAAGGATTTTTATTGCTAAACATGAACCGTAGAATTCAGAACATTTTTATCGAATACATTCTTTTAAGTATAAGTGTTTGTAATAACCTGGCAGCCCGGGTAACATTTTCGTTCCACAAGTTTCTCTCAAATATAACCCCGGGTCACCAGTGACGTCTTCTCTCTTTTGATTGGCTGAGTGGATATGACGTTATTTTATTTATTTTATACGTTCTAATATTCAAATTAAAAAAAAACAGCAATGTTTCAATATTTCTTTCAAATTACTCAATCTACCTTTCGATACAAATCCACAATAAATAAGTTAATTTAGATAATTTCATCTTGGTTTTTACTCTATTTCATAAGCGGCAATTTACTCATATATTGTGCATATCCGTCGCTGGTGACCTGAGTCTATATTTTAGCGATCCTAGGGTCGCTTACGATATTGATCAGGGAACCAGATTAGTGTTTGTAAGAATCAGACAAAATGAAAACATCAGAAACATGCATGTCACAAATCCCACCGATCTGACAATAAAATATCACTCAAGGATGCTTTCTCTATTTGAAAAGACCATTATTTGATCACTGCATCATTGGCTTTGCTCAGAAATTTTTCAATAGAATGTTTGAAAAATGAGATTTTTTACAGAGTTATTTGCCCTTGAAATTTTCATTTTCAGTGCATTTCAATAAAATCGTAATTCAATGGTCCAGCATGATATGGAAAATTTTGTCTCTTTTCCTTGATTCTGATTGTGCAAATAGTTAAATCACACTATCAAAATGATGTTTTTTTTCATACAATGTTTGACCTACTGCCCGATTCTTACAGTTACAGGGACTGTCACTTAATTGTTATAAAAAGCATTGCAGTTATTTCATTTGTAGATTCAAATAAAGTTAATAGAAACGACCAAACTAATAGAAAAACTCCTTAAAAATCACTCGGTATTGAAAAAAGTGAAACTTAGAACAGATGGTCAAGTTGTAGTGACATTCGACTACATATGTCATGATATCCTTCATCCAACGAGTCACGACATTGTGGTTAAAAAATAACATAAATTAACCAATCAATCTAAAATATGACATTACTTTATAAAGAAATCTAATCACTAGCTACAAACAACATGCTAGAAGATATTATTATCAATTGAAGCTGAAATAAGTTTCCTTAGTAGCAAGCTATGATCAATGTGAATTCTTTGAAGCATAATCATGAATCCGATTTGACATACTTCCAAAACAAACGATGACGGGACTTAAAATTCTATTGTTTGGAGAACCAAACACAACGGTCTGAACAATGATACAAACAATAATACCCTAAGATCAGAAATCGATGGGACAACTTGCTGAATAATCAATAAATTCCTTCCTAAACATAAAACATCAAAGGCGAGGATAAAATCATGTTTTTTTATGAGTTTGCATTCCTTTTTTAATTGGAATATATACAAACACCTTCACTTCAACTTTCCGAACAAGTTTTATAGAATAATCTATGTCCATGAAGAGAAAAAAATCTAATGATTACTATTACAAGATCGTCTTACTGATCATGTTTATCTTTTATACAGAAACTATTTGTTTTGTCAGAAAACAAAATAATACCATATTGTGACACGTACGGCGCAAATGATGACGTCATAATTTTCAGCCGAAGAAGCGAATCCTTTTGAAACAAAATGAATATAATTTTCCTCAATATGCCAAGACAGAATATTCATCAGTTCTTAATACCTTAAACCTCCTAACAATATATTTTAATATGACTAAGAAAATCATACGTTGTTGTAAATGACTTTGCCTATATTCCTTTAATTTCCCGAGTTCATAGTAATGTTTTTCCGGCTTTTCAAAAAAATGTGTTCAGATCAATAATCCTCAGATTCAAAACACGTTCTATTATCTTTTAAAAGAGTAATCAAGGGAACCAAGGTTATAGCGGTAATCAAAAGATTGTAATCCAGGGACAAAGACCAGACATGGAAAACAGACATACACAACAAAGAACATAAAGTAACTAAAATTACACATACAAAGTAACAAAGGCAAATGAGTAAATCGAAATGTTAAAGAAATGACTGAGGTGACTGAAACAGACAATATTTCGAAGAATAATCAAGGGAACCAAGATTCTAGCAGAAATCAAAAGAATGTAATCCAGGGACAAACACCAGACATAGAAAAGAGAAAAAAAACAGACAAACACAACAGAGAACATGTAATAACCAAATTGATAAGTAAAAAGCAACAAAAGTTAATGATAAACTCGGACTGCACTACAAACTTGGAGCATTGGAGGATTGACAGGTACACCGGTATGGTAAGCGTCCTCTGCATTTCTAGAAACACCCGGGGAGTTCCCCAGTCAAGTCAAGTCCGGGGTAGACAATAGAGGAAAGGAAAGGAAAACTATGACACTATGAGCAAATCGGTTATCATGGTACCTATTGATTCACGAGTTCATGATGACAACCATAAAACGTCTGTAGTGATGACTTCAATCTTGTTACATCATAACCCTGCTCTAAGTCAGAAGTCAAACGCGATACAAAAAGTCTGCGTAGTTACGTCAAGCTCTGGCATGACGTATTAGTTTTGATATGAAAATTTATACGCAGGTTCTTAAGAAATGTTGCCATAGATGAAAAGAAAGTTGACAATACGGAATGAAAAGTCGTCGCGTTTGTATAGTCAATAGTTTTTCCATTTGCTAAGTTTACTTTTGTTACTTTGTACGTATTATTTTGATTATTTTAGGTTCTTTGTTGAGCGTGTCTGGTTACTCTTTACCATCAATCTCTAAAATATCAGTCTGTTTATTTCAAATACATGTAGATCGAAAATTATAATATTAAACCATTATTATCACTATAACGAGCCCATAAACATCAAACTCGCTGCTGAACTACGGATGAAACATTTAAATCATAGCAAAAGAAATTCTTAAGTTCTTAAGTCAAATTATTAGTATATGAATTGACACCATCCAAGTCCATTTGAAAATTTTTCTCAATAACAATGTAAAAGTGTCATATATCGCTATTACAATACTAATGTGTCATATAGACACACTTCATTAATCTCACACTACCACAGCCATATGTAGGTGACATCAAAAGTAGTTACGGTTAAGGATATTACAATTTAACAAATTCAAAATTACAACTAACAAATAACCACAACAGATAAAATATACTGGGACAGAAAGAATAAACGGAACACGGCACAAACTGTAAAGCAAACATAAAGAGCAACATGGATTCAACCATAAATCTGAGTATGAACTATGTGCACAGGTGCCCCTCTGTCTTTCCACAAGCACAAATTGAGATGGTCTTTTCATATCCGGTATAACAGGAAGAATATGACGTAAAGATTAAATCTGCTCAATTATTGAAACAATGACAGAATATCACTCCACAATTTTAGAAATTTTATAATGTTTACTTCTACGTTCGGGTATCATTACCAAATCTTAAAATCTTATTTTATATGAATTATACATGAGCCACATAGAAACATTTTGATAATGTCTTTGATAATGGTGAAAGAACCTATGGAGCAATGACCTTCAACTTTCAGCAAAATATACCCAATACCTTTACAGTATACTACCTGGCTTCCATAGCGTCCCATCTTGATCCGTTCAGCCAAGGTAAGACCATCCTTATTGCGATTTCGTTTGTATTTAGCTTTAAGTACTCGGCTGGCATTTACGTACTCCATACCATATACTGCCATAAAATTCTTCTTCAACTCGTTAACTTCTTCTTTGTCTGAAATAGATAGTATTTAAACTTATAATTCTTTTCGTCCTATCGTTTTTAGTTAGAACCAGTTCAAATGTATAAATTCTGTCGATAATAGAATCATATGAGGAAAGTCATTTAATGAATGATGTGCACAACACAAAAAAGGACAAAACAAAGTCACAACAGTAAAAAATCAAAAACAATAACCAAAAAACAAAAACAAAAACAAACAAACAAACAAACAAAACCAAAACAAACAAACAAAACAACAAACAAACAAACAAACAAAAACCAAGCCAAAACAAAACAAAACAAAAGACAAAAAAACCAACAACAAATAAACATATAAATATATGCTTGGAAAGAAACGTCATACGCGATTTGTTTGATCGTTGAATTACGGCATTTTAATCATAAGTACTCTATGTAAAATTATTGTATTTCAATTATTATTTTGTCATTTTCACAAACATATTAATTTTATCTCAAGAAGACTTGTGCATCATCTTAATTTTTAACGTTTTACAAAACTGTGAAACAAGGGTAACAGCAAAATAACCGAACATTAATTCAATCCATAATCAGGCCCAGTCCAAAATAAATTTGACAAAATAGCTGGTACCGCAATAGTTCTGACTTAGTACAGCCATTTCAAACGAAACGAGGGGTTAAGTCTAGGTTTTAAAGCGCCAAACTTCCCTCTACCATCATTGTGGCGTGTATATATCGGTGGTGATTAAATAGCGTCTGGATGCTATAGAAATCAGAGATCCGCATCAGTGATTTCATTTGAAACTTTTTTTTTCAAATATATATATGTGTCCAGCCTATCATTTTAATGGCAGTAATAAAATAATTACAAGATGGAATACGGTGTAGGTACTTGCACCCGTCGGTATACATTTTCGTGGTTACACACAATTTCGCTCGTGAAGTTTAGAACTTTGGAATTTGTGTGGAGCCTCTTAGCTCTTTACTCTTGAAAACACAAATCCTAAAATTCACGATAACAGAAAAAAAAATAAAAATTCGCTTGATTTAGCTTTGATTTTAACCATTGGTATCCCACAAAAGAAAGACCGTTTTGTGTTACATGTAACCACGGGGTAGTTGACGAACATGCTAAATACACACAGGCACCAACTAACGACAGAATAGTTAGACATGCACAGTTAACACGAAAGGGTATGTAGTTACTAAAAAATGCATTGTATTCAGAAATCAACCCATAGCTGGACATCACAAACTCTTTACGGCTCTTACTGATGACCATGTTTTTTACCACATTACTCCTCATATGTCTTCAAATAAGCTTTAAAAAGGGTTTGGTAATTTCGTTATCAAAAGAAATGGTACGATAAAACGTTAAATAAACCTATATAATAAAGTAATCATTTAATCGAAACAAGAATGTTTTTAAATAGGAAATTAATATCAAAATAAAATTTTATCGTTATTAAATATAGAACGTGAATGTCGTGATTATAACTAAGGGAAATCAGGGGGACCGGCATTCAGATGGTAATAAATCAGAATATAATCCCAGCATAACGACTAGATAGGAAAAAATAGACACACAACAAAAACAATAAAAAATCAAAATAAAACGTACAAAGAAACAAAAGCAAATGAGCAATCTGGATTTCGCTATAAACTGTGTGCACCGTTCTAAGAATATGCACCAATAATTAAATCACATGCAATCTCGGCTCCATTGAGCATAACTTATTATATATTATTTATACATTAACCAAATAAACATGTTTAAAATCATTAGCGTAGATATACAAATAATGTACAGATTCATAATAAATATAGTTTATTCCGTAATATTGATAAAACTTTATCATCGGTAACTTGAAATGACTCAGCTGTTAGGTAACACAACACATAAGAATCATGCAAAGTGTGATACATAGTAGGAAAGCCTATATAATTTCATTTTTTGATATTTATTTTGAAATGTATTAGTAATAAGATATTAACATGTGGCTTTTTTTTAGGAGATAAAAAAATTGTATAGAATGTACAGAAGAATTTAGTGTCAAGGGAGATAACTCTGTAAAAGTACCCCAATTTACAATAGAAACTGACGAATTTTCAATGTGGATTATCTCCTAAGACCAGACAGATTGGAATGAATATCTATACATTCCATCATTTAGACCTATAAAGCAACTTAATAACAAAAATAAAAATATGTGGCTTTTTTTTTGGGATGTATCACATACTACAGAATCTGCATGATTCTTACTAGTAATTGAAAAAAATGTGCAAAGCCTTATTCTAGTCACTATTTATTTAATTACAAGGATGCAGCTGAGTTCCTGAACTCCCCAAATAAGGTATTTAATTATTGGTTTTGTTGCATTTCATGTTCTATTTACTTTTTCAACTTTACTTTCGTCAAGCTGTTAATAAATAGAATGCTGCTGCGTCTTTACATTCACGCAAATAAAAATATACATTCAAAGTCTATTTAAGATGTACGACAAATAAAGTGGGAGACTCACTTTAAGCAGAAATTGAGTATTCGTAATACCTGAAACGCCCATTTGAGTGTTATGTTTTTGTTTTGGACTATTCGAAGAAATATTTGTTGTTTCCGACATACACTATCCTAGTGGTTTCATTTCAAACGGATAACATGCAAGCAATGACACGTGAGCACAAACTTTCATAACGCAAATGGCAACGAACTCTATCGACCCCACCCCCAAAAACATCGGTCACAAAGTAAAACCTTTTACATTCTGAAGGAGACACAAGATAGTGCATAGGCGTTAACTTTTTTCTCTAAGTGAAGATTGATGTATTTATAATCAATGCATAGAAGCAAGTCCAATAAGTCACGCAAAAAAGACACACACACACACGTGTTCATTAACATGTGTATTTCACGATTTATGGCACAAAAAAACTTGGTAAGTTTTATTTTCTGATAAATGGCTTTTTAAGTGATCAGTTCAGTATCTGGCCTAAAAATATAAATTGTAGGGAAAAAAGTCGAACGTATAAGAATTTGCTATAATGAGGTTGAAAGGTAATACTGCAGAGTATTATAGAGGAATTCTTCTATTATTAGCATTACTTAACCGGTGCAGTCAGATATATTATTTTAAGCCAGTGATCCTTATAAGAACTGCTTTTAATAGTAACATGTTATTTGGAAAACATGTAAAATGTCATATGGTCTTCATTTCGTAAAATAATTGGTGGGTAAACGTAAGAAGAGGCAATTTTCTACTTTTAAACGAAATCTCATACACGTTATTTACTTTGCAATATGACATTTCAGAGTCAATGCGCAAATGAAAAAAAAATGTTCACGAGTTTCTTTATAAGTGCATTAACTTACTTTTGTGGCGGTTGTGCTCATCCTCATTTTCTGGCGGACATTTCTCTTTATAACCCTGAACATAGGCAAATTTTCCATCAGATTGCGACTTTGCAAACGAATTTTTGCTGTCGATTTTTATAAGCTGAGTTTTACTGTCATTTCGTTTCTGCTTAGCCTTCCCCATTACATAACTTTTATTAAAAATATTTCTTACACTCAATTGTCATTTGAGCTAACATCCAAAATATGACGTTCTCAAGAGTATTCTAACACTTATTTTCAATACTGTTGACTCAAATCACTAATTGAATCATAACCCCAAAATGTATCTCAAAATGTCAAAGATGTACGACACATCAAACATTGATAAGAAACGCCGATTCATAGTAACGTGATAATTTTGTTAACGCTTCAGTTATAATAACATGCCTTCATCTGTCCCACAAACCGTTCAGAATACTCATTGGTTAAATTCGACCATTGCAATATTGATGTCTCAGTTTTCTTTTAAACTACTAGATATTTCTTATTAATATTTTATATACATTCTAAATAATTTTTTTTACTCTTTTAAAGTTTTGGTGTACATACAAATGAATGAGAGATAACAAATTGTTTGATAGGCTTAATTATTTATTTTTAATTCTTTAAAACTAATATTTGAAGTTAATACAATATTTGTTTATCCAAACGACGGTTTCCCGGAAAACTTACACTTTTCTCACTTGGGGCCTCATTTATATAAATGACAAACATTACAAGATCAAATATGGTCATATTGATTCCTTAGAATTGCCATGAAAATATTTGAATAACTAGTAATAATGATTTTTTTGTTAATAAACACATTCAAAATATGGTCATTATAGCTTGAGTTCAAAGTTTAAGGCAAATCATATTTATTAAATGTTCTAGCATTGTATTTTTTCTACTTCTGCCGTACTAAGTGAAACACGCGTACATATTACTTTATTGTGGTACTTCAATATCTTTGGAAAAACCGAACATTATAACATCTTTAAAGTTCCAACTACATATCAAAATACTTGTACCGTTTGGCTCGTTGCTCAGTAAATCTACAGCTTCTAGTTATAAACCATATATGATTATTCCATCAATGTTTTGCATTTCGTTTTCGGAATAAATCATTTTTGATTTATATGTTCACATACAACATAAACCACTCCCATTTACCATTCCCCATGAAACATCACACAATTTCACAATTACATTACTACATTGCAAACCAATATAATATATTTCTATAATGAATTAATGAACCAAATTTGGAAATATCGCCAAAGTTTAAGATCTTCGTTTTATTAAAACGACCCTTCCTGTTATATTTGCGGTATGCCTTTTCCTTAATGCGGGACATTATAAAATGAATATTTCTTTGATTTCACTTAGCACCGCTTTCGATGATAGCAATCGAATTTTAATGAAAATGTTCTAAGTTTGCATTGGGAAATCAAAGTTTAATGAACCAAATTATAATTAAAAGTAAATAAATTTCATTAACATTCCCAGGTAAAATTATAACTCCTAAATAAAGAAGATTTAAAACCACACAGTGACTTTGCCACTAATACTAATTTAGAACTCACTTATTAGTGGTTATGTTTCATTTTGTTCCAATTCACATGATATTGCCAGTTTGTTTGTTTTTTTTTATTAATTAGAGCAAAAGAACCGAAATTGAAGAGGTCTAATGAAGGGTAAAAAAAGAATTATCGAAGTTATAAAATCTAGGGAGTAGTCAAAAGGAATATTCAAAAGAGAAGTCTGTTTAACAAAAGGCAATATCAGTGTAAAAACCAGAAATTAGGAAGTCAACGGAACAATCCTAACTTAGTTCAGGCATTTCATAACGAGAGATGGGTTAAACGAGGTTTATAGCGCGCTAAACATCCCGCTTCCAGTACAGTTTATTCTATCCGGTATATTTCAACACAAATGTACAGAATATAATCGAAACCAGTCAAAATCGTTAAACAGTACAGATGATATGAACAGTAAATAAGTGAAATAGAAAGAAATGAAATGAAAATTGTGTAAATCAAAACCATGGGCGTCTAAATAAGTCTTGAACCTTGTGGGCTAGGTGTGTAAAGTTCAAGATTGAATAATGATTACAAGGAAAAACTATGGCAAATGAAATTGTAGACATTATGAAAACCCATCAACTGTAATCTCTTTGTCAGAAACAGTATATTTTTAAGATGTGGATATCGGTTATAAATTTTTTTAGGCAGAGTATGAAGCGTATTTTTTATAACCTTGGCCGAAAAGTTTGTGAATTACATAACATTATTTAGTTGAGTTTTTAGTGGAGTCCGAGTTGCTCATTTGCGTTTGTCACTTTGTATGCATGATTTTAATTACTTTATGTTCTTTGTTGTGTATGTCTGTTTTCCATGTCTGGTCTTTATCCCTGGATTGCATTTTTTGATTACCGCTATAACCTTGGTTCCCTTGATTACTCTTACAACAATATCTTTGCAAATATTGTTCGCGTGAAATTCATGTTAACTTCACATGACATTTAGTAAAGTTAACTTACATTGAACGTCATGCAAATATATACTTGAAATCCAGCTGAAGTCTGGATTCACTTAAATTTTACTTGAACTCATACGAATTTTCATCTGAAATCACGTGTTATACAATTTCGCACGTGTACTGCTGAAAAACGAAAACTTTAGTTAAATATTAAAAATATTTGCATGTGTACAGCTCCAAAAAGAGGGAAAAACCTTCCATAACAAAGATATATATATATATATAGCCTAGCTGGCCGAGTGGTCTATATATATTTGCTATTAACTTCCACAGGGTTTATAATTATGTTTTTAATAATAGAATAACAAAATACTCACTTAAACGAGATATTTGATCTTTTTTCGTGAATCTGTGTGCACTCCTTATGAAATTTTCATCAATAAATACAGAAACATTTCCAAAATTCAACATCTTTGTTTTACAAAAAACTGCTCTTTCTATAATACCTGCGGTATTCTTTTTCTTTCGCTTTAAGACGATGCATTATGTAAATAGTTTATGCTTTAATTTTTAGTTTAAAGCATACTCCTTTTAGGAACGTTTCATTGACGAGTATTGTAATAACTTTTATATTTTGCATACAAAACACACGGAAATCTGAAACACTGCTTCGATTTTTTCAAAAGAAGCTTTAAGAGTTTTACCCTTTTTTCATCAATATATATCAATGTACTTTGACAATATTCTCATCATGGTCTTCATATAGCATCACGCAGCAGCAAGCATAATTTTTCTTACTCACTTTCCGATGCATATATGTTTTTGTTTTTACTTTTGTTAAGAAATGAAATCTTGTTTGAAAATCAGATATCTTCGCGTAAAATCCATTTTTCCGAATCGAATAAATTCTTTCAATTGATGCTAGTGCTGCCTGCTCTTGACTGCGTGTCGAAGGACACACGCCGTTCGACGATTGTGTTCTCTTTAGGAAAAGTACGAATAAGCGTATACTTACATCGATTAGTCTCCGAATCCGTTCCTATAATTTTATATGTAACCCTTGAAAATTCTTCTCTGTGCAATTTGGAAATATCTCCAAAGTTTAAGGTCTTCGTTTTATTAAAACGACTCTTCCTGTTATATTTGCGGTATGCCTTTTCCTTAATGCGGGACATTATAAAATGAATATTTCTTTGATTTCACTTAGCACCGCTTTCGATGATAGCAATCGAATTTTAATGAAAATGTTCTAAGTTTGCATTGGGAAATCAAAGTTTCAAATAAAACTCTTAAGGCAATTCAAATGTTAACATATAAGATAGGATGAAGGACTCCCCTGGCACAAAGAGCAAACTAAACGATTTCATGATAATGATTTTATTTTTAGAAGGTTTCATGCAATAAAAACATTTTATAAAAGACTTTAGTTGTTTGTTTCAATGTTGTTGTTAGGGATAATTTTTATTGTTTTATTTCATCTCGTTAGTAATGGAAGGCAGACCAAACATTGGCGTGTTTGGTATAAAGTCAAAGTAGTAAAAGCTCAGAATTCTTGTCCTCGACATTGTGTCATAGAGCCTACGATATGAACGGGAGGATAATGCTGATAAGCAATTCCCAAGCTAAAATAAGGACAAAATGATTGAAATAAAAATATATAAAAATATATATAACAATGAGACCTATGTATAAACAATTCTATTTTTATCGAATTAATGCAAAATTTGTATCCGGTCATAAACAGATACCTGAATTGTTTAACAAAGGACACCGCTCAATGCTAAAAAGCGATTTTCAAGAAAAACAGACACTGCAGAAACTACAGAAATAATTTTACAATTTTGAAAGTGAATGAAAACAAAAAGAAACAAAAATAAATGACTCATGTACAATATCAACTATAAGCTTACAAATCAGTAACCTATTTTCCCCATTCTTAACCGGTGATTAAAAATGTACGTAACTTTTTTTTTAATCATCGGGCGGTGAATATATTTCTGCGAGAGTTTTCCCGCCATTTTACATATCCTTATTTCCATATCCTAATTATCTTGACCTACACTTATAAATCGATGGTAAAGGAAAACTATTGACAAAACTTTACGACAAACGTGATGACTTTTCATTCAGAATTGTCAACCTTCCTTTCATCTGTGGCAACATCCCTTCGACACCTGCGTATGGAGTGTTCATATCACAACACATACGTTATGCCAGAGCTTGCCGAAACTACGCAGACTTTTTGTATAGCGCTAGAACAAATAGGCTTCTGGAACAGGGTTATGTTGCTACCAGATTGACGTCGTCAATACAGAAGTTTTATGGTCTTTATCATGAACTCGTGGATCGTTATGGTGTATCCATCAGCACCATGAAAACTGATTTATTCATCGGGTCATAGTTTTCCTTTCCTCGTTTGTCTATCCCGGACTTGACTTTTTATGAGACAGATTATCCTCCAATGCTCTCGGGGATTTCTTCAGTCTCGATGATTAAATTTGAGCTGTAACTATTACGAGTGGAGAAATCTTGTAATCCCTTCGAGACTGAAGAAGGAGATTCTATATTTAAAGTTTTTTTGTTTGTAGTGAATGGTAAAAGTGAAATATTCCAGAAACAACCAATTAGTTATTTTTTTTATCAAATATTTGTTTGTACAGTATATACCATAAAACCTGAGAACAGTTTTTTTTGCCTCATTTTATGAGTAAAAAACGCATGAACGACTTAACCCGTATTTTGTAAATCGTGTTTTATATCTCACCTCTTTACAGGAAAAATGCGGCATTAATGATACTTGGCAACAGAAGTCAATCGATATTCAGTAATGTCTCAGCATTATTAAGAAGTTTAATCAGCTTTAGTTGTCGTGCAATTTCTAACATCGGAAATATCTAATTAATAAAAACTTCAATACCTGACACATTTGTTTGATCAGTTGACAGACGCTTAATTTCAGAATATCTTTTATCTGACACAAATACCAAACAAAGCAAATATATTGATAATCGTACTTTTTTTCTTAAGTTAGTTGATGGCTTGATGTCTAGGTCGATTGTCGGTATTTTCTATGAAACCAATCGTCAAGTACATCTACAAATTACCTTATAACGGGATAGGAGGGAAAATATTTCGTTGCTATTCAAATTGGTACTAATTCATATCAAACGAGCAATTAGAAATGTACGTCCTCCAAAAAGGTGGCCGCGTGGTCTAGAGCGCTGGACTTTGTGCATTATAATCTAGCTGACCGAGTGGTCTAGGGCGCTGAACTTTGTGCATTATAGCCTAGCTGGCCGAGTGGTCTAGAGCGCTGGACTTTGTGCATTATAGCCTAGCTGGCCGAGTGGTCTAGGGCGCTGGACTTTGTGCATTATAGCCTAGCTGGCCGAGTGGTCTAGGGCGCTGGACTTTGTGCAGGCGGTGTTGCCATAGAGATGTCACAGCGTTACGAGTTCGAGTCCCGCGGAGGGAACGACCAAATATTTGCATTGCAAATTTGACAATTCTAACATCGTTAGGAATTTTTCTGACCTTTATATATATATATGGATCGTTAAAAACGAAGCGAAACATAACATTAAATTAAATAAACGTCTAAGGATGGTAACATTTACATTAAATATTTCGGATAACCGTTATCCTTCCTCAGCAAAAGACTAATAAAGTTCAAGATCAGAACATAGATTCAGAAGCTGAATTACGTATGCTGTTTGTGATTATACCTTTATTAAAGGCACACATAAGCAAATGATAAGGAATCTGAATGAAAATAACAAAGGGGTTGTTTTTAACAAAATTAAGAAATGAATTAATTGTGGAAAACAATTAAGAAAAGTCAAAATATAGTAGTACGTCGTATTGATATATAGCATGCTGTGCTGTATCAGCCTTAGACCAAGACCTAAAAATGAATTATTTTTTCTTGGTTATTCTTCTGGAGAAGTTGTTTGTAATTCTTTCATCCAAAAGCTTTCCCAAGACACACTTATAAATTTTGACTAGTTAATGAAATGAAAACACGCAAACATGGATGCTGCAATAGGATAATTTATTAGCTAATCGATGAATTATTTTTTTTAACAATAAAATATTTACTGTTGTATACTTGAATTGCGTAATAATATTTTGATATAAAGCACTTGTCAACTAAACAAACAATTTTGTCGCGAATTTAGTCGGATGATTCGGATTGTAGACAACATTCTAATTCACTGATGAATTGTAATGATAAAATGAAACATTGGAATTTAATTGCATTCGGCATTTGATTGCTCATGAATCGTCAACTGTTCAATAATTAAGCAATCAAAACTAAATAATAAAAAAAAAAAAACCCTATGAAAACAGAGTATAGAATTTGAATACCAATAACAAAGAGTGATATACATTTAGTATTGTAATAGTCAACTGTTAATGTCGATGTCAATATATTGTGCTGTTGTTTTGTCTGGGCATGCCAATGTTTTTTTTAAGAAAGGAAAAGATCTAAAGAGTACAATACATTTCAAATACATTTTGTATAATCAGATAATAACAGTTTTTTTTCTTACTTTAAAACTTTAGCATTAAAACATATAATCTGTTTAATAGCTGGAGTGTGTTTTTAATTCATAAGTCATATTCATTACAAAAACAAAAAAACACAAACCAGAACAAAATAAAACACAAAACTTTCGTACCAAATGTTATGTAATTTTATCGGAGCTCGAAGTAATAAATTTATCAATTTCATGTACACATTATAAAAATTAAGATCCATTTTGATTAACTGGGACTTTTGAGTACTCAAGCTGATGTTGCTCGTTTAGTACCAGACTTTTCATTATGCAATACTGTTTTTATGCGTGAATTATTTATTATTTAAAGTTACTCAATGCTGATCCCAACATAGAAACACCAACGATATAGATTTTAACCTTCCAAAGACAGTTTCACATGACTTGAAGGGAGCCTTTAAAGCGATCAATATTGACACCAAGCTGACTTCATGAGATATTCAGGTTATACGAATTTCACGTGATGTTCAACTCCAAAAACAATTTTATCGAGGTAATTGACAAACAAAATAACCAAAGCAACACCATTAACGAAAAAAACTGTTAAAAAATCGTGGCATTGTCATTAGAAGCTTATCATCCAAGTATCACAAGAACTTAAAAAAAAGTTGTATTGACAAACTTAAATTATAATATTAACCTTCAGTTAAATACTTATTTTTATTGCTAGGTCTCAATGAAGGTATTTACGCACCAAAATTGTCCACATGATGTTCTTAAAACGATGATATAGACTTAAAAAGCATTCCTAATAATATCAAATCAGGCAGAAAGTGATTCTTGCATGTCAAAACTCCACCAAGTAGTAGACCACATAAACAATCTTTGTTTTTCATTCGGTTGTATACTTTTAAAGTTGTATAGATTGTACATGTAGTAGGCACTTCGCAAGAGTTATTGTTCGTGATTTGTTTAATTTTTACTGCCACGAGGTTTGGCTATTCATAAAACCTGGTTTTCCAACAATTTCACTTTAATACACCTGTACCAAATCAGAATCATAATTGCTATTGACACATTTCCGGGTTATTCTTGACTATGCTAGTTCACTTATTACGAAATATTTTGTATGATTGTGGATTCGATAATTTCGTTATTATCTTTATTCTAATGGGAGCTGAAGGTATAACCTTCTCAAAAATAAAAATCAGTGTGCAGGAAGTATTTAAGTTACACAAAGTATGGTAAATGTAGATGAAAAAAATCATGGTTTGTTTGGAGGACTTTTCTGGTACATGAATCACCTCTTCCATTTAGTTTGAATTGGAACTTAATTCAATTTAATTTACCCGCAGTTAATAGAAATCGACAGAAAACTTTTCTAGAACTCATATATTTATTTTATTTACTGTAATAATAGAATAAAAGTTACTAATTCGTAAAATGTAAACATCGCTTCATCATTTTTAAAGCATTTTATAGAAACATAATCTGAAATCAACTTCACTAAAACTTAGTTGAGACACATCATATCTGCATATGTATCGCTATGTCTGAAATTAGACTTTTATATAATAAAAACAAAACACAGAATATGTGTTATACATTTCCCTAGGCAACATACAAATACTATATTGATATACGATAAACATGAAAGGATGTTCAATTAACAGAAATTAAGTATCAAATAAACTGTATGCTAATATGATTATTTTGAGTCTTAAAAGCTTAGGATAGGTTTGTTTGTAGGATGGGACAACCATCAGATTTATTGATACTTTTTATGACGGTTTGAATCACAAAGGACATTCGTTCGTTATATTAAATTTACGCGAAATATTCAATCCTCAACCCATCCTGATAATCCCTAAAACTCAAAAGCCCGGATGAAGTAGGGAAATCTTACTAGATGATTGTTAACAATAAAGAAACGTTGGTAACATATGACAACTTATGTTTACCCCAGAGAACATATCACTCCTTTCCAAATGTATGTCAGAGTGCATGGTAAATGTACAAAGTATTTGCAGTTACATTGAAAAATCCCCTTATCCCCAAAAATATTTATAAAGATTAAAACTTTCGCATAATCCAAAAAATAAATAAATAAATAAAAATAATAATTAAATAAATAAATAAATTAATTAATTAAATAATAATAATTGATAATTCCACAATTTTATAAAGTCATGACAAGTCAGTAACAATGCTTAAAATACCTTTCGACATATACATTTGTTCAAAGACACAATATTAGTAGCTTATACTATTTCAAATATTTTTCTCTAAAAAATTGCACAGTTTACTAAAATTTACTGACTCTCTTTCATAATCGTTTTATCATACAAAATATCGTTTTTCGTGATACATTTGTTCAGTAGGGAAATCAAGGGAACCAGGGTCCGAACGGTAATCAAGAAGAACTTAATCCACAGACAACGAATAAACTACACACACACACACACACACACACACACACAGAGAGAGAGAGAACATGTAAACCCCAAGATAACACCGACATAGAAACAAATGTAAATGAGCAACCCAGGTTCCACTTAATACTGGACCAGATGCACCGGTATGGTGTCCATCCTCTGCTTTTTTTAGAAACACCCACCAAGACATAACTTTTTATATAAAAACTTTATTTGAAACAATTTTAGAATTTAAAAGAAATTGCACATGTTCCTTACAATTTAGAATCTTTGTTTCATGTTCGATTTAGTATTAACGATGTTCTACTAACAAATTTGAAAACCAGGCATGAAAAACATTAAGAACTAATTGTACAACAGAAGATTATTAGAAAATACACAAGGACAAACGATGAGCAAATACTCCAATAAAAACCGGTCATTTATTTAGTCATGCACACAACAAAAATAAAGTAATGGCAAGACTTTATTTTAACGTTTACGATTTTGTGATATAATGGCACCTCTGGAGCCAATTATGCTTAAAAATTAATAATCTGAAAGCAGGTGCTGCTGCTTAATACGGATGACCACAATGTTATATTCATTTACTATGGAATTCTAAGAATAATAATTAACATCACTTTTTTATTTTTACATTCAACGGATACATTAATTTTTATTTATTTCAAATGATAGAACTTTTAACATGTCTATTTATACATACCTGTACACTTGTGAGATTCGAATCCGTATTTATCCCAATAATAAGTAACCTATCTATAACATTGTTTTATTATCTTCTATTGATTACATTATTTAAAACAAATTTTCCCTTCGGGACATCTCTTATCACACGTTATAGTTAAAACTCTTTAGGACGATTCAGCCAAACATCCAAGACCATTTCCACGGTAGGTTATTTGCAAATCAGAAGTTTGGAATTTGATTTTAAAATAAAAGAAATTAACATGTACAAGTTAATTTTGTTTCATGTTAAATTTATTATGTCCAACATTGATCTATTAAAGAATAAAATGCAGCTTATTATTGCAAATAGTATATTTTACATGTAAATGTAATCAAGCCGAGTAGCACATTTATGATATTCTATTTCAGGAAAACCGATAGAGAATCAATATGCTATGAAGGTAATTTTACCGTTTCAGGTATTCACAACGATTTAATTGTTTGCTTGAATTGGCTTTTAAAATAAATGTTATTGATCCTCATCATGTAACGGTAGTTCTTATCCAGAAAGATTCTCAGATAAAACCATAGTGGCAATCAAACACACCCAACCGAAAACTTATACCGCAATAGCATAGTAAAACTTAATTATATTTGAGTTTTCAACATTTGTAGACGACGCAAACACGCATCAGTACTGAATTGTCATTCCTACCAGACCCAAGCTATCCACTGTGGATCAACTCAGTGAAAGACACGTCTCTCTTATCCATAGTAACTATACGAACAAAAAGATAATCTTGGAATTAGTTTTGTTTTTAATTATTAAAAATCATACCCTTGAAAACAAAAAAATAATTAACCTTTAATGCAAAATGCACTTTCGTAAAAAGAATAAGCCTAAGCAAAATAGAAAACCATCTTGCAATATGGTACTGATACCAGTACTGCAGATTAATATGTAAACAATGGTTATCCTGAAAATATTTCTACGTCTCTTTTTTTATAATCACCTAAACATGCTGTCTTGTTTTATATGCACATATGATAGAGCGAAATGTTGTAAAAGTCTTTTTCACTGGCAACAATAAAACTCTTCGAAAGTAGCTTCAATATTTCTTCAAATATAACAGGCTTTCAGCTGCATATTCAGTCGTTCGTCGAAGTTTTCAGATATTTCGTTTCACCTTTTTCTTCAATCTCTGCTTAAGTGTATTCAGGCTTGAAATTAGTAGGAACAAGTGCCAAAGTTGAACTTTTTGGGGCATCGTTACAAATTACCTATGTACTTTCACTTAACAACTTCGTATCATCACAGCTCAATGGATCATGGTGGCACCCATAGGCGCGGGAAATTAACATTCCCCAATTAAAAATTACAATTAACTAGTTAAAAATGGAAATAGATTTTGTTTAAATTAAATTTTCATGAATATTTGACAGATTATTTTAAATATTTATGACTTGCACAATAACATAGTTCTCTTATTTAATCTTATGAATAAATAGTTTAAATATTGAAGATTTTCAAAATGGTAAGATGTAGTTCGTAACATAAACATCATAAAATTGAAAATACTATGGAGAACGGATGGTGTAGTTTGGAAGTTTATATAAATCAAGAGTCGTTCAGGAACAATTCCTTTGAGATTAGAAAATATATTTAAAAGTTAAATAAATGAAAGTCATTTTAGGTTCAGTAAAATAGTACACGGTGTCGGGAAATGAACAAAGAATAAAAAAACTAAATAAAAATAAATGAACAACACTACATCCTGCGATCATGAACCAGGTTCACCGGAAGGGTGTGCAACATTTTTTCTTAAAACGCACACATTAACACGTCATTTCCGGCGGTATTTTATGGAAGTAGAAACATGACGAATCGTGAACATAGTAGAAGATACCTTGAAGCCTGTCAATACCGAATCCCTTTGGATTGCCACTTTGTTCGATTTAGACAGATGTTCGGTTACATTTACTGTATTTAAATTGATTGATATGAAAAGTGTCTGGTTTAGACAAGTTTTCTGTTTAATCATAGTCCAGTTTTGACAGGTTTCACTGTAACCATAAAAGATAAGGTTGCTTTTTTGATTTTATCATTCACCACCCTCACATAAAATAACTATTTTGTATTTTTAAGTTGGCCTTTTCTACTTTTAATGACTTATGCTAAAATAGGAATGTACATAATAGCAACAATAAGCATTTTTGTGTTAATTACCTATTGTAATTACTATATTTAATGTAAAGCACAGAAGAAGTAAAAACGGCTTCTAAAAATAATGGATGACTATAATGGAGATGAAAAAGCATAGGGATGTTATGTTTACTGTCGTGTGAAGCATCCATAAATGGCAAAGTCATTATATAACAAATAGATTATTCGAACAAAAAGAAATCAAATTAAGAAATGACCTATTTACACTAGGATATAATTCAGCAGTTCAGTAGTTTTATGCAAGATGGACATTATTTATATTACAGCGTATCTCATTCATATCTCATTCATATAATCACCTTTTTCAAAACATATCAGTCACACTTGTATGGCTTTAATAGTAGTTTTTTTTTAGCAGATTCATCGTATTAAACCGGTACAATTGAGCCGCCAACTATATGATCTTATTAGTTTGCACACGCTTTTTTCTTCAAAATATTTCATTTATGTAACTACTATTCATTTATTCTCCAGATATTCAAATAATGTACGTTGTTATTCCATATCAACTTTAATGCGAGCCGTTTAATTTGCAGCTATTCTTTTGCAATAGATCGACTTTATTGCACTTCCTTCAGAGCTGTCCTTCAGCGCTGTTCTTTGGTGGTGTCCTTCAGTGGTGTCCTTTGGTGCTGTCTGCAGATTAACAACTGTATGTAACTCAAATGTTTCAAAATAAGACTGACAAGAAGTGTCCATGTTGAATCACTGACTCAATTTGTCGTTACATATTTATTGTATTATCATACCATTGTTATCCTCTACAAGTCACAAAGAATGCGTCAATTACAATAGTACTTCATGAACCACCGTCCTTTAGAGACTTCTACAGATAAACAACTAGTATAGTCTTAATAGTAAGAATATCAATAACAATTATTTTACAAGCACCGTCTTTCGCTGACTCACAATTATATACTTTCTCTGCTTTTCTGGTCTAATTGTCTGCCAAAGTAAACTATCATATAAATGCACCATTTGTTGTAACTACTTGCTATACTGATATAATTGTACATGGTTGTAAAATTCGATCTGTGTATTGAATTGTAAACGTTGTTTTGTTATTATCGCTGCGGACCCTTGATGGGAACAAGTTTTATATTTTAGTAACTGATATAAAGTAGTAGATATGAGAAGGGACACAACCACTACTCCAAGAATTTGCATTTAATGCTTTTTAATTTCTAATAAGAATAAAAAAAATGGTCAAAAGTTAAAAGCGTTGTATTGCCATAGTGCAGATGTTCTTTTTTTAACAAAACGATTTTCGACACAAAAGAATTTAGTACAAAAATACTGGGATTCCGAACTAGGATTATATTGAAAGGTATTTAAAATAAAAAATATATTAAATCGGAAAGAGTTTGTGATTACGTGACAAGTGTCTTCGTAACCTTCGCAGAAATCTTAAATTTCAATGAAAGAGTAATCAAGAGAACCAAGGTTATAGCGGTAATCAAAAGAATGCAATCCAGGGACAAAGACCAGACATGGAAAACAGACATACACAACAAAGAACATAAAGTAACTAAAATCATACATACAAAGTAACAAAAGCAAATGAGGAAAGGAAAACAATGACCCGTTGAATAAATCAGTTTTCATGGTGCAGCTGGATACACCACGCGATACAAAAAGTCTGTGCAGTTTCGTCAAGCTCTGGCATAACGTATGAGTTGTAATATGAACACTCCATACGCAGGTGCTGAAGGGATGTTGCCACAGATGAAAGGAAATTGACAATTCTGAATGAAAAGTCATCACGTTTGTCGTAAAGTTTTGTCAATAGTTTTCCTTTACCATCGATATCTAAGTTTAGGTCAAGATATGAGGCTGACGTTACAGCGTCCGTAGTATCCTTTATCTCAAGTTCTTTGGGGGTAGATGCGATGTATCAAATCCCCGAAATTAGGATTGTTTAAAGATAATACGTCATCTATGTAGCGGAAATTGTGATTAAAGGATCTAGCCAAACAATATTCTTTCTTTCGGATCAAATCAGGTGTAAAGTCAGCCTCATAGAGTGAAGGAAGAAGTCAGCAAGTAGAGGAGCACAATTTGTTCCCATTGGAATGACGACCGTTTGTTGAAAAACAAGTCCACCACACTGGACATATATGTTGTCGATTAAAACTTCTAGCATTTTGTAAACATCTTCTTCTGTATATTTGGAAGATGATTTTGGAATTATATCTTACAAAGTATGAGGAATCTCTACCAAGAACTATATATTTATAGAATAACAAATATAATCAAAATTATATTTCATTACCCTTTCATATCACATTAGTTCGTCAGGGTTGTTTGCTGAACTTTTTTTGTGTTCATTTGAATTGGTGTATACCATCGACTGGTTCTTTGTTTTTATCCTTGTCCTTTTAATGTGAACGATGAATTTCCGCTTGTTAATATCTTCTGTAAAGAGTCTTATTTTTCAAAAGGGAAATATGTAATTTTAGTGAAGGCATAAAAGTATATTTGATCAATCGATCTTCAATCTTGTCTATAATCAAAACTAATCATCTTTCAATTACCGTGGAAATTTATGTGGTCTGTTATTGAGTTCGTTGAGTACTTATTCAATTAAAATAGATAAAATGTCGTTAGGATTATGAAATCTGAATTATTAAATTATACAGTATAATAATTGACGTATAAAGTCATACACCCCACAAAAAGACAACGGGAAGAATCAATGTAATAGAAGGTGGTTATGATGACACAGGATTTTATAATACATGGATAACACAGGAATGATATTCGACTTGATACGTCAATTATGACACTGTATTATTAGTTACATAGTGATTTAGTGGCCGTGTACGGAATTTACCCTAGTAAGTATATTTCATACCCGGCGTCACTATATAACGAATTTACCCCATCGATGATTTTGCTTTTGTTCTGCTTCCGTGCATTCATGTAAAATTTGTCCAACACATTATTCACCTTAACTGGGTCAAACTCTTCAAAATTGTCTACCTGGCCGGTTTCCCTCAAATAAGACTTAAGTAATTGTGCGGCATTTTGATTACTTTTAATGGTTTCCTGTGAATTCGCCATCATTTTCAGTTTTTGGTATGTCGTCTGTCGTAAGCGACACAAAACGTTTTGTCGCCATTTTGGTTAAAGTAAACTAAAAAACGATAACTGACCGGGTATTGCTAAACTAGTGACCGTGTATCGGAAATACACCGTCTTCACGTGATCAAAATACAGAGCGCCGATTAGTTGATTTCAACTGATAATTATCAGAGGTGGGGTAAAATCTGATATTCCAGATATCATAATCCTACTGAGTTTTGATTTATTATTAAATACCATAATTTGGCATCAAATCATAGGTTTCATGGAATTACATGCAATTTCAATGTAATTAGTGTGAACAGTTATGTGTTACATTCATGCACTTGTTTTAAAACTTAATCAAATAATTATAATATGAGTAATTGACAGTACTATTAAAAACGTTGATGAAAATTAACAGAATTTACATTTCCATTATCAAATGGTTAGTTCATGTGATCTTTTTAAAGTTCATGGCTATTTGTTTGTAAATCATTGGTAGAGATCACATTCAAACAACAGCATTTAATTCGCATAAAGTAGCTTCTTTTTACCCTTTCTGTACGTAGTCTGATATAACTTATCCCTGCGATGTCATGGCCACAGACAAATAATTACTTTATTTTCTACACTATATCAAGTATTTGTAAAATTTGCAATCCTGTGCCTATGATTTTCGTCGCTTCGGGCTGAATTCGTATGTCATAGTTTTACCTAGTCAGAACACTACTGTTTTCTTCAAGCAAGAAAACAGACTAAAATAAAATAATTGAATAAATAAATTAAACACCCCACGCTCCTCCAAAAAAAAAAAAACAAAAACAAAAAAAACCAACAAAAAACAAAATAAAACAAAATAAAACAAAACAAAACAAAAACAAAAACAAACAAAAACAAAACAAAACAACAATTTTTATTCTTTAATTCGACGTAGGTGACAACTTTAATAGTTACTTTTTAGCAGTGCATTTTGACTGCTCAAATTGGGTGGTTGCAGTACTTATAGGTACATCCTAATAAAAGGACACGAAACAGGTACATATAGAGCAACTGCATTGTTCAGTTCAAAATTCAGTTCAAAGTTCATTTAAGTCACCACCTTGACGATAACGTGAATGTGTGGTAAAGTTTTTCTCAATATCTATATTTGATTTGCGTGTAAATATATTTTATTTATTCACTTTAGATGATACCATTTATTGTTAGCTGTGACTTGCCTTATGTCTTTGTTATACACAACAATAACAGCATGATACACATACTAATATAATTCATTTTTATTTTACTTTAGCTATAATTTCATAGCGGAACAGCGATCAAGTATAGCCGAAAAATACGGCCACACGTGACATAACGATACAGACTTATTACTGATCATATTCAAAAGAAAGAACATCGTATGGCAAGATCCTTTGACCTTAGTTTCCGCTATATAGATGGGGTTCTGTTTTTAACCAATCTTAAAATCGAGGATTTTATATATCATATCTACAACAAAGAACTTGAAATAAAGGATAAAGGAGACACTATATAGGCGGAGTCATATAGCAGAAAGGGAACACACCTATACGCAATGCATTTTCGTATCGTCAACTTTCTTTTCAATTGTGGCAACATCCCTTTATCAGCACATGCTTATGGAGTTTTCATATCATAACTCATACGTTATGCCAGGGCTTGCCTTAACTACTCATACGTATTTTTACCGTGCTAGATTTCTTACAATCAGGCTTCTGGAACAGGATTATGTTGTTACAAGATTAAAGTCTCCACTACAAATATTTTACGACGTCATTATGACTATGTGGATCGTTATAGTGTCTTTATATGCACCATGATAATCGATTTGTTAACCGTGTCATAGCTTTCTTTCCTCTTTCATCTAGCATGGACGTGGCATTTTAAAGGTAGCGCACCAGGTGTGACTAGAAAATCAGAGGACGCTCACCCTACCAGTACACCGGTGGACAAACACCATTTCTCCCAAAATTATAAAAAAAAAATTACACATTCCCCCCCCCCCCCGGAAAAAAAGCAACAAACAAAATTATTGGAAGCGATGCATTTATGTTCCTCATCATACAAATTCAAATTTCCTATCAATTCTATTCAGTCATTTCAAGCGAATCTGAAACATTTTGCAAACATAGTTTTGATGATTATTCAAAAAGCGGATTATTTTACCCTTTAACGATTTCAATTGACAAAAATGTTCAATGAAAATTGTTATACGAATTTTCGTCCTGTATCCCGTATTAAACGGAAAATATAAGAGCTTATAATAAAACACGGCAATGGGATTTATACTTACGAAAATTACTTTATTTCGCTCATATTAGAACTTAAGTATTCTCTGTCTGATAATGAGGCAAAATGTGTATAAGGTGTTGCACACGAAGAAAAAAACCGCAGAGACTTTTTGTATTATCCAAAAGTATGTATACCTCCAGAAATAATCATAACATTGTTCGTAAAGTTTGCCTTTTTAATATATCAACAGGTCAAATTAAGTTGAAATGCACTACTGAATATATATATGCAGCTACAAATATTTATGTTACAGATTATTCAGGATTAATTAAAATAGCTTTTGAGTTGTTTTATAGATATATTGAATATATTTGAGGCAAACCAGACCAAATTGACAATTCCCTGATTATTACACAAAGTGGTACTTACAATGTTAATAATGTGTAGAATAAATGAATGTGAACGTTCCTTAAAACAATTTAGTGAACGAGAGATTAGCGGCTTATGGAATAAGCGGAAGTGGGATGATGGAAACCCAGAAATTATGTTATTCTTTACAATTGCTAACATTTAGATGTTGAATACGAACTAATTAATCTAACGTTCGGCACCATTACATATCGAATTTGTCCCGTTAATCAGCATTGGCATTCAACAGAGCGAATTTAACTAGCTGCACACCATTATCCATTTAAATGCAGGTAATGATTTATCGATGACATTGCTGTGCACAATCAACTTTATTAGGACTTAACCGTACAGATCATTTCCAAATGTCATAACAGCATACAATGTTGCTCACTGTTGTGAAAACATAATACAACTGCGATAGGAACGACATGATGGATGTTATTAAATGTTAAGTTCACTTTGTAAATATCAATATCACTTAAGATAAGGAAATTCAATGGAGAAGGCTGTTATACAATGGTACGAACGATGTCTGGTGGGGATTCTAGGAACACACAAATGACAACGGAGGCAGGATAAGTAGATCATGCTACACGCAAGAAATCCGACGAGTTGCTAGGTTATTGTCAAGTCGTATGAAAAAGAAACAATATTCAGGACATTTGGAAGTCATTGATCAGCAAATAAACTGACACTCCACATCGGTCAGATATGTGTTATGTCAGAAGTCATTGATCTCCTTTGGGAATGAACACTCCGTATCAGTCAGTTACGCCGTGGTAATGAACGTAGAGCAACCCTCATCTATTGGTAATGACGATTGTTTTGTTTTCGTTTTGATACCTTACAAAAAGACAGGGGGAATTCTCACACAGCCATACTCATGCCTAACTATTTATTCCTATTTTGCATTAACATTCTGAAATTAGTTTGTACAAGAGTACATGTTTCAAATCCTCTTATATGTTTCTTATATCATTTTTAGTGAAGCAATGCTGTGTTAGGTGTTAACCATTTTAATAGATACAAAGCATCGTATGTTTGAAGTGTTTCTAGAAAAGCAAAAGGACCCTTACCCCACCGGTGCACCTAGTACATGCTCCCGGTTTTAGTGGAGTCCGAGTTGCTCATTTGTTTTTGTTTGGTTGTGTGTATGATTTTAGTTACTTCGTGTTCTTTGTTGTGTATGTCTGTTTTCCATGTCTGGTCTTTGTCCCTGGATTGCATTCTTTTGATTACCGCTATAACCTTAGTTCCCTTATTTACTCTTTAAAGAAATAAAATGCATTTTTCGCAGATTAGAGTAAAAATTACATCATGCATACAATACTTTGTTCTATATCAAGAAATATGCAATACTTTAGCATTACCTTTGAATCCAACATACATCATGTTGTATCTCGGTCGTTTGGTATTTACATATTCAAGATGTCTTATTTTCGAAGTTGTTTCAATAAACAATTTTTAGAGAAAAAAACAGCTCAGTAATGAGGAAAACAGAGTAGTGCAGTAAGTGTCAAGTGCTTAAAAACTAAGATGACAAAGTATTCACGTGAAGATGTAGAATATTATTTAGTCAATCTATTAACAACGTACAACCAGTGACTTGTCTGCAGTTGTAGAATATTCTGTATGAGTCTTTCAAACTTTAGAATTAAAAAAAATCAACATGTTGAAGCAATATTCGTCATATGAGGAATTTCTAGACCAGTACAAATAGAAATATCTCTCATCATTCACAAAGCCACCATCTGATAGTATGAATGCTTTGTTTGTTTTGTTGTCTTTTGCTTTAAGTTTCACTTCATCTCTTCTAAGAATATCTTAAGACAAAGGACACAGTGAAATTTAAATATTCCTTTCACTGTAAAAAAAATCCTAAGAATAAGGCCTTTATTTAAACTCTTATACAAATGCAATAACTTTGCATTCTCAATGAACAACCACGTTATCCCTTGTAGCAAAATGACAGCGACTTCAGACTATAAGGTTTTCTTTTGCAGAAATTGCAATTATAATGCACGCCTGGGATTGGAAATATTGCATCAGATATAGGTGTTGATATGATAAATTCTACGGATGCCGCTATGACCTGGTTGGCCGTTTCCAAGATGGTCAGCGCCCTCTAACGGTCAAAGATTTTCTTTCACCTCAGGACCATAACATACTAACAGCGACAACAAAATAGATGTCGTCAAAGAAATGGGACCTGTCTCGATGTTATACGGTTGTACTTCATGTCTAGATGGTATACGGTTGTTCTTCATGTCTCGATGTTATACGGTTGGTCTTCATTTCTGATGTTGTCTGGTTTTAATCCCCGTCTGTTTCCTTAATATTCCTATTTATATTTTAACGCGTGGTGGAACCATGTTACTTAAGATAATTATATAGTATAGTCAAATCATGCTCTCCCGTTACATTTGGCGCCCAACTAAAATACCCACAGGGTTTGGTTAGCTATTGAGCTAGTGTTAGAATCTTTCGTGGTACCAAGAAATTGGCAGGACGGCCTACCTGCGTTGTAGTAGGTTGTGAGATTTAAAAAGCCAGTTAAATGACTTGGCTAACGGATTAATTCTTTAGCCGAATCGGTTTGTCGCTGGCTTGTCACTGAGCGGTCTAGGGTTCGATCCTCGGTGGCGGAGTATAATTTGAGAGTAAAATCATGCCCTTCCGTTACACAACAGTACAGTAAAACCTGTCTAAACAAAACCTTCTTTGACTTAAAAATATTCGTTTCAGATATTGGTACGGTAAATTAAGATTATTAAGACTTCAAACATTGTATATTTTTGACAGGTTTTCGGAACATACAGTATGCGGATTGGTAAGGTTTAACTGAAGTGTAATTACGACATTCGTTCTCAATATCAATAAAACATGTAAAATATAGAAAATTTTCATCACAATTGCATTTTGATTCAATTTCAAGTGATATCAAACGATGTCAAAAAATTATTTAATCAGTTGCTCGTCAACAAACGATAGCTTAAAACAGTATGAGAATATAATTAATGTTTTAAAAATGCCAACTGGCATAAAATTTCCAATCAATGTTACGCTAAATCTTCAAAGATAGGTGACTTATAATAACATACTTGGTACATATAATTATTTATATGTTATACGTATGCATTGTTGAATTGCATCTTAGTTTACAGTTATTGTTGAGGAAAATATCGAATTATTAATAACATCAATGTTAAGCTTCACTAACAACAGAACGCGATGTCTCATAAACACATATCATTATGACAATGTTTTAGTGCAAATAATATATAAATCATACGTATGCATTGTTAATGACAACAAATGTTTAAATCATGATTAAGGGAAATACTGAAGTATTTTATTACAGCAATTTACAAGCAATACAACAAATGAATTTGCATTTAGAGACAATATGCTTTATCGCCATAGTGGCAGTTAAACAAAAGTCTTTTCGTATTCTCGTGTTTAGCTTCATTTTGCATGAGTGAACCAAATTATTTGAATTAATCATTGAAGGAAGTTTTATGACAGATATGAAACAAAAGAATGCTTTATTACTTATTCTGCTTATTCTGTTTTGTTCTATGAAAAAAATAAATTTTCTAGTTTGGGAATATTCGCTGCATTCATGCAGCTTACGCAATATTTGTAGCATTTCAGATGGGTTCTTCAGATGTCGAAGAAGTGATGATTATAAAAGTAATTTAAGACAAGATCAAAAACAAAAACAAGATCAATATCCAATTAAGCATATTCTTAGTTTTCATATACTGAGTGAAGCAAAAGAAAAAACAAAATCAATGTAAGTAGTTTATTGATATTCTTCAAACCTCTGTAATGTATCAAAGACCCATTATTAACACTTTCCGGTTATTATTTGGTCAACTTGTAAACTATTTCAATAAATCTACAGTTTCACTTTCGACGCCAATACTGGCTATGTTACCATAATTGAGAACATACATTTAAGGTTCTATTTAACTGTTAAAAGAAATTATGTAAAACAAAACAAAAAAAGAAGAAAAACAATACAAAAACAAAACAAGACAAAACTAATTAAAACAAAAACAAAAATAAAAACAAATACAAAAAAAGAAAAAAAAATAAAACAAAAGAATATCGGATGATGAAAATACAAAAAAGATCCACTCTGTCTTCATCATGGTAAATTCGCTCTAAATATCATATGACATTTGACCAACCTATGCATCTATTCCATACTCCCATAGTTGAATACACATAAATAATTATAGATTTTTGCGTATTTTGTCTCTGGTTTTTGCCACTGGTCATGAATATCTTATTGTTCGTTTAAATCAGTGTTTTTTATATTTATTCTTCTGCCATGGTCTTTAATGAACGAAAAGGGATCACAGAACAATTAAGCATTCATAAAATGCACCAACAGACCAAATAGACAAAAAGGGGCAAAGTAAGAAAGCTAACAAAAAAAATCGTAAGTAATCAACAAATTCTAAACTTACCAGCCATCTTGATTCTCTGAAACAGAAAAAAGAAATATTAATTTAGATCCAAACGACTATCTTCACCTGCAGAAATCGCTGTATGTTGCCATCCATTAATGAGCTTCTATATATGAATCTAAAATGAAATTCTGTTGACGACATTTGAAAATTAGTTTTGTTTTATTCGAAACCAGGAGTTTCTGCATCATTTGATTAATGACTCCGACATTCGAACAAGTTATAAACAATTCTGCTTGCAAATTTTCAATTAGGTATGGTTCGTCATCGTTATTAATCGAAAGTAGCAAAGTTAAAAAAGTCTGATTAATTTTGTTTTAATGAATTGGGAAAATCACATATAAATATCATTGAAAACTTAGTATTTTGTATTGATATGAAATAAAAAGAGCTGTCAACACTAAAATACCCTGATAAATCAAAGAAGGTTTAATGTGCAACTTCGATGACTTTTATTAGAAAATCGGAACATCTAGCGGTATTTTTATGATGTTACAATTTTGACCATATAGATAGTTAATTCATTGTCTACGTACCGATTAGCAATTATTTTCTACTAAGCACATGTACATGTATCATATCAGCGCTAAAGACATGCCAAAATGATATTTTATAGTTTTAATCTGAAGTAACACTTCGAATTTATTTTTCGTCGAATGCAGTGGATTAGATAGGCTTGTGATGAAAGAAGGTAAACAAGAAATATTTAACATATGTAATGAATGTTCTTTAAATAGAAGCCATGTTCTTTTTTAGAGAGTACTGTGAAAGTATCATTGTTCGTGGGGTACCATTTGTCGTGGATTTCGTGGGTTTGGTAAACCACAAAATTTGGTTCCCAACGAAAAGGAAATGTTCTAATCATTTGCATGTATAGAGTTATCAAATCAACGAATAAATAAATAATAATAATAAACAAACAAATAACTGAATAAATACATAGACTAAACACTGTTAAACATATTTGTTTATCTGTTTATTTGTTCAATAACTTTAAACAAATAACCAAAGCAAATGAAAGAAAACATAAACAAAATAAAACAACAAAACAAAACAAAATAAAAAACCCAACAAACAAACAAACAAACATAAAGAATCATTTTTTACATAGTAGGTAATTCTTTGTGTTTGGTAGTTATTGGTGAATACTAATTGACTCAAAACATTAAAACTGACTTGAAAAAAACACACCCCTTGTCAATAAAAATCTCTTTTACGGGCTCAAAATTAGAGATTTTCTATCAAGATAGTGTATATTTAGTAAATTTCATTGCTTTCGTTTGTTCATAAAAAGATATAACTCTCCTATTGCATTTCAGAACATTGAAAAACTTATTTCACAAGAAAAGGCATGCACCCCAAACTTCAGTAATCTCCAACTAGACAGACAAAACCAAATACAAAAGATTCTCGCTGACTGCTGAGTTAATTTAGTCACAATTCTGTGTCTTTTATGAACAGGAATAATTTGATAACATTTTATTTTGGTTGTAGAATTCCCTAAGCATAAATATTAATGCCCGTCTTGTTTTAGGTCAATATATTTAATATTTTTATCTGCTGTGATAAATCTCATACGTAATTGTCTTATATGTTCGTTACTCATTTAATACAAAGCAGTACCAAAGAGTAATCAAGGGAACCAAGGTTATAGCAGTAATCAAACGAATGTAATCCAGGGACAAAGACCAGACATGAAAAACAGGCATACACAACAAAGAACATAAAACAACTAAAATCATATATACAAAGTAACAAAAGCAATTGAGCAATTCAGACTCCACTAACTGGGAGCATGGACCAGGTGCACCGGTAGGGTAAGCGTCCTCTGTTTTCTAGAAACACCCGCCGAGTTGCTCATATAAAGTCAAATCTGGGGTAGAAAAAAGAGAAAAGGAAAACTACGACACGTTAAACAAATCAGTTTTCATAGCGCATATAGATCCACCGTAACGATTCACGAGTTTATGATGACGACCATAAAACTTCTGTAGTGATGACTTCAATGTTGTAGCAACATAACCCTGATCCAGAAGCCTATTTGTTAGAATTCTAGCGCGGTACAAAAAGTCTGCGTAGTTTCGGAAAGCTCTAGCATAACGTATGAGTTGTGGTATGAACACTCCATACGCAGGTGCTGAAGGGATGTTGCTACAGATGAAAGGAAAGTTGACTATTCTGAATGAAAAAAACATCACGTTTGTCGTAAAGTTTTGTCAATAGTTTTCCTTTACCGTCAATTTCTACGTGTAGGTCAAGATATGAGGCTGACTTCACAGAGTCTGTAGTATCCTTTATCTCAAGTTCTTTGGGGGGGGGGGGGGTAGATGCGATGTACAAATCCCCAAAATTGGGATCGTTTAAAGATAATACGTCATCTATTTAGCGGAAACTGTAATTAAAGGATCTAGCTAAACGACATTTTTCATTCGGGTCAGATCAGCTATAAAGTCAGCCTCATAAGAGTGAAGGAATAGGTCAGCAAGTAGAGGAGCACAATTTAATCCCATTGGAATGCCGACCGTTTTTTTTAAAACGCGTCCACCATGCTGGACAAATATGCTGTCGTTTAAAAATCCAGCATTTTGTAAACATCTTCCTCTGTGTATTGGGAAGATGATTTGGAATTATTTCTTACTATAATAATAATACCAAGAACTATATATTTGTATCTATGTGTACCATCTTTTTGGAAAAACAACGATGTATGATGTTTTTAAGTCAGTATTTTAACTGAGTATGGGAATAGAAGTATACAGTGTTGAAAAATCATAGGTGTTAATGCTATTCTATTCTGAAAATAGTCTTGAACTGATTGACTCCGAAAGATCTTTCAAATTTTTCAGAATTTACATTGAATTAATACCACAACGGGAGTAACAAGTGTTGTGGTAGGACTGCAAACCCTCTTTGACAGCTGTGACAAAAATATAAAATACCAAAGCGACAAAATAAACTAAAAAGCAAACAAACAAAGACCAAACCAAAGAAACACAAAAAAATCAAAGTAATGTGATGGAGTGCTGCCATTTTCATTTTATTCTGGGAGCGAAGCAGGCCATTCGTACCCACTAGGAGCACTATATGTCACTCCGAAGTTTTTTTGTAGGAGTTCATATTGCCAATGATTTGTTTGTTTGTTTGTTCTTTTTTTTTGGCGTAACTCTTTTATTCATATTTTATACGTAATTGTATCTCTTTGTGAATGATTATCGTCTTTGTTTTCTGTTCTCAATTTATGGCCATGCACTTGGATCTTGATATATCTGAATTCTCTCATTATTGGTCCGTACGTATTTTTTTGCTGATATCCACCCTATTGAGACTTTTTAAATTAGCACAGCAAAAGTGGCTCTGGTTTTCAGTTTTCTTCATAAACAATCATGATTATTCTTCAATTTAATTGGAATTCATTAAATAACGTCTAACAGTACTTATAATATCTATTCAATAAAAAGGTGAAATCAATTGAGCATCTTTGTTCTAGTTCTGTGAATAGTATGGATTAGTTCTCAGAGTTCTTTACACTAAGACATTACATTCTTTACGCCTTACAATCCTGTATAATATAGCGGAAATACCATGCAGGGGATAAAATTAACACTAACAAAGGATAAATGTAGTAGATGACATAGTTAGGGAAAAAAGGACGGGAAAATAATTTCTTCCTTATAAAATTGAAATTTGAAAGGTTTAAAAATTACAAGGCACTACTGTCAAATGAAACATATAAAACAAATGAGTCTTTTAAATTTTTTACACTCGTTTCGGCAACCTCTGTCATAATGTAGTAGTTGTTATATGAAAACTCAACAGATGCTGACATGAAAGGAAAGTTCACGGTAAGAAACGAGGAGTCATCGGATTTATCGCATAGTCTGGTCATAAGTTTTCCCTTTCGATCTATTTCTGAGAGAAAGTCAAGATATTAGACTGATTTTATAGTGTCTGTAGTATCCTTGATCTATTTATTATTTTTTTTTTTTTTTTTGGGGGGGGGGGTTACAAGGGATGTATTAAAATTCAGATTATCGGAGTGTGTAAAGAATAAAAGTTAATTAACAAGACCGCAGTGGTATGTTAGATCTCCAGTACTTTGTCACTCGCTTCGTTTGAACGGAAAATAATGTATATCCTCCTATTTCAAAGTAGTGTCAATGTTTACTACAAAGAACGTTTTTTACCTTATACGGTCAAATTCTGTGGCGTACAAAATTTTCATGGTGGCCAGTCAGTGAGACCCGTAATTTATTAACTTGGCTGAAGTAATCTTGTTGATATAACAATTTTCCTAAATCACCTATTTTGTAACATAATTATATATATATTATGATCTATATTATCACTGGTTACTTTTGGTGGAACATGGTTAGTGGATAAATTATGTGATTCTTTTGCAGAGAAAAGGGTGAAAAAAACCTGAAGTATGAAAGACGGACGCTCAGACTGAAAATCATTATCCTAATTAACTTCGTTGAGAGGAAATACATAGGAACTTTTGCATACCTGCAAATGCATGTGTTTTGTATCTTTAATTAAAATATATACAAATTCTAAAACATAGAAATTTTTTATTTAAAAGATATACAAATTTGTATAGTTTATGGCATCACACCAATATAATCAGAAGGACAAAGAGAAAAATGTAAGAAATCAGTGATAGTATACTCTAATAAAACAACCATTAAAAAATCTCAAAAGCGGTATAAATAGCTGTGGTACAATTCAATGAACCTCATTATGTACAAATCTAGAACCCCAATCATTTTTCAAATGTAATATGAGTAATATGTTAATTTATATGTAAGACTCGGAACAGCAATGGGACACAGAGGAATGATGGTCGCGCGGAAGTGCAATGATAGTACTCCGACGTGCGTTTATGATCAATCTGTACTGCGATAGTTAGACGTGATTGTTGAGGCAAATTGCAATATGGAAATGCGGTGGCCACTACGAGGAAGTGCGTTTTTATTTTTCTTTTGAAACAAATTTTCGCTTAAATGTTTTGACTTTTATTTAGATTTTTTGTCCGTTGTTACCGTAAATAAACGATAATTATGAAATTCTACAGATATCAGTCCTCATATAATCAGAAAAAAAACTTTGCTTTCATTTCGTTCCTACTTCCAATGATTGAGGACATTATTAAAAACAAAATTAATAACTTTACTTCCAGTTTTTCCTTCACCAAGTGGCAAATTGAGTAAAATTTCCGGTCACTTTTAGGAGGACGAAAACTCTTTTTCGTGAAATATTTGCTATAGACTGACTGTGGTGGAAAGCTCTTTTTTTATTTACGTATACACTACATAAAACACATCTGATCTATAGTACCTGTAGAACATAAATGCAATGTAGTATAAGACGTCGTCTTTTTTTTTCTTTGTGTCATCCTATACACTGCTGCTGAGGTTATCAAAGAATGATTGATGCTAGAGAGATCTAGATTAGATTGATTAACGGAGTAAACCTAATATGAAGAGAAACGTGCTAGTCAAGTCCCCCGGAACTTAATTTTTGTCTTCGAGATGTCAATACATTCTTTGAACTTGTATATTGCAGTGTCTATTTCGCCTTACAACTATAGAATACGCTCCATGATTCCTTGTGAAAGCATGTCTTCCTTTTTCAAAAGGTAAAAATTCATGATATCAAATTCATAAAAAGCCACATTTTTTCCCGATTTTAATACAACGATAACAAAGCAGTCCCGGTAAATTATTTAATTGTACTTAATATAGTTTTTATAAAAGTTAATTATTAGCACCGTAGAACAATTTAATTAGTCGGTCGCATAGTACATTTTCTATGTTTCATGATGCATGCAATACGATTTTCAGTATCTTTTGTTACCCGTAGCTAAAGTTTATGTTTCTCGAATTACCTCGACTACCGTAACGTATCTTTTAAGTTTTGATGCTGCATTAAATACATGTACTGTTAACACTAAAAATTAGTAATGACACAAGCTACGTATGTTTATACAGGCAACAATATACTAGCTACTTTCATGACTTTCCTGTCAGCTTTCTCCGTAACATTAATACGCTCTTATGCACGTAAAATTTCGTGGCGACGTTGAATTGGGTATCAATGCACTTCCGCGTCTTCGCGAAATATCAGCCAACGCACTTTCGCGCATTAGCGTTACACATCAAACGTATTTCAGCGTTGACCATCGCACTGCGGCGTCCCCTTCGCACTTCCGAGTCTTACATATATATTTCAAATTATGATTCACTCTCCGGTTCTGATTAAAACCAGGAAAATATTCCAATTGCAACAAAACATTTTTTAACAGATGTAATAAGTATATATGTTAGAAAAAAGAACCGATATGATAAAACGTAATAAATTCAGTGTAAAACCTAAATACAAAAATAGTCTTACCTAGGGTAAGGGACAAAACTCTTAAAAATCATTGCAGCGTTTGTGTAAAGCATTTTACATCAATCGCATCTAAACATAACATTAACTTGGATTTATTTCATTCTATTTCTAATGAAAGCTTGGAAGGCTTCAGTGAAATTGAATATGATACAAACATATCACTGATTTTAAGATTTCTGTACCTTACCCCCAGGTCTACCTCCTTCAGTTCACTTCACTCCCATGTAACAACAGAAACATGAACGACACAATTTATCCTGAGGTGAACGTACAATATTTTAACGACAAACAACTCACCTGTCGAGTAATTGAAAACGCTTTATTCCTCTAAACATACGAGAAATGTGAAGAAAACGCATTTAATACGAAGTCAACCTTGTCTAATATTTGATTGGTAAAACCTTAATTTACGCTTTCTGCCTCTGATCGATTTGGTAGATATAGGCTTATCTTGAAAATTGAATTGAAAAAAAGTACATAGAGATGTTAGAAAAACAAAGTATTAGTTACGCGTCGGTAAAGATGTACAAAAAGAAACCCATGATAATCTTGGTGAAAAGACACATAAAAGAGAAGCATACCGATAATAACAGTAATACTTTGTAAAGAAAAATACATTGAAGCACCAGATTAACACGTTTGCATTATGACAATTTATGAGGTATCCGAGATATAAAAGAACTATTACCAAGAAATACGATTTTTTTAATAATATTTATATTTGATAAGATTAATACGGCAGATCAAGAAACGTCGTTTACATGGAAAACAGACATACACAACAAAGAGCATAAAGTAACTAAAATAATACATACAAAGTAACAAAAGCAAATGAGAAACTCGGACTCCACTAAAAACTGGAAGCATGGACCAGGTGCACCGGTAGGGACAATCATGATTTATATTTTAGCTTTAATAGAAAAAAGAACAGATAATATTTTCTAAGATTTTTTCATTGTCATAAGTATCTCGTGTTTATTTGTATTATATAAGCGTTTCATGCTTGTTATATGGATAGTTTGATTGTTAAGAATGTCTTAGCATGAATGTCTTAGCATGGGTATTCGCACTGATGTTGATAAAACTACAATAAAAATTACGCAGGACTTTACGACACCATAGATCAATTACGACAGCAGTGTTTTGCTGCTACATTCGTATGTGGCTAGTTTCTTCTATAAGTTAAGCTTCAATAACATAAATTAAAACATCAATCGAGACTTGCTATTTCCTATCTTAGTTTAGCATTATTCGCCACAGTTATTGATGTCACTACTGTGAAAGAATGGTTTCTCGTTTCATTGAAGGCAAATCTTATTGAGTATTGAGTGTCTGAATTAAAATGCACACATAAACACCAGGTCATCTCGTCTGTATGTTGATAAAAAACATGTGATTGTTGTGAAACATAAAAGGATTAAATCCATAGTAATGATGTCTAATAACAATTATTAACCTATTCTACTTGAAAGGAAAATCTTTAATTATACGTTTCGTTTTGTATTTTGAATAATTTATAATAATTTAGAAGCACGATTCGATCAAAAACGATCGTTAACGGTCAAAATAAGCATTTTCACCTATTCACCGGTAACGATAATTTAGAATTACGATTGGTAGGCATATTTCGACGTAATGTATTTATACATATTTAAACAATATATGCCATAATTGAAACATAAAATGATATTCGCCACGTCATGACAAAAAAAAGCGGAATGGCAAAATGTTCAAAATGGCCCAACTCGAAAACTACATTTTTAATTTTGTTGAAAATAAAACATGTATTTGATGGCACTTAACAACTGTGGAAGTTAAAACAAAATAATTAACCTATTTTCAAATTATGCACTGGAAACCTCCGCCCGAAGAATACACAACTTTTTGGAAGGTATTACATAACACCTTGCCACTTCGTGTGGCAGGATATAAGAATAGAATGAGGATAAAAGAAGTCAAATGAGCAATTAAAACATATTAGCTAATGAATACGTTGGAACTATATCTGAAGAATACAAAAAAGAACTACATTTCATCACGTTGAAGGAAGAAAAAGACACAATTGACTATTAAAGAGCATTTAGTGAGTAATAGCCATCAGTGAGTAAGATACATCATTTAGTAAGAGTCACTAGTGACTTTGAATCGTTGACATGGAAACTTTATCTATCATTTGTCGAGAGCTCGTTGTGAATCGTTAACATGGAAACCTTTATCTATCATTTGTCGAGAGCTCGTTGATGTTGAAATTTGCAAGTTTATGTTATATAAAATGCAGGTATGCTTTAGAAAAAAAATGCTTCATCGGAAGAAATGTTACACATCTGCTTATGTCATTTAAAAGAAAACATTTCCGCTCTTCAAATGTAGTTTGTCTTTAAAAGAGTAATCAAGGGAACCAAGGTTATAGCGGTAATCAAAAGAATGCAATCCAGGGAAAACGACCAAACATGGAAAACAGACATACACAACAAAGAACACAAAGTAATAAAAATCATACACACAAAGTAACAAATGCAAATGAGCAACTCGGATATATTAAAATATTGTCACAAGCAATCGTTATGCATTAGATTGTGTGTCATTTTAGGTTATCTACAAATTTCATGATTTTTCGTATATAATAGAGCAAAAAAATACACATAACTTTAAGTAATGTGTATTGTCATAGGTGTTGTCTAGTTAGGAAGAGCCTTATTTTTAAAAAGTAGAAACAGCCTTATACAGAGTATTGGTTCATTGATGTTGTCATGAATGAATGGTAGAAAATTAAAAGGTTTCTAGGAAAACATATTCTTTCATAAGATGTTTAATAGCAAAATATCACGACAATTTTTTTTTACTTTAGTAATAGATCTTTCATGTAACCGTCTGACAAAGCGCATAATTTGTGATCATTAGCTCTGCTATAAATATAGTATTCCACAATGTGCTGACAATCACTACAAAGGACCCGTGATTCATGATTAATTACAATAGTAGCAAAGGACCTACAACGTTCTACATGATTCTTATATTTTGGTACAGAGACTCCAAAATGTTCTACACGCTCCTTACATTCATTGACCCCCAGTGTTAACATTTACCTTATATTCGTTTTCTAAATGTTACGTTTATCTAACATTCATTCCAAATGACCGACTTTACATATTAATAACATTTATCACGAAGGACCCCTAGTGTTCAACACGTCTGTATCATTGGTTCCAAAGGACCCACAATGTTCAAACTGTCCCTGAATGTTCCATGTGTTCTTTACATTCATTTCAAATGATCCACAATGTTCCATGTGTTCCTTACATTCGTTGCAAAGGATCCACAATGTTCCATGTGTTCCTTACATTCATTCCAAAGGAGCACAATGTTCATGTGTTTCTAACATTTATTCTTACTCTACTACACTCCCTTTACAAAACAAGTCTTGACAATCCTGTTTCTGACCCCACCTCATCATTATACAGACTTGTTGCTATCATTTTGGATATTGGTTTCTACAGACTCTTTAAACCAGTTTGTGTGAAAAGTCAAGATGAAGAAAAACGATCATTTCCTCCACTACCGTTTGTCAACAAAGGTAAAGATGCAATTAATTTGGCTATCATCCTCCATCACAAACACGTCACCAACAAAATTCTCCCATATTTCAAAAACAAATCCATACCAATTATTTCAAAATCCTATACTTCACATATTGCATACACAATTTTCAATTATAAAAGGCTATTGCAGAACCTCGAGATTGAGGACTTCAAGGCTAAACCACCTGACCTGACTGTTCTTGCAAAAACATTCCATTCAAATATGGTCCTTCTGGTCATGTCGTTACGGGAGATTTAACCATCATCGGAAACGAATCTCTGCGTAATATCCTTCCTAAAGGTCCTAAGTACCGTGAACCACGCTCCATAAATTGGAATTATAACTTTATAAGTTCTTATGGATGCCGTCGAGGACTATGCAAGCAAACTGATAAAACGAGAACAAGAAGACATTGATTCTCTGTCAGAGTGGTTAAAGGCCGTGAGGTCTTTAATTTTGAAACGAATGAAAGTATTAAGTAGGTCAATGAGTGCCAAAGCTACATCAGTTTTCAAAGACCTCGATGTAGCAAAAACATTGTCTATTATACATGATAAATATGTTGTCGTACCAGCAGACAAAGCCCAACAACAACATTCTTTTTGTCTGCAAAACGTTTTACATCAGATGTTTATTATCAGAGGTAGACGTAGCAAATATTAGCAGTGATAAGACCTATACTGCTACCACACTCTCCAAAGAAGAGATTGTAGAAAACACTAAATCAGTACTATCCTCGTTTAGTATCTCCACCAAGGACGATGATTGTGATCTACCGTCTATGTACTGGATTCCTAAACTCCACAAGAACCTCTTTGTAACTTTTAACTTCTATACTCACAACTGTCAAAGATGGTCTGCAGTCATACCACAACACTTGTTACTCCCGTAATGGTATTAATTCAATGTGGAGCCTGAAAAAATTCGAAAGATCTTTTGCAGATAATCAGTTCAAGACTATTATCTGAATATAATAGCATTAAAACCTATGCTTTTTCAACACTGTATACTTCTATTCCCCATCCTCAGTTAAAATCCCGACTTAAAAACATTATACATCGCTGTTTTTCCAAAAAGATGGTACACATAGATACAAATATATAGTTCTTGGTAGAGATTCCTCATACTTTGTAAGAAATAATTCCAAGTCATCTTCCAAATATACAGAGAAAGATGTTTGCAAAATGCTGGAAGTTTTAATCGACAACATATTTGTCCAGTGTGGTGGACGTGTTTTTAAACAAATGGTCGGCATTCCAAGAGGAACAAATTGTGCTCCTCTACTTGCTGACTTATTCCTTCACTCTTATGAGGCTGACTTTATAGCTGATTTGCTCCGAAAGAAAGAATATCGTTTGGCTAGATCCTTTAATCTCAGTTTCCGCTATATAGATGATCTTTAAACAATCCTAATTTTGGGGATTTGATACATCGCATCTACCCCAAAGAACTTGAGATAAAGGATATTACAGACACTGTAAAGTCAGCCATATCTTGACCTACACTTATAAATCGACAATACAGGGAAACTATTGACCAAACTTTACGACAAACGTGATGTTTTTTCATTCAGAATTGTCAACTTTCCTTTCATCTGTAGCAACATCCCTTCAGCACTTGTGTATGGAGTGTTCATATCACAACTCATACGTTATGCCAGAGCTTTCCGAAACTACGCAGACTTTTTGTATTTTTGCGCTAGAACTCTAACAAATAGGCTTCCGGAACAGGGTTATGTAGCTACAAGACTGAAGTCATCACTACAGAAATTTTATGGTCGTCATCATGAACTCGTGGATCGTTATGGTGTATCCATCTGCACCATGAAAACTGATTTATTCAACGGGGCATAGTTTTCCTTCCCTCGTTTGTCTACCCCGGACTTGACTTTTTATGAGCAACTCGGCGGATGTTTCTAGAAAAGCAGAGGACGCTTACACTACAGGTGCACCTTGTCCATGCTCTCAGTTTTTAGTGGAGTCCGAGTTGCTCATTTGTTTTTGTTACTTTGTGTTCTTTATTGTGTATGTCTGCTTTCCATGTCTGGTCTTTGCCCTCTACTGATTACCGCTATAACCTCGGTTCCCTTGATTACTCTTAAATTCATTCCAAAGGACCCACAATGTTCCGCGTGTTTCTTACATTCATTCCAAAGGACATACAATATTCTATGGATTACATTCATTTGATCTCCGCTAGACATCTTGATTCATTTAAAAGAACCCATAATGTGTCATTTGTCCTTACAGTAACTAAAATGGGATCCATAATGCATTCCACGTTTTGCATTCATTAAAAGGGATCCACATTTACAAACAGTAAAGAGTAGAAAATCGTCGACTTACCTATTTTCTTAAGGAGATTTCCTTATCTCAAATAATACGTATTTGCTATTCAAACAATCTTTAATCATTCCATCTATTCCGTTTAAAGTATACTAGAAAGAGTATTTTTTTTTAAATTTAATCGTTATCTGAATCATAGCAATATAAGCAGCAAATTATAGGCTTAAACGTATTGTACGGTGACTGAACTTATCGATTCCATAATGTTTGTTAGTGAAAAACTATAGGTGGTACAAACCTGAGTTAAATAATAAATAACTAAACAACTTCCCAAGGGAAAAGAACATTAAAATGCCACTTTTAGAAAGAGTAATCAAGGGGACCAAGGTTATAGCGGTAATCAAAAGAATGTAATTCAGATCATCGTCTATTGTAAAAACATTTCCTGTTTTGATATCAAGGCATATACGATTTAGCTTTTTAAACTATAATAACACAATTCAGATTTTGAATTTTGTATTATCGAACGTTGTGCTGTCCTCCATAATGGTAAACTAAATAAAAACGACAGAATATTTAATTTTCGTTTTACACCCCCTTACAGTATTGTTATGCTTATATGAAGCACTTATAGTAATTCGTATTTAGTGCTCTTTATAAACATTGTATAATAATACACTAGTCTTTTTTTCTCTTTTTCATAAGTACCAACGCCTATCACATTTTCAGTTCTTAGTTGTTAACACTGGAATAATCAACAAGTTTAGATTGATTTTTATTTTATATCATCCTTTCCTATCTCTTACATCTGAGCACACTCAACACAATAATTGAATACAAGGTAAAATATCAGGTTATTTATTTGTATTTTAAAAAGATGTGAAAAAAAAAACAACATCCGCACACCCAGTGAACTTAACTATATGCAAATGCTCCTTATATCATATGCGTTAAACTATATACCTCAGCTATAATAATCATCGATTTAAAATAGATAATTATAGAAACAAATAATAAAAACACCAAACTTCATAAATTTTGAAAACAGAAGTCCACAAATGTAGGAAATTGTAGAAATAAATTGATTTTTCTTGTTAAAGCGTTTTTTTCAAACGTTCTATTAACATAGAAGTAACAGATCCAAAACAAGCTGGAGTATTCAACTTAAGTTGAAAATGTGAAATGTTATGAATACGAAGATCACACGCGTAATAATCATCCAGTCTGATACTCACTACATTTACTACAACTTTAATCAACATGTGAGTCCGTCAATTTTAATTGACACTTTTTGAAAAAAAATCTTTCTCATTCGAAAATCATCATGATCTACTACATTCATGTCTCTAAGAAAATGCATGTTCTCAATACAGTAAAACCTTTCTAAACCGAACCCTTTATGGAATCTAGCATTTGTTTTGTTTAGACAGGTGTCTGGTTTACACAGGTTCGAAATGCATTTCAACTGACACAAAGTGATAAAAAAATAAATTTGGCGTAGACAGGTACAAATCTTGGTAGGCTACTAAGCAGTTTTAATAGCTCTTTAGGTAGAAATCTGCCCTACATTATACTAATGTGTTCTACTAAACTACTTCAGAACACCTGTGTGACCTTTTGGACACTGTCTTTTAAGTTTGAATAGCTGTCTATTATGATGAGCTTAACCTCTAACCTAGCCAGCTATTTAAACTACCTAGTAGCCTACCAAAATTTGTTTTGAAATTGGAACTGGTCCTTTTTAACTCGAGGTCAACTTTTGTGATAATAACAAAGCATAATCCTAAAAAATGCAACACGTTACGTTTTAAATTCCATAAAATCCAATTTTAGTTAAAACAGTTCTCGATATGAAAAGATTGCGTTTGCTTCAGACCAATGTAGAATGTAAATATCAAGTAAATAAAACTTAAATGATTCTTGATTTTTTTAAAAAACATTCTTAAATTTTATCATTGCATCGAATTCTTACACAGGAAGTCCGTGAATTACACAGGTTATAAACTGTAATATACTGTTGTACATGGTTTGATATGAAAGTTTCTTTTGTGAAGTAGTGTATTTTAGTGTATCTCAGCTCGGCGGGTGTTTCTAGAAAAGCAGAGGACGCTTACCCTACCGGTGCACCTGGTCTATGCTTCCATTTTTTAGTGGGGTCCGAGTTGCTCATTCATGCTTTTGTTACTTTGTATGTATGATTTTAGTTACTTTATGTTTTTGTTGTATGTTTTTTTTCCATGTCTTTGTCCCTGGATTACATTCTTTTGATTACCGCTATAACCTTGCTTCCCTTGATTATTCCTTTAAAGATCATATTAGTCCTTCACGAATGTGACTGAACATAAACAGCAACTTTGCTCGATGTGATGGTCTATGTGATAAAACCTGATATAATGAATGTATGATAAATCTATTTATCTATTCTAAAGATACCAGCAAGACAAACGTGTGGACAAAACCATAGCAGGAACACATAAAACAAAATAGATAGACAACATATTTCAACAAATGAACTAAAAAAGCACAAACGATCAGCGGGACACCCAGTAAATATAGGAAATCAATTCAGGTGCTCTAAAGAGGTGATTAGTTCCCGCTTCATGAAATACATCTGCCGTGCTGACATTATAGATAAGTAGGGAAAAAAAGAAAACATGGGAACTAATTAACTAGTTATCAACATAAATATACAGAAGACAAAAAAAAAAGCAAAAATTACAAGTGCTACTCAAAATATCAGCGCAATATATTAGGTATGTTGTTCTCAAAGAAATTATGCTAAAGCGGAATTTGACTGCCCGAATCATCATTTCCACTAAATAATGTTTAAATATGAACCAATAATTCTGAAAAAAACAAAATTCAAGGAAATGTAGTCGTCTTCTATCAAGTAAAATATCCTTTCATTAAGATATAGATTATTTACAGTATGAATGGTTTTCAAAGATTGAAGCAAAGCGGTTATTTCTTAAGATTCATCATGTAACTTATACATGTAAAGTTACGTGCTGTGTTTTAAGGCGTCTATATGAGCTTACATTTTACGTTCATAGTACATTGAGGAAACTATCGACACGATAGCAGAGCTATTAGACGGTTATTTGGTTCCAACAATTCAACATTGATCACAACAAATCTCCCAAAACAATACAGATATATCATTCTGTAATATATCAGTAAATGATGAGCATGATAAACATATCCAGCATATCTTTATCAATCACATTCTATAATAAGTTTCAGGATAACTCCATCCAAAATTCGTGGGAAAAAAAATTAGGATTGGGTATAAAGCTATCGCAACCAGAATGCAAGGAAAGGTTTCAGAGAACGCAAACCTTACAGACACTGTGAAGTTAGCCTCATCTATTGACTTTCACTTAGATATCGTTGGAAAAATAATAAAAACAAATTGACCAAACTAAACGACGAACACGATGACTCTTTATTCCGTATTGTGAAATTTCCTTTCATCTTAGATATATATGAGTCCGACTTCATAGTGTAGGTAGTTTACTTTATCTCAAGTTATTTTGGGGATATGCGATGTATCAATCCTAGAAACAAGAGTTATTTAACGTCATCTATATAGCGCAAACTGAGATTAAAGGATCTAGCCAAATGCTGTTCCATCTTTTGGATCAGTTCAGCTATAACGCCAGCCTCATAAGAGTAAAGGAATAGGTCGGCAAGTAGAGGAGCACAATTTGTACCCATTGGAATGTCGACCTTTTTTTTTTTATAAACGCGTCAACCACATTGGACAAATATGTTGCCCATAAAAAATTCCAGCATTTTTGGAAACGTTATATTTGGAAGATGATTTGGAATTATTTTTTCCAAAGTATGAGGAATCTCTACCATGAACTACATTTTTGCATCTAGATGTACCGTATGTTTTTGGGGTGACAACGATGTATGATGTTTTTGAGTTGGAATTTTAACTGAGTATGGGGAATAGAAGTATAAAGCGTTGAAAAATCAAAGGTTTGAATGCTATTGTATCCTGATAATAATTTTGAATGAGTGTTTCCGGAAGATCTTTCGATTTTTTCAGGATCCACATTGAAATGATACCACTCCAGGAGAAATAAGTGTCGTGGTAGAACTGGCGACCCTCTTTGACAGCTGTGATTAAACTTTCTGAAAGAGTTTGGGGTAAATTTTGCAGATCCAGCTATATAACGTTGTTTGTATGGATTATTGAGGAGTTAAGAAATCTAGTACATAGACGGTAGATCACAATCATTGTCATTGATAGAGAGACCAAAAGAGGATGGCAAAGCTTTATGGTTTTCCACCATCTCTTCTTTGGAGAGTGTAGTGGCAGTATAGGTCTTCCTACTGCTATTATTTTCCACGTCTACCTCTGATAATAAACATTGGATGTTATAACTTTTGCAGACAAAAACAATGTTGTCCTGCGCTTCGTCTGTTTGTACGACAACATATTTTTCATGTATAGTAGACAATGTTTTTGTTTCATGGGGGTCTTTGAATACTGATGTGGCATTGACACTTATTGACCTACCTAAAACTTTCATACGTTTCAAAATTGAAGACCTCACAGCCTTTATTTACTCTGACAGAGAATCATTGTCAATTCGTTTTATTCATTTTTTGCATAATCCTCCACGGCATCCATAAAACTAAAAAAGTTATAATTCTATTTTATGATGCGTGGTTCACGGAACGTGGGACATTTAGAAAGGACCTTCTTCAATCTGGAGGTTCTGCAGGTGTCATACCACTATTTCTGGTCTCCATAACTTTCTATGTTAAATTCAGCTTTTTATAAGGCTCAATTTTTTTTTACATTAGTACTGATGGTGCTAGATTGGTATCATTATGATGGTCACCCTTTACCTTAACTCTCATAAAAATATAAACATACCATATGTGCCTTCTAAGAAAGAACGGTAAAGTGAAGTAGACAGGTGCAGAAATCACTACTTTCGTTTTGAAATTTAGCCATATCAAGGGGCCTAGAGTTTTTGGTCAGAATTGTTTTACCCTACACTTAATAAAGAAAGTAAAGATTTTAGAGTATTGCTGATTCATTCTGCTTTCAGATGACAACAAATTTGTATACCTCTACTAAACAAGGAGAATGATAGGGTGCAATATTGGGACTACTTCGTGTCATTACGAACTACTTTCTTGTATGTTCAGGCGACTGGTTTCCGAAATAGTGGTATTACACCTGCAATAGCGTTTTATAATTGAAAATTTAGGATGCAATAGGTGAATTATTGGAGTATGAAATAATCGGTATTGATTTGTCTTTGAGATACAGGGGAATGTTTTCTTGACATTTTTGTGATTGAGGATGTTTGCCAAAATTAATTGCATCTATACCTCTGTTGGTAGAGGAAGAAATGATTGGTTTTTTGTCACCTGGACTTTAACACTGGTTTAAAGAGTCTGCGGAAACAAATGATCAAAAATGGTGGACACAAGTATAATGATGAGGTCGGTTCTGAGACAGGAGTGTCAGGACTTATTTTGTAAAGGTTGATTGATTGATTGTTAGGGTTAAACGTCCGAGCAGCAATATTCACACGATGAACATGAAATGAATGATAAAATGATCATGAAATGATGATGAAATGATAAAAAGGATGGGACACAAGGTTAATAGCCCGACAAATTTTGATTGCCACTGGAAATAGGGAGGGATGGGTAAGGTCGGGCAATTTAGCCTCCTGTGGCGGAGCGCAAAGGTTCCTACTCCTATCGAATACCACAGCAGGGTTCATTAACGTGCGATGAACGTGACATCCTTCCGTATTATAGCCTGACAACCCCAGCATGTAACACGCCAGGGGTACCCAATTCCACCACCTGGGGCACACATCCCAGTTGCTCTGTGGGCAGAACGCCCAGCCCTCGGCTAGGTTTCTGAGCACTATTTAGTCGCCTTTTATGACAAGCTTAGTGCTGCTGCAGGCCTATTCTTTTGACACCCGGGCCTGCACGGGGCTTTTTGTAAAGGAGAATTTAGTAACGTCAGAGGTATAGAACAGAGTTTAATGCAAATATAATGAAGTCCAAGAGGCTTTTGCATGAAAGGAAGAAGGCCATCTACGAAGATATCATGCATCTTACGTGATGTATAGTGGCGATGGCCATGACTCTTTATCCGTCTTGCATTTTTGTCAAATAAATTCATCACATTTATGTTATTGTTCTATTGCTTGAAGTGTTTCAGTACCTAGTCAGTGTATCCAGTCTTCCTATCTTTCCATACGATGGCTTTTACTTAGGACAGGACTGTTCGGTTGATGGAATTTTTTTGAACTTTCATAGAGAGGATTGAATGACCCTGTTGATTAAATTGTTGATAGACTGTCGGGAATTTGATGGTATTGATTCCCGAACGATGGCCGCATATTCGTTTGTTTAATCGTTCTGGTGTTTTGCCGACATATACTAGACTGCATACGTTACATTCTAATCTATAGTTTTGTCGATTTGCAACTTAAGTCATCATGAATTCTTGAGTGAAAGGTTTTGTTCGTAAGGGTACTTATGAGGAAAGACTTGGTTATCAGAATGTTGCATGTTTGGAAAGTCCGTAAGAGAAAAACATTATATATACAACATTCTTAACACAAAAATGACATAAATCATTGAAGAAAGTAGATGAAAAAATATTCAGTTCTGTAAGTTACTTTAAAAATTCTGCTTTGTTAGTGAAATTTTAAGTACAATCTAGAAATAATTGTGAGCAAGCTCATTTTCTGATATACCTGCTTCCCTCCATATAAATCGTGTAGAATAAAATTAAATCAGGTGGAAAACTAGAGAGAAGGTGCACAATGGCATCGTGTTATTAAGAATATATGAAAATTTCATCAATTTATGTTAAGCAGTTTCAGAGAAGTTGCGGATAATGCTGTCGACAGACAAACGGACGGTTGGACACACAGCATAATAATAGTATATCAATATAACATGAAACGTAACATACAATTTCTAAGGTATTATTTCAAATAAAAAGAGGCTTTGCAAAAAAACATTTTAAATGAACGACTTATTTGAATTTTTAAATAAATAAAAAGTATTTATATTTGCGTTAATTCCCTAAAATTGCAACCGTATATTTTTACCCAAAATGTATACAATCTAATACTTTTACAAATCATAAATGTAAGATTATAATACAAAAATACAAAGTGTTTTAGTTGAACTAGAACGATTATCTCGGGATTTATAAGTGGATGGTGTTAACAATGGCCCCGCTTACTACTTAGCCTTTTGTGCCCTTACCGCGTTACAGTGTCATGACAGTAGCCAAAAATGTATTCACTCAAACCATAAACAATGCAATATAATCACCTGAATCTTCCATAAATGTTAACTGTAGACTATATTCACTGGCTATTTTCAATTTATCATAGCGAGCTGGTAAGTGAATTCAATGTAATCACTCGAAAGTTGACATCACGTATTGAGTTAGTTATAAACAAATCATTAAACTTTTTTGTGACGTCCGCTACAATACTGCATCAATAAAACATTGAATTCAAACAAAATGAGCAGCTTCTTTTAGATTTCTAATCTGTGGCAGCATCGATTTGATAAACCACATGTTACTTTCCCTAAAACGATTTGTATGCAAGAGTAATCAAGGGAACCAAGGTTATAGCAGTAATCAAAAGAATGTATTCCAGGGACAAAGACCAGACATGGAAAACAGACATACACAACAAAGAATATAAAGTAACTTAAATCATACATACAAAGTAACAAAAGTAAATGAGCCACTCGGACTCCACTAAAAACTAGGAGCATGGACCAGGTGCACCGGTAGGGAAGCGTCCTCTGCTTTTCTAGAAACACCCGCCGAGTTGCTCATAAAAAGTCAAGTCCGGGGTAGACAAACGAGGAAAGGAAAACTATGACCCGTTGAATAAATCAGTTTTCATGGTGCTGATGGATACACCATAACGATCCACGAGTTCATGATGACAAAGTTGGAGAACAGTTTAGCAAAAACTTTTTATAATGTGTATTAAATGATTCATCTAATATATGATATTCACGCAGAAATTCAGTTAATGTCATACTCATGTACTAGTATACTGTAAATGTTAAACTATCATTTCTGATATTCTAAGAATTGCTCTGAGCCAGCTTGTATGTCCACCTAAATGACATTTTCGTCTTGGATACACGACAGTAGTATTGTAGAATTATTTTTTTCCTCGATTAATTAGAGTTATTATTCTTGGATTGCTGGAAAAAGGTGAAAGTTATCTGGAAATAATTTCGTCTGGATTAGCATTTGAGTTTAATGTTTTGATTCTGTGTGTTCATAATGTTCATGGATATCAAATGCAACACAAAGTGGTGGGATATCATTTAATACCCTATAAGATACCTAATTGTTATCCCAACATTATAGACGAGAGGTGGAGATTTAGAAACGAACTATAGTTTATATAAGTTTAAATTACCTAAAAATCAGATGAAATTTTATTGTTTTAGATAGTCAATTGATTATTCAACTTCCATGTCATCATGTCGTAAGGTCTCAAAAGTGGCCTGCTTAGGTATTTAAATACAATTTAAGTGTAATACCCTATATCAGGTAACGACACCGCGCATGATTCGACAAAGATTTTATCAAAACTATATTTTGTAATCGTTTTTTTTTCAAAACATGTCAATACACACATCAGACTATCGTTTCGTTAATATGTAAAAAGAAGCATGGTTTTAATCCATTTCACATCGCTACATTTAATTAAAAGCTTATTGAAAGTGATTTTTTTACGATGAAAGCAAAGTAATGATGCATGATTTAAGATACAATGATGATTTTTAAATAATTCATGAAGTGAAATATTCTAATAAAAGTGGTGCTATTTTAGATACACCAGGAAGCAAAATGCTGGAGAATTAAGGCTCCATGCAAATAATATCAACGAACAGTCTGGCTGTTGGTGGAAACCGACATTCTTATGAATCTTATGAAACCCAATAAAATTGTAGCTTATGGACCTGATTCAACGAATTAAGAGATATGTCAACAGTGAACACATCAATGAAAAATAGCCAGAGTCTTGCCTCACAGCTGAAGCGCCTTTATTCTATGCAAACAATGGATCAACAATTATTTGCAGTTGCTCAGCAAATAAAATGGTGTTTGAAAGATGAATTTTGTGACCAGACTAGTTATAAGACTTAATGGATTGCACGCTTTGTCTTGTTTTATAGCCACTGTAGGGATATTGTGGTCTAAAGCAGATCTGAATGACTTACTTGTTGATTCAGGTATCTATGCTGGAGCAACTGTAGAGCAAATGCTCAGTGGTAAACAATTCAACAGAGGAGTTAGGGATTTTGTCTCATTTATGAGGCACTAATGCATATTTTGCTTACGGAATATTTCAAGTAGTGTTTGTCAAATAACAACTTGACCGACCTTACTAACCAGATGTGGAAAAGGTTGAGATAATTTCAATCTCAACTCAATGAAAAAAGCAGAGAGACTTTTGAAAACCTTCAGGAATTTTTTTCTTTGCATATATCTGACAAACTGTCGATTGTTTTTGCATTAGCTTCAAATAAATCCCCTACATTCAAGTACTGTTTGATGCTTTTGGACGCAACCCTGCTGATTTTGAACAACATAAAGGCAGAGCATGGAGGTAAATTGGACATTTGTTCATCATTTTTAAGATGCTTCCTTATTTGTTTTGTTACTAACCGCGTAAACTACTCTAGATGGACACTTGTTTATCTTCTTGACATGTTGGAGTAACCAAGAGTAAAACAAGGTAAAACAGTGTTTTGAAAATTGAAATTTTGTCATTCGTCAGGCGTCCGGTAAGTTCAGGGAATTTGGAGTGATATGGCGGTTCAGAAAATTGTGATAAAAGATTCGAAAGGTTGTGGTGGAATTTAAAATATAACAAGACAAAAAATTGCTTTGATGAGATGGTCATTGTCGCAACACTTGTACCATGCATGTTAGCACCGGTGAGAAGGACATCAGTTATCGATGGCATGAGCAGACTCAGATAGTATCTTTGAAACGGGATGAATCTGATCTCATTACCCGTAAAGAAGAATGACTAACCATTTTTGATATAGGTGATCACCCAAAGTGTCTCATCAATATATTTACTGGGATGCATGCTTCAAAAGATGAACAGAAGTCGCTCCTTTCGGCATTGGATGCTGATGAAACGCAAGTCGTTTGTAGACAGTGCTCCGTCAACAGACGGATGAAAAACGAGTATTTACAGTACATTACCGAGGTCTTCTTTGAAAACCTTTTCTGAGATGCAAAGAAAACACCATTCCGTACTCACACTGTACAAACTCTTCTTTGCATGCGTACCCTGAACTCGTATTTCGCAGAGCTCTTACATTATCCATCAATCGTGAGGACGTCTCCATTCAGAAAGTCCTGGAGCATGCCAACATAATTTTTCATGATGATGAGATCATGTGAAAGTATGTCAAAGCAGAATTTCTACATAAACTGTGATTATAAGGAACGCAATGATAATTGTACAGTGCCCTATATGATTGGGAAATGACATGGGGTTTGACACATGTCGAATGGGTCAATGGAATATGTGGAATTGGGCATAATGGAATGTTGAGAATGAAACGTTTTCCCAATTGAGAAGCTGTACTATAGAGTTTCATCAAATACGCTATATTTTACATTACATGTAGGTATCTTTAAGTATTTTCACTAAATATTGTTTTACATAGTATATTTGCCCTCAATGTTAACAAGATTGCAACAAATAAGAAGTTAAGAAAGGGTGTTATTGATTCTACACTGTCGGCAATATTATATAAAGTAAAATTGCTAATTTAGAAATGACGTCACTGCTATTTTCTATACTGACACATTACTAGATCAATTTAACAATGACGGCTTTTGTGAAATCAATCGTATATATTCACGTATACCATATATGTCAAGATCTAGGACGTTCACATTTACACATGTTGGACATGTTACACAGAAATAATCAATGATTTCATTATTCTTATGAATTAACAAACTGCTCAATGTGTTTCTAAAAGTATATATTTTACAAATATATATATTCGGTGACTTTTTTTTCGGAAAAAGGCCTTCCTGAACTGTTCCTTTGATATTTCGCAGAGATCCTCCCAATCTTTGTTTAATGATTATACACATAACAGACTCATTCGATTTTACAGAAAGCCGTAATTGTAAAATTGATCATAGGTAGTTAACCATAAAGAAAAGAAGCTGTGACGTCATTACCAAGATATTTCATAAATATTTCATTTTATATTATACGTCGATAGTACAGTATTATTTGTCTAGTTTTTACCCATATAATATATTCTTTTGTTTTCCGCCCAAACTTTGGTTCCCTTGAGTACTATTTTTTTCATACTAAATATAATGAAAATATGATTGAAGGGGTACTTTCGCAAGGCAAAAAAAGAATCAAGGCTAATATATGTTAACTTCTACCTTGACATCTTTGTGAGGTCTTCCAAATGTTGGGTTGGTTCCAATATTGCTTAAATAAGAAATAATTTTTCTACGTATTTCTTGGTCGAATACATGCACTGTACAAAAAACTCATTTATTTCACTTTCGATGTATAGAACCATAAACTACAGATTGGGAGGACCTCTGCGAGATGTCAAAGGAACATTTATCAAATAGTTTGGAATAAAATACCTAAAATTCCTTGTTTTTGCATTTTTTTGTGAAATTTTACAGTCACCAAAAATGTATGTGCATGAAAAATCCACATTTTCACATAGTATGTTGTTTTAATGTAACCATTAAAAATCTTATTATTGGACTTTTATACTTTGCTTTTGTCTAGAAAGATTAAGAAGGGAGCCAAGGTTATAGCGGTAATCAAAAAGAATATAATCCAGGGACAAAGACCAGACATGGAAAACAGACAAACATAACAACGAACATAAAGTAACTAAAATCATACATACAAAGTAACAAAAGCAAATGGGCAACTCGGAATCCACTAAAACTGGGAGCATGGACCAGGTGCACCGGTAGGGTAAGTGTCCTCCGCTTTACTAGAAACACCCGCCGAGTTGCTCATAAAAGGTCAAGTCCGGGGTAGTCGAAAGAAGAAAGTAAAACTATGACACGTCGAATAAATCAGTTTTCATGGCGCAGATGGATACACCGTAACGATTCACGAGTTCATGATGACGGCCATAACACTACTGTAATGATGATTTATATCTTGTAGCAACATAAACCTCTTTCACAAGCTTATTTTTAGAGTTCTAGCGCGATACAAAAGGTCTGCGTAATTTCGGCAAGCTCTGGCATAACATATGAGTTATGATATGAAAAATCCATAAGCATGTGCTGAAGGGATGTTGCCACAGATGAAAGGAAAGTTGACAATTGTGAATGAAAAGTCATCACGTTTGTCGTAAAGTTTGGTTACACGTAGAATATAAAATAGAAAGTAATATTACAAAAAACAAAACAAAACAAAAACAAAACGGCAGATCATTAGATTTGAAGGCTTTTCAGTGTTTTGTTTTATATTGCAATTTTGTTTTTAATTAGTCCTTTTGGTTTTTCTGATATTGTTTATCCAACTATTTCCACTAGTTTGTACTTTCGGTTCAGCTATTTCTTACATCTAGTTTGTTGTCTAGCTTGTTTATCAATGTTGCTATAAATACACAAACGAGAAAGAACAATGTCAAATAATTTATTTTGATTCTTAATTTCACGTCTGGGTAAGAAAAGTTATTTTCTTGATACTATGACGTCATTAACGTATCATAATTTATTTAATTTGAAAAGAAGGAACATTATTTTATGCGAATCAAAATCCGCTTGTCTTGCATAATAAAATTATGATCAGGAATATCTGAATTCCATTTCTTAAATCTGAATTTTGAATACTGTAAATTTTTTTGTAAGATTAAGATTTTTACAGTGTTGTTGATTGTGAATTAAAGAAGTTTTAAAATATTTTCCCAAAACTTGGTATATGTTTTTGTGTTGAATGACACATTAAAGTTGCAGAGCAATAGTTAAAAGGATGAATGAAGACCATACAAGAAACGTCCTAGATATTGACATTAGTGGAACTATAAGTTAGGAAAAAAACAGAATAATAATAATAATGATATAAAAACATATTTTAATCTTAATATTTTGCATAACATATGTTATTAGAAAGATGAGAGTACTATCCTTTTTTTTTAATCGATGATCTACTTCATGAAATGTTTGTATATTGTATAAACTTAAACGTCAATTATTTTTGTAGTTCTACGAATCAAATGTATTCATTATGAATTGAGCAGTCAAGTTCATGTTTTAAATGACGTACTTAGTTATACTGTATACAAACATAATTAACTCTGATTGTGCCACAATTAAACACCATTTCAAGCATAGAAAATTACATTCCCACCTTTCTAAGGGTTTCACTGGTATATATAAAAAAAATTATTTCATTAATATAGTGGATTCTTCAAAAAGCAAACTCTTAAGGATTAACTTATAAGCGGTATGTTATTAACATTATTTGCTGTAGTCAATCTTTGGTTTTTTTTTTCTTGAAGTAATACAAAGGTGTTTTTCCGGCCATGTGAAGAATGAATACATTTCTTTTATACAGAAAGACAGTGAATAACGTTTTACTCTAAAAAAAAATAGTCTGATTTCAGGCTTCGATTTATATTTGTTTGTTTGTTTGTTGGGGTATATATTTCAGCTATATTCAGACGATGAACATGAAATGGATGATACAATGAACATGAAATGCAAAAAAAAAAGGATGGGACACAAGGACAATAGGGTCGACAAATTTTGATTGCCACTGGAAAAAGGGGGGATGGGTAAGGTCGGGCAATTTAGCCTCCTGTGGCGGAGCGCAAAGGTTCCTACTCCTATCGAATACCACAGCAGGGTTCTTTAACGTGCGAGGAACGTGGCATCTTTCCCAACACGGTGCACCACTATGGTTTGCGGTCAGGTTTTCCGTATTATAGCCTGACAACCCCAGCATGCAACACGCCAGGGGTACCCCATTCCACCACCTGGGGCACACATCCCAGTTGCTCTGTGGGCAGAGCGCCTAGCCCCCGGCTAGGTTTCTGAGCACTATTTAGTCGCCTTATACGACAAGCTTAGCGCTGCTGCAGGCCTATTCTTTTAACACCCGGACCTGCACGGGGCGGCTTCGATTTATAATTAACTTATCAAATTCACCAGGATACAACCATGACAAATATTTGTCGTTGTTTGGTTGATGTCGTCATTTATCATACTATCATTGTATCTGTTGTTTTTTTATTCATTTTCACAATCCTGTTTTAAATTCTGAGGTTTACAATATTCACAATGAATAACGAACTATATATTTGACATGAAGTTATAAAAAAAATCTGTAGATCATTTGCAGAGGTTTGTGCTTCTTGGTTGGTTGCACCTTTTTAGATGTTGTCGATGAAGCTCATAATAACGACTTCACTCCAGTAAAACCAAAGTAACGTTCATATATTGAAGTTTACATGTCAAGATCTGTATCACAAGCCTTATCAACCGAAGATGCCTTTATCGTCTGAAGGCTACTAGTCCTAATTGTATTTGTTAGTTTGTTGGGGTTTAACGTCCGAGCAGCAATATTTCAGCTATATTCAGACAATGAACATGGAATGGATGATAAAATGAACATGAAATGAAAAAAAAGGATGGGTCACAAGGATAAAAGGGTCGACAAATTTTGATTGCCACTGGAAAAAGGGGGGTGGGTGGGTAAGGTCGGGCAATTTAGCCTCCTGTGGCGGAACGCAAAGGTTCCTACTCCTATCGACTACCACAGCAGGGTTCTTTAACGTGCGAGGAACGTGGCATCTTTCCCAACACGGTGCACCACTATGGTTTGCGGTCAGGTTTTCCGTATTATAGCCTGACAACCCCAGCATGCAACACGCCAGGGGTACCCCATTCCACCACCTGGGGCACACATCCCAGTTGCTCTGTGGGCAGAGCGCCTAGCCCCTGGCTAGCTTTCTGAGCACTATTTAGTCGCCTTATACGACAAGCTTAGCGCTGCTGCAGGCCTATTCTTCTAACACCCGGACCTGCACGGGGGGTCCTAATTGTAAAATAGGTTGAGTGATGCAGGTTATGACATGCCATGTTAATTATATTTTGTATTCAAAGTGGTATTGGGAGGGGGTTGATTAAGGGTATGCGATATACGCCTACGGGTGTGATATAATGTACGCAGTATAAGCCTATATTTATGGTACAAGTCTATATTTATGGTTAGTAAAAAATTTGGATTAGACACGAGTTATTCCAAATCACATGGTCTTCTCCATACATGGAATATAACACACAATAAATTATTGAACAAATAACGACAAGTGTAGTGTAGAGAAATTGATAGTTTTAAGTTTATACAACAGTAGGTCCACATCACAAAAAGAAAAAAAAAAACAAAATTGGTGTAAAACGTTAATAAGTAATAAAAAAAATAATGTTTTAAAGTTGCTGGTGTTACCAAGTATTGCGCTACCAAATAAAATCAATATTATTCGATCTTCACCAGTATCCGGAAGATTGTGTATGTATAATTTGCGTTGTTCTACATACAAATGACATTCTAGAAAGAAATTAACACTATCCTCAATAGGCCAGCCATAGTTGCATTTCTGGTCAGGCACCAAACCCACTATGAACAGATCAGCTTTAAGTGTGCTACTCATGTGACGTAGTCTTGTATGCAAAATATTAAGCTTTCGAATTCCATTATAATAATATGAAGGTGGTTTGAACGCAATGTTCTAATTTCTCAGTAATACGAGTTGAGGATAAACATAGTTGGCCTCATTTCTCCAATTATATTGATTGGTTGTGCCTACAATAGATGTTAAACAGCCTTTAAGATATGCTGGTACCTTACTATTGTGTACTTTATGGAATAGACACAGTTTACGTCTTCGTCGACGATCTGCTAATGTCTCCCAACCAGTTTCAAAATATAACGATTCAATACTGGCATATCTTGGAAGACCGGTTACACTTCTGGCAGCTTTATTTTGTATTTTATCTAATTTATTTGCACATTCTGCAGCACATCCATCCCACATTTCACAAGAATATTCCAGTAATGGTAAAATATAAGTATGATATATCTTTTTCAAATTTGATCTGTTCAGGGTGAACTTGAGCTTTCGCAGAACAACTGTCTTGTTGCATTCAGACATAAATAATCAATATGGGTTGACCACTTACAATCCGAAGACAATACTACTCCTAAATGTGAGTATCAACTATCTCTACTCGTTGATCATTAAATTTAATATTGATTGGTTGTTGTGTTTCTTGGTTTGTAAAATATACAGCCTTGGTTTTGGCAGGGTTGAAGTCTACTCTCCAGACCATTTTTGTCGTTTATCAAGGTCAGAGTTAATGGTATGCTCTATTGTTAAATGATTCTGTGACGAACAGCCTTGTGAGGTATCGTTAGCAAATAATCTAGTAAAAGAGTAATCAAGGGAACCAAGGTTATAGCGGTAATCAAAAGAATGTAATCCAGGGACAAAGACCAGACATGGAAAACAGACATACACAACAAAGAACATAAAGTAACTAAAATCATACATACAAAGTAACAAAAGTAAATGAGTAACTCGGACTCCACTAAAAACTGTGAGCATGGACCAGGTGCACCGGAAGAGTAAGCGTCCTCTGCTTTTCTAGAAACACCCGCCGAGTTGCTCATAAAAAGTCAAGTCCAGGGTAGACAAACGAGGAAAGGAAAACTATGACCCGTTGAATAAATCAGTATAAAACTAATACTTGTTGAATAAAACTATACAAATCATCAGATACATCATTCGTAAAGATCCAAAATAGTAAGGGTCCAAGAACAGAACCTGGCGGAACTCCCGCGTTGATAAAAGACTCAGATGGCATAAAATTGTTCACAAAGACTTCCTGTCTTCTTTTATATAAATAGCTTTGAAGCCATAAAAGTACGTTATGGTTAATTTCATATGATTTAAGCTTTACTATTAACCCCTTATGCCATACCTTATCAAATGCCTTCGAAATATCACAGAACACTACACAAGTAATATATCTCTTGTTTAGAGCTTCACATATCTTATGATAAATCTCAGTCAGTTGATGGACTGTGCTGTGCCCAGCCATGAAACCTGACTGAAATTTATATAACAATGCGTTTGAAATTAGATAGTTGTAAAGGTACTTATAACAGGTACTTAAAAGCAGCAATATTTCAGCTATATCCAGACGATGAACATGAAATGGATGATAAAATGAACATGAAATGATGATGAAATAAAAAAGGGATGGGACACAAGGACAATGGGTCGACAAATTTAGACTGCCACTGGAAATAGGGAGAGGTAGGTAGGGTCGGGCAATTTAGCCTCCTATGGTTTGTGGTCAGGTTTTCCGTATTATAGCCTGACAACCCCAGCATGTTACACGCCAGGGGTACCCCATTCCACCACCTGGGGCACATATCCCAGTTGCTCTGTGGGCAGAGCCCCTAGCCCCCGGCTAAGGTTCTGAGCACTATTTATTCGCCTTTTACGACAAGCTTAGCGCTGCTGCAGGCCTATTCTTTTGACACCCGGACCTGCACGAGTCTCGATAATTAGAAGGCAGAGACGTCTCCCCTTTTTAAAACAAGGCATAACTGAGGCAAGCTTCCAAAACTCCGGAAACACCCCATTTGATAATGATTTATTAAAGAGTATATGTAACGGGACCGATATGAAAGAAGAGGGCCAATATGGATCAAACCAGGGCCAATACGGCATCGTAACTTCCGGTCGTTTGACACCGCCATTTTGATTTAAACACAAACAATCTTCCATTTTATACAAAAAGGATATTTAAGACTGATTAATGCAAATAAACCTACATGTTCTAGGTAAAACACGAAAACAACTGTTCTACAAACATCTAGTTGAGTTGGTTAATAAAATTGTCAATAAATATGTAATTTCGTATTGACACTGTTATAGGTTTCGGTCAATCATATTGGCCGTGACAGCCGCATTGGCCCTCAGCGATGCCTCGGAACCAATACGACCGCCTCGACCAATATGACAGACCTCAAACCTATAACAGGGCCAATATGAAATTACATATCTGTTAACATATATTTAGGGCATGTCTGTCTTATTGCAGGTTATCCTAATGTTTTGTTTGACATATTGCTAACAATGTAGACATTTTATAACCGGTACTCTTCAAAATAGACTATTATAAAATATTATATTGGCTTTTACAAGGTGATGGAACCAAAAGGCACTTCAACAAACTGAATACATTCTATATAACTTCTTGATTTGCAAGACAATGGAATTCATTTAGTGAAACAAGTTATACGTCATATTCCCCACTTAACGAGTGGGTAGTATATTGGAAGCATCATGTCCGTCAGTCCACTCAAATGTCGTTGCAATTATCTTTGTTTGAATAAATTGACTTCAGTTATGTCAATAGACCTGAATTACAAAGACTCGACATGCATTGTAAACAAATGAGGTAGCTGTCAGATATCAACTTTTTGTTACGTAGGACCTTCCACTATGTGAAACGTTTGTGGGTATACTCAAAGGTTACACATCACTAATTTAAACAATGAGCAACATAAATTAAAAAAAAATTGAAAATGTTGAAAAAAATGAAACTGTTTCTGAAAGGACAACCAATTTTGTACATTTTATATGAACAGCTATTTCATGTGTTGTAAGAGTTCATCTATATATTGAAAAAAAATATTGGGATTCCCCATGCTATTCATTGATTCTTTACTTCTGGTGACCATGGGCTACCCTTTACCACTTTGAGTGTTGTGAACTGACAAATGTAGAATGCTGATATATGGCCTTCTTTAGGTTAAAGTAAAGATATAGTCAGGGAAGCCATTGAAAAATTGTGAGTGGTTTTTAAGTTCCAGTTGTAAATTATATTTATAAACACAAATCAATAGTTTTAAACATAGATTGTCCATAAGCATATTTCCAATATAAATGATTGTTGAGATGTATGTCTGCTAATAAATTACTGAATCAGTATTTATTCACTAGTATTAAAATGTGCAAGACGTTAACTACTTATAAAATGTTACGTGCACTGAGCTTTGTAACTGTTTCTTACACTTCTTGAGGACAACATTATACTATCTTTATCTTTGGTTCTAATGCTGCCAATAGAGAACAACCGCATTTTGACATTACTCGGCAAATCGGGACGTAGACATAAGGGCACCGGTTATATTAAATTATAAAATTATGACAAAACAAGCGTATGGCAAATTGTAGGTCAGGACTTAACCATTAACTTTATTTCTATATTTATTTGATTTTATCTACCCAATAAACCTTCTCCGACAAAACCGTTTATTGTGCAGAATTTGTTCACTTTATCAATAAGTCGGATTACATGTCAGTTAAGTTCCTCTTAGCGGAGTTACCTGCAGGCATGAAATGTTCTATTTTTAGAATTTATATAGTTTCTAGCCTAGTTAGATAAGGAGATGGACGAAAAACTGGGCATAGTATAAACAGCATTAAATAGCAAGCGGACATGTCTGAGAACACACATAATTACTCACAAAATGATTTAATAATATTTTTGAAATAAAAAAAAAAAATCCTGGTCCTAAGGTCATGTGAGCTAAGCTACTACATGTACTACATGTAGCTCCCATCAGTATTAAACTAACATTACAATTCACAAATATCAAGTATAATTTAAATGAAATTATAAAGATGGATTGATTAAAAATGTCATTACCCCAGTATCAAAATCAGATTTTCCACAAATATTCATTGATGCAGAACATTAATATTTAAAAATATATCGCCACGTGCGGGTCGGGGTGTCAAAAGAATAGGCCCACAGCAGCACTAAACTTGTCGTAAAAGGCGACTACATAGTGCTCAGAACCATGGCCATGCCAGGGGCTAGGGCGTTCTGCCGACAAAGCAACTGGGTTGTGTGCCCCAGGTGGTGGAATGGGGTATTCCTGGCATGTTACATGCTGGTATCGTCAGGCCATAATACAGAAAATCTGACCGCAAATAATAGTGGTGCATCGTGTTGGGAAAAATGCCTCGTTCCTCGTACGTAAAATGACCCTTATGTGGTATTCTATTGGAGAAGGAACCATTGGGCTCCGCCACGGTAGACTAAATTGCCCGACCCTACCCACCTCTCCTTATTTCCAGTGGTAATCCATTGTCCTTGTGTCCCATCCCATTTTTCCAATTCATCATCATTTCTTGTTCATTTTATCCTTCATTTAATGTTCATCGCCTGAATATTGCTGCAATATTGCTGCTCGGGCGTTAAAACCCCAACAAACAATCAATCAATCAATCGATCAATCAATCAAAGTTGATCTAGAGTTCACAGATATTTCCGATATTTCTTTTTTCACTGTTTTTTGTTTTTATTTGTATTTGTTTTTTCATTATTTCATCAACCCGAATTTAATGTATTTGCTAAATTATTCAGTGGTTGAAAATTCAAATAAATGTTATCTCTATAAGCTGAAATATTTATTTGCATTTTAAATAAGAAGCTGTAGAGATTGGATTCTGCAGCGTACCTAGTCCAAAATTGCTCTGACGACCAACGGCTGCTTTGCAAGACAAGTTTGGATCGTGGAACATCATAGCGTGCCTCATATAAAAGCAGGTGGTTTTGCTATTCAGTCGATTTCATGTTGTATGGAATTCAGGCAACATCACGGACATGTTCACTCTGAATAAAATTTGCACTGTGTACCAAATTTCACAAAGTTCAAGATCACGATAATTTGCTACTTTTTTTTAAATGTCTATTCTCAAAACACCATTTACTGCAGTTTGTTTGTTTGTTTGTTGGGGTTTAACGTCCGAGCAGCAATATTTCAGCTATATTCAGACAATGAACATGAAATGGATGATAAAATGAACATGAAATGAAAAAAAAAAAGGATGGGTCACAAGGATAATAGGGTCGACAAATTTTGATTGCCACTGGAAAAAGGGGGATGGGTAAGGTCGGGCAATTTAGCCTCCTGTGGCGGAGCGCAAAGGTTCCTACTCCTATCGAATACCACAGCAGGGTTCTTTAAGGTGCGAGGAACGTGGCATCTTTCCCAACACGGTGCACCACTATGGTTTGCGGTCAGGTTTTCCGTATTATAGCCTGACAACCCCAGCATGTAACACGCCAGGGGTACCCCATTCCACCACCTGGGGCACACATCCCAGTTGCTCTGTGGGCAGAGCGCCTAGCCCCCGGCTAGGTTTCTGAGCACTATTTAGTCGCCTTTTACGACAAGCTTAGCGCTGCTGCAGGCCTATTCTTTTAACACCCGGACCTGCACGGGGCCCATTTACTGCAGAAAAGCGTACAGGTCCATAATACTGTTAATAGTATAAACTTTCAATACATACCTAGTTTTAACATTTCAAGAAGTAAGTTTTAGTTTCGAAGCGCGCACTAAAATTCCGTATTTTTGTTAATGGCCACGGCGTTGAACGTCAGAGCAATCTCGGACTACAGCATACATATAGTAGCTTCTCCCGTTCCAGCAACCGACAGATGTGATATAGTATAGAAAAGAAAGTCATCCTCACGAGCCATAGTATGGCGAAAAACTAACTTTAAAAGATTCGTTTGATTTAAAAAAAAAAAAACAAAAACAAAAAACAACAACCGAGATATTTTTCCCAATTGATGGTGTTATAATGGCAATTGTGATGGGTGTCACTCTTCAAGCTACTAAAATGGTAAATTTTGAAAAGTTAGAAGTGATTCCTTACAAAAGACTGAGTCAAATCAGGCTTGTATCTAGGATTTTATGAAGGGGAAGTGTAATTACGAGAATCAGTATAAAAGGGAACCAGGTTAGGGTATGTTTAATGAATGAATATGATACATTGCTATATTTAATACGATAGTGAACAGATTACGTTAGATTTTGGAGTTTTTTTCCTTTGAAAAAGGGGGGTATGTCCTCAGCTTGACCGCCCCAGGAAACGCGAAAGAAACAATTAAAAATATTAAAAAAAACGGTCGAGGTTGACTTATCACTGAACCTTTATATAAAATAATAAAGTAGCAGTCTAGCTTAGAACCATGCAAAGGTCGATGTATGCATAAATACGCCTCAGTGGTTAAATCAAAGACTAAGACAAAACTTTATTTTCACAGACAATTTGCATTGTAACGAAAGGCAAACATCTAATATATTTACATAATAATGGCAAATAGAACAGTGATACATACAAAATTAAAGTACATGTACATGTATATTCGGTTGAAACGATCGGTTACAGAGAACATTACACAATTTCGGATTCAGGCACAGGGATCGTTACAAGACTATATAGTTCATATACATTAGCACGGCCCCGATATGTATGAATATTCATTGCCAGTTGTTTAATCTGGTTTCTACTTTGGTTCCGTGGTCATTATCATTATTCCGAGGCAATCATTTTGACGGACAAAAACAAACTAGAATTTCTTTTTTTTTTTGTATTAGTACTTGTATGGGGTAAACTTCCCATTCTAAAGCTTTTATTGGAATCGGAAATGGGGATATTTGGGATGGGGAGTGTGTTAAGGGGAATGAGGATTTTGAATGGGGAGGATGGGGAATTAGTATTCTTATATGAAAAATAAATCAGAATTATTTCGAAATAACAGTTCAAACGTTGAAGAATTTAAACATACAAAATTTATTTGGTGATGTAAATATTTGATAAAGACAAATGCAATGGGGATTGTATTTGGGGATGGGGTTTTCATATGGGGTATTTGGAATTCTCTTTGGGAAATGAGGAAGAAAACATGGGGGATTAGGGGATGGTTATACCGTCTTAAAGCTGTAATGAAGGAAGACATACGAAGGATAGTGAAAGCGTGGGTTAATTTTCAAGCATGATATATTTGCCGTGATCAAATCGAAAATATTAATTTCTCACCTTGAGTGCCAAGCTTGAGTACAGTTAAGTAAAATAATTGCTATTCATATACTTGAAATATAAAACGTGATGAATGATTTACTACATAATACTATTATATAGACATGTATACATTAATTAGTCAGTCTTGCGTGAATGATACATTGCATTGTATTATAGCCTCTCAGACATACTCGTTTGAGTGCTTGCTTATTACGGACGTGTTCATTGTTATTGTTCTACACCATTCTTTATAACAAATGTAGATATATTTGATTCAACCATTGTGTAGTATTTGAATACACACAGAACAAAACGTGCTATTCAATAGAACTTACTTTCATTTCTGTATCTGTATCTTTATAATGAATAACTAAATTGACAAACCGATAGGCCAACTCTAGACCATTGTTTCAAAGAAGGAAAGTCTTTATAATAAATTGCAATATCACGGTAAAAACTGGAAAGTTGGAAACCACTGCAATGCCTCTGACATAGTACAGGAATTTTCGATGGAAATGGTTGTTTTAGCCAGATTTCATGTCACGTTTTATAGTTTTATAGTTATATCTTGTTAAGGATAAATAAACGAATAATATATGAACGTATTTATTCAGGAATATCATGCTTTACTGCAGCCATCTTGAATTGTTTGCAATCATACTTTTTATTATTTCTTAACGATTATGTATTCAATATAATATTTTCTGACGTTTTGTTTTAGAATTATGGAACTTTTCCCGTCATAGTAATCGATTGTAAAAAAAAAAAAATTACATGCTTCTATTTAGAAGTTATTTTTCTCTAACCCCCAAGTCTGAAAATTTTCAGTGTTTCAGTAGTTTCTAAACAAAACTATTAGACTGAAAACCATTTTTGTTGTAGAACCTTTATTCAGAAACCGGAAAATCACTAATACAAGTTTTCTTTACCGGCATTTACTGACCTATAATGTGCCGGGTGTTGCTGGCGAAGCAGGGTATCCTTATCTTTTTGGAGCATCTTATGCCACTCCCGGTGCTTTTTTTTCTGCAATTGCTTTAGATTTTGTGAGTCGTATTGCTTTACTTATCTACAGTTTTTATTTTGTGATTATCAATTTAAACCTTAATATAGAATTTGTGCTCAGAATTTAAATATAGAAACAGGAGACTTAACAATATTAACAATATATTCATATGAATTGGAGATTTTTTAAAGACAAGGCGGTTAAATAAGCTGGCCTGGATCCTTTAAATTCATATACGTTGTGTTGACGATGTTCTTTTCATTTACAATCCTTTATTCGGAGAATGGATTATGTTTCTTTATCCACCAGAACTAGATAGAGAAGATACGAGACTACTGATACAGTTTCATCCACGTCATTTAGACCTTCACCTCGAATTCGACGAAAGTAGTCATCTCGGTACACAGTATATGACAAACAAAACGATTTCGATTTTTGAATTATAGACTTCCCCATTTCTAGAGCTTTTTCATAGTCTGCAGTTGTTAAGATAGTCAGTATTATGAACAAAAATTAACAAAATAAAAACACTCATCATAATGAAGAAATCTCGCATTATAATAGAGAAATTTCTACCATTAGGCAGTCACGAAGTCTAAATATGTTTAACATCACCAGAAGATGGTAAAATTTACATTGAATATTTCGGATAACGGATATCCTTCCTTAGCATAAAACTCATAAAACATTGTTGTTACGATCATAGAACATAATAAAAACTGGTCAAAATGTAAAAGAGTATCTCGGGGAAAGCTTTTGGATGAAGAAATTGCAAACAACTTCTCCAGATTGAATGAACGAGAAAAAAATCATTCATTTTTAGGTCTTGGTCTAAGGCTAGTACAACACTACTTGCGATGCATCAATACGCCGTACTACTATATTTGGGAACCCGTGCAGGTCCGGATGTTATAAGGATAGGCCTGCAGCAGCGCTAAGCTTGTCGTAAAAAGGCGAATAAATAGTGCTCAGAACCTTAGCCGGGGGGCTAGGGCGCTCTGCCCACAGAGCAACTGGGATGTGTGCTCCAGGTGGTGGACTGGGGTACCCCTGGCGTGTTACATGCTGGGGTTGTCAGGCTATAATACGGAAAACCTGACCGCAAACCATAGTAGTGCACCGTGTTGGGAAAGATGCCATGTTTCTCGCACGTTAAAGAACCCTACTGTGGTATTCTTCCGGAGTAGGAACTATAGGGCTCCGCCACAGGAGGCCAAATTGCCCGACCCTACCAACCTCTCCCTATTCCCAGTGGCAATCAAAATTTGTCGACCCCATTGTCGTTGTGTCCCATCCCTTTTTCATTTCATCATCTTTTCATGTTCATTTTATCATCAATTTCATGTTCGTCTGAATATAGCTGAAATATTGCTGCTCGGACGTTAAACCCCAACAATCAAACAAACTACTATATTTGGACTTTTTATTTTTTTAAATTGTTTTCCACAGTTAATTGTAACTTTGATAAAAAGACTCTCTTTGCTATTTTCATTCAGGCTCCTTATCAGTTGCTTATGTGAGCCTTTGATAAAGGTACAATCACCCACAGCGTACGCGATTCTGCTTCTGAATCTGTTTTGATCTTGAACTTTGTCAGTTTTATGCTCGTATAGTTTTACGAGTTTTATGCTGAAGAAGGATATCCGTTATCCGAAATATTCAATTTAGATTTTACCATCTTCTGGTGATGTTAAACATATTTAGACGTTTTTATATATACATATATTTACATATCTCAACTGGTCCGAGTTGCACGTGTTTAAGTGTCAGATTTTAATGAACCCAAGAAAGCTTTTGCATCAGGAGTATCACTAATACAAAACTATAATAGCCCATTTATCACTAAAAATATAGTCTATAAAGAACAATCTTTAAAACAAAATACGAGGGATTAATCAACTGCCCCCGATTTATTCGTAACGGAAACGACTTTCCTTCATTGACGATCCCTTTTTTCACAAATAGAAACATTTGACCTTTAATTGCACCCTCACTCAAAAACTAAGTCATGTTAGAGTCTTGCACGACATCAAACTGGCTGTGTCTTCAGGGCTGATTGTTTTGATGGTCTTTCTTTAACATGGTCTCTGAGCTAGCTACGTCTGGTTTTCCCTTTCTTCAGTTTTATGTGTTATTTTTTTTATTTGGTTTGTTATATTGTCTATGTAGATAGTCTTTGTTTCATATGTTTACGTTTATGTCATGTTTTTAGATTGCTGATATTTTGAAAGTCTTTATTATGATTTACGCTGGTTACCTTCGTTAAATAAAGAATTAAAACTATTTTAATAACTCTGATTGGTTTCTTATTCCCCTAAAAACAAGATATTGTTTTAACACAAATGAAAAATAAATGGCATTGTGATTGAGCTAAATTCATTAACACGTTTGGCCAAGTCGACAATAGCTATCATATTGCCTCTCTGCTAAACTGTCTTCTTGTTCCAATTTCAGATTTTTCACACATATAGAAATGTTACACAAATTAATTAAGTTTCTGGTGACAATGTATCTGTTAAACATTGTATCCATTTGATTTGGTTTTTTTTTCCTCCCGAACTATCAACACGTGGACGATATTTAGAGACACATCTAAAATAATTCAACATTTAATGCAATAACGCTTCCCAGTGTACAGTTAAATAATTAAGTAGCATTTTATTTAAATGTCATGCACCTCAAAAACCCACTAAATTTACCTTTACTATACATTTCTTATCTAGGCTTACACCTAGATACAAATATGTAGTTATTGGTAGAGGTTCCTCATGCTTTGTAAAAACATTGCTGTGACATATTCCCCATCATCATTTTTTGACAGTTGTCAATAAAATGCCAAACTAAATTTAGATGTCATTTATATAATACCAAATGTACATTATTGGAACTCATAATGCATGCAATTCAACAAAGAAGTCATAAGGTGTCTAGTTTGTCAGATTTGATAATCGAAAATTTTAACATAATATCATTGTCAAGCTATTATATTTGTCAATTTTGTTATATGGAAAGTAATATTTGTATCTGCCATTTCCATTCATGTGATTTGTTTAATTTCTCTTGTTACACTCTGCTGTGTCTGAGAGATTGAAATGAAGCATTGCATTTTGAAAATATCCGTTTTCTCAAATGTTTCGGTTGTTTTTTTTTTCATTGCAATTATCATATTATTCTTTTTTTCATCTGATGTTACTAAATATTGATCTAAGATGATAAAATGATTAAAAAAAAGAGAAGCAAAAATATGGATCAATTTGCATTTCTGATTGTCCACCATAGGAAAATGATATTGATAAAAATAGTTTATTTCAGGATAAATCTAATATTACAATATGACCAGTTTTTAATGCAATTCAATGCAGAAAAAATGTAGAAAACACATGGAAAAGAAATAGTTATATTCCTCTTTGAACTGTCAAATATTATGGACAATCAAAAAGACATTTCAATTTTTAAAAAGGTTCAAGCTTATCTTCAAATGAGTAGCATAATTTGATGTACTTTTAATATTGTCAGAAATGTTGGTGTCTGGACACATCATGCATTTGATTTTTACATTCCCATTGTCTAGTGCCTTATCGGGCATTATAAAATGTTTCCAAGCATCAGTCTATTTTTATTAAGAACAAAAAGATTTAAAGAAAATCTCTAACACTATGTTTTAATTGTACAATTGTAATTTTTTATTCATGAAGTAATGATAGTTGAAGAAAGAAAAAATCAAAGCAGGATGACCTTAGAAATAATCCTAATGTAGAGATACCCGAGCTTAAGATTAATGACTGTTTCTTATTAAGTAGGAAACTTCTGCATATTCATTCACAAAACAAATCATACTTACAAGAAATACAAGTAATCATGTTGAAATCATAAACTTAGTAATCATAAAGTAATCATGATAACTCGCTTTCTACACTGTAATCGATTACATTACGATTACAAGTAATCATAAAATAACACGATTACAGATTACACATGATTACTTGGGAAAATGTAACCGATTACAGATGATTACGATTATTGATTACGATTACCCCAACCCTGCTCGGTGTACGCAAAAGACTGCAGTCATGTCAACATATGTCGTTCGTAAAATAACAAGCATAGTCTGTTCGGTAGGTTTTTAGCACTTTCAACTACCATTGGCAGTGTATGAATTTCACTTAACCATTGGTAATGTATGAATTATATATAAATTGATACTAATTTAATTTGTTTACACATAAATTGAGTATTTCTGTAGCGGTTCATGTTACTACAATTCAATGTTAAAATTAAAATATACCTTGATACTTGTACAAATTCGATGTGTGTACCTACCACTTAGTTAATTGCAAATTGTACCTTATTTCTCTATGAAACTTTATATTCTATTAATAACATACTCGCCCCGTGCAGGTCCGGGTGTTAAAAGAATAGGCCTGCAGTAGCGCTAAGCTTGTCGTATAAGGCGACTAAATAGTGCTCAGAAACCTAGCCGGGGGCTAGGCGCTCTGCCCACAGAGCAACTGGGATGTGTACCCCAGGTGGTGGAATGGGGTACCCCTGGCGTGTTACATGCTGGGGTTGTCAGGCTATAATACGGAAAACCTGACCGCAAACCATAGTGGTGCACCGTGTTGGGAAAGATGCCACGTTCCTCGCACGTTAAAGAACCCTGCTGTGGTATTCGATAGGAGTAGGAACCTTTGCGCTCCGCCACAGGAGGCTAAATTGCCCGACCTTACCCATCCCCCCCCTTTTTCCAGTGGCAATCAAAATTTGTCGACCCTATTATCCTTGTGACCCATCCTTTCTTTTTTTCATTTCATGTTCATTTTATCATCCATTTCATGTTCATTGTCTGAATATAGTTGAAATATTGATGTTCGGACGTTAAACCCCAACAAACAAATAACATACTCTACCTTTTACGTTGATTTTCAATTCAATGTACTTTAGCTGCAGTTCTTACCGAAATAATTTTCTTTTGCCCTTTTTATGGTTGCAACCAGAATTTGCTTGTGATATGTAAAATAAGACAGAATTATCAGAGATTAAAAACTTCCTAATTATTGTTTTTAATATTAATGGAAGAGAAGCGTTAGTGCTTCAGTGGTGGAATTTCAATTTTAATATGATATTTTTAAAAGGCTTTGAGATTGCAACAGTGGTTAATATTCGATCGCCTTATAAAAAGCACGCGCTAAAATGGAATAGTTTGTGTCTGTGTTAATCACATCACAAACATTCTTTAATCGTGTAAAAAAACAAGGGTAACTTTCGAAGGTGTATTATCTATAAAATATTTCCATTCATTCCGGTATTGGAACGGAAAATCAAATTTCTATTTAGTAAAACATTATAAACGGATTTTGGTGATCTTTTTGAAAATTAATTATAATTAAAAAAAAGAAAAGACAAAGGCTTTACTGTAGATACACAACGTGCATGTTGCCGGTTTTCGTCTGTAAAGTAAACAAACAACATGCAGTTAAATGACGGACCACGTGTGAACACTGACCTTCAAAATGTACAAAACTGGTGCGATATCTATGATCGTTAAAATTGATTCGGTGTTTCTAGAAAAGCAGAGTACGCTTACCCTACCGGTGAACCTGGTCCATGCTCCCAGTTTTTAGTGGAGTCCTAGTTGCTCATTTGCTTTTGTTACTTTGTAGTATGATTTTAGTTACTTTATGTTCTTTGTTGTGTATGTCTGTTTTCCATGTCTGGTCTTTGTCCCTGGATTGCATTCTTTTGATTACCGTTATTCCCTTGATTACTCTTTCCTTCATTCACATAAAGCACTTAGATCAACTCGCCTTCTTTCTTTGTTGATTATGTTATTTTGTTCACTTTATGAAACAGTCGAATATGCCAGTAGTGTAAATGCACTATAACTGTCCCATTAGAAGCAAAATAAATTACGTTAACTTTTTTTATCAATGCTTTACCGCGGAATGGTCATTTATGTCGATATTTAACATAAGTAATGAGCTGCGTTCTGGTATGACATGTCACGCTCAACCAGCACAGCAACACATAACAGGTGGGTGAAACCCGGTAGAGGTAATGTTAGAATGGGTTTCAATCCATTAAGAGTAATTAAGGGAAGCAAGATTCCAGCACAAATAAACAAAATGTAATCCAGGGGCAAAGGCCAGACGAGAAAAACAAACATAACAAAGAACACAAATAACCAAAATAATGCAAACAAAGTTACAAAAAAAATGGAGCTGCTCGGACTCCACTACAATCTCGGATCATGGGCCAGGTGCACCGATAGGGTAACCATCCTCTGCTTTTCTAGAAACACCCACTGAGTTGCTGATAAAAAGGCTTGTCCGAAGTTGACGACAGAGGAAAGGAAAACCATGACACGTTAAACAATTCAGTATTCATGGTGCAGATGGATACACTGTAACGATGTTCGAGTACGCAATGACGACCATAAAACGTCTACAGTGATGAATTCAATTTTGAAGCAACATAACCCTGTTCCAGAAGCATAATTGTAAGAAATTTAGCGCGATACAAAAAGTCTGCGTTGTTACGGCAAGCTCTGGCATAACGTATAAGTTTTGATATTAAAACTTCATACGCAAGTGCTAAAGGGATGTTGCCACAGATGAAGGGAAAGTTGACTATACGGAATATAAAAGTCATTGCGTTTGTTGTATAATTTGGTCAGTTGTTTTCCTTAACCATCCAACTTTAAGTGTGGGTCAAGATATGAGGCTCTCTAGTGTCCTTTATCTAAAGTTCTTTAGGGCAGATGTGATGTATCAAATGAAGTATGTTATGAAATATACAAAAAAATATCTTATTAAATGAACGTCATAATTATCATTATTCCATATTTGATTTATTGTGCTGAAGGACAAAAAAACAATATTTAATTGCTTTTTTTGTGCTCATATGACACGCACATCTAAAATTCACTATATTCCTAAACCAAGTTAGGACCGTTTCTGGTGTTCTTTCTCATAATATTGCTTTTTGTTATGTGGACATTTTTTTTTTACCATTACTTTGACTGTAGAAATAATCAGATGTTTTCTTCTTATATCAGCTCAATATAAATTTGGATTGAAATAGAAATGTGAACATTAATAAAGGCGTGGTCATCCAATCGGGCATAATTTGAATACAAAAATAAAAAAAATTTAAAAAAGTAAAAAATAAAATTCAACTTCAATTTTTTATTGGTATAAAATCTAGATAACAGAATTTTCAACCAGTTATAATACAGGACAATAACAAAACACATAATACAATTAGCAAAAATAATATTACAAACTTGGCAAAGTGGAAACATAAAAACAAATCATTTGATCTCACAAATATGTATACTATTGAATTCCTTTTCAATTCAAGTTATATATTTTATAAAATCAGCTATAAACATATATCATAAATCATAATTGTTATCGGGACAAATGTTTTTTTTAATCATGATTACTTTTTCCGTTTCTTTATCTTTTGTTTTTGTTACTAAATATTAATCAATTGTGTTTCCGTCATCAATTTGAGTTGTTATAAATATATTCTATTTGTCATCTCTTGATTAATAATGATTTGGAGTTATTTTCATGGTATTTTTTAATAATACCGTAATCTTAGCAACATGTTGTTGGTATGATATTTCAGTAATTTAGCGTAGGAATAACAATAATCTTCCGACTAATCTCACTTTATTTACATCATTGTTGGCTCTACTCCACTCTTGTTTTTCATTTCCAATGCATGATCGTATAAATTATAAAATTAAACATGAAACTTATTAATTACCATGTTGATTTAAGAACGGGTTATGTAATAACATTTTAATTCGATAACTATTGATTATGCGGAGTGTCTGTCAATGGCATTGTTTTAATTGTGTGGGTTACCAAAGTGAATTTCTAGGAACTATATTTTTGAGAGAAAAAAAATGAAACTGAGAAAAGATTTTTAGAAATGCTGTTGATGTTTTATTACGTTAATATATATCCTATATAATGTTACGCTGATTGTATTCACATGTTAAAACAGTCAAATATGACAGCATACTTTAACTGTCCCATTCTCAGCAAAATAAAACACGTAAACTTCATTTTACCATTGTTTACAACGGAATGTCAATTGTAGTAACATAATGTGACATGCCAAATTGGCTTGGTATCAGTCCAGTAAGTCATGGAGTATACGTAAGACTTATTTTTAAATGAACGTTATAATTATTTTTTTCCATATTTGATTGATGTTAGTGCTTAATGACAAAAAAGCATGAAATTGTATTTTTTCATAGAAGACACGCACATGTAAAAATCACCTAAGGTCTGAACCAAATTAGGACCAATCAGTAATATTGCAATTTGGCCCCGTGCAGGTCAGGTGGTAGAAGAATAGACCCGCAGCAGCGCTAAGCTTGTCGTAAAAGGCAACTAAATAGTGCTCAGAACCCTAGCCGGGGGCTAGGGCGCTCTGCCCATAGAGCAACTGGGTTGGGTACCCCTGGCGTGTTACATGCTGGGGTTGTCAGGCTATAATACGGAAAACCTGACCGCAAACCATAGTGGTGCACCCTGTTGGGAAAGATGCCACGTTCCTCGCACGTGAAAGAACCCTACTGTGGTATTCTCCCGGAGTAGGAACCATAGGGCTCCGCCACAGGAGGCTAAATTGCCCGACCCTACCCACCTCTCCCTATTTCCAGTGGCAATCAATATTTGTCGACCCCATTGTCCTTGTGTCCCATCCCTTTTTCATTTCATCATCATTTCATGTTCATTTTATCATCAATTTCATGTTCATCGTCTGAATATAGCTGAAATATTGCTGCTCGGACGTTAAACCCCAACAAACAAACAAACAATATAAATCACGTTTACTTTTTCTTTCCTTTTTTTGGCACTAAAACTAATTAAGTTATGTTCCGTCATCAGTCCTATTTGTTATGTAATATATTCTACTTGTCATATCTTGATTAATGATGATTTGGATTTATTTCCATAGTGCCTAATAGTGATACCGTAATCTTACTAACATGTAGTTGGCATAATGTTTCAGTAATTTAGCTTAGGAAAAACGATAAGCTAATGACTGATCTCACTTTATTTACTTCACTGCTTTCCTTTTCGATTTCCACACATAATCATGTAAAATGTCATGTAAAATATGAATTGGGTTAATCAGCATGTTAATTTAAGAATTGGTAATGCAACATGTTGGCATCGTTTGAATTTATAGTTAATAATTATGTGGAGTGTCAATGGCATTGTTTTGATTGTGAGTTACGAAGGTGAATGTCTAGGAACTACCTTATTTAAAATAGGAAATGTTTTTAGACTTTTTGTCTAGTAACTGTACGTGTCGATTGATTAACTACATCTTTATTTAAGAAATCAAACGATGTTTAATAGATAAAAAAGGGCACAAAATTGCTTTGTTTGCCAAAACCTGAACTTTCAATAAAATACCTGCCTACTTAAATTTTTTATTACTCTTTCCTAAAACAAATCAGAATCATATATATGTACAATGAATAACAAAGCATAGCCATCTCTATGTTTTAAAAGTTTTACCTAGATACGTATACAAATTCGACACTTGGGTACAGTTTCTGCGAAACAATATATTTTTTAATGCGTGGGTTAATATATATTACTATTCCTATTTATGAGTAATATATTTGCACTCAACAACCCGGTAAATTGATATATAGCTATTCTGGTTTCTATCCCACTGTAGTCAATTAGTTTCTACTGTCTGATCAAGGGTAAAGCATTGATAAAAATCTGAAAATACACGGACATGCTACAAACCACAGTGTTATTAAACTGTCAAGATGATACTCACGGTTTACGGTGTAGTCTTAGTGAAAGAATAACGTAAATCCTGTAATTTGTGATACACCCCCCCCCCAAAAAAAAGGCTACACATTTTCATTTTGTCATATAAATCATAATATTAGATAGCAATTTTGTTGATTAGCAATTATATCGCGTTCATGGTGCAAATGCGATAAAAATCGTGTCATATTCTTGTGTATAACATATAAATAACAAATAAAAGACTCGTAAAACAATATAGTAATTTCGTGTTTGTATAATCTAAAATCAAAGGTAGATCATGACATATCAACAGCTCTCTTAGAGAATGACATTAAATATTACCATGTTTGAACTGATATGCTATAGAATTTAACTTTTTATGGCAGCAAACGATTTATTTTTACTTTTGAAAGACATATACATCTTACATCCCCACTGAACGAATGAGTGGTGTATTGTAACAAAATTGTCCCTCTGTCCGAATTCTGTCGTTGTTATCTTAAACCACATTCTAAAAATTAATTCAAATTGTATATGTGGCCATTTTTATAGGTGAAAGATACGTTGTAGTGGACATCGGTTGCTGTCCAATATCAACTTCCTGATGGGGTGTGTTAAGCACAATTACGCATTTAACTCCATGTTGCCTTTGCTTTCCCAAATTAACGATGAGCGTTGGACTTAGACTAAGTGTAGGCAGTGTTGCCATAGAAGTCAGAAAAGATAATTCAGCTCAGGGAGCAATCAAATATAGTTTGCAACCTCGCATCGATCCTTCAGCTGGGGTGTTGCTTAGACTTAATTATATATATATATATATACAACGTCTCAGAATGTGACGACTCTACTCTCTACACTGCTCCATCGGATCAAATATAGATACAGGGAAGATAACGTAAACTTATAGAAGGGTCTGAAAAATTCCCAACGATGTTAGAATTGTCACATTGGCGATGCAAATTTCGAGTTCGAGTCCCGCGAGTGCATCGCAAATTTGACAGTTCTATCATCGTTGGGAATTTTTGGTCGTTCCCTCTGCGGGACTCGAACTCGTACCGCTGTGACATCTATGGCAACACCGCCTACACAAAGTCCAGCGCCCTAGACCACTCGGCCAGCTAGGCAATAAAAATATAGCTGTCGCTGGCCGGGTCATTCCTCCTCGTAGGATTAATCTAGGGCTGTAACTTATTACACGATGTATGGCAGTACGGGACAGTTCATTTAGATGTTATTATGTAGGATAGAGGATCAAATTAATGATGCATGTCACAACAAATCAAGTTTATACAAACGTCTCAGAATGTGACGACTCTATTCGCCACACTGCTCCATCGAATCAAATTGATACAGGGAAGATATGTAAACGTATAGAAAGGTCTGAAAAATTCCCAACGATGTTAGTACTGTCAAATTGGCGATGCAAATTTTTGGTCGTTCCCTCCGCGGGACTCGAATTCGTACCGCTGTGACATCTAGGGCAACACCGCCTGCACAAAGTCCAGCACCCTAGACCATTCGACCAGCTAGGCTATATAAATATATAGCTTTCGCTGGCCGGGTCATTCCTCCTTGTAGGATTAATCTAGGGCACTAACTTAGTACACGATTTATGGTAGTACGGGACAGTTCATCTAGGTGTTATTATGTAGAACCTAAAATATATGATATATAGTGATATTAATTGATTGTTCCTCCATAGATGGGCAATTTGTATCATGGGCGCATCCCTTAGAATTTGTTTTACTAAATTGAACCCCTAAAGTTATGGACAACATTTCGAAATGTTCCTAATTATTGTCGTTCTATTCAATCTTTATCACCAACTTTTGAAGGAGAAAGATTATTTCCTACTTCCTGATTTTATCGTAGAGGCTTTTCACATTCGAGAACTAAAATGAAATAATGATTTAGTTTAATAATGCATGACGTGGCTCTTAAGCTTACATAAAATTTCAATTATTTCTTTTTCCAATATTGTAACAAATAAAGCTAATCAAAACAGTTACGACTACAAGTTTGGACACTAGCTTATGAAATATATATGCATGATATTTGAGAATACCATGTGAATGATAGTAACCTGGAGTAGTGTTGAAAATATCATATGCTACAATGATGAACTTTGCTTTTGAACAAAACATAATTTGGATAATTTGGTGGTATAGGATCCAGAGACACTGATAAAGAAGGGGTAGAAAAGGAGGCTCCAGGGAATAATTTGTTTATTTGTGTTCAAACGTTTCACAATATTAACAAATCTATTTAATCATGGGGGTAATGAAGTCAGTGTATACTCTCGACGACACGTGAACATGGGTAGTATGTAAAATTGGTAAAGGACAAGCACACCTCCTACATGCAATCATTCAACGCAAGCTTTAGTTGAAACTTTTCACCAAAAAATAGGTATGCCAGGCAGGTCATACGACATATTGCAGTATTTGTTCAGATGCTCTTATTTCTCCATACTAATGGATGGAATGATCATTTTGTTTATTTTAACGATTGGTGTTTGTTTGAAAACTTCTACAGGGGCCAATAAGAGCTTGTAGGTTAGACGATGCCTTTTATTTTATCATTTTTTTGTATGACTGCTTGAATGATTGTCGCGTGCATATTGCTTTGTGTGTGTATTTTGTATCTTAATTCATGCTGTTGGTTTGCTTGTTTTTTTTTTATATTTCGTTTGCCATAAGACGTCAGGTAAGCCAATATATACATAAACCTTTAATCAGAAGAATATCATGACATACCAACATCGCCTTTATCTAGAGAATGCCAGTAAATATCTACCATGTTAAATATTACATGAGATAGGGTTAAAGTTCTTGTGACAGCAAATATTGTTTTCATCGTATGAAAGAATGATACAAATTATATCGCCACTCAACGAATTGGGGTGTATTTCAACGATTTTGTCCGTCCGTCCGAGATGCGTTGCTTTGTTTTGTTTGTTTGTTAGGGTTTAACGTCCGAGCAGCAATATTTCAGCTATATTCAGACGATGAACATGAAATTGATGATAATATGAACATGAAATGATGATAAAATGAAAAAGGAATGGGACACAAGGACAATGGGGTCGACAAAAATTGCCACTGGAAATAGGGAGAGGTGGGTAGGGTTGGGCAATTTAGCCTCCTGTGGCGGAGCCCTATGGTTCCTACTCTGGGAGAATACCACAGTAGGGTTCTTTAACGTGCGAGGAACGTGGCATCTTTCTCAACACGGTGCACCACTATGGTTTGCGGTCAGGTTTTCCGTATTATAGCCTGACAACCCCAGCATGTAACACGCCAGGGGTACCCCATTCCACCACCTGGGGCACACATCCCAGTTGCACTGTGGGCAGAGCGCCCTAGCCCCGGCTAAGGTTCTGAGCACTATTTAGTCGCCTTTTACGACAAGCTTAGCGCTGCTGCAGGCCTATTCTTTTAACACCCGGACCTGCACGGGGCGAGAGATTCGTTGCAATTACCTACACTCCATTATTGGAGTTTTCAGATATGGAATATGATTTATATAAATAGGGCATGCATTGTAGGTGATTATTGGTGCTGTCCAATATCAACATCATGATTCGTTGGGATGTTCCGTTTTTCATTTGAATTTAAATATCGGCGAAAAAATACAGAAAAGTCAGTAATGGGACGTTTCAAAAACGTTAATATCCAACCAAACATGGCCTAATAGTGAAACAGAGACGATCTACGATCACAATATAAACATATTGAAATGATAGTGAAAATTTTTATCACAAAAAATTGGTTTCTTATTGATGGATGGATTGCTTTCAATTGAATTGTGGCTTAACAAAGATGATACATGCATTGTAAGCGATAATGATTGCTTTTCGGTATGAACTTCTAAATCTAGCGGTGTATTCTAGGCACAATAATATATGCATCTTGATATTCTCCTCTTTTTAATTAATGTTCAATTACGTAAATCATAACAATTTACCTTTATTCTTTGTTGGCTACTGCATTCAAATTTCATTGAAATTATTACCACTCCATGATTTGTTTTAATTGCTTAAAAAACATTAGCACATTGCACAAAGTATCGCAATAAAAGAACAATTCTGAGTATTTAACACCCAAGTGCATGTCTAAAACATTTAGACAGGAAAAAAAGAAGATATACCAATAATATGTTTATAACTTAATGAAATACAATAACATATAAGAATTGGAGACAAGGAAAAAAAGACAGCACACAAACATCAAAACAATTGCAAAATTAAAACTAAAACCAGGTTTTCCGGAATGGCAAACACATGATTTTATCATTCTAGAGCTTTCTTTATACATTCAGACACTTGGCAAAAACGACCATCACACCATCACACATTTTTTGAACCTACATACCAACAAAGAAATGACAACAATTATAAAAATTAAAGAGTAACCATGGGACCAAGATTCGAGTGAAATCAAGGAATACATTCCAAGGATAAAGACTAGACAGAGAAAATAGACACATACAACAAAGAACATGAAGTAACCAAAAATAACACTTACAAAGAAACAAAAGTAAATGCGCAACCCGCACTCCACTAAATCTTTGAGCGTGGATCAGGTGTTCCGGTAAGGTAAGCCTACTCTGCTTTTCTAGAAACACTTGCCGAGTTGATCATGAAATGTCACGTCCAGGAAAGACGAAAGCGAAAAGGAAAACTATGATACGGTGATAAAAAAGAACTATAAGCATCGGTAGAATATAAGTCTTTCGATTATTACCAACAACTTTGTGTTGAGCGGTAAATGATTCTATTCTAAACGTTCACTTTTACGATGCTATGAAAGCATGTATATATTTAAGTTGATTCATATATAAATTTGGAAAATGTAAAGTGATGTTCTTCCATATATTTAAAATTTGTACTACTTACATATCCTGTAGAAATCTGTTTACTCTAAACACTACAATTGAGGGCAAATTATCTTATATTCTATATTCTTACTTAGTGTCTATTTATTTAACCTTTATCCCGACTTCTGAGGAGGAATATTATATCATATAGACTCTTCACCTTTGAGAACTAAAACGTAGAAATTAATTAGTTTAATAATGAATGACGTGGCTTTTTAAGCTTACATAAAATTTCAATTATATTGTTATTCCAAGAGATAAAGCCAATTAAAGCCGTTGTAACTACAAGTTTGGACACTAGCTTATGAAATATATATGCATGATATTTGAGAATACCATGTGAAAGATAGTAACGTGGAGTAGTATTGAAAATATCATTCGTTCGAAATTTATATGATAAACCTGCTTCAATGATTATGCTAGCTTGCTTATGTTTGCTAGGTTTTTATTACAAGCGATGTTGAGCACTAGAACATAATAGGTTGGTAAATTTAGGAAGAAAGGAAGGAGGTGTAGGAACCAGAGAATTTGATATTGGGGTGAGGTCATGAATAAAGGGGGCTTCAGGCTATTACTTTTTTGTGCTATTGTTGCACGAAATAAACAAATTGTATTCATACATGGGTTGGATGGGGTCAAGTCAGTGAACCTCCTCAAAGCAACATGAAATTGGTAGCAAGTAACATTGTAAGTGACAAACATATCCCTTTTACGTAATCATTCAACGTAAGCTTTTGTTTCAATTTTTCGTTTTGAGGTAGAAAATAAATTATGCCAGGCAGGTCACCTGGCATTTTGCAATACTGAAGAGCGGTTTGCACTGCCATTGTACCAAGATGGGAATGTTTTAGAGTTTATAGCAATTTAATGTTCTTATGTTTATTTTGACGATTGATATTTGTTTGAAAAATTCTACAACGGACAATAAGAACTTGCAAATTAAACCACGCCTTTCTTGTGTGTGACTGCTTGAATGACTGTCTAATGCATTTTAATTCTGTGCGTGTGGATTTAGTACCTGAAAACATCGTTTTATCTTCAACATTTTGTTATCAAACGAAGTGCAAAATTGTGTTCTTTGACAAACATATATTAATTCAATCTAGAATATTATTATTAAATGACCATATGGAATCTCCAAAAGGACCTGTTTACATGATTCATACTTTCATGGCAATATATGATTCATGTTATTGGTTTGCTTGTATTCTTATTTTATTTTTACAATATCACGACAAGTAAGACAACATGGAATGACGAACGAAACCCATAAAAACTACATAATATTGATTTTACGATACATATGGATCCAATTTTAGGAGCATACATAGGTTGTAACCCTTGAACGATCAATACAATGAAGTCTGAGTCGCCGTAAGAATCAAACAGTGGGTGAAGCATGGTATGAAAAAAAACCCTACTATTTCGAAAGTTTAATTTAACTAATTGCACTATCAGAAACAATGAAAATAGACAACTACTTTCATATCATTTTGTGAATTGAGTTATAATTTCATTGAAATGCACTGAAAATGAACATTTCACGAGCAGATAAATCTGTCAAAAACCTCATTTTTCTACCATTTTATTAAAAAGTTCTCAACAAATCCAGCGACGCAGGGATTAAATATTGGCTTTTTCATTAAGAGAACTCATCTTAATAAGAAATTACATTGGCAGATCGGCATATTTCTGATTTTTTTCCCATTTTGCCTGATTCTTACACTTAAACAACATTATTTCATATTTTGTTGCTCGATTATGTTCAATTTTGCAATGGTTTAATTACAATGTTCTTCATTGTAGCAGCCAGAAATGAACGAGTTATGAAGTACTTCACTTATGATAGCATATTGTGAATGTGGCTTGTTACAAAGATACATTTTATTTTGATATTTATACTGAGCTCGCATAATTCAACCGTAAACATAATGAAAGCTCGATACTTAAGTTAGAAACAGTGCTTGTTTCCTTGCACCAAAGTGTACTTTTATGTTTCCTTATCGTATACACTCAAGTGACAAACTCAGCTTGAAATGATTGATTTTTGTACAAAAATATGTCCATTTGTTATATGTCTATATTTTACAGTGAAAGCCATTGAACAGTTCATTTAAACGAACTGTTCACCCATAGATGTTTCACGAAATTTTGGAAACATAATTTACTTTTTCGTTATGGATAGAAAACATTAGAAGCAAAATTGATAAAGAATGTTTGCTTCTTTGAATTATCAAAAGTATCAATTTACAAATGCTTATTCAGGTATACAATTAGTTTTAATCATACAAACAAATGAATAAATAAAAAGGAGTATTTTGACAAAAGTAAAGTTGCTGGCATTTTCACTATCAGAGTTCGTATAGTGCATACATATTTATATTGTAAACTAAACAAAAGGGAATGGACACAAGAAGATTCATACTTATGATGTCCTTTCCCTACCGGTGCACCTGGTCCATGCTTCCAGATTTCAGTGGAGTCCGAGTTGCTCATTTGCTTTTGTTGCTTAGTATGTATGATTTTAGTTACTCTGAAATAACTGAAATAACAACTGTTTAAGTGGAAATCTGAAATGGCTGATATTTTGACGAATTTAGGTAGCTTTCAGGCTTTCTGTCTAAAATATTTAGAAAATATTTGTTTTATAAATGCGTCATATTTTTTTTAATTATCTATTGGACGCAATAACTCGTTGATTCAGAATTTCAATTATGAAGTTTGCGAGTAGATATAATTCAAATTTTAGAATTATAGGAAATTAATATTCTGAAGTGAATTATGGCATACATTGTTGCTTTGTTGTAACTTTAAAATATGTGTATAAAATTCATGACAACAAAGGGTATAACATTCTATATGGAATAGTCAAACATATATAGAAAAGAATGTACAACAATTTGGGAAATAAAGTAAAAAGGACACACGAACGCAATGGTAGAGACATTTCTGAAACAAACGATGTGTCAAACCAGGTTTTTTTTTAAAGTATTTTTTTTGCACTGCACATTTTAATACAAAATGCATATTGTTATTACGATATACAAGAACAACTATCTGTAACGTCTTAAAAAAGAAAGACTAGAGAAAAATTCTTCTCTCCATCCATCACCTTCATAAAGAGAACCGATACCCTTAGGATATAAGATATTTGGTTCCAATAACAATAAGATGAATTTTAGTAAACATATTTTGAAGGTTAACAATTGTTTAACAAGTTTGTTGACTAGCAACTAAATATCAATTTCTGCGATGATAATTTTAAAACAATTTTAAATTCAGGAATATTGTCATACAATGTTAGATTATCTGACCCATACAGTAACAAATTCATATCGATAGAATAATTAGGTATATTTAAAGTTAAAGTGCTAATTCGAAATGACCACATGAACAGTTTGGAGAGGACGGAAGTTGAGTGTCAATTGTCACCGAATACACCTCGGAAACTAATTTTACATCATTTCAAATGCTATCAGTTAATTGAAAATGCACTCGTCTCTTTGTTTTTGCCAAATGACAAAAAAAAATCCCTTTTATAAGTCCTACTTGTCTTTATTAATGTTTAGACTAAACTCCAATACAATTGAATTGGTAATGCTCTTAACCTTTTGAATAAAATGGTGTTGCAAAGCAATAAAAACTGCCACACGATGAGAAAAATTACATTCATGGTACTTCCAACTGCTTTTCTTTTAAAGAACATGGATTTGTACTTATAAAAGATAAAATCAATTCAAAAACTGATACTCCTGTTTCAGTATACCAGGAGTAAATTTAATTCCTTTGTTACAGAGGCAAAATTAAATTTTAAAAAAAGTGATATCTGCACGACCCAAGCTTATTTCAGAAATGTAGAAAAATGAAAAGGTGTAGAGTCAAATACAGTATATTTGTACATTAAATCACTTGAACATGTTTGTTTCAATCATTAACTTACGTGACACTCAATCCATTTGAACTTTGAACTATACAATTATATTATTCAAACAATAATACGGAATATAACTTTGACAAAACTAAATCCTGCATATAAACGTAGCATCACTTTTAAAGATGTACACCTTACACACAACAAATGGCAAGCATAATTTCTAATTTTAAATTTTTTATCAAGGACGCTTAAATTCTGGATGTTGTAAGTAAGTATTTCTGTACAGACGCTGCAATACTTCGACGAACAGAATACAGGAATACAAATTGGCATTTGTGCATGTAAATAGGTATTTTTGTTTTTGTTGGTCTAGGACGATTTTTCTTCGTGTATTTTAGCCTTTTTCTGTAAAAGCGAAGAAATTATCCTGATCGTAATATGACCATAAAGTGTTATCTTAAACTTTTACAGAATATGTATATACTGCTACCATAAAACAAATGTGCTTTTTGTAAGACTTGATTCCATCAAAATCCGTCTCAAACGCACCATCAACTTTCAATGCGAGATTACGAACAAAGTCCACGTACTTAAATTTCTGTTAATCCGTGGATAAACTGTCACTAGGGATTAATGTTTCCTGATGTTAAATGAAACCCATTAACAGATGTGATGATACAGGTGGGTCACCATCTATGTAGGCGAATTTCAGTATTCAGAGTATAAAAGATTTCCCTCCAACAAACTGTTCTCAGAACAGCCTAGAAACAGGAATAAATTCAGACTTCTCCTTTATTTGAAACAGGTAAATATCTATACTTAAATTACCTTTACATATTTTATATATTTCCTTAATGCAGTCGTTTGTATTTCGTATTTTAAGTAGAATTACTTTATTGCGATGAAGTACATTGCTAAATTGCAATATCGTAAAGGCATTGAATAATCAAGCATTATAAGTTTTTCGTAAAAGAAAAAGGTAGAAAAAGACACAAAATGACAACAAAATGATTTTACGATTAAAGAGTCTTGATTAAGTTGCGATACATAGACCTATGCATGATGAATGTAATAAAAGATTTAGAAACCTACCTATTGGTAGAGTGTTAGCGGTTCGACCAGTAAAGAGTAGCAACTTTACCTCAATGTTCATTTGGCGCATATCTAGGCTTCAAAGTCTTTTGTAGTTTCAAAACGATTATCTAGGAAGAAGTTCTGCGTAGTCTGTTATGAAAATGCTGTGATTTTAATATGTGTTTTTAAAAGTGTTTATATGATATCCAAAAAAAAAAAAAAAAAGAAAAAAGAAAAAAGCCGAAGTACAAGAATTTGAGTTAAATATTTCAAGAATCTTGTATTGACCTTTATACCATACAGAGAATTACCCTAAACACCACACATCATCTAATATGTAGGATACTGTTAATTTATTTTCATAATTATTTTGAATGATGTGACCTTGAACTGACATTTTTCGTCCTGGTGGAGTTTTTGTCTCTTTGAAATATTCACCATTATCATTCTCGTAATATGTATTAAAGTTTTGGGTATTTGTATATGTTTATGATATCCGTAGACTCGAATCGACAAGTATAGTAAGAATGAATTTAAAGATAAGCACTTATCCCATTGTGTTCAATGTATTGTAGTCTGTTTTTGGTGGGTTTATCTTCAGTTAAAAGGAAAGAAAGAATATTGACATTCAATTGATTATCAACATCTTTCGTTTTTGTTCCTAATCCCTACGCAGACATGCGCCTTTCAAAAGTCAGGAGAAAATATGTTATTTTGAAGGAGTGTCATCGTTCTGTTACCATGGATTTTATTACTTTTAATGTCGGGGCCTTTTAGAGTTTACTTGAAGGTGTTTTTTTCTGGAACAGGGTTATGTTGCTACAAGATTGAAGTCATCACTACAGAAGTTTTATGGTCGTCATCATAAACTCGTGGATTGTTATGGTGTATCCATCAGCACAATGGAAACTGATTTATTCAACGGGTCATAGTTTTCTTTTCCTCGTTTGTCTACCCCGGACTTGACTTTTTATGAGCAACTCGGCGGGTGTTTCTAGAAAAGCAGAGGACGCTTACCCTACCGGTTCACCTGGTCCATGCTCCCAGTTTTTAGTGGAGTCCGAGTTGCTCATTTGCTTTTGTTACTTTGTATGTATGATTTTAGTTACTTTATGTTCTTTGTTGTATATGTCTGTTTTTCATGTCTGGTTTTTGTCCCTGGATTACATTCTTTTGATTACCGCTATAACCTTGGTTCCCTTGATTACTCTTTTACCCTTATTGAAGACTTTTTGGTGATCTCTGTACGTATTTACTTTTTTAAAGGGTATACGATGGTGTATTTGTTGCTTTTAACAATTTATATATATTTCTTTGTTACTTGTGCTCAGGTATTGACATATGAATACACTACAGTATGCGTTGGACTCCAGATCTGAAATGGAATAATAGATGTCCAGGATTTCTAGAAGAGTTATGTGATAATTGTCTTATTTTTCAGGAACAAAAATGGTTAAAATAACAGCAGTCCTGTTAGTCACCGTTGTATGCATACTCGATTTTGGAACCTGTTTATTCTACACAGACAGTAAAGAGAATGATTATCCTAGAATAGGAAAAAGGAAGAGATATAATGATTATGTAGATGAAACTGATTTTTATGGAAGAAAATTCAGAGATTCTATAAAATCTATGCACTCTTTAACAATGAATGAAGCTGTGATTCCTTCAGTATTACTCTTCCAATTTTTTGATATCGATAGTGAGTATTTATGATTCAATTTAGGTACCATTCTGTATAAGAATCAGGCAATAGGTGGCTAATCATTTCTCTCAATTTGGTCTTTTTTGCCTCTAATATATTCAATACAGCTAGAACCGAAAAACTATTTAAATTAATCTTGCAACATCTATGAGGTAGATATTTGTTTACTGCTTATATAGGAAAAAGTTTTTTTATAGCTCATTTCAACAAAATTTAACCTTTCAATATTTTAAAGAGACAAACATTACAAACTCTTTGATGGTCAATTCTGGATGTCATTAGATTAAAAACACTGCAACAAAATCTTTTTTTTATCTTCATGTGCAACACTTTATACACATTTTGTTTGATTCTTAGATAGAGAGAAAAGTTATACCTGGTTTAACCGCATGTCCCATTTCTATCGGAAATGTCTGTACGCTACTTTCAGGTTCTGGCTTGATATTGTCATTTGTTATACGGACTGAAATAGAGGAAGTAGATTTCATATCTTCTATTTCATAGAATTGTCGTCATGGAAACTCATTCAGTGCAATGGCTTCAAAGTAACAACATAATTCTAAATAAAACAAATGATTAGAAATTTATTTATTGATATTTGATAGACTAAAATTGTCGTAATACATTTTGTATCATTGCAAGTGTTCTAAGAGCTGGATATTGTGAAACAATTTTATCTTTCATTTTATAACTTGGACAAAAATATTGTTCTTTTTCAATACTTTGCTGCTGTAGGCCTTACCAACAATATCGTGGTCTTGAAAATATAATGATTTATGTTTTTTTTTTTTTTTCAGATGACGGATTTATTTCAACAGAAGAATTTTCGAGAAGAATGTCAAAAGGATTAAACTATTTAATGGAAAGGAAATCTAGATGGTGACACTAACACTGGTTATATTTAGCAACTGACGAAATAGGAAAATATGGTTCCAATGTGTCAAACATGAAAGTTCACATTTCACTTTGTTCAGGTTTCAACTAAAGAATGTTTTCTTGGGGGGAAATTCAGGAGAAAATATTTAATTTCTTTATTATTGTATGGCTTTCTGTTGTTACTTCTTATATTGAATTACAAAAAAAACTTACTGCTTTTCTTAAACCTGTCTTCTGCTTATTTGATGGAATTTAATTGCCTTCAATTATTGCTTCTCATGCCATTTGCTAAAATTATCTATCCTATAAATACGAAGCTTTGTTTGAATTGTTTCCAAACTCCACTGAAATAAACGATGCAGAAAAAACACAACTGTATGACCTTAAAGTAAATACTTAATTAAGTATTTAAGTCTTGTTAAATTCAATATTGTATAGAAAATAGTAACATTTAAGGCTAATTATCCCCTTCCGCCCCTAAAACATTGGAAAAAAGACGGGAATTTCAAAATCAGTTTTTTTTTCGAGTGAGTTTCTAGTATTCCTTTCTTGGTGACTAAAACGATGTTTTTTTCTCTGAAACTGATGTGGCTAGAGATTTAGAACATATCTATTCTTCAAATAGTTAAAAGACTGAGCTATGAAAAATATGTAAAAGATGAGCACTGTTGGGGATTTGATTTTAAAACAAATACATTTCATGCAGAATCTATTTTAGAATTTAACACTGTTTTCCCTAATCTGTTGAAGTGTAAAATCAAACTATTCACATACAAAACAGACAAGAGAATGCCATGTTTAATCCTTGTATTTTCAAGTTACAGACCAATCTGAAAATGTATTCATTATTAATTTCTTGGAGACTACTTTCTTTCGATGAAATTGACACTAATAACGACAGTGTACATGCAATATTCTGACATGGTTGTCATTTTCAATATTCGAGGAAAATAGGGTCTTAATATTTCTTAATAATTTTTGTTCTGGTTATTTATTGGCTGAAAAAGAAAACAAAATTTCATTCTTTTAATTTGTTCCGTCTTTCATTTTCTATTAAAGCGATGACAGTCATAATTATTTAAGATATACACTACAAATTCATTGTTTTATTTATAAGTGTCACGGCAGAGGCTGTAGAAACTGAACAACCAATTGAATTACACTTGAAATACACATGCTACTTTGATGAATTATACTGACTTTCCTACAACCATGATACTCTTTTGTTACCAATCTGCTGAACAATACAAAGGATTGACAAAGCTATTGGGACATTAAAACTGACCAGTTGCTATTGTAAGAGTTGATGAATAGGTAGCCACTCACCCATGAAAATTTACCTGGTCAGGTGTAAGGCAGCCAATACTGGCTATGTTTCACATCATGGAATTTTCTCAGCTTGTGAATATTACTCACAATGTGTTTTGTGGGAATTTAATGTATATTTTTTTTTACATAATTGGTTTTTTTTAAAGCTTTAAACCCACCAAGTGGATAGCAAATATGAAATGGCAAATTAAAGTAAAATGGTAGCACTTTCATGGAATGAACAATAACTTGAAGTTACAATGTTATGCTACTATTTATTTGAATTGTCCCATCTCAAAGCTGAATCCATTGAAAACTGTTGTTTCAATATATGCATTGAAATATACTCCTTCAAAGTATCAACTTTAACAATAGTTCGGATTCTTATAAATTTCTTGCACATGTTTTCATATTATTTAAAATATACATGTACAATAAGTATATATAGTTCTGATGAAATTTAATGCACTTCAGCGATAAGTATATATCCAATAAAATAATTTTTCACATAAAACATTCAAATCAGAGCTGTAAATCACAGCACTTAATCCAGAACAACAATTACAATGAAAAAAAAAAAGAAATATTCTCCATATAATTCCAGTTACATGTATATCATTGCACATAATCCCAAGCTGTACTTCCAATGAAAAAATAATAATCCAAATCTTTAATTTAAAAATAACCATTGCACTAAATCCCAAATTTCATTTTACGGTAATGAAAATCATTGCACTTTAAAAAAAAATGCACTAAATCCCAAACTTCATTTTACGGTAATGAAAATCATTGCACTTTAAAAAAAATGCACTAAATCCCAAACTATTACATTTGAATGAAAATCATTGCACATTAGTAATCCACAAAAGTTGCAAGGAAAACAGCATTTAAATCCAAAGCTATAAATTCAATGAACTGCACTTAATCCAAAGAAGTTTCAATGTAAATAACACTTCTTCCAAATTTTAAATTTCATTGAAAATCATTGCACTTATAATATCAAACCATAACGCAAACAAAAATTATTATTAACATGATTCTTAATCCCAAACTATGAACACCAGTGCAGTTAATCCGAAACATCATAATTCCAATGGAAATCCTCCACAATTAATAAAGCACTTAGTTCACTTTTAAGCTTACTCATACTCAAAACTGAATAAAATAAAGTCATAGCACTATTTCAAAAATTGTAATTCACGTGAATCTCAAACTGTTTGCTTTTTGTATAACACTTGTCACTTAACTATAGTACGAATCACATCTTTCCACTGAAAGGGCACCTTGGTAGGCCTATTCCAGTTATATGAAGGATGGAATAAATATTAATTGAGGTCTCATTTTTATACTAATATATAGGACTTCTGTGCAATGTAGTTAAGATAAAACAAATACTTTTATATACTTTTTTAAATCATGGTTTTCTATTTTGTCAACGAAATACAAAACAAAATATAATTTATTTAATTTGAACTCCCCTCAGCAATGAAAATAGCCCAGGTAGCGGCCTCAGATTTAAATAACTAGGAGCTAGCTATAAAAAAGATTCATAGGTGAGTATTTATTAACTCTTTCAATAGCAACTGGTCAGTTTAAATGTTCCAACAGCTTTTTCAATCCTGTGTACTGTTCAGCAGATTGGTAACAAAAGACTGCCATGGTGGTAGGTAAGTCACTGTAAATGATTGAGAAAATTCACTATTGTAAAATGTTCCAATCAACTTCAGGTCATTTCTTTGAAAATGGGAAAAAAATTAACCAAAATGAACAATTGAGAATAAGGCATTTAATGGAAAATGGTGCAACAATAAGAGATATTGTGCAACAAACTGGATTTGGTATGAACTGTGTAAAAAAATAATTTTATGATATAAAACCAAAGCCAAAAATATGTGATATCAAACTCCTATCACGACTAGTTAGGTTATTGAATGCATCTCAATTTTGATAGAAAGACAACCAACAATTCATCTAAATGAGATACAAAAAAGACTTATTAATTTAGGAATATGTACTGTTGATAGCTGTCCAAAACAGTCATCAATTTGCAAGGCTTTAAAAAGTGACTTATTCCTTACTCGCAAACGGATTAAAGCTATAGCTAAAGAATCTCAAACAATTGCAGTTGAAACAAGTTTTGATAATTTTTATAAACACCATTTCAACAATCAATTCTTTTAATTTGCATTTTTATGAAAGTTCTTTCATACAAACTGCAGGAAACAGGAGATATGGTTATTCATTATGTGGAACTCCAGCAATAGAAATGCAACGTTATGCATCTGATGTAACATTTACACTCAACTTGCTGCATGGTAGAACAGGGCTTGACTATTTCAATTTAGCTGAGGGACCTTCCAATAGTTTACACCTTTTGAATTTCTTTGCGAATGTTTTTTTATTGGGCTTTGCGTGGCCAATTCTTAGACCAGGAGATACAGTTATTATGGATAACTGCAGGTTCCATCATTCAAGAATAATAAAAACTAACCTCCAATATTTATTTAATTTGAATGGTGTTAGTCTGGTTTACCAACCACCATACCATCCTGTGAATTCATGTGAATATTGCTTTAAAATCATCAAAGATGGAATTAAGCGAGAGAACAATTTTTATGAACACCACATTTATGTATATTCGTTAACATTGAAAAAGTGCATTCTTTGAACAATTCATTGCTGTATTTTTTAAAATAAAATAACCCTTTAAATGATTAGTTTTTTTTTTAAATTCTCTGACTGAACTTGGATATAAATATAATTATCACTTCGATAAATATCTCATTAGTAAAGTTTTATTGCATGAAAGACAAAAAAAAAATGAATAGACTTGTAAATGTTCTCTTAACACTTCATCTAAAACACTCATAAAATTATCCACCTTTTAAGTTTGGATAAATGATGAAATTTTTAATAATAGTGGAATTAATGCAGTGAAACATGTAAAAACAAATGGCCTGTGATTTCTCACATTGCTAAGGTAAAGCTTTCACAGATGAATTGTTACCTATTGATTAGGTGGTACAATACCAACTGGTCAGTTTAAATTTCCCAATAGCTTTGTCAATCCATTGAATTGTTAACCAGATTGGTAACAAAAGACTGTCATGGTTGTGGGAAAAATCACTGTAAATATCCTGTTTGTTTAGTGTACTTAGTTTTTCTGGTTATGAAAAGGTGTACAAATCGCCGTGGGAGGCTTCTATTAATCTATTAAAAGTATGATCGACACTCTCACGATGACATCTCACATGACCTTCATTTAGTGTTCTAAAGTTTGGTTACTACATCCTAGGGTTAATAGTGACTATCAAGGAATGACTGTGAATATTACTTAATTTCCAGTAAGTTCTTCAATATAAACTGATGTTCATGTTGTTGAATCTATTGTAGATTATACTCCTCAGTAAACTCAAATAAAATGGCGATCGTACGATTTTGTAGCGCTTAATGTCAATTACTTCTGGAACAAGGTTATGTTGCTACAAGATTGAAGTCATCACTACAGAAATTTTATGGTCGTCATCATAAACTCGTGGATCGTTATGGTGTATCCATCAGCACAATGAAAACTGATTTATTCAACGGGTCATAGTTTTCCTTTCCTTGTTCGTCTATCCCGGACTTGATTTTTTATGAGCAACTCGGTGGGTATTTCTAGAAAAGCAGAGGACGCTTACCCTACCGGTGCACCTGGTCCATGCTCCCAGTTTTAAGTGGAGTTGTTCATCTGCTTTTGTTATTTTGTATGTATGATTTTAGTTACTTTATGTTCTTTGTTGTGTATGTCTGTTCTCCATGTCTGGTCTTTGTCCCTGGATTTCATTCTTTTGATTACCGCTATAACCTTGGTTCCCTTGATTATTCTTATACAGACAAACGAAATATCTATAGCCAAATGGCATCGATCAATGTTTTGTTCGGGGGCTGTTTGCACCTTAAAACCACTTTTACATGTAAATGGCTCGGCCCAAAACGGGTTAAAGGTCATCATTACCTTTCGACCAATATGGCCTCAATTTCGCCATTAATTTCATGTTTGTTGGAAATTAGTGGTGAAATTGGGGCCATATTTGTCGAAAGGTAATGATGGAGATTAATTCGGATTATCTGTTCCAAGATAAAAACTTTTCCTCGAATAAATATTTAGACGTGCAGACGACAATGTATAAGAGGCTGTTTATACAAATGACCCTTGACATTTAAAGAGATAAGGAAATTGCTTTATGCGTCAACCGATGAAAACCAAGCAATTTCTTTTTCATTTCGAACAAATTTGTTTTCAAAAAGCGTGATACTACACTGAAAGACTGGTAATTAATATGACACTGGTCGACCCTACATGGTTCTTAGCAATCAGGTATGATAGCTTCTAATATAAACACTATACAAATGGCAACATGATAAATAAAGAATTCCCGTTCTTCCAGCTAAATAATTATTAGCGCCCACATTCAAGGCTATTTCTACGCATATTTCAAAATAAAATGTGATCTTTAATTAGCGCTATTGTCTTTTTTGCGTACTTTATTCAATAACTCATGGGAAATAAAGGCAGTTTGTGACTTCAGTAATTCTCCCCTTTGATTCGATACAACATCACTATTAAAGACGACTTATACTTTACAGGAAAAAACAAGGTTTTATGGCCAAAATAACAAATGTCGATTTCAGCTTAAAAAAGAATCAATTCTACCTTTTCCATGCAAACTGTATGTCCCATATATCTAATTAACATGGAGCTTGGTTTTCTTTAGAGGAACTGTTATCCATGTTTTGAATAATGATCCTTATCTTTCCTTGGAAACTTGCATTTCTTAATTTATCACTATCTTATATTTCAATTTATTATTCAATCCTGCTTTGGGTTATTTCAGTGGGTGAATAAAGGAAAGATCTTAATATGAAATGTGCATTGTACGAATTCGAAGACAACATTTTAGTTCTCGATTTTCTCCGATTGTTTCATTTGTTGATTTGTTTTGCTCCGATGATTTTTTTTCTTTTTGGTTTTTGATTTATGGATAACATGTAAAAATTGATATTAAGTATTTCCTAAAACGGAAAAAGACTTTGGTGTTTTATTCAATGCTCTTATGGCTAGTCATTAATATGTCTGAGATCACATGGTTTCGAGTTTATGAGATGCATTAAATTGCAAAAATTGTCTTCACATGTTCTTTCAATGATTTGGTAAAAAGATTTTATCATCCATGGCCATATTCTAAAAGGTTTTTAGTATGTGAAAACGTAAAGTGAACTCTAAAAAAATAATTTCAACAACTTTTTTTCGATTTTGACGACTCACAACCCTGTGTCTGATATGAGTATTTATCACTGTAATATATTCTTTTTTTTAAATAAGGAACGTTTTAACATTTCATAAACGTTCCTGCATACTTATGAGACAATAGAATTAAATTATTTGTTGCATGTAATTCAGTTTTACATGTTATATGTAATGTATATTTTTAACCTGTAGAAAAGGGTATTTTAACCCACTAGATTTATGAAAATACTTTTTATTTAAGAAAGGAGTTTGGTTTGTTTGTTTGTTTGTTTTATTGTTTCTGTTTTCTGTTGTTTTTTTTTTGTTTTGTTTTGTTTTTTATTGGTTTTGTTTTGTTTTGTTTTGTTTTGTTTTGTTTTGTTTTTTTGTTCAATCGGCATCCGAATCCGTGTTAATTGATATTTATATATATATATCGAAGTACCAGTGTTTACTTTGTTTAATCAATGATTCAGATTATTTTGATTGATTGATTGATTGTTGGGGTTTAACGTCCGAGCAGCAATATTTCAGCTATATTCAGACGATGAATATGAAATGGATGATAAAATGAACATGAAATGATGATGAAATGAAAAATGGGATGGGACATAAGGACAGTAGGGTCGACAAATTTTGATTGCCACTAGAAAAAGGGAGGGATGGGTAAAGTCGGGCAATTTAGCCTCCTGCGGCGGAGCGCAGTGGTTCCTACTCCTATCGAATACCACAACAGGGTTCTTTAACGTGCGAGGAACGTGGCATCTTTCCCAACACGGTGCACCACTATGGTCTGCGGTCAGGTTTTCCGTATTATAACCTGACAACCCCAGCATTAACATGCCAGGGGTACCCCATTCCACCACCTGGGGCACACATCCCAGTTGCTCTGTAAGCAGAGCGCCTAGCCCCGGCTAGGTTTCTGAGCACTATTTAGTCGCCTTTTACGACAAGCTTAGCGCTGCTGCAGGCCTATTCTTTTGACACCATCAGTTTTCATGGTGCTGATGGATACACCATAACGATCCACGAGTTTATGATGACGACCATAAAACTTCTGTAGTGATGACTTCAATCTTGTAGCAACATAACCCTATTCCAGAAGCCTATTTGTTAGAGTTCTAGCGCGATACAAAAAGTCTGCGTAGTTTTGGCAAGCTCTGACATAACGTATGAGTTGTGATATGAACACTCCATACGCAGGAGCCGAAGGGATGTTGCCACAGATGAAAGGAAAGTTGACAATTCTGAATGAAAAGTCATCACGTTTGTCGTAAAGTTTGGTCAATAGTTTTCCTTTACTATCAATTTCTAAGTGTAGGTCAAGATATGAGGCTGACTTCACATTGTCTGTAGTATCCTTTATCTCAAGTTCTTTTGGGTAGATGCGATGTATTAAATCCCCGAAATTAGGATTGTTTAAAGATAATACGTCATCTATATAGCGGAAACTGAGATTGAAGGATCTAGCCAAACGATATTCTTTCTTTCTGATCAGATCAGCTATAAAGTCAGCCTCATAAGAGTGAAGGAATAGGTCAGCAAGTAAAGTAGCACAATTTGTTTCCATTGGAATACCGACCGTTTGTTGAAAAACACGTCCACCACACTGGACAAATATGTTGTCAATTAAAAATTCCAGCATTTTGTAAACATCTTCCTCTGTATATTTGGAAGATGATTTGGAATTATTTCTTACAAAGTATGAGGAATCTCTACCAAGAACTATATATTTGTATCTAGGTGTACCATCTTTTTTTTTTGAAAAAACAGCGATGTAAAATGTTTTTAAGTCGGGATTTTTACTGAGTATGGGGAATAGAAGTATACAGTGTTGAAAAGTCATAGGTTTTAATGCTATTATATTCAGATAATAGTCTTGAACTGATTGTCTCCAAAAGATCTTTCGAATTTTTCAGGATCCACATTGAATTAATACCACTACGGGAGTAACAAGTGTTGTGGTAGGACTGTAGACCCTCTTTGACAGTTGTGAGTATAGAAGTTAAAAGGTTTGAAAGAGGTTTGGTGGTACATTTTGCAGATCCAGCTATGAAACTTGTTTGTATGGATTCTTGTGAAGTTTAGGAATCCAGTACACAGATGGTAAATCACAATCATCGTCCTTGGTAGAGAGACCAAAAGAGGATAGCACAGATTTATGGCTTTCCACAATCTCTTCTTTTGAGAGAATGGTAGCAGTGTAGGTCTTATCACTGCTATTATTTTCTACGTCTACCTCTGATAATAAACATTGGATATAAAACGTTTTGCAGACAAAAACAATGTTGTTTTGGGCTTTGTCTGCTGGTACGACAACATATTTGCCATGTATAGTAGACAATGTTTTTGCTACATCGGGGTCTTTGAAAACTGATGTAGCCTTGGCACTCATAGACCTACTTAAAACTTTCATTCGTTTCAAAATTAAAGACGTCACGGCCTTTAACCACTCTGACAGAAAATCAATGTCTTCTTGTTCTCGTTTTATCCATTTTCTTGCATAGTCCTCGACGGCATCCATAAGAACTTTAAAGTTATAATTCCAATTTATGGAGCGTGGTTCACGGTACTTGGGACCTTTAGAAAGGATATTACGCAGAGATTCATTTTCGATAATCGTTAAATCTCCTGTAACGACGTGACCAGAAGGACCATATTTGAATGGAGAGGTTTTGCAAGAACAGTCAGGTGGTTTAGCCTTGAAGTCCTCAATCTCGAGGTTCTGCAATAGACTTTTATAATTGAAAATTTTGGATGCGATAGGTGAAGTATAGGAATATGAATTAATTGGAATGGATTTGTCTTTGAAATATGGGTGAATTTTGTTGGTGACGTTTTTGTGATGGAGTATGTTAGCCAAATTAATTGCATCTATACCTTTGTTTACAAACGGTACTGGAAGAAATGATCTTTTTTCCTCATCTTGATCTTTCACACAAACTGGTTTAAAGAGTCTGTGGAAACCAATATCCAAAATGATGGAAACAAGTCTGTATAATGATGAGGTGGGGTCAGAAACAGGAGTGTCAAGACTTGTTTTGTAAAAGGAGTGTAGTAGAGTGAGAGGTATAGAATAAAGTTTGGTTCTAATGTGATGAAGTCCAAGAGGTTTTTATATGAAAAGAGACCATCTATGGAGACATCATGTAACTTAGGTGACGTATAGTGGCGATGGCCATGACTCCTTTCCCGTCTTGGATTTTTGTCAAATACATTCATCACATTTATGTTATTGTTATATTGGCTTGAAAGGTTTCCTTTACTTTTGATGTTGTCATTGTATCCGTAAGGTATTGCAGTTCCTAGTCTGCGTATTCAGTACTCCTCTCTTTCCCTACGATAGTTTTTACTTAGAACGGGACTGTTCGTAGGATGGTAAATTTTTTCCAACATACGAACTTTCATGGAGAGGATTGAATGATCTTGTTGATTAAAGTGTTGATAAATTGTCGGGAATTTGCTGGTGTTAATTCCCGAACGATGACCGCACATTCTTTTATTTAATCGTTCTTGCGTTTCTCCGTCCTATATTAAACCACATAAGTTGCATTCTAATCCATATATTAAGTTTGTTGATTTGCAACTTAAGTCATCGTGACTTCTTGTATGGAAGGTTTTGTTTGTAAGGGAACTGGAGAAGTAAGGGTCTGTTATAAGAATGTTGCATGTTTAGCAATTTTAATACCACATTTTGATATGGTACAATGTGGTTCGTCATCGTTGTAGTCAAACATATCGTTTAAAGTGATGGAGCATGGTTTGATAATTTTAAAATAGTCAGAATTTTTGTACTGGAATAGATGGTCTGCAGACTGAACGTGTGATTGGGAACCTTTAGTTGAATTGGTTGGGGCACTTTACATACCAGATGTGAGTGTGCTAAGATTCCCATCTGGGGACACCACATACTTACAAGACAACAGAGTGTCCGATCTGCTGTCAGGTTCGGACCTTTTTATACTGGGCGACGTCCGAGCCAGTTTTTCTTTCATTCCTCTTGTTAAAACCAGTAATTTTAAAAATTGTATTACTGGGTTGATGATACCCTCGGGGACAAAATCCACCAGCAGAGGTATCAACCCAGTCGATACCTCTGCTGGTGGAATATATAATTCAGAGACGCGTTAGGAGAATGAATATGGTGATTATGTCAAAGGGACAACAACTCAACCGGGATAAAAAATATTTAAGCTGAAGGCCACCCATGGGTCTTCCATGAACATCGATGAAACCCTCCCACCTCTGGGCAGGTTACAGCTGGCCACATAACAACATTATACACAAGTACAGCGAAATAGTTGACTCTATATACTCCAGCAACATAAAGTAAACTGAATGTAAAAATGAAAAAAGACATGCAGAGGCTAGAAATTCCTGACTTGGGATACACACAATCATGTTCTAATACACATCTTAATAATATATCTTTTCTCGGTGTACATTTGCAGTGTACATATACCCACACGGAGAATTAATTAATGGTATACATGCACACCTATGCAATATTTGTTTGACAAATAAAGGGAAGAATGTAATAGTCCAACGAAATACACAGGTACTGACTTTTCTAGGTTCATCCAGTTAAATAAAACTACACAGTTGTTTTACTTTATCATTATTTTAATTGTCATTATACGTGTATGGTGAAAACAAAGTTACAACAGCTGCCAATTTCTTATCATTGTTAAGTGATAAAGACCATTTCATTTTGTATGTAGACGTTAAATTATACTGGATTGCAAAAAATCTGACATTTTTATATATTTTGCCCAAGTATATGGTATGTAAGTCTCGTCACGTGTTTCCGTGGTTTCACGAAAATGGATTCTAAGAGTAATCAAGGGAACAAGGTTACAGCGGTAATCAAAAGAATGTAATCCAGGGACAAAGACCAGACATGGAAAACAGACATATACAACAAAGAACATAAAGTAACTAAAATCATACATACAAAGTGACCAAAGCAAATGAGCAATTCGGACTCCACTAAAAACTGGTAGCATAGACCAGGTGCACCGGTAGGGTAAGCGTTCTCTGCTTTTCTAGAAACACCCGCCGAGTTGCTCATAAAAATTCAAGTCCGGGGTAGACAAACGAGGAAAGGAAAACTATGACCCGTTGAATAAATCAGTTTTCATGGTGCAAATGGATACACCATAACGATCCACGAGTTCATGATGACGACCATAAAACTTCTGTAGTGATGACTTCAATCTTGTAGCAACATAACCCTGTTCCAGAAGCCTATTTGTTAGAGTTCTAGCGCGATACAAAACGTCTGCGTAGATTCGGCAAGCTCTGGCATAACGTATGAGTTGTGATATGAACACTCAATACGCAGGTGCCGAAGGGATGTTGCCACAGATGAAAGGAAAGTTGACAATTACGATTCAAATGCATAGATTTGTTATTTACAGAGAGTTCACTGACAATTCAGTATTGAAAGCGAACAACTTCCGTGTAAAAGGGCAAATATCATTCTATTTCTGCATGATAAAAGTGTTAAGAAAAACATAAAATAGAAGATTTTTTCATTATAATGCCCCGTTACTTTGTATTTACTATTTTAGTTATTTTATGTCCTTTGCTGTGTATGTCTGTTTTCCATGTCTGGTCTTTTTCCCTGGATTACATTCTTTTGATTTCCGCTAGAATTTTGGTTTACTTGGTTTACTCTTTGATATATGCATCCCTGGATTTCTTCAGAAATAATTTCTAACAGAATGGTAGAAAAATTAGGTTTTTTACAGAGTTTTCTGTCCTAGAAATGTTCATTTGCAGTGTATTTGAATAAAATAATAGCTAAATCAACCAAAGTGATATGGAAAATCTTGCCTTTATTTCTTTGATTCTGATGGTGCAAATACTCAAATTAAACTTTCACAATGGTGTTTTTTTATGCCATGTTTCCCTCACTTCCTGGTTCTTATAGAGACTGAACTTAAAAGACCAATTACACGATTTATTTTTATTACTATGCTTTGCTGTGAAGAAGGGATATAAGAATAGTTATTTTCCCTTTCTTTATCTGTTTATCTATTACACTTTTTTCATAACAGTTTTCTTTTGAACTACTTGTCACAGCCACTTTTTATTTTGACAAACGTTTATATTAGTGTGTGTGTGTGTGTAATGTTGTTTGATTTTATTTCGGGCTTAGGTAATATATATATATAACTTCCTGTTGGTCCACTTGCTTTATATCATAATCTGGAGTGGGCATTGACTCAAAGATTTAGTTTTCAAATAAATAGTATCTTTTCACAATCTTTGAGTCTAAATACAGTTTTATACACTATTCAAGACATTTTTTATTTAAAAAGAAGAATTTCCAGTGTATGTCTCACACAGCTTAGTCGAGGTCGTTGTTTCGTTAGTACATGTAAATGAATATCCCGTGTATCTACGTAAAGTTGAAGTCACTAATTTGTTGAGATGTCTAGCACAAATAAATATGCACATTGTCCATCTTATATTTCATACACTACTCTAGTCTAACGATTACCTCATATGTATGACAATATTCCACGTTTATCGAAGACAGTTGGTATTTTCAGCTAGGTTCTGTTTCCTTAATTTAGTTTCATGCTTGCATTGAATACATATAACTATTATAGAACTTTACAGGCTCTCTAGTGAATAATTCCATTACTGTCCAACAATTGAAGCGGATTTCTGCAATTTTAATATACAATAAAGTGCTTCTAGTAAATGACGATTCATTAACGGATTAACTTGTTTAGAAGAAAGAAAGATACTTTCATCGCTAAAACGTGATTTCATATATAGACTGGTTTTGGTTTAAAGTCAACAAACAAAACTTATTTAGCGTTTACTTCCGATGTTGACTACGTAAATGTAAAATATTGTAAAAAATATTCTATGTAAGATACAGGCAACAGGTGGCACATCAATTTGATCTTTTATGCCTCAAATACATTTTATACATTTAGAAAACAACCGAAAAACTATTTTAAATTATACTAAAGCGTTTACGAAACAGATATTTTTAATGCTTATAAAGGGAAAATACGGGAAATTTTTCCCGCCATTTTCAACTAAATCAGAACTATCAATATCTAAAAAAAGCAAACGTTACAGACACTTTAGTAGTTATTTCTGGATGTTATGAGGTATGAATAATTGGATAATACAATAAAATATTTGCATTCTTTTTCTTCATATGTCACACCTTATACACATTTTAAACAGTTTTTACAAAAGCGTTCATTAACCATTGAAAAAAAAAAGATTTCCATTGCGTGAATATTATTGTTTTACAACCGTATTTTGCCAGTCTTGTAAACTAAACTGCGTCATAACCTATGTACTATACACACATTTGACCATATAGCAACCAGCCTATAAATTAGCATTTACTCTAGTTTCTAATCTGTAACATGAACATGGTATTTTTGTATTGTCGATCCCACTAGTAGTAGACCAAAGGTTCAGAAGGGTAGTCACCAGTCATTTAAAAGTCATGAAACACTAAGGCTTAGTATCCTGTATTACACTTAGTAGAACTTCTCGGCGCTGGCTTCGGCTTCCCATTTCGATATTTTTGGATTCGAGTACTCCATGTGTTCAATTAATTTTCATTTCTATATATTTGGTTCTAATGTTGTTGGTGAGAGGTAACTCTTTCAAACAACTATAATGATAAACATCATTGTAAAGTATGACCATTTTTGTTTCATTATTGTGTATTGTTTATGTGTCAATATTTTGGATTCATTCATTAACCGCAAAATATTATCTTAACGTTAGAGGCAATAACAATGTTAAGGCGTTATAACAATGTTGCCCAACTAATAAATTATAGGTGATACATGTAGTTAAAAAAATGCCAATAAGTCCATATAAAAAAAATGGCAACATTAGCAAGGCAAAGACTTGAAATTGGAAACAAACGCAATTGTCCGAAGTTAGTACGCACATTTCTGATGGAAATTGTGGTTAAAACCAGATTTTAAAGCGCACTAAAGCTCACACTTACAATACCATTAGTTGGTTTTGGTAAATTGCAATAAAAACAAACTGCAAAACATTCCAAGACAAAGAATGTTAAACATTATCTACACAATCCAACAGGAGATACATAAAAACAAAGGGCACAAGGTCACAGATACAGTTACACTAACGACCTTAGACTGTTGTTATTTAAGTAGCAGTCTTTATAAAAATCAGACAGGGGGTGATTCATGCATTTCAAAAAGCCACCGAATTCAGTTTATTTCTTGTTCAGAAACAGTAACTGATCACACAACAAGTCTTAGTTTTTCATTTGGTTGTTGCACATTTCAGATAAAAAATATATAGATTGTACATGAAATTGGCATTTAGCAAGAGTTCTTAACTTTTGTTCTTGATTGTTTGATTTGGTTGAGTTTAGTGCGAGATAAATGTATGATTTTCTAAAAAAAAAAAGTGCAGATCTGAATCCAGAAATGACTATCGTTATGTGAATGTATATCATATATAGACTGAAAATCATCATTTGTTTGGTGGGTTTTTCTACACCATGAATCACTTTACCATTGGCAGAACCTGACTGTTATGTGGACAGGTACTTAAATAACAAAACATTCCTACTCGTTGAAGTCGGATAAAAATTCTGGCCACCAGGCCATGTGAATCAGAATGATTGCTACATACATTGGAATATGATAAGTAAAATGTATAAGGCACAAATAGCAATCATATGACTAAAATGTATTGATTAGATGGGGTTTAATGTCCGAGCAGCAATATTTCAGCTATATTCAGACAATGAACATGAAATGGATGATAAAATGAACATGAATGATGATGAAATGAAAAAAAGGATGGGACACAAAGATAATAGGGTCGACAAATTTAGATTGCCACTAGAAAAAGGGAGGGATGGGTAAGGTCGGGCAATTTAGTCTCCTGTGGCGGAGCGCAATCGTTCCTACTCCTATCGAATACCACAATAGGGTTCTTTAACGTGCGCGGAACGTGGCTACTTTCCCAACACGGTGCACCACTATGGTTTGCAGTCAGGTTTTCCGTATTATAGCCTGACAACCCCAGCATGTAACACGCCAGGGGTACCCCATTCCACAACCTTGGGTTCACATCCCAGTTGCTCTGTGGGCAGAGCGCCTAGCCCCCGGCTAGGTTTTTGAGCACTATTTAGTCGCCTTTTACGACAAGCTTAGCGCTGCTGCAGGCCTATTCGTTTGACACCCGGACCTGCACGGGTCGTCTAAAAAGTAAAAATGGAAAACGGGCTGAAGGAAAAATCATAAAGCGAAGACAAAATTTTGATGAAAGGGTAAGAAAAAATTGGAGATGAAAAGAAAAAGCAATCGGTTGAATTGAAAAGCCTGCAGTCAGACAAAAATCAATATACATGTATTCTAAAAATAAAACAAAAAGGGAAACTGCTAGGATAACAAATTTTGTTATAGCTGCGATGAACTGGAAAAATACGTTTGCTATCTAAAACAATATTTCCATTGAATTTAAGTACCAGTCCATATACAGTTCAGACAGTGCCAAAATTTAAGTGATTCATGGTGGAGAAAAACCCACCACACACACAATGCTTTTTCAATCTGCATATGCTATATTTTTATGAAACGGTTGTACTTTCCATATTCAGATCTGTACTTGTGAGAAAATCATACATTTATCTCCCACTAAAATCAACCAAATCAAGAACGATAACTCTTGCAAAGTGCTAATTTCATGTACAGTCTATATAAATTTATAATCATCACCCAAATGAAAAACTAAGACTGTTTATGTGATCAGTAATTGATCCTGAATAAATATAAAAGTGAAATAGGTGGGTTTTTGACATGCACGAATCACCTTCTGTCGCCCCCTGCAGGTCCGGGTGTTAAAAGAAAGGGCCTGCAGCAGCGCTAAGCTGGTCGTATAAGGCGACTAAATAGTGCTCAGAAACCTAGCCGGGGGCTAGGGCGCTCTGCCCACAGAGCAACTGGGATGTGAACCCCAGGTTGTGGAATGGGGTACCCCTGGCGTGTTACATGCTGGGGTTGTCAGGCTATAATACGGAAAACCTGACGCAAACCATAGTGGTGCACCGTGTTGGGAAAGATGCCACGTTCCTCGCACGTTAAAGAACCCTACTGTGGTATTCGATAAGGGTAGGAACCTTTGTGCTCCGCCACAGGAGGCTAAATTGCCCGACCTTACCCATCCCCCCTTTTTCCAGTGGCAATCAAAATTTGTCGACCCTATTATCCTTGTGACCCACCCTTTCTTTTTTTCATTTCATGTTCATTTTATCATCCATTTCATGTTCATTGTCTGAATATAGCTGAAATATTGCTCCTCGGACGTTAAACCCCAACAAACAAACAAAACAAAAAAATCACCTTCTGTCTGATTTTTACAAAGACTGCTACTTAATAAGAGTACATTCAGATCCGTCAATTTTGTCAAGTACAATATATTTTTGTAGCGATTCGTAAAGGCCATGTAAATCAGTATGATTTATTATAAAGAAAAGTATACATCATAAACAAGTCAATCCACTGTATTATTTAATAAAAACAAACCAAACTTCGTTGAATAGAACTGCTTCAACTCAAGTTAAAATTTAAACATTTTTTCTTTAGAACTAGAACTTGGTGACGGCGATTCGATAGGGGACGAATCTGTCGAGAAAGATTTTTGTTTAATCACCGATGACTTGTTCTTTATATCACCGATGAATTTGTTCAAGCTCGAAATTTTCGATTTCGTATCTTTCCTCCCTTTAATTTCTCCTCTTTCCTTTAAGGAACCCTGTCTTCCATGTTTTTCTCTATAGGATTTTGAATGTTCTTGGTGACTTGGTTTTTGTGTCAGGCTGAGAGGTTGACCCTCACTCTCTTTTGAACCTTTTCTTGACAGAGGTTCGTGACCTTGACGTTTAAGTATCTTCTTTTCCATTGAATTCTTCCGCGATGGCACTTTTTGATTTTCGGAATTATCAACATGAAGATTCGATTCACATTTTGTGCTTGTTTTATTCGTCTTTCGTCTTTCTTTCGTTGAATGACATCGTCTCATTTTAGACGATTCGTCGTCGGCAAGTGTTGGAGACTTTTTCTCCTTCAACGAACCCCCACGCCTAGATTTCGGACGACTAACTACTCTAGGAGAAAGAGACCCATCTTCGATCGTACCTTCGTACTGAAGATTTCCTAAATAAGGAACTTCATCCTTTCTGTGTCCGTGACGAGACGTTTCCTGTTTTCTAGGGGAGTGGACAGAAGTTGAAGACCCAGAGGGAAAGACACAATGTAAGTCACTTTTAGCTCTCTGTAACATTCTATACTGATTTTGTTCTGCGACAGTTTTTCTTGGACGTCGAATAGACGCAGTAGCTTCCCAGTGGTCAGACCAACTCTCCTCCGTCTCCCCCTCAGAATTAGAAGTGGCTTTGCGATGGAATGGGGAGCGCAGTTTAGAGATAAATGAAGCGGCTAGTAGAGTTGTCCGCATTCCCGAAGATTTAACCTTATCTATATCTTCATATTCTAAAGATTTCCGTCGACTCTGCTTTCCACCTTGAATGAATGAGAGAGAAAAAAATATATGAAAATATTCAGTCTGCATATCTTTTATGATAAACAACAAGATAACCAGTTTAGTCTCGAGGGTTTTTAAATTTCTGCGTGACCATTCTAGTTACTTTCCGTACCTTGAAGTTTTTTTTAAAATATTTTCCAATCAGATTGGAAGCAGACTTTAGGTTATTTATGGGTTTGATCCCCGGCCAAGTCATACTAAAGACTTTTAAATTTATAGCCACTGCTTCTACGCCAAGAACGCGTGCTCTAGTGGGTGACATGCAGAGTGTGACATAGCAAATCCAAAACACATAGCAGGGTCTGTTCCATCAAACTTTATAGTCGGAAATTATAAAAGGTCATAGGTAACTTTGTATAGATTACCACTGTAGGTGCTACGAAACCAATTTATTAGCTCAAAAACGTTCGGTCGGAAGTGACGTATTCCGGTTGAAAGTATATAGTGACAACACAAAATAAACGGAAATATCTATATCTTCGTGTCTTTTTTATTATACGATTTTTGCCCGGATTTTACGCTGATGCAAGACGAAGCTGGTATTCGACTTTGTTGATAATACACCGCTATGTTTGTATTTCATTTAAATCTCGACCAAGAAAAACATACGCGGGACATCACTGTCCTATGACAAACACCGTGCGTCTGCGTTAAAACTTCACTTGAACACTTATATTTGTCTATACTTATCAAGTGAATTGAAGCGACATCTTGATTAATTCAATACTTTGAGTGTATTGACTAGTTTAAATGTGACACAATGTAAATCTAAACATCTCTTAAACTGGTACATCAAATAATTCTTTACGCTCTGGAAGAAGAACGTCAAAATAATGTAATCAAATGCATTATAAACTCCTGTTCGAATCCGGACTTTTGTGCTTATAAAACGGAATAGAGTATTGTTAATAATTCAACAGAGATTAGGTATATAATAAAATACGTAGATTTTATGATAAAAATGTCATTGTATAGGTGCATTAAAAAGTAAATATTTTATCACTGAGAATTCTTAATGACCATAGTTCCATATAAATGTCATATGACATTGTTCAATTTATATGGGCATTTCTTATTTTTACATTTGGAACGAATCGGCACAGTATTTACCAGGTACATCGAACAATTCGTGAGGGGATTGTGACCTCATAAAAGAAGCTATGCAATAAGCTTTAATCCAGTTTTCGTTTTTAATTATATGAATTTCATGACTGAATCCGTTTAAAATTGGATCGACATATAGATCAAAGAAATCCACGATTAAAACTAAATCGAAAATTTGAAAGTCAAACTACAAATTAAGGGTGCTTCCTGTTTAGTTGTTAGTTCCAGTCATACCATATTCTGCATCTTCCATTATTGGGTCTGGGTCATACCTAGTAGTTCTATTATGAAAATGTACCAGACGAACCGGAAGTAGAATAAGTGAAAGACGATTTATGTCTGTTGGTGAAAAAAAGCTTAGAAAAGAAAACATTAGAAAACGGGATTCCATTACAAGGTACGAACCGACGTTCATTAGTTATAATAAGTATACTTCATGTTGGTTTAGTACATCATTTCTTACATTTCTGGAACGGGGTTATGAAGTAATTACTACAGGAGTTTTATGGTCGTCATCATGAAGCAGGGAATCGTTGAGGTGTATCTATCTGCACCATGAGAACCGATTTTTTCAACATGTTATCGTTTACTTTTGTTTCTATCTACGTATCATTTTGGTTATTTTATGTTCGTTGTTGTGTTTGTCTGTTCTCCCTGTCTGGTCTTTGTCCCTGGACCAACACAATATAAATCCGGTCCAGTAGGGAACCAAAGAAATTGCACGGGTTGTACAGTTTATTTCTGTAAGGAAATGGATTTCCATGTGAACGATCCGACGATCCACCTCCTGGGGTAGATCTTAATAAAGTTTCAACTCGACTAATCAAGTTCCTTCGCCTTAAAATTCCGTTCATCCAGTACAAGTATTTGATAAAGAGTAATATTAATCAAAACACATGCATGCGCGTGCTCTTCTTATACTTTCAAAAACGTCTATTGAATTCAGTACCAAATAAACTACATTGTACATTTTTATTTGCAAAACTACTACAGTAAGAGAACTATTGCTTCTGGTAAAGTAAACGTTGAAACGGTTTTCATTTCGTCAACAGCGTCATCTTTGTAAAAATCTCTAGTTTGTCACAGAACGAAATATTATCTGGGCAAACACATTAAGGAAAACCTATACAAGGTTTTTTTTTTTTTTATCTCTTGCGCATTGGACAGTTTTTAACAGTTTGAAATTTAGTATTCTAACATAAACCTATATGATATTCTAGGCATAGTGTGACAGAAGTCACTTGCCTATTGTCCGTATACATGTTTATCACACATGGCTTTCAAGTTTTCCATAAATATACTAAAATGATTATATTTGCAGGAATCTTTTTTAAGTCTTTACACACACACACACACACACACAAACAATTATTCGATAGCCACGTGTCTTTTGAACGTGACAGGTTGAAGGATAATAAATACTTCGGCAGAATTTGTAGTTTTGGATCAAAATTTTATTTGTTCTGTCCAGAATTTCAAATGGATGAATATACAAGTCATTCAGTTCGCCTTGAAATTTTCCGAAAGATAGAGAAAAAACACCCGGGCATTAGCGCCCTAACACTGGCGCAAAAAAGGGGAACGTGTTTTTTAAAGGGTCGGGTATAAAGGTTAGTTTTTCGAGCTACAAATGTACATTTTGTATTTGTTGATTTTGTTTTACATTGCAGATACATGTACTCTAAGTAAAATAACACTATTAAGAAGTTAAAAATAGCAGCAATTTTCAACTCTCCCTTATTGTTTGACTGCATATGTCTGTTACAATACACACTTTCAACCAAAATACATTGTATTGTCTTAAATGACTCACAGCACCTGACTGATCTCTCGTTTACATTAATTGACTCGCAGCACCTGACTGATCTCTCGTATGCATTAATAAAGAGTATTTTCTTGCCTAATTTTTACTACATTTTCTCACAAAGAGAGATACAAAAATATGTGTTCTTGCTGCCGTGAACTCGAAATAAAATTCACTTCAACAGCAATGTTTTATTTGTACCGTTACGACAAAGTAAATTAATTTAGTATATATATAAATATTTTGAAAAAAATAGCGTTACAGACAAAACACACTTATACACTTTTGCCTATACCTTTTGGTTTGTTGGTCTTTTGATTCTGTCCAAATTTTGGCATGATTAAAACCGGATATGGGTTAACGACTCCCTCGTCCTCTTCCTCATCACTGTTCGTCAAGTGAGCTTCCACTTGTTCTTCGTCTGTAACAATCAGAAAGTATAACAGTTTTAGCATAAAATTAACAAACAAAAATTGTTTCCTGATACCTTACGTATCCTATAATTGTGTCTACCTTTAATATTTTATTGCAATTTTGTGTAAAATGTAAAATGTTTGTAATGTATTATAAAAGTAAGTTTAGTTTTGTTGACACCAGCTGAAAACCTGAAATGTTTTTTTTTAAACGTGGAATTTCAAACAAATACGAACTCGACAGTCAACCCCCTTTTTTAAATAGATGTTTTGCGATCACATTTACTGCCTTATTTGGGAAGTTAACTTCATCTGTTGATACCAAATTTTGTACATGATTGGTAGTTTTGTATTTAGATGCCTATGTTGGTGGACCATAGGACCCCGAGGATATTCGCTTCTCCAACTTGATTGACCGGAACTATAAGGTTTCATTCCTTGTATTAAAAAGGGGCTAAAATATAAAAGTTCCTTTGGCATACCTTTGTATTTAGATAATTTTCGTTTTAGGTACTTTTTTGTATATATACAATTTACGTTTGAATCTTGGACATGCAAAGTTTGGTTCTTATATGCAAAGTTTGGTCCTTATATTTCTCGAAACACGTGTACAGCATACCGAAATTTGCAATATGTATGTGATTGGTATTTTTTGTATTTTGGTCATCTGAATGTAATAAAGCAATCTCCCCGACAGATCTATAATCGCTTACTGGTATACTACATGTCACTCTCCTAGCTCATAAGCTCTGCTTTACCGGATGTGAACAAAAATCACACGGTATGATCACTATCCGCGAAGCTGTTTTCGGTGTACTGTACTAATTTGCATAAAAATGTGAGGTTCAATACAGTGTGGCAGAGGTGTAAAGGCTTGAAATAGCGAATCTACCCTCTGTGCAGGAGATTTGTAACCAAGGTCAAAGGTCGACTTTAACATTACAAAGTAATGAATCTATATGCACAGTTTGTACCAACAAGAGGAAAATAAGTGAAGTGTTGTTTGACTTTTTACTATTCATGCTATTTTTACAACAAATGTTTACAAAGAAAATATGTCCTCTCACCACATGCTGGTTTCACATTTGGCTCCGGAAAGTATTTCGTTTTTGTCCGACGCAGTCGGTATAGCTTCGCTTTTTACCCTTTGACCTTAAACAAGCTCTTCCCTGGAAACGCAAGTCACCTGATCACAATTCTGGCCAAATATTGATAACTTAGTAGCGTTCGAAAAAATTGTATCGAAAATTGAAAATGCGTGCCAGAAAATTATAAGTAAAAGGAACAAATTTTACTTTTTTTAAAGACAGTTCTTGTTTTCTTCATGAAAGCATTTCAGAAAAGTTGCTTGTTAGTGAGTGGTAAATCAATGGATGCGGAACTGAATTGCCCCCATCATTTCATTATCCCCAAAAGTATTTAAACTGTCATTTTTCACTTTCTCTCCATCTTAGCGTAAACAACAGTTTGATTTAAATCACGATCAGTGCAGTTACAATACGTTATTATAACACAGGGTAAACACAAGTTAATTATGTTATAATTGGACCTGATAAGTAAGTAATTACAAGTGATATAATATCTACATTTATCTAGATTAAATTATGATGCCAGTTTTTTCCAACTAAGTCAAAACTAAAAGTTTATAAAAGTGTAATAAGGTGAATGACTCCTAACAGACAAATAAGCACAATACGATACGATTGTACGTCATCAAGATCATAATGAATTTGAACATATTTTGATTAAAATATTTATGGGGCTGTAACGTCTTCGTTGACAAATCCGAAATTTATAACGTCGTATTTTTAGTCCGGATAATCTGTTCAAGGTATATTATGGTCTTTTAACATATCAAAGTGTTTCAGAAACTTGACGCAATGTAGAAAGATACAAAGTCACCCAATGCCTCCCTCCCCTCAAATAAAAAAAATAAAGAAGTAGATAAATTTACCAAATAATAGTACCAAACATGATGTCATCATTTCATCCTTTATTTCTTGATTTTTGATGATGTTAGTGTGTCAAAATGTCACAGAAAATCGTAAGTGTCTACTAAATAGTTATAACGAAACAAAACTGTCTTCTAATTACATTGACGTCATATAACTTACGAATACAAATGTTTATTTGAAGTCCATCTGTCATCAAGTACCTGCATAATTCTTATAGGGGCTTGTAGTTGGCGTTTCTCATTTGATATCTGACGAATTTCGAACGATTGTGCTAATTTAGTGTTTTGTTTTTATTCACTTTACAATTAAAAACATATTTTTCATTATTACTATGATTACAATGTATATAAGTATATATTCACCACGGACGCGGAAAATTGAAACCACATGACTCTTTTCGCCACACTCTCCGTGTAAGCAGAAAGGCCGAGTAGTTCCGATTGTGAAACTCAGACTCAATTGTTTTTTCCGACGCACTGCCAGTCAGTATGTTTTTGCTTTTTACCCTTTGACCTTAAAGACGCTCTTCCATGGAAACGCAAGTTACCTGATCGCAATTCTGTTTCCCGATTGGCCAATTACTGATAACTTAGTGGCGTTTGAAAAAAAAACTGTATCGAAATTGCGTACCATGTATTATTTCCTGAATGAATGCAGAAAACAAGGGGTAGAAAGAACTCAATTTTACCGCGTCAGATATCTCTTTTTTAAAGGATAGTACTTTTTTTTTTTTTTTTCTTTCTTTGTGTTGTATTGTATTCTTCACTATGTTATTTGTCAGAGCGAAATAACAGAACGATGATAAGAATGTTCATTAAAGGAGAACACAATCAAACAGACAACGACCAGACAAAGAAACAAAGAACATGAAAGTGAACATGGTCCCTTTAATGTTTGTAGTGACTAAATATGGGTAATAGAAAATAAACTTTAGTTGACATCAATATACTGTGTTTTATTGTTTTGACCAAGACACAGAATACGCCATATATCACATTATGGCGTAAACCAAAGATATCGGAATTTAATAAATTTTGCAGTTCAGCTCAAATTCAATCCCTTTTTCGATATTGGAAATTATTCGTTTTTTTTTTGTTGAGCACGAGTGAGTCTAACGTTACACAAAGTAACTCTCTCAACCTCACACCATTTTAACTCATGAAATTATCATGCAACTGAAGAGCATGTTGGACATATTAGATGCTTGCTATTCCCGGTAATATAAACATATTTTATTTGTAATAAACAAAATGGATCAGACACGAGTAAAATAACATACCAATGAAGTTTTCTCCTGAAACAATAATAATTACAATAAAGTATAGGCATACAAATTCAATAGTGTTATTTATGTTTTACAAAGTTAAGACGAGACAGTAAAAATTACATTAGGTGATGTGGTGAGATGTGATGTGATGTGTACTAATTCAGCTCAAGCAATAAGGAATCTTTTCGCGCATTTAACGAACAAAACAAAACAAAAAAAAACAAAACAAAAAACAAACCAAACGACCAAACAAACAAACAAACAAAAAGAAAGAAAAAAAAACATCAATTAATACTGTCCATAAAAGAGAACTGTGTATATTAGAACATGATTAGCTGAGAAATTAAAAAAAACGAGTTCAACCCACATAGACTGCATCACAAATAAACTTTTAAGAAATAAGTAAGTGCTTCTACGCATTAAGGTCCACAATCGTAGAAAATCAAGGGAACCATAATTCGGACGGTCATCAAAAGAATATAATCCAAGGACAATGACCAGACAGAAAAAAGACAGACACACACATTCATGAAATAACCAAAATAACAAGTGCAAAGAAATAAAAGTATATGAGCAAGCCGTTCTCAACTAAAAAACTGGGTGCATTGACTAGGTGTACCGGTGGGGTAAGTGTCCTCTACTTTTCTAAAAACAACCGCCAAGTTACTAATATAACAAGGTCAAGGCTATCATTTGCTAATTCTTGCCCAAATTTTGCATGAAGTTGTTAATAACAAAATTTTCTAGAAAGGAGGATCTAAATATCCACTCCACCCCGGATTCATCACTGGTTTCACACTGTACCTGAAATTTGCTCTTCTTCGGGATCCAGAATCTGTTGTTCCAATTGCAACCGCTGGAGAATCAGTTTGAGTTCATTTTCATTTTTACAATGTTCTTTTTCAAACGCTTTTTGCTGTCGATCAATTTGTCTTTGTAGTTTTTCATGGAGAACTTTCTCTGCTACATTTTTATGAGCTATTCCCTTCAAAGCATGTAAATCATCACCTCCCTTCTCAAGAAGTTCCATTTTTGAAATAAACAATACGACTTATAATATCCAATGTGTTTCAGTGATGTCTCCAGCTAAGTGTCACATTGTATTTAACTAAGTTCTCTTTGTATGAACAATTGCATTAAAGTTCATGTCCAAAGTTCATTACTGACTTTTGCGTTGTTTATTTTCTTTGTTTTGAACTTTGTTTTTATTTCATCCTTCACGCCTCCTTCATAAGATAAAGCACATAACAATTTGCGGGGAACTTGTTTCACACCTTAACCATATCTTATATATTAATAACCTTTATGGTAATTAGACGTATCACTCATTTTAATGTCTGAATCCCGTTCGATTTTACGTCCGTTCCAACAAAAGAGATGATCATTTAAACGTTTATTTTCTGTATCTTTAGACATAATAGGACACTTGAACACATATAAACATTTAAGTAAAAGTTCGTACAAATAAATCTATCTCAGATTTTATTACGGTTAATCTGGACTTTTAAATGTTACAGTGGTACTTCAGGATAGGATTTTGCATATAATAGATGTTCGAGTACGTTTCGAGAGGATAAAAGGGGGATAAGTCAACGACGTCGGTATATTTTTTTTACCTACATTTTGTATGTGAGAAATGTATAAATAATAGGAGAATTAAGAGCAGGCTGAAAGGTGTGTAGCACTCGAAACGTGAGAAAGCAATTGTAAAACGTGACTTTCATAAATCTCTCCATCTAAGAATCAAATCGACAAAATTAATTTGATGACTACACGTATAACTGTCCTGCAAGGGCTATACATGATCCCTCTTTTCGCTGCAGCATTCTTTAAAAGAAGAAACTGGTTAAATTGTCATCATTTTGATAGAGGAAAGTCAAAAATTATTTTACTGCAGCACATTACAAAGGAATCCGGCGAGTAACATGGGAAGAGTTTCTAAAACGTTTCATCAGACTTCAAGCTAAAACATTCTGATATACAAAAGAAAATTCCTGACAAATTTAACGTGTCTATAAACTGATCTAACGCTTTCATTTAGAGCCTGCAAGTAATATGCATGTAAGAGTAATGTCGTATAGTAAGCTGAATCAAAGTACTCAAGTACTGAATCTATTTATATCGATCGTTTTGGATTTTTACACCTCAAATAATCGTCAAATTGCAAAAAAAGTGGGATAAAAGGAAAGTACGGGGATCGAATTCAAATGTATCTTATCATAAACTTATTGTTGTAAATAGTTAATGTTGAATTTTTTGAATTCATTTTTAAATTCACCATTCTGATTACGAAGGACATTACAAAAACACACACCAATTTCATAATGCATTGCATCTGTGCGCCAGTTTGCGTAATATTCAGGTTTACTCAGAACACCAAGATGAATTAACACAAAACTCTCCGACATACTGAGTAATTGAACTACAAACTACTAAGTAGCCTTTCCCACTTTCTAAATATTTTCAAGACGAAATTTAATTTTTCGACCTCCAGATCAAATCATTCAAACTTAAACGTCCACTATCATTGAAATAAATCATGTCCTTAGATACACGCCCCTCTCAACTAGCTACATACCTCAGTTGATAAGATTTTTAGCCCAAGCGCTACAAAGTATCGCATAGACTTAAAAGTGCTTAGTTTCTTAGATATCTAGTTCCAGACACACGTACATTTACATAAACGCCAAAGTCTTAGAATACAATTTCAACAATTATGTATGGTGCAAACAACACTAGCCATGTAAAAGGGCCTGCATGAAATATCAGAAGACAGCTTTAGCATAACGACCATTTATAGCATGGTTTTCATTTCCATCTATATTATGGGTCTAAAGTAAATAGACAACTTGAATATATCGACAGTGAACGACTGATTGCATAGAAATAAACAGGTACTGATAACAGATTAGAGGACAACTTTTTCTAGTTGAATTGTTACTAATACAAATGTACTATCCTAATTCATCAGCCTATTACGTTGGCTGTAAAAGTTGTTCATTGGTTTTGTTTTTTGGCGAAAATGACATAGAATTAAATTTGATATATTAGAAATACCCATGAAATGGACGTACATGTAACTATCAGCATATGAACCTAAATGGGGTATGCCATTGGGACTATTTTACAGCGGTAGAGTAAGATTATAGCACATGCTATCAGGCTTTACAAATCTAAAGGCTCTGGTGATTGCTATATCAATTCTGATCTTCGATCTAAATTGAAAAAAATAACTATCCCATAGCAATATTTTTGTACGAAATTGCCATTCCCAAAAATAAATTTAGCCAATAATATAGGAAAAGTTGTGAACAATGCAAAGTCAGACAGACAGACACGTCAGACTGACACCTATATATGCGTGAAGTAAAAGTCCATAATTTAGAAGACGTAGATATCAAAATCGTCATTTCCGGTTTGGTTTGAAAGTTTAAATTTTAATTTGATATGTTTATTGCTTAATATGGTTTGCAACGGTGTGTTTGTATTTTTGTTTGAGATGAAAGAAAATATGATTGATTATTCTCAAAGTGAAAATAAAATAAAAGTATTAAGAAAATTCATACCACTTTTCTAATTATCTGTACTGCTGAAAGCAAGGGTCAGAGACGGTAGTAATTTGCATCGAAATCGCTGGATTTTAAGAAGCAAATGATATAAATACTAAGATTATATCAATATTCAGAAATTTATGATCAATTTAGGTTTTATTGCGGACAATATAATTCAAAATGAAAACAGATTCTCGACGTTTATGTTATGCAATAGTCGTAATGTATGCTTATCTATGTATTATATTAAATGTAACATTCATCTGATTTAACAAAAAAAAAGAGGGATGAAACAAGTTTTAGCTCGAATCCCGGCGGTTTGTTGTTAACAAGAACAAGAACAAAAAATCGTATGTTTTCTTTCAAATGTTTACAATTAAAAATCATTTTGTCTTCCATGCTACCCTTTAATGCCTTAGACTGTGTTTTTACCAATGTATTAAATGGGACAAGTCCCGTGAATTTTTTTTCAAAAATGTGTTTTTGAAATGCAGCCTGTTATTTATTATTGGACACGTGAAATTGGACACAAATAAATGTCTATTCTGAGCCAAAGGTAAGTTTAAACTTTAGGCTATATTTTGGGTCCATCGACGTCTGTAGTCAACATCCGTTTAGTCACATCAACATAGAGTTATATAAGGTGTATGTCGATTATGCTTATTGAGGGTCTACCATGTCTAGTTTAACGTTGACAAATTCAATCTTATCTTAGTAGATATGAGTAATTAGTGTATGTCAATGAAAAAAAAATAAGACCTCTCTCATGCAGCTTGAACGTTATTGGAAAGCCAAAGTGTGACAGTTTTGAAAATATAGTTCCTGGAAATCAAGGCAAATACAAACTTCAATTAATTCATAAACGTCTCCAAACAGCCGGAATTATAAGTGTTATACGAATAATGAATTTGTGATCGATAACCACGCTTAAAAGGTAAAAAAGGAACTAAATACAAATAAAATATGAATAAAAGGTAAAAAACAAAATTGACAAATGTGAGCCCAAATTTTCGGCCTTACGGCCTTCGTCAGGGCAAAAAGTATTGAAGATAAAACTTTCAATCCCTACCACAGAGACAAGGTGCCCTTAAAAATTAATCTTGAACATTATGAAATATGTATCAGGTATGTATGAAAATTGACGTTTAATTTGAATCACTTCTCAACATAGATTATTCTTAAAAGAGTTACATGTATACCCCTTGAAGCCCGGTATTCGACAATTTTGTAGTTTTTCCCTTATTTTTAACTTCTCTATCATCAACGGATAACTTTTGAACACTTGATATCCATCTTAACTATCTAAGACATAAAACTTTTCTTTAACGCAATATATAACTTACACAAGTGTTATTTGAGAGAATTATATTGGGCTGTCAGGATAGACTTATTTTCTTTAAAAACAAAAATTCCACTATTTCATGTGTATTTGTTTTTGCTCTTTTTATATGCAAATGTATGTAATCCTCCACTTAACACACAAATTAAAGCCCATTAAAGGTTGATTAAATGATTGATTGATTGTTGGGGTTTAACGTCTGAGCAGCAATATTTCAGCTATATTCAGGCGATGAACATGAAAGAGATGAAAAAATGAACATGAAATGATGATGAAATGAAAAAAGGGATAGGACGCAAGGATAATAGGGTCGACAAATTTTGATTGCGACTAGAAAAATGGAGGGATGGGTAGGGTCGGGCAATTCAATCCCCTGTGTCGGAGCGCAAAGGTTCCTACTCCTATCGAATACCACAGCAGGGTTCTTTAGCGTGCGAGGAACGTAGCATCTTTCCCAACACGGTGCATCACTATGGTTTGCAGTCAGGTTTTCCGTATTATAGCCTGACAACTCCAGCATGTTACACGCCAGGGGTACCCCATTCCACCACCTGGGGCAAACATCATAGTTGCTCTGTGGGCAGAGTGCTTAGCCGCCGGCTAGGCTTCTGAGCACTATTAAGTCGCCTTTTACGACAAGCTTAGTGCTGCTGTAGGCCAATTTTTTTTACACTCTGATCTGCACGGAGCCCCATTAAAGGAACTGCAAATAAAAGGAAGCAGTGTTTTGGACTCCATCTTAGCTTTTGCTCGCTATTTGTTATCTAAATGTAGGTGCATGCATGTACATGTATGTTGTAAAATTAACTTAAGCTAAGAATTTACACAGTAACTCCCTATTCTGGAATTTTCATTGCGCATTCCACAGTTTTCATCTCTTAAAACTCACATGAAAGCATTAGACTACGATTTTTGTTACGGCATTTATAATAGCACATGGGTGAAAGTATGCTATAAACCTAACGGGAGTTATCACAAAGAAATTAAAATCATACCTTAAAATATACTTAAGGTACATTGTACATGTAAGCGTTATCATGTCCGCCTTATATACAAATGCATGTTACACCTTGGTAGCGATTTGAGGATGACACGATTTAGGGAAGCGGGGAAAATTAGACACAAGTCGTTTGAGGATGGGAAGAACTGGAGTTAATTTGTTTAGGTATTGGTTGTCGAGTCGAATTTAAGGGAAAAGTTGAAAGAAATATGAAAAATATACTGGAAACCCCGGGACGACTCCCTCTGCCATGTATTGATGAAATAACATACCTAGGTCCGTCGACCAGATGTTGAAGAAGAGTCATTAAAGTTTTATATAGAGTTTAACTGTCCTTACGTGATGCTTTCTCATACCATATATAAAATTTACGATGCATAGTTAATCTTTTTATTGCATTCACCACATATTTATTTTTATTCTCTAGTGACTGCTGCCTTAAAAACACATATTTTAGACATTTACATTTACAATGGTATATTTGATGATTGAGTTAGAAAATCTTAATGAGAACCCAATCAGCACCACAATTTTCCTCGCAAACATTTCTATTACTCAGGTTATATAGCATATATCAGGATGTGGTTCAGTGGAGAAAATTTCAAAATGCAGTTTTTGTTTGCTTTTGAAAATAAACCAGTCTCGCCATTCATGTGATAAAGATCAATTGACAAAGATATATTAGGATTTCGATAGAAAAGTGTGAAGACTAAATAAATTAAACTGAGACAAAAACAACCAAAACCGAACGTTTCCGTGAATACAGCCTTTTGATTGACTAAGTCTAAACGTACAAAGGTCAAAAGGTCAAGATCTGGTGTCAACTGAAATGAAGAATACGGGTGTGGTGGTGCTAAATTGATATTTAAGCCTCTAGACAAGGTAGACAGGAGATTCACCCTCTCTCTAATCGTTTTCTTTCCTTTAATGGCCCGTCTTGCCTATTCTGAGTCTTATACATATAAAGTTATCTATGTAACCACGTTGGTGTTCTCCTACACTGATACCATGTCGGACGATTTTTACGAAAAGGCATGTTTTCATGTAAAAAATCATTTTTAGTATTTTTAACAGAAAATATAGGAATTTTAACCAAAAAACCTTCCACAAGTCTTACCTTATTTCATAGACAGTCTTTTTAAAAATCAGGCAGGAGGTGGTTTGTACATGTCAAAGACCCACCGAATTCAGAGTATGAATTTTAAATGGACTGGTACTTGAGACGTCATAGAACAGCTTTAGAGTCGGCGCTTCTGATAATCACAGCAGAGCCAACTCTAGAATTGTACTAGTAGACTCACCTGACCAGTCAAGGCTCGATAAATTTTCATAATGTTTTTTTTTTTTTTGCAAATAAATAATAATGTTAACATTTCGTTAAGTTAAAACAGGCATTACCATATTTCTATTCATTCAATCTTAATGAGAAGAAAGATTATACGTCATCAGCGGACAAGCTTGTTTTCGACGACTGAAAATTCCAAAATCGGAGCAGCACTTAACCAGTGCCCTACCATCCGATAGTTCCATAAATGCTAGAATTGTGCGATGTTAGAACTGATAGTAGATTGTTCAGAAACAACAATCATTCACAAAGCTATTTGTTAACGTCAAGTTCTTGTAAATCGATTTTTTAATTAGGTACGTTCATTTTTCTGGCCTTAATTTATAAAATGTCCAAATCTTTACCCCCCCCCCCATCCCCTTTTCCCCAGAAAATAAAAAATCAATCCCTGTCTGACTAATATGATGTAGATTATCGTGGAACAATATCATAGACATTTATTTTCTTTAACTGGAGTAATATAGTTAAATTTTATAAAATGCTTGTTTAATTATAAAACGGTTGAGGCCATGGCCCCCAAATATCAATACCAACCTTTTTGTGGTTTACAGCCTTGTTATAAAATTGCATAAAGATAAACTAACTATAATATTCAAATAAACGCACGAAAACAAAGTGTTTACGGACGACGACAACGATACGGACGGCCATGATAGCATCATACCATTATACCACCGCAAAATTTTTGCGGTTCTATAAAAAAAACAAGCAAAAAATGGTATGGTACTATGTAAAATGTGTTTGCTCTGTTTGCTAAAAATTCCGTTTTAGGCAAGTGTTAAAAAATAACAATCATTGTAATATTTGAATCGTGAGGATGTACTGAGCTACACTCCTTGAGACGTTCACGTTTCCCATCGTTTTGCGTTCGTTTAAACGCACGATAAACGCACGATAGAAGCATTCGCTTAAACGCATGATAAAAGCGTTCGATTATTTTTGTACTTTCATTATTTCATGGGTTTAACAGTTATTTTTTATATTTTTGGTATTATTAATTTATATGATTAATTTTATTTTCTATTTTTTTCTGTCAATATTATTAATTTTCGTCGTTCGTCTATCGTGCGTTTCTTTACGTTCCTTTAAACGCACGATAGAAGCATTCGTTTATCGTGCGTTTGGTGAGCGTTTAGCGTGCGTTATGGTATCGTGCGTGCCGGAAATCTAAACGTCTCAAAGAGTGTAACTACCGATTGCCACATTTCACCTGTAAGTTTATTCATGAGCGTGGCTAGTAAACAGTGATATCTGGTTAAGATAAAATGTTTATAAACTGATGTAGTCCATGTTAATATAATATCTTGATCGCTTGAAACAAAAGGTTATAAAATGGAATTTGGTGAAGATATCAGGAACAAGGCTTTTACCATAAAAGATGGTGTACTTCCTGTTAACCATGGTGCTTATGGCGTTGTTCCAAAGCCCGTTCAGGAACAGCAGATGAGGTAAAAATATAAAAAGTTAGCAGTTACAAAGTCAATGAGGTTATAGTGTGTAAAGTCATATTAACATTTTATTCAATGCAAAATATAACATGTAAAATTGTAAAATTGCGTACATGTTTATGAATATCGGAAGAACTCGTAGTTTTGAAGGTAGGAAGGGGATCTGTGCTAATTAATCACCCTGCCCTGTGTTATACCTAAAATCTAATAGGGCATGGGGTACCCCATTTTGTTTGTATCCCTTTTTATAACGTTCAAACAAAGTCTTTAAATCGCTTTTAGATTTACTTAAGAACGACTATTTTCCTTCTTGAGTTCGTTCACCAAATAAAGTCCCGGTCATGTTTTTCTTTATACATGGCTTTTTTATTGGCAATGCGGTATGCGTTTCTGTCGGTATGCGTTTCTGTGGGTTAAGTTTCTGTCGGTGTCGGTATCTGTCGGTATGCGTTTTTGTCGGGTAAACTTTAGGAAGGGAAGGAATGTTACTTCATTCTAAATAAAGTTCTTCAAGAATGATAACAGAAAAGACAACTGATAATAGAAGTAGAAAAACACCAAGCTTAGTATTTTTATGTAGATAGGTATTTTTTCTTCTTATGCTTAACAAAAACATGGGTGTTTGTAATTGCATTTGTTACATAACCATCGAAGTATAAAAATTGATTACCAGTATTAGGACTTCTGCTCTATTAGCGGTCCGGCAACATATGTATGTGCTACTCATATATTCGTAGACCTGAAATATAAAATTCCACAAGTAGATTAGATGTGTCATTTAAAGTTACAAATGTGTTTATTAAAGTGTATATAATCAAATTTGTAAGCCTATACACACTAAGTGTTAGATTTTAAATATCAACAAAAGCGTAGACTTAACTTAACTGGTGATACATGTTTCCACATTAATCGACTGAAATAAATAAAAGTAAAAATAATGACCGACATTCCTAAATTCGGAAAGGACATTCGAGTCAAGGAATTTCCTTTGAAGGATTGCGTTGTTTTTACTAACCATGGATCTTATGGAGTTGCACCAATACGGATTAAAGAGGCGCAATTTAGGTATTGCATTTTGTATGAGCTGTCAGAGTATTTTCCTTTAAGTTTGTTGGTTGTTTATTTTAACAAAATAAGAATGCAGAAAGACGACAAATATTGTTCCGAAAATTGAACGGTCTGTGGTACAAAGTAGATGCATGAAATTAAGTGCTCTACAAATAACAAGCAGAACAGACTTTGGAGCGAACAGAGAAACAACAAGAACGTCATGATAGTAATTACATCAACCATATCAATTATAGTTTTAGAACCTGATCGGGGAAAATCAGGCAGATTCACCTGCACCTATATATACATGACCTACTATGTAATTATGTTTCCTTATAGGGTTTTACGTGATATGTACGATTATCCTGATTTGTGGTGGCGTTATAATTTACGTAAAAGGATGGATGAGTCAAGAGAAATCGTGGCAGATTTTGTCAATGCAGACAAAGGCAACATAGTATTTGTTCAGAACGCAACTACAGGTAACAGTTTATATCACGTGTTTCTAATTGAAAATAGTTCAAAAAAGGAAATACGGAAAAATAGAACAAAAAACAAAAACAAAACAAAAAACAAAACAAAAAACAAAAAACAAAACAAAATGTAAAAAAAAACCAAATAAACAAAACACAAGCAAAACACATAAAAACTCCAAAAATGATCATACATGTTTTTTCCTACTATTTTTTTAAGGTGTATACCTCTTTATAGACCAGACTTCATCGTCAATTAATTATGTAGTGATTCCTTCGTTGTTATAATCAATGGATACTTTTTGTCTTACTTTCCAGTACGTCAATGTGTACAAGTATTCGGTTTTTTTGTTGTGAATTAGGAAAATGCAAAGTATTTCAACTTTAAATCTGTGATTAGTATGATTTCTGTCTCATTCGTTAATACTGTTTTATTTCACATATTCAATTATGGATCTAATTGAAATAAAACAAACTATTGAATATACTAGTTGAGGAAAATATATTTATGAAACCACAAATACCTCTATTTGTAACTTTCACCTTGGACACTAAAATCAATTTTCTTCAAGACAATCCTCTGGTGTGTATTTCCATATTTTGCCATATTCTGAACTACAGTGTATGATATTTTCAACATTACTAAGTAAACACCATAATCTACATGTACTGGATACATTACTGGTATTAACTGATCTAAATCACTTAAGTAACAGCTCCATTCAAGTAATTTGTCTAGCATATCAGTCAGAACTCAGAAATTATAAAGTAATGAACCAACTCTGCATAATGTTTAGACGGAATGAGTGCTGTGGGTGCCAGTTAATTAAGGCTATATTCCATTGTTCATTTGTTAATGGAAACATAATGCTATATACAGTTATCTAGATCAGGTTCAGAGTAATCAAGGAATGCTGGAGTAAAGTTTCAGATAACATAAATCATATGTTTTTGTAATAAGTCGTAATTTGTTTTGCGGGGTAAAAGTCCACAAAGAAGTAACAGTGGTAAGAAATTAATGCAATGTGTTGATTACTGTGGATTTTAGAACTTTAAATCATTGTATCGATTGAAAAACCATATTTATAAGTGTACGATTGATATACCATATCGATCACTATCACGTTCTACACACTGTATCGATCATTCTGGAGATGGATAAATCATATCGACCATTGTCGAGAGTGATGTTATATGTACATATCAATCTGTGTTGCGATTGTTTCATCATATCACTCATTTTGGAGATTGACACACCATATCAATCCCTTTAGCGATCATTGTGAAATTTAATACACTATTTCAACCATTTGGAGATTGGTACACAGCATCGATCATTGTGGAGAGTAATTTATTATATCGATCGTTGTGGAGATTAAAAACTCCATTTTGATCATTGCTGTGACTATTAAATCACATAATGATGTTCAATAAGACAGGTTTCATAGGTTCTGTTTACAGTTTATATACACCCGAGACCACTCTATGAAACATCCACCATAAGACAGGTTTCATAGGTTCTGTTTACAGTTTATATACACCCGAGACCACTCTATGAAACATCCAGCATAAGACAGGTTTCATAGGTTCTGTTTACAGTTTATATACACCCGAGACCACTCTATGAAACATCCAGCATAAGACAGGTTTCATAGGTTCTGTTTACAGTTTATATACACCCGAGAACACTCTATGAAACATCCAGCATAAGACAGGTTTCATAGGTTCCGTTTACAGTTTATATACACCCGAGACCACCCTATGAAACATCCAGCATAAGACAGGTTTCATAGGTTCCGTTTACAGTTTATATACACCCGAGACCACCCTATGAAACATCCAGCATAAGACAGGTTTCATAGGTTCCGTTTACAGTTTATATACACCCGAGACCACCCTATGAAACATCCAGCATAAGACAGGTTTCATAGGTTCCGTTTACAGTTTATATACACCCGAGACCACTCTATGAAACATCCAGCATAAGACAGGTTTCATAGGTTCTGTTTACAGTTTATATACACCCGAGACCACCCTATGAAACATCCAGCATAAGACAGGTTTCATAGGTTCTGTTTACAGTTTATATACACCCGAGACCACTCTATGAAACATCCAGCATAAGACAGGTTTCATAGGTTCTGTTTACAGTTTATATACACCCGAGACCACTCTATGAAACATCCAGCATAAGACAGGTTTCATAGGTTCTGTTTACAGTTTATATATACCCGAGACCACTCTATGAAACATCCAGCATAAGACAGGTTTCATAGGTTCTGTTTACAGTTTATATACACCCGAGACCTCCCTATGAAACATCCAGCATAAGACAGGTTTCATAGGTTCTGTTTACAGTTTATATACACCCGAGACCACTCTATGAAACATCCAGCATAAGACAGGTTTCATAGGTTCCGTTTACAGTTTATATACATCCGAGACCACTCTATGAAACATCCAGCATAAGACAGGTTTCATAGGTTCTGTTTACAGTTTATATATACCCGAGACCACCCTATGAAACATCCAGCATAAGACAGGTTTCATAGGTTCTGTTTACAGTTTATATACACCCGAGACCACCCTATGAAACATCCAGCATGTTTTGGTTATTTGCACACTCAAAGAAAGGAAACTTTTTACATTGTGCATGCTGAAGTAAACGTGACTGGAAAACAATACATTTCATTTATAAGTATCTATTACAGGTATAGCTGCCGTGATAAAGTCCTTGACGTATTCGACGGGAGATAAAATATTGTGTACTGATAATACTTACCAAGCTGTTAAGTACATATGTACGGCACAGTCAGAGTCTTTCCGAGAATCTTCGGTGGACACAGGTATTTGCAGTTGCACCTGAACTGTTTTTCTTTTTTGAATATTTTTTTAAGGAGGCTATACACAGACCTTCAAACCCTTCTTTTTAACTTTAAGGAACAAAACTGCCGTAACTGTGTTTTATTATTTAAAGCTTTCTTTTCTTAATTACTACATTACAATACATCGCGCGTCCATTCGGAGACGTAGAAAGTTTCTTTTCCATCCCACAAGGAACAAAAAAGACAAAAAAAAAGGATCACCTAACAAATAAACTGTGTTTGTGACGGTATTGGCAACGATTTCACTTCTAATAACACCACCATTAATTGTGTGAATTGAATCAAACAAAAAATAACTGCATATACATTTCATTAATAATACCAGAAAGCAAAATACAAGTAATACATACTACTGATAAATTCACTGATTTTTGCGGTACTAAGTAGACCTACTATATGCAGAGGTTTAATACTACTGTTTCTTTTCTTTTCTTTTTTTTTTTATTTTGAATTACTAATTTGGAACTCAAAAGAGATATACTGTGATTAGATTAACGCTCTAGAACATAGATAAATGATCATAAATCACAATCTGTGAGAGAATATAGACAAAATAGGTACCCAATACACTAATAAATCAATAGATGCTCTTGAAGCAATACATTGACTGTCTGCTTCATATTTCACTTATACGGTTTTAAAATTACAAGGACAGATGGTCCGAACATATTCAAAATAGTTTGTACTCTAGTGACTTCACTCTTTTGTGATCGTAGATTCATTCTACAGAGAGTAAATGACATCATTTAAGCTATAATCGTTTTTTGTAGGTATTCAAGTGGATTATCTAACACTGAACTTCCCGATCAAGAGTGAAGATGAAGTGGTCGAAATGTACTCTGAATATTTTCGTAATAATCCAAGGGTGAAAATTGCAATTATTGGTAAGATTGAAAGTTGCAATAATTGGTACGAGTGAAAGTTGCAAGAATTGGTACGAGTGAAAGTTGCAATAATTGGTAAGGCTTCTGACCACATGTACCTGCAGTAAATTACATGGGACTTGCAACCTCTTAAGATACAATTTACATGTATATGTAGCCCCTTAGAATAGAAATGTACAGTTTACTGGTATGAATTTTTCAAATATCAATAAAAAGGAATTGATATAATCAGAAAAGGACGGAGGTACGGACGGTGGGATGGATATCCCTATTACAATTTTCAAAAAAAAATAAAAAAGAAATTCTACTGGTATGTCCTCAATGAGTATAAGAGTTGACGTGTACACTAGCTTAGTAATGGTGGCCAAAATAGATATGTAGTTATTGAAATAATATAAAAAACGGCGATTATATGATTTTCAGTCAGTATAGTTTTGCTTTTTACCCTTTGACCTTAAGGACGCTCTTCTATGGAAACGCAAGTCACCTGATCGCAATTCGGATTCTCGATTGGCCAAGTACTGATCACTTAATGGCGTTCAAAAATACTGTATAGAAAATTTGAAATCGCGTTCGAAAAAAATGTATCAAAAATTTGAAATTATGTAGAAACTTAGAAGTTAAATTTCTATGCGTCGGCTATCTTTTTTTAAAATTATTTATGTTTATGCGGAAAATACCGGCGATTTCTTATCATCTTGATATTATGTTAATTCGCGTTTAAATATTTTAGATCACATAACAAGCCAATCTGCCATTCGAATGCCCGTGGAAAAATTAATTCCCCTTTGCAAAGAGTACGGAGTCCTGTGTTTGATTGATGGTGCACACGTTCCAGGACAGATTCCATTAAACCTGCGGAAGTTAGACGCTGATTTCTATACAGGTACAGTTGTGTTATTACAACATTTCACTGATATTCAAGCTGGAAGTTTATACACTTATAACATAGTACTTCGTAGACAATTTCCGACTAATGTATGTAAGGCCGGTTATCCAGAATAAAGTTTACTCAGAAACTGTTTACTGTCCTAATTTGCCCCAAGAGGCGTAATTTGGTATTGTGTTAATTGGAAAGAAGTAGTAGAGGAGATCTGTGCAGACTTACAGAAGTGTATGCTTAATTATAGCCATTTTGCGACACTGAATATGAGCACATGGACTCCTACTAATAAACCCCGCTACTCTTTCCGTAAATTGTCTATGTATTTTTGCTTGAGTGGAACTATTTGTTATCCTTTTGAATTTTGTGTGTGACTATTGCCTTTATAAGTTCGTCAATCGGAAAGTTGATTTTATCTTGTATAGAAGACGTACACATGTATAATCATAGGTAACTTACATAAATGGTTATACACACCCAAAGGATGTGCTTTCTTGTGTATAAAAAAGGAACATGAAGACATTGTCAGGCCGGTAGTGACGTCACATGGTTATAAGAAAGATCTTCAGACGGATTTTTTTCATCAAGGAACAAGGGATGATAGTCCGTATGTGGTAGCTAAAGATGCTATTGGTTTTTACAGAGAAATAGGAGGACACGTATGTTGAGCTTTATTTGAAGATCAAAGTGAAATAAAAGTATTATTTTTACGGAAAAATAGTTCTAGGAAAATTGTTCGCAGGATCGAGTGGATGAATGATTTTAGTCAGGGGCGTAAATGAAAGCGGTGCGAAGCGAGGCGAGCATTGTTTTGGGTAGAAATTGAGAGTAAACAAGAATTTACGCAAAAAAAAATCCAATTTTTCCGAGGTGTACGGCGGGCCCACCTCCATGTTTCCGCGCCTGGTTCGTATGTTAAAATTTAGTATTAACAAAGATAGAAGATTTGTTTTTTGATTTTATACTTAACTTTGGTTTAAATTGACTAATAAGACTTTAAAAAAACATAATAAAATATACAAATTTGTAACGGTACTTTAGGACCAGAGCATATGATATATATAAAACATTATAGATAATTATGTTTAACCCTATACCATTTAGTCATTGAGATTTTTTCTAGCTTATCGGAGACCTGTCATTTCCCAAATACCTAGACTTAACTCATTGCCAGCTGTATGCCAACTTTGAAAAGTAGAAAACATTGCTTGTTTTCAAATTTGACGGAACTCTAAACCTTAAAAACTTTTCCGCACACGATCGCAACCACCGTAAGTTGGTAGACAGTGGAATAAAATTCGAGAAATTGTTTTAGGTCGATAAGAGCATGATATGTAAGATTTTACTAATAGATACAATATTAACACAGTAAGTAATTGATCTTTGTGTTACAGGAGAAACTTTCTGAATACATCGGGCCACTTATAGACAGAGCTGTTGACCTATTGACAAAATCATGGGGAACCAGTGCTTTACCGATACCTAAATCAATGCAGGCACCATTTATGAGATTAGTAGAGTTGCCAAAGTCAAAGGTGTTTGAAGGTCGAAAAACTTTTGTAAGTTTACGCTCATATATTTGGTTGGTATGCTAAAAAAAAACAGCTATCATTATTTTTTGTTTTTGTTTTTTTTATTTTTGTTTTTTTTTTCCATGATACATTTTAGTTCAGAATAGATTATAGGATCAGTTAAGAAGCCTATCTTTTATATTTTACATACTGAAGAATATTACCGAAATGTCAAATTAGGAGACATCCGTTGAAATATGTCCGATACAGCGGTTGATAATTTACGTACAATATCCGATCAAGTCAGTATAGTGGGTTTAAAGCCCACTTTTGTTTAGCTTTTTTTTTCCAATTTATAACCTTTGAACCTTGTACCGCTTCCCGTTTTAAATTTCTGGATGCGGCACTGCCGTACCGCAATGTTCAATAACTATTATTTTATTTCAGGATGAACTTGAGCCAGTTATAATCGATCACATAGTGAACCATAGCGTAACAGCGCAGTACACGTACGTCGGTGGAAAGAACTACATTCGCGTTAGCGTCAATGTATACAATACAGATGAGGATTATGTGAAACTTGCTGATTTTATAAAAGGGCTAATGGATTAGTTAGACCTGTATGATTCAATTTAACATTAACATTTATTTTATACGAACCGATTATATAGAGTATTTCATGATTGAGTATACAGTTAATCTTGTTTACATTATATTATATCATTCTACATAGCAAATAGACCTCAGTGTCCTGAGACATCTCAAGACACAAAAGAATCGAAACCATGTCTCATGTCTCAAGACATGTGTGTTTATGTCTCAAGACGTCTCAGGATGTCTCAAGACACTGAAGTCTATTTTCTATGGTCTAAGTTTGCATTTTAGAATAAATGCATTATTTTTCTTTTACATTTATTATAGAAGCATATACATGTAGTTCTAGGCATTTGTGATCGTAAAAAATGGCAATAAACCTTAAAAGATAAAATTTGAGCTTTAATTTGATCCAAAAAAGACATGGTGCATACGTTCTAACCAGTGTTATAATTAATTACCTTTCGTTAGTGAGTGATCATTTCGGCAAATTTAAAGGTACATGAAGTAGTGATGAATTAAAAGCACAGATTTGAAATAAGAAATCTCAGTTTTCAAACACCAACACCTGCATTGGGTCTTCTTAGTGAAATTTCAAATCAGCATCTCTATCCGACAAGCAAATACCATTATATGATACTAGTAGCTTAATGATTATTGAAATATCGCTAAGTTATAGAAAAGTGATCATGGGTAAGTGATCTTACATATAAAATTCAGACATTATCAATGGTCGAGGTCATTCATAGTGCAGAAAAATATCGAACAATCGATGCTGTTTTGTTCCACATGCGCCATGTTGTTTTTTTCTTTTTCTTTTTTTCTTTTTTATTATTATTATTTTTTTTTTTGTTTTTTTTGGTAACTGTCGTCATTTTTGAGGAAACCATGCAGTCAAGTCAAGAAGAAAGGAAAAGGAAATCAAGCTGTATGTCTTGTTAATAAGCAGTTTTATGCAATTTATTCAAGGTTTCATGAATTGTCTCCTTTACCTCACTGTTATACTTCAAATTGGTTTTTTTTTTCGAAAATACATCGATCTAAGATTTTGAACCATTATAGAGATACATGTATGTTTTCACAAAGTTGTAACATATATAAATTTTGTACAACCATTTGTGTATACATGTATATACAATGTATGTCTTAGTACTCTTATGATATTTTAATTTATTAAATAAATTAATATATCCGCAACCATTTGAATGTTAAATTTACAAACCCGGTTTTCTGTAAATGTTAGATAGAGGTAGCTTCATTTTACTTTAAACTTATAACCTGAATCTGTTGTTATAATTCAGTAGTAGTAACCGAGAAAAGCAAATCGTTTTGTCGGGATGCATTCACGCCTTTATGAAATTAACATAGTCATTATACACTTGTATTTAGAAATAAGTATAATTATGCCAAGAGAGTTTCGCGAGGACGACGCAAGATGTTATTGCTTAATTGTATAAATGTACATGTATTTAAGCTTGACAGAGGAATCCATTCAATAAACGATAAAATATTAAGATTTTTAAGATCAGGACAATGTCTTTGATATTCTTATGCAGGACAATGTCTTTGATATTCTGGTGCAGGACAATGTCTTTGATATTCTGCATTCAAGTCCAGAATATGAATAAATAAGTTTTATCTGTCACAGGTTTCCTCTTTAATATGTATTATATTGGAAATGACATAAGAAACTGACAGAGGGTGTTTCTGGAGAAGAAGAGAAATTTATGCCTACAGGTATAACCTATCAATGTATGCCTTTGTTGTTATATCTGTGTTTCCCCTTAAATTTCAGTGTCTTAGAAATGTGTAAATGTATCATGCTACTGTTACGGGAAATTTTCGTGATTACCTTTTTCGTGGTTTATTCAATCAATATACTTCCATTCATACTCATACAAGTATGTATACAATGAAATTTCCAATCTGCTTAATTTGAGTTGTCTTTTATCTCACTTTAAACAAAGTTATTATCATTATTATTTACAGAATTTATATAGCACTTTAACTAATAACAATTACTCTTAGCGCTTTACAATATAAAAATACAAAAATAAAATACAAACATGAATATACTACATAATGTCAGAAAAGAATGACAAAATTCACCCTAGAAATTGAAAATAAAAATAACAATAGTAAGTGAAAAACCAAAAAAAAAATATCAAAATATAAAATTTAAAACAACAGAAGTTGAACAAATTGTTCAAATAAAATAATTTTGAATAAAAAAATATCAAGTTACTATGCAGTGCAGGAAAACGCCATAGGACAATAATTTATCTACAGAAAAGACTTAAAAAATGATAATAATAATAAAAACGTTTGACAGGAAATTAGTAAAAATAAGACCAATCTCCACACAGAGGGTAAATTTAAACAAGCTATTTGAAAGCTTTTATACATGTGTCACGCTCATGTCCAACCCCTGTCTATTTATTCAAAAAAGTAAACTATAATTGAAACAGCTTCGCTGATTTATAATTGTTCATACCCTGTGAAATTTTTATATCAGGTATAGCAGAGCCTTTGATAGTATAGAGAGATTCGAAGTAAATTAGGAAGCGGTTGTAGGTCTGCGGAGGAGATAGGGGCTCCAGTAGACTAGTCGCCTCGTGCAAAAAGGTCAGTAAGAATGGTAGATAACAAAGTTCTTCTAACCAGGATACCGAAGTGATTCGACCAGTATTGAAGTTGGGGTTCTTATGAGTTGTTAATCATTTTGATATCTTAGAGAATGTCGAAAAAGATTTTTAATATTGATTTGATAAAATAAATTCCTTCTTTCATTTCAAGAAATAAATGTCATCGCTTTTATCGGGATTCTCTTGTTTATTCCTCTATCCATAGTCACACTTAGATTAATATTGTATGTTTTGGTATATGTATTTTTTATAAAAAAATAGTAATAGTTTCTTTGATAAAAGTGAAAAAAAAAATAAAAAACAAAAAACATAAAACAAAAAACAAACATCCGCTTCACACCATCTTTTGAGAAAACAAGGTTTGTTGTCAATATTGATATTGTTGATATTGGTATTGAACCACAAAGTTTGACCCAAGATATCAGAAGTTGGATCCATTCGGAACACCTCAGCCTTTCTAGTTACACGAAAAGAAAAACCTCGGTGGCACTAGGCGGATGGATCTGTCCGAAATTTGACCGATCCGATTCTATAATTATAGATAAACTGGTTGAATTTTCTACCATTACGCCAAAATTCCTGGAAGAGTAGTTGTTTATTTCTAGTGATATCCAACTAAACTTTTTATCGCCACCTGGTGGAAAGAAATACTTTGATTCGCGTATGACTACAATTCCGGCAAATTTTTCAAGAAGAAATTCTCCCTTCTGCATCCGAGGTTATTTTTTTTCTATGTAGCGGAAATGGCCGAGTATGTCCGATTGAATTTGGATCTTGCATATTGTTTTCTCCCCTTAAGTTATAAATTCTGATAGGATGCTCCTCTGTTTAAACTAATTTGATAGTGTAATAACGAATATTTTAATTTCATGGGTAACACGCTTTCATGGGTAACACGCTTTCATGGGTAACACGCTTTCATGGGTAACACGCTTTCATGGGTAATACGCTTTCATGGGTAACACGCTTTCATGGGTAACACGCTTTCATGGGTAACACGCTTTCATGGATAACACGCTTTCATGGATAACACGCTTTCATGGGTAACACGCTTTCATGGGTAACACGCTTTCATGGGTAACACGCTTTCATGGATAACACGCTTTCATGGGTAACACGCTTTCATGGATAACACGCTTTCATGGGTAACACGCTTTCATGGGTAACACGCTTTCATGGGTAACACGCTTTCATGGGTAACACGCTTTCATGGATAACACGCTTTCATGGGTAACACGCTTTCATGGGTAACACGCTTTCATGGGTAACACGCTTTCATGGATAACACGCTTTCATGGATAACACGCTTTCATGGGTAATACGCTTTCATGGGTAACACGCTTTCATGGGTAACACGCTTTCTGATTTAATAAAAAAAATGTCCATTATCTCATAGACCAAATATTGTATATCTCTGTGACGTCATCAACCTTTGTCAATGGTTTATTGGTTGAATTTTTGATACAAAATTAAATTATAACGAATGACTGTTATTTTTTTTTTGGGTCTATTTGAAATAACCTCAATGCAAACTCGAAAATTACCTGCATCCCGTGAATGAGGTTATTTCTTCATAGACCGAAAAATATGACGGCCATTCCTCAACTAATTTCCAGAGAACAGAAATTTATCACCACCATAGTGTGATAAAACATCAGTCAATATCAGTTTCCATCGTGACCGATTTAAAGGATTAAAACAATTATGTACCCAAGTCATTTGTAAACCAGAACAGAAAGGTTTTACGTGAAGCACTTATAGGCCTCCTTTTTCATAGTCATTAAATATGATTTTTCTAGCTATTCTGTCTTTCCTACCACCGTAAAGAATTTTTTTTAAAAATCTTTAGTGAATTCACGAAAGACATTCATGGGAGGTTTATGAATGACAGTTAAAATTTGTATGATAATGGGTAGAGCTTAAGTTTTTGCAACAGTTATCTTACCCATATAAGTATGATCTCTAAACAACCAATTATTCCAAAGTTTTCTGATAGAATTAATCTTCTCCTTGAAATTACATGCCGTTATAACAGTTTCTGCTAATTGTATGATATACCAAGTAATTTAAATTTCTAGAATGATTCCATAAAACTGGCATATTCTGGAGGAGCATCTGACCATATCCCATTCTTGTGTCAATCTCTACTGATTTGTTTTTTTTTCTCTCTCTCAAGATTAGCTCTCAGATCAAATTACTAGTTATAATCAGTTTACAAAGACATATAATGTTCAATCATTTTTTAGAATATTTTGGTCTGTTAAATGCTATTACACAAAGCTGGAAAGAGAGACTCACTGATGCAGAAAAATTAGAAAGTATTGAAAATGAATTAGCACAGAGGGTAACAAACAACCCTAAGTCTTGTAATTTTTATAAACTGTTTTCAACTGATATCGCTGAAACACCTAAAAAGCAATACAAAAATAGTCAGAGAAATTCACTGATGATGCTATTGAGTGGACCAACGTTTTTATGAAATTAAACACAGAAACAAAACAAAAATAATATGATGAATATGTTGCAATTTAAGCGGCTGCATAGGATGGTGGCAACAAATACTTTTCTACTCAAAAGAATTTAAAGGAGACACAGCAATTTTCCTTTTGTAATAAAGCTGCATTAGCTGTCATTTTCGTAAATTTTTGTTTCTGTTGAAATATACCTTAACTTTGATTTATTTCTACCAAATTGTACTTTTCCTGTATAATTTCATTCAATATCCACAAATAAAATGTGTTAAATACGTGAAATAGGTGTCTATATATTTATTGCCTTGCAAGACAACAAATCGACCTAGATAAATCCATATGCATGTGACTTCTGGTGACCTTAATCCACGCATGTGCTGTAAGGGTCTCTTTTTTAAAAACAAATTGCTAAGCGAAAGTGGTAATCAATGGCAAGGAAGACCGTCGGATTTCGAATAAAATGCAAGGATCCTTTTAAAATTTACGTATTGTGACATAATGTGGCACAAATATGGTCAGTGACTGTCATTATTTATTTGAAAACTAATCAAGAAATAGATGAAATGAATTGTTAACAAAACAGTGCTTACCTGTGTTTCCATTATTGTTATTTTTACCAAGTTTAAAGTATTTTTAACCCAGGTTAATGTTCTGTCGGCAATCTTCGGAGGTAATGGCGAAAAATAATTAGATCTGAGCTATCGATCTTCTTTGATTAAAAAAAACGTTGTTTTCACAATATTCTGAAGGTATTATCGACATTTATTGCCTCAATTGCATTACTACAAACTTATTTCATTTTATCAGCAAAATTCAGTAGAATCAAAACTGAAAAAAAAATTAACAGCTAATGCAGCTTTAAAAAATTGGCTAGTATTGAAAATTTAAATCAAAGAAATTTACAAATGAGGAAAGAGAGATAATTCTAGGTTGTGATGCAGAAAAGTAGTGTTATCCTTACATTAACGAAATATATTTAATATCGTTGTGCAATCCAAAGTACTATCCATGCAGCTGAGGCCGCTATTTCCTACATAAGAGAACAAGCAACACATGAAATAGACACGGGTGAATATTTCTCGCAACGCGAGAGATTGCGAATTATTGATACGTGGAATTTCTTGGTTTAAATTGAAGATCCATGTGAACTTGGTTTTTTTGTGTTTCCTTTCATTATCAATTTGAAATTTGATTGATCATACAACATAACTTCTGTTTGTCATTAACGTTCCTAAAATAAAAAAAAAATAATAATACAAAAAAGAAAAAATAATAATAATAATAAAACATCATTGAAGTACCCTTTTGACTTTTTTTATTTCTTACAGTGTGGTGACAAGTAGTAATCCACTATGTTGTCAACTTTGTCAAACAAAAAAAAATATCAGCAGTGATATGGTGTAGCAGCTGTGATGAAGGGCTTTGCAATTCGTGTAAAGAGCGTCACAAAGTTTCTAAGGAAACCTGATTTCATTATAGTATACATGGAAATGAACTCAACATATATTTTTAGAAAAAAATAGAGAAAAAATACCTCATTAGTCATTATGGCTGGAATTGTATTACTTCAAAACCATTTTAAATGCTCAATTAGTAAGTTTGGCCAAGAAAATGTTTTGTGTTTACGAAAATAAAAACAAAAAGACAAAAGGGTCAAAGGAAGGTAAAATAAACATCAGTCAAGGAACAGGTTACGGACACAAAATGACTTGTGATATAATTCATTTCAACTATGAATGGTATTACTGCTTAATATGTATAGCATTTCAAATTTCAATTATCAAACACTCCCAGTTTACCCTACCGGTGCAACTGGTCCATGCTCTCACTTTTTAGTGGAGTCCGATTTGCTCATTTACTTTGGTTACTGTGTATGTATTAGTTTAGTGTTGTCTGTTTTCCATGTCTGGTCTTTGTCCCTGGATTACATTCTTTGATTTCCACTAGCATAGTAATTCCCTTGATTGCTCTTCCATTTACAACTTAAATCACTTTTTGAATTGACAGTAGAATAAGAAATGTTTTGGTACTGATTCAAAGTAAATTTTGCATCAAAACTATAAAAAAAAATGTATCTCTGCTGAATTTCCTTAATTGATTAATGTTATATTGATATGGACGTTGCGCATGCTGGTTACATCAAACGCAAAACTGACTGAGGTGGAACTGGTACCTAATAAATACTGGAACCAGTTTACCTCTTTAGAGGGTAGTAGACAAAACAACTAACTCGCTCTGAGACATGTGATAGAGCAGACAGAATATTACCCTCGTGTTTAATATTTCGCAAATTGACATGAAGTTTAAAAAATGTTTTGCTGTCTGATTGTATCGCCTGTCCTAAAGAATGCGGAATAAATCGAATTGGAGAACACAAATCTTAAAAAGTATAAAATGTGTCTTATTTGTGACACGTAAAATAAAATTAATATGTATTGCAAGTCAGTTCATGATGTACAGACAAATTTTAATTCATGTTCTTTTCGTATAGACGTAACGGCTAGCAGTAACTACATGTGTGGCGCCTGTCAAACCAAACATACCAACACCTCTGCAGTAATATGGTGTTATGATTGCGACGGAAGTCTTTGTGATGCATGCAGGGTACACCATAAATCCTCGAAAGGGACGAGAGCTCACGATACTCTAAATATAGTCGACTTTAATAACCTTTCCTCAAACATTCGTCACGGGCAGAGGTGCAAAAGGCACAATCAAAAGTATGAACTTTATTGTGGAAAACATGATTGCCGCTGTTGCATGAAATGCGTTGTTAATGATCATTGCGCATGTAAAAGTGTCTTTTTCTTTTCAAAGATGTCGCTCGGAATGTTAAATCCTCAGTAGCACTTACAGAAATTGAGCAATCGAGCGCAACTTTTCTTTACAATATAAAAAAATTACAAGTTAAAAAACACGAAAACTTAAAAGCACTTAAACGTCAAGAGGAAATTATCAAACCTGATATTAAACGCGTTCGAGATTTAGTAAATGTTTACTTAGATAAGATCGAACAATCTTTACTAAATGAGCTTCGTTCGACAATAGACACAGAACTAATACAAATAAATTTTGCTTATCAAATATGAGTGTGATATAAAGGAATATATGGAAAGTCTTCCAATCCTCAAAAACAATGCATCAGATTTACAAACATTCGTAACAATGAAATATATCGAGAAAGATATTTGATCGAACGTGCCGCGGCGGAAACCAACGAGAAGATTATTAACAAAATACAAATCAATTCCGCCGACAACAAAATTTTACGAAATATCACAGATGTCATTCCTATACCTGGCAAACTCTTAACATAAAGGGAAAACTGTGATATTGGTTTAAACCAAGCAAAGCAGAACAAGTTCATATACGATCCGTATCGGGAACTCCAAAAACCGGTGATTTAAACGTGACACTACAACAGACCATCAAAACTGGCTGGATTGCATTTTTTTTATTACCGCTATAACTTTGGTTCCCTTGATTACTCTTTCATTTCATTATGCGAATATTATTCAAGAATTCGTCTGACTACATTTATATCCTGCCATCTTCTTATCAAAAAACTTTTAAAGTGGTTTAAGGAGGTAGACCTAGGGTAAGGGACATAACTCTTGATATCCGTGATATGTTTGCATCATATTCAATTTCACCCACAACAACGCCTTTCAATCTTTCATTTGAAAAAAAAACTTTGATACTTACATAAGATTGATTAAACATGGTGAATATACAAATGTTTCTGTGATTTGAGAGTTGTGTCCGTTACCCTAGATCTACCCCCTTAAGTTAACAGTCATCTCAATAACAGTTGTTGTTCCTCTTTGATATAAACATTCTATCCGTTTCTGTACACATATATATAATCTACATTTTTTATAGAAAATGCAACGTCCATACTTAAGCAGTGTTTGATTTATTATATGTCAGTTTTTGATGGCACTTTTCCTTTTCAAAATGTGTTTTTTACAGTTTATACATCAGGATTTATTTGACATGTGTCAAGTAATTAATATCAGAACAGATATGTTATATAAGGAACAGAAAGTATCACTTCGTAACAGACTTACTTTTAAAGATCACACAAACATCAAAAATCTGATTTGGGTAGTAATCAGCCTTGAACGGTATTGGAATGTTTTATACACCAGGAAAATATCAAAGAAGAGTTTAAGTTTTTTTTTTTGCGCAGATACATGTTATTTAGTTTCAATCGAGGATACCAGGCAAAAATGATTTTTTTCTACAAAACACACTTCCTCTCTGTAATCGATAATCAGCAAACATTGTTTGTTTGTTTTAAATCAATTATTCCCGTCGTTTTTTTTATTCAATGTATTAAGGAAGATAGAGTTTGATTGTGTGGAGTCTGTTAAGTTAGAAACGATAAAATTGCAGCAGATATATGGTGTAACCACTGTAATGAAGGACTACGTGGTGCATGTAAGGATCATTACGAAATAACAAGAGAGATGATATTTCACGACTTAATCTCAATTAAAGACTTCCATAGACTGCCAGCAAACATCCGCTTCTTAGGCAAGCAATTCAAGAAACACATTCGGATATTTCAAAAAAGTGTGTCGAAAACGTGATTGTCCATGTTGTAAGAACTGTATAAAAGAAGATCACAAAGCATGCAAAGATTTCTGACATTAAAGATTCTTCAAGAAATGTAATTTCCTCCACTGCTCTTTCAGAGCTTGAAATTTCCTTTGCTATGGCAATAGACGGTCTTAAAAAACTGAAGGAAGAACAACAAGAAAATATAAAACTTCTTACAGGCCAAGAACAGAAAATAAAGGATGAAATTAAACGAGTGCACACAATCGTTGTTGATTGTCTCAATAAGGTTCAAGAATCATCATTTTCTGAACTGCGTTTTATTAGAGAAACTGAAGAAAACAAAAACAGTGCTGACAATAAGGTATTGAACAAATGCGAAAATGATATCAGGGAATACCAAAACAACCCTTGAACTGCCTAGAAAACATGCGTCAGAAATACGAACTTTCCTGGTCATGAAGCACATTGAAATAGAGATAATTGGTAGAATTAGACATGTGGAATCAGATCTGAAAAATACACATAAAAAATCATAAAACCCTAATCAAATTTAATGAAATACTTCACGGATACATATCTTACATTTGGTACAATTTCAAAAGTAGAAAATCCACTAAATGACTCTACGTTACCTCAAGGTAAGACAGAACAGGCACAGATTACAACACCAGCACGTGACAGACATATCAGTAATATTCAGGTAACCTTACAACTGCTGTCAGTACCAATGGAAAGCATGTCTATGGATGTGTTATACTTCCTGACAATAAACTGTTATTCATGTGCAATGACACAAGAACAGTTACTGTTCTGAAATCAGACGGGACGATATATTGCAAGACTGAGATGGGGATTCCGCCTTATGACTTGACATATAATATGAATTTAGACCGCATTATTGTTTCACTTGGATATCATGGAGGAATTAAAGTTATGGAATTGAAGAAACGAAAAACTACACAAACAATAGACGTGTATGGAGGAAATGTGTTTGGAATAGTTCAATATGAATCATCTGTTTTGTGTTGTACAAATCAGGGTGTGCGGATGATTAATCTTAAAAAAGGGTCAAATTCAGTCGTTTGCAAGAAAAACTGCATTGGAGGCTGCATTGACGTGTTCAATGACTAAGTCTATTTCACCAATTCTTCACCAAGGACGGTGACATGTTGTGATCTACAAGATCAAATCATGTGGGAGTTAAGGGACGACAATTATTTAGATGGAATATCAGTAGATAGCTATGGGAATGCTTATGTTATCGGCATAAGAAAAGTAATTGTCATCTTTCTTGATGGACAAGAGAGCGAAGAACTTCTTAATGAAAGCCATGGGATTAATCGCTTTACGTCACTTTATAATGATCGACAGAGAAATAAAATGTTAGTATCAAATTTTCAAGGTGGTTGCGCTTTTCTGTTTAGTATTATTGTCTGACCTAACGAATAAGCAAATAAAAGTCAATTATGCATGTTAGATTAGATATACATTTTCCATTAAATCTTCTATCATAAAATGTTATATTCTTATAAAAAATGGATTCTTGTTCACATTAAATGTTTACGTGCTAGTTATGTTAACTATGACGAGAATGGATCAGCTTCAGGATGAAATTATGGATTGTTCTTAAACTTTTTAAAATTTTCTTCATTTAAGATCCAGATTAAAATGCTAGATAATTATTTTGTTTTACTCTGCATCGTTTTTAACAAACAATCAATTTGGATGACGGATTTGTGATTATTATCTTGACGAATATATCTACGTCTAAAATATGAGCCACTCTTTTTAATCCACTGCTCAATCAAATCATATTCGATACAAGAAAGATAGCATCAGCATGGAAGGGTCTTGAAACTATCCAATGATGTACCTGTTACGTCGTTCCATCCGCGGAACTCTACTCGTACGATTGTGATATCTATATCAAAATTCCTGCCTGCAAAGAGTGAAGTTTCCTTTTAAAAAAATAAAATATTCAAACAACTTCTCAATAGAATCATATTATTTCATATATTCAGATCAAGATATACCTTTTTTGTATATGCATTATAAGTGATTGTTAAAACCCTATATCGCACCAATTATCAGATCAACCTGACAGTATAGTAAAAATATAATAAACAAGACTTGTAAAAATCTGTATCACATATACCATATCAACCATATCAGTCCGGGTTTCTCATTTATTGCTATAAAATCACTACAAATTGATGTTTCATTTAAACCGTAGAACCGTGGATAAACCGTAACCTGTCTATCCGAATCCTGAATAAACCGTAAACTGTCTTAACCGATTCCCGGATAAACAATAACTTGTCAAAACAGATTCCTGGATAATTCGTAATCTGTCACAACCGAATCCTGGATAAACCGGAACCTGTCTAAACCGATTCATGAATAAACCATAATCTGTCCATACCAATTCCTGGATAAATCGTAACCTGTCAAAACCGAATCCTGGATAAACCGTAATCTGTCAAAACCGAATCCTGGATAAACCGTAATCTGTCAAAACCGAGTCTTGGATAAATCGTAAACTGTCCAAACCGATTTCTTCATAAACCGTAACCTGAATTGTCAACTTTCCTTTCACCTGTGGTAACATCCCTTCGGCTGCTGCGTATGCGTAACTCATACTTATGCCATGGCTTGCCGAAACTACGCAGACTTTTTGTATCGCGCTAGAACTCTAACAAATAGGCTTCTGGAACAGGGTTATGTTGCTACAAGATTGAAGTCATCACTACAGAAGTTTTATGGTCGTCATCATGAACTCGTGGATCGTTATGGTGTATCCATCACCACCATGAAAACTGATTTATTCAACGGGTCATAGTTTTCCTTTCCTCGTTTGTCTACCCCGGACTTGACTTTTTATGGGCAACACGGCGGGTGTTTCTAGAAAAAGCAGAGGACGCTTACCCTACCGGTGCACCTGGTCCATGCTCCCAATTTTTAGTGGAGTCCGAGTTGCTCATTTACTTTTGTTACTTTGTATGTATGATTTTAGTTACTTTATGTTCTTTGTTGTGCATGTCTGTTTTCCATGTCTGGTCTTTGTCCCTGGATTACATTCTTTTGATTACCGCTATAAACTTGGATCCCTTGATTACTCATCCACTCTCACAAACCCCCTACTAAAAAAAATAACTACATATTATGGTTCTGGAATTAATGGAGCAACAAATATACCATATGTATTTAGCACTTCGATGATACAAAATTGGGTGCACTAACAGTAGAGTTTCATGATGTGATATTTGTAAATAGTTAATGGTTTTCCCATTTCTTCAATTATTAGACCAGAGGTCGCAAATAACGCCCTCTATGAAACTCCTTATTGTATTTATGTATTTTGTTTTAAAATTTAACTTTCAAAATTGTCAAATTACAAACTTTTTATAAAAAAACCTATTGATATTCGAATTAAACTTTAATCACTCTCTCACAAGATATATTTGTTGAATACCTTGCATTTTTGCATTTTCATTGTTAAACCCGTCAAAGGTTATACATGTATTCTGATCAAGGTAAACATTTAAACTTGGTTTTCCCAAAACTTTGAGCTTGAAGCTTATGTAATGCACGATATCACATGAATGAGTTATAAAAAAAGACCATAGACCAAAACCGCAGTATTTAATTATAAGTGGAATTTCCAGGCTATAAGGAGACAGCTTTGTGTCAATTTAAATGAATAACCTTGAATGTTTTGTGATTCAAATGATATCAAAAAGCCGCGTCGATTTATTACGAATGATATATAACTCACTTTTAATATTTTGCACATTCCCTGTCTCATTTCGTGCGGTCTGTTTGGTTGTAATTTTTTTTCTCTATTTTCTGTATTTGTTAGCTATTTTTTGTGAACATTTAACCATAAAATTGACATTGTTACTTTCAATACATTATTATAAATAAAGTATGGTCGCAGTATTAGAAATTGCTTGATAATGGCCGAGACAAGGTAAAATTTTGAACACAATCTTACTGCTTGTTTGTTTAGCAGTGTTAATTGTTGTGCTTCTCAGGTTTTTTTTTTAATTTACTTTTTTTTGTCTATTAAGACATAGTTCATGTGTTTTCCAGTATTATGTCTGATATATAAACACGTTAATACGCAATCTTAATTATAGATGATCGATTATGAAATGTAAAGTTATTTATAAGTTAAAAAAAATTGTAAATGACAAAATTTATGTCATTTATCATAAAAATATTATATTTGTTATAACAAGTTTTCATTAAAATAGTATTAAAAATACATTCATATTTAAATTTTAATTCCGGTGTGCTTTACACGTCTTTCAAGAAGTCATCTCTCATTCACAGTATTATAACGTAAAACAAAAAAAAAAGAATTTATATCCTAACAAAACATGAATTGCAAATAAAAAGTACTGAAAAACAGATAAATAGAAACAGGAAGAAAAATCCAGCATTGAAAAGTTCTACCAAGTGCAATACAGGAATTATAAATGATATAAGTAGCGTATTGGAGTTTCATAAATGAAGGGTCATAACAGACAAATACCGAACTGATCAAATCTAGGCAATAGTCAACATGAAAAGTTAAAAGGAAAATTTTTGTAACAAACTAATAATAAGTAATCAAGGAAACAACGAATGTAACCCAGGGACAAAGACCAGACATGTAAAACAAACAAACACAACAAAGAGAATGAAATAATCAAAATAATACATACAAGTAACAAAAGTAAATGAGCAACTCAGTATGCACTAAAAACTTGGAGCATAAACCAGGTTCATCGGTTGGGTAAGCGTCCTCTGCTTTTCGAGAAAGACCAATATAATACCAGGGTATTAACTAGAAACCACAGCAATGGTACTGACTTGGTAAAGCATTTTCGTTATGCAAAGTGGGTTAAATCAGGTTTTATAGTGCGCTTGATCTCCCTTCTCCATTCCGGTAGATTTCAACACAAACGTGTAGCATAAAATTGACATGGATCAAAAATGGCAAAACCAGCAGTCAAAACTGTACTTAACATTGGAGGTGCTAACATGGAATAAGTAACTACCAAACGTTTATGCTATTAACATGTTATGTAACAAAGAACGTCCTTAACAAGTAAGATGTTTAAATTCTATTAAGTAACGTACTAATTGTTTTAGCTATATTTATATTTTAGTACACTGCAAATACCATATCAACACATGACTGCCTTATCAAGCCTGAGAGCTCTGCTCGAAAGTTGCTATAGATCGTCGATTGATTCACGGAAAGAAATGGAAAATGCAATGTCATAATCTTTTTATCGATTTTTGAACCATTCAAAAAAACTCTAGATAGCTAGTTCGTGTCATATTTGAATAATATCTAATCATTTATTAACAAATTATATGGTTTAAATTCAGAACGTTACTTTCTTTTCGGGTAAAATTACCAATCTTACCGGGTTGATTTCGATGACATTGCCGTTGACGACTAGTTATCGACCAGTTATAAGCCTGGGACTGATATCGGCTTGCAATTTCCGGTGTTACTAAAATAGCAAAAACGTCGATATCACTCCTAAGCATTATACTGATCGTTAAAGCTCTTATTGAATGAAATCATGAAGATATAATAACTAGATGTGTGACTGTTTACACAATATCAATTTTCATGATACAAAGCTCTTGTCTTTCCCATATCAACCGTCTGAGATCTTAGAAAAGTAAAACGCATGGCTGAAATTCGAATGTAGAAATATTTACGAGGCTATTGAACTATGATGTAGAGGTACAAACGTCTCGACTCAGTTAAAAAGTTGGGTTTTTTTCTGTGAAAAGCCTTTTATTTCTTTTTACATGTTCCGCTTATTTGAAATCTACACACGTGACATGGTTAAGTTAACTCTGGTTATCCCACCAATATCAATTATTGATTAATATTAGTGTATAAATACTTATATCTGAAGAATTGGTTAGATTCTTATCAGATAATGTGCAAAAGAGTAGCATACAGTTAGAACTACTTAGTTCAATTGATTCACATGACATCGACTATAAAAAAAACTCCTTATAAAGTCGTTTTTGCTTTTTTGAAATGGAAAAGTTACAAATATTCCGGATATTTGTTCTAATTATTTCCATTTTTGGTTTCATTTTATGTTTTATAACTTTACCCCTGCCTAACTGGATAAGTGTTTCTAATGCTGAATTTAACGGATATTATGGAATATTTACATTTTGCATTGACAACTATGGGGGTAACGTCATCTGCAGTACCAGTGACGTCACTCCTTTTAACGTTGGCGGTAAGTTGTGTTTCTCAATTTTCAACGCTAACGACTAATTATTTTTTACAAAGATGAAGCACCGGTAAAATTACATTTTTCGAGAACAAAGAATTTGTAGATAATTTTCCCCCTTTATATTAAGATACTCATTGTATATACGTGTGCACCTTGCTCAGTAATTTTAACCATTGTAGCATAATCAAATCTAGAATCCAGACTTATTTTGATTTTACATATAGTTTGCAAATCATTTTTTTATCTTAATTTTGGAATTCCTTTTTTTATTGAATGGACCAGAGTTTCCGTCTTTCTGTCCCTTTATGGATTCACTTTGTCCTTCGATTATCAATAATATTTTTAGTGTGTCGAATGAGCTATTCTAATTTCTTTTTATTGCTTTGACAAAATAAATGTCAATGTTTAATTAGAAGTTTGAAATATATATTTTGACGTATGTGATATATATTCGGAACAGTTATCATGACTACAATATATATATATATATATATTATTCTATAGCTTTATGTATATATTCGTAATTTATATTATAAAAAGTAACTATTGTTCAAAATAACTCTAAACATAACATTTGAAGAGACTAAGACCAAAACAAGTAAATAAAATATATAAACATACATTTTGTAGTTTTAATGAAGAATTCTTTTTTATTTTCTAGAGAGAAAAAAGAAATATAAAAAGTCTAAATTTAATAAATGTAATGCAGAAAACTTAATATTCTGAAACCGAAAAAATGTTTCAAATATTTTCGTTTGAAATAAATTAAGAATGGTTTATCACAACAAGCAATGTCTAATGTCCCAAGAGAACGACGTTTTGCCACATGTATACCTTATTTAACTTATATAAAGATATATCAACAATTTTAAACTCATACTTTGCAGAAAAAAAGCCCCAAATGCGAAGGTTACATAAAATGTTTCGATATAATATAGAATAAAACTTTTTGGCAGAAAACAAAAGTTCTTGTCTGTTTTTAATGGGGCTGAAAATAGTTGGCTTCTCTGTTTAATTTCTGTGCCGTTTTATTAGATGTATTTTACGTGTTTTTGGCTTTGTTTTGATCGCTGGGTCACCATTGAACGTCGACTAAGTATTCTTAAGGTTTTTATTGAAAAAAGGGCCGTTGCAATGAAGAATATTTCACGCAGACGTTAGAATAAATAGACTAAGAAGTTTAAAAAAATTAGGAACCCAGTTTAGTACATTTGCTGACATTATAATTTGTACATCAAAATAGTGTCATAATACTGTGAATTAAACGAGAATTTAAATAAAGTAATGTAATTTTTTTATTGTGTGTGTGTGTGTGTCTTTGTTTATTTTTAAGTAGATAAGTCTCCTTCATACACAACACAAACATCTTGTTTCACAAAAGAAAAAAAATTATATCTAAAAAATTATTCAAACATTTGACCACTTGAGTAGTTTTTGAGTACATATCAGGTTTTGTTTAAAATAAAAGGTCTTTAAACCTCTTTGATACCTTGATGTCTCTTAAGTGAATATTTACCCATCCGTTTAAGGCATTCTCTCATCAATAGTTTCTTCCAATGATAGATAAATAGATAAATAAGCTTAGAAAATTTCAAAATGTTTCCGAACGAATCGGTCAGAAAAACAAAAACGCTGGTACGAATGCAAAATTACTTTTTTAAACTGTACATGAATTCCAGTATCGTCATAATTTGTGTTATCAATTTTGTTAATAATTCCTTTGAATTGGTTAACTAAAACATTCATTTAGTTCTAAGTTTTATTTATATTGTGACTACTATTTGTATTACAATATACTGGATTTCTGTCCTTAATACGGGTCTAAAACATTATTAAACTAGGTCTTACCCATCATTTCCTCCGGAAATGTCCATACCATGTAATGAACATTACGTTTGTTTCACATTTTCCTACAAAATAACAATGTATTTGTACAATTACCTTGTTCTAAATATTTCTAATCATACGAAGAACGTGATTGGTCTTCTTTTGATGTACTTATCATTTTATACGTTTGGACCGAGTTTAATTCAATTCAGGTCTTTGATAAAGACATTGGAGTTTTCCACATTTACATATTAAACACTATTCATTTAAATATCCTTTTAAAACTTTCAGGTTTCATGAAGACTACACGAGTCTTTATGTGCCTTGGGTTTGCTGCTTATTTCATTCACGTTACATTGGCAACAATGACGTTTTTCTGGTCAAAACGTTGGAAGGTTATACGGGGTATCAAATTCGCTGCTGGAATATTTGCAACTTCATCAGGTAAATTGTAAATATTTTATGAGTTTACCTAAATAAATCACATTGTAAAATAATTGAATAAATACAATTTGCACTGTCATTGACAATAGCTTACACTTTTAATCCTGTGTAAAAGAGGATAGTTACTCCTTTTTTTTCGACGCAGTCGGTATAGTTACGCTTTTTACCCTTTAACCTTAAAGACGTTCTTATTTATTCCACGGGTCATAGTTTTCCTTTCCTCGTTTGTCTACCCCGGACTTGACTTTTTATAAGCAACTCGGCGCGTGTTTCTAGAAAAGCAGGGGACGCTTACCCTACCTGTGCACCTGGTGCATGCTCCCAGTTTTAAGTGGAGTACGAGTTGCTCATTTGCTTTTGTTACTTTGTATGTATGATTTTAGTTACTTTATGTTCTTTGTTGTGTATATCTGTTTTCCCTTGTCTGGTCTTTGTCCCTGGATTACATACCTTTGTTTACCGCTATAACCTTGGTTCCCTTGATTACTCTTCCATGGAAACGCAAGTCACCCGATGGCAATTCTGTTTCCCGATTGGCCAAATACTGATAAATTAGTTCGTTGGAAAAAAAAAACTGTGTCGAAAATTGAAATTGCGTGCCATGTGTTCTTTCCTGAAAGAAATATAGAACATTATAAGTTAAGAGAACAAATTTTACTGCATCGGATATCTTTTTAAGGAAATACATAATAATAAATATTTAGTAATAATAAAGACTTGTTTATACTTTATAACTTTGTATGATTTTTTATTAGTCTGTAAAGTTTCGAGGATTTCCTGTGTAACTTTTATTTACCTGTTCTTTGTCCTTTTATAAATTAGTTATTACTGCTTTATTGTTATAAATATTACATGTAACACAATTAAGGTGTTGCTGGCTAATATTAAATATTGATCCTTTCAGCAATTTTACTGATGGTAGCTGTTGCTGTTGTAGAGATCAATTACGATAGGACTCGTGAAACTTTGTCATATGGATGGTTTTTGTCCGTAGTTAGCTTTGTTATTGCTGCTGCTGCTGTTCCTAGCTACTTATGTGATGCATGTTACAGTGCCAAACCAAATACAGACAAACAGAAAAGTGTCATGTGTCGTGAAACGCAGACACAGGAATTTCAACCGTATATGAATACAAATGTTATCGATATAAATAATATTCACTTGGACACTCGGAAAATGTGACAAGAAATATACAAGTAGAACTTACATATGCGCAAATATGTCCAGAATTTCATCAATAGGTTTAATTTATGTACCATGTAGATATCGTACCGAACTTTTTGATGCACTATAATCATTATGTCCTTCTTTGAACCATTTTAATGAATTAACAGACGTTTATGATATTATAAATTTATTTCTGTAATTGCGTTTAAAACATTGTAATAATGTACAATCAATTCAATGCGTTAGTGTGCTTTGGTGCTGTTAACGAACCTTGTCATTGGCTGAACAAACATGAATTTGAATCGTGCATGATATAGTGACTGGATTAGTACATATTATCGGCGTTCAAAAGATATCATGCCAGTAATAAAACTAATAATGTATTTTCATTTTCTGAATGTATGCAAACAACATAGAAATAGATGTGTCAGTATTTACAGTTAATTTTAATCATTTGTTTTAAGCTCCACACAGCAGCAGACGTTTGTTTGCAGTCTACCTAACTACACCTGACAACCAAATAATAGAATAATTTCAAAAACATATTTTTGGATGCTAAATTTTAGTATTTTGGTAATTTATTTGTATTTTATGTTGTAGTTTTGATTAAAAAATAAAACTTTCTTTTTTAATAAAATAATAAAGCAAGAGGATCTTAATCAGAACTGTGAGCATAGCTTATTAATATAAACCAAATGATCAAAAAGTAAAAGTACAAATAAAAAACGTAAAACAAATTAGAATGATGTCACTTCAGTCTGAGATAAACTGCTGTGGAATAGTTTCTGTCAAAATATCAAGTGACTGTGATAAGAATTTGCATAAAAAATGTTACGTAAAGTTTTGGGCGGACTAACGGGCGGATGGGCTGTCGGACAGACACAATATTCACAATATTCCTCCTGCGGAGTGGGGTAATCGTGCTTTTTATGATGTAAGGACACAAAGTATACAAAAATAAAGACGAAGCACTTGAAATAACGTTAATTAATTATAAATATACACAGAGAAAATGAATGATAAAAGAGTAACCCTTATTGAACAAGGAGACAACATTATTCCGCTTAACGAGTTTATAATGCTTTAGTGTAATAAGCGTAGTTATTATACAGTTATGGCAGCTCAGTGCATATGATATCATGATTTATGGAACACTTAAAAGAAAATCGGCCAAGGTCGACACATTTTCTAGGTGTCCTATGAAACATGATATTGGAAGCTGATATAATTGTTTTAGTTTATTTCTCTGTACAATCTGTATAAATTTTAAGACTTTCCGACTGAGTGAGATTCTCTTCATCAAGATTTGAAAAAATATTATTGGTATACATTTAATTTGGTCAAATCAGGTGTAACTATTCTTTGTATGTATTTGTATGCCCTTTTGAAAGTCAGCAAAGATGTTGGTTCGGTAAGGGCAAAATTTGGGCTCAAAAACAAAGTCTACATGATGTTTCTGCAGTTCTTTAATGTGTTTTACAGTTGATTTGATTAATTTATGGTAATAATTTGAACATATATGTTCGTATATGCTCTTCAAACTAGTCTGAGATAGGGAAAATCTGTTAAAAAGGCTGGAAACACATTTTGTTTACCGCTGCAAGTCTATCAACAATGGCAACACGTATTAGTTTTTGCGATTACATATTTTCGCATTATATAGTATAATATAATAACACAGTGTTAAAATCAATTTCGTGTGTACTATTTTTCGCGCTTTTCTGTTCACCGAGAAAAAATCGAAAACTAGTACATGCGGTTATACATCTTTAGCAGTTGCCTAGATAATGCCATTTTAAGCATTTTATTTTTGTATTCGTCAATTTCAACGTGTCATAGTTTTCCTTTTTTCCTCTTTCGTCTACCCCGAACTTGACTTTTTATGGGCAACTCGGTGGGTATTACTAGAAAAGCATAGGACGCTTACCCTACCGGTGCACCTGGTCCATGCTCCATTTTTTTTTAGTAGAGTCGAGTTGCTCATTTGCTTTTGCGACTGTGTATGTAAGATTTAAGTTAATTTATGTTCTTTGTTGTGTATGTCTGTTTTCCAAGTCTGCTTTTTCCTCTGGATTACATTCCTTTGATTACCGCTATTCTATAACCTTAATTCCATTTATTATTTTTTCACTTTTGCACATCCCTCCAAATTTGTGCTCTTTACGTTCCTTTACACACCTTCTCTTTTCTTGGTTACACTTGTTCAGACATTGGGCGTTAGTATTTTTATTTTTTGCCTCGCTTGCTGCCAGAAGAAGTACCGAAAATTATTGAAGCCTTACACTGCCATAATACTTTCCACTTCAATTTAAAAAAAAATGTTATTATTATAAAAACCAGTAATTCGATCTAAGCATCTAAACATTTTTTTTTATATATTTTTGGGATATTAATTACACATCCTGCCCGTGAAAGACAAAACTTAATCAACCTCCATAATGTAATAGATTAAGCTGTGTATATTGTAGGTTAAGTGTTTGCATTTCGTTGTCCTTCATTTCAATCTTTAAATACTTTTTGAAAAACAAGGTCAAATAAAATGTGTTTTTTTTTATAGTCATTTCAGTCTTGTTACTCAACGCAGCTCTCTCCTGATTACATGTATCAAGGTGCAAAGAAAGAATAGTCTTCATCGGTGTCCCCTACTCTAATTCTAGGGCTACCAAATATTCCCATACGTTTCTTGATAAACACGAAAAACTAGAACCGAGAATCATTCAGTTCCACCATAGACTGCTTTACTCATAAAGAATAAACTGAATCCTATGACCATGCAGATGATCTAGGTCCTTAAGTTTTTCAGTTACGATTATCTGCGTGAAGGCGTTATGGACTGACTCAAGGGGTATAATCCAAATAGAATTAGTGACAATAAGTAATAATATCTCATAAAATTGTTACTTAATCACAAATTAAGCTTTTATTTTGGTTATGTATGTTTATAAGATGACTCGTATTCTTACAAAGATAGAAATCGAAAATTGCAATGATCAAACTACATTGCCTTCAAAAGAAAATTAATTGCATGGTCTAATTTTTGCTAATAGACTTTTCATTTGGGCATAGTTCTAATGTGCTGTTTTACCTACAGAATATTGCATTTAAGTAGTACTCCAGATAAGAATCATGCGAAGTGTGATTTATGGTTGGAAAGCCTTCATATTTTTATTTTTGATTTTTTTTTAAATGTTACAGTAAACAGAAATTAACATGTGGCTTTTCATATAACCCTTGTCTTAGGAGATAAAAAATTGTATATATTGAACAGTAGAATCAAAGTTAAGGGCGACAACTCAGCAAAGGACACTTCAATACAATTAAAACTATCTGAATTATCTCCTACTCCGAGCAGACTTATTGGAATGAATAATTATACATTTCATCAGTTTTTAGTGGAGTCCGAGTTGCTCATTTCCTTTTGTTACTTTGTATGATTTTAGTTACTTTGTGTTCTTTGTTGTGTGTGTCTGTTTTCTATGTCTGGTCTTTTTCCCTGGATTACATTCTTTTGATTACCGCTATAACCTTGGTTCCCTTGATTACTCTATCATATAGACATATCAAGCAACTAAATGTGTAGCCTTTTTTTTTGGGGGGGGGGGGGCGTATCACGTAATACAGAATTTGCATTCTTACAAAGACTAATTCTTATTACATTTGTTTTAGGATGCTTTGTAAAACGCAAATATGTAGTTATAAATATAATCCAATGTATATTATATTATTCTATCATAGATGTACTCATTTATAGTCAAACTAAATATAACTACTATTATCATTACATATATCGACACGACAAAATATATTTCATTGAATATAAAATATCAAGATTTGCATTTAAAGGGAAGTAACCATTGTATTAGATTAGAGAATAGTAGATTTAAAACATAATATTTTTAGTAGAATGATAAGATCTTTGAATCGACAGTCTTCACACGAATGTGATTAAATAGGTAAGGAAAATTAAAATGTATGCTGAATTATTGAATAAACAATTTCTAAAGACGAGGATTGTGTTTATGATTTATATTTACTTTATTTTGATGTCGATTTGTCAATAAAAAATTAATATTTCAATGAATATTACTTTTCATTCTTAAATCTGGCTCAAAACGTACATTAGCTCAAAGGTCTAGTTTTATTGGTATTTGATCTCTTTTCGTGCTTTGGCAGAAAGCAAGTTTACAGTAAGTGTTGATTTTTCTCTTCTGTAAATCTTGATACTCAATAGCTTTCTGGTGTTGTGTTCGTCCTTTTAGTCTATTTGGATTTGTCTGTTTTGTTGTGTTTGTTTGTTTGTTTATCTGTTTGTTTTTGTTTTATATTCTTTTTTATTTTTATTGTCCATGGATGGTCCGTGTTTGAACATTTTGAATTTGTGTTTTTACTGACAGATTTGTTATTATACATTTGGTTTAGGTTTACAAATGTCGACTATTTCAACTCTCTACAATTGTTCGATCAATAACATATAGACATTGTACCTTGCGGACATAAACAGATGCAGTAGGGTTTGAAATTTAAATCAAACACCGCAAATGTAGTTTCTTGGGTATTTATTTTTACAAAGGAACCCACAAGAAGGTTAAATAAGAAGTAGAGAGGTTTAGTCTTGAAAATGATACTGATATTTTATATTTTGAAGTTATTTTTTTTATTTTAAATACTGGACTCAGTGACGCATTCCAGTGCATTACAGATAATGAATTGATCTTTTGATATTTTCAGCTATTATGTTATCAATGCATTTATGTCCAGGATGACCGTGGTTTATATTGTTATGAAGAAAAAATGTTGCTTGTAAGTTAGTTATATATGTATATTCAGTGAAATGCTAATGAAGTTTTCATTCGCCTGTGTTGTTGTTGTTACCTGACAGTCATTTGTTTTATCAATTTTGTATAAACACGAATATATTTATGTATTTAAAGTTTAATACCATGCACATTTGGTTAAAAATGAACTTCAAAATAGTGTGTAATGAACCGATTCTATAGTCGGATTAAGTCATTATTGACGATCATTATCATCAAGTAGGTTTACTCCAAAGATGCACAGACTGATATTATTTCAATTTTTAGCTGCATGTAGTTAACATGGGGACAGGAAGGGCAGAGGTGGTTGTATACAGATAAACGATAGATACTACTTTCGTTATGAAATGCAACAAAATTTTAATGAAGCATTGGGTGGGGGAGGGGGTAAATTTTTTTTATAAATAATTGTAAGAACTGGTAAAAAAAAACAGAAACGTCAAATACTTCCAGTACTTGTATTTTTCATTTTATTTGTTTTATGTTTTATCACTATACGACTGCCTTACTAGTTGAGAATAACCTACGGAAAAGTCAGTGGATATCAAGGACTGCCAACGTCCTGCTCCAAGAATCTTCTTTGGGGTGGGAAAGTCGTTTGTAGTGACGTCATGAGAAAAAATAATGCAAGTAAGACTTTTTGCGTTATCGTTACATTTCTCGTTCCCTTAGCCCCGTACAGGTCCGGGTGTAAAAAGAACAGGCCTGCAGCAGCGCTAAGCTTGTTGTAAAAGGCGACTAAATAGTGTTCAGAACCCTACCGGGGGGCTAGGGCGCTCTACCCACAGAGCAACTAGGTTGTGTGCCCCGGGTGGTGGAATGGGGTACCCCTGGTGTGTTACATGCTGGGGTTGTCAGGCTATAATATGGAAAACCTGACCGCAAACCATAGTGGTGCACCGTGTCTTGAAAGATGCCACATTCCTTCCTCGCACGTTAAAGAACCCTACTGTGGTATTCTCCCGGAGTAGGAACCATAGGGCTCCGCCACAGGAGGCTAAATTGTCCGACCCTACCCACATCTCCCTATTTCCAGTGGCAATCAAAATTTGTCGACCACATTGTCCTTGTGTCCCATCCCAATTTTCATTTCATCTTTATTTCATGTTCATAGCCTGAATATAGCTGAAATATTGCTGCTCGGACATTAAACCCCAACAAACAAAACAAACTCGTTCCCTTACATTTTACACACGAATTCTTCTTGAAGATCTTGAATTTCTCGTATGATTGAAAAATCTCAGACTTTTAATAGGGCTAAGTGTAAATATACATTTTCTTCCAATTTTAATTCTCCGTGTAGTGTGTGTGTATTTTCTTTTTCTAGTCGTTATGCATTAATTCTATTTATCTGTTACCCTTGTAGTCTTTTCCCTAGATTTCTCTTTCTTTCCAATAGCGCTTCATTATATAGGCAGTTTAAATTTTCTCACGTAGAATATTGTAATCATTTACTTCACCTCATTGTGGCGTTATAATGAAAGATCACAAATCCCCTTTTATTGTCGTTGTAACTAACGTAAATAACGTTCCGTTTGGCAAATATACGATTGGCTAATTACGCCATGAAAGACAATGTCATTTTAACTGTCTACTTGGATTGCCTTACAACAAAACGCATAAAGAGGGGAAAAACACCTGTCTTAAAATTTGCTTTTAAGTTTCTTCGTATGAGTTCTTTTATTTAATTTCAAAATTTAATGTTTCATTTTTGATGTTTCATCGGCATGTAAAAGCGTTGACCGTACGTATTAAATGGAGTCCTGTTTACTTATTTACTTTTGTTTCCTTGTATGCGTACGTTTTAATTGGGTTATTTCATGCCTCCTTGTTTCGTGTATCTATTGTCAATGTCTAGTCGTTATCCTTTGATTATATATCACATTCGAATCCTTCCGTCTTTATCTAGTCCTAAAGTTGATGGAATGGACACAATAAATGATTAAATGTTAAATACAGCATACAAATATGATATCAATTGTACAAATAAGTGTTCATTAATTTTCATTGAAATACTATCAGGTATCTTAAAGAACATTCTAATTTTCATGAACCGATGATTATTTGCCTACTTTAATTATGTTATTTTGGCGGTATTCAAGGTATTCTCGCCCATTGTACAGATTGGGAGACTGATTGAACATGTAGGAAACGCTATTGGTTTGTTAGCATTATTATCAAGTGAAAGGTTTAACAGTGCCATCTCTTTGATTGATTAAGAGTTTATATGATCTGTACAGTTGTATAAATTTTGAAACGGCTATTTGGATATTGATATCAAATAAAAAACATTGCCAAGAACTTTGGATATTCAGATATTTCAATACAGACTAAAAGGCAAAGCGTTTGTTTGGTCTTTTTTATATTAAACATGATATATAAAAAAATAAGAGAACACGATAATTTGCAAATATTTCACTCAGCTTATATCCATCAGATCAGTAAAACTCTACCTACTTTGCATTTCTTTTTCGGCAAATTCTTTACTTGTATTAATTGTAATCATGTGGATGTATTACGATGCCTATGAGGAAACATTGTCATTTGGTTGGTATATGGCGCTTCTAAGTTCAATAATTCATGCAGTATTCGTTCTATCTTATTGAATCAATTTTACATGGCATGATACACAAAGACAAACTACCTCTAGAAGATGTCACATTTGTTTCCATTCCGGAGGCATTCTTCAATTACCAGAGGTTAACCAGGGTCAAGTGGAGAGATTTTTATCAATGTTAAAAAAGCGAAGTAAGTCAAAATCGACTGTTCGTATTGTGTTTTTACCCTTTATGGATGATTACTTACACAGCAAAATTTAAGTAGTACCCCAGCTAAGATAATGCAAAATGTGATTCATAGGTGAAAAGCCTACATATTTTTATTTTTGATATTTTGTTGAAATTGACATAGTAAACAGAAATTAAATCCTTCAATCTCAATTTACGCTATATAGATGACGTATTATCTTTAAACAATCCTAATTTTGGGGATTTGATACATCGCATCTACCCAAAAGAACTTGAGATAAAGGATACTACAGACACTGTGAAGTCAGACTCATATCTTGACCTACACTTAGAAATCGATGATAAAGGAAAACTATTGACCAAAATTTACGACAAACGTGATGACTTTTCATTTAGCATTGTCAACTTTCCTTTCATCTGTGGCAAAATCCCTTCGGCTCCTGCGTATGGAGTGTTCCTATCACAACTCATACGTTATGCCAGAGCTTGCCGAAACTACGCAGACTTTTTGTATCGCGCTAGAACTCTAACAAATAAGCTTCTGGAACAGGGTTATGTTGCTACAAGATTGAAGTCATCACTACAGAAGTTTTATGGTCGTCATCATGAACTTGTGGATCGTTATGGTGTATCCATCAGCACCATGAAAACTGATTTATTCAACGGGTCATAGTTTTCCTTCCCTCGTTTGTCTACCTCGGACTTGACTTTTTATGAGCAACTCGGTGGGTGTTTCTAGAAAAGCAGAGGACGCTTAACCTACCGGTGCACCTGGTCCATGCTCCCAGTTTTTAGTGGAGTCCGAGTTGCTCATTTACTTTTGTTACTTTGTATGTATGATTTTAGTTACTTTATGTTTTTTGTTGTGTATGTCTGTTTTCCATGTCTGGTCTTTGTCCCTGGATTACATTCTTTTGATTACCGCTATAACTTTGGTTCCCTTGATTACTCTTTAACATTCAGTTTTTCATATAAGCCGTGTTCTTAGGAGATAAAAATCATATGCAATGATTATCGTCTAAGAGCAGACAGATTGGAATGAATAATTACACATTTCATAATATAGACACATAAAACAACTTAATTAAAAAAATAAAAATATGTAGCTTTTTTTGGGGTATATCACATTTATTTTCACATTTGCATGATTCTTACAAAGACAGCTACTTAAAATATTTCAAATAAATACAATACATACTTCTGCAGTGGAATTTGTCAGTAAGAAATGATTAATGAATATAAATTGTTCAACGTTCCTATGTATTATAATGTGCTATTTTCAAATGTAACAGAAAACATGCATGAAAATCGCCACGCGCCACTCAACATAAAATTGTATTTGATATCTATCATGTCTGTCTGATTATTTGGTGAAACATAATTTTGATATCTTTCCTATTTTTTATTTTTAAGAATAAATTTGACGAATTAAAATATTTCTTATCTTTATTGACACTGGAAATGTCCTTATATGCCATGTTCTGCGAACAGATTTTCTCGATAGACAAATAAACAAAAAAGTACCTTCAAATCTGAGAACACATTACTCATTTTCCGAAATACCAGAAAACAAAATAATCGAGTGTCTTAAGATAACACGTAAGAATCTATTGACCCAAAGGTTTTCTCGAGCACCGTACCGTCGTACTATTTTGTTGAAATGTAAAAGACAATTAACAGTAGTACTGCTGTGAAAACTCATACGGAATAGTAACACCATTCGTACATTTAAAAAAAGGGTAACAACAAAATTACCGAACACTAATCCGATCCACAATCGGGCAAAATAGATATTATATAACCGAAGCACCACAAAAATGCCAATCATATTGAATATATAGCAGATTTCGATATCCTGTATACATGTTTCAAGGAGCAACTTCTCATCAGCAGTAATAGAATCAAAGATATAATAATATCTAAATTGAAACATTAATGATATATATATATATATATATATATATATATATATATATATATATATATATATATATATATATATATATATATATATAAAAAGAACCCAATACAAGTACCGAGTAGGAAGCCAAATCCACCACCAAGAGGTTCTAAAAAGTGAAATATAAGGAATGAAAGTTCGCTGTTTAAGGTATTTTGGATTTTTTTTATACTGCAGAATGAAATTTGTTATCAGACAGGTCTGACTACAGGGTTTACAAACTAGATTAAGAACTAGACAACACTGTGAAAAGCAAAAGGAAAAGATACGAGAAACAAATAATAATACATACGAAGAAACAATCTAGTTTTGATTCATTTCAATAGAACTGAAATTATCACAAAAACAAACACGAACAGCACAAATCCCACTATAACCAGGGTTGAACACGGGTGATTTGGAATGGTGGGAAATTCCTGCTCCTTGCAAGACACCCACCATGCTGTTAGTTGAAAGAACAGCCTAGTAAAAGAGATAACGATATGTTTGCTAGATGGAGTACGTGATGACCACTAACACTGTGGAAGTGTTATGGTCACTATGGAAGCGGGAGCTTTGGCTAACCTAAACATGACAACCCGGGTGACATTTTCGTTCCACAAGTTCCTGTTTGATATAATCCTGGTTATCAGTGACGTTTTCGTCTTTTGATTTACTGAGCTAATATGACGTGAAATGTGTTTGTTTTTATAGTTCAAATATTCAAATTTAAAAAAGGAAACGTTTAAATGTTTCTTCCAAATATCTATCATTACCTTTCGATATCAATGTTCAATAATAAAGTTAATTTAGATAATTTTATCTTGGTTTTTATTTTATAACATAAGCGGCAATTTACTCATATAGTGTGCATATCCATCGGTGGTGACCTGAGTCCATATTTTAGCGAACCGAGGGTCGCGTATGATATTGATCAGGGAACAAGATTAAGGCTAAAATGTAAAACCCACCATTGCATTTTAAAATATATGTACCAAGTAAGCCGCTAGAGCGTTAAATTTAAAGAAAAAAAGTTGACAGGTAAGAATAAAAGTTTTCCCGTATGTCAGAGAATTTGGTTGAAAGGTTATAAATGTTATAATAAGAGACGATATCAATGTGTCTAAATAGCCATGCAGTTTTTAGCTTTACTTAAGTGTACTTTAGATGCAGGCTATTTACATGAAGCATTTAAAGTTTTATCACCATGTACAATTAAAAGTGTCCATTCGGAACAGTTCGATCACGATTTCCCTTATCAACTCTGTTTGATCAAATATCAATATTAAATATTGAAATGATTTGTTTTATATTTTAATTCAGCTCATGTCATAAAGACCTGTACATTATTGCCTAGCAATCACAACTAAAAAAAAAAAATTCTGAATAAGTTTAATTTAAAACAAACCATGAACTGATAATTAACTTTGAACCCTTTTAAATCACCGTATATCAATGCTCAGGTGTAAAATATTTGAACAAATTAAAAGCAAATAAATTAGATTAGTAAAATGCCTTTTGAACCATTAGGTCGACTTTCCACATTGGTTATGAGCCTTCTAAATCCTAAATACAACATTCTGAGTAGTAACGAGCAATATCAACCTTATATACAACGTTATGATCTATTAACATATTTTATCAACCATCGTATGATGTTTTTAAACAGGTAACGTGCCTTATCAACCCTTAATACGACGTTTTGATCAGAAAACATGTGTTATACGATGCTCTATTCAGGTGATGTACATTATCAACCATAGCTACGTAGATTGTTAATTTGCTTGAACATTTCGTATTAAAATTTTGGATCTGTAATAATCTCTCAACTGCATGTTTGAAAGTTTGTTAGTTATTTAACAAAAGGAGGGTGGCTGCGATGTACAAAAGGACCAAATAGCTTTAAAGGATTCACTAACAACATTTAATACGATGGGAGTTATGAAAAGGTAATATGTTTGCCAACTACACCAGCAGAGAAAGATAACAACAAGAATTATAACAAAAGGAAATCAAGGAAACTAGAGTTATAATGGAAGTCATAAAAAGAATAATCAAATAAAGCTTTATTGGTATAAATTAATTACAGCTGAACGGGACAACTTCTCAATTTAATACATTTCGTCAATCCTCACGGAGTCATGTTATATGATTCTTCTTAAAGACGTTGACACTTTTATCGTTTTCTACTTAAAAGTGTAGTAAGCGTCTTTTAACCCAACCTATAAATGTTACCAAAACGGAATTTCCAATATTGGTTGCGACTAAAAAAATCGTTATTAGCTATAAAACATTGCAGAGGACTTATAAGTACATTCCTTACCATAATATATTCATATAGGTCCATTTATTATTATGTAAGAAATACATAATTATATTAAAAAAAACACGAAAGATAAAACGATTGTATTTATCAGTCATAAAAATCATAATGTCCACGAATTATGTTACCAATGTGTACATTTCATGTACCCAATATCAATATGTATAGCATTTGGAATCCATGTGTACATCATATAGTCAATGTGTCATTTTGTATAGCACATGTGTACATTACGTGTAAACCATATGTACATCACGTGTAAACCATGTGTCCATCATGTGTAAATATTGGCAAAATATACCAAAGAGTCAAGAGTCAGTAATTTGGTACCTCAAATATGTCCAAATCTAAGAACATGGTTTAAACATGACCTCAGAAAAAGTTTTTTTTTCGAACCGAATAAAATTGACAAGAAACAAAAAACAAAAACTCCCTTAAAAACGGATGTAACATCAGATGTTCGGAAGATAAACATGCTCTTCTCCGCCAATTACACTTGTCATATTGCAAATGCATATAACCCGGGAACGTTCTAGTAACAATAATGCAATTCCCCGACACTAGTTACCAAGTGGTGTAAATTGCAGGGTAATCAATATATTGAAACGCACTGATAACGCATCATATTTGTAAGTGAAATGGTTTTCTGGCTTTTCCTATATCAGAAAAGTCTTATGTCCATTACACGAAGTTGTAAACCAAACAGAATCGTAAAACATGAGAAAATCATATGTAAGATCAAATGTGATCTGTAAACGTTCAACGTTTTTGCTATAAATGGCATCATTTGTATTTTTTCCAAAAAAATATTCTTCGATCTTCATGTGCCCAATACTTAAATTTCTTTATACATCCATAAAATATATACAAATGTACTATCCCTTCGGGCATTCGAGCGTAGCTATCGAAGTCTTAAAATACGGATGTATATTTATTTTTATTAAAGTGCTTTTAACATTAACGAGGACTATATTGGGACTTTGGAACATTGAGCTCAGTAATGAATATGGAGCTATGGTAAATGCGTATTGAAATTTTGTAAGAAGATATTTGTGGAAGTCGGCCTAAAATGGATAAAATACAAATATTTCGGATACTTTTGATGCTTTTATCAGGCATTGGTTTTATCTTGAGTTTTATAGCCTTATTGTTGCCGTATTGGGTGACAATATCTACCGCTGCTTTTGACGGATACTATGGACTGTTCACATTCTGTGTGTACAATTATGACAGCGACGTCGTTTGCAGTGACGTCATGTTTACAAATATTGGCGGTAAGTTAATGTATAGGTTTTACTAGCATTTTGGTGAGATAATTACATCTTAAAAGAGGCAATTTATAACGTAGAAAATAGGTAGAGTTTATATTCATAGGATTAAACACATCAATGTTGTAAGTTTGTCTCAGATACACTGCAACACCACAAGATATGGTTAGCATTGTAGACGAATATAGGAGACGAAACATGAAGATAATGACAGGCATGAAAATACTAATAGGCAACAATCTCTACATGGTAAAACACAGAGGTTGTTCTCTAGATGGGGAAGATGAATTCAACAACCGTAGAATTTAATTTCAATAAGTTAACACTGAAGGTCGTATGACAATTTTATTAACTTTGTATACAAATACAAATGCATTTTTTGTGAAAAAGTTGTCAAAATGCTGAAATTAATTACTAAATTATATCCAGTTTATGACCATGCCAATAACTTTTTTTTATTGTTGTTGGGCAACTGCTTTAAAAAAAGAAATATTAAGAATATACTACTTCAAATGTAAATTTGATATGCATTAAACAGTATTTTTGTAATCCTGTTACAGAAATGCCACACTCATGAAATTAAGACAAACACCTACCCTTTTCAATCATGTTATTGTATTAAACACTCTTTGATTATTGCTTATTGTGTCACTTTCTCTACCGCCATTTTTTCATATTTGTGCAGTCTATTCTTAATGGTTAAAATTGTACCCGTTAAAGCATGCATACATGCATGACCTTTTCAATGGTATGGAGATGGTCATTTTTATTCAAATGAAAAAGTGTCATCTTTCGCTTTTTATGGAAAATTATAATGATATTCAACATCAAATGTAAACAGATTATGTTGTAACTTTAATATCCAAAAAGAAATATATTTATGGCTATTATCGAAAAATGAATTGATCCAGTTGACCTTTAAACTTTAAATTGAATTAGTAGAACTTTTCATATACTATTGTGATGAATGTAAACAATGATGTAGACAATAATTTTGTCGCTATAATAAGTTGTGTCCAGAATTAATCTTTCCCAATGTTATGGTTGCTAGATAATGAATAAAGGTCTGGGACCGATTACGTACAACTATATTAGAAGCTGTTTTTGACTATCCTCGTTGATATGCCGTTTAAATTATTTTTCTCCACTGAAGATGTTATATTCTGAATTAAAATATAGACATTAAACAAAATATTTAGAAGACCTGATTCTCCAATTTATTTTTTATAAATATCGATGTATTAGATAATTGCGGGACACCCTTTATAAAATAAAGTCAACACCATCTGTGCAAGAATCGGGTGACACGTCACTTTTCTCCGTTTGATCTTTTGTGCATCAGCTATATTGAATGTAACTGGAAAAGAACCGAAAATTTGAATTTACCCTGAAGCATTAGGTGTAAACATTTCTTACTTTTTACTGTTTCATAGGAAAAGAGTGCAGGAAAATTTACCCGTCCTTTTTCCAAAATTGCTTTTCAACTAATTTTGATCACTCAATATCTAAAAACAGCAAACTTTCAAACACCCTTATGGTTATTTCTGGAGATTATGAGGTCTAAATACTTGGCAATGCAATAAAATATCCAAGTAATGTTCATGTGCTCCACATTTTGCCTGATTGATTCTTAAACAGAGACGTACTTAAATGTCGCGTATATGTCATTGTATATGCTTCCCGAAATGTAAATTATTTAATATCATGGGAAAATCTATCATTTCAACTGTATAGGCAATATTGGTTTTGAAACTACTTCAACGTGATAAACTTGGTATGCAGATATTTCACTTCTTTTTTAATATATTACCAGTACTTATAATACTGGACTACATTTCTAAAATACACTGATAACTAAAATGTAATGATGCCATCACTTTCTCATTATTTTGTCATTGCTGTTTGTTATCTATTTCGTACTAGAAAAAAAAACATGTACTAGTATTAGATAAATTCAAATGTAGCTAACACATTCAAAAAGAATCACATCATGCATTTCTTACTAATTTAAAAGCAGATATTTTTTTAATAACTTTAGTGTATTAGAAATATCACACACAAGCCAAACAGAGGCAAACATCTTAAATGACATATACATGTATATTCGTCAACCATGCTACGTAATTTATTCTTTTATTTGTGGTCTACCACTTTTTTTAAAAACACACACTATTGACAAATAGTTGACGATGTTATAAAATATAGCTTTATTGTATTTCACTTTTATGTGATTTATTCTCGTTAATAACAGTTTTGCCAATTCACGCATTCATTCACGACCACTTTCTTCACATTCTTTCTTCGTAGATCAACGATAGCGATATTCAACATTAAATCTGACCTGAATCTGACTCAAAAGGAAAATATTTATGCTTTTTAATCGAAATATTGATTAATTGAATTGACCTCTAAACTTTAGTATTAATTGGTCCGAATTAAACCTTTGATGTACTTTTATGACATCGAAAATAGCCAGTTCTTGCGTAATAGTTTAAATGATAATTAATTCAAGACTAAGAGAATTTGACCATTATTTTGTTTAGTATATATAGCACCCTCTGATGATAAGCAGTTTAAATTGTTTCTTTACAGAAAATGTCTTTTTTAAGCAAAAACATATAATGAGAATTAGCTTATTATTTCTAGTTCTCTCCTGAAATTCGTATACCTTCTGATTGCATAAAAATGTGAAGAAATCTTTCAGAATTTCAGTCACCGGTGAAGACATAGCCACGTGAAGTAAACACTACACCTATTATAAATGAAAGTTTTCTCAAGTCATTATTGTTCAAATTACCCCCAGCGTAATTACATTTCAATGAAAAAATGCGGAATTCTATTTTTCAAATGAGGGTACATCTGTGTGCAAAACAAATATATGCATACAAAAACATACCACAAAAAAAAAAAAAACGAGCTGTAAACATGTATGTTTCAATTACCACAAGAAACATAAAACACATAGAAGTTGTGTGTTGTGCTTAATCTGTACTTTCTTTTTTCTTTTTTTTTCCTTTTTTTTAAGTACTTTGTAATGAATATCTCGTTGTACGGTACTTCATTCCGCGTATCACGACATTGGACATAACCAAACATGTTGTTTTCTTCCTTACTCTTTATTCCCCTTTCATCACATAGACTATTGAAATTGAATACCATTATATATATAGTTTGAACTATATGATTCTATCCTACACTCTACTGGATGGATATTACTTATTTGTTTATTACGCGTAAAGTACCATTGTCTATCAGGTAATTTAAATATTAGATGTCTTTGAATTGCTTTCACTCAAGATGTTATTTTATCAGATTAAGTGTATGTTCCTTCCATGATAGTTACTTGTTTTTGTGCGAGTTGTTTTGGATTTGTTCTTCAACTTTGATTTTGTCTTGTACATGACAAGGTAGATTTTAATAGGATATGTGGTTTGATTGATAGTCATTCACCAAAAGCCAAGTAACAAAAGATTGAAAGAGTAATCTCAAGGGATCAAGCAGAAATAAAAAAAATGTTATCCAGGGACAAAGACATATAAAACAGAAACACACAAAGAGCATAAAATAACAAAAAAATACATATAAAGTAGCAAAAGTAAATGTGCAACTCGGACTCCACTAAAAATTTGTAGCATGGACCAGGTGCACGGGTAGGGTAAGCGACCTCTGCTTTTCTGGAAAAACCCGCCGAACTGCTCAGACGCTTCATACAGGTCAATTTAGTCATAGTGACGGCCGTTGAACTTATGAAATGCATAGACAAAACATCCGTCTTGCATTATTCCAGTAATTTTTGTTAACCCTCTTTGCTATTTCTAAAATAATTAACGTGATGGTCGCAATTTCTATCCAATCAGATGTATTAACAGTGTAAGTTTTTTTTCTTGTAGAATACTTCAAGAAAGTCCAGATTTTCATGTGCCTTGGCTTTGCCTTCTACACATTATATATCAGCACGGCAACAATGACATTGTTTTGGTCAAAACGATGGAAAATAAACAGAGGAATCAGGTACGCCACGGCAGCCTTTGCATTGTGTTCAGGTAAGGAAAATAACCGTTAATGACAGGTGCTCATAAGAGTTAGCCAAAATCTTTATCATCTACAACGTACATACGTATTTCTATTTGTTTTCTCTTGTTCGAATTACGATTCCATGAATTGGAAATGAATTTGATTAGAATTAAACAAGATTAGACTACTTTCCTTTGAAGTATATTTGTACCCAAATACAAATAGTTTTTTACTGAAACAACATCTTTTTGAAAAAAATACAAAATATATATAAAATACAACAGAAAATCAAGTTTTTTTTTTTCTAAAATAAACTAGCATGGCAAAATACGGCTAACACAAGTAACGCAACGGAAACATATGAAAAAAGTATCGCACAAACTTTAAAAGACACAAGTATGTATTATATTGAATGTTTCTAATTGCACTAATTGCATAAATTCAGCCAGCTTAAACTTGCAAATCCATTCAATTTAAGACTTTAATGAATAATAATGTCATGTTCTAGAAATGTCATAAACACAGTTCAACGGATTAAGGTGTATTGTTATTAATACAGTACGACAATTTTTATTTTAACAGTAGCATGTGTAAAGTAAATGTATCCACTTACTATATTCAACTGAAAATCATAAATATTCATCATTAAATTTCAGCAATATTTCTATTGGTGACAATTGTTGTACTAAAAGAAAGTATCGATTCATCAAAAGAAACATTGTCGTCAGGATGGTATATAACAGTTGTTAGTCTCACAATCGCCATAATTGGAGTACCAGGTTACATAACAGATATTTGCATGACTGTAAAAACAAACATGTATAAAAATAATATTATGAACATAAGACCAAGGGAGACAAAACTGACCGAAAACCAAGCAAAGAGAATGGTTGATAGTTTTAATAATCAAATGGACTCAAAGACTGGTCATCTTCCAGAGCCTCTAGGGTTACGAGGTAAATTTACGGTACTCTATCATGAGACAGACAGATGTGAAGCTCCAAGGCCTACAACTCCAATCGGGGATGACGAAATGAAACCTAGATTAGATTCTAGTTCACCAAGGCTCAGTCAGCCAATGATAATACCTGCAGCTAATGAATATAGATTTGGTTCTATATATGACGAAGATTTTACTCATGCCACATCTCAAATGGTGCTTACTGATGACCAGTTTGTACATCCTCCTCCGAAACTAATAAGCGATGATATCTCCTTGACCGATATTCTGAGAAAAAATTTTCATGCAAGCTCTTCTCAGCACAGTCCTTGCTCCAGTCGGAGATCCAGTTTTACGTTACAAGGAGGTCAGCTGGACGATTCTGATCTTGAAATTTATCTGTTAACGAAAGGATTTAGATCACATAAGGAATCTTCGACAGAAGATCGTCCATCTAGTAGAGAGGCATTCAAAAAGCAAAAGCGAAAAAAGAAACATAAAGAATCGTCAAAAACAGTAGGTGATAAAAGTATCACAGAAATATCACATGATGGTTTGCCTACAATTAAGGTAATAGGTCCAGATTATGAATTACATGATTTCAAAGAACCAATTAGCGGTGAAAATAATGACCAAGGTGGGAACAATGAAGTCGAGGACGGAACATCGAGAAAACATAGAGAAAAGAAAAGGAAGTCTTCTCGATCAAACAAGCGAAAGAAATTGGAATATGGCAATAAAGGTTATCATTCAAACGATGATTATAAACAAAGTCAAGACCAAGAACAAAATTTTATCCCGAATCAAATACCAGAGGACGAAAATGACGACACTGAGAGGCGACGGAGGAAAAAATCAAGTAAACGCAAGAAACACAAGCGTGATAGATCAACAGAAGTGTCATGTGTTGACGCTTTGATTAAGACCGAGAAAATAGAATCTGATCCAAATGATAAAATCGGCGCGGCCCAACCAAATATAGAAGAAAATATAATCATTTTTGAACATCGACATTCGAGTAAAAAGAAGAAACGAAAACGTGACAAACGTAATAAAACAAATGAGGAGGTAAAGGCTGATAGTGAACGAGAATCAGAAGTCACAAACGACATTAAAAAGGAAGGGAGTTGCGAAAAAAATGAATGCCAGGATGGCCAAACTGACAATTTTATCATAGATACAGAAACTGATGCTAAAAATGAAGTTGATGAGAAAGGAAAGTCTAGATCTAAGAAAAAGAAACACAAAAAGAGTAAAAAGAGGCATAAACCATATTTAGGCGACGAAATGACTTACGATGTCATCAGTTATGATTATCCTGGTTCGACTAAAATCGCCGACGGTTGCAACGAAAAGAGTCTAAAAGAAGCTATTGATGACATTTTAGATATTCCTTTAAACCCTAAAAGTGAAAACAGTAAACTGTAATTATTTTATATATGAGGGATTGGTTTCTATAGTTCTTATATACATGTGATTATAATTGTCCCGAAACAGAATGCTTGTGCTTGCAAGTGCAAGTGGTTCTCCGTAGGAATACGTTTTACCCTATAATAATGCAATATACCCTCTATTTTATAATAATGAGCATTTTAGACTTCTTTTTGTGCTGCTTGTATGGATACAATATAATTTTTAACAAATTCATTTCACACTGAACCAATTCTATTATCGACCAATGCTTCCGAATCATTTTTTCACCTTATTCAACTCTAAACATTTCCTCATATTTATGATATCCATCTGGCAGTTAAAACGAAAAAAATGGAATAATAGGCACCAGCCTTTTTGTAATTACTCTTGACAACAATGTAATAATATCCAAGTCAATTTTTGAACGAATCGTTATTTTCTTCTGTACTATTAGAAAACAAAAAAATTAACGCAATCAATACTTTGTTACACCAATGTTATACACGAGGGTTGTCTCTTTTTTACCACAAAAATATTTATTTAGGTTATATCAATAAATAGTAATTCTTAATATGAGGAAAAATTGCTAACTGTCTTATTGGGTTTTTGTATAATAAGCAGGGAAACCAGCAAATACTAATTACTTTGCCTGTGATGTAACTGGAAAAATATTTGACACGGAAAGTTCAACGAGAAGTAAGATTATTTTTACTAAAACCGTTTCTTATCGATTACTCAAGAACCGTCTAATAGACATTTGAAATTCTGAATGCTATAGCACTGTTTGAACATATCCTGAGGTATGACCTAGTGACCTTAACAATGCCTACTGACTGCAGCACAAACTCGAAATACTGAGGCATCCTTCTTGTGTTAAACATGGGGCTACAACAATTTATATCCATTGACAAGTTATGGTAAGACTTATCGATGGTGGATTTGTCTTCCTATTCCGATATTTTTGGTTTGTATTTCTTCATGTGTACAAATTATTTTTGAGTTTTTAACTTATTACGTATTGGTTTGAATGTTACTGACGAGAGTTTCTCCTTGAATCACATGTACAGGATACAGAAATTTGTAATCATTATTTGGTTGGTATTTTGAGTTAAGTATCTATGGTAGTTATTTCATGTATGTCAGGCAAGTACGTTTGATCAATCGAAAAGACCTGTTTTCTACTGAAACAATAAGCATGTTTTCATTTTGTTCTCTTACACAAGTAACCACATTATTCCGACATTTAGCCAGTCAGTCGTATATATCTCGAATATGCCGTATTCTCAAAGGAGAAACAGTTATTCCTAATTTTAAAGTATTTGGTGTAACACGGCCAGGAATCGAACCTACGATCTCTTGCACTTAAGGAATTCACACTCTACTTAAAGCCTGTTCTACATCTATACTGTTAAGTAGGGCAAAACATAACTATAAAATGAACCGTATATCATAATAAAATCGATCCACGTGGACTATGAACATATTGGTAATTTACATTCCTCACGTTTTTGACTGTACATCAGTGCGCATGTTTTATTAACCTTAAATTAGTCATAATTTATAATTTAAAATTTTAAATATCATTTTTCAAGGAATGTTGACTCTAATTGAATTCATGGAATGATTTTCCAAAACGAGCAAGACAACTACGTACAATAAAGACACACATAATATCTAGACGGATATGTAAACTCCTTGTAACAAACTTATAATGTGCAAAACCCCCAAAAGAAAGAAAAACAAAAACAAAACAAACAAAACATAACAAAGCAACCAAAATACCCAAAAAACAAACAAAACAAACAAAATAATTCATCTTGGAATAATAGGCACCTACCATTCTTTATTGCACTTGACAAAGTTATAATATCAAAGTGAACTTTGGAACAAATATAGATTTTGTGAATTATTTTACAGCTTCTGAGCTATTAGAGAATTATATTTGTTAATGCAACATACATAATAAAGTCGCCGACCACGAAGTGGCGATGACTTATTGTTTTTACTGAGTTTCTTCTTATTATTAATTCACCTGTCATAACAATTCTTGAAAGTGTCCGCCCTTTTTCTCAAAAGTGCCTCATCCGACTGAGATGAAACTTCTCAGGAAGTAAGAACTACTCTTTGAAGGATGTATAACTCAAAAATTTTTCCAGTTGCCGCCATTTTTTTCAAAATGCTGTCGGACTGAACGTACCCATATTTGCACCGGAAACTTACAAATCTCGAAAACTGCTGATCAGAATTTGACAAAACTTGGAAAATTCGCAGTTGTTCGATTTTGATAAAAATAGGTATATATTAACTGTAAGCCGTTCCGATTGATAATCTGCAGCTCAATTCACAACTTGAGGTACGTGTCTCCCGCTTTTCCAAATGGCGGCCTCCGCGGTGAAAAATTCAAAGTTGTCTGAATTTGATGCAAATTGATATCTAAGTTTTTTATGCCGTCTCAAATAATAATATGTATGTCAATTGACAATATATGTGCCAAAAATAGACCCAGAAACATATGGAGACTGCTACACATTGCGTGGAAACATAAACTTTAATAAAATAATGTTTTAACAATTAAAATACAGTATGATTGTCCCCCTTTTACCACAAAAGTTAATTATCTAGGATAAATAAATAAACGGTCTCACGGAAGAAAAATATATTTCCCGGTCGTATTTTCGATTTTTTTTTAATCAGAAACCAGCAAATATTCTAACTATATTAAAATTGTCTCTATTTATTGGTTCTTGGCATTCAGTAATATCATAGATGTGATACGGAATGAATAGATTATGGGGATATAATATTACGAAATGAAACATTGCGTATTGAAATGTATTTATTTGTGTCCATGTAAATTACCTACTACTCAATCCAACATGTGATAAGTTTGAATTAAACAGTACAGTTTTTTTTGTTTTTTTTTTTTTTGGTTTTTTTTTTTGGTTTTTTGTTTTTTGTTTTTTGTTTTTTTTTCTTTGTTTTTTTTCTTGCTGTTGTTGTTGTTTTTACGAAAAGTGTATACCATTTAAAGCTAAAAGTTCTTTTTAAAAATAAAATTCACCAATCGATGTTTTTTTTTTCAAGAACCTACTCAAAGACACTTTAAATTCCTCGGTTTTGCTTTGAATCTGAATATTAGTTTAGTGTTGTAACATATGACGAGATATGACTTTCACAATACCTAGCGACCTCGACACAAAATTGGAAACTCGTAAAACAACGAGATTGCGTTTATTGTATTAAACATCTACAGAATATACAACAGTTAATATCTTTTGTCAAACTGTGGTAACCTATCGAGGTTGGATTTGGCTTCCTTTTTCGATATTTATTTTGGTTTTGAATACTTCTTATATACTATTTATCTTTGAGACTTTGAGCATACCGAAATCATAATATTTATAAAATTGGTGTTTCTAAATTCTTTAAGTCTAAAGGTTGGTACATATAAACATTCATTTTAATTAACGAAAATTAATTGATTGATTCGTTAAGATCCTATGTCAGTAATTTGATGAATATCAGACGAGAACATTTGATCAATCAAAGAGGTAATGCTCAGTACTCTCACACTAAGCTTGGTTTATATTGTGCTATCGTACAAAGCGATCACCCGCTTGTTAACATGTCAACCTACTCAAACACATCATTCATCCGTTAAACTATTCAGTCGGCACTATAACTCTTGCATGCCTTGTTCGTGATTACCAAGTCGTTGATTTACTGGACCAGGACTCCTGCACTCGAGGACGACACACTCTACTTACACCATAAACTGCTTCAAGTAGAAGAGAGCAAAAATAGCTATAAATTAATCTTATTACTTCTAACAAAATCGATCCACGTTTTAGTAATTTATATTATGTACATCAGTAAACATATTTCATTACTCTTGAGTCAGTTGTAATTTGTAGTTTCAATAGTGTGCATGCATATGGAACGATGCCTTAGCTGTAACCGTATAAAAATATGAACTTTTGCAATGTTATATTTTTTAGGCATGTCGTTAACAAAATGCCACAAATAATATAAATACTTCTCTAGTAAAGAAAGTACTGAAAAAAGCTAATTCATATAGTTTAAAATCTAGTTTTGTTCCATTTGCAAAAATAGTAAAAGATAAACTTGACAAAAATATCATACCATAGTACACTACATTCAGGAAGTGGGGGAAACTAAAAAAAAATTTAAGTTTTTAAAACAACGAAAGATATTTAGATTTGAGAGAATTTAAGTTAAGACAACCCATTTGTTCACAGGCAAATATTTTTCAAATGAAATTTATGGTAATCAATTTTCACAAAAAAAGTATATGATAATCACATGCAGATAACATGATTTTCTCCTGAAATTCACAAATTTGATGTGAATAATTCACATGAATTTCACGTGAAGGCACGATTCACCTGAATTCCACGTAAACTCTGTCGCAAAGTTTATTTACTCAATTAAGTTAAAAATTATGTGAAATTCGTGTGAAAATAGTAGAAAAATGAAAATTTTGCCTGTGTGAAATTAGAATAAGTGTTCACTATAATGGTTGAGACTGATAGATATTCAAGACAAATATCGATAAACTTAATAAAAAATGTCAATATTGTTCATGAGATAAAAATGAGGATGAAGTCTATTTTGTTACAGAATTTTCTCCTTATACAAATATTAGAAATGAGGTATATTAGGAAATCCCCTGAACTCCTAAAAATTTGAATTATGAATCAAAATTTCAGTGGCTTTTTGTACAAGAATATATTGAACTTCTTAAATGTTTCGGAAAGTTTTTGTCAGATATTTTGGAGAAGGGCAGACTACCAAAGGCCATTAAAAAAGTTAATGAATATTATGTTGTTTTTTTTCTTATTTGTTTTTTTATCATGATTTGTTCATCGTGTCATAGTTTCCCTTCCTCTTTCTTCTGTACTAGGCTTGACTTTTTATGAGCAAATCGGTGGATGTTGCTAGAAAAGCAGAGGACGCTTACCCTACCAATGCTCAAGATCCATTCTCCTAGTTTTGTAGTGGAATCTCCGTTGCTCATTTACTTTTTTTCCTATAAGTGTTATTTTGTTAATGTCATGCTTTTTGTTGTGTGTGTCTGCTTTCCATGTCTAGTCTTTATTCCTGGAATGCATTCTATGATTTCTGTTAGAATCTGGTTCTGGTTCAAATTGCCTTCATTTACGATTATGTATATCCTTGTGAGAACCAGTTAGTCTCGTATGAAAGTCCGCTTAAATGATGTTTTATAATTTGATTCTTTGATGTAATAGTGACGTGAAAACTTTTCATATAAACTTACAACAAAGTAAAACTATCACCACGCATTTATTTTGTACCAATTCATATGTTTAATTGGTCGTTAATGGGTGTCTTCTTGCATAACATAGTCCTACTGGTTGTAAATCGGGCGTTACAAACTTTAAATCCTGGAAAAAGTAAACATGAAAATATAATAAAAAAAAAGTCAAAAAAAAATAATAAAGTAAAAAAACGCATTATGGAAGTCTTAACTTATTTGTTTAGACAAACATCCTTTTGTTGTTTCGTTTGCTTTAATTAAAGAAAGAGATCAAAATGTTAAAAGAGGAAGGAGATTCATGTTACTTATTGCTCTTTTTCTGCCATATTTTACACGAAATTAACAAAAAGGTGGTCAAACCTACTTGATGATCTGACAAGGAATCAAGACGATCAGTACTATTTCGATTATATATCAGATTTTATTTATGAAATGAAAAGAGCTACGAAAGCTAAATAATTAAGAAAAAATGAATACCAAAAATAATTCAATAATAATCTTCGCCTACGCTTAAGTCAATACTAGAATGTACATGCATTTCGGATTCTAGTTTTTATTGTAACCGTCTTTGGCTTTATTTCATGTTTTATCGCTTTATTAATTCCTTTCTGGTTACGCCTATCTAATGACGCTTTTGATGGACACCATGGCTTGTTTACATTTTGTATCGACAATTATGGCGGCAACGTCGCCTGCAGTGGCATCACCCGTACTAACGTTGGTGGTAAGTTTAGCATTATTTTTTTTATTTTATTGAAACAGAAATACCATCATATGGAACACTACAGAGTCGAGATTAAAGACGCAACACTTTGAAATTAGTTAAATCTTTTAAAATTTCAGGGAATGAATTATAATGTTAACCGATAGGTTTAATGCAACGATTATCAGATTAATCAGGATGATTATACATGACAGAAATTCTTGATACTTTTAATATTCCTCTATTTATATTTACTAATATTGGCAGATTTTGTTTTAATAGACAACATGTCCAAGTTTTTAGTGGAGTCCCAGTTGCTCATTTACTTTTGTTACTTTGTACGTATTATTTATTTTGATTATTTGATGTTCTTTGCTGTTTGTGTCTGGTCTTTGTCCCTGGAATACATTCTTTTTATTTTCGCTAGAATGTTGGTTTGTTTATTAATCTTTCAGTTCTTTAAAACTTAGTATAAAATAATTTAGGTAAGACAGTTTTAACAACAAGTTTTAAATTTTATTCATGGTTTTATTTTTCACTAACTACTAATAATCTAAAATAAAAAAAAAATATCACCCTAAAAAAGCACAGCCTTTTTTCAATGTTCATTCTTTATTCATAATCGCGAAAAGGAGTGACATTAAAAAAATAACTAATACGTGCTACAAAATGCCTTTGCTAAGTTGATTTAAAGAACAAATATACAATTTTTATCGGAAATGCATGTACCAAGTCAGGACCGTTGCAGCGATAGTTTCCAACTTTCAAATTTTTATCCTGATATTGCCATTCGTTATACAGACTTTCCGTTTGACTATTGCCAATCTAGAGTTCATCAGACCAGTAATTTCATTACTCTTTATGTCTTAATGAAACACAATTTTGAAATATATTAATGTTTAATCAATAAGGGTAACAACAAACTTAAAGAACACTAATCTGATCCATAATCAAGTCAAGTCCAAAATAAATCTGACAAAATAGGTATTACATCACCGGTATAGCTGCTACCTCACTGACCGGCCTTGGTATAGGCATTTCAAACGAAATGGGTTAATTCTAGGTTTTACAAAGCGCTAAATCTCCCTCTTTTAATGCGATGTGAATATACCGGTGGTGACTGCATTTGCATGGTAGAGTGTCATAATCAAAACATGTTCAAAGAGTGAATTAAGCTTCGCCGTAAGAGTGATAATGATTAGGTTTTTGTAGTTTGCAACTAATTGTTTATCATGTACATTACAAATGAGCTATATTCATTTTTAACCAATAACATGATGGTCTCGTACAAAAATGATGATAGTTAACAAACAGATTTTTCAATTGTCAAATACTTCTTAAAAATGTACTACATCGAAAAAAACGATGAAAGTTACTTTATATGTATGTTAACCTTCCCATGTGCAAATAAATGAAGTCAAAACGTCCCAAAAATGATTCAGATGTAAATATTAAGTATATTCGAAAAAAAATCTGTGACGAATATATTAAATGTACTTATAATTTTCTTGAAAAATATCATTTTACCAACTTTATAGAACTTTATACACCTAATTATATAAATAATAAGTACAAAGCCGATCACATAAAGTTAACATTATTTTTTTTACTTGTCGGCTGACGTCTTTTCCTTTGATTATTTTTTTTTCAATATTTCTGTCATGATCAAATTACGTATTAAAGAAGGAAATTTTCATTTAGGTAGCAAACTATAATCCTTTATCTAAGTATCACTGACACAATTTCAGGTTATATTATATCAACACAAGTTTTCATGTGCATTGGATTTACTGCCTATTCTATAACTGTAACCTTGGCAACAATGACGTTTTTCTGGTCCAATCGAAGAAATGTAATAAGAGGAATCACATTTGGTGTTGGAATTTGTGCATCAATATCAGGCAAGTATTGAAACTCAAATAGGCGTTCTAACATTTGTGGACACTAATTAAGGAAACAATGCATTTTCCCGTTGTTTTATTGTTTTTAACTGAACTATCCTTCCTCACCTTAAAGATTAAAGACATCATAATGTAAAATTACATTGTTTCCCTGACGCCAACGAGTTATTCGAAGACAAATCTGGAGTCATTCATAGCAAAATATACAACATTCATATACTATTGGCAATGCACACTAATTCACCCTAATGAAATTCCTGTGTTTACATTACAGCAAACCATAAAATATTTTGCATGATTCATTTTCTATCTTTGTTAAATGTATCTTTTTTTTCTTGTCTATTTTATTTTTATCGATCACTGTCTGGTATTTTTCCTTCTATAACATGTTAAAATATTATTTTTATTTGCCATTTCTTTGCCATTTATAAGATATGTTCAAATTGAGGAATTCTTCTGGTAGTAGTAAAATATTTGGTGACTCCCATGAGTCAACCGTCCGAGAAGTAGTATATGAATAGACTGGCAAAACGATTCTCATAATCTAGACATCAATATAAAGTAGAACTTGCACTGAACAGCAAGATCTAACCAGCAGATATAATGTTTTAATCAATTGTACATAGCAAACCAAAAGAAAAGTATAATAAAATTTGACTGAAAATGAGAAAATATTATTATGGCCTCTGTTTTATTATTCTTACATCGTGGTACACCGATTCTAGTGATTTTTTTTATAGAAAAGCTCTTAGAAAACGCTTATCATATTGGTGCAATATTAAACTACCATTTTTCTGTTGAGTCTGAATCCGAGATGTTATTTTTTCTTTAGTTTATTGTTGTATGTATTTTTAGAAAAAAAGGAAGAGATATGGTGAAAGGCAACAAATGCACCATCAAAATAATCTTTATAAAAATAGAAAATACTTTCAGAAATCACCAAAAGGTCTTCATTAAGTGAATACACCTTTAAATAAGCTCCAAAAAGCCCCGAAAACAACAGACAAAAGTAATAAAATCCATGATAACAGAATAAAGACACTTTTTTTTCAAAATTCACTAAAAATGGATATTTTGGTAAATAGTTTTTCTTTACCATCGATTTCTAAGTGTAAGAGAAGATATGAGGTGTGCTCCTCTACTTGCTGACCTATTTCTTCACTCTTACGCTGCTGATTTTATTGATGATTTGATCCAAAAAGAAGGACAACGTTTAGGTAGATCCTTTAATATCAGTTACTGCAATATACATGGTGTATTATTGTTAAACAATCCTTGTTTCGGGGATTCGATACATCGCATCTACCACAAAAAAATTGAGATAAAGAATACTCCAAACACTGTGAAGTCAAATATGTTGCCATCGGAATGCCGAGGTTATAGCGGTAATCAAAAGAATGTAATCCAGGGACAAAGACCAGACATGGAAAACAGACATACACAGCAAAGAACATAAAGTAACTAAAATCATACATATAAAGTTACAAAGGTAAATGAGCAACTCGGACTCCACTAAAAACTGGGAGCATGGACCAGGTGCACCGGTAGGGTAAGCGTCCTCTGCTTTTCTAGAAACACGTTTTTCTGTGGAAAAACGTCTTCACAGCACTGTACAAATATATTGTCGATAAAACAATTACAGGAAAACATTTTCTTCGATATATTGGGAAGATGATTTTGAATGTTTTATTACAAAGTATGAGGAATCTCTACCAAAAGCTTCATGTCTGTATATAGATGTAAATCATCGTGAACCAACAATAACTCGAGTCTCTCATTCTTTCTATGTATACATCAGTCAATTAAGTCATCATGACGATCATAGGTGTTTTGAAATTACAACTTTATTTTAATAAAAGTAACAAGTGTGGACAGAGACTGGTATTACCCGAGGGGCAAGTATGGACGCAGACTGGTATTGCCTGAAGAACAAATTTGAACATACATACGTTTTGTCTTGAACGTGTTTGCATCATCTAGAAAACTTCTCCATTTATTGAGATCAATAATTGAATTATGCACATGTTGATAAATATCCATTATCTTGTGTTACTTAACATCTAAATGGGGAACAAATTCCACTCTGGATTGCCATAAGACAAGTCATATACATCTTACAATGCTTCTCTCTTGGCGATGTACTTGCATGGATGTGTTGAACTTGCTATGTCATGTTAAGGACTGGCCATTTCACTTTATATAGGTTAGCTTGATAAAATGTTGGCCTCTCAGTTTTTTATTTTTTTTTTCAAATTAACAGAAACCTACATTGTGGTATCTGTCAGTTTTAAAATGGTTGGGGCCATAAACTCAAAATCAAATAAGAGCATTTCTTTACTAGTTAGTAAAATTATATCAAAATTTCACAACAATTGATCAACAATAACTAAGTCATCGCATGAAAACCAAGTGAATATGGACAGCGACACGGACGCCGCTGTCAGCACCATACCAATATGCAATGTTTTGCGGTGACACTATTATATTAAATATATACATATATAGAGATAAGTTCGGGGTTTGGGAATGCTCCATTTTCAATTTCCTAAAAGAGCCTGTCAATTACTCTTTCTTTGGACCAAATTAGTAGTGTGTGATTTGCTAAGAGGTTACATATATAAGGTCTTTGTTTTTACATTAGTCCTAGTTAAACAGGTCTCTAGGAAGAGAATAAAACTGCATAATGGAAACAAATTCCCATTTACAGTCATTTACTCAACATATAACATTCGAAATTCTTATGAAACAAAAATGAAAATACTGGTATATGAGGGACTTTAAGGCTAAATCAATCGATACCGGCTCACAGTTAACACTTTAAAATCAATATTGCAACTAAATCTTGTATCAAACAAATTTAATCAACTTTTAAATAGTTGTATCTATTTGTTGCCTGAAAATGTTTCCTTGGACACAAAATGTATACTATAGTACTTGTTTTGTAGCTGTACAAAATATATCCAGAGGCACTGCCAGTATCGTTTGGTTTCAGAATCAAAGTAACGTGTATGTACAAAATACTGTCATAGACGTTTCTTTAGAATCTCTGTTACAGTAAATTCTGTTAATCTTCACAATTTAATAAATCTTAGTTATTTTTACGCGTGTAGTATTAATGTCTTGATACTAAACAAAACCCTCATCCTTTTAACAGAAAAGCGATTCATCTATATTTGTCTATCTGCAAATAATAGAAAAAGAGTTGACATTTATGTTTAATACTTTACAAAAATAATCAAAAATGTTGAGTGTATGGTGTTGCTCTACATCTATAATCATAGACAGTAAAATCTGTGTAATTCAAAATCAATGATTATTGAATATTCTAAGGAAAACATCATCTGATATCACGATGGCTATAAAACATTTTTAACTTGCATGCACTTATGTGTACAATATCATAATAAATTGAGCTCTGAACAGAAGATTATAATTACAACCTCATTTCAATTTCCTAAACTATTTCTCCAGTTACTATGCTAAAGCTCAAATGTTGAAATCAAATGTTACCATTCTCAATGGATAAATCATACTGAGGGAGAATCTTGAGTAATACAAATACATGAACATATACAGAAACATGAAAAATAATCAAAGGTTTGTCAAGTTAAGATTTTGTTCGTGTTCATACATGTATTTAAGTGTTTTGATTTCAAGAGCAAGTTAACCGGGTTACCCTTAATGTACTTTTGTACACGTATAAAACATACTTGATTGTAACAAATGTAGACTTGACGGACCCGTTGTACTTATACGGTTCATAATTGATTTACACACAATGACATGTACATGAAGTCATAATGTGACGGCTTTCTATCAATCAGAAATTTGAGAAAAAATGAGCAGTAGACTTTAAGTATTAAAAAGATTTTCTGTGGTAAACATCTGAAAAAAGAGTAATATTTACATGTATAATGTTAAAGTATGAAGGTTGTTTAAAATAATATTTTTATGTACATGTACAAACTTTACTTTATTTGCACGAAGTCATAAACAAAAAAAATGGTTAAATTTAAAAATCATACTGAGTTGTCTGTACATGCAGTCTGACATATACATATATATAGCAAAACTAAAAAGCGTTGGAGGTAGCTCCTCGGGAATGTACTTACATGTACACAGTACTTTTATGTGCACATAACCTCTATATGTATAATGTAGAGTCCCCGAAACTTCATGTTACAGTAATGGGCAGCTAATTGGACTACCCCAACTTCATAGATTTCTCAATGCCATGTGTTTTGCAACAAAACGTCGAAAAGTTCATATACATAATATACGCGTACGGGTATGGAACATAAATTCCTAAAAGATATGTAAAAGGAATGTCCTATTTAACCTTGGTACCCAAGTTTTTTCTTCAGCAAAACGTGAAGAAATATGGACCATATTCAACTTGTGCTGTTAATAAAATGCAATGTGAAGAATCTACACCTACCTCCTGGACTGCTTTATGAACATGTTCCCAATGGAAAAAATATTTAACAAGTTGAGAAAAAAACGATTTCAGAACCGCTCTTCAAAACACAAAACCCAAACCTCATATTTTCTGTATATATAAAATTATATATCGACTACTAATACGATATAAGAGGTAGGAGTTCCGTTCCTCCATACCCCAACCCAAGTCAGAAAACAACTTGCTAGACAACCACTAGCACTGCTGGAGTAATAAATAGACCATCCATTTAGGCCTAAAAAATGTTCCCGATCACAAACCGACCCTTCTTCAGACCTCCTACCCAAAAGTTTTTATTTGCGACATTGAAAAAAAATAATGATTAAAAAGTCTGCCGATTGTCTTTCAGAAAAAAATAAAATAAAGCCAAAGATGTTTTTTTCTCTATCTTAGATGGAAACACATAGAGTTAGACATTATATTTTATTGTAAACACACATGACATGAGTGTGCTCTTGATCGTGGATAATCCCTTATGGGATTCGGCACTTCAGATATGTTTTGTTTTGACCACCGCCATCAAACCAAAAAATATCTCAACCGCCGAATCCCAAGAGATTTGGCCGTGGACTAAGTCTAAAATTATTAGTTGTTTAGTCTTTGCATATTTGGTTTTCATTGTATTCTGAGTTTGGTGTCACTATAATGACTTATTTCAAAGTTTTAAATCAAAATAAATCCGTACCTACCGAGCCTACAAACTTTATTTTTTTTCGGCCTTGGAGATTTCTCATCAATTGACTGGCATGCACCATTAAGTTGATTTACGTATCTGTCTTACATGCACTTGAAAGTGTTGATTTTATCCCGAAAAGTATTTTGCTGGATCAAAGATTCAGCAAATATTGTATGCTGTACAATATAAGCGTGCAGATCACAAATTGGATCACTTGGTCACGGATTGACATTAAATCACCTGGTAATGCATTTCATATATTGAATGAATGAACGTAGTGACATGACTACTATGATTTCCCCCGAATACAACATGACCCACATTCACGAGTATGACTATGCCCGGGGATTTTGTAAGTGCTTCGATGCTTTACACCGTCCGTGAGAGACCACAAATGATAGATAGGCGTTAAGAAACCTCTCAGGCCATCATGAATTACAAATACCTCATATGAGTGCAAACCGGGTCTCACAGTATTGAGTATATATGTTAGCACGAAAACAAAAATTAAACCAAGTATAGGAATAGTCAGCTGATAGTCAGCCTCTCTCATATCGTGCAAATGATTGGCTAAAACTGTGTTACGTGAGATTTTTGGTGATTTTAGTGGTTTATATCCACAGAGACAGTCGAATTATCAATTGAATTATTTGCTAGAAGCAACAATGACCTAGCTTTATAATGCACGAAATGAAGAGTGTAACAGATGTACGGAAAGTGCTATCGTTTTCATATTTATTGTTGTAGTGCTATTTAATTGTTATAGTGTTAGTTAATAATAAAGGTACCAAACTCATTAACACTTGTCGGGAAGGAGCATAAACTTTTCTTCAATATTATAAATAAGACTGGATATTTTAAAGGAAGACTCGCATTTCAAATTTGAAATGATAATTTCTATTAAAGGCTGTACCTTGATTGTCAATAACCCATCGCTTTTCTAATACTTGATCATGAGCATGTATAAGCCATGCAAACTCTTGTCATCTTCGCTTCATCTTTGAATCTTTCTATTCCCTGCCACACGAAATGTCGAGGTTATCTGATACCCTCCGAAAAGATGTGTGCCGTCATGTCCGTCTATCCATCTTCCCGACCCCCAAAACCCTCTTTATTTCATCCTTTAATGTGAAAATTTGTTCCAGCATTCTGTAAGGTCACTCTCATATCTTGACCTACACTTAGAAATCGATGGTAAAGGAAAATTATTGACTAAACTTTACGACAAACGTGATGAATTTTCATTCAGAAGTGTCCACTTTTTTTATAATCAGAAACCAGCAAATATTCTATATTAATATTCTATATCTATATAACTATATTAACATTGTCTCTATTTATTGGTTCTTGACATTCAGTAATATCATACTTGTGATACAAAAGCAATAGATTACGAGGATATAATATTGCGAAATGAAATATTGCGTATTGGAATGCATTTATATGAGTCCATGTAAGTTACCTACTACTCAATCCTACATGTAATATGTTTGAATTGAACATTACAGTTTTTGTTTTAATTTTTGTTTTTTGTTTTTTTTGTTTGTTTTTGTTTTTGTTTTTTTTTTTGTTGTTGTTGTTTTTTGTTATTTTTGTGTTCTTGTGTTTTTTGTTTTTTGTTTTGTTTTTTGCTTTTGTTTGTTTGTTTGTTTGTTTGTTTTTGTTTTTATTTTTTTGTTTTTGTTTTTGTTTTTTTTTGTCGTTGTTGTTGTTTTTCTTGCGATTAGTGTATACCATTTAAATATTAAAGTTCTTCTTAAAATAAAATTCACCAATCGATGGTTTATTTTTCAAGAACTTCCTCAAAGACACTTGAAATTGTTCGGGTTTGCTTTGATACTGAATACTAGTTTAGTGTCTTAACATATGCTGAGATATGACTTAGTAGCCTTCACAATACCTAGTGACCTCCAAACAAAATTGGAAACTCGTAAAACATCGAAATTTCGTTTATTGTATTAACCATTGATCTACAGAATATACAACAGTTAATATCTTTTTTCATACTGTGGTAACCTATCGAAGCTGGATTTGGCTTCCTATTTCGATATTTATTTTGGTTTCGAATACTTCCTTGAGCCTTTGAGTATACAGAAATCATAATATTTATATGACTGGTATTTCTAAATTCTAAATTCATCATGAACTCGTGGATCGTTATGGTGTATCCATCAACACCATGAAAACTGATTTATTCAACGGGTCATAGTTTTCCTTTCCTCGTTTGTCTACCCAGGACTCGACTTTTTATAAGCAATTCGGCGGGTGTTTCTAGAAAAGCAGAGGACGCTTACCCTGCCGGTGCACCTGGTCTATGCTCCCAGTTTTTAGTGGAGTCCGAGTTCCTCATTTATTTTTGTTACTTTGTGAGTATGATTTTAGTTACTTTATGTTCTTTGTTGTGTATGTCTGTTGTCCATGTCTGGTCTTTGTCCCTGGATTACACTCTTTTGATTACCGCTATAACCTTGGTTCCCTTGATTACTCTTTCTTTAAGTCTAAAGTTTGGTACATATAAACATTCATTTTAATAAACGAAAATTAATTGATTGATTTATTGATTCGTTAAGATCCTATGTCAGTAATTTGAAGAATATCAGGCGAGAACATTTGATCAATCAAACAGACAATGCTAAGTACCCTCACACTAAGCTTGGTTTATATTGTGCTTTCATACAAAGCAATCATCCACTTGTTAACGTGACAACCTACTCAAACACATCATTCATCCGTTAACAAAATCGGTCCACATTTTAGTAATTTATATTATGTACATCAGTAATCATATTTCATTACTCTTAAATTACTTATGATTTGTAGTTTCAACAGTGTGCATGCATATGGAACGATGCCTTGACTATAACCGTATAAAAATATGAACTTTTGGAATGTTAAATGTTTTAGGCAAGTCGTTAACAAATTGCCACAAATAGCATAAATACTTCTTCTATAGTAAAGAAAGTACTAAAAAAAAAGCTAATTCATATAGTTTAAAATCTAGGTCTGTTCCATTTGCAAAAGTAGTAAAGGATAAACTTGACAAAAATTTCATACAATTGTACACTACATTCAGGAAGTGGGGGAATCTTTTAACTTTTTAACTTCTTAAAACAACCAAAAATGTTTAAGTTTAAGAGAATTTAAGTTAATAAGTCGTATACTAATTGCTAAAAATATCCCTTTCTAAGGAATGTTGACTCCAATTGAATTCATCGAATGATTTTCCAAAGTGGGCAAGGAAACTACGTACAATAAAGACACACAGAATGTCAATACGGATATCTAAACTCCTTGTGACAAAATTACAATATGCAAAAAATAATACACAAAGAAAAAAAAACAAAAACAAATACCAAAAAAGACAAACCAACAAAAAACAAAAAAAATCATCTTGGAATGATAGGCACCTAGCATTTTTTTATTGCACTTGACAAAGTTATAATATCAAAGTGAAATTTGGAACGAATATAGATCTTCGTGAATTATTTTACAGCTTCTGAGCTGTTAGAGAATTATATTTTTAACGTAATATACATAATAAAGTCGCCGACCACGAAGTGGCGGTGACTTATTGTTTCTACTGAGTTTCTTTTATTTTTAATTCACCTGTCATAACAATTCTTAAAAGTGTCCGCACTTTTTCTCAAAAGTGCCTCATTCGACAGAGATGAAACTTCTCAGGAAGTAAGAACTACTCTTTGAAGGATGTATAACTACCAAATTTTTCCAGTTGCCGCCATTTTTTTCAAAATGCTGTCGGACTGAACGTACCCATGTTTTCATCGGAGACAAATCTCGAAAACTGCTGATCAGAATTTGACGAAACTTGGTATATGTATATTAAGCTTAATGATTCAAACTAAATCTCGAAATAAATAACGAAGGTTTCGTTGCCATTTTAAAAAAGGCCGCTACCGCGGTCGAAAATCAAATTTGCCCGATTTTGATGAAAATTTATATTTAGGTTCTGAGACGTCCCGATTAATAATCTGCGACACAATTGACTATGAGCTACGTATCGCCCAACTTTTTGAAAATGGCCGCCACCGCGGTCGAAAATTTGAAGTTGCTCAATTTTAATGAAAATTGGTATTTATATATACTGTAAGCCATTCTGATTCATAATCAGCAGCTCAATTGACAACTTGAACCACATGACGCCCGCATTTTCAAAATGGCGGCCTCCGCGGTAAAAAATTCAAAGGTTAGGTTCTTTATGCTGTTAATTAATAATATGTTTGTCAATATATGTGTCAAAGATAGATCCAGAAACAGGAGAAGACTGCTACACGTTTCGTGGAAACGTAAACTTTAATTAAATTTTGTTTTAACAATTAAAATACACTATGGTTGTACCCCTTTTACCACAAAAGTTAATTATCTAGTATAAATAAATACACGGTCTCATGAAAGAAAAATATATTTCCCGGTCGTATTTTTTATTTTTTTTTATAATCAGAAACCAGCAAATATTCTATATTAATATTCTATATCTATATAACTATATTAACATTGTCTCTATTTATTGGTTCTTGACATTCAGTAATATCATACTCGTGATACAAAAGCAATAGATTACGAGGATATAATATTGCGAAATGAAATATTGCGTATTGGAATGCATTTATATGAGTCCATGTAAGTTACCTACTACTCAATCCTACATGTAATATGTTTGAATTGAACATTACAGTTTTTGTTTTAATTTTTGTTTTTTGTTTTTTTTTTTTTTGTTGTTGTTTTTTGTTATTTTTGTGTTCTTGTGTTTTTTGTTTTGTTTTTTGCTTTTGTTTGTTTGTTTGTTTGTTTGTTTTTGTTTTTGTTTTGTTTTTTTTGTCGTTGTTGTTGTTTTTCTTGCGATTAGTGTATACCATTTAAATATTAAAGTTCTTCTTAAAATAAAATTCACCAATCGATGGTTTATTTTTCAAGAACTTCCTCAAAGACACTTGAAATTGTTCGGGTTTGCTTTGATACTGAATACTAGTTTAGTGTCTTAACATATGCTGAGATATGACTTAGTAGCCTTCACAATACCTAGTGACCTCCAAACAAAATTGGAAACTCGTAAAACATCGAAATTTCGTTTATTGTATTAACCATTGATCTACAGAATATACAACAGTTAATATCTTTTTTCATACTGTGGTAACCTATCGAAGCTGGATTTGGCTTCCTATTTCGATATTAATTTTGGTTTCGAATACTTCCTTGAGCCTTTGAGTATACAGAAATCATAATATTTATATGACTGGTATTTCTAAATTCTAAATTCATCATGAACTCGTGGATCGTTATGGTGTATCCATCAACACCATGAAAACTGATTTATTCAACGGGTCATAGTTTTCCTTTCCTCGTTTGTCTACCCAGGACTCGACTTTTTATAAGCAATTCGGCGGGTGTTTCTAGAAAAGCAGAGGACGCTTACCCTGCCGGTGCACCTGGTCTATGCTCCCAGTTTTTAGTGGAGTCCGAGTTCCTCATTTACTTTTGTTACTTTGTGAGTATGATTTCAGTTACTTTATGTTCTTTGTTGTGTATGTCTGTTGTCCATGTCTGGTCTTTGTCCCTGGATTACACTCTTTTGATTACCGCTATAACCTTGGTTCCCTTGATTACTCTTTCTTTAAGTCTAAAGTTTGGTACATATAAACATTCATTTTAATAAACGAAAATTAATTGATTGATTTATTGATTCGTTAAGATCCTATGTCAGTAATTTGAAGAATATCAGGCGAGAACATTTGATCAATCAAACAGACAATGCTAAGTACCCTCACACTAAGCTTGGTTTATATTGTGCTTTCATACAAAGCAATCATCCACTTAACGTGTTAACGTGACAACCTACTCAAACACATCATTCATCCGTTAACAAAATCGGTCCACATTTTAGTAATTTATATTATGTACATCAGTAATCATATTTCATTACTCTTAAATTACTTATGATTTGTAGTTTCAACAGTGTGCATGCATATGGAACGATGCCTTGACTATAACCGTATAAAAATATGAACTTTTGGAATGTTAAATGTTTTAGGCAAGTCGTTAACAAATTGCCACAAATAGCATAAATACTTCTTCTCTAGTAAAGAAAGTACTAAAAAAAAAAGCTAATTCATATAGTTTAAAATCTAGGTCTGTTCCATTTGCAAAAGTAGTAAAGGATAAACTTGACAAAAATGTCATACAATTGTACACTACATTCAGGAAGTGGGGGAATCTTTTAACTTTTAACTTTTTAAAACAACCAAAAATGTTTAAGTTTAAGAGAATTTAAGTTAATACAACCCATTTGTTCACATGCAAATATTTTGTCACGTGAAAGTCATGGTAATCAAGTTTCCCATAAAAGTATGTGATCTTCACATGCAATTAACATGATTTTCTCCTGAATTTCACTAAACAGAAATTTGAATAATTCACATGAATTTCACGTGAACTCTGTCGCAAAGTTTATTTACTCAATTCAGTTGAAAATTATGTGAAATTCGTGTGAAAATAGTAGAAAAATGAAAATTTTGCATGTGAAATTAGAATAAGTGCTCACTCTATAATGGTGGAGACTGATAGATATTCAAGGCAAATATCGATAAACTTAATAAAAAATGTCAATATTGTACATTAGATGAAAATGAAGATGAAGAGAATTTTGTTACAGAATGTTCTCCTTATAAAAATATTAGAAAAGATTATATTGAGAAATCCCCTGAACTCCTCAAAATTTGAATTATGAATCAAAATTTCAGTGGCTTTTTGTACAAGAATATATTGAACTTCTTAAATGTTTCGGAAAGTTTTTGTCAGAAATTTTGGAGAAGAGCAGACTACCAAAGGCCATTAAAAAGTTAGGCTTGACTTTTTATGAGCAAATCGGTGGATGTTGCTAGAAAAACAGAGGACGCTTACCCTACCAATGCTCATGATCCATTCTCCCAGTTTTGTAGTGGAATCTCAGTTGCTCATTTACTTTTTTTCCTATAAGTGTTATTTTATTAATGTCATGTTCTGTGTTGTGTGTGTCTGCTTTCCATGTCTAATCGTTATTCCTGGAATGCATTCTATGATTTCTGTTAGAATCTGGTTCTGGTTCAAATTGCCTTCATTTACAATTATGTATATCCTTGTGAGAACCAGTTAGTCTCGTATGAAAGTCCGCTTAAATGATGTTTTATAATTTGATTCTTTGATGTAATAGTGGCGTGAAAACTTTTCATATAAGCTTACAACAAAGTAAAACTCTCACCACGCATTTATTTTGTACCAATTCATATGTTTAATTGGTCGTTAATGAGTGTCTTCTTGCATAACATAGTCCTACTGGTTGTAAATCGGGCGTTACAAACTTTAAATCCTGGAAAAAGTAAACATGAAAATATAATAAAAGAAACGTCAACAAAAAATAAAGTAAAAAAACGCATTATAGAAGTCTTAACTTATTTGTTTAGACAAACATCCTTTTGCTGTTTCGTTTGCTTTAATTAAAGAAAGAGATCAAGATTTTAAAAGAGGAAGGAGATCCATGTTACTTATTGCTCATTATTTTGCCATATGTTACACGAAATTAACGAAAAAAAGTGGTCAAACCTCCTTGATCTGGCAAAGAATCAAGACGATCAGTACAATTTCGATTATAAATCAGGTTTTATTTATGAAATGAAAAGACCTACAAAAGCTACATAATTAAGAAAAAATGAATACCAAAAATGTTTCAATAATAACCTACGCTTAAGTCAATACTAGAATGTACATGCAATTAAGCCTAACTTTACAGTAAAATCACCACCACCTTTGTCGGCAACAAACTTATCTTCAAAGTTTTCCTGTGAACTCCCAGGATATCTTAAAAATATGAAACTTGGTTAGTATGGCTGTCAAAATCATTTCCTAATGGAACGACGATAGTAGACATTTTTCTACAAATTTACTTAGATAAATAGTACCTAAAATCCACATTTACACCTTTTTTCTCTAAGACAGCACGGAGGCAAATTACTCATACATGTAAACAATAGTCATACACTTCTATAGTAATTGCAAGTATGATTTTAGAGTACACTTAGCTTTATTTTAACAATATTTGATCAATATACTAACAAATAATACACTTGGAATACATAAATCAGTGTGTTTTGGTACTACGTAGAGGGGTGGTCATTTGACTCGTAAGTGGTAAGTAAGGCACAAGGAAGTGATATCACTACTATTTTCTAAAGTGTAGACTTCGATCGAAATAGGCAATTCAAGCATGACCGTAATTGATGTTAAAGATCTGGAAGTAAAATTATCCTTATCATTTAATATGCAGTTTAATGTGTAGTTGGCTTCAATCGTTGAAATTATAGTGTTTTTGAACGGCAGAATGCTTTTGAATACTTTTTAATAATATCAACTGATGCGAAGAATTTGAATATTACTGTACCTGCTTATATTCTGAGTACCAGGAAAGAATTCATCTTATGCTAATCAACAGTTGGGAAGACTTGTATTCAATATCTTACATGCAGTGCATGTTCTTACTTATACTGTTGGACCCGATATTGGCATTAATGCATTCGCTAAAACACTTTTGGATTACTTTAAAATGGAAAAGATAAAAATATTTCGGATTCTAGTTTTTATTGTTACCGTCTTTGGCTTTATTTCATGTTTTGTCGCTTTACTAATTCCTTTCTGGCTACGCCTATCTAATGACGCTTTTGATGGACACCATGGCTTGTTTACATTTTGTATCGACAATTATGGCGGCAACGTCGCCTGCAGTGGCATCACCCGTACTAATGTTGGTAGTAAGTTTCGAATTATTATTTTTTTTTTATTGAAACAAAAATACCACCATATGAAATACTACAGATTCGAGATTAAAGACGCAACACTGAAATTAGTTAAAGCTTTTAAAATTTCAGGAAATGAATTATAATGTTAACCGATAGGTTTAATGCAACAATTATCAGATTATCAGGATGGTTATACATGACCGAATATTTTTGATACTTTTAATATTCCTCTTTTTATGGTTCCTAATATTGACAGATTTTGTTTTAATAGACACCATTTCCATGGTCCAAGTTTTTAGTTCGAGTTGCTCATATACTTTTGTTACTTTGTACGTATTATTTATTTTGATTATTTGATGTTCTTTGCTGTTTGTGTCTGGTCTTTGTCCGTGGAATACATTCTTTTTATTTTCGCTAGAAAGTTGGTTTCCTTTATTTATCTTTCAGTTCTTTAAAACTTAGTATAAAATAATTTAAATAAGACAATTTAACAACAACCAACACGTGTTACAAAATTCCTTTGCTAAGTTGATTTTAAGGAACGAATATACAATTTCTATCGGAAAGGCATGTACCAGGTCAGGACATTTGCAGCGAAAGTTTTCAACTTTCCAATTTTTATCCTGATATTGCATCACCGGTGTAGCTGATACCTCACTGACCCTGACTTGGTACAGGCACTTCAAATGAAATGGTGGGTTAACTCCAGGTTTTACAATGCGCTAAACCTCCCTCTTTTATTGCGGCGTGAATATACCGGTGGTGACTGCATTTGCATGGTAGAGTGTCATAATCAAAACATGTTCAAATAGTGAATTAAGCTTCGCCGTAAGAGTGATAATGATTAGGTTTTTGTAGTTTGCAACTAATTGTTTATAATGTACATTACAAATGAGCTATATTCATTTTTAACCAATAACATGATGGTCTCGTACAAAAATGATGATAGTTAACAAACAGATTTTTCTATTGTCAAATACTTCTTAAAAATGTACTACATCGAAAAAGTCGATGAAAGTTACTTTATATGTATGTTAACCTTCCCATGTGCAAATAAATGAAGTCAAAACGTCCCAAAAATGATTCAGATGTAAATATAAAGTATATTTGAAAAAAAAATCTGTGATTAATATATTAAATGTACATATAATTTTCTTGGAAAATATGACAGAAAATTATTTTACCAACTTGTTGATTATTTTTTATCATTAGAACTTTATACACCTAATTATATAAATAATAAGTACAAAGCCAATCACACAAAGTTAACATTTTTACTTGTCGACTGACGTCTTTTCCTTTGATTTTTTTTTTTTTTTCAATATTTCTATCATGATCAAATTACGCATTAAAGAAGGAATTTCTCATTTATGTAGCAAACTATAATCCTTTATTTAAGTATCACTGATACAATTTCAGGTTATATTATATCAACACAAGTTTCCATGTGCATTGGATTTACTGCCTATTCTATAACTGTAACCTTGGCAACAATGACGTTTTTCTGGTCCAATCGAAGGAATGTAATAAGAGGAATCACATTTGGTGTTGGAATTTGTGCATCAATATCAGGCAAGTATTGAAACTCAAATAGACGTTCTCACATTTGTGGACACCAATTAAGAAAACAATGCATGTTCCCGTTGTTTTATTGTTTTTAACTGAATTTTCCTTCTTCAATTTAAAGATTAAAGACATCACAATGTAAAATCACATTGTTTCCCTGACGCCAAAGAGTTATTCGAAGACAAATCTGGAGTCATTCATAGCAAAATGAAAAGTGTTAATTCATACACTATTGGCAATGCACACTAATTTACCCTAATTTAATTCCTGTGTTTACATTACGGCAAACCATAAAATAATATTTTGCATGATTCATTTGTTATCTTTGTTAAATGTATCTTTTTTTTCTTGTCTGTTTTATTTTTAACGATCACTGTCTGGTATTTTTCCTTCTATAACATGTTTAAATATTATTTTTATTTGCCATTTCTTTGTTATTTATAAGATATGTTCAAATTGAGGAATTCTTATAGTAGTAGTAAAAAATTTGGTGGCTCAACCGTCCGAGAAGTAGTATATGAATAGACTGGCAAAACGATTCTCACAATCTAGACATCAATATAAAGTAGAACTTGCACTGAACGGCAAGATCTAACCAGCAGATATAATGTTTTTAATCAATTGTACATAGCAAAACAAAAGAAAAGTATAATAAAATTTGACTGAAAATGAGAAAACATTATTATGTCCTCGGTTTTCTTACGCCGATTCTACTTTTGTTTTTTAGAAAAGCTCTCAGAAAACACTTATCATATTGGTGTAATATCAAACTACCACTTTTCTGTTGAGTCTGAATTCGAGATGTTAATTTTTCTTTAGTTTATCGTTGTATGTATTTTTAGAAAAAGGAACGGATATAGTGAAACACAACAAATGCACCATCAAATAACCTTTATAAAAATAGAAAATACTTTCAGAGATCACCAAAAGGTCTTCATTAAGTGAATACACCTTTAAATAAGCTCCAAAAAGCCCCGAAAACAACAGACAAAAGTAATAAAATCCATGATAACAGAATGATGACACTTTTTTTTCAAAATTCACTAAAAAGTCAAATAACGACACCAATACACATTTGTGACCAGACCTTCTGCGCCTACTGACTTTGGACATGGTGAATTTGTGCCATTCGTGACGCTTTACTGATTTCTTAATCTAGTTCTTGTTCTCGGATTAATATGAAGTCTGAATATGGTTTCCGTGCTTTATTTTTTATTGTATAATTATTCTTAATAACAATTTATTCTAACTCATTTAAATACTTACCGTTTCAGCAATTTTCTTGGTGGTTGCTATTGCCATTATAGAGATCAATTACGATAGGACTCATGAAACGTTGTCATATGGCTGGTATTTGACGGTTGCAAGCTTTTTAATTGCTACTGCTGCTGTTCCAATATATTTATGTGATGCGTGTTACAGTTTCAAACCCGTAATGGGCAAACCTGGCAGTGTTTTGTGTCATGATTCAAATTCGAACGACTTCAAAAAACCTTTAGAACAAAATGTCGTCGATATAGATCAAATTCGCATAATCACTCAAGGAATGTGACAATAACTGAACATTAAGATGCGAAATGTACATGAATATAGAATATTTTTCGTTTGTATTAAGGAGGTGGACCTAGGGTAAGGGACACAACTCTTAAAAATCATTGAAACGTTTGTATTCAGCATTTTACACCAATCTTATGTAAGCATCTAATTAACTTGGATTCATTTTATTCTGTTTCAAACGAAAGCTTGAGAGGCTTTGGTGAAATTGAATATACATGTAATACAAACATATCAATGATTTCATGAGTTATGTGTCTTACTTTAGGTCTACTCCCTTAATCTATGAGATACAAATTAATATATCTTCTGTCTATTTGTTTTTTGTTTTTGTTGTCTCCAATATAAGTGAGGGTAATTAACTTTATCGGTTAATAGTGTCATGTTTACGATTTTTATACGCCCAGGTAATATATATATATGTTTATAATAAAATTATTTTCTTTATTTATTGTTTCGTGTTTTTAATAAAAGATATTAACTGCATGGAATCATGACCAACAATCCTAATGGAGTACCGTGTCTCTGCTTAAACTTATCACGTGAAAATTTAGTATTATATAAAATATGAGTCCATTACATTTTATAATACATGTATTACGAAATGAAAAATTCCTGCTCGGCAAAACTTTACCAATTTAAAAATTCCAACTGTCAAGTGAAAGAAATCCTCGTAAACATGCCGTTAATGGATGTCAAGCATTGTAGTTAGAACTTATGGAAAGATTACAAGATTAATCAAGGGAACCGAAATTCTAGCAGAAATCAAAAGAATGTAATCCACGGACAAAGACCAGACATGGAAAATAGACACACAACAAAATAAACCATGAAATAACCAAATAACCAAAATAATACAAACAAAGTAACAAAAGTAAAGGCGCAACTCGGACGCCACTAAAAACTGGGAGTATAGACCAAGTGCACCGGTAGTGTAAGCGTCCTCTGCTTTTCTAGAAACACCCGCCGAGTTGATCATAAAAAGTCAAGTCCTGGGTAGACGAAAGAAGGAAAGCTCAACTATGATACGTTGAACAAATCAGTTTTCATGGTACAGATGGATATTTTGGTAAATAGTTCTTTACCATCGATCTCTAAGTGTAAGAGAAGATATGAGGTGTGCTCCTCTACTTGCTGACCTATTTCTTCACTCTGCAAGTATGGACGCAGACTGGTATTGCCCGAAGAGCAAATTTAAATATACATACGTTTTGTCTTGAACGTGTTTGCATCGTCTAGAAAACTTCTACATTTATTGATATCAATAATTAAATTATGCACATGTTGATAAATATCCATTAACATGTGTTACTTAACACCTAAATGGAGAACAAATTCCACTATGGATTGCCATAAGACAAGTCATATACATATTACAATGCTTCTCCCTTGAAGGTGTACTTGCATGGATCTATTGAACTTGCCATGCCATGTTAAGGATTATCACTTCATACAGGTTAGCTTGATAAAATGCTGGCCTTTTATACATGTAGTTGTATATCAATGCCAGCATTTGTTGATTGAGTGTATGGTGTTACTCTACATCTATAATCATAGACAGCAAAATCTAACTGTGTAATTCAAAATCAATGTTTATTGAATATTCTAAGGAAAACATCATCTGACATCACTATGGCTATAAAACATTTTAAAGAACATTGCATGGGCAATGTATTTTAACTTGCATGCACTAAAGCTCAAATGTTGAAAATCAAATTTTACCATTCTCAATGGAGAAATAAATACTGAGGGAGAATCTTGAGTAGTACAAATACATGTACTTATATACAGAAACCTGAAAAATAATAAAAGATTTGTCAAGTTAAGATTCTGTTCGTGTTCATACATGTATTTAATTGTTTTGATTTTAAAACCCAGTTAACCGGGTTACCCTTAATGTACTTATGTACATGTATAAAACATACTTGATTTAACAAATGTAGACTTGACGGACCCGTTGTACTTGTATAGTTCATAATTTATTTACACACAATAACATGTACATAAAGTCATAATGTGACGGTTTTCTATAAATCGGATATTTAACAAAAAATGAGAAGTAAACTTTAAGTATTAAAAATATTGTATGTGATTAACATATTTAAAAAAAGAGTAATATTTACATGTATGTTCATTTACAAACTTTACTTTATTTGCACGAAGTCATACACAAAAAAATGGTTAAATTAAAAATCATACTAAGAGGTGCAGATCACAAATTGGATCACTAGGTCACGGATTGACATTAAATCGCCTGGTAATGCATTTCGTGAATTGAATGAATGAATGTGGTCACATGACTACTGTAATTTCCCCCGAATACACCATGACCCACATTCACGGGTATGACTATGCCCGGGCACACTGTACACGCTTCGATGCTTTACATCGTCCGTGAGAGATCCCAAATGATAGCTAAGGACATTAAAAAGCCTCTCAATCCGTCAAGAATTACAAATACCTCATATGAGTGCAAACCGGGTCTAACAGAATTGAGTATTTGTAAGCACGAAAACAAAAATTAAACCAAGTATAGGAATAGTCAGCTGATAGTCAGCGTCTCTCATATCGTTCAAATGATTGGCTAAAACTGTGTTACAAAAGATTTTTGGGGATTTTAGTGGTTTATATCCACAGACAGTAGAATTATCAACTCAATTATCTGCTTGAAGCAATGATGTCCTAGCTTTATAATGCACGAAATAAAGAGTGTAACAGATATACGGAAAGTGCTATCGTTTTCATATTTATTGTTATAGTGTTGTTTAATTGTAATAGTGTTGTTTAATAATAAGGTTACCAAACTCATTAACACATGTCGGGAAGGAGCATAAACTTGTCTTCAATATTATAAATAAGACTGGATGTTTTAAAGGAAGATTCGCATTTTAATTTTGAAATGATGATTTCTATTAAAGGGTGTACCCTGATTGTTAATAAACCATCGCTTTCTAATACTTGATCATGAGCATGTATAAGCCATGCAAACTCTAGTCATCTTTGCTTCATCTTTGAATTTTTCTATTCCCTGCCACACGAAATGTCAAGGTTATCTGACACCTTCCGAAAGGATGTGTATCTGTAACGTACGCCTGTCCATCTGTCCGATCCCAGAAACCCTCTTTATTTCATCCTTTAACGTGAAAATTTGTTCCAACATTTCTAAACGACCCAGTGCATCTACGAAGTACAACTTGCATATTAACACATATAAAATGAAAGGTCAGAAATGATTTAGAGCATTTTTATAGCATAGTTCTACTTAATAGAAATTAAATTCAATTAAATAAATAAGCCTTAGTAGTAATAGAGTAATTTCTTTTCTTTGTTAAGCAGTGCGTCAAGGATATCACACTTTACATAAGAAGTTACTGGGATATTAGTGTTAGAACTATCATTAATGACCTTCACCTTAATGTCACAGTACTGCTCACATTAATACATTCACTTGTAAAGTTAATAAAACATATTTTAAATGTAAACGCCCTTTTGATATAAATTATTCTTCTTTCAATATTTTCCAAAGATTCATATTTATTTCTTATTATTTTCGTCTGAAAAGTATACCAAGCACAGACATTTATTGGTTAGCTATATAGTTAAGCAATTTCTGTTTTCAAAAATAACAATATGTCTTATCTAAAAGCATTTTTTCTTTTGTTCCTGTATAGGAATCTGGCATTTTTGTGCTAAGAAGGATACTAACAACTACAACAGTTACTGAACTGATAAAATACAGACAGTAGTCAAAAGGAAAAGTCTAATGGAAAGTCCGTATAACAAATGGCAATATCAAGGTGAAAAAAGGAAAAGTTGGAAACCACCCCAATTGTCCTGACTTGGTACAGGCATTTCAAAACGGGTTTTACAGCGAGGAAACCCTCCCGCTTACATTATGGTTCGTTATTTCCGGAATATTTCAACACAAGTTTTGATCATTTCCACATGATAACTCGTATGAATTAACGTACTGTATTAAAACAATAATTGTTTTAAAAATGGAGAATATTGTTTAATAGCTTAGTATCGTGTTTCTATATAAAATACTTCAATATATTAACCATGTCATTGAATTTTCATTGACTGTAGAAGAGTAACACCGAATATGAAAAATGGGTGAAATTGAGACATCACAGACAAAAACACAAGCGCAACACACAAAGAATTAAAAGACAACAAATAATAAAAGAACAACACGAATCCCGCCAAAAGAAACGAGAGTGAATTTAGGTATTCAGGAGTTTCAGCGGCTCTTTTTAAATAACTTTCTGTGCCGTTAAAGTAAAGGCCCTGACACACATGTCAACTGTTGAAATGTCCATGGGGCTTTTATGTGTGAAATGTCAATGGAGTTTTTATGTGTAAAATGTTCATGGTGTTTTATGCGTGAAATGGTCATGAGGGTTTGATGTATGAAATGTCCATAGGGGTTTTATGTATAAAATGTCCATGGGGGTTTATGTGTGAAATGTACATGGAGGTTTTATGCGTGAAATTGTCATCATTAACCAAGAAAACAATTTAATATTAAAGATAGTATTGATGTCTGGCTTCTTTATGACAAAACAAATATAATGTCCCACTTATTTTGAACCTTGGATTGTAAACTGTGGTCATTATAGTTCTTTGAACATTTTTGTGAAGGAGCACTTTTAGGGGAATACCCCCACAGTAAGTGACAGTTGTCAGAATGGGTCCAGTGAGGGATAGGAAATTCTATGACATTTGAAGGCCGCTGATCATTTTGGAATTTGACAGACAATCCTTATATAAGCCAATCAAGCTATAGTAACGATAGTAGACGTTTTAAATTTATGACCTTATTCTCAATAATTACCAAGAAATGATCACTAATCGGCAAAGAACATATTGAAATGAAAGTTCAAACTGTCAAAAGGATGAACTGGAAAGATGAAACTCCTGACTTGGTACAGGCATGTTGGCTTAAACATGGTTTTAATTCTCTAAAGGCAATCCTTTCCCCAGTACCTTTTGCTTGATCTAGGAAATCGGTGTTCTGGTCGAAAGAGTAGACTTATGATTTTGAACTGAACAAGTATTCTAGATCATTTTGGAATTTAGCATTATTGGAGATTAGCTTTTCGGAATTTGAAATGGTAACTTCTAAGAGTATAGAAAGGGGTAAACAACCTTACATGTATCCTTTTTGGGGGTTAATCCTCCCTGCTACCATTTAAATGCGTGTACTTGATTATGCTAAAGACATGCAAATTTCGACCTCTTTGTTTCATAATGGAATCTATTTTTTTTTCTTCAAATTCTTAAACTTGATATGTTGAAACTCACTGTATTTCATCCTAGAAAATAAAAATATGTTCCTTTATTTCATCCATTAAATAAAATTAGCAGGTTGACACATTTAAAATAAAAGGTCAGGTATGTTTGGATCGTTTAGTATAGCATAGTTCTACTTAAAAGAAATTGAAAGTCTTTAATTATATATTTACGCCTTATTACTTATAGGGTAGTTAAGTAGGATGAAAGGGATATGTACCCATAAGAAGTTACTGGGCTTTTAGCGAGTGAAAATTGTTTATATTTACCTTCACCGTCTATGACACAATATATCATGCGCTGATAACGTATCGTGTCATACAGTCAATTAAATGCCCCTTTAATATAAAATTTTCAATATTTGTTGTTAGTATATCAAGCAAAGAGGTGTGTAAGATGAGCTTACTAGTTGTCCACTGTTTCTATGACAAAACGAGGTGGAATCATTTTGATCCTCTCAGTTGATAAAGTTATTTCAACTTAAAAAATAGAAACTAACCTTTCGATTTATGACTAGTTAAACCTGTATTTAGTACAGGTTTCTATAGATCAAATGACATCGTTCGAAAGGGCGATTCCCTTCAAGAATTCGAACGATTTGTTTTAACAAAACGCAACCATCAACCCTACCGAACAGAACATTTTTATGAACAACTCGGATGATTTTTCTAGAAAAGCAGAGGACGCTTAACCTCCCGGTGCTCCCAGTTTTTGGGGAAGTCCGAGTTGCTTGTTTACTTTTGTTGTTCTTTACGTATTATTTTTGTTATTTTATGTTCTTTTTTTTGTGTGTCTATTTCCCATGTCTGGTTTTGTCCCTGGATTACATTGTTTTGATTTCTGCTAGAATTCTGGTTCCCTCGGTTCTAAGCTACCTTCCCACACCACCACCAACATTAAAAGCTATAATCATGAACCCAATTATTAATGCCACACGGATACGCAAAAGAGGTAATTTTCGACGTTTAAGACACACAAACCGGAAAGTAAAGTTTACTATCAATCTATATAAAATCGAATCAGCTCAATTTACTGCATGTAAAAGCTGACATGACAAAGTTCATTCTATTTTCTGTTCAGAATTCTCAGGTATTTATCTGATAGGATGATAGTCACATGCAGTGACTGCATGGATTTATTTGTACGTCTAATTTTCATCAGATTTGATTTCTATATTGGGCATGATATATTCATGTACAAACGGTAGAGTATACATGCATATTCTCATATAAATTAACAAAACAATATATGTTTAACAATGAACTAATTTAATAAGACATATTGCTACAAAAAGTAAGAAACAGCACCAACAAAGTTCAAACATTTGATAAAACCTCTTTAAAAGTTGTCCTTTCAGGAAAATAAGTCTATTGAATATTTAAAAACTGTCAGTTAAATGTATACATTCAGTAGAAGACTGACACCAAATACAGAATTTAGTCGAAATAAGCCTCAGCATCGTCTAACTCCATATCCTCGTCCAGAGATCGGCCTTTCTTACACTTCTTCCTACATTTATCGTGTTTATCCTTGCACTTTCCCTTACATTTCTTGCTGTCACACTGATTGATACATCTGTTCTTATCTTTGTCACACTGATTCAAACAATGAACATCCTTATTGGCTTCTGTGACTGAGAGAAGAGTCAGTGCTACCACCAAAACAAACACCAAAACTTTCCTCTGTAAAATAAATATAATGTATAAATATAAAGGTGTACAACATTTGCTCTATAAAAGGTATCGATAAGTGTGTGCGAGTCAAAATCACGTTCGAGAATCAACCTCAAAAGTTCCTAAAAAGTTGAAATTTAAAGCACATTCTAAAATTAATGAGTAACTACAAAACCAAAAACACCTAAAACTAAACAAAAAACAAAAAACAATAAAACAATAAAAAACAAAAAAAAACAAAAACAAAAACAAAACAAAAAACAAATAATGATAATAATAGAACTTTCAATATTCAGAATATAGTTACTTTATTTGGTGTAGGTAGCTTTTAAATTGTATATTTGTTTCAAAATTTCAAGTAAAAATATGGCTTTGGATTGTATTATCAGAAAAAATATAATTTGATGAAGGATTGGGGCTGAAAAATCCAAAGAAAAAAATAATTTGGTAATCAAAAGGTGCATTTTTTCCCGAAAGTAAAAGAAAGGTTAAAGGTTTATGCCCAGAGATCTAAGAACTTACTTGCATGATTACGACGGCTTTACCAGGAATCTGATACTCGAAAGGACATGTCTGCTCTATTTATAACATTACCAAGTCTTGTTTACCCGATGTTTCATGTTCATTTATCGTTATTTATTTGCATTGTTTTGATTAAAATGAAGCCCAAGGTCAGCGGTTTTGACTAAATATAATTTTTTCCAGATGCTTCCATTCATTAAGGTTTATTTCCATATATAATAATTAGAGCAAGGTCGACTCGACATGTCCACCAAGCGCTTCCGTAATCTAATAAGTGCTTAGTTAATGTAAAATAATGTTGCAAAACAACATTAATGTGACCAGAGTAACCTCAAGCAAACTTAACACTAAAGACAAGCAGGTTTAGATGCTTCACCATAACAAGGACACTATCCACTTAGCCAAGATTTGAATTGATATGATCGCGACACCGAAGACATGCACTCACCACCAAAAAGCATTACTTCAAAATCGAACGGAAAAAGGCATAGTTTTTTGATTGTCAATGATAATGATAATATTATATAATAATAAAATGATAAAAATATACACTGTCCCATTTGTGTAAGCTCAGTTACAAATAATGATTGTTTTTTTTCCTTATGCTTTATTACAGTTCTATAAAAATTATACTCACTTATTTGTTTCTTAGTACGTTTTATTTTTATGTACCTTGTTGTGTGTGTGTGTGTTTTCCCTGTCTAGCCTTTATCTTTGGTTTTCCGCTCGTATCTTGGTCCCCTTATTTACTCTTTCAGAGAGGAAAAATGACATAGTATCAAGGGTCAATTGTTTCAGGAAAAGGGGTATCCTCAAAATATCAGTTTCCAAGAGCTCGATTTTTATTTTAAATAATGGGTGCCATGCCCTTTGTTATAACATACAGGAAATATTCACACTCTTTGATACACGAAAATCGCTTATTTTCAGAAATGTGAAATTAATGTACAATAAAACAGTTGATTATATAGACAAGAAAGCTGTCACTGGTGGCAAGACAAGGATTTACTTCCCATCATTTATAGTGGTCATATTATAATTAAAGAGTCCTTAGATCAGAGAACTCCTTCTTTTTTCTTCTCCACATGAACAACAGTGTGATATTCCTTCCGGAACATTTGAGTTCACTTCGGTGTTTAGTGGGATTTGCTTTGTTCGTTTTTTGTGTGTTGGAGTTCTCGGTGTGATCATCTCCAAGGATTTCCTCTTGTTTTTGGTCTCCGATAATACATGAACTACATTTATTTTACTTTTTATATTGGTTAAAAAATGTTAATGTCACACATTTGAATACTTTAGAAAGATCAAACGAAAACTTATTTACAAACAAAACGTGAATAATACGCAATTTACTTATACAACGATTAGAAACTGTTTTATCGCCTTCCTTTGAAAATGACAGGTCTATGAAGTGTACAAAATACTTGAATGGTAGCGTCAATAAGGCAGTTATGATATACTTCCAAGACGTGATTCCAATTATATTGCACATTGAAGTATCTGGAGAAATATTTTTTTAATCTAACAAGGCAAATTTTACATTTTCACCTTCTGCAGGACGCATACCCTGGAGTCCGAGTTGTTCATAGGCAATTCATGGTTTAAATATGTTTTTTGTAACTTGCATGTGACAATACTTAAAATTATGGTTAGAAAAGGACAAATTCAGGGAATTTGCAGACATTTGCAGAAAATTACCAGTAAACATCGGTACTGACTCGAACATTTAATCAATTTACAAAAGCAGTATATACTACTACTCTGTAATACTTTTGCAATACACACTATTTTCTACAATAATTTTGACACTTTGGGTTGTTTGACCCTTGATCTGACTCTAGTCTAGCTATGTATCAGTTGCGTTAATAAACATTTCACATGTAATTAGGCCACTCCATGCAGTTAGATTAATTCTAATGCCTCTGTATACTGTACTGTTAATTCTGTGCTGTAAGAAAACTGATTCAAATAACATATGTTGATTACACTATATTTAGCACTCTTGGTTATTTACATCTACAAATCACAGATGTCTTTATTGTGGAGGGGCAGATTATGATCATAGTACAAAATTAATACATGTACAATTACTCATACATCAGTGTAACAGCTTTTATTTTCTCTACATCAGGATACATAGTTACAAGGTTAAATAAATGAAATGGTGTAGAATTAACATCCTTAAGGCTATTGTACCTGCATGCCCTTAGATTTTCAAGACTTGAATTTTTTATATGGTTTGATAACTGGTCAGCCAATGGCAGATTCGGGGAACATGGATCTGTGGGAAGGATCCCCTTTGGTTAGAAAATTGGAATACAGCCATCAGATGAAGGGGAGATTACTTCAATGTACAAAATCGAATTATTATGGAAAGTTCTAGCTCACTAATACATTTATAAATGAAAGAAGGCAGGTGAGGTATTTTCCAAAATTTTTAATATTGAAGTGAATGCATACATTTTTGTAAATAAAGTTTAAAAACAACAGTAGCATACCTGCTAAGTGTAACTATTTGTGGGGATTTTCAACCATGAGGGCTCCAAAATTTAAGTAAATTCGAAGAGAGACATTGAGCACAATTTACATCCCAAGATTTCAATAAATGGTGCATTAGATTTGTTTTATCATGTAATAAAACCAACAGAAAACAACACTCATGAATTCAAAGGCACCTGGAATGGTTTTCTTGGTTGCTGAGGACTATTTCATGCATAAAATTCCAAAAGTTAATAAGTTTGCAGTAGCAATGATATTTCTAATTCTTCTTGTTCAAATATAAGCAATATCACAAAATACTCAAACAAAAATTGTTCATGTTCCAAAAGTAGTAAAACAATCCGTTCAAAAGGTAAACAAGAGCAGTGCTCCAGGTCCCCCGCCTCGCAAAAAAAGTAAACTTTCATGGAATATTGCAAAATGCAAAATCACATTTTGTTAAGTCTGTTTTACTTTGATCTTTATTTAACCTACTGACCACAAATTCAATAGGTGTCTCCCTCACCTCATAAGTCTTCAACAATCCAAGTTTAGTGAGATTCTATGGAGGCGTTCAAAAGTTACGCTCTGGAATTATTCAAATTTTGGCCAATTTTTTAAAATGATTTTGATGTTTGTTACCTATTAAGTAGTAGTCTATGTAAGAATCAAGGAAATTCTGTTATATGTTTTACATTCCAAAAACACTACACATTTTTATTTTTGTTATTACGTTGCTTAATAGTTTTATATGATGAAGTGTATAATCATTCATTCCAATCTGTCTGCTCATGGGAGATAATCCACATTGAAAATCCAATAGTTTCTATTGTATTTCAGTGTCATTTACAGAGTTATCTCCCTTAATTTTGAATTCTACTGTACATTCTATGTAATATTTATCTCCTATGAACAAGGTTTATATGAAAAGCCACATACTAATTTCTTTTTACGACAACATTTTAAACAATAATAAAAATATGTAGGCTTTCCAACCATGAATCACATTTTGCATGACTCCTACCTATTTTAACTTCGCACAGTTATTTAGTACAAATGTACCATTTATGCAATTTTCAACAAAATCCAAAATGTAGTTTTCAAGTTAGCTCATTTTGATAGTTTTGCCATCCACTTTTTCATCATTACGAGACAGGGTATCACTTAGTATTCCATCAATACCCTATTTGTCTAGAAGATAAAATTAGAAATTATAGCAACCAAATTGAGGCTTCTTCTAAAAAGAACCTTAAAGGTCAAGAGTCATGCAATTATCAGTCTACTATTGAATTGCACAAATTGATTCACATTGAGATAATGGTAAAAATAGAGCTATATTATGTCCTGAGATTTAAGTGGTATCTTTATAGTCAATAGATCATATGCTGCAACAACTCTATCTTTTCCTAGACCAGCAACAGCTTCATCCAGCAAAGTTTGAACAGAATCTTCTTTCTAAAAAGAAGAACAAAAAACATTTAGAATAAAAAAAAAATATTTGAGCCAGAGGCTCACAAGAGCCTGAATTGCTCACCATTTCAGAATTGAAAGTATTATTAATTCAGCTCTTTATATCATTATGTATTTATAATCATAATATTAGTGATATTTATACAGAATTGGCAACTTTGGTTTTTTTGAGAACAGGAAAAACTGGAAAAATCTGACAATTTTTACCCAATACAGACTTTGGTAGAGCTCTCAAAGCTGAAAAAGGAATGTCACATTTGTTTTTTTCATATCCTTTATAATTTTTTAGATTTATGTCGAAATTGGTAACTTGACTCCTGTGGTTAAAAAATATTAATGGCAATCATGTTTTATGCTTGATCTATATAATAGATACAATTTGAAAGAAAAAACCTTAAGGATGCTGGTGACAAAATTTGGTAATAACTGAGTGTTTTCAGAGGAGAAGGCATTTAAAGAAAAGTTAACAACAGGCAACATACCACAAAGACAATGGACCCCAAGTGATGACAAAAGCTCACATGGCCTTTTATGACAGGTGAGCTAGATATAAACAGTTTCCCTACATACCCATTTTTTTCTTGCTTGTTTTATTTGGCCTGAGATGAGATACCTTGCTTGGCTAAAACTAACTTCCACAGTACAGTTTATAGGACACACAGTGTACTTACATTATTACCTTCCACAGTACAGTCTATAGGACACACAGTGTACTTGCATTACTACTTTCCACAGTACAGTGTATACGACACACAGTGTACTTGCATTACTACTTTCCACAGTACAGTCCATAGGACACAGTATACTTACATTACTACTTTCCACAGTACAGTTTATAGGACACACAGTGTACTTAAATTATAACCTTCCACAGTACAGTCTATAGGACACACAGTATACTTGTACGGAACGCCATAACTGTCTTAACTGGTCAATAATATTTATTCACGGTGCTGTTTTCTTTATATTCAATACTTTATTTATATGCCGTTGTATTAACTTTATATGTAGTGGTTTTATCTTAATATGCGATGGTTTTACCTTTATATATTCGGTGGGTTTACCATTATATGCGGCGGTTTTATCTTTATATGCAATGGATTTATTTTCATATGCAGTGGATTTACTTTTATATGCGGTGGCTTCATCTTTACATGCTGTGGTTCCACCTTTATATGCGGTGGTTTTATTTATATATGCAGTGTATTTTTCTTCCTCAGCGCCCTTCTTTATATGCTGTTTATACGACTTTATATGCTGTTCAAACTTCATTATACATGTATGCTGTAAAAAAGCTTTGATTATATCAATGCTAAGCTTAAATGTTCAGATCTTTTAAAGATGATCAATTTTGTGCAGAACATTGTGAAAAAAATCGAGGAAATTTTGCAATAATTAGGCTTCGAGAATCTTGTAGAATCATTTTAAAGGAAAAAATAACACCCAACATTATTGGACATCTATTTATGCCTCAACATGAACTGAAATGTTAACTTTTGGCATATAAACAGTCACAAAAACCCCAGTGGGTTACAAATATAGGCTTGAAATGTTTACCAAGGTTCAAACCATTTTTGATACAGCCAATGCTCCAAATTAAAAACCTAAATTATAGAGCTATATTTCTTTTGAATAATTTTGAAAATTGCTTATGACCTGAGTAAATACTTAGAGCATTAATTATATCAACCTCTTCAATTTGCATCTAACTCGCCAAATGCACATTAAATGAACATTAGAGCACTACTTCCTTGAGCTATGCTAAATATCAATGATATAATTATTATTCATGATTTTAGGAGACGGTTTAATATAAGACTTTAAGTCTTGTTTCTGAATCCCATAATTAATTTGTAATAGTTCATTTCATTCTATTGTTTCCTTAAATCGTGCATCCTCATCTTTTCTATACAGAACACTTTCAGAAACCAAAATAATCTTACTGATATAGTTTTTAAGTAAGTCTTTTGGAATCTCGAAATTTACATCTTTTTTACTTGGTTTCGACTTCCATAAGGCAAATATTTCAGATGTAATTTCATCATTTCCAATCTATCCTTTACACCTAACTATTCTATTTGAGAAATAGATAGATGTCCAATAATGTCGGGTGTTATTTTGTTATTTTTTTTTTCTTTAAAATAATTCTACAAGATACTCGAAGCCTAATTATTGCAAAATTTCCTTGATTTTTTTCACAATGTGCTGCACAAAATTGATCATGTTTAAATGTTCTGAACATTTAAGCCTTGCCATAAGATAATCAAGGCTTTTTACAGCATATAAAGTCGTATAAACAGCATATAAAGAAGAGTGCTGATGTAGGAAATACACCGTATATATAAATAAAACCACCGCATATAAAGATGAAACTACTGCATATAAAGATAAAGCCACCGCATATAAAGGTAAATCCACTGCATATAAAGGTAAAACCACCGCATATAAAGGTAAAACCAATACATATAAAGATAATACAACCGCATATAAATAAGAAAGTACCGAATATAAAGAAAACAGCACTGCGTATAAATATAATTGACCAGATAAGACAGTTATGGCGTTCCATATACTTGCATTACTACTTTCCACAGTACAGTCTATAGGACACACAGTGTACTTACATTACTACTTTCCACAGTACAGTTTATAGGACACACAGTGTACTTGCATCACTACTTTCCACAGTACAGTCTACAGGACACACAGTGTAATTACATTACTACTTTCCACAGTACAGTCTATAGCACACACAGTATAATTACATTACTACTTTCCACAGTACAGTCTATAGGACACACAGTGTACTTACATTATTACCTTCCACAGTACAGTCTATAGGACATACAGTGTACTTGCATCACTACTTTCCACAGTACAGTCTATAGAACACACAGTATAATTACATTACTACTTTCCACAGTACAGTCTATAGAACACACAGTATAATTACATTACTACTTTCCACAGTACAGTCTATAGCACACACAGTATATTTACATTACTACTTTCCACAGTACAGTCCATAGAACACAGTTTACTTACATTATTACTTTCCACAGTACAGTCTATAGGTTTATATCTCTGACTATAGTGGGTCAATACAAGTTTATTTACATTCAGCCTTTTAGCAATATCTGCAGCCATTTCTAAAACAAAATTACAACACATTTATCTCGAGCATGTTAAATTAAGTTCATGGATCTCAGGCCACTCCTCTGACAGGCCCTACACAGGATTTTCCAAAGGGTTTACAAACTTCTTAGTTCCTACAAAATATCAACTTTAATAGTCACTGCTGAATCAAAACAACAAGTTTAAGAGTGCTTGTTGATTTTGAAAAGGGGGTGCAGCTGCAGTTACACCCCCACCTACCCCCTGTGTATGGGTCTGTATTAACTTTGTTTTACAGATCTCAAGCCACTCTAATGGCTCTCAAGATATTGACTTATCATTATGACAGTAAAATAATAATCTATCTTAGGAGCCTGAGTGACTAATAAAGGATACTCTCTAACCCAGGATGAACAATCTGAATGACAACATCCTGCCTGGCTCTTACATCTGTACTTCAGTATGATGCTGTCTTAATTTCATGCAGTTAATGATTCATTATCTTTTTCATATTTGATATATGAAGGCTATATGTATTAAATAATTCCTTAAACAATCCATTACATCGTTTGTTTCACCAAGGATGCTGTATATCATATTCAATGGTACTATATAACAGTTAAAAGGTCTATAAACTTTGCAGCTTTATTCCCACTGAATTTCAAGGATAGGATTTAATTTAAAGGAGAAGGGGTGATAAAGTTCTTATTTCAAGGATAGGATTTAATTTAAAGGAGAAGGGGTGATAAAGTTCTTATTGGCCTAAAATACAACTGATAATCATCATAAAGTGTTGAAAGATTTAATTGTGAATTTTGAGACTTGAATGATGATCCATCACAAAACTTCTGATATTTCTTGCATTGAAAGGACAAACTAGACACTGCCTCTAACAGAACTAATACCCCTAAAGCCTGTTAAACCCAGTACATGAGGACCAAAGTGAACACACGATTCTATTGGACACAATTTTTATAAGAAATAAACTAAGCACTTTTGATACAAATTTGCTGCCATTTCTAAAATACCCAAACTCCAAACCGCAATCAGTACTATTTTTTTAGTGACAACATAGTGACAGATTATTTATTACAAATTTTCTTTAAACATAAATTTCTGACAATACGCACATCCCAATATGGCAATTTAACACCCCATTAAGTCTCATAACAATCCTACAAGTTGATGAGGAGGAGTTGAAGACATTAACACACCTGAGTTTCATACCAATCCTACCAGTCATTAGGGAGAGTTGCAGACAACCCATCAGACCAAGTTTTGCTAAAAAATGCCCAAGTTCCAACAGCTATCACTTCTACAATTTTTGCTACAACATAAATTCCTGACAAAATGCATATCCCAATATGGTAATCTAACACCCTATTAAGTTTCATAACAATCCTGCAAGTTGTTGAGGAGTTGCAGATAACACATGAGACTTAGTTTTGCTGAAATACGCCTAAGTTCAAATCCCAGAGAGTTTTATAACAATGCTGCTAGCTGCTAAGAAAATAGTTCAGACAGACAGATGGACAGACAGGGTGAAACCTATATACCCCTAAACTTTGTTTGCAGGGGTATATCAAATTGTTTAAAGTTTATCAAAATTCAGGTATACTTTCAATTTTGTTTTTTTTTTGGTCACTTTCTGGTCAGATTTTGGCAAGGAAATGGTGTCCACACCCAAGTATTATAACATAGTTTATCAAAAATGAAAATATGAAGTTGTTTTCTTGGGTATGAAGATTTTCTGTTTTTTCTGGATGGAAATATGACTGAAAAAAACGACAAAATTTAAGTTTTAAGCAATTTTAGTTAAACAGTGTATAATTGTGGCACCATTATGACCTAATTACAATGAACTAATGCCAGTGAAAACATTCTTTTTCTTTTTATATATACAGTAGATTCCGCTTAATTGCATAGCCTATTTGCCAGTAAAAATTATGCAAATAACCGGGCTATTCTTATAACCGAAATTACGATTTTACCGGAAGTGTGAGTTCAGGTAAGACGACGATACTGTGGATCAACCAGGGATATCACTGTGTATGATGTTGATCGTATCTTTATCACCATTTTACCACAGCTGTGGTCTGTAAAGACTTTCAAAGCATATCATGTTAGAATGGGCTTTTTGTATGCTTTACGACTGATGTATTTCATATCCACTTATGGTCTACTGTCATATGATTCTTGAATCGATCTTTACCTAAATAGATTGACCTTTGACCTACCTGGAGTTGAATGCCCATTTTGTAATGCAGTGTCTTTCATACTGTTCTGAAGTGTTGCTTCATGAACTATGACATCTGCTTCATTTCCTATTTTTAGAAGTTCATCAGAGTAACTTGTATCACCACAGATGATAATTTTCCTTCCTGGTCTTTTAGGACCAAGAACATCTTTAGGATGTATCTATGAAAGATAAGAAATAGTTATAAAAGAAGTTACCGCCTGTGTACCATTCTGTGCAACTACTTGACAGATGGATGACCAATGATTGAATGATAACTGATGGATCAATAACCATTGAAACAAATAACCATGAATAGTTTGAAATAAATCTAACATGCCATTTCTAATACTGGATGAAGTGTAAAATTTTGACTCTCCCCTTTTGTAAAATTAAGTCTCATTACTCAGAAACTTAATCTGGAATTTTCTACAAAAAATATACAGACAGTAAGATCATGGTAACAAATATTTAAGTAAAGTCTGAAGTTTACTGAGCAAAGGGTTCTCAAGTTAACGACATGACATATCAACATGGACAGATGGACATTTGTATACTATAATATGACCCATCTTTGACAGGTATATAAAAATGAAAGTAATATGCATGCAACCATTTAAAAACCTGCAGTAATTGATTTTAATGAGATATACCTGTTCACCTGAAGGTGATGTTATCATCTCTCCAGCCTTTATTTTAGAATACAAGGGACCTTTAGGAATACCTTTTGCTTCCAGTAACTTTGGATCCAGCCTGACAATAAACAAAAACAATAATATACTATAACATTGTAATTAAAAAAAAGCTTTTAGTTTGAATGTTGTTATGGTATATGACTTCTTGGGTATCTGTCTCATTGACATGTACCAAACCTTTGCATCACCATGTATTGGCTTATTTTGAAGAACACACTAATTTTCCAGACTGATTAGTATCTGATTTAGTTAACAGTGTACATAATCCTGAACAACTATAATAGAGGGCAAAGTCCTCATACTGGTAAACTATATGATGTAACCTTTAACCTTAGAAGCACTGAGGGTCTGATTTCAGTCTGACAGGAATTAAACCTAAAGAAGGTGTACTGGTAACCTAAATGGATAACAGAAGTATGTTTAGTAAAATCCAAGTCGGCAACCAGTAATGCAGAGTAAGGATCTTACTAGTTTTGTATCTTTAACCAAGGACTATATAAAGTCCAGTCTTTAACAAAACAAAATCACATTCTACACGTTGACATACTCCCAAGTAGTAAGAGTGGGGAAACACTCTCAGATCCACGCGGGTCTGGGAGTAGACCAGAGCGTCAACAGAGCAACCCAGCCACTAGTAGGACATACTCTGACTGAGTTCTTTGGTCAGGTTTACCGGAGGCTGGACTCCGCTACCTCCAACTATTAACAGACATCTACTAACAGACTCCCTGTAAGAAGCAGTCGTATGAGATCTGTAAGGATAGTCAAGACTGTAAAAACCCCCAATCATCATCAAAACAAAATGTTTATAGCTCACACCTTTGAGTTTTACTAAGTTATAAAGAAAAATAAATCCTACTTAATGTAAAGTTTTTGAAAAATTTAAAAAGTTAAAAAAGTCAATTTTCAACTTTGTCCTCTTACTGCTTACACCTGCATCATATTTTTTTTATAACTAATATAAAACTAAACAAGAAACAATAAGTGACAACAAATTAACTCTGAGTTCCATATGGGTATATTTTTGTAATTGATATATACCAGAGTATCCATAGTTACTTCTCTGGGTAGACGAAAGTTTTCCTTTGATCAAGAAAAGGAAAGATAAGCTCCATGGAATGTTCTAAAAGGTAAAACAGACTGCTATCTGGCCCTTTCACTGCAGACTAAAATTAAATGAGAGGTCCATTTGAAAAAGGAATGAGCTGTTTCCCAAAATTATGTTAATGATCCCGAATTCAGAATACCTTACTTTCCAGCTATCGGCTTTTCGTCAATTACGAATCCATATGAAGGAATTCTGTGTTTCAACCATACTGCCTTGATGCCTATTTTATTGTCCTCAAACCTGTAAATAAAATGTCTTTTACAATATATATGCATAACATGTAAAAATTCAGTTCTTTGAGGTAGATAATGTCCCCTTATCTTTTTCATGCATCTTACCAGTTTATACGAAATATGTCAGTGAGTAAATATTATAGTATATAATATAATAATGTAATATATTTATAAGTTATGGAGTTTTAACAATATGGACCTGCTCAGATTATATTGATGGAGGACAAATCTAACAGGTCCATATATAAGTATTGACTGAGTGAAAGTCCTTAATTTATATATTACATATGTAGATATTGTATTTTTTTTTTTGTCTGCTTCGTCTACGGTGCTTCCGGAAGGATTGGCTGAGAGTAATTACAGAACGAAATGGTTTCTATCCAGATCTAAATTTAGAAGTATAGCATCACCATACATATAAACAGAAACATAGCATCAATATATTTAAAAATAGAAAGCTTCGGGTACGTTGAATATACTTGGAATCATATGATCATGATAAGCAATGAAAAAAGAAGAATGTTACACCATATGTAAAATAATATAATAAAAACTATTATCTGAAGTATGTCACCGTACGTGTAATTTTCATTACGTATTATCATATCACACATCATTCCCATCATGACATATCACTGACTTCTTATTTTGTCGTATGCATATCACTTACTAACACTGCACGCTTGGCACGAAATAAATAATGCGCACCCAGGCATAGCTCGACTGGGCATTCTATGTTTCATTAACTGCCAGATAGCCTAACTTAGCTGATGCTATAATGTCGAAGCAATATATTTACAGGTATAGTGAATTTGCAAAATTGTGACACCACCTTGTGTTTACTTAGGAATTGATATAATTAGGTTTTTATATGAATTAAATGCTTTAAACTCTTGTTTTTTTGTTTTGTTTTGTTTTTGTTTTTTTCTATAACCTTGGTTCACTTGATTACTCTTTCTATTTCTTACGGCCCACATCGTACTTAAGTCTACCATTATTTAGTATCATCAAAATGTAAATCTGGATTAATCGGAAACCGAAGTTGACATAATTTTTAAAGAAATTCATAAGGCCTTAATTTTATCATTTCCAGTTGCTACATGTATCATGTAATAATATTATACACCTGACCTGTCACCAGATTGTTACGAATTGTAAATTACAATGTTCAAGAAAATCGAGTATTTGCGAACTCCTTATTTTACTGACAATCAATTTAACGCAGTTGTATTTCCTAAGTGAAAGAACGGATTTGAAGCAGACACGTGCAACTTTAACTTACGGTCTATAAATAACCAATTTCGATATCGTGTCATTTCAACTAAATTTGAGAGCGGGAAGCATCGTTGGAAGATAATAAATGATCCAGAATTATTGAACCGCGTACTTAATGAGTTTTCAAATGGCAACGGATTTAACCGCGTATTATCCGAGCACACGTTAGCCAACTATAGTGATGGGTGAAAATTTCCCCTCTTAAGTTGAATATGCAGTTAGTTCTTTTAGATTTAGCGCACCATAGACAATTGAACGACGTATTTCTTCCGTTTTTTTTTTCTTCACTTAGTTCAACAATTTTGACTACGATTAGTTCCGTTATTATATAATAACAGTAGCATACAAATTGTAAATTAAAATGTTCAAGAAAATCGAGTACTTGCGAACTACCCATTTTACTGACGGGTTCCTTACGTCATATCTAAAAAAAGAACAAAATATTTTTAACCAATAACTATTAGAATGCTTTGAGTGTGTCAATTTCTTATGCAAATTTGGTAAACGCCTTTGTAATATCGTCGACCAATCAATGTGTTTCACGTTTTATCAAAAGGTGTGTCCCTGTGTTTTGAGCATCGTATGAGGTAAATTGACATTTCGTTGACACTGCGACAATTATCGATCGACGAACAACGTGCTTTACTTGCATAGATAATAAGAAGAATAATAATATTTGAAAGTATTTAAAATTCGACACCGTCATTCAAAAAAACAAGTAACTTAAAGAGACATATAGAAATGTAAAATTATGCTTTCTTAAATTTTTCATACCGTTGACGTTAGATCATAACTTTTCATTTTACGAGTCAGACTTTTTAATTAAAATTAATTTATATGTAATTCCCGAAAATGGATTTCTTTTAAAGTGTGTTATTTTGAACTCTCGTAATTTTTTAGAATCTTCTGAAACTTTATTCCAAAAACATTAATACTTTCATTTTCATAATATCCATTGTTAGTTTATGAATATACAAATAGGTGAATGACACAAGAGCAATCGTATTTTTATTTCAATAATTAAATGTTCAGTGTTCTTGTAAAATCATGCTCAATACAAGTATTTTTTTCTTTTTCTAAACGTAATAATCTTGTAAAGTATTTGTGATTTTCATATCATAGCCACCTAGAAATAAAATTAATTAATCTGTTTAAAACGTTAACTTAATTGGTCAAATCATATTATCCGTGTAATGTCAGTACTAAATACCTGAGCGTGTCACACTCAGCCATTATACAGGAAGTGGTGGATTAACTGCTAATTAACGAGAAGGAATCGTTTAATAATATTTAGATTAAAGAATAAAAAGAAACCGAACTAGGGACATCCAAAATTATATTTTTAAATCAAAATTTCCCCATTAAAAATCCCGTATAAAATAGTGTTAGAATCCCCTATATATATATATAACCTGATAAAAAAAATTCTTCTAGTATGAATTTTACGACTAACTATATGTAGAATAAATTAAACTAATTAGTATCTTTATTTACACTGTTGTGCCGACTTAGTTGGCCATTTTTCCGAAAATCTCCAATATATTTCAATACTAAAACGGGGAAAAATTAAGTTTGAAAATTTCGTATTTTTGCGTTATTTTGCCTTTCACCTGTAGTTACTGAAATGGATACATACTAAATTAATCATAGTAGAGAGTATTATTCAAATTTTAACAAATTTAAAATTCGTAACACCAGCCCACAGTCGTTTCGATTTTATTTTCGAATTTCATGAAGGTTGCACTCATCGTATATCTCGTTTATTTTTTTTACGGTTGATGACAAAAAAAAGAAAAAAAAATATTATTACTCCTCAATCTTAGTACATACGTGCACGAATGTCTAATCATGATTAAATCACCTACATGAATACGTTTCCTAAGGTACATGTAAATGTCGTTAGCTAATACGCGCCGGTTAACTGTCCAGTTTCATTTCACAATACTTTAAACCACACCCTCAATATTCCTATAATTTATTACCTGTCAATCAACGTTACTGCATCTTTACTTAAAACCATACCCTTGACATTTTATTTAATTGATTGCCTGTCAATCAAAGGTTCGAGATAGAACACCTGCATCTCTAGCCACCGTGAGAAATTCATAGTAAAATAATGCAGTGCCGTAAAAGGGGATGCTGTTGTAAATAGATTCATCTTTCAAAGGGACTACACATCCAAACTTAGCTGATTTTCTCTAAGAATTTTAAATATTATAAGCAAAAGGAGGTTGCACTTTTTCCATCACATGGTCGTTAAAGTATTTTTCTCAGAATGCATCTTACAAAGATTAGTTGTTGTTTCCAAATTCAAATAAGTTATGTTGAACTATTCGGTATTTCTGAAAATGTACTAATCCAACAAGTAACACTTGATTAACATTAAATAAAAAAAAATCTTCTATAACACAATTTATTTTTTGACAAGTGATAGCGCTGCATTGTATTAAAACCTGCCGCTACCGTTAATTGATTTACGGTCAATTAAAGAGATCAAATGGCACCTATCAAAGGTTACCACGATTTCCTGTATTTATTCCATTTGATGGCAAAAGCTCACGCTTCTCTGCTTTGAACCCGCCCACAGGTAATTGATGACTGTCAATTATAAAGAAGCTCTATTGACACCTGTGAAATATTGTTCCCGATAGTTCATACAATTAGATATGCTTCTTATAATACCACAGGACCGTAATAATTATTACGTAAGAATGAGTTTAACTCCGATTCCTGTTAAAACGAAACAAGATGTAAAATTGACCACCAGAATGCGTGGCCAACGTGGACAGCGACCAACCACGTGTCCACCGTGGGCCGGTGGGAACGTGTCCAAGGGTGGACACAAATATTGTCCACCATTGCCCACGCCCACCGTGGGAAAAGGGAATCGTCAAAATGGTCGTTAGCCGTAGTGTATACATCGCAGAATTTCAAAATTTATAATTTGATAATTAATAATATCTAGAATTACAGAATTTACAAAAGGGAGATAATTAGGGAAAATTTCTTAATATAAGAAAAAAAAAAATTAGGTGATCATTGCAAAAAAAAAAAAAAAAAAAAAAATCAGCCAGACAGAAGTGTTAATTGTATAAGAAGGCCCTAGTTTTTTAAACTTTTTTGGAAAATTTTCCTAAAACTTCCTAAATTTTTAGAGGTATCATACTTAAGAAAATAAGAAACCCAACTATCAAATAAAATCAAACATTATAATTTCAAAAGTAACATCAACTCAGATTATTATATAAGATGCAAAGTTCATAGGTAGCTAGATCTACATGTAGCCATTTTCAGAAGTTGTTAATTTAAAATTACCAAGACAATTACACTGGTACTTGGTCCAATATGACTAAGTCCTCCTAACATGTAGAACTCCTTAAATAGTTTATGATTTGATGAAACCTTAATATTAAACCAGCTGACTTACAAGTGCCATATTTGGTTATCATCACATTCAACCAACTTTCCAGGAAGTTCATTAGGATGTAGTCTGTCAGTACAGGAAAGATCAACATCCCAAGTCTGTAGGTAGAAATATAGCAACTTAGTACACAGATATAACAATTTTTATCTCAAACATTACAGGAAAGATCACAATTACCATGTGACATGTACCGGTAGTATACAAATATAAAATCACAATTTACATGCGACATGTACCAGTAGTAAACAAATATAAAATTACAATTCACATGTGTTTAATTAATAATAAGAAAGTAAAAGTCAGGTCATTTTTTTATTTAACTTGACATAAATATTTATAAATTTCTGATATATAGGGGATGCTATGCCTTCATTTTTTCTATACAAAAGGGTTTGTAGTCAGTATGAGCCACATATCCCTTAGATAAAGATTCAGATGAATAATTAAGAAAATAACATGGGCCATTATTGCATTTCACTGTAGTCTGTTTGGTCATTTTAAAAGGCCTTTTAGCCTCTTTTACTAACACGCATGGGCCATAAGAAAAAGTTAAGGGACTATGGAACAGAAGTGATCCCTGGATAAATTAGAATAATCAACATTTTTAATAAAAACACCATACCAATATGACAAACATAAGGACTAATATGAAAAGTTACAAATTATAAATTTCAATTTAATGAACAAATACCATAAATTCAGAAATTAATGTGATTTTTTTGTCTTCGTTTTTTTTCTATTACAAACAATGCAACAATGCTGTATACAATTATCAAAAATGAATGTAGCAGTATTTACCATAAGTCCAGACATTGGAAAAATTACAGTCACATTTTGGTCTATAAATAAATAATCTCAACGATTTAAATGCAACAGACCCAGTCATGATTGGGGACAATAAACTCCCTCCTATATGCAGATGATACTATATTGTAATCTGATAAAGGCTTAAAAAATTCGTTAGATATCTTGAATAAATTATGTACTTCCTGGAAACTGGAAGTCAATAAACAAAAATCTAAAGTAATAGTTTTCAATTCAAATGGGAAAGAGTAATCAAGGAAACCAAGGTTATAGCGGTAATTAAAAGAATGTAATCCAGGGACAAAGACCAGACATGGAAAACAGACATACACAACAAAGAACATAAAATAACTTAAATCATACATACAAAGTAGCAAAAGCAAATGAGCAACTTGGACTCCACTAAAAACTGGGAGCATGGACCAGGTGCACCAGTAGGGTAAGCGTCCTCTGCTTTTCTAGAAATCATACTTGAATAAATTTACATTTGAAAAAATTGTCTAGAAACAGTGAAATCATACTGCTATTTAGGAATTACAATACGGTATACTGGTAATTTAGACACTTCCATCAACTTACTAACAGAAAAAGTTCGAAAAGCATAGTTTAAGATAAAGAAATCAATAGGATTGGATAATCCATGTTCCCTCTTAGAAAAACTATTTGATACTTTAATCAACCCCATTATTATGTATGGATGTGAAGTATGGGGAAATGATTGTAACTATAAAGATACAGGATTGTAATATTTTAAAATAGGGAAAGTAATATTTTTACCATTCTATCTTTTAGAAGAATTTTTTTTCCAAAGACTGTTTATTAGCTGAGCAGCCATGGCTTCTTGAGTTGACAAGACGAATGGGGGAAAATGACTCATAACCTTTTCATACTTTTCACACACACAGATTTGACGATACACATTTAAAATATACATGTTAATTCACTCTTCCATGTTTTTTTTCCCTTTTTTATATCACTTCACTACATAGCTTTTTCTTTTACTTATCATAGAATTGAAGCAAATATTTATACAGCTCCAAGTTCTCCCTTAATCATACATGAACAAAGACTCTTTACTTAAACCACTGTTGAATCCTGTGTTCCTGTGTCAAAGCATATAAATTTGCCATTTCTGCTGTCTAAGTACTTTCCAAATGAATCATGACCATACAATCAGACCAAAGCATCAACATAGTAGTTCACCCAAAACCAAGATTCTTTCACCTCTACTACATGTAAATAGAGTTACTAACAGAGTCATAAAATGGAGCATTCCTGAGAGATGCAAAAAGGGTATTCAAGACTGTGATAGAAACAATCTGCATGTTCATGTCATTCAAACAACTTGTATCTTTCAGGTCCCATATATTTGTTTAATGGCTAAATCAGATAACTAGCAAGTCCCATCCCTATTAAATGCAATGCTGTCAAAATATTCTAAATAAACAGAAAATGAAAACTTTTGGTAAATAACAAATTTACTATCTATTCTAAACTTAGTCTAAACAAGTACTATACACAGTTTTCAACATGTGTTGTTAATTGTAAATATGTGTGTATGTATTAAAATGACAAACAATGATATGAATACATCAATTGAAACTAGGTTTTTGTACTGTTTACCAGTAACACATTGTAAACAAGTCTTATCTTTAAAAAAAAAAGATAGCCAACACAGTAAAATTTGTTCTTTTTACTTATAATTTTCTATATTTCATTCTCGAAATAACTGTGTCGGAAAAAGAATACATGTTACAAGTATTTATTGGTAAATACAATGTATGTATAGCATGCAATACCTATACTTTAGCTGTTGTTGCATAATTATAAATTGATTCAAAAAGTTCAAACCTTCTTAAGTTTATAACATGAATATAATCATACATTACACAGCAAAAAAAGGGTAAATTATCAGGACTATGAGCTCATGATAGATTCATACCTATTTATCATAAACTAATCTGACAGATTCACAATTTGTAAATTTAGGATTAGTGCTCATTCCCTTGCAATTGAGAGGGATGCTACCAAAATATCCCCAAAAGTAACCGTATTTGCACTTCGTGCAATACTTAACAAATTATTATATATATTTTACAAATAAAGAATATTTTATAAATATTGTACATCAATGCTATAAAAAAAATTAAACAGGATTTATACAGAAGATTTGACATGATGCTCATCTGTTGAGATGCATGTGGGGTGACGCGAAAATACTGCACTAATGGGTTGACTGGCAGAAAAAAAAAGGATTAATTTTCCCTTCAATATTAAAATATATAAAACTTTGTCTCTCAAATACTAGTTTTAGCTATTTTAAGTCTACATCTAAAAATTGTTAGGCAAATTAAAAAATGTATTTAGATTTGTCATGATGCTCAACTGGAGAAATCCCTGATGACGGGATGATGCGAGGGTACTAGCGGCGGCTACAGATACAGAAAAAAATATCCATTCTTTCCCTCAAGATAATCAAAACTGTTTCGCAAATAGTATCATGAGATGGCCAGTGATTGTAACATTTTTTCACCATGTGATCAACAGTCCGAAGAAACAAGTCATTATATAGTGCATAAATATTACACGGAGTTCTAAATAAAATGGAAGATGCGAAATTTCCCTTGCATGCTGCTTAATTAACTATCAATTTCATGGTCATTTTACTCCTTTCCATTTCACGTTTCACTCTTTTCCATTCACAATGGTATTGATCGTGGATGCATGTGAGTGATACCGCAAATTATGATATTTAGCAAGATTTTCATGTGATGCCTTGGTCAATTTCAGCCACTGCCGTGGTTTCATTGACAAAAAAAAGGTGATGACAGTAATTATAAAGCACTGCAAATTAAAATGGGTCAAAGACAGAAATGGCCGAATTTCATTTAACAGGAAGATGTTCAACTAGCCTGAAAATGGATCCTGCAATATGAGACCCGTACCTAATGCTGGATACCAAATATCAAGAGATTGGGATTAGTAATTGTTGAGAAAAGTGTTACAAAAAATAATTATCCTATCCACCTGACCAACATTCACCATACTATAACTAGATTTTATTTATGTGAAACTTGACCAAAAATGAGCATTAAAATTACTAAAATTTTGTAATTCAAGTTCATCATTTTGCATAATTAATTAATTCCTTCACTAAAAATTACAAGATCTTATTTATATTAATTGTAACTCTATCAAATATTTCACAATACTTTCTCACAGAAAACTTTACAATACACCTACTAAGTCAGCCCCACTTGTCTCAAATATCCTCTGTTCGGGAATTATTTTCATTTCATGGACTGTATAATCAAATCCTAGCTGAGATTGCGATAATGACAACGAGGTGCGTAGGAATTTCTGTAAACCTTCTGGTCCATATACCTCTACTGGATCATTTCGTTGGTTATTTTGGCTGATTGTACACATTAGCCTAGGTAAACCATAACACTGTCAATACAAATATAAACAAATTTGTTTTCCAAACTTTTCAAATACACCATATGTCCAGAAAAAAAAATTAAAGAGAAAGAAAAGCAATGATGTCCAGAGGCAGGTCTGATGTAGAAGTCTTTTTTATGAGAGCCCATATTTGCTTCAATGCATATTCCACCAAATTTCTTTTCTAATCTAATAACGTACACAGTTAAGACTATGACATTTCATAAATGTAGCCTAAACACCTTGAGAACCCCTGAACTGCAACTCTAAGCATTGAAATTTAATTCAACAGTCTAATATTCTAGAGGCTGTGTGAAATCAAAATTGAGGATGGATGAATTTTTCTTTACTGCATTTTCATCCAAGAATTTGTATATAAAAAGAGCCTTCATAAATTGTACATTTTAATTGCAATTGAATTATCTACCTTTGGTCTCTAACATGAACATTCTATAAATCATACCATTGTGTATACTTTTTATCTTGGGATCAATTGTGCTTGTTAAGATAAGTAAATGAATCATTCATCATGTTAATTACATATGATATTATTTTACTGAAAACAGTCTAATTAAAATTAGACCTTGCATTTTTTAAATTATTATCTATTCCACAAAACAAATAAAAAATTTGCTGATTTTATGCTCCATGCTCCCAGTTTTTAGTGGAGTCCGAGTTGCTCATTTGCTTTTGTTACTTTGTATGTATAATTTTAGTTACTTTATGTTCTTTGTTGTGTATGTCTGTTTTCCATGTCCAGTCTATTTCCCTGGATTACATTATTTACATTATTTTGATTACCACTGTAACCTTGGTTCCCTTGATTACTCTTTAATTAGACTGTATTAAAAACTACCACTTGTAGCATGCCTTCAATAATAAAAAAATTAGCTGATCTCTCTTATAAATAATAACTTGCATATAACTTCAGTCAGAGTAGTACAATGAAACTTCACATTTAAAATTAATTTTAGTTTTAAGCTATCTGTGCAAGACTGGTAAGAGTGGTCAGGACTATTAAATAACTCATAAACATCAACTTACATGATCGCCATGGAGATGAGAAATGAATATTTTACTGATTTTTCCAGGCTTGATTGGACTTTTCATGATCTGAGTCTGTGATCCCTCACCACAGTCAAATAACCAAACCCAATCTTCTATACAACAAAAAAAAAAATAGTTTATTTAAGTATGCCTATATTTTTTTATGTTTTTCTGTATATTTCATTGTCTATATTTGCTTGAGGTAGGGGAGGGCTGGTACCCAATCAGTAAGTTCAAGACCTCTACATTTTCCATACCATTATCCAAAAACCACAACCTCTAGCATTTGTTTATATTGGACGTGTTGAAACTGGTTTTTTATATGTTAACTTCAGGGAATAGTGTGAAACCTCAGTAAAGGTTTCAGAGGCCATACAATATTGCGGACTCAGGGTGTGGGAATCATTGGCTTAATTTTCATCGCCTCCTCATTCTTCTCTTTAATAACCAATTCTCAGATAATCAATTAATGTGAATTATTAACATGCACTTTTTGGGAAGAATTTGTTACCTATACCAGCCATAAAAACTGATGAATATTACTGTAAACATATAATTTTGGCTATTTTTGCAGTAGACAGAAAAGTTCCAAAAAAATAGCACCCTATGAAATAGATTTTAAACACTTTATAAACTTCAACATTTTTTTGAAACCACAGAAATTGATATACATGAATATGTTAACTTGACAGGATCCATGAAAATAAGCAATCTCAAAAATTGGTATATTTACAGAGTAAAATTTTAAGGGTTTTGCTTAAAATGTAACTGAAGTTCTTAACTTCATTTCTCAAATTCATACAATATTAAACGAGGGCTTTCGATATGTAATTGTAAAGTTCAATATATAATTGTAAAGTAAATTTTCACTATTGATTGTTACCTATTATATCACCATTATGTACTTACCATTTTTCAACGCAATACATGACACACTTCTGCTGGGGGTCGGATATGCTGAAGCAGTTCCTAGAAATGTTATCTCCATAGTCTTATGAACCATTCATCTAATAACAACAATATGTTGAATTAAACCTTAATAAATTAAACCACATTGAGAACTAGAACAGTTTAGGCTATATTTTGAGTAAAACTGCAACCCTGTTAATGATTGCAGGTCGATCCTTTCCCAAGTTTACCCGTCCTCAAGTTGTTCCATCCCCAGTTGATCTCCCCTGATTTTTCCGTCCCTTCCAATAATTATATAGTTTAAATTTATGTGTATAAAATTTAGTGTCATGTGCCGAAAAACTTGTTTTTTGCAGTCAATTTCATTTATGACTACCATCATCACACTTTCAAGGTAGCATCTAAATTGAAGAAACTATAAGGTTTTGTAAATTTATTCAGAAATAAAGACATGGTTTGCAGGCTGTTCATTTACACATGTATATGTCCACAGAAATCAGCTGGATTAAAAATAAGTAAATGGAAAACAATAACCCTTCAATCATAAAAATAACTTGAATTGACTAATTACTTTTCATTTTATAATAACTGTAAATTGTACTCAAATAGGTCTTACTTATAATATAATATTATTTTATAACTATAATCTATTCCTTAAATTTAAGAAAATACATATAGAAAAGGACAATGATTTTTATAGTTTATATTTAACTCCTTCAAAAGGATAAGATAATTCAATTTATGTTTATTATTTTAATTGTACGAGTACCTAATGCATAATGCATCAAATTTAAGATTAGAGATGGATCGGCTTTTAAAAATGGAAGGATCCATTTGTCAACGGATTGACTTTGAAAAAAATGGAAGGATCCACTTGGGGACGGATCTACTGGGGACGGATCAACTAGGGGGACAGATAGACATGAAGTCATGTGGGTCGTATCACTATCAAGCATTAATTACCATATTCCATAGTAAGCTGCAATATATAGGGCGATAATGGTGATATGACACAACGAAACTTTACACCACAAATATATTTGGATTTTTTAAAAAGATAAAACATCGGTTAGACAGTTACCCGTGAAACAAATTGTGCAATGTTTCTTGGCCATGAGAGAAGGTTTAGGGATGGGGATAGAAGCGACAGTTTAAGGGATATTTTTATTATGCCTACGATAGTTATAAAAAGTTTCCATTTACTTGTCTGTGCTACTGATATAACATATAAATGGCGTCTTTAAGTCAAATGAGACTATTCTATTATATCAATAGAACACACAAGCGGGTTTATCATGGACGAACCGGGTGCACCTTAAAGGGCGGAAAATAATAAGTAGATTTTTTTTTCTACTTTCACTTTAACCGGAAGTATTGGTTGTTGCCAAGTGTTTGAAAATATTCAGCAGTCGAAGTCGAACTATTTGCCTCGTCCTACGATAGTGAAAATGATAGATTGATGTGAATTGTGATAATTGCAATGAATGGAAGAGGAAAAGACACACTTTAAAGTATGGAATAGATGCTGATATTTCTTAACCTGTAATTGTAAAAATGATAATGCATGGGTTACAATTTCCGTGCATGTTGAAGACAATGAAGTTGATAATATGTAGACTGTAGTAGGCAGTACCTAAATCAGCGAGCACCGTGAGCTTTACCATACATGTACCGTCTGTGCAAGACTTGTAAAAATAATAAAGGACCGAAGTTTTTAAAAACGCCACATTCAATTCTTTAGATAAGTAAAAAAAATGGAAAAAGACTTGAAAAGTATCAGAACATAAGAACCTATATTTTGTATTTGTTTGATTGAAGGAAATGATGAATTTTCTCCGTAAGGACAGTCACTTTTTGTTACTTCCGGGACATGACTTTTTTTTTCATTAGTATATTGGGGAACCGTAAGGGAAATTTAGAAAGTACACGTAATAACTGTAAAGCTCACACCGCTTCACGGTGCTCGCTATTACATGTATATTCAGTCCCAGTATGCACACACTGTCAGTTGCTGAAATCACATGTATATAATTTTATTGGGGATATCCAATCTTTTAGCATGCAAACTGTACAAATTATAAAGAAAAAAGAAAGAACAAAATAAACACCATATTTTAAAGTTTACACTGTGGTGGACGCGTTTTTTCAACAAACAGTTGGCATTCCAATGGGAACAAATTGTGTTCCTCTACTTGCTCACCTATTCCTTCACTCTTATGAGGCTGACTTTATAGCTGATCTGATCCGAAAGGAAGAATATCGTTTAAAAAATGTAGCTAGATCCTTTAATCTCAGTTTCCACTATATAGATGTTGTATTATCTTTAAACAATCCTAATTTTGGGGATTTGATACATCGCATCTAACCCAAAGAACTTGAGATAAAGGATACCACAGACACAAGAGGTCGGCCTCATATCTTGACTTACACTTAGAAATTGATGGTAAAGGAAAACTATTTACCAAACATTACGACAAACATGATGACTTTTCATTCAGAATTGTCAACTTTCCTTTCATCTGTGGAAACATCCCTTCGGCACCTGTGTATGGAGTGTTCATATCACAACCCATTCATTATGCCAGAGCTTGCTGAAACTACACAGTCTTTGTATTTCGCTGGAATTCTAACAAATAGGCTTCTGGAACAGGATTCTGTTGCTACAAGATTGAAGTCATCACTACAAAAGTTTTATGGTCGTCATCATCATGAACTTGTGGATCACTATGGTTTATCCATCTATGCCATGAAAACAGATTTGTTCAACGTGTCATAGTTTTCCTTTCCTCTGTTGTCTACCCCGGACATGATTTTTTATGAGCAACTCGACAGGTGTTTCTAGAAAAGCAGAGGACGCTTACCCTACCGGTGCACCTGGTCCATGCTCCCAGTTTTTAGTGAAGTCCGAGTTCCTCATTTGCTTTTGTTACTTTGTATGTATGATTTTAGTTACTTTATGTTCTTTGTTGAGTATGTCTGTTTTCCATGTCTGGTCTTTGTCCCTGCATTACATTCTTATGATTACTGCTATAACCTTGGTTCCCTTGATTACACTCACATGTCCCATGGCTGAGATTTCATTGATACCAGTATGGTAATTTTCTGACATTTGATTTGTACTAGTCTGACATGCTGAGTCAGATTTTCATTGCACTTGCTCACAGTACTTACGCAATATTAAAAGCCCCCAAGTTGGCGTGTCTCCAAACTCTGACACATTATTCTGACGCTAGACCATATCTCCCATATGTTGCATGCTTGAGTAGACATGCGTGACTTCCATTTTTGAGGTCTGTGGTATTACTCAAATTTGGATCAAACCATGATTCTTTTGATGTAAGCAGGCTTAGCTATGCAAGCAGTCCACTGATAATCCTGGGATCTGATTATTCTTGTTAACCAATGTCATAGTTTTTACATTATATTTGAACTTTTCTGTCTTTTTCTTAAGAAAATGAGATGTTAAATTGAAAGACAACTATGACAGAAGAAAAAATTGGAAGTCAGTCTGTTTTGACCTTTAACCCTGAGGAGTCATTACTGAGAGGAAAGATACCATTAGAAAAATTTGAGGTAAACTATTACATTTTACAAAATATCATGAGTATAAAATTGTCTTGATATGAATATTTGAATTTCTAATATTTGAATCACCCTCACTGGTGTTAAACTGATGATAGTTACAATTGTTACTATCGTCTCAAGATACATTTTTTTTAACAGAGGAAAAAACTGATAAGTTGAATATTACTGAATTTTTCTCTCTCTATATATATGTTCTTTGCAAAAGTTTAGTACATAACCTTTATCCCACATTTGAAAACTCTTGGCATGTCATACGATGCCTTAATGAACGGTAAATTGATTTTGAAAAAAACAGCTGGGACAATAGTAACAAGAATAGGGGATGATAGTAACATAATTTGTTAAAAGTTAAAAGATTTTAGTAACAACAGATGAATGATAGTCTGTTTTATATAGAAATTGATACTATAAGCATATTAACTTCATCAATTGCTAATTTTTGCAGATTCTGTCAAAGGAATATGTTCTCTGGTATCAATTTTGGCGGTTTAAAAAAAACTACTAGTGTTATATAGTGTTGAAAATCAATTTTGTTTGTACTATTTTTGTGGTTTTCTGTCCATTGCTTAAATAGCGAAAATAATTACATCCCAAATTTATTATGTTTACAGTATACTCTTCTCCAGTACTAGATTCAGACTTGTTGTCGCTTGTCCATGGGCTTTGATGATTTTTTTATTCTGTATACTTGTATGCATGGAATATCTACAGATAAAACAATGTGAAGCAAGAGTCATAAAGATAGAGAATTCAACAATGTATACAATGCATATATATAGAAAATGTTTTTTTGTCTTAAATCCACAAAGATTTTAAACAAAATGTTTTGAAAAGTTTGTCTTGATAGAGACCACAGATGCAATGTAGACAATCACATGCCTCTCATTCTAGTATAAATATTTCATCCATATTCTTTGCAACTGTTTCATAACATATATCACAAAACCATAAATAATACATGTACTTGATTAAAGGAAAGTGTATTGGCAATGGAAAGATTGTTGGGTATTTTTTAAGGAGTGAGTCTGAATATGCCAAGCTGAAATACAGGTTATTTCAATTAAAGATTAAACTGTTTGGGGTCTTGAAATATACTATTACCAGTAATTTTACCTTGCCACATCTTTTGACCTGTCCCATGTCAGGAATTTCTGGCCTCTGTATGTACTGTTTTGTCTTCACTTTCAGTTTTCTTTTATGTTGCTTGAGTATATGGGGCAACTTTTTTGCTGTTACTGCGTATGATGTTGCTTTTTTGCCAGTTGCAGCCTGCTCTGTGGTGTGAGGGTTTTCCTCAGCATTCATTGAAGACCCATAGGTGACCTTGAGCTGACATTTTTCCTCCCGCAGGGTTGTTGTCTTTTTGACATATTCATCATATCCATTCTCTTTATATATATTAGAATAATCTGTTGTTTTGTATTTATTAAAAATGAAATTTGACTGCTCCTAAATTTGGAGTAAGCTCATGGTTTCCAATGATGTAACTAACTGTTTTCAACTTTCACAAAGTTTTTAATAGCAACTGAACAATTACCAAACTTGCCAAAAATGGATGTCAATTTTAAACAGTGATTCAAAACTATGCTTCTGTCGTCTTGTCTCTAAATACAGTCATTGTTGTTATTATCTTCGCTATTTTTTCAAAGTTGATTTTCCAGTCATTTTTTTGGCAACGTATGACATTAATAATCAAGTGTTTTTTTGCATTCGTTTTATTTAAGCACAACCCTATATTTACTCATTTGAATTAATGTTCGTTTCTTTGTGCACACTGTATGAAGGTGATGCATGTATCCTCGGGTGGTACCCGGCCAGCTTGTTTTTGGAAAATATCTAAAAATCTAAATGAGCCATTTCGGATGCTTAGCATGTTTAGTGATCCACATCACACACTAATTAAAACCTACATTGCAAAATGTAAAATCCTCACAAACATTCAATTTGCTATGAGATACATCATGTTAAAACGTAAACACTAATGACAGATCCTTGTTGTACATTTTCTATACCAATGTTTGACAAATTTTAGGAGATAGTAAAGAATCAAGATGAAACAAAGATACAGAGGATTATGTTCTCCAGGAATGGGTATTGTAATGATGCTGTACTTAAACTGGTACAGAAGCATAAGAAGGTCAGTTCAAAATGGAATTGGTAGATGCCTGAATTTTTTGTTTATAAGTTTTAGCTTAATTGCACTGTCAAAATTATGAATTTTGCTAAAACAAATTGATTAATTACATATTTTTTAATCTTAAGTAGATTTTAATTAACAGTCCTTCCAGTAGCCTACCGGTATGTATTTTGTCAAAAGCTACATGCCTTATTAAGGTCTTATCATCATGAACCTAGAAACAAATGTATGAATTGGCTTTTACCCTGCCACACAAAGTGGCGAGGTATTATGGTGTGGGTGATCATCTGTTTGCTTGTATGATTTCCAGATAATAACTTGAATTGTTTTGGAACTTTGCACAGCTATTTAGTACCATAAAGTACAGGTTAAGATCTGTTTTCAGTAAAATCCAAAATTGAGTTTTTGAATTAGGCCATTTTAAACATTTTGCCATCCCCCTTTTTTCACTATTGCATTTGGGGGGTATTACTTAATGTTATATTATTAATATCCTATTTTATATCAAAATCTTAAAACATATGCTTTTTTATTGAAAGTGCCAAAGTGGGCATCAGTGTACAATCATTATGTTTCTTGTTTATTTAAGTTGATAGAGTATTTCTCCAGATATTACTGTTTATAGACATGTTTTTTATATGTTTAGGGTAAAGTGTGATGCTCATTTTGCCATACCTATATATTTTTTTCATGGGCCTGTTAAGGAAAGACCCTTGGTTTGGGTAATTTCTCAACATTCATTGAAGACCGCCTTTAGCTGTTTTGTTTTCACTATCTGATCATGTTGTCTCTTTGCACGTTCCCTAATTATATATATATTTTATATGATCTTTGTATGGATCAGGCAATGAGTGGCATATCATTATTCTCAAATTTTTTTTTTTTTTTGCCTCTAATATATTCCACACATCTAGAAAACAAACAAAACGTTTTTTAATTTATCCTTAAGCATCTATTATCTAGATATTTTACCTCTTATATAGGGAAAAAGTGGTGGAAAAATTTCTCATCATTTTTCTTTATTGCATTTCAGCAAAATTTGACCAATCAATATTTAAAAAAAATACACTTAACAACACTTTGGTGGTTATTTCTGGAGAGGTACAAATACTTGGATAATGCAATAAAATCTTAACACATTTTTCTTCATATGCCACACTTCATACACATTTGCCTGATTCTTGGACAGAGAAGTACTGAAGTATCATGAACTATATTAGAATAGTTTAGCTACATGTATTTATATAATTAGCTGTTAAACTTTCAAAGTAAAAAAAAAAATTACCTATGTATTTATTTCATTCAAACCAAGGTGTATGGACACAGCTGGTTAGGCATTATAGCTGAAACATAGTGAAAAACACATGCAGGTACATTTTATGAAATACATTCTGTTCAGTATTGTTAATAGGTTAAACAAAATGTGGTGTACTGTGGAAGTACTTTTGTTCAGGGTTACCAATTTTTGTGGGTAGGCCAAACCACAAAATTTGGTTCTAAACGAAAAAGAGATTTCCATTGATGTGTATACTGAAAACCTCAAACCATTTTAGAAGCCAGTAACTTGTGTTTCTTCCCTTATCCACTTAAATTGATATCCACAAATTAAAATACTTTCACGATATTTGTTTGAAAGTGAAATACGGGAAAACTGATTTGTTACATTACAGAAAGACTATGTGAGTCTAACAGAGATTATTCTAGATGGCTGTATCCTCCTAACAGACTCTGGTATAAAATGGTTGTCAGACATCCTACAAGGAGCAGATAGACTGGAAAAGGTATGGTTTATTATGATTTATATGATTTAGAAGAAATGTTTTTTGATTAAATTATGGAGATAAACCTGTTAAAACCCAAATTCTTTTGTTGTAAGATAGTTTACAGTTTTGGCAGGTGTTTGGTTAATGCAGTATTAAAATTGTTGGAACTAATATAAATGGCCTTAAGAAGAAGCCTGGTTTAGACAGGTCTATAGTTTTATAGTTTAATCATGATTTGGTTTAGACAGATCCCTAGTTCATTCAGTATCTGAGAATTTTAGTTTACTCTGGACCTAGTTTAGACAGACCTCTAGTTCATTCAGGGTCTAGTTTAGACAAATCTCTTGTTCATTGAGGGCATTGTTGACAGATCTCTAGTTTATTCAGGGTCTAAGTATTGTAGTTCATTCAGGGTGTAGTTTAGACAAATCTCTTGTTCATTCAGGGCATTGTAGACAGATCTCTAGTTTATTCAGGGTCTAAGAATTGTAGTTCATTCAGGGCGTAGTTTAGACAAATCTCTTGTTCATTCAGGGCATTGTAGACAGATCTCTAGTTTATTCAGGGTCTAAGAATTGTAGTTCATTCAGGGCATAGTTTAGACAAATCTCTTGTTCATTCAGGGCATTGTAGACAGATCTCTAGTTTATTCAGGGTCTAAGAATTGTAGTTCATTCAGGGTCTAGTTTAGACAAATCTCTTGTTCATTGAGGGCATTGTTGACAGATCTCTAGTTTATTCAGGGTCTAAGAATTGTAGTTCATTCAGGGCATAGTTGAGACAAATCTCTTGTTCATTCAGGGCATTGTAGACAGATCTCTAGTTTATTCAGGGTCTAAGAATTGTAGTTCATTCAGGGCGTAGTTTAGACAAATCTCTTGTTCATTCAGGGCATTGTAGACAGATCTCTAGTTTATTCAGGGTCTAAGAATTGTAGTTCATTCAGGGCGTAGTTTAGACAAATCTCTTGTTCATTCAGGGCATTGTAGACAGATCTCTAGTTTATTCAGGGTCTAAGAATTGTAGTTCATTCAGGGCATAGTTTAGACAAATCTCTTGTTCATTCAGGGCATTGTAGACAGATCTCTAGTTTATTCAGGGTCTAAGAATTGTAGTTCATTCAGGGTCTAGTTTAGACAAATCTCTTGTTCATTGAGGGCATTGTTGACAGATCTCTAGTTTATTCAGGGTCTAAGAATTGTAGTTCATTCAGGGCATAGTTGAGACAAATCTCTTTTTCATTCAGGGCATTGTAGACAGATCTCTAGTTTATTCAGGGTCTAAGAATTGTAGTTCATTCAGGGCGTAGTTTAGACAAATCTCTTGTTCATTCAGGGCATTGTAGACAGATCTCTAGTTTATTCAGGGTCTAAGAATTGTAGTTCATTCAGGGCGTAGTTTAGACAAATCTCTTGTTCATTCAGGGCATTGTAGACAGATCTCTAGTTTATTCAGGGTCTAAGAATTGTAGTTCATTCAGGGCGTAGTTTAGACAAATCTCTTGTTCATTCAGGGCATTGTAGACAGATCTCTAGTTTATTCCGGGTCTAAGAATTGTAGTTCATTCAGGGTGTAGTTTAGACAAATCTCTTGTTCATTCAGGGCATTGTAGACAGATCTCTAGTTTATTCAGGGTCTAAGAATTGTAGATCATTCAAGGCCTAGTTTATATTTAGACAGATCTCTAGTTCCGTCAGGGCCTAGTTTAGACAGATCTCTATTTCATTCAGGGCATAGTGTAGACAGGTCTTTAGTTCATTCAGGGCCTAAACATTTTAGTTCGTACAGGGCTTAGTTTAGACTTGGTTCTAGTCTTTTTGAGGATCTATTTATAGATTTTCTTTGTACTGGTATTTGTTGTTAACTTAGCCTTCCTTAGGGGTATTTGTTAGGTCTATTGCTGACACCCTTTCTCAGTATCTTAACATTGAAGACTTTTTTCAAATATGATCCAATAAATAAACAACCAATGCAGCAAAACTTACAAATAGTATGCCTCTGAGTAAAAAAAAAATGTTAGTAATTACCTTCAAGTTAGGGATTTTTCTGATTGAAAAAGGTGTATTGAAATGTCATTTTGCTTCAGAAGTTTTCTTCTTCATTGTACTACATGTAGGACAGGGCATTTGGAACAAAAACACAATTATTGATCTCATAGATCATCCTTTTACTTAATTTAAGACATGTATTTTTGATAAATCTGAATTACACTTTTTTAGATTGTTTTGAATGGTTGTATCAATCTAGCAGACAATGAGTTATACCTCTTAGCTTGCCATATCGGCCCTAGATGTGAGATTAGTATGAAGGGTACCTCTGTCAGATATATTACTGATCTTGAAATGAATAGGGTCAAGGTAGAGGGGTGTCCTTTATCTAGACCAGGAAATCCAGGTAAATATGCTTTAGATGCTGTGATTGATGTGTCTTTTTTATAAAATATGAAAAAAAGGAAAAATATAGCAACATTTATCCTTTAAATTTCTTTTTACTGTAGCAATTGTCTTTTGTGTCATATTAAAATTGAAGATAAAAACAAAGCAGTAGTGAACACTAACTTCCACTGACATCTACAACGGCACCTTCTCAATCCAATAGATTGCATGATACAATATGTAATTTACTGCACTAGTCAATCCATATTTCTACTTATTTTATAATTTTCTTATTATTATTCTCTATAATTTATGACTTTCTCGATAAAAAGTGTATATTTTCATACTCATTTTTATCTCATCGCCCAAGTTTTGATCTTTGATTGTTTAGTTCATAAAAAAGGGGGATAACTCTTGTTTGTTTTTATTAGTTTATGCAGCTTGTCGTCCCCAGTTATTCCAATGTACATAAATGATTTGATAGTATGTAGTTAATAAATAGGTATCATAGCACTTGTGTTTCATTTTATATATCTAATGAGAAAGAAGTATGGGGGAAATGTGGATGATTCTTAATTCATACAGAAGTATATTTACCAAGAACAAGGACCCTGATGTCGACACCACAGCGCAATAAACTACAAATTTTATTGAGCTGTCATGAAGATATATACATGTATATATTAGACACCTTGATTATTTCCATCTTGCGTTCTTTGTGAGGTATCAGTTTATACCTAAGGCTTCTTGAGAATGGAAAGGAAAATTAAATTCAGCTCAAGGTATTTTAGTTCACAGAAAAAATGTAAATAAAAGAGTAAAATGAAGATGTCAACTATAAATTTCACCACTATTTGGAGCATTGACTAAACCTTGTACTATGGTAGAGTGAGTATTGGTCCTCAAATATTTTAGAAATAGGTGCTCATGTCATCTGATGTCACTCTTCATTGACCTTGTGACTTTCGAAATATAAGTTGCCTTTAATAGATCATATTTAAGCTATTAAAAAAATGTTTCTTTTATGGTTTTAAAATATTGTGATGTTTTATATTTGTAGAATCTATGAAACTTGGTCATGTGTTTGTTGTCCCCCACAAAAGTATGGAGAGCAGTTTTTGTCAATACTTACAAGGTCAAAAAAACTCAAAACGATCATCATTTTATCAGTTTAGAGATTACCAGTCTATTTCATCAGATGAAGGAGGATGGAAGTTACGGTTCACTGAGATTGACCTAGATCATGTATGTCTACAGTGAGAGTTTGAAAAGTATTTCCTAGTTATAGCGCTTCGATAAAATATGGTACAACAATTGTCTGCTTTTTATGGGGTATTTGACACAGAGGGAATCTGACAAACATACAGTTTTTAGAATGTGTAAAAAGATAAATGTTTTGATAAATGTTCCCCCCCCAGAAAAATAAAACTAAATAAATAAAATGGTATGCTCTGAACTGAACATACCATGCTACATCATTACATCATTGTATTAACAAGGATTTATAAATAGCATCCATATTTAACTCCTTTGGGATAAATAACACAATTTTTATATGCCCGTCTAAGATGGAACGTATTATGGCATACAGTTGTCCGTCCGTCTGTCCATCCGTTGTCCACACTTCAGACAATAACTCAAAATTGCTTTCATCAACTTAAATGAAACTTTGGTGAATTGTTCATATCTATTGACATAGGTTCCCTTTTGATTTTTATACTTTCAGATTTTTCGTTTCTGTGTTATGAATTTTTTTACTTAAAAAAGGGGGATTTTCAAGATTTCAGACAATAATTCAAAAACACTTTTACTTACTTTTATGAAACTTTGGTACATTGTTCAAATCTATTAATGTAAGCTCCTTTCGATTTTTATAAATTTCAGATTTTTCATTTCCATGTTATGAATTTGTATATTTAAAAAAGGAGGGAACTACAAATTTTCACACAATAACTCAAAAAGACTTTCCTCAACTTTTATGAAACTTTGATGAATTGTTCATATCTATTGAATTAAGCTCCCTTCCAATTTTTATTTATGTCAAATGTTACGTTTCCGTGTTATGAAGTTTTACTCCGTAAAAAAAAAAACGGAAACCGCCTAGGAAATTTTATTTGTTGAAAAGTTGTTTAAAACAGACCATTTGTTATGATGATCGACTAATAAATATAAAAAAGTATTAGGTAACCTTGTCAGAAAAGTGTGTTTTAAACAAGATAGGAATGTGTGGGTGAAAAATCAGGACAATAAACTTACTTAAACTTGAGATAGCCTTGATAGTGCCAAATTTTTTGTGCATTTACTTTTTTTTTGGGGGGGGAGGGTATTCGACAGGACTCACAGTATTTTTAGTTGATCATATAATTTCTTTAAAAGCATAAGGACAAGTTAAGAGGGCAACAGGCGTATCATGTGCTTAAAGCGCAGCTTTTTATTACAAGAAGAATTGCAACTTTTGCATTCCTTATGTTTTGTTTAAATAACATGGTTTTCATGTTTGTGGCCGATATAAGAAACAAACTGAAACATATATTCAAAGTTCAAGAATTGACTCATAAAATACAGTATATACATATATGAGGTTATCTTCCCTTTTGATACTTTTGTAATCTTGTGAACTATATTGTATTGTATTTTAATTTGTCTGATTTTTGAACTAAAGGACTTTCACAGCATGTTATGTTGATTGCTTTTCCTTCTGATATTTTATAAGTAAAATAATTTAAATTTGAATTTGAATATATTTTCTTCATATGGTTTCATATATAAAAAGCTTATGAATCTCTTATGAATTAGTGTGTTTTTATATGGTGATAAAGGAAAATCTATGCTTGTCCTTCCAATATGATTAAAACTTGCATGGAGTTGTTTCCCCTGTTGTCATTTAAATTTATACATTTTAAAGAAAACTTTTCTTGGTCATAGATCCATCAGTCACAGTAAGATATTTAAATACTGATGTCTTTGTTGATTTAAAAGATCCAGACTTGAGTAATTAATCATGTGCATGAAAAGAGCAAAAATTCTACATAAAACAATGTTAATTTTTGGTAAAATCAGCATGGTAAAAACATGTGTATTTTCCAGCCATTATTTATGCCATTGTCAAGTAACAGTCCAGTCCAGATTGTTATACCTTTTGATGATATAGGAAGTACAGCTGATGTTAAAAAGCATGTTAAAGACACAGTATTGAAGATTATCTCACAAGTAAGACTATTAACTCATTATTTTGAAAATTAAATGAATCAAGATAGTTTCTATGATAAGTTAAACAATTTTAAGGATGTAATTTAAAATTAGTGGTTTACAACAGGACATTTTTAAGGTACCAGCTGCAGTCAATATAAAATTCCGACACTGGCTGTAGTAGAAGTGATTCATGGTGTAGAAAAACGCATTACATGAATGATGCTTTTTCTGTCCACATATTCTATATTTTACATAACAATAGTCCTTTCTTTATATAGATCTGTATTTTTGAGAAAATTATACATTCATCTCTCACATAAACCAACCAAACCAAGAACAATAACTCTTGTAAAGTACCAATTTCATTCACAATCTGTATTTTTTTTATCTCAAAAGTGCAACAACCAAATGACAAACTAAGACTGGATTTGTGGTCTGTAATTTTAATGAGTTAGAAATAAAAATAATTTTGGTGGGTTTTTGGCATACATGAATCACCTCCTTACTGTGCATGTATTTTTGCCATCTAAAATTGGTTGTTGACCTTTCACTGGTTGATGATCAATCCTTCAAATAAATTTGTAATCATTTGATCAAATTGATTTTATCCCATACATAACATGATTTCTGATGTAATTATACCATTCATATTTTGTATAAGATATTTAGATTGTATTTAGTTTGTTCCAATAAACAAGATTTTAGGGAATTTCTCCTTTCATTTATTCATTCTGCCTTTTGATACTCCTTTCACATTACCAAATATATTTATAACATTTTGAATATGTTTGAATTGAAATTGAGTTAAAACTGAATTAAATGAAAACCCATCTTTTGTGAAGTATTTTAGTTGAAACAAGTTCAAACAGCAGCTGATTTGTGAAAATAACTAAAAACAGACGGCCTGTCTCAGAAAGATTGCGTAATGTTGGGGAAAAGTAAATGATTAGATTCAAGACATTATCCATATTTCAATTAAATGTACCATACATATTTTGGTCGGAAAACCTACATATTTTTATTTTTGATATTTTCATAATGTTTTCAAAATGTATTTTGAGTTTTTTATAAAAACAACATATTTGTTCAGTGTGGTGGAGACTTTTTTCAACAAACAGTTGGCATTTCAGTTGTGCTCCTCTACTTGCTGACCTAGTCCTTCACTGTTAAGGCTGACTTTATATTTGATCTGATCCAAAGGAAGGAACATCGTTTGGCCTTTAATCTCACTTTCCGCTATATATAGATGACATATTATTGTAAACAATCCTAGTTTTTGGGATTTTATACATCGCATCTACCCCAAAGAACTTGAGATAAAGGATACTACATACACTGTATAGTCAGCCTCATATCTAGATCTACCCTTAGAGGTCGATGGTAAAGGAAAACTATTGACCAAACTATACGACAAAAGCGATGACTTTTCATTCTGTATCGTTAACTTTCCTTTCGTCTATGGCAACATCCCTTCAGCACCTTTGTATGGAGTTTTCATATCAGAACTCATACGTTATGCCAGAGCTTGTTGTAACTATGCAAAACTTTTTGTATTGCCCTACACTTCTTACAATAAGGCTTCTGGAACAGGATTATGTTGCTACAAGATTGAAGTCATCACTACAGAAGTTTGTGGTAATAATCATGAACTCGTGGATCACTCTGGTGTATCTATCTGCATCATGAAAACTGATTTGTTCAATGCGTCATAATTTTCCTTTCCTCTTTTGTCTACTCAGGACTTGACTTTTTATATGCAACTCAGCGGGGGTTTCTAGAAAAGCAGCAGATGCTTACCCTAATGATGCACCTGGTCCATGCTCCCAGTTTATAGTGGAGTCTGAGTTGCTCATTAAGTTTTGTTACTTTGTATATATTATATTATTTATTTTATGTTCTTTGTTGTGTATGTCTGTTTCCCATGCCTGGTCTTTGTCCCTGGATTACATTCTTTTGATTTCTGCTAGAATCTTCGTTCCCTTGATTACCCTTTGTTCAAATTGTTATACTATTTAGAAAGTAACATGTAGCTTTCATGTAACCCTTGTTCTTAGGAGATAAAAATTATGTAGAATGTACTCTAAAACTTCAACTTAAGGAAGGTAACTATGTAAATGACACTAAAATACAATAGAAACTTTGATTTTCTATGTGAATTACCTCCTTATAGCAGACAGATTGGAATGAATAATTATATATTTCATCGTATAGACCTATAAAGGAACTTAATAGCAAAAAAAAGAATGTGTAGCCTTTTTTGGGTGTATCACATATTATAGAATTTGCATGATTCTTACAAGGACTGCTACTTGAGTTGTTGGGTTGGTGATTCTGATATTGTTGCAATGTTTTCCTCTTTTTCAGGAACCATTTGTTGGTGATTACAAGCAAACCAAAGAAAAGTTAGAGGTAATCTTATAATTGTTTAAAAAAGGCATTGACATTATTTTATTTCATAATTCCAGGTGAATTTGCTGCAAGTCCCTATTTATTACATGTTTGTATATATGACACAGAAAACCTATGTAAATAACCTTTCTGATAAAAGCACTTCTAACATTAACTGCTGTGAAAAAGTAGTTGATTTGGTAAATAAAGAAGTACACTTAACCAAAAATTTCATCTTAGATTTGGTAATGGATGACAACTCACGGTGATTTAGAAAATCAGTTTTAAACATAATTATTGTGAAATTTTCATTAAACATGATCCAGGTATCATTTCACACATATTACATGTGTTAAATTATTTTATAATTTGGTTTCATTTCTACGAAGCATTCGGATTGGTTGGCAACAATTAACTAATTTGGTACTGGATGTAATTAATGCTGATTGGCCCACAGTACACATTTCAAATGTTTTGATTTATATCAAAATTTAATTTGGACTTAAATTGATTAAAAATTAAGTTATAAGGATTTTTTTTATTTTGACCAATTTATGCTTGCATAACCAACTTGTGAAAACTTTATGCTTGTTCATAAAGTGTAAATTGTCGCAAAGTTGGTTATATCACCATGGTCAAATCCTTAATATATGCTAAATAAATTTAGATTTCCTTTTGAAGTTTTAATCACATATTTTACCCATGGAGTTGAAAATTGTTTTGTTATTTATGTGGTCTAAAGTGAAACCTGTTTTTACTGACCCTCTTCTGGATTGAGGAATTTACCGACCTCCCCCCCACTAATGGATTGAGGGATTTACTGAACCTCCCCTTCTGGATTTAGGGATTGTCCGACTTGTCCGACATGTTGGGTTTACACAATATTGGATCTTAAAGGACATCAGAACATGTCTGGTTTACATAGGTTTCAGTTTAGACAGGTTTCACATGGACCATTCAGACATGAGTTTTTTTTATCTAAATCAAATAATCCAAATTCAGATTTTACAGTTTTTTTTTATTGTTTATTTACTTCTCAATTCTTCAATTACTGATTTTTTTTATTAGTAAAATCATATCTGACCATTATAATCTTAGATATATATATTGTGATATTTTAGGAAGCTTCAGGTGCTCCAGTTCTATATGGGACAGCTCAAATGAGCCTTTACTCATTATCATACAGACAAAATATCAACAGACAGATGCTTCCAATTGTAGACTTGAATGGAACAACGATTGGTAAGGTCAATTGATTAAGAGGCGTCGACAATAGTTAAGGCATAGCTGTTGTAAAGGAATCAGCCAAGTCGATACATGACTGATACACTCTAGCTAAATAGTTAATAAAATATATTTTTTTTTTATAAATGCCCTGGTCAAAACTAGGTAGCAGTATTATGAATTCAAAGGGAATTTGTCATTTTATTTTGTATTGTTTTTGTACATAGCAATCATGTACACATGTAAAATTTGATCACTGACAAAAATATGTCAAACTTCAGGCTATGACAATAGCACTTACAGAAAATAAAACTAGCCTACAACCAAGCATCACACTTATACTTTTTCTTATGTTTGCAAAATCAATGAAAAAGGGACGATACCGGGAAGGAGCAAGATAGGATAGGTAAACTGTTGTGCATTTAAAAAAAAAATCAGCATGCCAGATCTAGATACTGTAATTAATTCTGTTTTATCTTTTTAAATTGCATATTGTAATTTTAATTCAATTTAAAGACTACTTTCACTTTGAGTTCACTTTCCTGACCCATTTCTGTGGGCCTGTCTGATACCTATTTTGATTTGTCTTATCTATCATAAGCCTGGTAATGTTCTGTTCTATCCTAAGCCTGGTAATGTTCTGCTCTATCCTAAGCCTGGTGATGTTCTGTTCTATCATAAGCCTGGTGATGTTCTGCTCTATCCTAAGCCTGGTGATGTTCTGCTCTATCCTACGCCTGGTGATGTTCTGTTCTATCCTAAGCCTGGTAATGTTCTGTTCTATCCTAAGCCTGGTGATGTTCTGTTCTATCCTAAGCCTGGTAATGTTCTGTTCTATCCTAAGCCTGGTGATGTTCTGTTCTATCCTAAGCCTGGTAATGTTCTGTTCTATCCTAAGCCTGGTGATGTTCTGTTCTATCCTAAGCCTGGTGATGTTCTGTTCTATCCTAAGCCTGGTGATGTTCTGTTCTGTCCTAAGCCTGGTGATGTTCTGTTCTATCCTAAGCCTGGTGATGTTCTGTTCTGTCCTAAGCCTGGTGATGTTCTGTTCTATCCTAAGCCTGGTAATGTTCTGCTCTGTCCTAAGCCTGGTGATGTTCTGTTCTATCCTAAGCCTGGTAATGTTCTGCTCTGTCCTAAGCCTGGTGATGTTCTGTTCTATCCTAAGCCTGGTAATGTTCTGCTCTATCCTAAGCCTGGTAATGTTCTGTTCTATCCTAAGCCTGGTAATGTTCTGCTCTATCCTAAGCCTGGTAATGTTCTGTTCTATCCTAAGCCTGGTAATGTTCTGCTCTATCCTAAGCCTGGTAATGTTCTGCTCTATCCTAAGCCTGGTAATGTTCTGCTCTATCCTAAGCCTGGTAATGTTCTGTTCTATCCTAAGCCTGGTAATGTTCTGCTCTATCCTAAGCCTGGTAATGTTCTGTTCTATCCTAAGCCTGGTAATGTTCTGCTCTATCCTAAGCCTGGTAATGTTCTGTTCTATCCTAAGCCTGGTAATGTTCTGCTCTATCCTAAGCCTGGTAATGTTCTGCTCTATCCTAAGCCTGGTAATGTTCTGTTCTATCCTAAGCCTGGTAATGTTCTGTTCTATCCTAAGCCTGGTAATGTTCTGTTCTATCATAAGCCTGGTAATGTTCTGCTCTATCATAAGCCTGGTAATGTTCTGTTCTATCCTAAGCCTGGTAATGTTCTGTTCTATCCTAAGCCTGGTAATGTTCTGTTCTATCCTAAGCCTGGTAATGTTCTGTTCTATCATAAGCCTGGTAATGTTCTGTTCTATTGTAAGTCTGGTCATGTTTTACTTATAGAATCAGTTTCAGTATTTGATTTTTATGTAATGATTATTACAGCTGTATATAGGAATTTGAACTTTGACCTTTTGTTACAGGTCAGTTTGAATGTTCTGTAGAGTATGTTGATGAAAACGATGAACCAATCAAAGATATAGCGGCTATCCAAAATGCAAAGTATCTGGTAAGTTGAAATAACTCACCCTCTCCGGACAAAGTGTATTGTTTTTATACCACCCTTCAAAGCTGTCAAAATACAAAATATCTGGTATGTTGTAATAACTTATAATAATCGAAGAACAGATAAACTTTGAATAGCTGTACAGAATTATAAATCAAATTCCATTTTCAGGAGAACCTGGTATATAGTATTCAAGATGTATTGTTTTTGACGTTTGTCACCTTGCTATTTTCACTATTAAATTGATTAAGTGAGAACTGATTAAAAAAATCTTCATAACTGCTCAACTATTAGGTATACTGTGGAAGTACTTTAATTCATGGATACCAGTTTCGTGGATTAGGGAAAATACACAAGTTCGTGAATGACTTGAATTCATGGTTTTCGGGTTTTCAGTATGCACATCAATGGGAATCTGCTTTTCGTTTCTTGGGCTGACTCACCCACAAAAATTGATACCCCACGAAAAATAGTACATTGTACTTTCACAGTACATAAAAATTCAGATTACTTTTGATTTTTAGAATAATTTTTTCTTCAGATATGCTGTTTTTCTGCCACCCCTTCTTTTATGGTTTTAGTTTTTGATGTTCATTTCAAATTGCCCAACAATGTTTCAAAGTATTATTTTATGTCTCATTAGATGCTCTATTTAAATTTTGATGAGCATGTATGCACAAGTCTCCCAGAATCAAATTTGTAAAAAAAACTTTTATGTAAGGGATACAAATGGCTGCTTGGAGAGCTTACTTAAAGGTGTTTTACACATGTTGAAGACCTCGTGATGATCTCTGTAAGTATTTACCATTTAGCATTTAGGTTATATGCTGGGACATTTGTTGCCTTTCACCATATCCATTGTTCAAAATGAAAGATTATTATTATAATCTTTAAGATTGACATTTGCTGAATTCATGTGAAAGTTGGAGTAAAGTTTGGTAAGCTACATTGTGTATGTAGACCATCTCTGTTTGATATGTTCACCTTTAGGTCAAGTTTTTGGATTTTTATATAATTGTATCATCCCACTGCTGATGCTTCAGATATTTGGAAGAATATCTAGTTATTACCTATTTGTCTATAAACACATTTTAACTCCGTTCATCTATCTACAAATGTATAGAGTATTATAACATGTAGGCATTATCTATGAATATCTCTCTTTGATTTGGTTATTTTATGTTATTTTATCCTGCAGTAGTATTACACCATTGGATGATTTTATACGAACAATTGATATGAAAAATTTACCATTGCCATAGTATCAACTTGCTTTATTATATTTTTAACATGATCACAATTCTTCTGAAGCTTATTTGTTATGATGATAAATTTAATTAACTTTAACCTGATATTTTGTGATATTCAATTTTCACTTGTTACAAAACCTATACTGGTAATTACTTTTTTTTTTTAGATAAACCAGGAAGTAAAACTGAAAGTGAAAGTGAATTTTGCTTCTGCACTGCCTCAAAATATACAGAGTGTAAGTATCTTAATTTCAGATTTAACAATTTTAATCTTTAAAAAAAATAAACAGCAAAATGGCACTTGTGAAAATGGAAGCATGGATAAAGAGGCATTGATTTACTGGAAAAAGGGACAGAAAATAAAAGCAAACAAGAGAAATCCCCTAGAAAACTTTTAGTACAAGGTATTAAATGCCTCTGTTAACATGCTCTGTTCAGAAAAATCATTGCTTATTCTCTCTTCTGAAAAACACTGGGCATATGTCATCATCCATTCTTTGTTCAAAAAATCATTTGGCATGTGTTCTCATCAATTATCTGTTCAGAAAAATCATGGGACATATGTCACCATCCATTCTCTGTTAAGAAAAATCATTGCTTATACTCTCTTCTGAAAAACATTGGGCATATGTCATCATTCATTCTCTTTTCAGAAAAACCATTGGACATATGTCATCATCTGTTTTTTTTTCTTCAGAAAAATCATTGGACATATGTCATGATCCATTCTGTTTTCAGAAAAATCATTGGACATATGTCATCATCCATTCTGTTTTCAGAAAAATCATTGGACATATGTCATCATCCGTTCTTTTTTAGAAAAAATGTTGGAAATTTGTCTCTTCCATGTTCAATGTTGGTATAAGATGAAATAAACTTTAATAAATTGTATTTGTCTTTTCCTATATAAAAAAGATTGTTTCGATGAAGTTGGCATTATTTCAAATTGAATAACACCATGTGCTTTTTTTGGTTCTAAGAATAATCACTGACACACATATGTAAATGATATTTGACTTTTGTTGCTATGGTAACTGTATGAGAGTTATATTATACAACTTTTTAAAATTTCCATTTATTTCAGAGTTATTGCAAGTACAAACTTCAGAATATTTTCAACTATCCTATAAAAACCAGTGAAGTAGATGGAATTAATCCCTTCTATCATCATGAGAGGACATTCTTTGTCAGAGCTGTAACTCAAAAGGTACTTCTTACAGTCACTGAGAATGAAGCATTGATTTTTTATGCATGTTTTGTAATTAAGTAGTACTCCAGCTAAGAATCATGCAAAATGTGATTAATGGGTAAAAAGCCTACATATTTTTATTTTTGATATTTCATTTGTATAGCCATAGTAAACAAAAATTTACATTCAGTTCTTCATATATCCCAGGTTCTTAAGAGATAAAAATCATATAGAATGCACTGTATTTCAAAAATAAGGGAGGTAACTCTGTAAATGACACTCAAATACAATAGAATCTATTGAAATTTCAATGTTGATTATCTCCTGAGAGCAGGCAGATTTGAATGAATAATCACATTTTTCAGATTTTGCATGATTCTTACAAAGACTGTTACTTAAAAAAAAAAGAAATTCTGTTTTTGTATACTCCTTCTTCCAAAGGAGAGGGAGTATACTGTTTTATCCTCGTCTGTGTGTCCATTTGTAACAATTATTGCAATCACACTTTTTCATTAACTACAAGTACTTATCACAGCAGCTTGAAATTTTAAGACATTCTTCCTATAAGTGTGCCAAATGGTGGGATCCATTTTCTGAAAAATTCAAACAACTACCAGCTTTTTTTTTTTTTTTTTTTTTTAAATATTCACATTTTATTGTATTTCATCCTCTGATAACTCCCCTACTGTGCAGGGAAAGCTGTTTAGGATTCCCTGTAAAATTGATAATTTTTATTCTCGGTGATAATGAGGTTACACACATAGTAAAACTATTCTAATTACAATCCAATCATGAAGAGTGAATGGTCATACAAAGTGTACTATTCATGCTTTCCAGTATAAAACTTGTGCAATGTGTTGACTTGTCCAATACAAGTTTTCAATCCAGGATATCAGGTTAGGTGACATTCAAAATTCACGTAGCTGATCAAATTGAAATTTTTTATGGATATGTTTCATCGAAAAATAATGTTTTACCATATTTATTGGTGAGAGCATACTTGGATCGCTTTCATCTGTATCTATATTCTATATTGAATGTACTGTATGAACACCCATTTTTATTTCAGATTATTAAAATTTCTTCCGATTTTTTTTCTCAAGACAACAGGCGAAATTTCTCACAAAAATCTTTAAATCTTTCAGATGCTGAAAAGTTTGCAGGAAAATCCTGTAGTTTTTGAACTTTGGGGAAGAAAAAAGATAGATGAAGCTAAAAGGTCAAAGGTTAGTCCTATTATTGTGCCATAAGACAAGTTTTATTGTAATTTTGCTACACAGGAACAAAATTTTACTTATTTTAAAACCAAAATTGAAATATTTTTTTTTGTGCAAATGAAATCACTAACAATATGATTTCCAAAATCGTGCAAAAATCATACTTGTTTTTATGTAAGAAGTTCTGTGAAAAATTGTTATTCCCATATGATTTTTATTTCTATATTTTTAATTTCCTGTAGCCCTACACATGTTTGCCATATGTTTAATTTCCTTTAGCCTTACACATGTTTGCCATATGTTTAATTTCCTGCAGTCCTACACATGTTTGCCATATGTTTAATTTCCTGCAGCCCTGCACATGTTTGCCATATGTTTAATTTCTTGCAGCTCTGCACATGTTTGCCATATGTTTAATTTCCTGCAGCTCTGCACATGTTTGTCATATGTTTAATTTCCTGCAGCTCTGCACATGTTTGCCATATGTTTAATTTCCTGCAGCCCTGCACATGTTTGCTGTATTTTTAATTTCCTGTAGCCCTACACATGTTTGTCATATGTTTAATTTCCTGCAGTCCTACACATGTTTGCCATATGTTTAATTTCCTGCAGCTCTGCACATGTTTGCCATATGTTTAATTTCCTGCAGCCCTGCACATGTTTGCCGTATTTTTAATTTCCTGCAGCCCTACACATGTTTGCCATATGTTTAATTTCCTGCAGCCCTGCACATGTTTGCCATATGTTTAATTTCTTGCAGCTCTGCACATGTTTGCCATATGTTTAATTTCCTGCAGCTCTGCACATGTTTGCCATATGTTTAATTTCCTGTAGCCCTACACATGTTTGCCATATGTTTAATTTCCTGCAGTCCTACACATGTTTGCCATATGTTTAATTTCCTGCAGCCCTGCACATGTTTGCCGTATTTTTAATTTCCTGCAGCCCTACACATGTTTGCCATATGTTTAATTTCCTGCAGCCCTGCACATGTTTGCCATATGTTTAATTTCTTGCAGCTCTGCACATGTTTGCCATATGTTTAATTTCCTGCAGCTCTGCACATGTTTGCCATATGTTTAATTTCCTGTAGCCCTACACATGTTTGCCATATGTTTAATTTCCTGCAGTCCTACACATGTTTGCCATATGTTTAATTTCCTGCAGCCCTACACATGTTTGCCATATGTTTTTCTTTGTCCTAAATGTAAAACATATGACAACATGCATTTTTCAAATTGTATGTTGCATTTTTTTCCTATGTACTATGGAGTTACACTACTTTGATGGTACTTTTATTATTTTTTTTCACAATTTTTTTTTCTTATGGTCTGCTAAAATGTTGCTGGTTTGTGTGTTTTTTTTTAAATTCATTAATTCAGTGAGGGCATCACATTTTTAATCATGGAAGACCCTGGCAGTGAACGGCACATGCCAAATTCTATCTTCAAAAAGTTTTCATTCATAAGAAATCACAATCTCATGTTATCCAAGATATTAATGTGGGTTGTGAATTACTGCTATGGACAAAATTGATAGTTATTACATAGAAAGTAACTTTAAAATAACATTTAATTTCTTTTGATTCTGTTCATAATTTAGCTTTTTTTGTATTGGAAATATAAAAGTTCATACCGTCTTTGTTTTAAGTAGATTTCCCTTTCTTCATTTTTTGTAAAACTTATGAATCATGTTGAAATCTTTTCTTTTTGTGTAAAGGTTACACATTTCAAAATATTTCAAAAAATTGTTTTTTATGACAAAGGAGGTCTTAAAATTCCTATTATGTGTATTTTTTTTCTCAAAAATAGTGTACAAAGAGAAATTTCTGGAATTCTCATCACTCACATTATTAAAATAGGGAATGCTTCATACTCTGTATATTTGAAACTCAGCATAGCCCAAACACTGCATATCATATGCCTTCATTTAAAAAGACTAAATAATACCTTTGCTTGCATTTAAGGTAGCGCCTATTCCGTATTGTTTCATGATGTAATAAACAGTACAAAAATTCAAGTGTAGTTTGATGCCAAGGGTCAGATATGAAAAAATTCTAATTGATTAATTGATGAAGAAAAAATCTTACAAAAATGTCTAGTAACTAAAAAAAGATGTATAATGAGACTTGGTCTTTTCAAGCATTTTTTGTTTATTTAACAGACAGAAAAGCAATTGGCTGATATCAAACCAAAGTCAGACCACTATGGATGTGAGTTTGTTGTTGTGGACACTGGAAAATCAGGGAAAGTTGACCAGATCAAACTTACTCCATCTGATTTTGAAGAGACTCTTACAAAACTCAACAGCAATATCCAGCAGCAGGAAAGGTAAATATCCCTTGAAGAACTCTGTAATCATCTAATGATTTCATGCCATTTAAAATGTAAACCTATTGTATTTAAGCTTTCCTGGCCAAAGGCCATTGAGCTATTGCCATCACTTGGTGTCCATCATCATCATTGTCGCCACTATTTCTAAAAATAGAACATAGGGCTCACACAGAAATTTTGGCATATATCTCCAAAACTTGTTAGGTTTAGCCAAATTCTAACATAGGGTAAAAGTCTTCATCATCGTGAGATATATCACTGGTCAACTTTTTGTTTTAATATGTTAATCATAGTTGGAGTTATTGCCCTTTTTCAACTTTTGTTTTGCTTTCTTTAATGTTTTTTTCTTTCAAAAACCTCCTCTTGTGACATTACTTGACTAACTTGAAGCAAATTTGTTATGAATGTTCTTTGGGATATTTTGCATTGATATGATGTGGGAATTTCTTATCTGTCAAAAAACATGGCAGCTGTAACTAAAAATAGAACAAATAGGTCAGTCAGAAGTTTTTCTCATGTATCTCCGAAACCATTAGGTTTAGCCAAATTCTTTCATTTGCCGAAATGATCCTTATTAAAAGGCCTTCCAAAGATTACAAGGTATCGAAGTTGTCAGTCAACACCTTGTTAGAGATTACTGAGATGATTCTTAGGATAAGGCCTACAAAAATCTGCATTGGATCAGAGTTGTCGGATGACTTTTTGTAAGAGTTACTTTCCTTGAAAGGAAAAAATTATGTTTTTAGCAGTTTTCAGTCAATATCTTGATGACTATAATAGATAAAAAGAAACTTTCAAATTATGAAATGATCTCTATGGTAAGTGCCACCAAAGTCGTCTTCGAGTCAAAATTGTCGGACAACTCCTTTTTAAGAATTATTGCCCTTGAAAGGCAAAACTTTAACCAGGTGAGCAATTCAAGCTGGGAGCCTCTTGTTTAAGTATACATGTTTTTGAATGTTCCTGTGCATAGAAATAGTATGGGATACCTCTGCATTGTCCAGTTGACTTAAACATAACTAGGGGAGATAATCCCTCAATCCCTCAATAGATTTTAGATATAAATATGTATGAAGGATTTAAAGGTCCAAGTAAAGCAGGGTAGTTTTTTTTAATTGGCTTCCATTAGCCTACTCTGACTTTAACACATTTGTATGATTGTCTAGCATAATCTTTTATCATGTATTTTCTGTAAGTTGTAAAAGATAATACTGTAATATTTTGCTATTAGTAGTCGTGTTTCCTTTAGGAATTTAAGAGAAGACCACACTAAACAGATGGCTTTATTTGCTTCTATTTGAAAATTACAGTGTATTTTCCTTCCTTGATGTCCATGACCAAGATGTTTATGCTTCTTTGTGTAAAACCAGGGAAAAGATAATGGACTTCTGTCAACAAATGGACAGGGTTCATTACATGACTGTGGATATTACTACAGAAATGGTAAGGCCTCGGTATATACATAGAAGTAATATTCGGATATATTGCATGTTTGTTAACTAAAACACAGCCAAAAGTGTCACATATGATAAACTTATGTAGCTGGATTCATTTGATAAAGTATGTTGCTTAATTTATATCATAACAATATGTTATGTAGTATATGTAAACTATGAAAATTTTACATAATAATCATTATGATATGTTTCTCATTTGTAAAAAATTGTTTGCTAACCATGATAATCATGTTTTTAAAAAAAAAACATTTATTTCATTTGTTGCTTAGTTTTCTGACTTAGTATTGAAGATACAACACTTTTCACATTGCTTATGTATTTTGTAGATGGACCTGTTTCGACAATATTTTTATCATTTTTCTGTAAACAAATTATAATTGATACAATAAGGATGTGAATTACTGGTACCTATACCATATTATTAACACAGTGAAAAAAATTCAGCATGCATCATGTACATTGAATGGAATGATATATTGCAAACAAACTAATATTTTTGGCCTGTAAAGGCATTTGAAAAATTAGTATTGATTTCTTGATGTTTAAATATGTAATAGTTAGTTATGTGCATGTCTAGTTCGAGTAGGTCTTATATATTTGTTCATCAGGCGAGCCAATAAATGATTTTTTTACATACTGGTACTTAGATTGGGTACTGTATTTGGCTTCCTATTTTGATATTTTTGGTCTTGAGCACTTCTTGGCTATGATTTATTTTTGGATCTAAAACTTCTTAAGTATTTGGTTCTAAAACTGCTGATGAAAGGTTACTCTTTGAAACACTTATACATGTACCAAAATTTGTAATATTTATGTGATTGGTATTTTTGAACTTTACTACTGTCAAATCAAAGCTAGTAATATCAGATCTATTTCAAATTCACTAATTCAGCTGGGGAGTTTGCCAATGTAAGCTGCTAGGATTGAATACTCATTAGAACTTGTGCATTTGTAAAAATAAAATTGCATCTAATAAGAATTTACAAAGTATTCCAAGAAATGTTGCATATAAAATTTGTATCTTTTGTAGGGAGTGAAAGAACTGAAAACAAAACTTCATGGTATTATGGATAAACATCAATCTAACAGCCATGAGAGTTTGTACAATATTCCACAGAGAGTAAAACGCCATTTAGGGGTTGTAAAAAACTTGATAAGCGTACTAGATTTTAGTTCAGGGGTTTTCCAACCAGAAGAAAAAGAAGTAAAATCTCCGATTCCAGGCAATGAAGTCCTAGAACTGGCTAAGATACTACAAAAACAGGTATTTGTTATATATTTATGAAATTGAGGAATAAAGTACAATATCTGCAAGGACAGAAGAGCCTTTTTGTTGCCTTTGTAAACTCTTTGATTTGCACTGTAACTATTGGTCAAGAACTAGTTCGCACTGGAAAGCTATTCTCTCTGACCTATTTCTATTCCTCTCCCAGCAGGCTTGGCCAAAATTTTTGACAAAAAGTCTTTAACAAAGTTGCTGACATACATTGAATTATTGTACAATATAATTTTTATTGAAATATAAAAGTTTGTGAGCAGATTTGGAAGAATTACATGAAAAAACAAAAATGCTGAGATCTATTCTATGACCATTACATGGATTAGAGCACCTAAATTTAAGGGGGTAATTCTAAAAAAAAACCTTGGGTTTTTGCTGAAGTGTTGAGGAAGTGTTTAGGTTTTTCATAGACCTATTGAGCTGGGTGATTTCCAGCCTTCAATCCTCACAAATCCTTGGAACAATGTGAAGTCTGAAGTTAGCAAGTAAAGTTACACTCCTTGAAACATTTACGTTTCCCATTTTAGAGTTTGTGCATCATTTATCGTGCATTTGATGAGTCTATGTGTGTTACAGAAACATTCTTTAAATGCACAATGGCAGTGTTTGTTTAAATGCATGATATCAGCCTTTGTTTAAATGCTCTATTGAAGTTTTCATTTATTTTTGTGTACTCATTATTTGCTTTTTTTTCAGCCATTATTTTTATATTTTTACCATTACTTCTTTGTATTCTTTAAATAAAAATCGTTTTTTATTTTTCCTGTCTTCGTAAATTGTAAGTATTTCTTTCTTTTAATCGTTCATTTAATGTACATTTAAACACACGCTTTAAGAATTTGTTCATTGTGCACTTAAAAGTATGCTAAAAGCATTTGTTTGTTGTGCATTTAAAAATATTCTTAGTGCATTAGTTTATCATGCATTAAAACACACGATATGAGTGTTTTTTATACACACAATAGGAGCGTTTTATTATCATCGTGCATTTTGAGAGCATTTTGTGTGTGTTTAGGTATCATGAGTGTTGGAAATCTAAACATCTCAAGGAGTGCATAGCTTACTTTCTTTCTCCATTTTACTACCATTTGTTTCTCTTTGTATTTAATAAAATGTTTGTATTGAAATGTAATGATTGATTTCAGTTCCTTTTTCTAATTTTTGATAAAATTTAAATCATTTGATTAGCCCAATCACTTGACTTAATTTTTGTCTTTGTATTTCAATACAAACATTGACCATCACTTTCTACAATAAACATGAGGGACTAGCTGTATTTCTGTTGGAAAGAGGAGATTTTAGAGGTTCACTGTTTGACCTCTGTCATTTTTGTTAATCCATCCCATACCTGTATTGGGGATTCTCTCCTATTCACTCTGTCATATGTAAGAGATTTTTACTTTTGATGTAAAAATTTGATTATCTAGTAATTTTCATAGAAAATATTTGATTCTCACTAAATACCTCCCACAAATTACAGTTTTATGTTGGAGATTGTAAGTTATTTCATTGATTTTATGGGAGTCTCCCTCCTTATGATAGAGGGTTAACATGTGTGCCATATGTTTGAAGGTACTATTTTTTTGGCACATCAACTTCTGGTAAGTAACTTGGTTAAACATTATAGGGCTGGACTGGGTAAACCAAGTGACTCATATCTCATGGATATATTATACCTCTACTCATTAGAGACTGGGGGCTTTATTGTAATCACCTTGTCAATTCATTTGTCTGTCCATAACACTTTTCTGTAATAGATTTCTCAGCTTCTGTTTGAGAGAGTGGTTAGATATTTTGTATTTATTGCTTTTGCATGACAACTTTAAGGGTCCTTGCATATCTACTTCCTGTTTACTGTATAATATAGTTCGACAGAAATGGTTGAGTTGTCTTATTCTAAGTATGTAGCATGCATCATCATATTATTTTTGGTCTACCTCTATCAATACATCTACCTGTCGCAGTGGAATTCCTCTATGCGAAGTAACCAAATTACACTGTAGTTTTGTAGAATGGTTTAACATCATTTGTCTACTGTACCTTATTATTTTCAAACATCATTTTAGTTTGACAAGTTTTAAGGTAACTATGGGACTTAGACAGCCTCTGATATCATCAACAATGAGAATGTATGCAGCCTCTAATGTCATCAACAATGAGGATGTATACAGCCTCTAATGTCATCAACAATGAGGATGTATACAGCCTCTGATGTGTTTAAGAACAAGAACATATTGCAATGCATAGAAATCTTATTTAATCTTGTGAATTTATTGACTTTACAGGGTGAAATAGCCATTCTCCGTCTAGGATTAAAAACAGTGCTTGCTGATGTCCCCATTTTAGTGGAAATCTACAACAAGTTGTCAAATACATCAACAATGCAGTCTTGTGACAAAAGATCAACAGCCATTGGACAGTCATCAAAAGTTTGGACATCTGAAACTATTGCTGAACATTTTGTTCCTGAAAAAGGCAAAAAGAAAATTGAGGTAATAGTTAACTATATTTAATATTAGGTTTCTGTATTTAAGATTGTTATCAGTATTATTGGAAAATTAACTAGTTTACTGAAATGTCACATGAGGAACAAATCAGAGATAGAAATAAGAGAGTAGACAAAGAAAGGTAAATCAAGGAAACCAGGATTCAACTGGTAATCAATGTAATCCAAGGGTAAGGATGTGACAAGGAAATAGACACACACACACACAACAGGGAACATGAAATAAGCAACATTACACATACAAAGATACAAAAGTGAAAGAGCTACCCAGACTCCAGTAAAACTGGGAGCATGGAGCAGGTGCACCGATAGGACAATCGTCCCCTGCTTTTCTAGAAAGACCCAAAGCTGCTTGTTAATATTATGTCCTAGGTAAAAAGATTTAACAAATAAGCTAAACAGAAAACTGAAACAGGTTGTATGAACCTTCTAAAAAGAGGGTGAAGTGGGTGGATACTTAGTAAGGGTCAGCAACTCCTGCTTTAAATTTCATTTTTAGCTCACCTGGCCTGGTCGTCTCCGTCATCTGTTGTCGTCGTCCGTCATCATTAACAATTACACAAACTCTTCTCCTCTGAAACTACTAGACTGATTTGAACCAAACTTGGTATAAGTGTTTCTTGGGATATCCTGCATAGAACTGATTTGGTAATTTTTGATTCGTCGAAAGACATGGCGGCTGTTACTAAAAATATAACATAGGGGTCAGACAGTAGTTTTTCACATATATCTCCAAAGCCGTTAGGTTTAGCTAAATTCTGACAGAGTAAAAGTGTTCAACATGATGAGATCTATCTCTGGTCAAATTTTGGTTTTAATCCGTTAAGCCATGTTGGAGTTATTGCCCCTTTTCAACAACTTTTGCTATTTTTAATGTTATTTCTTTCAAAAATCTTCTCCTCTGATACTACTCTGAAACCAAACTTGTTATGAATGTTCCTTGGGGTATCCTGCATAGAACTGATGTGGGGATTTTCGATCTGTCAAAAAACATGACAGTTACTAAAAATAGAACATAGCTGTCAGATTGTAGTTTTTCGCATATATCTCCAAAACTGTTAGGTTTAGCCGAATTCTTTTGATAGCTGAAATGATCCTTATTATTAGGACTACAAAAGTCTTCAGGGATAAAAGTTGTCAGATGACTCCTTATAAGAGTTATTGCCCTTTAAAGGGGAGAAATGACTTTTTTTTTTAACAGTTTTCAGTCAATATCTTTAAAACTATGATAGATTAAAAGAAACTTTCAATTGTTGAAATGATCCTTATGATAAGCCCTACCAAAGACTTCTTGAGTCAAAATTGTTGGACAACTTGTTAAATTTATTGCCTTTGAAAGGCAAAATTCAACCAGGTGTGCGATTCAGGCTCCTGGGAGCCTCTTGTTGGATAATTCAGATATTTTTGCTCCTTGATACATGGGTAAGAGTACAATCATTTTTGGATGTCAAAGGTATTTATAAGCATTCCTATTTCTTAAAAACCAAAGCATATATTTAGACCATACAAGTACTTATATTTTAGGTAAGCATGTGTCTATTACAGGTACCAGTGGAGCTTGTTATTGAAGTTGTACAGGAATACTTTGGTTTGATACAGATTCCCGCCATTCGGTTTAAGGAGACAGATACTCAGTTTATATATGCTCTGACTGATACCCTGTCTCCTCCAGAAGTTAGCCTTGTAAGTTATTACCAATCATATTCTATACCTGACATGTATGTTTCATGATTGGATTCAATAGAAGTTTAAAAAACAATGATACATGTATTAAGGCAAGAGAAACAATTTTTTATAGGCCCTATTTGAACACAACATGATGTGCTGCAGTTTGTTGGTGCTTTTTCCATCTTTCAGTCAATTACCCTTTCTGTTCTTATATTATATTGGATAACATGAATACACTTGAAAGGATTAAAAATGTTACTGTCTACTTGTACAAAGTTTGCCCTCATGGAAGAAAGCTTGAATATTGATGAGAGTGAAAAAGTAACGACATTAAAAATTCAAAGAGACTAAGCTAAACAAGTACTACTCAAGTGCAGCTAATGGTACGAGGTACTTAAAATCATACAACCTCAATGGTCTAGCCAGAGCATGATCTTTTTGAGTACACAGACTTTAAATTGGTGGTCACTGCATTCCCCCTAAGAATGCTACATGTAGGAGATACTGAGTTATAACTTACTCAGAGTAAGTGTATGAGTGGGGTTACATACCTTCCTGAGCCACTATGTGCTAGCATGTAATCTTCCTCAGGGCTTTAGTCAAGGCATGGTCTGTTCGATTTGTCAATTATTCTTGTTCTGAAGTGCATAAAATACCTGCCATTGGGCATTTAACTACCATTCTAATATAACGTCTGTAATGTGCTATGAGATCACAGGTGTTTTCATTCATTTCGGCAGTGTGAATGAACATCAATTTCATATTTAATAAAAATATTATGTTTTAGAAAAGTTTTGTTATATTCTGTAAAATTCACTTACACACGTCCAGGTAGCACTTGTCACGTGCGCCATCATGTATGAGAAAAAACAACAGTAACAATTATTAATGAATGAAATGTTGTACCTGTCCATGTGTGAACGCTGTGACCTTATAATGCAAACTATTGACATATCTAACATCCATCTACTTAATTAGCCCTTTCCTTCATTATAAATATTACAAAACACTAAGTTTCACTAGTGACCATTTCAACTGACAAAGCATAAAGTGTACAACCAAATATGGACAAATGTGGCGGGTCTAAGGTTACTGTAATAGATCACGAAAATGTAAAAAAGTACCGTAATTGTCTTATTAGAATCGAAATAAATCATGAAAATTCCAGTTTATTAGTGTTTTATCACAGGCTGATCATTTATGTTTATATTTTACTTTTGCTATCGCTCAGGGTAAAATAATGCAGCATAAATGGTCAGCTCATGGTAAAACACTAATAAACTGGAGTTTCCATGATTTATTTCTTCATCAACCAGCATTTTAATCTACTATTTGTGAAAGGAATCCATGTGTTTAAATTGTCTTTTTTTAACAGAAAGAGTTTTGGAAACTTGATACAGTCAAAGATTTTGTTATCCTAAAGAAATCCTATAGTTTCATACATCCTATTTACAATACACTGTTCCCAGGAATACTGTCATCTGCTACCCAGTATGGCAGAACAATACTGCTTACAAAAGAGGGAGCTGTTTTCCAGCTAGGTTGTGTACAAACAGCTGTTGTCATGGAAACAGATCAGTCAGGTAAGGCAATTTGCCATCTTTCTATTTTTTTAGAACATATTTAGTCTGGTACCAGATTGATAGAATACATCTGATGTCCTACTTTAATCATCACATGATTCCAATCAAGGCACATGTATTATGACTTTGTTGTAATGGTTTTTTTTTCCTAATGTAAACAGTTCACCACTTCATTTATTGATAATTACATTTGCTGTGCATATCATTTAAATATGCTTATTTCATTGGTTAATCAGCTTCACACATGATATTTAAAGAATGTTCTATGAGTCAGTTAAACAGACCACTTTTATTGATCACTGTGTATTGTCTATTTTCTAACTATATCTTAAATAAAATTGGAATAAAAATTAAAATATGAGAATTGTATGAATTATTATTAAAAGAATTGACCGGTCAACACATTTACTTGCTGATTAAACATCAAAAATGAAACATTCAATTTGTGAATGAAATTCACTTAAATTTTTATCAGTTTTATAATATTCTATGTGTATAAAAACTAATTGTCATGATAGGTGACAATCAGACACAGTTCTTTTATCCTTTGATGAATTTTATTGCTGAAATGTAATTCATTATGTAGTCTGTTTGACCTTTTAATTTAAAGGTTACAAAAGAATATGTTTAGAGTCTAGATGTTACATACCAGAGAAGAAAACAGGGCCAATCAATGAAGAGACAGTGACAAATGTGACGGAGTATACATGGCATATATTCTGTATCTATAGCGATATTATCAATAAATTGTTAAAACAAACCAGGATTGTCTACACTGTAACAGCTGATGTTCAGCATGGCTTTGGTAAATATGTGAATTTGAGAAAAGTGTGAAACTATTATTTGAAATGAATTACACTTGCATGTTATTATTAACAATAGAACATGTGAACTTTACCTCTACTTTCTATTTTGGGGGGAGGGGGTATATGGGGTTAGGGCTGTCTATCCTTCTGTTCATAACACTGTTACACAGAGGTGTACCATTCTTTTTTTCTTTTACACAGAGATGTACCATTCTTTTTTTTTCTGTTACACAGAGGTGTACCATTTTCTTTCCTGTTACACAGAGGTGTACCATTCTCTTTTCTGGTACACAGAGGTGTTATACCATTATCTTTTCTGTTACTTTTTCTACACCACAGAATGGAATTAAATTTTAATTTCACAGAGTCTTTAATGCAAATTGTCATTATTATGGACCTCCTATTATAGAATATATGGTTTCTAGGAAGCAGGGGGTTTCCTTAAGAAAGCTTTGCTCACAGTTTTCAAGTCAATTCATGATTAAGATTTCGCCTCCCAGTTCTGTAAATGTATACAGTTTAATCTGTCCCTAATTGATTTCACCTTCTAACTTCATATTTTAATAATGTTCATTTAAGAGGAATTATTGCTGAATATAGGTTGATTAACCATAATACAAGATTTATTTAGATATAGACATAATTTTGTGTTTGTTTCCCAAATACTGACTTTAATTTGATTATATTTTCCCAAATGTTTTAATTTGATTTGTAACAAGCTTTCTGATTGGTTGGTTCTCTTCTAATTGTATAATTTGCATTATGATCTTATTAACACTGATTGGTCCACGTGCTGTGATTCAAACAAGATAATGCTTAAGTGTAAGTATTTGTAAGAATCAGGCAAAATGGGAAAAATCAGAAACATGCATGTCAAACCCCACCGAACTGACAATGTAATATTACTCAAGGATGTAACTGTCTCTGTTTGAAATCTCTGCATCACTGGCTTTGTGCAGAAATTTTTCAATAGAATCTTAGAAAAATGAGGTTTTTGACAGAGTTTTCTGCCCTTGAAATGTTCATTTTCAGTGCATTTCAATAAAATTGTAACTCAATGGTGCAGCATGATATGGAAAATCTTGTCTGTTTTCCTTGATTTTGATGGTGCAAATAGTCAAATTACTTTATCAAATGGTGTTTTTTTTCATATCGTGTTTCACCAACTGCCTGATTCTTACAAAGGCTGACACTTGAATAACAAACAAAGTCTTGAAATATTTTAACTTGAATCCATAAGAAATTAAATTTTATTATATAGATAGCACTGTTTTATCGAATGTCCCCAGTGTAATAAATTTTGATAATTCACACTGTAAAATAAATTTGGTAATTTCACTCTCAGACTTTCTCCTACTTAAATGTCACAACTTTGATATCAATCAGCCATTCACAAAATTTGAAATTTATGTGGAAATAGAAAGGAATAATCAAGGAAACCTATATAATAAATAGGATAATCAGTTGGTTATCATGAATACCCATAATATGATCACTCATGCCAAGAACGCAGTAAGATTTAACTTGTGCGCTGAACGCATTCAAGTTCCACACTCTTAATCTAGGCATTCTTCCGCACTTATGATCATATTTGGTTATTCATCCCTTCCAAGTAATTATCTTATTAATAAGAAATGTTTTTAATCTTTGAACAGGTTAGACAAATTATTATGGATTGGGCCAGTTTTGTAAAATGTTTCGTAGTTTATAAGTGTAAACCGTTTTGCGGTTTGTAAGTGTAAACTGTTTCATGGTTTATAAGTGTAAATCGTTTCGTGGTTTGTAAGTGTAAACCATTTTGCGGTTTATAAGTGTAAACCGTTTCGAGGTTTGTAAGTGTAAACTGTTTCACGGTTTGTAAGTGTAAACTGTTTCACAGTTTGTAAGTGTAAACTGTTTTGCGGTTTGTAAGTGAAACCATTTTGCGGTTTATAAGTGTAAACTGTTTCTCAGTTTATAAGTATTAACTGCTGCAAATCATGTTATTTCATTTAACCTCTTAAAAATTATGATTATTCCTTACATATTTCAGTGAACTGCTCTGTCGGCTGTCGACATTATTGGAAGCCCAACCCAACTAGACAAGGAACGACAGTCTGTACCTTGTGTAACAAATGTACTGACAAAGGACCAAACTGTTCCTACAATAGAATCATGGGAAACTATCTACGTGAGTGTCTTTGCAAAACAACCATTCAAGGATGTTTTCGCTGCGGAGTCTGCGTAAAATGTGTAGAAAAATTGTGGGTGAGTATACTGTTAATATATTGATTCTGTCAAGTGAACATACTGGAGACATCAATTTTTGTGGTATTAAAAAATTTAGCAGATAATAATGCCAAAAATCAATACGACATTATTCTTTGGGATTATCTGTCTCCCGGGAACATAGTAACATTAAGTTCACAGCAAAATAAAGTTTACAGTACTGTATTAGCATACAATCTAACATATGTATGATCTCAGTTTCTGGTCTGTATGGCTGTAAAACAATTTTTTTGAAAAAAGACCAAAAAGAAATTTTATTTGGGGTTGTTGGCACTTGTTTGTTGTTTGATATCAGACTAATTCGAGATGTTCATCTTCATTTCTCTTAAAATACCAAATTGCAAACAAGTACAAAGGCATTGCCATCTTGGTTTAAAAAAGTCTGTAGAAAGAACAATATAAGAAAAGGTAATACAAATCACCTGGTTCATGGCACTTATTCAAATTACTACGTTTTTGTGATTAATTATTTCCAATTAAGTACCAGTCCATATAAAATTCAGACACTGTCTAATGAAAAACCCACCAAATTAATGATACTTTTTTGGTCTATGTATACTTGTACTTTTGAGTAACATCAGTCTTTTCTTAATTAAGATTTGTACTTTTGAGAAAACCATACATTGATCTCTCACTAAAATCAACCAAATCAAACCTAAGAACGGTAACTTTTGCAAAGTGCCAATTTTATACACAATTTATAAAATTTTTATCTCAAATGTCAGAGACTGGTTTTGTGGTTTGTAACCATTACTTAATTAGAAATATAAGGCTTTAATTAGTGGTGTGACAAAGAATTCAGTTCCACTATTAGCCAGTGAAGTTAAACTACCACAAAATGAAATTGGGGTCGTATAATGGTATGCTTTCTTCTCCTTCCTTGTTATGGTACGGTGTCTGTAGAAAATTAAGTTTCCAGACAATAACTTGCCTAGAAGTGTATGGATCATTATAAAATTATACCACTAAAGATAGACTGGGATTAATTTTGGGATTTTTCAGGTATTATTGGCTAAAAAGTGGCCATAAACAAGCACTTTCATGATATCCAGACAATGACTTGACTGTAATTGAATTGATCTTTATGATATTGTACCATTATGTGTCATACCTTAAGTGGTAGGCTGGGATTGATTTTGCAGGTTGTAACTTGCACCACTTATATTCTGATCAAATTTTTATTCTGTGTCAAGTATTCAATCAGAATAAAAATTTATAGCTTTATCAAGCTTGAATGGTGTGTCCATACTTAGCCTATTTGATTAGGGTTCAACCTTTACGTTTGTATTAAGCTGCACCCAGCAAAGCATTTTATTATTTTCTAGGATGTTAGAAGTTTTTTACGTCCAATGCCAGCATGTCCAAATATTGAACGTGAGCCAAAATTTATAAAGAAGGTTGAAAAGGAAGTAGAAGAAGAGGTTGATACCACAGCGGTGAAGGATGAATTGGAGATTAATCCTTTCCAGGTAAATCCCAAAAAATGAAAATAAAGTTTGGTTGGACAGCCTCCCTGAAAAGAAATTAGATAAAAAAAAGTATAATCATGTTGGAAAAAATGAATGAAATATTGAAATGCAGTTCAACAGAAGTGTGAATATATAAATATATATTTACTTAAGTTTACATTGAACTAGTTTGTAAATTTTTTGTTAAGTAAGAAAATGAGAACTATAATAAAAGATGAATTGTAACATCTCAGCATTTGCCTGACTTTAGATATGACCACAAGATGATATAAAAATGTTAAAGTTTCTTAATTCATTGTTTTCTAACTCCTAAATTCATTTACCCCATCAACATACCTGTTAACCTTTTGAATGCTCAAAGAGGGAGATCTCCCCCTTATCAGCTTTTCTAAGAGGAAGATTTAGCATGATGACCTTTTTCGTAGAAGAAAAGATAAATTTGCTAATTTTTCAAGTACAAAGATAAGAAAAAGATATAAAATCTAAGGTAATCCCATTAAATCTACAAGGGTTTCTTATCCAAATTTAAATAATTCACTGAGTTCAACAAAAAAATGAATTATTTGTGGATTGTTTCCCAATGATAATTATATTGTATAAAAAAATTAAAAATTAAAAAGCCATTTAGAACATAACTTGTACAATATTTCTATTATGGGGGAGATTTTGGGGAAGAAATTTGTGATAAAAGGAGAATTGTGTCTCTAAAAGAGGTAGATTGACCCAAAAAAGAGAGTCTCTCTCTTAAAGAAGGAGGGTTAACAGGTATGCATCAAATTGAGAGATCACCAGTATTCATGTTCTAGATGATATCAGTTAAACATAGAAATTGGGAGGTTACCAGGTACTGAATAAATTGTAGTTTTAAACATAGAAATTGGGAGGTTACCAGGTACTGAAGAAATTGTAGTTTTAAACATAGAATTTGGGAGGTTACCAGGTACTGAAGAAATTGTAGTTTTAAACATAGAAATTGGGAGGTTACCAGGTACTGAAGAAACTGTAGTTTTAAACATAGAAATTGGGAGGTTACCAGGTACTGAATAAATTGTAGTTTTAAACATAGAAATTGGGAGGTAACCAGGTACTGAATGAATAGCAGCTAAAATATATTATGATTGTTATCAGGAGTTAGCCATTAGTGGTGAGTTGTTTGGTGAAGGACAAAATGAACAGCTAGAGAAAGAACCAAAATTTTTTGCCCAACTTCCACTGGACCCAATTGCCAATAATGAATTTGAGATACAACATATATCAACTGGTCTCATGTCTGTTATTCTTTATGAGTATGTAATATTATTTTTAAGAGAACAGAGCTATAAGATATAGAGGCTTTCTCAATACTTTGTCACTTGTCAGTTTAAGAATTTAAGAAGAAATGAAAAAGTTTATTGATTAATTTCATGTATCTCTCTGATATCAAATCTACTAAGCGCTGTGGGAGTTAGTAGTTGCTAATTACGTAGATTTTCTGCAACACATATATACTGGTAATAAAGAGGGACTTGTAGCAAGTCTTTTACAATTATGATATCATTGTAAAAGTAGTATTTTATTAAATGAATTGCAGAAGATGCCAACATCTACTGGTAGTTTTCAACATTAAATATGACCAACAATAGATGACAAACTATTATCAGGACAATGCAAGCACTTCATACACCTAACCGCACTCAGAACTTCAAACAACCAGACACCTCCAGTATAAAGCAAAAAGGAAGCAAACATAAATCACATTCTATAGACCAATTGTATATTTTTTCTGTAGACTCAACGCTGGTGCCAGGATGGTGGTGTTTCCAGGACAAGCCATGACCTTTGTAGATGAGGATCTAAAAGAGGAAGATGTGACAGAACGGATTTCCCAGCATTGCTCCAGCATTATGAGTTACAAGTACAAGTTTTTTCCTGGGGACAGTATTAAAGTCAGACTCACTGATCCTTTTGTAAGAATGACTAAATATTTTACATTCAGAAGTTACTGCATTAATTTTTTTTGTCCCACCCTGAATGAGGCATAAGGAGTGGTCCTAGCGCCACAAAATGAAAAAAAAAACTGAAGTCAAAGAATATTCTCAACTTCCATTGTAACTCCAATCAAAGTCTGAATTTTGATAACGTCATAAACAGTTAAAAATTTTCTCAGACTCAAGTAATTGTTCAATAATTGGGGTGCTGGGGCTTGTTTTTGATGTCAGTTAATTTTTACAGTTATATGCCATGTATTTTTGCTTTCAATGAAGGTTTCTGAGGTATAAGGCCAGTCTCCTGCTTAAGAGGTTATATTCTCTATTTCAAAGCTTTACACCTCTGCTAAACTCAGCGTTAAATCTGCCCTATGTGAAAATAAGTACAGTACAACAGGGCTTCATGAATTTGCAATGAGTAGTGCTCATGCACTGTGAAAATTGTTTACATCCTGTATAGCAGAGCATACAATGTAAATTTATTAATTTTCAGGTGTACTAATTTTTGCTATTATAGCGGTGGACAGAAAACTGTGATTAAATAACGGTTATTGGATTTTTGAACACTATATATCGCAAACCATTTTTGATATTGCAAAAATCAATACCCACAAATATGTTCATATGACAGAATCCTTGAAAAATTAGTAACTGCAAAAATTAATATGTTTACTGTAAGTTAGCGATATGTAGTCAATCAGGTAGTTGGTATAGATTATATTGGTTATAATTGTCTGAATGTTTGATCTGATTGACAGGATTATATTTTGTGGTTTGAGATGCTGTAATTATATTACTTTTAGTGGAGTATTAGTTTTCAAGATGAACAGAGAAGTGTGAAAAATAGTACCTGCAAAATTGATTTTAACACTATATAACACTATAAATCATTTTGAAAGCACAAAAATTAAGTATTGCCAAAATTAAATCTTGCAAAAACAAAATGTTTACAGTATAAAAACAGGACTTTGATTCTCCGATGGATGCTCAATAGACATAGAACTTTAATTCTCTACGAATGCAATTTATTGTCATAGTTGTGAACATGTAGCAGAAAAAAAATAGATTATAACAAATATAATGTTCTAGGGTTGGGTTGAAAAAAAATCCTAAGATTTTGCTATATTTGAACCAAAAGTGTGTATCAATTTGTCATAAGTAATGAAAAATGTATTGGCCTACAAATTTTGGAATTTTTTCCTGCGGCCATGAAAATCAGTATACACAAAAAATAAACAAATTTAACCTTTTTTTTTTAATACATTGCAGAAAGCAGTATCAAAAACAGCTTCTAGTACTAATGAATCTTCATCTCATGAATCAAAAGTTGTTTACCATGCTGCTGTATGGAAAGGAGCAATAGTCAGTCATGAAACTGGATTGCTATGGTGAGTTCTAGATTCTTAAGTACTTGTCTGTCTTAGAATCAGGCAAAATGTGTATAAGGTGTGGCACTTCAAGAAAAAAATGCAGAAATTTTAATGCATTATACCAGTATTTATTATACCAGTTGCTTTATGTTCTTGTTGTGTTTGTCTGTTTTCCTTGTCTGGTCTTTGCCTGTGGATTACATTCTTATGATTTTCGCTAGAATCTTGGTTTCCTTGATTATTCTTTTATACCTCATAACCTCCAGAATAACCATCCAAGTTTTGTGAAGTTTGCCTTTTTAAGATACTGGTAGGTCAAGTTTAGTTGAAATACACATTTTTCCTATGTAAGCAGTCAAAAAGTATCTTGGTTCCCTTGATGACCCTTAGATGCTTTAGGATAGATTCAAATAGCTTGTTAGTTGTTTTTCTAGATGGGTTGAATATATTTGAGGCAAAAAAGATCAAATTGAGAAAAATGATGTGCCACCCACTGCCCGATTCTTACACAGAATGGTACTTAAGTTGTTTACCTTGTTGCATTGTTTTTTTTCTTTCTATATCTCAAAAATGAAATAAAGGTTCTTTTTTTTTTTTTTTTTTTGAAATGTTCATAGTTAGATGAAAATGATACAGGAGGTACTATTCTGTTTTTAATTTTATTTCATTTTAATGGCAATTAAAAAGTGGTTATGAAGCTTCCTTAGTCAACAAGATGGAGGGGGATAGGCGGGAACCTGAGATTAGTTTGAAATAAAAATATTATTCCAAACTTGAGGCAAAAAAATCAGCCTTGGAAAAAAAAAGATTCCACTATTACATGTTCTTTACAATACAGATTTTCAAACACAAATTTTTACTCCTGCTTTGCAAACAATCCCAGCCCCTCCTCCCCATGGAAAAGAATATGGTATGCGCCTTAATAGTTGAGACAGAACCTCAAGTACCAGGATATAATTATGAGTAAGCCTAAAGATTTGATGTATACATGAATTATAGTATTTATCTTGTTTATTGTTTCAGCTACGATCCTGGAAACAGTAAGGGATCCAATAAATCGTATTTCATTGGTACCAGACCTTTTTCTGCTCAGTTCAAATCTTTCAGCATAAGTAAGTTTGTGTGAGCTGTATTTTAGCTTCATTTGAATTATACGTTTTGCATGGACTGTTGCAAGTTCCAAATCAGTGGTCTGCTGAAAGAAAATCAGAAGCCCACTATAAAGAGTCAGCTTTACAAAAAGGGTTGAATGTCAAGGACGCATTTCATTGAAATTTCAAAGGTCCGTTGTCAGACGTTTATGGTTGCTTACCTTAGACCACCACTAATCTGAATCTTTGGTGTGAGATAATCTTGGTTCTCAGACCCCTTTATCTCTTTTGAACGTGCCTCATTACCCATTTTTATTGGCCTATTTACAAAATAAGACAGAGAAGCACCTTACTTACCATTTGTTTCTTTCTATAGACAATTTTAAAAGCACAATCATCAACGTTTAGGCAATAAAAAAGGTAAAAAAGAAATGCTGGCCTGCTCCATTGGTTTTCCTGAAAATGGTCTGAGGACCACAAAATTAACTTTGAATTGTCTGAAATATTTTTTTTTCTAATTTAAACAAATGCAAATGTTTCTTTGACATATTCCCCATACCTATTCTCATTATATTATTTTTGGTATTAATGAAACATTTAATACATCATTGGATAGAATGTTCTTGTCCTATCAGTTAATGAAGTCATTACAATTCATAATTAAGCCCCTGTTTGCAATGAACTTTTGCTGATATAGAATAAATAAAAGGCACAGCAACACCATGACAAGTGTACTTAACCAGGAGTGAAAATGAGTAGTTATTGTGTTGGGAGTAAATTGAAACTGATTCCAATATTTTCAGAATTCATCAAATTACTTAGAGTTTGTTATTGGTAGACCATGAGAGAGATCATCTTCTAATCCTCAAGTCCTCTAAAACCTCTGAATGGAATTTGATGAAATTTTCACTCATTTTTATCACAAGATGCCATTGTGCACTTCTATTTTTGTTTTTTTTTATTTAAATGAATTTTATTCCTTTACAATCAAATTTACCACACATGAGAATTATATGGTTTGTAACATTTATCGTATGAGTCGAGTATTTTCTTAAATATATGATAATCATATCTTTTCAAGCCAAAATTGACATATGGGAATCAAATGACTATCCTATGTAAATTACCATATGATTATCATATGATATCATGTGACTATCATATGAATCATGCACCATTTGATCATCAGGTTGTGTATGTGGTTTTTAGGGAGGGTAGCAGGGGTATCATTAAGCAAGCTTGGTTCACAGTTTAAAATTAAAAGTAATAATAATTGTTAAATATTCCCCCACTAAATGAGTGGGTGGTATATTTGAATCATCTTGTCCATCTGTCCAAATTTCAACACAATTATCTTCAGTTGATGGATTGATTTCAAATTTGGTGAGTAGCTACATAAAGATGGGACATATGTTGTAAGTGATTTTAGTTGCTCATTAATTTCAACTTCCTGTATAAGTGTGGGCATGCCTAGCAAGACAAGGCAGGGAACTCCATGTTTACAATGTTACAAAATTAAAGTAATTAGATTGCATGCACAGTATGTTCCATTGATCTATTACAGAAATAGTGAATGAGGGTTTACAGAGGTATATAGGACTTGGTGTCAGTGCAGATAAATCATTCAAACTGTTCAGTCATACAGGTCGGGAAATACGACAGGCTGATTTTATCAAATACTACATCAATAGAGGGGGGTAAGTCTGAATAGAGGCTGGTAAGTCTGAATAGGGTCGGGTAAGTCTAAATAGGGGCAGTTAGTCTAAATAGGGAAAGTTAAGTCTGCATAGGGGCGGGTAAGTCTGAATAGAGGCAGCATGTAGCATGCCAGGGATACCCCATTCCATCACCTGAGGAACATAACCCAGCCCAAGGCCAGGGTTCTAAGCACTATTTAGTCACTTTTTACAACAAGCTTAGCGCTGCATATTCTTTTGACACCTTGACCTGAATGGGGCATGTATGGCATGAATAGAGGTGGATAAGTCATTATATTGACAATACTGTCATGTATAGCATGAATGGAGGTGGGTAAGTCTATCTATATAGATATTACCATCAAATATTGCATGAATAAAGGTGGATAAGGCTGTCTATATAGATATTACTACGAAATATTACATGAATAGAAGTGGATAAGTATGTCTATGTAGATATTACTGTCGAATATTACATGAATAGATGTGGGTAAGTCTGTCTATATAGATCTAACTATCAAATATTACATGAATAGATGTGGATAAGTCTTTGTAGATATTACTATCAAATATTACATGAATAGATGTAGGCAAGTCTGTCTATATAGATATTACTATCAAATATTACATGATTAGATATGGGTAAGTCTGTCTATATAGATATTACTATCAAATATTACATGAATAGATGTGGATAAGTCTGTCTATATACATATTACCATTAAATATAATGTGAACAGAGGCAGGTTAGTCTGTTTACATAGACAATAACAGTGCATTGACTTGACATAAAACCCATATAGGGATGAGGCTAGATCAGATGGACATATTTTACATGTTGTACACAAAATTGAGATTAAGTTTTTGTAGAATGTTTGAATTGTCTGAATAGAATGCTTTGTAAATTTGTTGAAGATATCAGAATAAGGAATTAGATTTTTCATTTGGTGTAGTATAATTGTTTGTTAGAGTTTGTTGGAAGTCAGTATTTGATCTCAAGATTTTATATTTTATTTAAAGAATTTTTTCTCAACGAGGAAGTGTATCACAGAAGGACCCATCATATGTTGGAGACATACTGACAGTAAACTGTGATGTAGGGACAAAAAAACTCTCCTTTCTGAAAAATGGTGTTCAGGTTTGTAATTTGAAATAAATTTGATATGGTGTAAAGAATATAGTACACCTAGGGGTGTTTTTTACTTTATAAGTGTGAATTGTTAGACATGGTTACAGAATAATATCAACTATATCGCTATATAGATGACGTATTATCTTTAAACAATCCTAATTTTGGGGATTCGATATATCGCATCTACCCCAAAGAACTTGAGATAAAGGATACAACAGACACTGTGAAGACAGCCTCATATCTTGACCTACACTTAGAAATAGATGGTAAAGGAAAACTATTGACCAAACTTTACGACAAACGTGATGACTTTTCTTTCAGAATTGACAACTTTCCTTTCATCTTTGTCAACATCCCTTCAGCACCTGCATATGGAGTGTTCATATCACAACTCATACCTTATGCGAGAGCTTATCGAAGCTATGCAGACTTTTTGTTTCACACTAGAACTCTAACAGATAGGCTTCTGGAACAGGGTTATGTTGCTACAAAATTGAAGTCATCTCTACAGAAGTTTTTTGGTTGTCATCATGAACTCATGGATCATTATGGTGTATCCATCTGCACCATGAAAACTGATTTATTCAACAGGTCATAGTTTTCCTTTCCTCATTTGTCTACCCCAGACTTGACTTTTTATGAGCAACTCGGCGGATGTTTCTAGAAAAGCAGAGCTTACCTTACCATTGCACCTGGTCCATGCTTCCAGTTTTAAGTGGAGTCTGAGTTGCTCATTTGCTTTTTTACTTTGTATGTATGATTTTAGTTACTTTATGTTCTTTGTTGTGTATGTTTGTTTTCTATGTCTGGTCTTTGTCCCTGGATTGCATTCTTTTGATTACTGCTATAACCTTGGTTCCGTTGATAACTCTTGCCTATTAAATGCATACCTTGAAGTACAGTAACAAAAGTTTTTACCTAGAAATGAAAAGTCTGAAGTCATCTTAACCTCAAGATAGTGGGAAAACAGCTAAATTTGGGTAGTTAATTGATAACCATTCTAATATGACATGCTTCAAAACCCTTTGAGACCACAGCAAAGGTAAAAAAGTGACAAACACATGACCAACATTTTGTAAATTTACCTGTATATAAAGAACACTTATATCTATTTTGTTGTTTCTTGGAAGGTCATATGATCGGGTTTGGCTGTGGGGTTTGTTTTGTTTTGTTTTGTTTTTTGTTTTTATTTTCCCATAAAACTAGATGCAAAATCCCTTGTAGAATTTAGGCTTTAAAGCTGGCATTTAATATTGCAATACAAAATAATTTGTATTTAATTTGATTACAGTTTTATGAGACAGACATTGAGATCCCTCCTGGAGGATATTACCCTCAAATAACGATGCATTCTGAAGGGGAGTGTGTACAACTACTGGAGAAGGATCCATGGATGCCTGATCCAACACTGGTAAGATTATTTGATATAAGACTTACAAAGAATCAAGCAAAAAAAAGAATGGATGTGGTAAATATCCCCACAGCAATATGACAACAACCCCACCAGGATGAAAAATGTCAGCTCAAAGTCACCCATGGATCTTCAATGAACGACGAGGAACCCTCACACTACAGGGCAGGCTGTAGCTGGCCACAAAACTGCATTATACATAGGTACAGTGAAAAAGTTGCCTCTATATACTACAGGGATATAAAGTAAACAAAAAGTGAAAAAGAAACAAGACCAAGATCTGACTTTGGACAGGCACAAAAATGTTATGGGATTGAAGTACTTTGACCTCATCACAACCCTCCTCCTTTTCTAAAATTCTTTGAAAAAAAATGCATTGTTGTATTACACAGTTAGACAAACCTAACAAAAATATCTGAGTCTCTTGTTAAAACAAATATATAAACTGACTATTTGTTACACAAATGCACAAACAATGGCCTGCTAGCAGTTAACTGAATGCCAACTCCAGATCAGTTTAAACCTACAAAAAGTTATGTCCATATTGTAGGTAATATCAATCTCAATTAATGTTTATACAAGGTATATACAAATTTAAGGTATTTCTGACATGTTTGAAAAAAAAACCTTTATTTACAGGTGAAAGATTTTGGGAAGCCTACTGCCTTTGATCTGTATAAGTACAGCAATATTTGGATTAGTCCAGCTAGAACGATTAAACTCAGTACATTGAAAGTGAAGAGAGGAGATAGATATGAGAGACGTTTGAGTGGATGGTTGATACTTCATAACCCTACAGACAGTCAACTCTTATACAGTGTCAGTATTCATGATAATTGTAGATTGAGACAGATGTAACCTGTAGGAGGACAGAATTGAATGATTTGATATTTTTAAGCATTTTACAGTTTATTTACTAAAATATTCATTTTTCTTTGCATTTAACAAAATTTTAAGAAGTTAGCTCTGGACATTTTGTTTCAGTTAAAGATCTGGTTCTCTGTAAATTATCTTCCGAAAATGATAATAGTTTATGTGGTAGTATGGTAATGCTGTTTAAACTGAACCCGGAATAAACCAGAACTATTTCAAAGCCATTCATATTCTAGAATCTTTTTTATCATGGTATAAAGCTAATAATAGACTGGGGAAATCCTCAAATTTATGTGAAAAAAGTCTTGTAATCGATTCATTTTCCTGTGCTTGCTTGCATAGGAGATTTTATGGTTTACTGGTAGATTACCATTTTGAACTTAGGCCTTAATTGAACAAAGACTTTAATTCAAATGAGGTTTTATTGTACAAATATTATTGTCATTTAATCAGGCAATAACAAGAACATACTTATGACTATATAATATCACTGTAGCAATTCACTATCAGTTGATCAATATCCATTGGTAAAGTCATGTCCAATCATTTATTACAGGTCCAGCCATCCAATTATGTAAAACATTCTAAAGGATGTATCAGTCCTGGAGAGTCGCTTCCCTTGTTAGTCACCTACATTATAACTAGTAAGTGTAAGAGTTAGAAACCATACTACAGTATAGCGGGTAATTTTCATAATAAAAACGATTCCAAATCATCTTTTAAATATACCAAAGAAGATACTGTCAAAATGCGGAAATTTTTTTTTACACATATTTGTCCAGAATGGTCGATGTGGTAAGCAATGGGAACATGTTGTGCTACTCTACTCTCTGACCTACTCCTTCCTTTGAGGCTGACTTTATAGCTGATCTGATTAAAAAGAAGGAACTTTGTTAAGCCAGATCCTTTTATCTCAGTTTCACTACATAGATGACACCTATTGTCTTTAAACAATCCTAGTTTCAGAGATTACATACATTACATCTACCCCAAAGAACTTGAGTTAAAGGACACTGCAGATATTACAGACACTATGAAGTCAGCTTCATTTCTTGACATACACTTAGAGATCTATGGAAAAGGGAAACCAAACTTTATGACAAGCACTATGGCTTCTCATTCGGTATTGTTAACCTTCCTTTTATCAGATCTGTGGCACCTATGTATGGAGTTTTCCTATCACAACTCATACATTATATAAGAGCTTGCCGAAACTACGCAGACTTTTTGTGCCATACTAGTCTTCTTACAATTAAGCTTCTGGGACAGGGTTATTTTGCTGCAAGATTAAATTCATCATTACAGAATTTTGATGGTCATCATCAAGAACTCATGGATTCTTACGGTGTATCCATCTGTGCCATGAGATCTAATTTGTTTACTTTGTTATTGTCTTCCCTTTCAATATCTTTTACTGCTGACGAAACATTTTCTGAGCAACTTGCTCAAGGTTTTTTAGTGGGGTCTAGGTGACTTCTGTTTTTATGTACTTGTTATTTTGTATATTTCATGTTGTTTCTTGAGTGTCTCTGTTTTCCCAGTCTTAAACCATTGAATTTATTCCTATGATTTTAGCTCCAACCTTGGTTCCCTTGATTACTCTTTCCTAACTTTGGTGTATTTTAGTGCTCTGTCTGAATACACCAGAATATATTTACTCAGGGCTTAAGTACTTAGTGCATCACAAAGCATCAACCAAAATTAGAAATGCAAATATATTTCGTTGATTAGCCAATGATAATAGGAGGAGAAACCTGCAAAATATGAGTATGGCACTTTTGGCTTGCTCAACAGTAAAAATCAGCTGACCAGGTAAATAGAAAAGTGTTACACTTAATATACTGAAGATCTATTTATCATTCTTTCTTATTTGGTCATTTTATTAACTTATCTAATAGCTAGACAATTGTTGTATTACACCATGGAAAATGTGATAGAAATAATTGAAATAAAAACTTGGAATTGTGTTTTTTTGTGAAATATTGTTGCATTGTCTAGAAATCTGATTTGTCTTAAGTTTGCTCTCCTGTAACAACTGGTAACATCATAAACCAACAATCTCTATCTCTATAATTTCTGCTGTTGTGGATGCCAAATGTCAAGAGGTCAAATATTCTGGTGAACTCATAAAGAAAAAGGGTTAATGTCACTCATAAAACTAAAATATTGCAAGTTATTAATAATAACTCATTTAATTTAATGTCAACATCAAACTTGCTCAGGCTCATTTTGGTATGATGTTGAAATAATGAAATAACTTGAATTGCTCTTTTGTAATATTCAACTTTCACTCAATATGAAACCAATAATACTGTTTAAGCAGTTAAAAGTATACCATGTACATTTACTAATGATAAAGTGTTATACTTCCATCTTTTATGAGAATATTTTTAAATTAAATAAATATAATGGTTTTTGGCATATATTGTTGTTGGTTTTCTATCATCTGTTGATCAACCTTTTGTTTTCTATTGACAGGTCAGGGGGCTACACCTTTAGAAACAGGAGTAAAGGTATTTTGGACCTTAGCAACCATACACAAATCCTGGTCAGAGGAGAATATTCAGGAAATGTTTGATAGAAGTTCCAGAAATAGCATTGGTGTACACAGGTAAGTTATGCTTGTAGAAAATGACCTATCTCCTAATTATTCATTTTTCATGAACATGTTTTTACAGTTACTAAAATTTTTATGAATTACATGTATGAAAAACAGGTGTTGAAGGTTTTAAGAGTATTTTATTTTAAAATGAATGAAAGTTTTACCAAGTTCAAGATCATAATTGCATAAAATTAACAGCACAATTTTACTTGAATTAAGAAGCACTCCAGCTAAGAATCATGCAAAATGTAATTCATGGGTAAAAAAGCCTATATATTTTTTATTTTTGATATTTTTTTTGAATTGCCATAGTTAACAGAAATTAACATTAAGTTTTTCATATAACTCCTGTTCCTAGGCGATAAAAATTATACAGAATGCACTGTAGATTTCAAAATTAAGGGAGATAACTTTGTAAATGACACTCAAATACAATAGAATCTATTGAATTTTCAATGTTGATTATCTCCTACGAGCAAACAGATTTGAATGAATAATTACACATTTCTTAATATAGACCCATAAAGTAACTTAATCACAAAAATAAAAATATGTAGCCTTTTTTGGGGTGTATCACCTTTTTCAGTTTTTGCATGATTCTTACAAAGTCAGCTACTTACATAGAGATTGTTGTGGCATACCTTTGAGACATATATACTCTTTCAAATACTATAATAGATTTCTAAAATGTCAGCACAGATATTTATGCATATACTTCAATGTATGTAATGAAAGCTTCATCTCATATTACATCTAAAACAAGGCAAAACCTGCATAAAAAATGCCAAAAGAAGAATAAATCTGTCTTTTTCATCATTATATGTTGTCTTAATTTAAAAAATCTTGAAAGTGGTATTGAAATGTCTATTTTATAGATTAAACTGTGTTGGAAAGACAAGCTACACAGGTGATTCAGAGGTTCCCCTTTTTAATGAAAGTGAAAGCATGGGAGGGGTAAGAATTATGTATACTATATGGCAGTGTATTAATTTTTGCTAATTTTATGGTGCTCAAATAGGCATAAATATGGCACAGCGGCTTCCACTTGGTTGCATACTTGTCAATTGCATATTTCTGACAATGGCATTTGAATTCAAAACACAGAAACATTGCGTATCTAAAAAAATATTCTTTGTTTCAAAAACATAAAATGTACCTGAATGGGTAAAACTTCATTGCCTTTTTAGCCAATTCACCTAGTTTTTACACCCCCCCCCCACCAAAAAAAAACAAAACAAAACAAAACACAAAGTGATAAGGTATTATTTTGTACCCTCAGAAAAGTTGCTTATCCATCCACCCATTAGTGTGTCCATCGGTTTGTCTCTCCCTCTCTAGATTGTTTCCAGAAGATAACTTAAGGAAATATTGAAGGGTCTGTTTCAAACTTTGCATAGCTATTGAGTATTATAAAATGCAGATCAAATTTGAATTTCAGTTTTGATTGGATCATTTACACAAAAGTTATGGTCATATTAAATAGCTTTTACCCCCCAATTTTTTGCAAGGTGATGGGATATCTTTTTATATCCAGTTAGATGCCCTATTCTTTAACAATATGTTGGCCTTATGCTGGCTTATGGATAGTGTATATTGGTAAAATGCACCAATTTGTTTATTCTTATTCATGGGCATATTTTTATTACCCATTTCTGAACATGGACTAAAGATAGAAAAATCTCAACCGGAATATTTTGTTAATTTAGAAAATATTTATATATTTACCTCATATCTTATAAATTCATTTAGAACATCTCTGATGATCTGCCATTCTTTGTTGCAGGATAATTTTAAGCTTGAAGTGTTCAAGAATATGGAAAGAGTTAGTACTTATCTAGTAAAGAAAGGCAACTACATTGTAAACATGTATACACTCTCTAGGAGCAAAGAGCCAGAATATATACTGAAAAGAACTAAGTCTCCGGTAAGATAAATCGTGTTCTTAGGCAGTGCTGCATCTAAGATGCATGATTATGCTAATGCCCAGAAAATTTTGAAGAGCCCATTTTTTTTTTATGTGTGTGCTCAAGAAGAAGCAAGTAATTATTGGTGTGCACAAATTTATGAAGATCAAGTGCTTAAAATTTAATAAACGATAAGCATTCCAATACAGGTCTGCATGACATTGCTTGATCAGATTTATTTAAATAGATGATATAAATTGACAAGTCTTTGACCTTGAATGTTGATGCATAACGATGATGAAAATAAATTGCCTGTTTTTTTTTTCTCAAGAATTCCTCCAAAATTAGAAAACCCCTATTTCTGAAAAAGAGGGGCACATGGACATAACAAATCCTAAATCTAGCCATACTTAGGCTTTCAACTATGAAGAACTATGCTACTGTGGCAGTACTTTTGTTCATGGGTACCAGCATTTGTGGTTTAGAAAAAATATATCTTCTTAGATTTTTGAATTCATAGCTTTGACCACTCCATCTTACAAATGAATTGGAAATTTCCTTCTTGTCTGAAACCAAGTTCCATGATTTGACAATTGCACAAAAACCTCCCAAGTTGGTTTCCTATGAAAAATTATACTTCCACATTATTTGTTCTCAAATAATAACTTTATTGATGATTCACTGGTAAGATGTTGTAGGTGATGTCAAGAAAAACAGGAATATAAGTATGCAAGACTTTATTTAACTCCTACTCTGTACCTGCATTAAAAGTTCAAATAGTCTTTTCCAAGTTGTATATGTCATTTATGACCCCCTGCATATATGTGGCCATAAAAATACCGGGGCATCAGCAGTGGATTCATTTGTAATTCTTATCTGTCAAAATTGTCTATAGGTTTTCATATTGCAAGTGAATAACTGTTTGTATGCTGTCTTCTTTTTCTAACTTGAAGTTTTTACATGGAATTATATTTGATTCAGTTGTCTACATTTGTTAATCAAAAGGGTGGACAATTCAGAGACACATCAGAATCCAAAGAGACATGACCAAAACTGAATGTGGATTGTCTCTGTTTTGTGTTTTCATGTTTTGGACATGTCTATTCAGATTCTGATGTGTCTCTGAATTGTCCACCCTTTTGGTTGAATTTAGGGAAATATTTGTTTGGATCTTTATCACTATATTTCTAGTGTTGTTTTTTTTTCAGTCCTTTTTATACACAGACAAGTTACAGAAAAGACAGTCAATCATTGTTAAGTTAGAGGATGGGTAAGTCAGTATTTTGATGATGCCCTGGAAGTAAACATTCATTATAATAAAACAAAAAATGCATTTATAAAAAAATAAAATTCAAGAACAGTGTTTATGTATTAAAGTATATGTATATGGATTACAAACATTTTTATATTTATACAATCAAAATTTCACTGATGAAATGAAGTAGGCAAATATGGTTAATATGATGAATTACAATAATTATTATAAATAGTACTTTGCTTATTAAAAAAGGGCCTCAGTGGTCTCAAGGTGACCTGCCTGCCTTGAGTGTTGGAAGTTGTGGGTTCAATTCCTGCGTGAGTCACATGAAAGACATTAAAACTGGTAGTCACTACTTTGCTAAGCACATAGTATTTGAGGGGGTAGAGGGATAACTGGTTTTCTGAGAGTCAATATAATGTATTGAAGTTGAGTGGCATTCCTACCTGCAGGCTGTTGCTTCTGTGAGCTATCACACTGAAAATCAGGCACAATTGGTCAATCACTCTCATTTCTGAAATGCATGAAATATCTGCCATGAGACATTAAACTATAATCAATCAATCAATCAATCAATTGTTAAGTAAAATCTAAAGTTCTGAAATGAAACTTGTGTATTTTACATTTTCTATAAAAAGCCGCAAAAAGGAGTTTGCTGAAGCATTAATTACAGACCAAGAGGATGATGGGTATAACTTAGAATATACTCCAATATTACATGCATCATCCAAGAGTAGAAAAACTAAAAAGGAAGTAATCTTCTGTGATGGAGATAATATTGGTATTAGTGATGAAGACTGGAATAGATGTCAATCATGGGTTTCTGAAAACGATGTTTATAGATATGTTGGTAAGTGTAATGTATAGCCCACATGTTTCTCTGAAAACAATGTCTATATAGTTATAGTGTAATACTGTATAAATGTTTTAACCCTTGTTGTGCTGCTTTGTTCTGAAAGAATGTCTAAATTTCGATATTTTGCAAACTTATGCAAAATTATATGGTACTGATGCTGATTGTTATATATAAGTTAAAGATAGGTGATCATTGGGTGGAGTGAATGGGGTGGGTGGGCTAACACAGTAAAGTGGGTCTGTCACTCGAAAATGGTCATTTTTGTTCATTTTTGGCCATTTTTTGCTAGATATGGGGTTCTACAGGAGTAAGACAGGAACCAAAGCACATAAAACCCACAGCTTGTACCCTGTGAAGGCCACTTGAAATAAATAAGGGTCATTACAAGCATGAGTGGGAGATCAGGAGTCTCCTGATGGGTCACTCATCTTTTTTTGCCAATTTTTTGCCTCAGATTGGCCTAACACTGGAAGTGGGTAGTACAAGGGGCCTACATAGCAATGATGGTGAGAGATATCATTCTTATTTAGATTCCAGGCAAAATAAAACACTATAGATTAATAATGCTGTGGTGAGGGGCCAAGAAATGAACCCAGAACTAATGAAGATGAAAAAAGGCAAAGCCCGGATAAATCTGGGTGCAGCTCGACAAGGGTTAATATATACTATTACTAAATTAATATAAATAAAAAAATAATAATACAGCCATCCAAAAAGTCATGATTTTGCGATTCTAATACAACAATTGTTTATAAAATGCCCAATTTCATTAAATGGTCATATATTGTAAATTGATTCATTTCTAACAAATTAGGCTGCTGTTGTAAAAATGTCACTAAAGATTAATCGCATCTTTGAGCATTGATATTTGAGATAATAAACAGAAACATGAATTTATTGGTCCTGATTTGCAAAAGACTGTTTCCATTTAATCAAAATTAACAGATATCTAAAAAAAATGTATTCATATTCCCCTCTAACTTACCCCTGCAGACGGGTGAAATTCATGGACATTCATCAAATCAAGTGTTACTTGAAAATCAGATAACAGTTTCACAACAAGTAATGCATGTTCCTTTAATAAGTATGCAATTTAAAAACGCAACATTATCATATGGGTAACTGCCATTGTTCATCGTCTGAATATAGCTGAAATATTGCTGCTCGGACGTAAAACCCCAATAAACAAACAAACAAACAGCCATTGTTCATTGATTTTACACTTTCACTTCTAGTTTTATCATCCCTCACTTTATTACCAAATTAAAAATACAACCATTCATTAAAGAACTTGAGTTCTTAAGATAACATTTTGTGTGCTCACAGTAATATAACTTACTGTAATTTATAATTTTATTAAAAATAGATCCATACATTTTTCCTGGCTTAAATTTTATTTTTTAGACCCATTTGTTGAGGGAACTTTTATGCTGGATCCCTATTTACCAGCACCACCATTTCTGATATCAAAGGTAGGTAACTCATTCTATTCCTCCATTACCTCCCTTTCGATATACACAAAAATAGATGACTGCTTACTATAAGACTTAGAACAAATTTTTATGCAATATATGATTCATTAAAGATCGCAAAAATTATATCAGACCGAAATCTTTAAAATGATCTATTTTTGCAACAAAATCAGTTGTGTGTCCATCCTTCCTTCCCTCATTCCATTTGGGTTTCTGCCCAGGACACTTTCCAGATGATCACTTTACAAAATATTTAAGGATCTTTTTCAAACTTCTTATAATTATTTAGAATCATAAAATACAGATTATGTGTTAATTTCAGATTGATCGGAATATTTACACAACAGTTATGGTCATTTCAAGTTGTTTTATCTAATCTGCAGTTCTATTTTTAGCTATATTAAAAAAAAAAATCTGCTTTGATAATGCCTACAGTTGAACTATTGGAGTTTTAACTTTTGCAGTTTATTTCTCTTTTTCATTTTACCAAAAAAAGGGAAATATCTTAATAAAATTTCCAGTATTTGATTCTATCATGAAAATCAGAATTTTTATATGGTGTACTTTCAATCAATTTTAGTTTTCTGAATCAATTTCAGGGAAGTTCTAGAATGATGGATATATACAAACCAAGATGGAGAAGACAAATTTTGAAGATAATGAGCTCGTGTATCCAATTTAACTCTCTGGTTACCATGCAGGAAGAAAACATTACACAACATTCCAGAGAGCTTCAAAAATGGATCAGATACAATCATGGCAGACCAGAAGATTCTGTTGTACTTCTGCCATCCATCTTAGATCTGAAGACCTTGACCTTTCCATCCATTAGCAGGATCTTTGACAATGTCAGTTTACACAGACTTTGTTTCGTACATGGTAAGCTGAATGTAAAAAATATCTCTGCTGAAAAGAAGTTGATTCCATTTCAGACTAACATCAACTTCCTGTTTGGTGACTATTTCTATTGTGAATATATGGTTACTGGGGTAGAGGAGCAGTTGGGGGTATTCTTTAATGAGCTTTACTCACATTTTCAATAGTATTTATACACTCATCTATAACGGGACGTATTATGGTATACCGTTGTCCATCTGTCCGCCATGCTGTCTGTCCGCCAGTCCATCTGTCCGTCATCAATACTTCGGACAATAACTGAAAAACACTTTCACCAACTTTTATGAAACTTTCTTAAATTGTTCATATCTATTGACATAAGCTCCCTTTCGATTTTTATAAATTTAGGATTTTTCTTTTCTGTGTTAGAAATTTTTATACTTCAAAAAAGGGCGATTTTCATGTTTTCGGACAATAACTCAAAAACACTTTCACCTACTTTTATGAAACTTATGTGAATTGTCTATATCTATTTACATCAGCTCCCTATTGATTTTTTTATTATTATAAATTTCAGATATTTCATTTCTGTGTTGTGAATTTTTATACTTAAAAAAGAGGGATTTTCAAGTTTTCGCACAATAACTCAAAAACACTTTCACCAACTTAAATGAAACTTTGGTGAATTTTTCATATCCATATCCCTTTTGATTTTTATACTTTCATATTTATCATTTCCGTGTTATGAATTTTTATGCTTGAAAAGGCTCACAGAATTTCTAGTTGATCATATAACTTCATTAAAAGCATAAGGTCAAGTTGAAGGGGCAACAGGCGTATCATGCGTTTAAAGTGCACTCTTTATTAAAGATATGATATACATCTGTCATGTACATTGTTCAAGTTACATCTTTTTCTTCCTGTTTATTTGAATACAATTGGCTGTATATCTTTTTAACGGGCTAATTGTTTTTTTTATATAGGGTATTGGGTAAACCAATATCAGTCTGTCTGTCTGTGCAAGTATTATATTGGGTGATTAAAGGCTTCTTGATAGGTTTAAGGATTTTTTAGGCTTCATAGATTGCTGAATTTTTATTTTAGTGTTACAGGAATTTAAACCCTAAGATAAGGTTGGGACAAGATATCATGTATAAAATGTACAGTAATAGATATTTTGTAACCACCTTTATTTTATTTTACTTTATGACAGGGAAGTTTTTAGATTCTGCATTGAGACTGATGGCAGATGAACAATTTATGAATATTGAACCAAAACAGCGACCAAGGGTGCGGTCATTTTACTCTGTAAACAAGAAACACCATGTTAATTTGAATGGTATGTGAAATTTTTAATCTGAACAGTAGGTGGAATTTTAGAGCATACCACTTAACAAATAATGGTCAAGTATTTTTTTGGAGAAAAACTATAGTGTTTAGATATTATAATTGTAGCTAAGAATATTCAGACTTTGTTCTTATTGAGTACATTCACAGTCATACCTGTTAACCTTTGGAACAGTTCATGTGGAAGATTCTCCACCATCAGCACTGTCTCATGTGGGAGATTCTCAGTCATCGGCACTGTCTCATGTGGGAGATTCTCCGTCATCGGCACTGTCTCATGTGGGAGATTCTCCACCATCAGCACTGTCTTATGTGGGAGGTTTTTATGTAAAAGGAAGTTTTTGAGTTAAAGATTCAATTATTTTTCACAGAAAATATAGTAACTTTAAGCAAAAAGTTTCCATAAATCTTACATTTTTATGTGGGAGATTCTAAACTTTTCAGTGATTTTATGGGAGTTTCCCCCTTAAATAAGAGAGGGTTATCAGGTACTGTAAACATATTAATTTTTGTGGCAGCTAATTTTTGCAGTTTCTGAAAAATCAACATGTTTGCGGGTATTAATTTTCACGTTTTTTAAGGTCGAAGAAAAAAAGTTTATCAATAGTCTCAGGACAGTGTGTCTTTTGATTAGTAATTTTACCATTAATATTTCAGTAAATTAATGATGGCCATTAATACGAAATTGACAAATTGACAAGCTTACATCTATGTACGACAAAAATAAAACAAAAGTCTGGAAATTTTCAGTTATTAAGACAAAATATTCCAGGTCTATAGTTTCAGATATTATTATTATTATTATTATTATTATTGATTATTCATGTTTTTTCTGTTGTCATTGAGAATGACAACAAATAATAGTCAGTTACTTGGTTTGTTTCTTAAATAGTTTCCTGTGGCCATTTTAATCTAACAGTGTATCTAAAACTTAAAAGAACTCACTTAATTGCCCAAGATGTAGCTAATTGCAGTGATTAACTTTTTACACTTTAATTGCATGTTAACATATTAACTGTTTTTTTGACAACCCTCATCGTGTGTATTTAACGGTAACCTTTGACCTTTGATCAGTGATTACCTGTGTGTTTGACACTTACATTTTGGTTTTTTTTTAAGTAGAATGTTTGCACAGTATTTATTTCTATTCTTTGATATGAGAGGTATTATATCACCATTGATGCAAATCATTATAAAAACAAGATCATGAATTTAGAAATTATTACCCACATGCTTTTACTGTATACGTTTTTATAGTAGACTTAGTATAAATTCACACTTGCTTGCATTGAATGATACGACCTTTACACAAAACAATGTTTCTATTCAAAATTGTGAAAGCCATGTTTGTAACAGTCAAACGACATGGTAATGTGAATGTATTTTTGTGGGTACTATTTTTCGTGTTCTTGAAGCAACCGCAAATATAGCAAAAATTAGTACACCGCGAAAATTAATACGTTTACAGTATGTTACAGTAGGTTTGTTTGGTTAGGTAAAAAAATATGTATATATTTGTTTCCTGTTACCCACTGACCTGTAGTAATAACACTTGACCTTGAAATATTTTGATCGAAATATGTTTTTGGTGCAGAGTGTTGAAAAAAAATCTAGCAGTAGTGTTTTATCAGATTCTGTTCCTGGCTAGCTTCATCAACAATATGGCTGCTCCCAGGCATGGAGTGGTACAAGTTCTTGGCTTCATGAAAGTATATCTAAAAGCAAATATAATTATCTTTTCAAAAATACATTTGTATATTCATAAGCCAGGAAGAAACAAACCAAGCAACTTTGATTATAATTTGTTGTCATTATCAATGACAACAGAAAAAACATGAATAATCAATAATAATAATAATAATAGTAATAATATCTGAACCTGTAGACCTGGAATATTTTGTCTTGGTAACTGAAATTTTCCAGACTTTTATTTGTTTTATTTTTGTCGTACATAGATGTAAGTTTAACCATATAGTTCGGCTTGTAGTCTAAAACAGTGTTAAAAAAATAGAAGATTTTTGCAGTACATAATGTTAATATATTATGCCCCTACTGATGGAATGGGTAGTATATTGGAATCACCTTCTCCATTTGTCATTCCATCCATCCAAATTTTGTCACAATTATCTTGGCTCCCTATAGATGGATTGATTTTAAATTTGGTGTGTGTCTTCATATCGATTGGGCATAACTTGTAAGTGATTTTGATCCCCTTTTGTATCAACATCCTATGTTAGTAGGGGTATACCTAGCACACAAACTCATGCAATTTAATGTTAGGAAGGTTATGAAACAGTTATTTGTGTCACCAATTCACAGTGAAGGTATCATTTTAAAACCTAATCCTGAATTCAAAACACTACATTTTGTATCAATACCATACAGTTATATATACCCACTGCTATGAAAAAAATTAACTTCACAGTTAAAAAAAACACAGTTTTAATTCTCTTTATTAGATGGTAAAATGGAAATATCCTTACATCTGACATCACCAAAGGAACCAACTCCTCATTTTATGGATATTCCTGGTTTCCCTTTAGCAGAAACTGTACCAGTTGATCTAAGCTATGGCTGCAGTTACCAGAGTTGGACATATGTGGCTCTATTAGCCAATAAGGTACACTTCTAGAGAACTGTTGTATAATGGGTTATTTTGACGATGTAATATTTTGCAATTTTGAGGCAAAAAGGTATGCCAAAAATTTTTGCAATTCTAATTTTAGCGGATACTAAGTTGTGCTCAAAGTACCTAAGTTCAGGGTAACTGTTTTGCAGAATTTATTTTGGCGTTTTTAGACACACTGGCAAAATACGCCAAAATTATCATCCCACTATACAATATTTTATAGTTGTGATTTTTTTGGTTTTGTTTTTTTTATCTTGCTAACACTACTACAATTGATTATACATATATAATACGTATACATGTTTCATGTTGGAGGAAAAAAATTCAACATATTTTAAAGATGTTACTTGTTAATATTGAGTAACTATTAATTAACTTGAATATTTGGGACATAGCGTCAGTGCCATCCTATATATGTAGATGCTCTGAAATTTAAATGGTTCAAAATGTTTTGTCAGAAGTATCATATTTCTGGAATTACATCTGTAGTTAGTAAGGTACAATATAATTAAAATTAGACCTATCGATTGTTCTATCAGTCACTTCCTGTAGGATCTAACAACACTTCATTCTAATTTCTGTTCTGATGACCTTTTTCAGAACCTTTAGATTTTTCCCTTTGCATAATGCTTTCAAAATCATGAAAGATGAATTCTGATTAGCTGATCAGAAAAGTTCATCAGAACAGATAGTAGAATGTAGTAGTGTTAGATCTCATTTTTTTTCTTTATTTCCATTGAATTGCATGTTTCTGAAGTAGAAAACATTAGCTAGTCTGGTTCCCATCTGATTTAAGACAGAAATATGTGTCTTAATACATGACACTGCAGTATTAGAGCATTTTCACCTAGTGTAGGGGTACTTATATAAAAACTCATTTTTAGAAGCTAAAAAAGAATGAATCAACTCAAAGTGCTCTAGACACATTAAATGTACTTTAAAAACAACCAGAGACAGTGCTTTAGAGTAAACTATCAGATGAGGTAAATAAAATCAAGCCAGGACCAGCATTGTAAAACTGCGGGCTTTGGTAAATATGCCATTTACACTATGATTCACCGTACAGCCACAAAATAGCGAGAAGATTTTTTAAAATGCATGTTTTGATGCTTATGCGGTACATATGAACTCAACTGGATGTTTCTTTTTCATATCAGGTCAGGTTTTTTTCTGCTTTGAGGCTTTTTAGTGTATGACCGGGTCCAAAATAACTGTTTTTCTTCAACTCAGTAGGGGTTTAAGTGGCACATGTATTCAAAATACATATAAAAGAATGGGAAATCATTGTTGTCTTTACATTTTTAAGACATTTCTCTCTCATAATCCAGAATTTCATACCAATGCAGTGCAAGAGGGTATTCCAAGAGGTTGAGACAATTGACTAACACTGTAATTTTGCCAAATGACCTTTGCTGCAGGTTAAAAACAGATTTTAAATGTTAAAATTTTTACCTTTACCCTGTCCACTGCTTATGAATAGTGTTTATTTGCTGTTATTATGACACTGTGTGTGTGCAAAAAACTCAAAATGAGGCATAATTAACTCATTTGCCCAATTTTACCCTGATTCCATAAGAAATTATACATTTTACATTGAAAATCCCACAGAAACCCATTTTTGGACTAAAATAAAAAATGAAAAAATTGAGAAAAGAAAAAGGTTTCTTTGCTACATTTCATGTTTATTCCATGAATTCTGAGAAATAACCCCCCCCCCCACCCCTCAAAAAAACAAAAAACAAAAAAAAACCAAAAAAAAAACAAATAAAAATAGCATGTTTTACAAAAATTTGACCTCTCTTATAGGTACGAGGACACAATTAATTTCGTAGTGCATTTCAACAGAGCCATCTTGGCATGTAAAAAAAATTCCACCACTTCAAACTCAATAAAACTTTACCAATATGAAAACATATATAAAAGCAGATTCCTGTAAGAGTACCAGAAATATTCACCATTTTAGCATATTTGCTTCGGAGACCCCGTAGACATAAAAAGTGACCACTGCCAAATGTCCCAAATTTTGACCTTCTTCTACGGGACCAAATAACAACTTCCACATAAAATTACAGAATGAAAAAAATCCCCTGTAAATTTGATCCTTGCCCTACATTTTTTCAGTAAATACTAAGCAATAAATTCATGACAGCAAAGAAAAAAAATCAGGAAGAAACACACTAAAGAAAAGGAACTATATTCGTATACAACGAAAAGGCAAGGGGAATTAATTGTGATCTCATACCTTCATGTTTGTTTGTAAAAAAATTCGCTTTATACTGATATAATTTTTGTTCTTCATCTGACAATGTAAAATTTTTACAATTGTTTTTATGTATATTGAAGTAATTAGTTATATTCATAAGTGGCAAATCATTAAAAAATGTTTTTCATCTTCAATTTCACTGTTAGTAGTGCTACATATGATTATTATTCTACCTTGTAGCTTCTGGTTCCATCTTTCAAGCAGCTAATGAATGGAAAAATAGAAAACTCAGACAGGGAACAGGTCTGTATAATATTGGTAACAACCTCTGAAATATTAATTTAGATGAAAATCTAAAAAATAAGCAGTACTAAAGTGGTATAACATCATATACTAGCCGTAGTCCCTCCCATGTGGTTCCTCTTTTTTTTGAAGTGTTGAAAGTCTAGGATTTTGAAAAAGAGGCTTATGCAGAAAGCAGGAGAGTTAACACCTATGTGTATATAAATTGGAACACCAGAACTTTGTGTACCTTGAATTCATAATGTTTTCACTTCTCCAGGATGTCATCATATAGTCATTCATACAGTAAAACCTGTCTAACCTGAACCCCCTCTTGGACATTAGAATTAATCCTGTTAGAACTGGTGTTTGTTTAATAGGGTTGAAACTAATTTTAGATTGATGTACTGGAAAATTTTTGTGCAGTCTTTTTTTGTTGTTGTTTCTGTGATCAATCTACTTTTACACTACTTTAACATCACAGTCTTTCCTACAAATTTTATCATAATGTTCTTCGAAAAATTATTTCGTTAGTTCTATTTTCGTGTTACAGCTCTTACCACAAAAATAAAACTGAAGTGAAAATTTTATGGTTAACATTGATGGAACTCGAAAAGTGTATTGTATAGACAGGTTTTCTGATTATTGAGTATTCAATGTAGACTGGTTTTCTGATTATTGAGTGTTCAATGTAGACAGGTTTTCAGATTAATGAGTGTAGTGTAGACAGGTTTTCTGATTATTGAGTGTTCAGTGTAGACAGGTTTTCTGATTAATGAGTATTTAGTGTAGACAATTTTTCTGATTAATGAGTGTTCAGTGTAGACAGTTTTTCTGATTAATGAGTGTTCAGTGTAGACAGGTTTTCTGATTGATGAGTGTAGTGTAGACAGGTTTTCTTATTAATGAGTGTTCAGTGTAGACAGGTTTTCTGATTAATGAGTGTTTAGTGTAGACAGGTTTTCTGATTATTGAGTGTTCAGTATAGACAGGTTTTCTGATTATTGAGTGTTCAGTGTAGACAGATTTTCTGATTCATGAATGTTTAGTGTAGACAGTATTTCTGATCATTGAGTGTTCAGTGTAGACAGGTTTTCTGATTCATGAGTGTTTAGTGAAGACAGGTTTTCTGATTATTGAGTGTTCAGTGTAGACAGATTTTCTGGTTATTAAGTGTCCAGTGTAGACAGATTTCTGATTATTGAGTGTTCATTGTAGACAGGTTTTCTGATTGAGTGTTCACTGTAGACAGGTTTTCTTATTATTGAGTGTTCAGTATAGACAGGTCTTCTGATTATTGAGTGTTCAGTGTAGATAGGTTTTCTGATTATTGAGTGTTCAGTATAGACAGGTTTGATTATTGAGTGTTCAGTATAGACAGGTTTTTTATTATTGAATGTTCAGTGTAGACAGGCCTGATTATTGAGTGTTCAGTGTAGACAGGTTTTCTGATTATTGAGTGCTCAGTGTAGAGAGGTTTTCTGATTTTTCAGTGTTCAGTATAGACAGGTTTTTTTATTATTGAGTGTTCTGTTTAGACAGGTTTCACTGTATTAAGTTGTAAATTATACAACGAGATAATTTTTTGTTATACATGATGGCTTCAGTATATATAGGGTTTGCTTAAAGTTGTTTAATTAAATGACATGTTTATCATTTTGATTAAATAAATTGTTTTATTTTGGCTATTTTTGTGGTAAGGTCCATAGTTTAAAAATTAAACTGTTGAGAATATTTTCTTTTAGGAAGGAATGTAACTTTTAAACTGTGCAAAAGCAGATTGATTGCAACAACCATGAAAAAATAATGGCGTGGAAATTTCCCAGTTTGCATTATATGAACAACATGTCCCGTTAGTCATTGCTTAATCCATTGACAGGCACTGTGTCATTTTTAGAAATTCAGTGAATCCTAGTAGGAATGATATAAAAAATTTTCGTGTAAATAATTGTTATTTAAAAACTATTTTGAACCATTTGCAGGTGGAAAATTACCTTTACCAGATGCTGCAAACCTATGCCTCTTTGTGCAGTATTTATGCTCTTCAACGTGGTGGTCTATCAAACCAGCTAAACCCAGACTACTACTCAAAGAAAATTCGAAAGATGTTGAAAGACAAATCTTACCCTAAAAACAAAGAAAACAATATGCTTAAAGATAGCTATTCATTTAGACCTATATCTAATCATTTCTTGGCTTGTAAAGCCCATGATAACCATTTGATAATGATTGGTCACAATCTGCGCAGAAGACACATTGATAAATTTTCATTGGATGAAGAATATTATGCACCGTACTCAGAACATTTGAATACCATTCTCTTAGAAGGAGTTCATATGATCTCAATACCAAATAGTGTTTTCAGGACATTTAAAAATATCCAGGTTTTATCAATCATGGATGTTGTGCTGGATTTTTCTGTTTTCCCTAATGGCATCAGCACTTGCAATGATTTAGAGATACTTTGCCTTGGTGGCATTAAAACTCTGAAGGAACTGTCAAAGGACATATTTCAAAGTAAAGCTTTGAGAACAGTTTTCTTCAACAACTTGCCTGTGAGATATCTCAATATTGATTGGCCTACTTCCAGTCTGATGACCTCATTGACTTTGACTGGGTTACTGTTGGAAGAGGTACCTGTTGGAATTGGTTGCCTTAGCAACCTTGAAATTCTAGTTTTAGATAGTAATCCTATAACATCATTGCCAGATGAACTAGAGAAACTGACACAATTGAAAATTCTTAGTTTAAGAGGTAAGTATGGTTTCTATACATCAGTCTGTCAATTATTTTAGAACTTGTCCATATAAAAATCAAACTATTCAAATAAATAAATAAATTCCTTTCCTCTTTTTCTGTACCTTTACAACTTTTGTGGTCTTTGAGAAGTGTGCTTGCCTTGAGTATAGGAAGTTGTGGATTCAATGCCTGGCCAAGTCACACCAATGACTTTAATGCTTCTATGCTAAGTACACAATATTTAAGAAGTAGCGGGATGGCTAGTTTTTTCATAGTCAGAATAATGTGTTAGGGTGGAGTGGCATTCTGCAGGCTGTTGTTTCTGTCATCTAGAACAATAAAAATCTGGCTTAGTATGTCAGACTAGTTCAAAGTAGGGTCTGTTTGGTTGTTCAGTTAAATGTTTTCGTTATTAAAGGCATGGAATAATGTGCTTTAGGACATTGAAATGTAATTAATCAATCATTCAATAATCTTTTGTACCTTCAAATACAAGAATTTTTCTATCAAGTTTTTTTTTAAAATTACATGACATTATATGTACTTATATAAAACGATGTTACAATTCTGAAGCTCTCAAATGTATGACATCATATTAGAAATAATTACTGTAAAAGAGTAATCAAGGGAACCAAGGTTATAGCGACAATCCAGGGACAAAGACCAGACATGGAAAACAGACATACACAACAAAGAACATAAAGCAACCAAAATCACACATACAAAGCAACAAAAGCAAATGAGCAACTCGGACTCCACCAAAAACTGGGAGCATGGACCATGTGCATGTCTAAGTGTAAATCTTCCTATAATTTCGGTATAAGCCATAGAAAAAGTTGATGGTGAGGAAATTCACTTGGTTAGTTGACCTTCTTATGGGTCAGTCTGTGAAATGTTATTTTATCATGTTTATCATTAAGTTCATATTTGATAATTCATTTTATATTTTGACCATATACTAAGGTTACTGGGGATCTACTTATCAATGAAAAAGGGGGATGGACTTTCAGGTTATCATCTGCTTTTTTTGCCCAGCATTTGCGTAATTTTAACAAAATTTTTAAGCAAAAAAAACCCAGGGGCTCCGTCACCAGATCCCTACCCATAGATACACCATTACATATTTAGGTGTGGGAGAATTGCTCACAAAATTAGTTTTCTTCTTTTGCTGTAGGAATACCATGGATAGAACTGAAGGGAGAAACAGAAATATCTCTGAATAGCTACCAATACTGGCATATACAGAATCCATTCATCATGAATTACCTCTCTAAACAGGTTTGTATATAAAGCATTGCCTCTGAATAATCCAAAAACCTGTGTACCAAACTTTTTAAAGTCCCTTTATATCAATTTAACTGTATTTTGAATCTTTTTAAACCAAACACCCATCTTAATATACAGTGCAAATTTTTAAAAGTCAGGTTCAGTTAAGATAGGTTTCACTGTATAGAACTTCCTACATACATTAGAGTAGATTATTAGTTTTCTTCAATTTAATGACAGTGTGTTCAACATGGGCTTCTACTTTTGCTTAAAATACTGTCTTAAAGTATCAAGTTTAGAGAAATTTGATAATCTATACATTACAATACATGAGTTATAATGTTAGACACTCTTTCTCTAATCTCTCTAAACAATCAAATTTGCATTTGAAGTTCTTCCGACCTCAGTGAGTAACATCTTAGAATAAAGCAATTTGTTTTAATGATGAAGTCAATGAAGAATGGAACTCAAACCAATCATGCGCCAAGAACAACAGTATCAGTATTTGCACAACATGTTGAGAGATGGTTAGATTTGCTTTCGATTAGAGGATTTTTTATTAACCTTTCCTAATTTTATTCCATTTTCCTAGCATCTGAGTACATGACTTCAAATCTAGGAGGTGTATCGATTTGAAACCGTAATGGATAAATTCCATCAGTTAATTTTCACATATCCCTACAAATTAATTCCAAATCTATTTTGACTATCTTCTTTATAAATCTGATAATAAAGGAATGAATTCTAAGCATGTAAAATATCAACACATTAAAAAAATAATGATTTATTAGTATCCGTCTCAAGATGGGAAGTTACGTTTCCAAATGATTTCCAATTATGAAGACCCCCTAATTAATCAAAGTGTAAGTTTGTCACACCAAAAAGAAGAATACAGCCACAAAACTAAGGGTAGAGGCTTGAATAGGGGTCATCTTCTGATTAAGCTTATGTCTGTCTATTTATCATGTTAAGCTTCTGTCTGTCTGTCCATCCATCATGTTAAGCTTTTGTATGTCTATCCATCATATTAAGCTCCTGTCTGTCCATCCATCATGTTCAGCTCCTGTCTGTCTATCAATCATGTTCAGCTCCTGTCGGTCTATCCATTGTGTTGAGTTCCCGTCTATCTGTCCATCTATCATGCTAAGCTTCTGTCTGTCTATCCATCATGTTGAGCTGTCTGTCTATCCATTGTGTTGATTTCCTGTCTGTCAGTCCATCTATCATATTAAGCTTCAGTCTGTCTGTCTATCAATCATGATAAGATCTGTCTGTCTTTCCATCATGTTGAGTTCCTGTCTGTCTCTCTATCCATCATGTTGAGCTTCTGGCTGTCTGCCTATTAATCATGATAAGCTTCTGTCTGCCTATTCATCATGCTGAGCTTCTGTCTAGCTGTCTATCCATCATGCTGAATTCCTGTCAGGCTGTCCATCTATCATGCTAAGCTTCAGTCTGTCTGTCTATCTCTCATGTTAAGCTTCTGTCTGTTTATCCATCCAGTTTAAGTTCTGTCTGTCTGTATATCAATCATGTTAAGCTTCAGTCTGTCTGTCTATCCATCATGTTATGTTGAGCTTTTGTCAGTCTGTCTATCCATCATGTTGAGCTTCTGTCTGTCTCTCTATCCATCATGTTGAGCTCCTGTCTGTCTTTCCATCATGTTGAGTTCCTTTCTGTCTGTCCATCAATCATGTTAAGCTTCTGTCTCTCTGTCCATCCATTATGTTGAGCTCCTGTCTGTCTGTCCATCATGTTGAGCTTCTGTCTGTCTGACCATTCATCATGTTGAGCTTCTGTCCGTCTGTCCATCATGTTAAGCTTCTGTCTGTCTGTCTATTCATCATGTTGAATTCCTTTCTGTCTGTCTATCCATCATGTTGAGCTTCTGTCTTTCTGTCCGTCATGTTAAGCTTCTGTCTGACTGTCTATCCATCATGTTCAGCTCCTGTCTGTCTCTCCATGGTGTTGAGTTCCTTTCTGTCTGTCCATCAATCATGTTAAGCTTCTGTCTCTCTGTCCATCCATTATGTTGAGCTCCTGTCTGTCTGTCCATCATGTTGAGCTTCTGTCTGTCTGACCATCCATCATGTTGAGCTCCTGTCGGTCTGTCTTTCCATCATGTTAAGCTTCTGTCTGTCTGTCTATTCATCATGTTAAGCTTCTTTCTGTCTTTCTATCCATCATGTTAAGCTCCTGTCTGTTTGTCTATCCATCATGTTAAGCTCCTGTCTGTTTGTCTATCCATCATGTTAAGCTCCTGTCTGTTTGTCTATCCATCACATGTACAGTGAAACCTGTCTAAACCAAACACATGTATAATTTGTTTGGTTTTGACAGGTGTTTGGTTTACTTAGGTTCATTTAAACTGATACAAAATGGGTTCAGATTTCCCAGTACCTTATATCTTCTTAACCATCCAATAAATTTTGTTCAATTTTCTATGAGGTATGTAAGATTGGTTTTGCATGCAGATGTGCATGAAGTGAAATGATAACTGTAAACTATGAGAGTGAGTCATTCTCATTGAGCAGTAATTCACAGATAGACTTTTTTGCAGAAGACAGATGACCTGTTTGAGGAGTTTGACAGTAACCATACCAGTGTTTTATCTGCTACTGAGCTGGCTAAATACAACATGTATATCTTACTGAATGTTCCAAGGATTGGCTCAGATAGATTGGGTAAGGTAGTAAATTAGAGGTTGTTTAAATGGGGCATCTGTGGTGCTTTGTTTTATTTTTATGTGACGGTACATACAATGTGTTTATCTGAATTGATTGTACCTGTAGAAGTGACTTTGATAGATTTAAGCATTTTTAGGGGGACATACAACATTCGTGTCTGTATTATCTTTTAGCTAAAAAAAAAAGACATGTTTACAGAAAATTTATATTTCAATGGACTATCTGATGGATGTTGATATTTCTGTAGATTAGAAGAGATAAACATCATCCATCAGCCTGACTTAGTTCATTGTCTCATTATCATAACAAACAATACTGTCAACCAATTAATGTCTGTGCATTATAAACTCTTGAATTTCGCAAGCTCATCAAAATTTCTAAAGTTAATTTCTGCCAAAAGACTTGCAGGTAGTGTTGACTGCATGTCATCTATTATGCCTATGAACCCATAAACATTTATATCCATGAACATTATTCATCAGTTTAAAACCAAGAAAGTTTTCTGGTTGAAAATGTGTTGGTTTACAATGAATAGAATTGTCTGTCTTCATTATCAGATGACACTAAATTTGGTGGTGTACCTCCAGTGTTGTATAAGCTTAAGGCACTGATAAAGCTTGACTTGTCCTACACTGCCATTACTATGATTTCGGAGCATGCCAAGATTTGGGAGAATTTGATCTCATTAAAAGTAGAACATTGCCCATTACTAGAGAGTATTGATGGTCAAGTCGGACTTCTTCCAAACCTTCAAAGTAAGTAATGTATTAGCAGAATAGAGAATCTTTTCCAGTTCAAGTTATTGATTTATGTTTTTTATGATGTAGAGAGATACATTTTAACAATTTCAAGCCTTTGGCAAGATATTTTAGATTCTTACATCCAAGATATGCAGTTTAGATACAAGAAATTTTAGGCAGGTATAACCTGTAAGAGAATGAAGATATAAACTAGAGAGGCTTTATCGATAGATATGTCACTTGTTTTCCCATTCTTCCTACAGTCTGTATTCTTTTTTCCCTTACACAGATGGGTACTAAACTCTTATCCATTACTCCTCCTACACCACAAAATTAAATTTAGTAAAGCTTTCACTGAATCCTTATTTAATATTTCCATTTGCACATGCTGTTTTAGATTTTGATCCAAATCAATTTCAAGGTCATATGGTGCATATTATTAGAAGAGTGGGTGGTATAGACATGTATTATCAATCAGAAGAGTGGATGGAATAGAGAGGGTGGTATAGAGTTAATGGTATAGACAAATATAATCAATCAGAAGAGTGGATGGTATAGACATGTATAGAATCAATCAGAAGAGTGGATGGAATAGAGAGGGTGGTATAGAGTGGATGGTAAAGACAAATATAATCAATCAGAAGAGTGGATGGTATAGACATGTATAAAATCAATCAGAAGAGTGGATGGAATAGACATGTATAGAATCAATCAGAAGAGTGGGTGGTATAGACATGTATAGAATCAATCAGAAGAGTGGATGGAATAGACATGTATAGAATCAATCAGAAGAGTGGATGGAATAGAGAGGGTGGTATAGAGTGGATGGTATAGACAAATATAATCAATCAGAAGAGTGGATGGTATAGACATGTATAGAATCAATCAGAAGAGTGGATGGAATAGACATGTATAGAATCAATCAGAAGAGTGGGTGGTATAGACATGTATAGAATCAATCAGAAGAGTGGATGGAATAGAGAGGGTAGTATAGAGTGGATGGTAAAGACAGATATAATCAATCAGAAGAGTGGATGGTATAGACATGTATAGAATCAATCAGAAGAGTGGATGGAATAGACATGTATAGAATCAATCAGAAGAGTGGGTGGTATAGACATGTATAGAATCAATCAGAAGAGTGGATGGAATAGACATGTATAGAATCAATCAGAAGAGTGGATGGAATAGAGAGGGTGGTATAGAGTGGATGGTAAAGACAAATATAATCAATCAGAAGAGTGGATGGTATAGACATGTATAGAATCAATCAGAAGAGTGGATGGAATAGACATGTATAGAATCAATCAGAAGAGTGGATGGAATAGACATGTATAGAATCAATCAGAAGAGTGGATGGAATAGACATGTATAGAATCAATCAGAAGAGTGGGTGGTATAGACATGTATAGAATCAATCAGAAGAGTGGGTGGTATAGAGTTAGTGACTATTGTTTAAAGTTTTTCTAGTTTTTAATTATAAAGATTTAAAATCAACTTTACAATATGCTTATCATCAAATATCATTACAGGCATAAGGATCAATAACTGTCCCTCTTTAGAAACACCACCTCAAGACATTGTAGGCCGAGGGGCTGGAGCAGTGAAGGCTTTCCTTAAGAGGATTGCTGGAGGATACACAGAGTGCCACCGTACCAAACTCATGTTCATTGGTCTAGGACAAGCAGGGAAAACCACGTTAGTTTATTAGTTTAGATTCTTTGTGTTCAAAAATAATCAAGAGAACCAAAGTTATAGCGGTAATCAAAAGAATGTAATCCAGGGACAAAGACCAGAAGTGGAAAACAGACATGCACAACAGTATTCTAATATATAAATCCTTCTTTAATATAACACTGGAGATGTTAAAAAATTTTCTAAATCTTTCGTTGAAAGAATACTTTTTTTCTTTATGCATACATTTTGATTATCATGTTTTCTATGACTGAAACATTAAACAAAGTCAAAATAAATTCATTAGACAAACCACAATAGTTTTTGTTAATATATATATTTTTTTTAATGATAGTCAAAGGACAAAGATTCATGCTGAAATCAAAAGAATATATTTCAAAATTTGGACTAGACAAAGAAAACAGGCACATACAACAAACATCAGATAACCAAACCAATACGTACAAGGAAACAAAAGTAAATGAGCAACTCGAACTCCACTAAAAACTAGGAACATGAACCGGGTGCAATGGTAGGGTAAGCATTTTCTGCTTTTCTTGAAACACACACCAAGTTACTTATAAAATGTCATATTGCTCATAAAAAGTATAATGTAAGAATTATATATTTTTAGCTTGTTGGAAGCCTTAAGAAATCCCAATAAGAAAACGGCTGGTACATTAGATCCACAGCTAACTGATGGAATTGACATAATCCCATGGGTTGTACCTATAGAACACAATGGAAGGAAAATAGAGATTACGTACAGTTGCTGGGACTTTGCTGGACAAACAGTCTACTATAATACACATCAGGTGATTTACCTGCCCCATCAGCATGGATTCAACCTTTTCTATAAAACCACAAAAAATGTGTGTTTGTAAAATGGTATGGCACTGTTGTTGACATCATCTGTGTCCTTGTTGTCCATAGACACTTGGTTTTTCGTGCAATAACTTGAAAAATTAATTAGTTGGTCTTTGTTAAACTTTACCACCAGAATCCAAAAAATAAAGGAAAGATTGTATTTTATGTTTTGGAATAAGGGTGAACTATTAACTCCAGTAAAACAATATGCATGTCTAGGAACATGTTCCATTATATTCTTTATCACTTTTATCATACTGGAATTGATATTTTGGTTGAAATATTTGAACGATTTAGGAATGAGGGTCCAAAAAGGGACCATAAGGAACATTTTCCTGATGTCTGGAGTCTGGACAATACCTTGACTGAATTATAAGATCTCTTATAAATTGTACTACATGGTGTCATACCACTAAAGGCAGTCTTGAATTTTAGGGTCTGTGAATTGAGCCAGTTAAGAACTGGGGGCTTGATAGGGGCATAAAACTAGCATTTTTCTTATTTCTTAAGAAAACAGATCTCTTTGAAAATGTACCATAAAGTGTCATACTCAAAACACAAGGTTGGTTTGATTTTAGAGGTTGTGATTGAAACCAGAAAGGAAGTAGAGACCAAAAAGGGGCCACGTTGATTCTTGTCAAATTCTCTGTCAAAGGTCTTAATCAAATTTTGAGGCTGCATCATATTTGTATGGTGTGTCCATAATTGCCCCAAATGTTTTTGGTTTCACCTCTGAAGTTGTATCAAGATGCATCCTGCAAACCCATTTTATTATGAATTGTGGAGTTCCTTTTATCTACAGATAATCTCTAAAAAAAAAAAGGTGCAAAACATCTTTTGAAAAAGATATAATAAGTGGACATCATGTATTCATTAGACATGTAGAAGATATTTATGAGTGAACCACTACATAATTCAGTCCAGTTCACCAAATAGTTTTAACAATGTAATCAATTTAGATTTTGAAGACTTACCAAAAATAAGTTAGTTCTCTCGTTCAATTTATGTGTTACCCTGGTTATTGCCATACCTACAAAATGCACCTCTCTTTCTTTGTTTCCTATGTTAAACCACTCCCAATAAAAAAGGCCAAATTTTCTTCCTCTTTCACTGGTTTTCATAAAAAAATAGATATTGAATGAGGAAATTATCCTTAAAAAAGTATATTTTTGCATCCTCTTACACTTGTCAAACTTCACATACTTGTTTTCACAAATATTGGAAAGAAGCACCTCCTGTAACAGCATTTAATCGTGTATTAACACCTATTTTTTTCTTCAGTTTTTCCTGTCAAAGCAAGCTGTATACATGTTACTATGGAACATGAGAATGGGGTTTGAGCATGCTGGATTGGAATTCTGGCTCAGTTCTGTAGCTTGCCATTGTCCTGAAGCACCTGTTATTATTGTGGGAACACAACTTGATCAGGTATTGAACAGTAAAACCTGTCAGAACCAAGCACTCTCAGGACTGTTCATAACTCTTCATCTCAATTTCAGTGCACTTTAACCTTTGTGAATCGAACATTTGTCCTAATAAAAAAAATCATAACATTTGACAGAGGTTCATTTTTGGCATGATTCACTGTAGAACTGTGGTATAGCAGACAATTTTGTGGGTAGCTAATTTTGGCATATAATAGCAGTCTTTCTAACACTGCCAGATTTACTTCCGGATTTAATTACTAGGTTTATCACAGCATCAGGCAAAATTAGATGTACCACAAACATCACCAAACATTTACACCACCAAATAATAACCCATTATACATTATCAAGTTTATTCAGGAATCTTATTGGAAGCAATCAGAAATAAGTTTGTATGTACTTTTTTTCCATTTCATGACACATTGACTGCTTAAGACTTTACTTAGCTGTTAGAGAAACTAAAGCATTTAAGTTTATAAACTGTATAAAACTTTGATATGAAGGTTTGTGGGAGAAAATTGAATTCATACATATAGGTTAATAATAAAATGTTTACACATTGTGGTACATGTACAATATAAAATTTAATTTTGTCTATATTTTGTCAAATTCTTTTTAGATTCCAATGCCAGATATTCCAGAAGATGACTTGATGGAGAAATATCCACAGATCAAGAAATTTTGTTATGTCAGCTCAACTCTTGGCATAGTATGATATTACAATTTTACAAACAATGATAGTAATGTATAATTGTCCTAAAGAAAAATTGTTACAGTTAATTCATAAAATGTCAATCTGTCTGGCCATGGGCCTTGAAAGTGTATGTCCTTGAAAAGTGTTCAATAAATTTTGATAAACTTTAAATGAGATGATAACAAATACAAACATACTTAAAGAAGATGATTTGTCTGCCATTCATATGGTGAGATATTTTCTGTCCAGTTTACATGATCAGTCTTTTATATTTCCAAAGACAAATACCCATTTACAGTGACCTTCCTTGTCTTGTCAACAATTCTTCAGGACACTTCAGGACAGTTCACCCAGTCAATGATTCATGGTTTTTGGTCAAACCTAGCATGCTTATTTAATGGAAGCAAAAAGAACATTAAAAATCGATGAAAAAGAGCTTGGCAAAACACTACTACCTGTAGTCGAGAAAGTTTTTTCAGAAAATTTTGTGAGAAAAAATCGCTCCAATCTCCCCCTTGCCCTCCCCACCACCCCCTTGCTAAAAATTTCTAGCTACAGGTCTGTACTTATACCCTGATTACTGTTTGTGTAACTTAAAACTAGCAGGATGAAAGAGGAATGCTTTTACATTTTGAACTATTGAAAATAGTTTTGTGTATGTTTTATGGAAATTTATCTACCCTTCTATGTTTCAGAACATTCCTGAGTTGGAGAAAACTTTAATCAATGTTACGATGAACCACTGTACTCAGATGTCACTCAAAATACCAAAAGTCTGGCTCAGTTTTGAGAATGGTATTTTAAAGTATGTAGTACAATTGTGAAAAAAATAATTCTTCGAACAATATAGGAGTTGATTATTTTTTATATAAAGAATTAGGTGTGTTGTTTTATATAGATGGAGCTTATGATGCAAGACATTTTGGTGCTGTTGAATATCAACTTCCTGTTTTGTTGGACTTTCCACTTTATGGATTGATATTTGTTATGCTTGGGTTTCTTTTGTCCAATATTTTGTGCTGCTCTACATGGACATTTTGTACCTGGCAGATGGCAAAACTCATTTTAGTGCTATGCCTACATCTATGAAGCATCTTGGTACATTTTTTTTTAATTAAGCAATACTTTTTTTTATTAATTTGATATAAACATTGAACAGCACTTTCTGTTTATAATAGAAAACTACCACTTAATGACTTAACCTACATATCAAATTATAAATTATCTAAAAGCTGAATTGTGCAATGAAATAGACCACAGAGTTGTCTCTCTTTTACCATAGATATTACAGAAATGTTCTTTTCTTACAGAGAACGAAGTGCATCAACCAATATCATGAATTGGAAGCAATTGACCCACTGTGCCATAGACAATGGATTGTATGAGGAAAGAGATGTAAGGATGTATATTTCTTTAAAACAGATACCAGTTACCCCCTTTTTTTTCCTCCCCCCAAAAAATCAATAACAGTATGTAATCTCCTGCATGTAACTAAGAATTGTGGGAGATTATGGTTAAGTTACAATATTTCCTGTGAAAAATACAAATCAATAGAATTTTTACTTGAAAAATATTCCCCATGGGACAGTGTCAGTGGTGGAGAATCTCCTCTCCCACACGAGCTGTTCTAAAGGTTAACTGGTATGAAACCAACTTGTTTTTGTAAAAGGTTTATTTTTGTATGATTTTATGAGCATAAAAACATGAAATTGAATTGCTGCAAATAAGTCTCATTATAATATGATTCATAATTGAAAGAGTGTTGGATGTTAAATTGAATATCCCAAAAAATTGGATTGAAACCCTTGATCATAAAAATAAGCGTCCATGAAAATAAAATGGTTTATCTAATAATTATAAGAATGAAAACCATGACTTGTTAAAGTGAAAAGGGAGTTTTTCAGTTTTAAAATAGAATTGGGGCCAAAGAGATATTTATTAACATATTTATATACATTCTACTGCAACTTGAAGGATTATCTTGCCTTCATAATGTCTTCCATGTAATGTTTATCTCATATGTCTAGCATCAGAATTTTTTTGTGCTATCCTTAATCTAAACATGTTATAATATTATCATTGTTTAAAACCTTTTTTTCTGCCATGAATCACACTCCTTACTGGTTCTATTAAAAAAAACTTTACTTTATTAAGTTCATAACATTACCTTATGTTAATAAAAATAGGTCTACATTGCAGAAATATTTTAAAATGAATAGTTTATCATTTTTCTAGAAGTAGTGTTTTTTGTTTTAGTTAAAGCATAACTTTTTATATATAGAACCTTTATATTTACAGATCCGGCTTGCTGTTGAATTTCTGAATGATTTGGGAACTGTGCAATATTTTGATACAGAATTTTTACGCGACAGAGTTGTAATTAACCCTCAATGGATTGTTGATGTCATGGCTAAGGTTGTGTCAGTCAACGAAAAGTCCATAAAGGTAGGAAATATATTTATCTTGTAGAAGGTGTTTTCTGATTCAATGTCTACCAGAAAGAGAGATAGATTGGAATTTTGATGTTTAGAGATTAAAACAGTATTTTGAAACTGTTAATTATATTTATTTTTATACATCTTTTGCCATTTGGTGAACATGTTGTTTTAAAATAAGAGGAATTTGAAGGGCATTATTGGAGCACTGCTTTTATTTGTAATAAATTAATAAGAGAATGATAGAATTACCATTTAATTATATAACCTTTTTTTCTGACACTATTCACATATGCATTTGTTATTTGTTCTTTTACCACAAAATTTTATTGCGGTACCTATGAACATTTAGATTGTAGGTTATATGTAAATACATGGTAATTCTCTACTAACCATAAAAACAGAAATATGGTTTTTTTTACTGAAGTAAAAATAAGATGAAGCTGTTATCATAAAGTATGTACACATGTATAAGTATCAAAGCTGCCTCAGATTTAGTCCTGAAGCACAAAACTTGTCAGTTGTTTATGTCTTCACTAATTTAGGAGAAACATAATAAATACCACATCTTCCATTCAAATTGAAAAAAAAAAACTAGTTGAAATAGAGCATGATTCCTCTTAAACATAAGCTGACTTAGTTTGCTGACTACTTTTGAAAAAACTAAACATTTTTCGAGGTTACAAAAAAACGGTATAGTTATTGTGGAAAATACCAACCCCCTACACACTGTGTGCAATATTTTCTGTGATAATCAAGGAAAGCGTCATTCTAATTTTTTCACTTTCATAATATTTTTTTTCCTTTGCTGGGAATTTCAGGAGCACCAAGGTAGATTTTATCATAAGTTTATCAAGGAGATATGGAGTGACTATGATCCCAGTCTCCATCAGTGGATGTTAAAGTTAACAGAGACATTTGATTTGACTTTCCCTCTGCCAGAAGAAGTTGACAAGATTAACATTGTACCATGTCTACTCCCTGAGTCCAAACCTCAAAATGTAAGATTCTCTTCTAATAATTTGTTCCTATACTTATGTTTAATCTTTGACCATCTTATAGAGATTTTGTTCTTTTTAAGCACAGGAAAGTTAAAGTAATCAATCTGAGTGAAAATATATTGTATGTTTATTATTATATAGATAGCAGTGATTTACGGAATGTTCCCAGTGTAAACAATTTTGTTAATTCCCACTGTAAACTAAATTTGGTAATTTCATTCTCAAATTTTCTCCCGTCAAAATGTCACAATACGAATATCAATCCACCATTCACAAAATTTAAAATTCATGTTGAAAATAGCAATGAAATAATGGAGGAAATCACATAATAAATAGTATAATTAATTGTTTTTCTGAATAACCAAAATATGATCACTCAAGAACGCATAAATATATAACTCGTGTGTGATACACAAGTTCTGCAAACTCTTTAAACTAGGCATTCTTAGGCACTCATGATCATATTTTGTTCTTCAATCTTTCCAATTGATTATTTCCCTTTGATGTTTTTTCATGTTTACATAGTAAATGGATGTAAATCGAGTGTTATGCTACTGGGAATCAGTCAGTAATAAGAAAGAAAAATTTTAGAAAATTTTAAAGAACTAGAAATTGCAAGTACAAGGTTTTGTTTTTGCAATTAATGAAGTATATCATAGAATAACTCTTCAAAATCCAGAAAATGGTAACATTGTTAGGTAACATCATTGCCATTTTCATGTTTAAAGTTTAATTTGATTATTTGCCCCATCAGAATCACTTATGAAAATTGAATTATAATTTCTTTGAAATGCACTGAAAATAAACATTAAAAGAGTAGATAAATCTACTAAAAATCCTTGTTTTTCTAACATTCTATAGAAAATTTCTGAGCAAAAATCAAATAATGGTCTTTTCAAATAGATAATGCTTCCTGGAGTGAAATTATATTGTCAGATTGGTGGGTTTTTGACGTTCTAATTTTTCCTCTTCCTTACAAAAAAAAAAAAACAGTATTTTCTTCATTGTAGCTTCCATGGCCTTACTTAAGTGAGGAAGATGGTTTTAGAGAGAGTACTATTCTGTATAAGTTTACCTATCTACCAACTGGACTGTTTAACAGAGCCCAAGCCAGACTGTTCAGTCAGGGGTTTACTGAACACAGTCTACTGGAGTTTATATGGAAAAAGGGTTCAATATTGAAGAAGAACCAACATTATGCTCTCGTTCGGCAGCTCAAGTAGGCTTTTATTGTTTTATGGTGTTAACACAGGTGCATCTGGTCCGTACTAACTGTCTTTACACCATCCACTAACAAAGTTTTTGGGTGTATAAGAATCACTGTGTCTTCCTGTACATCTGTCTATTTTGTCTGTCCACATTTCTTATAAGTACAGTTCCCCCTAAAATGCTAAAGGTATTTTGATGAAAATTCAGTCAGGTTTGGCATCATATGTAGATGTTCATAATAGAATAAAATTGTTATTGGAGCTCACCATTCTGTATAAATGATACTTTTAACATTTAAGGTCAATTTAAGTGGGGGTCATTCTCACATTTTTTTCTTAGTTGTTAAGTCAGCATTTATATTACTTATTTACTTCCAGTTTTCTGTTAGGATGTAGAAATGACAGGCATTAATTTCTCTACTTGTATGTCCAACAATCTATGCTCTCTCTTGCTTTCATTCATTTGCTGATATAATTGTAACCATAGAGATAATTAGTGACCACAACATCTAGACTAAATGAATATCATTGCTATACTATTATTTTTGGCTTAAGCATTCTCCTTTGTTGACATGGCAGGATACATTGCTACTCTTTTTCTATGACTCTTTTTCATCTATTGACTTCTTGTCTGATTGTAGCCATTCAATAAATGTCACTTACATCAGGTCAATTTTGCCTTGAAAATGCAATATTGTGATACTGCTAAATACAGGTGATAACTAAGACAGAATTAATTGTGTATCATGTCATTCACTCTCGACTATGAATCAATTCTCTATAGCTATGATTTTGTCATTTTATATACTTTTTGGAAGGCTAGATATTTGTGACATTATAACACCATTTTCTGTAAAACCTGATTGGTTAAAAGCAACCTTGTGACATTTCTAACATTGTTCTCTAGACACCACTGATGATGTCATCAGTGGGTGATCACAAGAATATCACCCATGACAAATGATAAATTTCAAGTATGCAAAGTATTCCAAAGGAATATTAGATAAAAAGGTATGTTTTATAACTCATGAAAGTTGAATATATCAACTCGCTTTATTTAATTTTAACATCATAACAAATTCACCAAGGCTTGTTTGTAATGATGTTGAATTACTTGAGTTGATATTTCACTCATTATCAAACCTTCAAACTTGATTCATGTTTGTATGTTTATTGATACAGTTTTTAATATTATATATCATATTTTCTTCTCTATTCTCACTTTAGTGATTATCAGATGATTGTATCTGTCCAAGGTCCAAGACCTAAGAATGTCCTTGACCTGATCCATGAGACCCTAAGTACACTGATATCTGATGCATTCGATGGGGTCCATTATGACTATTACATACAATGTCCTGATTGTGTGGAAAAAGAGGTTTGTCAACTATTATTGTAAAGGTTTATGGCAAATTAAAAAAAAACTGTGGTATTGTTACAGATATAATTACAGTTTCAGCTGGGATACAAAACTTTGTTCTTATAAGTATGGGGAAGGGAGTGAATTTCCCAAAGTAGAGCACCATTTGCCTGCTATACACAAATGCTTCTTTACAGGTGATTATTCCTCTAGATCTACAACTGATATTTCATGGATGACCTTGAGCTGACATTTGACTTCCTGGTGGAGTTGTTTTTTTGATATATTTATCATATCCATTATCATTATATCATGTACAACAAAATGTGTATTTGTTTAAATTCATATGCAGCATTATCAATATTTCAATGGGAGGGATAAAATTAGAAAAAATGACTTTGTGAATTCATGTATTGTAATATCTGTTGTATAATAATCTTGTTCATTTGATTTAAGGTCTTTTTTTCACAGGGTACAAAGGAGCCATTCCTGTTTAAAGCAGAGCTGATTAGCAGAGCCTACAGTGTTAATGCTCCTTTTCTGCAGTGCACCAAGTTCTTTCATACTGTCTCCATTGGAGAGTTACTCAGTGAGTAATATATAAATTACTATTCCAAAGGAAATTATGAAATCTTAGAGAGTAACCCTATTTGTAATAATAAATGGTAGGGAAAATAATGATACCCTTTAAACTTGTTAGGATTGCATTGGAAAACTTTAATATCTTAACATCATTCTTAAAATTTTTGAATTTGTTGTTTATTGGCTAACACAAAACCCAGGCAAAATTTGTTATTCCTTATATATAAAAAAAATGATCATGAGAGTACAATATGAAAACATATTTTTCTCCAGAAAAGTTTCCCTTCCTACCTGTCAAAGTTGTCAGTCAGGAAACAGCACATTTTCATCTTAAAAAATCAGTTTTGGCATTGTGTACAACAATATTCGCCTATCTTTCAAAGATGACCATTAAAAACTGGCAAATCAATATTTTTTAAGCATGGCCTTAGATATTGCCATCTATTTAGGAATCATGCCAGACAGTAAAGATACAGAGTTTGATGCTCAGATGCAGGAGAGTATTAGTACTCTGGAAGAAATCAGTCGTAACATGGCCAAAGATGTTGCCATTTTGTATGCCTCTGGTGATGTTCCACTTTTACCGATGTCAGCAAACCTTGGACCTGAGGAGGCAGAGCTGTGTCCTGTAGATGTCAGAACTATACATGAGGATTTAAAGAAAGCTGGTCTTAGTTGGTAAAAACTTCCTTAAATTGACATTTTTTAGTAAAAACAACCAACATTAGACAATGTCACACACTTTCATGTTTACTGGTTATTCAGTCAAAAGAAGTGCATTGGCCACTGCACAATCAACTTGTGATTTTGAAACTTAAATTCACATATAGAGTTGTGGGAAATGATGGAGGTCTTCTCCTTGACTATAGGTAGGTTACCTATGAAATGGAGGGTTTTAGAAGAATTTAGTAATAAATCTACTGTCACTCGATCATCTCAACATTTATGTTAACAATCCAGGTCCTCTATTGAGAACCTACTTGTATCATATTTCATAACTATGACCTGCCAGGGGTAAAGCGATCAGTTTATTCTTCCTTTCACAATTAGTTTCATCCAAAATATTAATTTTGTTGGATTGATTTGAAATTAACTAGATGCCGAAATGAAAAGATACCTACTGATTTTAAGATCTGTTGGTCAAAATTTAACATCACCCTTATTAGAAATAAAACTATATGAAATATTTATTTGCACCACATAACTTTAATTTTAAGGGTATGAACAACCTGAACAATTGGAAGCTTGTGTACCTGTATCGACCTATTGATTATGAGAATTCAAAACCTTTTAGAAAAGATATGTTTTGTCCAATGACTCAGAGCCTTTAAATGATATCTTTCTGTCTGGTTAGAAATGTGTCTATTTTCTCCCAACACTTGGTATGAATTACTCCTTATATGGAGTTTTCAATACTGTAATGCTTTATTTTTCTGTTTACAGCTGGTTCTCGGAAGATATTGATAAGGTATCAGACATGGAGATGATCATGGCACTGAAAAACTCTAAGGTATGTGGGATAATCAGGCAGATGTTGTAGAACGTGTTTTGAAAGGTCTTTTTTTTAATTTTTACATTGTCACTAAGAAATCTATATAACATATATTTAGGCTTCATCTTTGTTTTTGTAAACATACATTGTGATCCTGAACAATTGAGAAAAACATGTGTAGCTTTAGGAGGTAGGCCTAGGGTAAGGGAGTAAGGGACATAACTCTAACAAATCATTGGAACGTTTGTATTCAGCATTTTACATCACTCTTATAAAAGCATCAAAGTAAATTGGACGGATTCCATTTTGATTCAAAGGAAAGCTTGATAGGGATACAAACGTATCATTGATTTCAAGAGTTGTGTCCCTTACCCTAGGTCTACCTTCGTGAACTAACTTTTGTACATTGTATTAAATTCCTTCACACATGACTTGATAATTGTTTTTCTATTGTACAGGTATTAGTGGTTTGCTTGTCAGAGGAGTTTGTACAGAATGAAAAATGTCATCAATGGTTTCTCTATGCTACAGAACAACTCCACCAACCATTTGCTGTAGCTGTTATGTCAGCAAAGATGGGATGGCAACATACAGATATAGGATTTAAGATTGGTAACCCTGTAAGTTAATGATTAGTTTCTAAAACTTTATTCGTGTTGGTAAATGTTTTGAAAAATTGAGAAACATTTTAAAAATTTGTAGTGTTTAAAAATTCAGAAACAATGCATAAGACTGAATTTCAATATCCTCCAAGAAAGAGTAATCAAGGGAGCCAAGATTCTATTGAAAATCAAAAGAATTTAATCCAAAGATAAAGACTAGACGGGGAAAACAGACAAACACAACAAAGAACATAAAATAACAGAAATAATACATGCAAAGTAACAAAAGTAAATGAGCAATTTAGACTCCACTAAAAACTGGTAGTGATCAGGTGCACTGGTAGGGTAAGGATCCTCTGCTATTCTAGAAATGCCCGCCAAAAGATCAGCATGAAGTGGGCAACTGATTTTGAACTTTAATACCAAAATGTAACTTTTTTTTAAAACATCTAATTATGATTATGTTTGCCATAGACCCTTTGTTAGCTTAATGTAATTTTGACAGACGGGAATATTTGAGACACTCTAAATGACAAGGTTATGGAATACTTAAATGTGTTTGTCAATTTGGAAATGTTTCTGCATTCTGACATTTCCACAACTATATTGTGGATTTGATTCAAAATTAACCCCTGTTTTAGGAATTTAAATGAAGAATAATTGATTTAGAAGAATTTGAAAAAATTATAAGTATTTATGGGCTTGGCATGCACTCATTATGAATTACCATAAAACTACATTTTTATTGTACCAGTGTTAAACTATTTTAGTTTTCCCAGTTGATAAAAATACATATCAAACTCCCTGTAAATATATGTGAGAATACCTTTTAGCTATTAAAAAAAACAACAAAGATATGTAAAAAACACAATAATTGATATGCAATAATATTTTCAATTGTCAAGATTTGTGAAAATTAATATGCTTACACTTATGTTCAGAGTTGTATTGGTTATTCTTAAATTTGTTGGTACTATTAGTCATTAAAGTGCTCTTTTTTGGTATTCAGTTTTTAGTATTGACTGCTTTTCTTGAGTGCACAATGTTGTGGGTTTGATACCAACCAATTCATATCAAAGACAAGTGGGGTTTTGTAACTGTATGCTAGCACAATGAATCATCAATCACTCACAAACTGAATTTCCCATTGGCACTTATCTTGTGATCTACAATGACAATAGAAAACTGTGTAAAATTTGTGTTTTCCTAGTGATATCGCAAACAGCATGATAAGTGCAGAGCAAATCTGGTTTGTTAAGTGATGTCAAGGTCACAGTAATTTCACTTCCAATTCAAGAGATTGTAGATATATTGAGTTTGGATGTACAAATCTTTGTTTGGCAAAATTTAACATAGAAAGGTATGAACACATTGAAATAATTACATGGTACATGACATTCTGATTATGTTACAGAAAATGGCAATGATAAAGAACATGAAGAGGTATCCAAAGAAGATTTTAGATCTGATAGATATTATCAAAGACCAGTTGGAGAATCTAGAGAGGGTAAGTAGAGAAATGAAGTAGACCAGTTGGAGAATCTAGAGAGGGTAAGTAGAGAAATGAAGTAGACCAGCTGGAGAATCTAGAGACGGTAAGTACAGAAATGAAGTAGACCAGCTGAAGAATCTAGAGAGGGTAAGTAGAGAAATGAAATGTTGGATATTTTGAAGCATCTTCAACCTAGTTGAAAGGTGTATAGGAGTAACCTTGTCTGTCCACCTTTGTCACCTGAAATTATTTAATGGGTTTAATTGAAACTTATATGAAAGATTTGCATCATATGTAGGTATACTTGTGGCAATATACTCATTCTTGAGTGCTTTAAAAAAGGGTCATTATTAAACTTAAGGATTTTACTTGTTGCAGGCAGAGGCATATGACTCATTGAGCTCACTCACAGCTTTAGTTCATATTTTTAAATTGTCCAATAAGTTGTAATATTGATATTGATGTGATTTTCATGGTCTTTTTGAACCAAGTTAAAATTCTTCCATAATATGGGAGTTTTAACCTTCTTGATGTACAAACGTTAGCTTTCTGATTTACTAATTAGTGGGTTATGGCAATTTTACTTTTAGCTAAAGCAAGGTATACCTTCAGTCTTCATCAGTTACTGTTGGTCAAACTCCCATGAGGCTTGTTCTGTTACCACAGAGGCCAAAGATGGTTCCCTTGGTTACGGAGACCCTCGTGTCATCAAGAAACATCTGGAGAAGGATGGAATTAGATGCTGGATGGATTATGAACAGATGGGAAAGGTATATAATATACTTTATTTCTTTGCCGCTATAATTCTTTTTACTGATATTTACCTCTGATTTCATCAAGTTCCAATTTTTTGTTGTTGGCTTGGTTAAATGATGGTTATCAGCAACTTAACAATTATGGTGAGATACCAAGATAGGCTTATCTTTCTGGAGACAATAAGTACATTTAAAATTTCTCAAATGATATTTACTAAAATAGACATTTGTAATGTTTTGAATACTACAATTTATGATGAAATTATTCTTAACATAAATCAGGGATTGAACTTTTTGTGGAGGATCCATCTGGAAGACTACTGTAAGCGTATTAAATTTTGTGGTCACTAATTTTTGCGGAATCTATCAAGTAAACATATTCACGGATATCAATTTTTGCATTTTCAAAAAGAAATGTTTATATGTGGATATGGTTGTAAAAAGAAAGAGTTGTCTGGTGTTTTGAAAGAGATAAACCAACCCATGTGTAAACACATTTTTCGCCAAAAACAGGTTTTATATACATATCTCTTTGTTTGGCTTGTCTCATTTTATTTATGAATTTTATGTCTGTTTTTTTGTTTTTTTGTTTTTTTTTCTAATTTTCTTGCTTTATTTCTGTTTTCAGTTTGGTTTATATCAAGACATCACAGTAGGACTTCAGAATTCAAAAGTTTTAGTTATATGTGTATCTGATGAGGTATTACCATATTAATGTCAACAGAAACTGCAAATTTTATTTTCAAAATTAATCACAAGTCTATGATACAAATCTCTAAAGCTCCTTCACTACATTTTGTCAAACGTAAATAAGCTATAACTTATGCTTGAATGTTGAAAACATATGAAAACATAAATCTCAAGTCGAGAAGTGAATTTGAATCAATTCTACTGTACCAGAAGAAGAATCTTTATTTACTCATACACTAATTATTTCCAATTTATATCAGAATTAATAAATCATTATCAGTAGAAAATGATAATTATACCACCACACAACAAGTGATTGGAATATTGGAACCTCCTTATCTGTCCATTATTCTGTCTGTCCATCATTCTGTCTGTCTGTCAGAATTTTGTTGCAAATATCTCAGCTTCCAATGGATGGACTGATTACAAATATTTTGTGTAGCTTCATATAGATGGGGCATACATGTATGTTGTAAGTGATCTTCTGGTTTTGTCGGATATCAACTTTCTGTTATGTGACTTTGTCAATTTTCACTAAATGGAATGATAGAGAAAATTTTCATCACAAAAATCTTGGCTCACAATGGATGGATTGATTTTTAATTTGGTTTGTGGCTTTATATAGAAAGGCTTTATATTATAAGTGATTTTGGTTGCTCTTAGAAGTCAATATCCTGTAAGATTGAGGGTATATCTAGCACAACAATGCATGCAACTTCATGTTTAGTTCAAATTTCAATTATGGTCTAACAACAGGAATATAGACCCTGTATCAGTTCTTCATGGAGTCTTGCATGATCAAGTTCCTCTGTAGACATCATAACCACTTATTGATGATTATCTATCCCTCCACTGGTTTTTTACCATTTGACCATTATAAGGACTATTTCCTCTATAAGGCATGACAAATGTGTTGTGTCTTGAAGTAGGTTACTATTATATACCTCTGAAAAGGAGATAGCTGCTTGATGTGATATTGCTGTTTGATAATTGACTTTTGATTTAATCAAATGCATGTACATGTATGTTATTGTGTTTTACAGTATTTAGATTCTGATGCCTGTATGATGGAAGCTCGGTTTGGAGTTCATAACATGTACTTACCTATTGTTGTATGCGTTGTTGGCACTGGAAAACTTTGGAAGGAATCTGAGGTTGGTCAAAAGAAGTTTTCATACATGTATTGTTAATATCCATTTATTTAAATGCAATCAATAGGGAAACTTAAAGATATTTGGTGAAACTATGAATATTTTTTTTTTATATTGAAGGAATTATGAGGTTCATTTTAATTCTTTTTAATGTTTCTTCATGCAAAATTTGATTAAATTGAATCCAAATGCTTTAAATAATTACCCATCATATTTATGCAATGAATATGCTATGAATATAGAGTGTTTATAAAAAGTTATAATGTAATGTTTCCATTGAGAAAATATTTTCCAAAATTAAAAGGGAGTATACATTCTATGAAAAGTAGTTTCCAATTCTGCACACTCAGTTTGAATGTTTTCACAATTTGAATTTTTTTTACTATGTTTAGATTAATTTAATGGTCAAGAAACAAAATGACTTAGCAACAGTAATCAAGATGCAGAAAGAGTCTCCTGGTCTTTATGACAAGGTACTTGCTGTTGTAAAAAATTACTTGGAACGACCAGAAACAGAAAAACAACGAAAAGTGAGAGAAAAACTGGAAAAGGCAAGGTCAAAGAAGAAGATGCAAGATGGAGCAGAGAGTAAAATTAAGCAACAAGGAGATACAAAATTCTCTTTCCAGGTAAGGTGTATATTTTTTAGAAAGATCTCATTGAATTAAAAGTACTTTTACTTTTGTTTTATGAGTGTGTCATTTTGTTATTTCATCTTCTTCATTGTGTGTGTCTGTTTTCTTGTTATTATCTTCTTATTATCCTTGGATTATGTTCTTTTTTATTACCAAAAAAATTGGTTTCATTTGTTCCTCCACATCTTGTTAAGCCATATGAGTGTTCTAATGGGAAATTACCTTTCCTGGAAAAACAAGTTGTGCTGAATGTTGTCGTTACCTGATATGTCTGTATGTGTTTTAACTTCAAAACTTGAGTTGAATTTCTTCAGAATGAATTACCAGTAATTATATTGGAATAGCCACAGAACCAATTAATTATATTTGAATGGCCTCACAACCAATTAATTACATTTGAATGGCCTCAGAACTAATTTCAATTGTTTGGCCATTGTACAGGAGGAGATAGAGCTGGTTCAGAGAAAGTTTATGAGATATACTACAAAGCTATCACAGTCAGATGAAACATTGATGCCACGGTTACTGGTGGTGGATTTCCATGACAAACTTCATAGGAAAGCATCCAAAAGTTTTCTCTTGGATTGTTTCAAGGTATGAGGATAGAAATATTGTAAATTTTTAGTAGTCACATGGGCATTTTCTTCTTATCCCATTATCCAAAGGTCTTTTTTGTTGTTGTACTCAGATTGTATGGTAGTCTTGATAACCAGAAAAATGTTAGGCAACAAACAAACTTAAATGCTCTTGAGAAATTAAAAGTTTGTGACATTAATAAAAATTCAATTGTCAGCAAGTAAGAACAAATTAATTAAAGTTAAATTTTCTAATCTCCCCTCAATTACAGGTAAAACACATGGGTAGGTAGATGTTAACCCTTGTCCTCACAGGAATGCAGGTGGATAGAAACTGATGGAAGATTGCATTATCTTATGATTCTTATCTAGTTAAATGTTTATGGTTATTACATAATAGATTTGTATATTTGTTTTTAAATACATTAAAATTCTTGACAATGTCTAAGTCTGTACATTGAAGATTACTATAAGAAGAAACAAACATATTTTAAACACAGTCATATTTTGATGAGTTGTTTTTAGGATACTGACCCAGATTATGCAAGGAGATTAATAGAAGCCATTGATGAGGCAGATGCTGGCAAGAGAGACAAAGCTAAGGTTAATACTAATTAATTATGGACTTTTTAAAAGGATGTTACAATACCATGGATATGGACTTGGTAGTGTGTTACAATACCATTGATATGGACTTGGTAGTGTGTTACAATACCATTGATATGGACTTGGTAGTGTGTTACAATACCATGGATATGGACTTGGTAGTGTGTTACAATACCATTGATATGGACTTGGTATTGTGTTACAATACCATGGATATGGACTTAGTAGTGTGTTACAATACCATGGATATGGACTTGGTATTGTGGCACTGTACTTATACCTTCACTCAATGAATGGGTTATATATTAGAAACATCTTGTCCATCTGTCTGTCCATAGTTCCTAATGGATGGATGAATTTCAAATTTGATTTGTGGCTTTATATAGATAGGGCATATATTGTAAGGTATATTGGATGCTGTCCATTATGAATTCCTGTTTGAGTATGGGTATGCCTAGCTGGACAACACCTGTAACTTTATGTTTCTGGTGGATGTCAGTGTACCAAAGCATACAGTTCTTGTGTCACTCAATGTAACTACATGTATTCATGCCATCAGTCATTGATCAACTACATGTATTTATGCCATAAGTCATTGATCAACTACATGTATTCATGCCATCAATTATTGTTCAGTGGTCAGTCACAGATCGGTTATCTAACAGTCACATCTCATGACTTCTGATTATTTTTACGGAATAATTTGTTTTCTTTCTCTCTTATATAGTTATTTTAAGGTACATTTTAGAAGCTTTTTACTGTTTTGTGTACTAGCTAATGACCTTGGTTTAACCCACCATTTCTCTGTTATGTACCGTAAGTAACACATTGTTGATAATTTCATTTTCTGATTTATTGTCAACTTTGTCTATTCATGTATTATTTGATATGCCCTTCTGATTTATGATCATGAGTTCCTTAATTTTGTTATTAACTTTATATTTTCCTAATGTAATATTTCGTTTAGTTTAAACTAGATTTAAAAGTATTCCATTTCTAGTTTTTTTCCAGGAAAATATTTAGAATTTTAAGGTCAAATGTCTAATGTCTAGGTTTCATGATTGTCTTAAATTGTTATTGAAGGGAATGTCACCTTTGTATGACCCTTATTTACATTTTATTCCATATTGCAACTAATTTACCAGTTTGCCAATCCCTCCATTACACTTTTGCATATTGGAAATTTTTAGAATTTGTAATGGAGAGAAAACTTAGATATTTGGTATACATGTATTGCTTTTGCATGATGACTTGTTCCTGGTCTCCCCTTTCTAAGTTTGACATAAATGACTGATTGGGAGTATTTTAGCACATTACAGCATGCAACATCTTGTTTGATGTTTCATTTCCAACTTATTTAGGCTGAAGCAGAAAAGGTATTGAAGAAGATTGCTGATCAACTTTCTGTAGAGAGAATCCGGAGAAAGGAAAGCAAGTTATCCTATCAGGAGGGAGAAGATAAATTAAAGAAGAGGGAAAGTGGATTGAAAAAAACAAATGAAGACAATGGAATCCAGAAAAGAGAAAGCCTAATGTCTCTATTTGAGGAAGAAAGACCAGAAAGTTGTATGAGTAACACTGGTCAGGGTTCAGGATTTGACAGAGTGGAAAAGGGAAAGTTGTACAGAAGTATACTGGTATGTCATGTCCTACCTTAACAAAGGAAGCTGCAAAGAAATGTCTGATAAACTTGTTTAATCTGAACCTTTAATAAACCTGTCTAAAATAAACCTGTCTATAGCAGACATTTTCAAAAATTTTTTTCTCATTAATTTCGAACATGACTAAACAAATCTACATTTCAGACATGACTAAACAAACCTAAATTTTAGGCATGACTAAGCAAACCTAAATTTCAGACATGGCTAAACAAACCCACATTTTAGACATGACTAAACAAACCTTCATTTCGGATATGACTAAACAAACCTACATTTCAGACATGACTAAACAAACCTAAATTTTAGGCATGACTAAACAAACCTAAATTTTAGACATGGCTAAACAAACTTACATTTTAGACATGACTAAACAAACCTTCATTTCGGATATGACTAAACAAACCTACATTTCAGACATGACTAAACAAACCTTCATTTCAGACATGACTAAACAAACCTACATTTCAGACATGACTAAACAAACCTACATTTTAGACATGACTAAACAAACCTTCATTTTAGACATGACTAAACAAACATACATTTTAGACATGGCTAAACATTTTAGACATGACTAAACAAACTTTCATTTCGGACATGACTAAACAAACCTACATTTTAGACATGGCAAAACAAACCTACTTTTCAGACATGACTAAACAAACCTACATTTCCGACATGACTAAACAAACCTTCATTTCGGACATGACTAAACAAACTTACATTTTAGACATGGCTAAACAAACCTACATTTCAGACATGACTAAACAAACCTACATTTCAGACATGACTAAACAAACCTTCATTTTGGACATGACTAAACAAACCTACTTTTCAGACATGACTAAACAAACCTACATTTCAGACATGGCTAAACAAACCTACATTTCTACATTTTAGACATGACTAAACAAACCTACATTTCAGACATGGCTAAACAAATCTGCATTTCAGACATGACTTTACAAACCTACATTTTAGACATGGCTAAACAAAGCTACATTTCGGACATGACTAAACAAACCTACATTTCGTACATGACTAAACAAACCTTCATTTTGGACATGGCTAAACAAATCTACATTTCAGACATGGCTAAACAAACCTACTTTTCAGACATGGCTAAACAAACCTACTTTTCAGACATGACTAAACAAACTTACTTTTCAGACATGACTAAACAAACCTACTTTTCAGACATGGTTAAACAAACCTACATTTTAGACATGGCTAATCAAACCTTTATGTATAAAAGGGGTTCAGTTTAGACAGGTAGGTTTAATTCAAATTACATTATTTGTCTGTAATACACATGTCAGCACTCTAGAATCAAGTTTTGTCAAACTCAGTACATTTTCAGTCATAAGAGGAAAAACACTGTTGATTTTCAAGGTTTTGTACATGTAAGATGGTTTAAACTATTTTCAAAGTCATTATTGAGTTTTGGCTCCAACAGTCATATGAGCTAAAAACGCTCAAAATTGTACATATTGGGATGCCACTCTTCATAATTCATATTGTTCATGTTGTAATACCAGTCTACACTTTGTATTGGTGGGAAGGAAAGCTGTGTTGTTATTTAAAGTCACTATTACTTAAATTTAAGAACAAGTACATATACACTTCAAACACTGCCAATGGTAGGAGTGATTCATGGTGTAGAAAAACCCATGGTACAAATTATGCTTTTTTGTGGTCAACATATGCTATATCTTTATGTAACAAATTCTTCACATATAGCATATGTAGACCAAAAAAATTAAGACTGTTATAATGTCTGTAAGAGTAATCAAGGGAATCAAGGTTATAGCAGCAATCGTAAGAATGAAACCCAGAGACAAACAACCAGATGGAAAATATACATACACAACAAAGAACATAAAGTAACTAAAATCATACATACAAAGTAACAAAAGCAAATGAGACTTGGACTCCACTAAAAACTGTGTAAATAAATTTTGTGGGTTTTTGCATTAATCACCTCCTGTCTGATTTTCATAAAAACTGCTTTTTTTCTCTCCAAGCTTTGCAGTTTAATCAATATATAATGATATTGGGGAAAAAATGTTAGAGGTACCTGATGTTATAACACATCTGTGGACTTGAAATATATTTTTTGCAAGATGGATTGTTGGAATACATTGATTGTTAAACATAGAAAGATACATGGTGTTGTACATATGCTGTGGAAGTACTTTGATTTGTGGATACCAATTTTTGTGGATTAAGGATGAAACACAAGTTAGTGGAATTTTGAATTTGTGGTTTGGATTTTTCTGTATAAATATCAAAGGAAATCTCCTCTTTGTTGGGAACCAAATTAAGTGGTTTGGCCTACCCATGAAAACCACGAAAATTGATACCCCATGAAAAATAGTACTTTCACAGTATAATGTAAATTTATTCTGTACTTGAACAAGATAATTTATACATGTAATATTTATTGATAGAAACTGCATTAATACTTCTTCAGGCAATATTAGAAGACTGTGTTGATGACGAATGGAAAGAAAAAGATCTCAGTCTACGAGTCCTGTGTGAATTTGAACAGGTAAGTGACAAATTCAAAGAAAAAAATAATTGCAGAACTATTTCTTCAAGATTTCTTCAAAGCAGAAAAACAAATCTGACATCAGCAATGTGGAAAATTCCAAAATACTTTTTTTTTAATTTCAGAAGCTACATGTTTTCTTATTTGATCAAACATTGTGACATTGACATCCATCAACCTTTTTTGATTAGGTTCATATTTTTAATATTTCTTTATTACATCCCCCTTTTGTAGGAGGTAAGTTTGTTCATGGTATTTATATGCCTGCCTGTCCTTCAGTTTGTATGTCCACAACTTTTTCTTTTTAGATTTCTCTGCAACTGCTAATCATATTTTGAATGAGGCTTTCTATAGGCTTGTCATATTGTGGGTCCCATAATATGACAAGCCTATAAAAAGCCCCACAATGTGGGATCTAAATTCAGACTGAAACTACATCAACTTCCTGTTTAATGGCTTTATTTTTATATTAACATATAGTTACTTGTGTAGAAGCAGGGATTCTTGGGTGAGCTTTTCTCGCAGTTCTGCATTTATTTTCTCTAAAATAAAAATGTTTTCAGGGTTGGCACTTTTATGGAGCAACAGTAGAGTTGGATCAGATAACAAGAAGTGAAAGTTTGATGAAGGTTGTCAGAGATTCAGCACCTTATCTTGCAAGGGTCTATGAAATTCTGAAACAAAGTGGTGTGGATTTAAATTGTTCCACCACACAGAAGGGAGAGAACTTCCTCAGTCATATCAGGAAGGTTTGTAGAGATATTTAAATTGTTCCACCACACAGAAACAAATATCCTATGACTCTTGCACTTGTTTCTAAAAATTATATCATATTAGGTGGTGACTGTATTGCATTTAATGATTGAAAGGGGTCAGTTGTGTATTTGATATATGTACTTGTAAATTGAATTTACTGGTGACACTTCAGCAAAGCAGTGCTAGAGTTTTTTATGAGTCACACATATTTTTCCTGTATGGTGTACTTCTGTTTTAGTAAAAAATTTAGAATACAAATTACAGTCCACCAAACGTGTGTTTTACAGCATTTAAAACTACAAATATTATACCCCCATTCAACTACTGCTTGGTATATTGGAATAACCTTGACCGTCGGTCCGTACTTCCGTCTATCATACTGTCCGTCCATCAATCATTCCATTTGTCCATCCATTCAAATTTAAGTCACAATTATATAGTTTTCAAATGGGTGGATTGAATTCAAATTTTGTATGTTAATTTTGTATATAGATGAGGCATATTTTCTGAGTGATTTTGGGTACTGTCTCATATCATTAACTTTTTATTTTGTGGGACTTTTTCACTATATGGAATGATAAAGAAAATTTTGGTCACCAAAATCATGACTCCCAATAGATTTCAAATTTGGCATGTGGCTTCATATAAATGGGGCATATTTTGTAAGTGATTTAAGTGCTCTAAGGTATCAACTTCCCTGTAAGAGTGGCGTATACCTAGCAAGAAAACACCTGCAACTTAGTGCTTTGTAATTCCAGGAAGGTACCAATAATAAGGCTTTTGCTGAATCTTACCGAATGCTGAGACGAATGATAGAAATCTTCACTGAGAGTGATGATAGCTGGATGTACATGTTTCCAAGGTAAGCAGGTTCTATCATTAAATATGATTCTTATGCCAAGCTGGTTGTACGAATATGTCTCCAAGGTAACCTGATTCTATCTTTAAATTGACTGTTTTGTCGAGCTGGTTGTAAGAATATGTCTCCAAGGTAACCTGGTTTTATCTTTTAATTGACTGTTTTGTCAAGCTGGTTGTAAGAATATGTCTCCAACGTAACCTGGTTCTATCTTTAAATTGACTGTTTTGTAAAGCTGGTTGTAAGAATATGTCTCCAAGGTAAGCTGGTTCTATCTTTAAATTGACTGTTTGTAAAGTTGGTTGTAAGAATATGTCTCCAAGGTAACCTGGTTTTATCTTTTAATTGACTGTTTCGTCAAGCTGGTTATAAGAATATGTCTCCAAGGTAACCTGGTTCTGTCTTTAAATTGACTGTTTTTTCAAGCTGGTTGTAAGAATATGTCTCCAAGGTAACCTGGTTCTATCTTTAAATTGACTGTTTGCAAAGCTGGTTGTAAGAATATGTCTCCAAGGTAAGCTGGTTCTATCTTTAAATTGACTGTTTGTAAAGCTGGTTGTAAGAATATGTCTCCAAGGTAAGCTGGTTCTATCTTTAGAGTGAGTCAAATTGGTTGCAGGTTTGTTCTAACAAAGAAAAGCTAAGCCCTATAAAAACATGAATGGTCTGTTGACACAACTGTCTATAAATCAACAATAGTTGAGGTATAAAATTACAAATTATTTCTGTAGTTAGTCATCAGATGCAAAGTTTGCTGAGGGGTTTAATAGTTAAATTCCCTTTCTTTTATTTTAATTTTGTAAAAGATTATCATTGCCCTCTCTTAGTATGGGCAGTATGTTTCCTGCCTGTCCATCTATATATCATCTGTCTGCCATAAAACTTGATGTCATTGTGTTCCAGCTTATATGTTTTCAGATCTGAATACTCCTCTGATTTTCAATCTGAATTAAATTAATTTGGCATTTCTTTTAATTTCACTTCCACATATCCATTATTTCTGGTGGAGTTTTCAGCCATACTTTGGAACTTCTGATTTTAATAAGTTTTTGGTTTACATTAAATCTTTTTGATTAAATGACAATGTGTGTATATATGTCACCAGGATGGGGATATCATTTGTAAGCTACACTATATACACAGTATTTCAATAAAATTAAAGATTAATAGATTTAGGTCTGTTCTTTGAATTATAAAAATATATATGTATTAAGTTTATACCAATGTTTTCTTGATGTATTCATCAGGTTCATTCCTCCTATACAAGCTCTTCTCTAAAGATTATATAAACAGTTTCATTAAGTTAATAATCCACTTGACTAAAAAATATTGTTAGATTGTTATCCTTGCAAACAATGAGATTTAGTTGAATGGAAAGAAGAACGTGTAAAGTGAAACACAACAGTTACAGCAGCATATAATCTAAATCCAAAATAGAAAAAAATTCAGAAATCACCAAAAGGTCTACAACAAGTATAAACATCTACATCTTTAAGTAAGCTTTGAAAGGCCTGAAAACAAAATCAATTATTGATACTTACATAACTGGGGTTTGTTTACTATTGTACAAGACTTACTTTTGTACTCTGCAGCTCTAGATTTAAAATGATAAAAGCATGAATTTAGTTTTACATGTAATGTATTTAAGCAGCTTCCTGACCAAGTTTTGCACTTTTATTTTAGGTGTATCCTACCTAATGGCAAAACTGTATTTCTCTGTGAGGGACACATGCACAAAATGTGTGCTACTAAAGTTCCTTATGATTCGGGCAGTGGAGGACCCAACAGGATATTGTTAACTGAGCAGGATCGATATCTTAAGGAGGTTCTGTTAGAAAACCTGGACCTCGTTAAAATGAGACGAGAGAAATCTTCTTTGAATGAAGCTACAAAAATCACTGAAAAAAGAAAGGTTGAAGTATCTAAAGAAAAAGATCAAACTGTAGATAGACAAGGTAACTTTGTAAAAAATTTATACTTTATATACTATTACACTGACAATTCTGAAAACCTGTCTAAACCAAACCCTGACAAGTCTAAAAACCTGTCTAAACTGAACCCTAACAAGTCTGAAAACCTGTCTAATTCTGACACTTTTGAAGTCTACATGTATTTTGAACCCTGATAAACTGTCCAAAGGGAACCAATTTTAATGTCTGAAAGGGGTTTGAAATGACTCGCTGTATTTTAGTACTTTGATGAAGAAAGGTTTGAGTATATGCTAGTTAAAAGGAAAGACCACCTTTGCATTAAGTTAGGCTCTTATGATAAATCGTACCCACGTAAACAAAAGTAAATAACCTTTGATGCAAAATGCGCTTTTATAAAATGCTCAAGGCTATGCAAAGTTCGAAATCCTTGAAATATTATGGGATAGCCATCTTGCAGAACTCTCCTATCTGAAGAAAGATTATAGCCAGATTTTATTGATTTTTACCGATAGCTTCCGATTGGCTCGTGACGTCACTAAGTCGGTTTGGTACTGATACAAGTACTGCAAATAATATGTAAACAAAGAATATTCCGTAAATATTTCTACGATCATGTTTATCTAATCACCAAAACATGATGACTTGTCAAGCTTACGATTGCATGAATGATAAAAGAGAAATGTTCTAAAAGTTTTTTTTTACGAGCAACACGAACATTCTTCGGAAGTAGCCATACAAATTTTCTTACAAATACTAGTCATCTGGCTGCAAATCCCGTTGTTCGTTGATGATGTCTGACATTTGCTTATACATGTTGTGCCTCAATCTCTTCTTCTATTTATTTTGGGTTGAAATTATAGGGGAAAAGTCCCAAATTTGTGTGTTCTTTGGACATCATAATCAATTGCCTATTTACTTTCACTTTACAAACCGAATTCATGATGTCACAGTTCAATCGGCCATGGTGGCGCCCATAGGCTCGGGAAATTCAAATTTCCTAATTACAAATCTTGATTTTTTAATTAAGAAAAGGAAATTAATTTGTTTCAATTTAATTTTTATGAATATCTAACAGATTACTTTTGATATTTATGACGTTCACAACAACATGGTCATTCCCTTTAATGAAATGTAATTTGAAATGATCTACTGATATAAAAATAAACTACTTATATAATAAAAATTCTCTCCAAGTGCAGCATGATATGTATGGACACAATCTAAGTTTTTGACACACTTAAGCATAGGGACTTGCAGTTTCTTACGAACACAACAACTCATTTGGATACACCATTGCACAAAATTTGAAATTCAATTTTAACACAAAGTCCTGCTTCAGGTCGCATTCATAATTATCACTTTGTACCTTATTATCTCAAAAACAGTATGTGATAGAGTAATCTTAAAGCTCTTGTATTAATGCAGAGATTTTCATAAGGAATACAATAAAAACATTTTTTTTTCCAAATTGAATCAAAAATAAAAAGACCATTTTGGGGCATGCCGCCTTTGGCCTCTTGTAACTCAAAACCCATATGAAATATCTGAAATCTGATTAAAAAATGCAGGCAGGGATTTTCATAAGGAATCTAATTTTTAAAAAAATTCAAAATCAGACCAGATAAAAGTTATTTTTTGAAGGTGTGGCTTCACTTTAGTCTCCATAGGCTGACAATGTTAAAGGCTTTTTAAAACATATTTAAAAAAGAATTGTCAGGATTGAATGAGAAGTAAACCTTCTATATGAATTTAAATTAAGTACCTATAAATACCTATTTTACCCCATTTTGCTCCTTTTTTTCCCATAACAGTAGGAGCCATTGACCCCATTTTAAATAGCAAGCTTCCTTAAGCAGCAAGTAATTCGTTTCAACGTAAGTTATCACTCTAAAACTTAGTCTTTTAATGTCAAATTATCTCCTGATATAAAAATGACTTACTAATTCTTCTTATTTAATCACTGTATGTAGGATCTAACAACACTTGATTCTCCTTTCTGTTCAGATGACCTTTTTCTGATTATCCAATGAGATTTCAGCCTTCATGATTGAAGAGGTATTCGTAAGGGTTCAAAAAGGTCATTGAAGCAGAAAGTAGTATGACATGTTGTTCAATCCTACATGAACTCACTTACAGTTGTTATCTTTAAACTGAAAAAAATATAAATGGACCACAGTTCAAGGTAAAGGTTAAATAGCTTGTCTTCAAGAAACAAAATTATTTTTCTCAACATCATAGTTTTAGGCCAGGAAAAGAAGGACCCTGCAAAAGCATCTAATGGAGATAATGAAGATACGAGATCAAACACTAGCAGACAGTCTTCTACATCTACTGCATCTACTACTACCTCCAATGCATCACGGAAACAGTCACAAAGACGGACTAGCCAGGCTTGTTCATTACAGTAATTTGAATAGTCATTAAAGTAGATTGGTTCAGACCAGTTTTGTGCATTAGTAATTCGGTTAGTCTAAAAAAACAGACCACCAAGGCTTAAACAATTTCCAAGACTGATCACCAGTCTTGTTATGAACTTAACTAGCTTAAACAGCTATGAAACAAATCATTACTTAGATGAACAATAGTGGCGTAAAACTGTCACAAAGATGATCAATAGTTGCTTAAATCATCACAAAGGCTAACAAAAGTAGATTATACTGTCACATGATGAACAACAGTATCTTGTACTGTCACATGACAAACAATAGTAGCTTAAATTGTCACATGATGAACATAAGTATCTAAAACTGTAACACAAACAATTGTAGCTTATACATTCACTAGATAATAGATTCATACATATAAGCTTGTTAGAATAGTAACTTTAAAAAAATCATTTACATAGACCAGGATATCTTGTCTGACAAGAATTAGTTGTTAGTTTTATTTTCCTATCAATCTACATTCAGGGACTTTATGTTAAAGGTGTGTGTTATACAGACTTTTTATGTCAATTATTTACATATGAAAATCTTTGATAAAAACACAATATTAGGTAGATAGGGTAAATCTGCTGACTTTGATGGATTGAATAGTACATGCATATAGTAGACCAAAAGTAGGCATTACAAAGTATAGTCAAACCTGAATTGATCAGCAGTAATTTTTTCAGCAATATTTTTTCTTTAGAAATTTATATACCTTGTGTTTAGTACATTTGTATTCTGTATGAAATTAACCTGTATATACAATGCCATGACCTTTTGTCCAACGTAACATTAATATTTTTCTCTCCCGTGGAAAGCCATTTCAGATAGGGTATGATTGTAGTTGAAGTTGTGTTTATGTATTTATCTATTTGTTTTTCAATGGTAAGATTTATCACTAATACTTTCTTGCTGTATGTTCGTGGTTCAGAACAGGAAGGTAGATTTTTTAAAATATGTGAGATGACCATTAGATTTAACATATCTGTTATTCATTTGTTTGTAATTATAAAATGTTATACTGACATAAAATGCAGCATCTTGTTTGAATATCCTTTTACGATTTTTATACTTTTTACATTTTTTTTTAATATAGATCTCCATATATTGTTATAGACTTTAGGTCTACAGTAAAACCTGTCTAAACCAAACCACTTTTTGACTGAGAGATCTGTTCAGTTTATGCTGGTTTAAATTGTTTTGAGATTGATTTGAACAGGCTTCAGAAGAAATCTGGTTTGGACAGGTCATTGGTTTATTCAGGGTTTAGTTTAGACAGGTTTCACTTTATTTTTATGTAAGGTTGATTCGGGTGCCATTTGTAGCAGCACATCAAGGGTAGAAACTGACATAAATTATGCAGTGTATATGGTAGGAAGGTCCATCTTTGTTAATTACAAATAAAAAAATTAAATGAGGAAAAATGTAGGGCCATCAATTTATATTGCAAATTTGGTTAATATAGCGTTTTTTTGTTTTGGAATGCATAATTATGAATTTGTAAAAATTATACTTTAAAGAGGCCCTTCTTATCTATGGATCTCCACAATATATTTCTGAAGTATGCCAATACCTGTAGACCTTAATTCATATGAAAATGACAAAAATGTAAGTTATTACTTGAAATGTTCATCAGAACTCTATACTATTAAAAGAACACATATTTGTGGAGTCTTTAAAAGTCAAATTATTGGCCTTGAGAAATATTTATGGTTCTTCCAAAAATCAAGGATATCCCCTGTTGCAGGCACAGATTCATTGGGGGACAGACCTGGCATACATCTCCTTAAAATTCAATTGAGGAAACATTTTTTTGCATAAATTCTTGATTTTTTTTAAAATTCTACCCCTAACACCTTAACAGGAATTCTACCCCCCCCCCCCCCCCCCCTTGTGTTTGTCTTTTTGTGATGAACGCTTGACTCGTTATTCATTATATTTTGCTGTTCATTTAGATAGTTACATATTGTAAGATATTTTCTCAGGTAATCTGTATGTGCCGTCCATGTCTTTTGATAGATACTACAGCTTAACTCAGAATATTTAAGGGGTTGTTTATTTATTAACATAATTTTTTATGTTAAAATATAACTTCTGTTGTGTATTTTTTTTTTTTTTTTTGCTTTATTGTTTGTTTCATTTTTGGAAAAACAAGTAAGTTTGAATAATACCAGCAAAATTGACTTTCAAGTCCTTGAAATTCTAATTATTTGTCCATATCTGTGAAAGTCTTCATTGATAAAATCTACATTAACTACGTGAACAATTAGAACAATAGATAAAGTTCTGAAGAGGTTTGTTATAGAGAGAATACACAGGAAGCTTTTTCCCATATGTTTATCATCAGATTACATTTGAAGCCATTGACACCCTCTGGCCTCCCTGGGTATCATCAGATTACATTTGAAGCCATTGACACCCCCTGGCCTCCCTGGGTATGGCTCTGTGTGGTAAAAACATATCTTTTTTCAATATTTTATCTGAGCTTTTTTACTTATTTCGTTGACAATATTTGTATACTAAGTATTAGATATTCTGTGATTTAATTATATTTGTTAGTAGTCTTCAATTCTTCACTTTGGAAGAGTTTTTAATGATTTGTAATGTACTCTACATTGCTAAGACGATTATTATGAAATTAGAATAAGGAGTGTATTAGTCACATTTATTGTTCACCTGGCAATTGAGTTTTCAACATGGATTTCAGGATAGGGGATAACCTTTTTAACCTCCATTTAACAATATTTGTTAGAACTATTGATATTACAGAACATCATAGGTGTAAAATCTCCCATTTTTGGTGTAAATCTCCTGATATCATGAATATTTCATGTGAAAATCAACAATCTATGCACAATATACATATAGACCCATTTTCAAACAAACTTTGCTTTAACCACAAAAAACTCAAATATTTACCCATATTTTAAGGGTTTTCCTTATAGGTTTCTAGTATCTGTGAATAGTAAACATCTCCATTACATTTGACACTTAGCAATAGGGTAAAAGTAAATTACTGGATTTCTGTATGTATCCTCAACTGCAGTTTGATATGTTTTCAACCCTGCATTAATTTTCTGTATTTAAAATTTTAATTTTAGACTACATGTGTTTGTATTTATGTATAAATATTTATCTTCTGTGATATTTTAAATATTTTGTACAATGTTTCAGTAGTTGTTTTCAATAAAACTAATTGTTTGATATTTGTAGTCAATTAATGCCTTAATTGTGTATCATGTTCTTTTGATACCCCAGTTGTCATATTTCTGATGGAATGATTTGGTCAATTTGAGCTTGAAAATGCACGAAAGAGTTCATCATACTTGATTTCTCCCCGATTTGCATTATTGACTAGGTCGTCGTTAACAAAGTATTGTAAATTCATAAACCATCAGACAGGCTTGGTTTGTGGTTTATATACCCCAACCCAACATTGGAATCACGTTGTTTGTCCATCCATCTGTTAGTCCGTCATTCCATCCGTCAACATTTTCGTTTTGCTGCTCCTAGACAGATTGATATCTAATTTAGCATGTGGCTTTTATATAGAGGGGACAGGCGCAGTTGCTGTCCAGTATTAACTTTCTGATTTATGGGACTTTCCCATTGTTCACTATATGGAATGATTGAGAAAATTTTCGTCCCATAAATCTCAAACTCCACTAATTGATTGATTTCAAAGTAAGTATTTTGTCTTAGCTTGATAAATAAATAAAATGCGTTAACATATATGCTAGGATTAAAAGTAGCTGCTATTTTATTAGTCCCAGATATATGTAAAACTTTCAATTAATTTCTTCACTAAATTCTTTAAGAAAATTTTGGAATTAGTTAAAATTATTTCGTTTAATAGTTCCTCCACAAAGTCCAAAATAACGAATCCCATGTAACATTACGTTTATATGTCATGTAAACGTCATTGCTTTTCATCTTAGCATTTACACGAAAACCTTGTTTACCTTAACATTTCATTATATATATTCACCAAGTCGTATTGGACATGCTTTATTGATACTTCTGTTTGTGTAAAGAAGGTGTGCTTATCGGTTGCTTTTGGATTTTGAATTTGCCTACAGAAAAAGCGAGTACTCTTTCGAGGTAGACGCAGCTTGTTGTCTTTCGTCCTATTTATAGAAGTGTTTTTAGTATGCCTCGATCTCAAGAGGTATTGTTGTATTTCACCATTACTGTAGCAGGTTGGGGAAGGTTGAGTGCTCACTACTATGTTTAACCCCCACCACATAATGTATGTGCCTATCCCAAGCCCGGAATCGGTAGTTCAGTGCTTGTGGTTGTTTTTTATGTTCATTATTATTCGTTTCACTTTTTTTTCTATGCATAGTTCCACTTCATTTATTTTGGGACCTGTTACAGCTTTCTTTATGGCATCGAATTAGCTCACCATTGAAGACCCTATGGTGACTTGTATAAGTTTAATTGTTTTCTGTTTTTGTTTTGCTTTGTTTTGCTTTGTTTTGTTTTGTTTTGTTTTGTTTTGTTTTGTTTTGTTTTTTGTTTTTTTGTTATTTGTTTTTGTTTTTGTTTTTGTTTTTGTGTTTTGTATTTTTTTAGCCTCCGCTGGAGTCTTGACTCCCTTGGTTCCTTCTTTATACTTGGAGTTTTTTTAATCGTAATCAGAGACTGTGTATACACCACAAATGATATGTCCTTAAATGCCTAGAATTAAAGAAACTATAAGTAATCAATAATAAGTTATTTTCCTATATTATTATCCTGCTTTTTGTAACCTAATACTATGTGTTTAATACTATCTCTTGCAAATGTATGCAGATTTTTCCACTAAATTAGGCTGACTTACAATTAACAAAAATGCAATTCAGTCATTTTTTGACAGTAATAGTTTTGTTCCAAAAAAGAATGTATTAATTTGGATTTAAACGGCTTTTCACCATCCGTTTGAAACTTTCAAAATATACTTCACCAATTTATGTTTAAAAAGTCACAAATGTTGGCTTTTTGTACATTGTTAAATTTAATTTTTCCATCTGTCTATTTCGATATTTTCTTCTATTTATTCGACATTAGTGTTTTTGTTTCACTCACGAAAATAAATTAATGTTATAATATCAGGTTTCCTTTTTGAGTATTTAGAAATCAAATCACTTTTAATGATAAAAAATATATTTCTCCGTTTTAGAGGCACATTTAATCAATAATTATTATTAGACAGTTTCTGACATGTATCTGTGTTATTCTGTATATTTTTTGTTAATCTTGATGAGTATATATATATAAGAGTTCCAAATTTGTTAAATTAAAATATTCATCTTTTGAGTAGATAAAGAATGCTACACATTCAATATTTAACATTTTAAAATAGCTAGAAATGTCTATCATCTTGAAACCTCTTTTGTCATAGTTGGCTAATTATAGTATCAACTTAAGTCTGGCTATGAATTCAATTGAAAAGTAAGGACAAATTTTCAAGTACATTTATTATACCTCAACTTTGAGTAACGGTAGATTGAGTCGTCCTTCTTGTCTTCCACTCATTCTTCCTTCCGTTACGCATAGGTGTACTCGTCTCTATTCGTGAATTCTTCTACACCAAGATTGAACTTCAAAGAAACTATTACATATTGCTATTGTGCACCTCCTGTATTAGATCCAAAATAATTTGGCGGTCAAAAGGTACATGTCACCAAATACTGGAGGAGGGACATCAAATAAGTTGAACTGGCATTTTTCTGAAACATCGTAAAAAGTCGTAATAATCGGAACTTCATTTAAGAAGGTTAAAATTCCTTTTCCAAAGGTTGTTTCATTTTATTGTTTTATTTTATCTTAATCTTATTCCATTTTAAATTTTAACGTTATGCGTGTTTTTCTTTTTCAAACCAGATCAGCTATAAAGTCAGCCACATAAGAGTGAAGGAATAGGTCAGCAAGTAGAGGAGCACAATTTGATCCCAATGGAATACCGACCGTTTGTTGAAAAACGCGTCCACCACATTGGCCAATATGTTGTCGATGACAACATCTTTTGTATATTTGGAAGATGAGACTACGGTATTACACTTCCGGCGTCAGCGTCCACGTTAAGATTGTCATGTTAAAATTAGGCTAGTTTGATATTAACTACTTATGCTAGGTAAACTTTATTTGATATGCAGTTGCTTTAGCAAGACTATACCACAAATCTCTAACCCATGTCGTGAACATGTCCCGTAATCACGGTCTATTGACTTCTAAATTTCATATTTCACGTTAATATTCATTAATTAGGTCATTCTAATATGAAACACATATGCTAGGTCAATCCTATTCCGTATGCAGTTGCTGTTTGTTTGTTGGGGTTTAACGTCCGAGCAGCAATATTTCAGCTATATTCAGACGAGGTATGCAGTTGCATTTGTATTGTTATACCACAATTCTGTATACGTTTTATGCATATGCCCCTGCGGTCATGGTCTGTTGACTTTGAAATTAGTTATAATATCGGTTGAAGTACTGAATTATAATGAAATTAATTTCTCCTGGATATTTGCACCATTTATGTAGGGGTGTCGATACGGTTTTTAGTTATTTTACCGCTCTGACTTATTTTTTTCCGCTCAAAATATTTTTACTGTACGTGGCAAAGTGTTTCATTATGAGGATTTTTTAGTATCTGTGTATTATAAATACTGCATATAAATTACACGTTGCAGCAGCTTTGTTGTGCGGCTATTAACTTGTTTACTCCCCTTACATAGTAATTGATTTTCGGTGTCTATGTTGTGTCCATTGTTTGTGAAATACACAATGATGAGGGGTTGTTTAATCAAGTGTATTTTAACCAAACATTCAGCCCTTTTTTTATTATTTTCAGATTATGACGATATGTGCTAAAAATAATCAGAGTTTAAATTTGGTATTTACTGTAATATGTATTGATTTGAATATCATATTGGTCACACGTACATAGATTAGATACACATTAGTTATTGAATTGTATTAGGAGTATATATAATGTGTAATTTTTGATACCGAATAAGATTTCGTAATGACGTCTTTAAAGAGAAAGAAACAATCATCGACCTCCTGCCAATTATGCCACAGAACTTCTGATCTTCGATGGCAATGTGATGGTTGTCAGATACTGTTTTGTGAGCAATGTAAAACAAGTATTCATTTTCGGTTAAAGTCGGCACGCAAACATTATATTGTAAAGATCCAAGACGTCGGGAAGATGAAAGTCGTTTGTACGGAGACTGAAGATGTTTCAGGGATGTTTGCATCGTTGGAAGTATCGCAGTGCCAGGATGTTAATACGAAAGTGATCAATTCGGTCGTCAACTCATACATGACAGATTTGGAAGCTGTACATAAACTAATTTGTACTGACGACGAAAAGGTATTTTATTTAAATAGCAACAACAAGAAAATTGTCGAAGGAAAGTTATTGAACTCATCGATTAAGGTTGTGCGTGTTTATAATGAAGAGGTATTCGACCTTACAATGAATTCAAAGAACGAGCTGATAACAGCACGATTTGACTGCATATCAGAATTAAAGGTATTAACTGCCAAAAATGAACTAAAAACGGTGCGTGACTTTATTCCTTTGAAAGTTCTTGGAATGCATTACAATAAATATTGGAACGAGTTGTTTATCGGTGTCAGGGATTCCGGTCCAAAATATTCAGTAAACCGAAACAGTGAAAGGTCTGTTATAGTATGCGGAGGACAGCATTATAGACGTAAAAGAACCATCGAGTTTAATCCGGAAGGCCATAGATTATTTACATACCCCGCCAGAATAAACACAGATGATAACAGTACCATTTACGTCATTGATTCTATAAACGACGAATGGCACGGTCGGATAGTAGCCGTCAGCATGATAGGGGTATTAAAGTTTACATACAGCGGATATGAATATTTCAATAAATCAAACTCTGCATTCAGTCCATTGGACATTGCCGTATCACAATCAAAGAATTTAGTAGTGTTGGACGGGGATAATCATGTTTTGCATATTTTACGGACAGACGGACAGTTGATTGGATTACAAAACACCCAGGACGTAGGGATCGATATACCAGAATGTCTTAGTTTTAATAGTAAAGGATTTCTGCTGATAGGTTGCAATACGTATGAAGACGAGCCAGAAAAGGCAAATATATGTGTTGTTAAACTATCAGTTTAATAGGTTGCCCTGATTTGGTGTTGATAACCAGAGTATATAAAGACAAAATAAATAGTAAAACATTGGAATTTTCTATTTTATTTTTCAAGTTTATATTGCAGATATATCTTTACCACTTGGATATACGGTCTTTCAGCAGCAGAAGTGGGACCTAACTTGATTTCTTAATAGAAAAAATTGAAAGTTGTTCGTGTTTTAAACGGAATTGGTGGTCTGTGTTACTTCTTGATGCCAAGAACAGAAAAGTGACCTGAAAATAATGAGACACTTAACCAACTGTGGTTTGTTATATAAATGTCATATATATATCCCGTACTACTTTACATCATGTACTAAGTCACAGCCCTAGATTAATCTTATGAGGAGGAATGACCCGGCTAGTGAAAGCTATATTTTTATAGACTAGCTGGCCGAGTGGTCTAGGGCGCTGGATTTTGTGCAGGCGGTGTTGCCATAAATGTCACAGCGGTACGAGGCTTAGCAAATTTGACAGTTCTAACATCGGCGTGAATTTTCAGACTCTTCATGTATTTAAATATATATACATATTTGACATATATTTAACAATATGATACAACAATTATGAATAAATCTTATATTGTAAGTAAATGTTCGTTAGTCTTATTTATAAGTCTATTATGAGACCAGAGAACATTCACTTGCAATATAAGAATTTTTCATAATTGTTATATCATATTGTTAAAACATCAATTGACTTTGGTGCTAACTCTTTGGTAGTCGAAGAGCATGCGTAGATGCATGCTCAATATACACAGCCGCGAGGAAAATTCTTTTGTTCTATCCAAGCTCTACCTCGCAGAAGTGTATATTGAACATTCTCATTAATTTACCACAAAAGGGTCTATGCCATGTACTCGTGCATAGTATAATATTATTAAAGATCAGCCGATTTGTTTTATCAAAGATGTAATACATGTTAATCAAATATGTACTCGATTCATGTACAATGTATTCTTATAATCATCTTCCAAATATACAAAAGATGTTCCCAAAATGTTGGAATTTATGATCGACAACATATTGGCCAGTGTGGTGGACGCGTTTTTCAACAAACGGTCGGTATTCCATTGGGATCAAATTGTGCTCCTCTACTTGCTGACCTACTCCTTCACTCTTATGTGGCTGACTTTATAGCTGATCTGGTTCGAAAGAAAGAACACCGTTTGGCTAGATCCTTTATTCTCAGTTTCTGCTATATAGATGACGTATTATCGTTAAACAATCCTCTTTCGGGTATTTGATACATCGCATCTACCCCAAAGAACTTAAGATAAAGGATACTACAGACACTGTGACGGCAGCCTCATATCTTGACCTACACTTAGACATCGATGGTAAAGAAAAACTATTGACTTAACGACAAACGTTCATCTGTGGCAACATCCCTTCAGCACCTGCGTTTGGAATTTTTTAAATCGTAACTCATAGATTTGAGAGAGTGTTAGGCACAATATTTAATCGAACTTGAATTGTCCTAAATCGAAAAAATAAGTATCCGCAAATCAAACTGATTTACAATGTACTAGTAACATGAATTTGTGGACATGCATGGTTATACAAAAAATAATTGTTTTCCAAAATAATACACTTGTTTATTCCTGACTCCTTATCTTTGATGTTTTGTTTTCATACTAATTAAATTTCATGACTTGACCGATATCGAGACTTCATAACCTTAATCATACATATTGGCTGCGACATTTTTCACACTGCTTTACGATCTTGGCAGAAAGACCTTCAGCTTATATTTTTTGGATATCACCTGCTTCAACCGGTACATGTACGGAAAGTGATTTAGACGATTTTAGAATGTTGTGATCAATTGAATAGTCGTAAAAGGTTTTGCCTGTCCTTCTCTTAAAATGGAACAAATGATACTAATGTACCGTATTCATCAATGCTATGATTTCACACATCAAAACTCAGTATGAAGATCTACAACTAAATTCAACTTCTTAGCATGGTAATTGCTACACAAAATTACCCCCTCTTACATACTTTATATACATATATTATCGTATTGGATATCAAACTATACATGTAGCTTGATTTCTTCATAAGTTTGTTATGAAATCTTCAAAATTGATAATCAAGGTTAAGTGGTGGAATTTAAACCTTCGAAACGTGAAAAATTGATAAAGTGTTGATACTGTATCTTCAACTATACTTTATTTACCGATCACAGCAAACCACTGTGCTGCAAAACACATTGTAATAGATTTGGATATGTGAAGGCTACGTTCTCAAACCAATAATTCCTGTTCATGTAGTAATTTTAACAAATTGCCTGAAAGCGAACAGAATGTTAATTATAATACTTTTATGGTACGATTGACATAAATGGTAACAATTTTTTTCGTTAAAAAAAGGTATTGATCACGATTCTGTAGAAAAGTGAATAAATGACGGCCCGTCACTTTACTTCATTATATTTTAGGTTTTTCTTTTGTACAAAAAAGACATCAATGCGCCACACGATTTTTGTGCTAGTAACCCCATTTCGTCATTTTTACCTTAAAATATGTAGTTCAATTTTGCTAAAAAGTTCTCATTTCTAATAATCTATATGCTTTTTATTGTTGTGGCAAACTCCTTTCTAAGGAAAGGTTTTGAAATTTGAAAATGAAAGTATACAGTGTAGAGATGAATAAAGATTTGTTTCACAAAAGCCCGTTTAATATTTTGCCAATCAACAAGATTAAATCATTTTCCATTGTTCATATCTTTTCCGATAACTCCTAATGGCCCTCCAAAGACTACGACTAACATCTTATTTATTTGAGTGTTTTGCGCTCTTGTTGATCCGAATCTAGTGCTTTTTATATGTTAAAAATAAAAAAAAATCTGGAATTTTGAAGAAACATAAGATGATTAAGTGCATAATCACTAAATCGTACAATTTTTACTGACAATATCATCTGAATTAAACAAATATCAAAGGGGAAACATGATTACTGTCTTCACATGTATGTCTACAAATCATCTCCGAACAATCGTTAAAGTAATAATTTCATATTATGTATTTTAGCTTCATTTGGTTCTCCATCGTATTACAGCCTATCAGTAGAAATCCTTCACTATCGACACACAAATTATAAGGGGAAATGTTATGCATTGTTCGTTGGTGTTCTGTAATCCAATTAACTCTCCGTCTGTCTGTATGTCGTGTATTGCGTCCTTGTCCGATATAACAATATTATTACATTTGGTGATGGCGATATCCCTTGGACAAATGGAGAGTCTTCCGTATCAAAATGTTCACAGCCGTTGTACTTGAACTTCTGTCTCTTCTAACGGCTACAATTCGACCATGATGTTCATCATTAACCATATCTACTACGTAAATTGTTCTGTTTACATCCGTGTCAATTCGGACGGGATATGTAAATAATCGCTTTCCTCCTGTACTGAACTCGATTGTATTTTTGCGTTCACAATCTTGGCCTAGTATAATTACAGGACGTGAACTATATTGTGTTACTGGATAATTTGAGAAAAAATCTTTGGCACCAATAAACAACTCATTTGAATTATAATCGTAATGAATACCGAGTATTTTCAGAGGATAAAAGTTACACACTTTTCATTTATCTTCATCAATGCGGTCAATAGATGTATTAATCAGTCGTTTGAAGTAGAGATACTGTTACAACTACGTCTTCCGTTGAATTTAAATGTTACATGTATATATGTTTTAATAATTACATTATTTTGCTAATTATTCACTTGCATTATGTCTTTATACATTACATATGAAGACCAAATATCGTTTTTTTTATTTTAAAATTCAAAGCCAAAACGATTTTACTCTTGTTCTTCAATAAAACATGAAAAAAATTCGCAGTGTACTAATTCCTGCTTATTCGCTGTGGACAATGAAGGGCAAAATATATTTTCCGCGAAATTAGTTTTTACACTATGGAAAAAAATATTCCAAAAGCGGAACAATTAATATCGTCCTCATGTGAGTTATCATATAAATGTACAACCCAGTGTGGACATCTTAGTAACATCGTTCTTCTATGTTACTTGTGTTAGGTTATCTAAAAGCTGTGGTAGTATGCAACTGATTCAACCAGCCAGCATCTAAAAAGAACTGACTGTAGTTGAACACAATGATAATAGCGTCATCAACACTGTGTTGTTACATGTAATAAGTAGGTACTAGTAAATTTAAAAAAAAATAATTTCAAAACTAGTATGTCAATTGTTTGTTAAACAATTGAAAGGTCTTTCCCTTGAAAACTTTCTCTTTGTATTATACACATTAAGACATTTCGTTTGATACATAAAATGCTAACCTTCTACAACAGTTTGATATTTGCACTTGACCTTGTCAAATGCAAATGTCAATGTTTCCATCATGATTTTTGTAATGTAAACTCGACGACCTTTCGTTAGATATACAACAACCCTACTTTCTGTGAACTTGAGAATTTTGCACTTTTTAATCCCAACTGGGTTCTTTTTTCTGTATAAAAAATTAAAAATTGAGATGTACACACATTATGACCTTTAATTTGATATGCGACAACCTAATTATTTAAACAACTTAAGTTTTGCACTCGTTGACCACATCCAACTCATTTATTTCGAGACAAAGCATCGATATTTCGGACGTACGCTTTAAGACCTTTCATTTGATATGCAACAACCTTACCCTCTAAAAACTTTTAATTTTTGGACTTAATGACACTACCCTTTGAACATGTGTGACTTATAATGGTTGAAACTCTGATTTTTTTTAATGTGCTCATTTAGACCTTCAAAATGATATATCACACGACCCCCTTCGACGAAGTTGAAAAAAATGATGCAATATCAAATCTATAAATAGGTATTGATGAAATATATAAAACGATTGGAAAATATGAAATTTTAAGTTGTTGTATCGTTAGTTTTTTATATTGGTCCTGGGTATTTTGTCAAACAGTTGTGCGCAGATCTTTTATTCGGTGGAATGACCATTTGTGTGTCTGTTGAGAATTTAAAATTATATATCCCCGCTCTTACAACTTAAAATTTCAATGGATCCCAAACTAGACAAGATATCTCAAATCTGAAAACTGTATGATAATTTACAGAACATATGCAACAAAACTACCAAACAATTTGGGAAATTTGGGACCTCATTTTGAGCCCAACGCTTATTAAAATATAACGCAATAACAAACTCCAGAACTGGAAGTCGTAGAGATATGAAACTACCACCATACATCTTAAAATTATCTGACCTTGATAAAACTTACAAGGTCAAGGTCATACATTTATGTCAAAGTCACAAACCGGATTCTGCAAAACATTTGAATTGTCATAACTTTTTAACAGACGGTATGACAGATGTAAACTTGGTCTTAAAATGAAGGGCTTATCGAGATGTCATTTCATACGCTGTATGTATGCACTTATCTCTTATCGTTTTCTTAATATTAAGGCCTGTAGTTTGCAGTGAGAAAGCTTTCTAGCAATCTATGACCTTTGACCTAGGATGCAAATGAAAGGTCACATAGACCAAAGATGAAGGTCCCATGTTTCTGCAACTTCCGGTTCTCGAAATATAAATTTAAAAAACATAGGTATGATATTTCAAGGAATATAACTCCTGTATGGTTTGATAATAAAATATATGTTTATATTTATTCATTAGCTCGTCATCTTGTGTACATGAAACAGTTTTTAGATTGATTCTATCTATTATGGTTTTCAAGATATGATGGATTGAATGAAATTGATTTAAGGGGACATAGCTCTTAAAGATGATAATGAAGTCTTTAGCAGGGTCATTTTTCAAATAAAGCATAACATCTACATGTTCACCAAGTATGATAATAATATCCTGAAAAATGAGTTCGGGGGACATGTTGACCATGTTGATAAGGCGCTGATAAACGGGAAATAACTTCTACAATGGATGAAGAATTTCTTCATGAGCTCCTAAAAGAGGTCGATGGATGGTACAAAGTTTGTCATGCTATCTTGAAAGATGACGTAACAGGGCCGTGTCAAATTAAATGTTAAAACTACCACTATGTGACCTTTGATCTTGGATGCAAATGAAATGTCACATGGACCAAAGATCATTGATGAAGGTCCCGTCTCTACAACTTGCGGTTCTCGAAATAAAAATGTTTGATAAAAATAAAAGGGAGATAACTTCTACAATGAATAAGGAAGAGATACCGTTTTCAGGTTGTTTATAAACAAGAAACGCACGATCACTGTTTCTCCCTTGTATATCCTACAATGTATACCTACAAATATAATACTTCAGAACAGACGAAACAATAGTTGGTTTACGTTACAGTAGAAACAAGTATTCACTGAACTTTATTGAACGAAAAGATGTTGTTCTCAGGGGAATTGTTACTTCATTCATCTTTCTTCAGTGGTGAATTTCATTTTAAAGTGGCGTCTTAAGAGCCGTTCTTTGTAAGGATCAAAATCATTTGGAAACTTTTAAATTTCTTTCTACTTACTGGAAAAGGTCTGTATGATCTATTTACATAGAAATTCGCAGATTTTCATATATAATTTTTTCTCAAACCTGTAGGCGTGGAAACTCTTGAATAATTCATTTTGTTCGAAATTATCTGCACAAATAATCTTGATGGATGTGGACAGTAACGGGTTCAACTGTTTTGGGCATATTCCATCGAGTGAGATATAAAATATATAAGAATGTGTCACATATGATAATTAAATGCTCTGCGATTTATGTAATAATCATTTGACAATTCACAACTGATATTAATAATGTTATGATAATGTATATGTAAATATTGGCGAGCTATAATACTAATCGCTATTTTGTTGGTAAAGACCTTAACAGCCATAATATTTCAGGAAATGTTGTACCACTATCATTGAATTGTAATAGGGGTGGTAGGGCTTGGTCGTATATGCCGATCATAACTTTATAGGTCTCTATCATAGGTCAAGGTAGGAAGTTTTAACTTTCGTTAAATGTCTGAGACCATGCTTTCTTCGTTCGATAGGACTAGGTCGAGGATACGCAGCTCTTGGTCAATTCTAGACCTCATCTGTTTCATAATACGCTGAAAAAGGTAACAATCACGCATTTTTTCAATGAACTTCAAGTCTAAAGCAGTCTCTGATGATGGTGTATAACAAGTATTCCAATTCATCTCCTCGAAATTAAAATCGCCTATGATTAGCATGTGGCATTAGTTTGCTCCACTTATATAAGATAAAAGTTTTAATAAGTACTCATTATTTTCATCAGTCTCACCACCACTTCTACTACTTCACAACAAATTAGTAGTTCGTCACCTCCAGCTAATATTGTACTCATCCCTACGGCCTCGCTAAATTCGCTTTTGAATTATATTGGGTTAGCCTGTAAACTATCCTTTATATAAAGTGCCACACCCTCCCTATGTAGTTTTGTAGATTGGGGCCAAACATCTCATTACCATCAATCGCAACCTCGGCATCGTTTAAATTGTTTCTAAAATATTTCGGCTTCACTTCAGTGATTTCATCTATAGTAGGCTATATAGATAAATCACCCACTGCATGATTCTTAGGCGGACTTCTACTAAATTTGCTACATAAACAAACCACGAAAAACAGCCACCGTTTTCAAAAAAGGGTTTTCCAAAAATGTTTAAAATATTACCCCTAGAAAACTGGTCTCAGTATCAAACAGAATTCTCATTCAAATCATACCGACACCGTAAAACTCATATTTTAGGTATTCATAATTAAGATAATGATATTCCCATATATCTGATTAATTAAGGCGCTTATATTTTGCTTTCAGCGTAACAATTACTATAAAATCGGAAAAAAGGGGAATTTCCAGAATTTTCTTTTATGTCACCTGATACTGTCTTTTTTTTTTTAGATTACTATAGTTTAAACAAGCTTTTGTTTAATGCGGTACATATTATTTATTACTTGGGCTCGTTACAAAGCTAAGACAATATATAATTGTATTTGAATGTACAAAAGCATGTTTGACGTACATTATTTGAAAGAAATTACCAATTATAGGTGAAATTGAAGAAAATATGAAATTCAGAAAATTCCCTTTTATGAATAACTCAATATTGTCTCATAGAAACTGAAAAAAAGAGCCTGAAATGAGAAGATATGTTGAATACATCGATAATTAAAACAATACTACCCAATATGTCTATTGTACACCGTTTATATGCCAAAAATTAACATTTTAGTTCATGCTGAGGTATTTTTTATCATGGGTAGGGGTGGCAATTTTCCACCTAACTTGGCTTGCAAAAGTTCAAATATTTATTACTTGGGCTCAATCTGAAGCTAAGACACTATATTAATGTACCGTATCGTACAAAAGCTTATTTAAACTACGGTATTCTGAAAAAAAGATACTATTGGGTGATATAGAAGAAAATTCTGAAATTCTGAGAATTCCCCTTTTTCTGATTTTATAGTAATTGTCACACCAAAAGGAAAATCTAAGAGCCTGAATTGATCAGATATGTTGGGTACATCATTATCTAAATTATGAATGCCTAAAATATGAGTTCTACAATGTCAGTATGCTGTGAGTGAGAATTTTGATTGATACTGAGACACGTTTTTTAGGGGTAGGGGTAATATTTTTAACATTTTTGGAAAATCCTTTTTTGAAAATTAGTATTTCGGGATTTAAGTATGAAGAAAATTAAATTATCTCAGGGTGTCAAGCCACTTTCAGCCTAAAAAATATAGGATTATCGGGATTTTTTTTTCAATTTATAGGGCAAATATAGGGATTTTTAAATAAATCTACAGGGATATATTTTATATATTATAGGGAGTTTTTATTGAAGGATTTGTTGAAAGTCTATTGTTTCAGCCTAGAAACCTAGCAAATTTGGTATTTAACAAAAACTGGAATAATATATATACATTGTAAACTAATAAGTATTTAACTTTGATTAGTTACCTGTCCAGCTCTTATATTTCTGATACAAAATCTATATATAACCCTCAGTTCTAAGTACATGTATTATGGCCTCCTCCTCCTCCATTTCCTTTACTCCTATTTATTATTTTTCCTAATTTACATTAAGCCATTATAAAGTTACTCTTTACATCAAATTAAAATTAAAGAAACAAATATTCAAAATGACTAATGAGTACATGAAAATGCCATTAATGTGTTTGTTTCTATCTTCTTCATGTGCTGCAGTTGTTTCACTCTTTCTCACCCTTGCTTTTTGAACTGCTTTCCTTGTCTTCCTGCTTTTTTTAACTTGATAGACGACAGTGTTCATGATATTTTGTACCATGCTTTGCTTGCATTGTGTCATCTTTTTCTCCAAGAGACATCACCTTTCGAAACACTGAGCTTTACTCCTACTCCAACACCTTTTGTTTCTCTCTGATTTTTTCCAGCTCCTTTAAGGCTTTTTCTGATTTGATTGCACCTGTATCAATCATTTGGGCAACCTGAAGAGATGACCTATCTATGTCCTTTCCTTTCATTATCTTTTCTCGTTTCATTTTTCCTTCTTTAAGGAGGGCATTGCCTGCATCTACATTTATATCTTAACTTGTGCTTCTCTTTCTGACAGTTCTAGCTCTCTTTGTTCAATTTTTTTGGTAGATGCTAGTTTGTACCTCTGGTTTTCTCTTGAATCTTTCTTCATTTTCCCTTTTCTCCCTTGCTTTGGATAATTCCAGTTCTTTTTTGTTTCTTTTTTCTTCAAGCCTTGCTTGGTAACAAGCAAGTGCAGTTTTCAAAGCTTTGATGAATTCCTTTGTGAAAGTTATGTTATTTGGCTGTATATGATGAGGATCATAAAATGCAACTGGATCCTTCACCATTCGTATGTCATTAATGGCTTGCTCTGAAAGCAGTCCTATCATCAGTGACCACATTAATATTCACTGACAAACTCCTTTCAACATCTGCATTTCCATGAGGCAATAGCAGAGCTGTTTTAATTACTTTCTTCAACAGTTTGTACTTAATTTTGCCATCATCATCTTTCAAGTCAACTACTTCTCTCCAGTAGTTGTAAATTCTATGTGTTTTCAGGACCTACCTTCCCCATTTTTGTGCTTTACAATGCCCTCCCTAAGGTTTTAGCGACCTTCTTGGTTACACTCCGTTAAAAACAAATTATTCCCTGTATAGAAATCAGGGGAAAAAATCAATGCAAAGATTTTCATAACAATGGACACTAATTTTCAGAAGTATGAAACCTAATCACACATTTTTGCTTTTTGGCCTATAGTGCTGAACCATATAAACATCCGCCTGTACAAGGCTAGTTAGTCAAAATCCTTTTTTTCGTTTCTGGTTGGATTATTGTCTTTTTTCACACTTTCTCATTTCAAGTTTATATTTTGATGTTGATTCCAGAATGATCAAAGTTTGAGGACTTGCAGAGCAGATTTTTTTATTCTCATGTCCATTGCACAGCCTTCTGATCCTTCAGGAATCAATATGTAGGTATATGAAAATATGAAATAACTAGTATACAAGTATTCATTCAACCATACACCCAAAGTCAAAATGCTTATAAATTAAAAAAATATATATTACAATCTATAGCATGTTAAATATTGACATAAATTTGTTATTTCCCACTTTAAAATCTTAAAAGCAAGCCATTCATAAAGATAAAGTTAAATTCTTCAAAAGGATTCTATGACTTAAATACTAACTTTTCAACAAGGATATGCCAAATCAAAGACGATATATCTCTTTGTAAAGTCTTTCTACTAACATGAGTATATGATGATCAATAAATATGGCTTAAATTTTGCTGTCATGAGTACACCAGATAGAATATCATACCTAGAAGGTACTTCCCCAGAAATAGCTATTTAATACATGTATATGAGCATCTTATTTACATATAGAATACTAAAGAGATACATTGAATATTAATGATTCATACCGGCTTTATATATCAGTGTTTTTTATCATTACGGAAAAATGTCACAGATTTTTTTTGAATATATAGGGTTTTATAGGGATTTTAATGAATTATAGGGAAAATATAGGGACTTTCAAATTTATAGAAAAATGTAGGACTTTATAGGAACTTGACACCCTGTTATCTATCGAATGGTACCAAATTTGAGACATTGTAGTCGAGTAATAACTTGTAGAGTCGAATTCATGTGACTTTCGACCGAAAAATCGAAAATCCCATTTTTCGATAAATTCTGACATGAAATTTGCCAAAATTCATCAAAAGAACCCCAGAAGTATAATTTGTGATAATACTACAAAGATTAACAGGTATGTAAAATTAAAAGGATTATTTTTATTTTCATTAAGTTATGCTTGCATAGTCCATTTTGGGAATCCTACATGTCTGTCTCATGGTAGCGTGCTTGCTTCAAGTGTGGGAGGTTGTTGGTTTGTAGTCATTGCTTCATGCTACTACGAGTCAAGTGGCAATATAAGGACTGGTTGGTCGTCCCCTACACTTTGGTCCATATAATTCTTTAAGGCAACCAACTGGTCCATTTACTGCCATACGACCCTCAGCATCATGAACTATTTGCCAATTTGTTCATTCATACTATTTCAGTTAATTACAAACCAACTTTCCTTCTAAAGAAAACATGAGAGGGGGATGGCACATGTGCTACAATGGTAAATGGTGTGTTTACAAATCAATATAAACTTAAGGCACTTGATGGTAGAAGTGATTCAAGGTGCAGAAAAATCCATCAGACATTGCTTAATAAATTTATATTTATAGCAAAAATACATAAAAAAATTGGTACATGTAATTGACCAAATCGGAAGTAAATATCGAGTTAAAAAAGAAGCAAAGGAGTAAAATTGATATTTAAAAAATTGGATTTCCAATTCAAATTGGAAACAAATCATGTCTATTACAGTCTCTCTGTACAAAGAGAAAAAAAAAGATTCTGGGTTCATACACCTATTTACTATAAGCCAAATCTACTTACATCATTGATGGTTAGGTAAGTTTTGTTTTGAGTGCTTGGATAAACAGCTGTATATCTCAATTTCAAAGTAAGATATGGACACTCAAGGAAAGCCACTACTACAAGACCATGGAGATAATATATAATAAATAAAGGCCTTATCTTATAAGACTGGAAACTGAGGAGAGACAAAATGGTAGATAACAGCAAAAACAATTTATAATGCAAACATAAATTAGATATAAATACTTAAAAATAATGGCTTCACATTTTTTTAATTCGTAAAAATTCATTTCTCAGTTTTTTTTTATACAAATAAGTCTGCATGAGGGAAGCTGAGAAAAGGGCAAAATGTTTATTTGAGTTTTCTCGAGGCAAATGGAAAAAAAAAAAATGATAGATATAGTAAACCCTTCAAACCAGTGAGTGGGTTGGATATATCAAATTCAAACTTTACCAACGACACAAAATAAACCAACTTGTATAAGTCTGACATAATATAAAGTTATGCTCTTTTTAAAATAGATGTACATATAAATAATTTAATGTTTTATTTAAACATATCTTTTCTGTAATAATGGGTTTACACAAAACAAACAATAAAAAATATTGCCTTTAAGGTTCTCAAGAACTGTCAATAACTCAATAATAATTTCTACATGAAGTTGATATTTTTTGGGGGGTTTGAGCCAGTTACTTTAACACCAGCTATAACACATACAATTAATATTCAGGTCTCCCACCACAAACTAATGCCAGCTTCAGTTCCAACTGCTTCAAACCATCTCTAAAAAAGAAAAGTAGTAACATTTTGTATGTGTTAAATGATACAGCCTTTTTAGCCATCAAATTTAATACCTTTGTCCTTTGGTGAAGTTCCTTTCCTTTAAAATGCAGTCTGTAGGCAAAGGTGAATACAAAGGAGACAAAATATCATTAAATAGTTATGTTTGTGCTACACACCCACTTCATAGCCAGAAACAGAACAAACAATGGAGACAACTTTAGAGTTGTTTATTCTATTTTGACTAGCTGTAATTTTGACCGTTTGAAAATTATCTGTAAAATCATGAATTTTGGGATTTTCAAAACAGTTGCTAAGAAGAGATTTACAATTCATAGACACCATTTACAGTCAAAATTGTACTTTACAGAATCTTAAGAATACATCTTTTTTTGTTTTTTATTTGTATTATACAAGGTCATGATGTAATAAGGCACAATTTTCAGTCGAAAATCCAAGTAAATTTCTGAGACAAATGTCTTAATGTTAATAATGTTGTTCATTAATGTCGTGACATCATTTGATTGTTTATTTTGTTTTGAAGGAGTGTCATCGTTCTGTTACCATGGATTTTGTTTTGAAGGAGTGTCATCGTTCTGTTACCATGGATTTTGTTTTGAAGGAGTGTCATCGTTCTGTTACCATGGATTTTGTTTTGAAGGAGTGTCATCGTTCTGTTACCATGGATTTTGTTTTGAAGGAGTGTCATCGTTCTGTTATCATGGATTTTGTTGTCAGGGCCTTATTCTTAGCTTACTTGAAGGTGTGTTTACACTTGGTGTTTTCTGTATTTACTATTTATATAAAGGTTATACGATGGTGCATTTGTTGTGTTTCACTATATCTTTTTCTATTAGTCAGAAGAATTCATATGTTTAGCATACTAAAATTTGCAATATCTACTGGTATATAGTTGGTACTTTTGTATTCATTAAAGTGGCTTAAAGCTCGAATTGTCAATTTCCTTACACAACTAACAACAGATTTCAACTATGGTTTTAGGAAGCCATTGTAACGTTTGTACATCAAACATTTATGAAAATATTGACTTTCAGGTATCCTTACCCACAAAAAAACCGACAACAGTGATTTCTATACAATTCTATACAATTCCCACCCTACTTACGAAGGGAAAATTTAGGTATCCTTACCCACAACAAAACCGACAACAATGATTTCTATACAACTCCCACCCTACTTACGAAGGGAAAATTTAGGTATCCTTACCCACAACAAAACCGACAACAATGAATTCTATACAACTCCCACCCTACTAAAGAAGGGAAAATTTAAGTATCCTTACCTATAACAAAAGCGACAACAATGATTTCTATACAACTCCCACCCTACTAAAGAAGGGAAAATTTAGGTATCCTTACCCACAACAAAACCGACAACAATTAATTCTATACAACTCCCACCCTACTAAAGAAGGGAAAATTTAAGTATCCTTACCCACAACAAAAGCGACAACAATGATTTCTATACAACTCCCACCCTACTAAAGAAGGGAAAATTTAAGTATCCTTACCCACAACAAAACCAACCACAATGATTTCTATACAACTCCCACCCTACTAAAGAAGGGAAAATTTAGGAAACATTAAACCTGATCAAATAAAATAAACCAAATCAATAAACAAATTATCATCTTTCTAAAAAGAGCATAATAGAATTAAATTTAACTGTTTTGAATTAATTAATTATTTTTCAAACCTTAAATAGTACTATTGTTGGTATTACCATAAATATACAAAGATTATAGGTTGTTAAGAAAGTATACAAAAACTTACAACTGTTCATAATTGTCTGGCAAATCTGTCTGTAACAATAGCTTATTTTTGCAATAATAATCTTATTTATAAAGAACATTAGTACAGTATTTATGGTAGATGGAATGCCCAACTCGTAGGCTGACTGTTTAAAAAAAAATGTACAAAGCAAATTTGCAGACTATGACTTAATTATAGGGCCCCCTTCCGAAGCCACCGAAGAGTATAAATTCTACCCCTTCCCCCCATGACAGTCCAAGGACTTACTCTTCTGGACCCCCTTCAAGCTGGTCTGGTTCTTGATGCTTCAGTTTATGTAATTGTTTGTGGATGTTGGTCCAGCAATCTTTTGTTCCAGATAATGTTGGCTTGCCTGTAGTGACATGAGGTTAAAAGCATTTTATCATAAAGATAGCAGTGATTTACGTGATTTACCAAATGTTCCCAGTGTAAAAGTTTTCGCTAATTCACATTGTAAAATAAATTTGATAATTTCCCCCTCAGACTTTTTCCCACCAAAACGTCACAAAACATCACAATGTGTATATCAATCTGTCATTTACAAATCTGAACTTAATGTTGAAAATAGCAAAAACAAGGGAGGAAATCTATATAATGAATAGGATAGTTAATTGGTTATTAGCAAATAACTTAAATATAATCACTTGTGCCAGAACGCATTAAGATAACTCATGCACAGAACTTGACAAGTCAGCACACACTTGTTAAATCTCTGCATTCCTTGGCCCTCGTGATCATATTTTGGTAATTCACTCTTTCCATTTAATTATCCTATTAATCTTAGACAATCTAGTGGTAAAGTAACAATACTGAAGTATGGGTGTAGTATGGGTGTAGTATGGCTCAATTTTAGTTGTGTTTAAGAATTCACTAGTAGTTTAAAGAAAAGGTAAAATAATTCCCACTGTTCGGCTATATTAAGATACTTTTTATTACATATGGATACTTCTAACACCTTAAATATGCCAACTTCAGAATAAAAGTAAAGGGCAGGGAGGAATAATTTTAGCTGAGAAATGTCAAGTTTCCCCATAAAGCATTATATACAAATGTAAAATAAAATATGTAATTTGCACAAATTTAAAGGTTTCATAACAGGCGAAAGTTGAATACCACATTACTATTCAATTAATCACCCCCTTTCTAAGCAGGGGTTAATAGTGATAGGGGTGTCCATCCTTCCTTCCTTCCCTCCTTTACACAGTGGAGTGTTTACAAAAATTATTTGTAAAAATCATGAATTTTGAGATTTTTAGCATAGTTTCTATGAAGAGATTTAATACCATAGATACTCTATACAGTCAAAATTTGTTCATAATTTGGAGAATCTGTAAAGGAAAACACTTCTGTAATAACTCTTTTTATTTTTCATTATTTTGTATGGTACTTGATGATAAGGCACCATATTCTGTCGAAACCATAAGTACAGTAAATTTTTCAGAAGAATGTGTTAGTCAGATGAATTCACTGTACTGGAATATGCAATATCTATATCATTGGTATTTTTATATTTATTAGTGGAATGACTCAGTAGAACATTTTTTTTTAAACAAGCAGGTTTTATTGACTGTGTATCATAATCACACAACCACCATTTACAATGGTAATTTACGTATCACATTGCCTCTTAACTCCACTATACTCGGCGTCACATAAATAACATACTGTTAAAATTTGAATAAAAATATTTTCTACGACTTTATTGACACCAACCGTCGTTTAAATTGTCTTAAATGACTTGCTCATTCGTTTAGCCAAACAGCTTCTCAAAAACAAGTCGCTTATTAGCTTAAATCATGCGTAACAAATCCTTACGGGAAAATCCCATACTAATATCCGCCATGTTGGTTTTTACGGGACGATTTGTTTACAAACGAAGTTCGTAAGTTCCCGTCGAACTCCGGTGACAATCGTCTGCTTGATCAACTTCTCGTTATTTTACGTTGTTCGTGTAAAATAAATCCGAGATATCCGAATAACGCCGAAGTGCATTCTGGGTTCTTCGGTTTTTGGACAAACCATTTAAACGTAAACAACATCTCCTAGGAACCCGATCACTGTAAACATGGCCGACTTTTTAAAATGTAAATATTGGCACCTAGAATTAAAATCTGACCGTAATTTAACGATTCAATGTTTAGGGTGAAGCCGTTTGGCTAAACGAATGAGCAAGTCATTTAAGACAATTTAAACGACGGTTGGTGTCAATAAAGTCGTAGAAAATATTTTTATTCAAATTTTAACAGTATGTTATTTATGTGACGCCGACTATAGTACATATCACATTGCCACCTAAGAAGTATAATATATAACAACCAAATAATAAAAAAACACAAGATATCAAACAAAGAGTAATGACTCATCAACCAAGTTTTTCAGAATGTTTTCCAATTAATACAAAAAAAACCCCACAAGTATGGACAACAATATATATGGACAGAGTTGTATTTTTTTTAAACCAATACTGAAAACATATGTAGTTAATATTCTGTAGCATTTTAAAGTAATTTTCTCTGTTTATAGAATTTTCTTCCATTATTAACACTGATGAAGGAAGACAAAATATTTCCATGTAAACATGAAGCTAGGAAACTATAGAAAAACTGTGAGCTCAGTAACTTGTTTTTTTAACATGCTTCTATTGACCTCCATATTGATTCTGACAAAATTTAAAATAGCATGATGCAAACAAGTAAAAAAGATTCTGTGAAATTTTCAATTCCATTCAGTGGTATAGGAGAAAGGGATAAAAAAATGGGTCCCACCACATCCCCACATCCCCAATATATATTCACAAATGACAAAGTCCATGTTATTCTATAGCATATGCAAAGCTCTAAGATTGTATCTAATCAAAATATATAATAGAAGTACACAATGGGAACATGTAATAGAGATCCTGTGAAAGTTTCATTAAATTCCATTCATTAGTATAGGAGGAGTAATAGACAAGACATGGATCCCCCTGTGTAATGTTAAGAAGGATGAACAGACACCTCTATCATCACTATATACCATCATCAACATTGTAATTGGGGGGTGGGGGGAAATAATGGTGTTTTTGTGGTCCAATAATATCAATTTATTTCCCTTACATTTAACAACTGTAGCCAGGAGATGGGAGGCTGCATGCAGATTGTGGATATCAGTGACTGCTCCAGATTCTACACAGCTACAAAGTTCTGTCAGAAAGTTCCTGCAAATAAAATGAAGAAAAAACAAATTAATTTTAAGTTTCATGAAATGCAATGTCAGGTGAATTATGTCAGTTGACATTCTTTAAAACACTTACACTTGAATGTTTAATGATTTTGTGATTATTTAACAGTATCTTATTGACACATAACTTGATCAAAAGAAAAAAATCTTTTAAACCAAAATTTGTCATGCAATATCAAATATTTTATACATGTGTATTTAAAGTTGCAATAAATTATTTCAAAAAAAGACATACAATTAAAAAAATGTGCTGTCATACTAGTTATACCAAGCTCATATAAAACAGCAACAAAAATCACTTTCAATTTATGCCCTATATCTAAGTTAAACAAAATACCAAATTTTAAAATTAATCCATACATTGGAGTGTACACAAGAAGTAACCCAGTTACCTTGAAATAAAAGACTTCCTGTACACAATATCACACATCCAGGCAGACATTGGGGGTAATGCAGAAAAGTTGTTTCCAACTTCATCAAGATCCATCTGAAAGAAAGAATGGACATGATAATCAATAATTTTGTGTAAAATAATTGTGACATATTGTTTTCAAATACAGTGAAAGCTGTCGTAACTGAACCTTGAAAAAAAGTCCCAAAACCTGTCAAAATCAGACACTTTTTAAGTCTTGTTTTGTTCAAATGTACTTTGAACATTTGTAAACCAAGTATCTGTCTAATCTGTTCCAATGTTAAAGTCCAGAACCTGTCTAAACTGGTCCCATGTTACCGCTATAACCTTGGTTCCATTGATTACCCTCTACCTACACTGTGTTCTGTTAAAACGAAGCTTTAAAACAAAGCTCAATGTATTGGCCATAGCAATTCTTCCTAAAAAAACGATCTATTTACAAGGAAGGTGTGGCGTCCACAACAACAATCACCTGACTTGAATCAGCGGTAAATTAAATGGATGTCATCGGAATCATCCAAGAAGTTACAAGGTTTGTTTGTAAACATATGTAAAATTTGGTTTCCATGTGGTTTCTTACATGAATCTAATATGCTTTTAAAATGATCTAGAAAAAAAATTACGGTTTTTATGGGGGGTAACAGTCCTGTGGTGCATTACAATCTTTTCAGTTACGATCCAGAAATTGATACTCAAAGCATTTTCATAATTCAGATCTGATTCCTCAATTAGCTTACATTTCTGCTGTAAGTTGAGAGCTCAGTCAAGAGTCATTTGACCTCTTGACTCTTAACCTTCAACCTTCTGACTACTTACATGTCTGCTGTAGGTTGAGAGTTCAACCAAGACAGCCATTTGATCTCTTAACCCTTAACCTTTCACCTTCCTCTGACTACTTACATTTCTGCTGTAGGTTGACAGTTCAGCCAAGACAGCTGCTACAAGTGTGGCACTAAGTTCTTTAATAATCATATGATCTACCACAGGACTTCTATATACTGAAGCCAATATCTCTGATACAGATACTTTGATTGAGTTCAGCACCTTAAAGAAAGAACAAAGGTCACACAAATAGAATGGAAGACAAAACAAATTTGGATTAAAGGAACCAAATTAACTAGTTAATATAATTTCTCTTTTTTTGCTTTTAAGTAATTGAGCATTTTATCATACTTATATACAAAGTAATGCAAATACAAAAAAAAAATACAAAGTAGCATAAGTAGAAAGTAGTCATTAGTCTGATACCTATGCCATGATCATCTCCATGGGGTTTTCTTGATGATGAATAGTCGGTTTCTTATTAAAGATTTTAGTTTTAAATACAAAACAATATAAACTTGATGGCATTTTCCTAAGGCATAACAATTATCATTTCAATGTTAATGTTAATGTTATCATTTATTGTATTGAATAAATCATCTTAAAATGATTATATCTGACAGAATGCACCAAATTATCACATTAAACCCTAATAAGCTCTGTACTAACAAGCCTTGATCTTCAAAACTTATCAAATTTCTCCTTGATCTTAAAGCTTTTCATACATTGTGTATTTCACCTTATATACATGTATTTACAACAAGGAACACCTTTCATGATTATTTCGCTATTATGTTTTTTTTTCTTAATTAAAATTAAGATACCTTGACTCCATGTTCTTTTTTCTTGTTGACATGTGTTGCCAAGGAAACTAAAGCTTTACCAACAAAGCTAGGAATAAGGTTACCATGGTGACTATTACCATTGGTATCAGTGGAGTGATGACTTAGCAAGATAAACTCAGTCACTTGATAGAAACATCTCATTATCTCTGGTATCAGTTTAAATGAAGAATCTGAAGGACAAAAATCTGAAGTGATAAATATAGTACCACAAAGTAGGTCATTTTCGCGGGGTGCTAATTTCGACATATTTTAGCTGCTAATTTAGGCATATTTTATCTGCTAATTTCGACATATTTTAGCAGCTGCTAAAATACTCCTTAATTAGCACCATGTCTGATAATGCCAAAATAAATTCCGTAAAATATTTACTGTGAGCTTAAGTACTTAGTGCACCACTTAGAATCTGCCAATATCATAATTGGTCAAATTTTTTTAATACCTTTTTGCTTAAAAAAATTCTCAAAATTTTACACCCATAATATGTCATACATTTGTGTTTGAAGCTCATGACACTGGAGGAGTCTGACGTGACTTTAAAAAAGCCAATAAAAAAGTGGAAATTGCTGAAATTATAAGTAAACATAGGTTAAAAAAATTGTGCAGTAAAACAAGATATGAAAAGCAGAATTCAATTTTAAAGAAGACGAAAATCAGGCCTGATGAGTCCACATGGGGAGTCATTACCCAAGGCTTGTACTGTAATGACATTTATTTCTTATACCATCTTATATAAATATTTACCTTTAATTTTTTATTTAGGCTATACAAAAAAAAATGCCTAGGTTCTCAGGCCACTTTTTGAAAAAATTGATAAGGGAGGGAAGCTTTTCCATTTTTTTTCAAGAAATTTCATCAAATTGAACAATTCTGTAAATGCACAGGATGTTGAGAAGTTAAATAAAATACTCCATGGCATTAAAACTTTACTGGAATATGAGATGTGACTACAAATAAAAGCCATCTCTCTGCCACAAGACAAAGTTTCGTTTTTAATGATCAATGTTAAATAACAGCCTAATTTGCATCATACTTTTTACTTTTCTGCAGATGACTCAGTAACTAATTAAAAGTCGATTCCTGACTGGATATGAAAATTTCCAGAACGGATATAAAATTTCTGCATTTTACCGTAATAAAAATTGAAGATGCTGGAGGGTTTTTAAAGATGTGTTAGTGCCTGAGAACCCAGCATTTTTTTTAGCCTTATATTATTTTGGGGTGGGGATGCAGAGAAAATACAAGTCAGTTTATTGTTGCAAACTAAAATTATGTCAATGCTGGCTCCATAGTAAGTTCCATAATTGGGATATGTGCCAAAGAAAGTGTGGATGTCCTTATAAATGTATATACCAAAGACAGCTCAGGCATCTTGATACATGTAAACTGAAATTGTTGGGCTGAAGGTACACTTCTGTATTTGACCTATATTTCATAATCAACAGCAATGTGTAAAAGATGGATTGAGCTGATGTAATTTAAATGTATATGTAATGACAAACAAATTTATCAACATGAGGATCAATACATTCTCAAATATCATGAAACAGCTGTTGATTTGATTTCAAAATGTGCAAAATTGATCAAATTGTTTGAGAGAACAATAATTTTGGGAGAACAATGAGAGATAACACTGAAACATCAAAACTTAGGATCAATTTTAAACATAATAATTTTTGTATAACTGACTGCAAGGGTATAAAAAAAAATAGAAAAAAATAATTATACCTGCTTGTAAACACTCCGTACAGAAATTTGATACTTGGACTGCAAAATCTCCATCAGCAATCCCAATCAGGAAAACATTACTACATACATTCAAAAGATTCTACAAAAGACAATGTAATATGTTAACAAATCATAGATAGCAGTGAATTTTTTAATGTTCCTTGTGTAATTAATTTCAATATTTCACATCTGAAATAAATTCGTCCAGTCCTACAGAAAGTAGATTTCTGCTAGCAACCAAAATTACTTACAACATACATCCTATCTATATAAAAGAACAAACCAAACTTGATATCAATGCATCCATTGCATCCATTGGGAGCTGAAAAAACAGACAGAAAGACAAGATATTGATTCCCAATATTCCTCCCACTCATTGAATGGGAGTATAATAATGATTCATATAAAGCAAAAACAAGAATACTAAAACTAAAATTTCTCAGACAAGCAAGCTTTTGAAAACACACTTGTTCAAAAGTTCATAGAATGAGCATTAGCCTAACCATTGGAAGGATTCCATGACCCACAACCCAGCCCCAGAACAGTAAAGTCAGTAGCATTTACCTGTGCAGAATGTATAATCGCTTTTTCAAAGCTTTAACACATCTGCCACACCTTGTTCTTGCTACTTAGTACTGTACAACAGAAACAGCTTAGAAGAATTTTAATGAGTAGTATTAATGCCTTGTAAAGTTTTTCACATCAGGTGGCAGTTATAGAAGAGATTGGGTCAGAGGAAAGTGGTATTGTAATGATATCTGGTGGAATAGTAACATTTTTATCGTATACAACTGTACAGCATTTGATGCTAAGTTAATAGCATGGGCAGTACATTGTAGCTTTGCCAATGGAGAGTTTTGGTGACCCACTACCTGACCACATCATTGTAGTCAGGAGATAGTGGTATAAAAATGATATCCAGTGAAATAGATTAAAATTATTTTTGGTGTTTACCTGTGCAGCATTTGATGCTAAGTTAATAGCATGGGTAGTGGCCTTGCCGATGGAGCGTTTCCGTGACCCACTACCAGACCACATCATTGTAGAGTCCGGAACATTATACAAGGTCCTTCCTAAAACTCCTTGTGTGACATTCTGTGACTGTGTGGTATTAGCTGCATTCATACCCAGACTGGATCCAGGAGTTTGAGGCCTAGACTGGTTTTCCCGTGATTCTAATATAGAGAGAAGGTGGGCATCAGCCCAAGCTATTACCTGGTCTATCTTAGGAATAGCATTGTTGTCACCCTGAAATGTGAAGAAAAAAAGGTTTGTATGATTTTATCTTACACAATGCAAAAAATAAACCTAAACTTATGAAAAATATGAAAACAATTCTATCCATGTTTCAGATATCTTTTTGATATCTTGTTCCTTTTATAACACTGAAGTGCCATTGTGTATATTTTGGGAACTTATTAAATTGATGCTGATTAATACTGTATTTTCCTGAAACTTATTGGCAAAATCAGAAGTAAATAAACAGTAAAATAGAAAATAGTAACAGCAAAAAACAGATTTATAAAGGAGAAATCCACAAGTCTGTGGAAAAATCACATCCCTGTATTTTTTTAATGCACACAATAGTTTCTGAATTTACAGTATTATGAAAATGACTATGAGTATAAAAATAATTCCATTATTTACGTAAATAATTGTTAATTATGTAATTTTTTTAAATGCAGTTTGCAGTTGGAGGATAAAATACTAACATCATCATGGAGAAGGATGACCAGTTTAAGATACATGGTAAAACACTCAACAAGAAGGTCATCTGAGAAATCATCTCCCTCTGTAGGTATTCTGTTGGTCATTCTTCCTTCTATACACTTCTGAAAACAGGAATAGAGAACAATGAAAAATAAGGCATCTAATGGAACATTAAATGATACACTGTCATGTTACAAAAAAATATATTATTGGGGTAAAAATAACTTATAATGGCTATAACTACGTGTGTAAATAATCTGATCAATAAAATTCCAACTTGAACAGTATTTTATGACAATGATACTCAATAGCTAAATACAAAGTTTGAAAATGTCTTTTACATCTGGAAACCATCAGTGCAGAGACAGACAGGCACAAAACTATTTGGAGGGTGTCACATAATACCTTGCCACTTTGTGTAGTGGGTTATGATAACTGTGAGCAAAGGATATATATATATATGACAGATATAGATGTAGAATACATCAATCTGTTTTCAGTAGAGTAAACCAAGACAGTGAATTTCACAAGAACCATGCTAAGACTTTACAGTATTAAACCTTCAATTTATATGAAATTGTAAAAAAACGTGATGAAAATATACACAAAATGTCAAAAACTGTGAGCAAAGGTTGATAAAAAATACCAACACTTTCCCAACCCCCAACCCAGAAACTGTATGGTCAAAATATAAACAAAGCTATCAAACATGAGGTTGATGCTGCTTCAATCTTAAATCAAAACACACAATATGGTGTACCTACATGTATAAAGCTTCAGACAAAATACATGTATCAAGTGGTTGTAGTACATAGAAGCATAGAGTACAGCAATAAAAAAGGTGTGGACAGACAAACATCGTGTTCACTATACACCTCCCACTATAATACTGGGGTAAAGATTAAGAAATACAAGCTGGTAGCCCAGCACATACTATTTTTTAATATTGCTATATGTTCAACTAAATTTTACCTAAAAGTTTGGTAGCCCAGCTCAAAATCTAGTAGCAATGAGCTACTGGGCAACTGCTAATTTTTATCCCTGTAATAAAACAATTTTAATGTATTAACCAAAGATATGTACCCTAATTTATATTCTAAAACTCACCCTTACATCCTGTAGTGTAGCTATCAACTCCACAACATTGTCTCTATGGTTAGATAGTATAATAGCCTGACACGTCCCATGTTGTATCAAGTAAGAGATATATTCTAGACCAAGCTGGGGACGTGGCGATTGTGGGTCAACAAATCCAACACTCTTTCTCGTAGTTCTCTTTACAGTCTGTAATATAAACATTTTACATCTTATTTGATGTAATCAGGTCATAATCTCATAAAAACTAAAATTTACTGTATATTCATAGCCATTATTTAAAGAAAGGTTATTAAATGTCTAATTTGTGAAATCTTGTAAACATTAAACTTACTGAAGCATAGGAAGCCAAGATATTTCTTGCAGTTTTAGGCATGGAGGCTTTAATCCACTCATCCACCATTTCAAACACATCTCCAATTTTACCCCAGTTACACATGGCTTCCAAAAAACACCCATAATCCTCTGTTCTGTTGTTTTCTCCTAAGTTGCGCAGCTTAGACAAACAGCTTCGACTGCAAACAAAAAGAAAAAGCATTTTAAACTTAACACTGGTTTATGATGTTGCAGCAAAAGTAATCAAACTTAATTTTGTTTCAGTATTGTACTTTTTAATTATATAATCAGATAAATAATGTACATAACATATACAGGGTTCTAGAATTCTCATTTCCTGTTACCAGTCAGAGGTGAAATTCCAATCTTCCTATGCAGAGGGCATAATTACTATTTCAAAGGTTAAAATCTCTGCCACACTCAGTTCTAAACCCCATTCCTTTATGCAAATTACTACAGTTCATCGTTAACAGCTTTGCAGATTTGTAATGAGTGGTGCTCATGTCCTGTGAATTTTTCACATCCTGTATAGCAGAGTCTATACTCTAGTGGCGGGACACAAAGTGAACCAGGAAGTTGTTATTTACCTACTTAACAGTATTGTGTGTGTGTGTGTATCTCTACTGTGGAAAAGACAAAATGACAAATTCTTGTAACAAATTATGATAGAGCACTGCAAATAATAACTTTGTATTAACTATAAAACAAATGTTAAAAGTATTCTGACATTAATGTCAACACCGTATTAAAACTGACCTGACACTAGGAACAGATTTAGAAGGAAGGTTTCCTGCCAACATGATAAGTGCTGTCATAATGTGGGGGTCCTGTTAAATAAGGTCAAACATCGTGTTTATCTAGGTAACATACCTTTTTTCAATATAAATTCAGTTTCTTATCAAAAGATGCAATGCACAGTAACACTGGTAATCCTTTAATTCACAGGCATTAGTTTGTAAGTTTTAAATTCAAATATTTCATTAGAACATTCAAGTTTTCAGTGGAAATTTTCAGTGGGATTTTAACTTTAAATTAAAACAACAATTGTTCCTGTGCAGTTTACTGATTGCTAAACAATTGAATTTTTTTTCATTTGAAAATTTACACCTTTGTTGTACATTAAATTATCTGTGCCTGGAAATTTAGACTTGCATTGCTAGTAAATAGTTTATATCTAATCACATGTAAAGCTTCAAATACATTAAGCTCTGTATAATTAAATGACACAGTAACAGATCAATAATATCAAACGTTAAAGGATAAAACCCTACAGAAAACTCCATTAATATTGACAAAAAATAACAGAAACACACACAATGTTCTTTACTTACATTGAATGCTTTGAACATTTCTGGCAATGCCATCATAAATTTCTGCTGTAGTCCTAATAATAACTCCTTGTTACATGCCTATAATACAAAATAACATAATATTCTGAAGAAATACATGATGTTAGGCTTCTATAGTAGTTGTCTTATCACCTTTTCAATCATTTGTCAAGTAACCCTCTACACAGGTATTTTATTGTTCATGCAAAATCATGTGAATCAATCTTAACAAGTTTTAATGTTAATCTCACATGAAATTTACATGACTTTAATGTGAAATTCATTCAACATAAACTAAATGTAAATTCACATGACTCACCCAAATTTCATATGAATTTAATCACAATTTTTTTTACTTGATTCTGGAGAAAATTTTGTGAAATTCATGTGAAACAATTTTGCATGTGTGTACTCATCTAAATTTCATTTCAAGAAATACTGTAAAATAACGAGTGGTTTTTGTTGTAATTTTTATTATGTACGAGCTTTCTTTTTGCCAAATATCATCTCCTATCATGTCATATATAGAGTGATTATGGGTAAATGTCCTATGGCAGACATTTCAGAATGGGAACATTTGATCAGCAAATAATATCAAAGTCTTCCTTATCTTAGCTCTAATGCAATGCATAGTCCTACCAAAAAGTTAAAAATTAAAATTTCCCACCAGAAGAATTTAAGGAACAGGATAAATCCTGATCTCAAATTATTCTTGATATGTTTTTCTGCAAAAACATTACCATCTGTTGTTTTTCTGACGCAGTCGGTATAGTTTCTTTTTTACCCTTAAACTTTAAAGACGCTCTTCCATGGAAACACAAGTCACCTGATCACAATTCTGTTTCCTGATTGTTTTCTTATTTTTTGGCAATTCATATTCCAGACTGGCTTGACTGGAGAAACAGGATAATCAGTGTTTTGCAGAGAAAGATTTTATTTCATACCTTATCTAACTCAGAAGATATTGAGTTCCACAATAACACAATAGTCTCTAGAATTCCTGTCATTAGTGTTGTGTTGTGTATTGAAAGTTCATCTTCAGACACTTCAACCTGTGAAAAGACAGAATTTCATGAAGAAAAATGTGAAAAGTTTTTTTATATTAAAAAATGAATGATTACTATGCAATGTCTAAAACATGTAGAGTTTGCCATTTCCCAAGTGAATTTCGTAGATTTAAGTGACTATGGGCAAGTTATAATAAGATATATAAATTTAATCAATAATGCTACCTCTTGCTCATATTTCAGACTTTTGGTTATCAAAATGTTGTACCAGTTGACTGGCTACAACAAGAAATTCACAAAATGGCTAAATCAAAGAAAGTTCATATAAAATACTGAAGGGATGAACACAATATGTATGAAGGATCCTATTTTAAGTCAATGGCTTAAACTTATCTTACACATCCTGAGAGGTTATTTTAAACTTTTACAAACTCTTTATCAAAATGGTATGTATTAATTTTGTTAGTACTTTATTTTGCTTTATAGATGTGTGTGTATGTGCAAATAAAGATTAGCACACTTGACTACATGTACATGTATTACTAGGTTATGTATGTTGTTTCTTACCTGACTTTGATCACGATCTTCGTCACTGTCAGCACTCTCGTCAATATTACTGTCCTTCAGGCCATTCTTCTTTATCTCAGCCTTCATACATTGAAGAATACATCTACAGAGCAGTGTAACGTAGCCCACTAAAAATTTAATGACAAATACCAATTAATGAATTTTCAGAGTTGCAATATTTCTTTGGGTTGTTCCCCTTTGCCCAGTATTGACTACAATCTTTTAAAAATAATTAACTGGCATGGAGTGTAATCTATCGATCATTATTATAAGAATGCAATACAAAAACAAAATCTTTTGTACAGTAAAACTTGTCTTCCAGTCTCATTTTGTATGACACCGAGGAAGAATATATAGAACAGCAGGCTGCACTCACCAAAAATCGTAACATTGCACGCTGAAATCCCAAAGTTCCTTAGCACAGTAAGTGGAAGTTTAACCAACTAAGGAAAATAAGCACTCAACTTACATGCATATAATTAAGGAAGAAGTAACAAAATCAACCTGTAAATGGAAGCTACAAATTGTATGCCAAGCAGGGGCTTAAATTTACGGTTGAGAGTGGATGGTCCTGGACTTTTCCATATTTGAAACCAATGATCTACTTGAAAATTTCTAAATAAAGTGTCAGTGAAAAGGACTGAAGGACCAGGACATAAGATCACTACTAATTTGAATCCCTAGGTTTCATAAAAAAAACCTCATTATTTTAGCCTCACCTGTGTCCTGCACATTCATATAGTTATGAGCTTTACTGTAGAACTGTCTAGCTGCTCCAATGTTAGTCTGTATCAATGTGACACATCTCTGTATCTGTATGTCAGCCGGTTTATCTGTTGGGACAAAGCTGGAGAACAAAAGTTTCATAATCCTTCTACAGATAGGTGGCGTATCTATCTCCAGTCTCGCTAACAGGTGCTCCACAGGGACTATGTTCCAGAACTGTCAAATTAATTCAAAATGAAATGATTCATGAGAAATTTTATCATACATGTGTAGCCCTATATATATCAATTTACTATTAAATCTTTAAATAGACTGATGGACAAACTAGGTGATTCTAATATATCATCCACTTGATGAATAGGGGTATCAAATGAGGGACATATCCATACTGTTTTTTCAGAAGTTAATGCGTTTAGTTCTGTGATTTTTGTCACTTTTGTCAAAATTGTAATTCATATTTTTCAACTTTGCAGAAATTTAATACTGTCATAACACAACTTGAATTATTGTGATTGTAATTTACTTAATTTCTTTTTTTATTTTTTGTAATTAACATGTACATGTTTGCTTCTTGGTGATCATGTTTTATTCTGAAGTTTCATACTTTGTGAAAATGTCATTAGCTTATGGATTTCATTGAGCACCAAAAGTTTCCTATGAAAATTTTACACCTCTTTAAGCATGTGAAGTGGTATAAATGATTTGATAGACACACAAAAAGTCATGAAAACTAGTAACTCCAAATAATAGTTCATTCATAGTCGTCTGTACAAAGGGGAATCACAATACAACAACATCAGCCCCCTCACTTTTACATTCAGATATAAAATACCATATCCCATATTTGCTATTTTTCAATACTCATATAGATGTACAGCAAATTAATAGTCACAGGTACAGGTTAATTTTACATAGAATTGACTACATAATGATATTTTGTTTAGTATTTTGAAGACAGGTTTTTAAAGCATAAACCACACAGTAACATTGATTTCACTATAAATTTTTGTCTGTATGTGTCTTTAACATTGTGCCAATCATATAACTTCAAGGTCAAGAACCTTTGACTTACCCTAATTGATCTAAGACCTTTGACCTTTAGTAACATATCCAACATAGCTATCCTGACTTTTTCAGCTGAGTCATGGACAAAATTTTTCAGCTCTGGTAAAATGGGTTTCAACACTGGATGACAAAGTGGGTTGTCAAGGAGAAGTATTAAACCCTAAAAAGAGAACAAACCTTTTTAAGCTATATTTAACTAAACTAGGAAATTGGGTATATACTAAATGGATTCTTCTGGCTATTCTGTCAATTATTTGTTTAGATGTGAAGCTTTGCAGCATTGTCTCACCTTTCCTTCTATTTTCAAATTTAACTTTACTAACAAATGGAAAGCCAAACATCATTTTAAATTAATCAACTTAAATTGATTATTTTTTTTTTATATAAATCTCACAGTGCTAAAGATATTGCTGAAAATTTTAACAAATCTATGAAGTAGAAATTGTTAAAAAAAAACAAAAGCAAACGACAGACTAAAAATTCCTCAGTACAAACTTTGATCACATTCTCCCTGACATCTGCAGAAGAAGCATCCCAGACAAGTTCCAGTATAATCTTAGAAATCAGGGACTGTATGACATCTGCTGGTATCATCTCCCAGTACGTCGATAGAATCCTGAATACACCAGCTACAGCAGTACTCCGTACCATAGGTACAGGATCTTCTAGTAGAGTCTAAAAACAAAATATGTTTTACATTCACAGAAATATATTTATAGACCACTCAAGTCTTTACAAAAATCTGACATGAGCTACAGCTGTGATCCTTACCATTGGTACAGGGTCTTCTAGTAAAATCCTGATTAAAGTAAAAGAACATCAAAACATATGCGAGCCAATGTCCACTTAGTAGTGATACCCCCACACCTCCAACTATAGAATAATGTCAATTGAAAGTTAAAGTCTTTAAGCAGGAAGTTGTTGTAAGCCAAAATCAAATCCCAAGACATGGCACACCTATATAAAGATTGTAACAAAATATAAAATGGCTGTAACAAGTTGTTGCAGAGAAATATGTTACAAATGGGTTAGGACACAGGTAAAACAGTATACCCATCTTTCCTATAGAGGGGGGTTAAAAAAAACTTAATAATCTTATTTTTACAGGAATATGTTAATAAAATACTTGTTAGTCTTCTAATTCTAATTGAAGTTTCTTGAATACCATGAAGTTACAGAAACTGAAGATTTTTTTTCAGAATGTAGTACATGTAACTGTTCAGCATCATGGTTTTCGTAAATGTTTTTTTTAAAATACATTTGTACCTGTAAAATGTCAAACTGTTTCTGCATTAGGTTGTCTGTTTCTTCATTTTTAGATTCTGGGTCTTGTAATGGGAAGATGTCCATTAGAATAGCTACAGCATTCACTCTAACCAATGGACTGGCTACCTGTGAAGGAATAAAAATTGATTAACCTATCTCTGTCTTGGTGCTTTTTGCTTTGTACTTTCAATAAAGCAGCATTTTCTGCCTTTTTAAATAATTGCAAATGGTACACAGCATCATATTTTTAATTTACTCTTTCGAGATTTGAACATTACAGTCATATCAAAAACTGTAAGCAATGCTCACTAACTTGATACCCCGTCATGCATCTTTTGACCTTTATCTTGAATTGGATAAAAATCTAAAATAAGAGGTGCACAATGGGAACATGTAATAAAGTTTCCAAGACAGTTTAATTCAATTCCATTCAGTGGTATTGGTGGAGTAACGAATAAGAGATGGGGCCTCTCTGCATAACAGAAGGAAGGAATGAAGGAAGTATGAATGGACAGACTGACACCCCTATCACTATATACACCCCCCACTATGCAAGTAATGGTATAATAAATGTAACACTTGAAAGATCTAATTTATATGTATAAAATTTCAAGTTAGTTTCCCCCTAAATCTTTCCAACACTACAAATGAGTCAATTTGTCACAAGGTATGCTTATAGGTGTTAACTTGCCCTATATTCCATAAGAAAGTCAACATATGTTACATACAGTGCCAAAGCAGGAGGTTTGCTCCATTCACAGAATTTTCTCCTGTCTTATTTGAATCGTAATAAATTACTCCAGTTCATTTCACGAAAACAGAAACATGTTAAATCTCCTGCTTTGAGAACATTTCTAGAGGAAGATCTCCCGCTTTGAGAACATTTCGAGAGGGAGATCTCCCACTTTAAAATTTTAGAAGGTAAACCTAGGTTATCCTATCTACATGTATACAAAGTGACATGTCAAATTCAAAATTGATCTATCCATTGGGAGTCAAGATAGTAGTGAAGGACAGAATGTCAGAAAGAAAGAAAGAATGACTGATGAACAAAGTAATGTCAATAAATCACCCCACTGTTGAATGTAGGTATAATATCTAGTAAAATATTCTACCAAATTATTGTTTTAATTCATTGAAGCATTCTTGATTTAATGTACTAGTTACTGATGGATTAGTGTTCTAGCAAACCACTTTCCCGTCACCTCGGGCAAATTTTGGTGTGAGAATGTTGTTTATTAAGTTCTAATTTCCCTTTGGCAAGTAGAACACTTGAATTTTGGATATAATTTGTTAAGTTGGGAAAGCTAATTATAAGTGTTAGATAGTTAACCTACATTTAGAGTTACCCAGTGGAAACCCAAAATTTTGAAAAAAATGCTAGAACACTGAATGAATGGTTTAATCTTTAATACTTCATCAAAATGTTCCATCATAACTGGATTAGTTAATGAATACCTTTAATGATCGCCATAATATAGGACCATACAGTCGTAACAACATGTCCTCTACTCCTTTCTGCTTCTTGTGTTTATGTATACAGGATAAAATCTGCAAGAAAAAATATAAGGGCTGTGCTGTACAAAGAGTTAATCATCAATTATACATATGCAATGTATTTTAATAGACACATAATTTGGTTCAAATCTTGGTCATTAAAAGATAGTTTGATTTTGATGCCTTATTCAGCTGTGAGAAAGCAAATTAATTTGTCAAGTATTTCAACAAGGTATCTAAGTGAACACTGACCACCTGCCATTTCTTTGCCTCACTTTCAATACAAGATTTCAATACCTTTTACCCCTGTATTTAACTATGTATTATGGAAAAAAGACTAAAAAAATTCAATATTTTCTATTACAGCCAATGAGTACTGTAAAAACAGATTTTTTTTAAAATAAACTTAATTCATTTAATGGATAAAAATTATCAACAACATTCATACCCTAATGAGAAATTAACTATCATTTTAATAACATTTTCTCTATGTTAAACCAAAGAAAATTACACTCAATAAAAACAGTTTTGATTTTAAAAAATTATGATGAACCCCGAAAAATTATGAACATGTATCTACAGTATTAGACAAAGACACTTCACGTTCTTCATTCTAACTCCATGTACAATGTATGAAGTATTTTAAGAGACATATGTATATATCAGTACCTTTCTCAGACTTTGACACAATGGTTTCCTTGTGTGTACAGCATTAAACATCAGGTCCTGAATACAGCCAGTCTCTAGTTTCTATAAAACATTTTATAGTGTTACATGTATATAAACCCTAGGCCATTCAAAACTATTTTTTGTTGTTCTCAGACCTTTCCTAAATGAAAGTATTATAAATTTTGATTCTTTATTTTTAAATGCAAATATTGTAAGCCACTATAACTAATACACTGTGGAAGAAATAAAGACCAAGTTAAGATCAGAGGAAGATTTATCAAAACAGTCAACCTTCTAAACTGAACACCTGCATAAACCAAACCAATATTAAGTATCATTCTGTGTAAGAATCAGGCTATGGGAGGCACATCATTTTCCCATATTTAGTCATTTTAGTCTTAATATATTCAGTACATCTAGAAAACAACCAAAAAGCTATTTACGTAGATATTTTTTGATCGCTTATATAAGGAAAGATTGCAAGAAATTGTTCCTGCCATTTTTCCATAGTGCATTTTAACTGAATTTGTCCTATCAATATATTAATAAGGCAAATTTTACAAACACTTTGATGGTTATTTCTGGTGGTAATCAGGTATAATTAATTGGTTAATGCAATAAAATCTCTGCCTTCTTTCCTTTCATGTGCCACGCCCTATATCCATTTTGCCCAATTCTTAGACAGAGAAGTACTTAAGTCTAGAAGTTGTTTGGTTTACACAGGTTTCTATGTAAGTTGTTTGGTTTATACAGGTTTCTATGTAAGTTGTTTGGTTTACACAGGTTTCTATGTAAGTTGTTTGGTTTACACAGGTTTCTATGTAATTCTCTTAGAACTCTACTGTGCATTAAGATGAAAAAAATAATATCCTGACATACATGCAGTTTTGTCTTATTTAATAGCCATCAGGACATTCAAAATATATTTCTTGGTTCTTAGACCATTTATGAGGCAAATATCCCTTTATATTAATCTTTTTTTCATAGCCCTAAAAAAAACCATGATTGTGCTCTATTCCTCTTTGGCAACACAAAATTTTCAGGCAACTTAGCTTTACAATGTACAATTCTTTTTCTTTAATTTTGAAATTTATTGATAATAAGATATAGACTTACATCCAAAACTTCTCCTGTAGAGTTTTGCCAGGCTCTAAAGTAAATATCTCCATACTTTGATAAGAATGATCTGGAAAAAACAGCATAATAGAAAGTAACTCAATAGACATGATATCTAAAAATAACTCAATAGACATGATATCTAAAAATAACTCAATAGACATGATATCTAAAAATATCTCAATAGACATACATGATATCTAAAAATATCTCAAAAGGCACAAATTTTTATTCCATTTCAGTTAAACACAAAACCAATACTTAAAGACACTTTATGAGTATAGATACATTACACTGAATATGTTGAAAAATAACTACCTAATGATACCTATTCTGTGGGGAAAATAAGAAATTTTTCTCTCTGACACTTGAAGAAATAGTTTTTAACAAAACATTCAACAAAACTTGTCAACCAAACTCTGAGTCCAAAGAATTTTAGTTTAGACAAGCATAATTACTATATTTTTGTTTATCATTATTCTGAAGGTGGATTTTAAACCTGTTAAAATTCATGATGGTTTTATTTGAGAAAATTTTCCCTAGAACCATTAATTTTGTTTTAATGAGAATTTCAACTCAGATGTTATGTTTACAACAAACCTTGAAACTGTTGGTAGATGGTTCTTAATTGTGGTATGAAGTCTCTTGGTAAGCGCAACCTCTAGGGTCAAAATATAGGACAAAAATTTACAGCCCTGTAACAAAATGTAAACAGTACATATAAATATAAGCTGTATTCTATCTGATATAAAAAAAAAAACAACATAATGATAGATTGATTATGGTTTAATTTCTTATGGCAGATTGTTTTGCATTTCAGGATGAGAACAATTAACTAAACAAACATACTCTGCTGAACCGAATTCTTAATGTGCTGGCTCATAGAAACAACAGATTACAGGATGGTGTGCTACCTGACCTGGACACAATATCTGATACTGAGCCAACCAGTTGTCCCTCTATCCCCTTAGATACAGCATGCTTGGTGGAGAGGCAGTGACTACCAATTATAAAGTCATTGGTTTGATTCAACGTAGAATTGAACCCTGCGCAGAAGGCAGGGATACCACCCACTATTGCAAGATTAAAAAAAAAATAATACTGGAATTATATAATTTAGTCTGACAGGGATATCTCATTGGTTTCTTAATTTGTTTTATTTACTCTAGAAAAGACATTTTCTTGTTGGGACATATTTTTTTATTCGGTATAAAGGGTTGGAAAACAACCTCAAGGTTTTTTTTTTAGGAAAGCCATTCCTGTTTCATATGTCTTCATGGTCAGGTAACTTCGACAGAACAAATTAATGCATTACCTCTGGACATTTCAGAAATGCAACGTTATATGTACACTGTTTCAGCAAATTCTTCAGATTTTCACTGCTTTCATTCGCCATATTTACTTCACTAAGAGCTTCATGGACTGTCCAGACTCTTTTTACATCAATCATCTGAGGTTTAAAAAAGACATTAAGAAAACCCATGTCTAGATAAAAAATAAACAGGTAATCCACAGGGGTGTACATTTACTTGATACACTGTTAGTAAGACATATATGTACAATGTAGTGACTGAATAAGATTTAATTTATCCAGTTTTTAATTTTTGAAGGTTTGCTTAGGTTGACAATAACCAAGATGACAGAGAACATAATTACTGGCAAAAAGTCCATAGCTGTCAACAGATTGATTGATTGGTTGGTTGTGGTGTTACATCTCATGGCAGATATTACACTTTTGATCAATTCATAGTAGTTTACGAGTCAGAGAACTTTATTCTAGAAACTTATTGAAAGAAAATGTGATAAAAGTAAGAAATGAGAAAATGTACACTTATTAATATTCAAAATACATAGAAGAATGCAAAGAAGAAACCAAGCAGACGGACATGTAAAACCTTAATTTTTTCTATTTGGTATGTCTGTATCCTGTTTTAAGAACAAAATGATGCATGTGGATGTAGTGCTAATGTATTTCTACCCAATTTAAGTTTCATTACATGTTACTTTGACTAACTTGTGGAACTTCAGACCTTTAAAATAAGATAGTCTTGGGAATTAGGGCCAGCAAACCAGCCCATGCTAGTAAAAATTGTTGCGGGCTAGCAGAAATTTTGTTTCCAAGCCAATGTATCCTGTATAAAATTCTTTTCAGATTAAGGGTAGGGGCTTGTTGTCTGAAATTTAGACTGCAAAGACTTTAAGATACAACAAAAACCTCTAATAAAACTGATTAGACAGAATACTCTACATTTCCAACATGAAATCATTCTGCAATATTGGGTTATTAAAAGACAAATTACAATTTTACAAACAGGCATTTAACTAACTTTCTGAGTATATAGACTTCTCTGTAAGAGGTATGTCAGAGTATTCAACATCAACTCATCCCCGCCATGGAGTTCTTTCTGCCACCAGTCTTCAAACAAGTGAGCCATCATGTTCTTCAACTTGTCAGCTTTCTCGGGTAATGGCATCATTAAACCTGAGGAAATATTTGAATAAATAGGTTGAGGATAACTGAGCATAGGCTTCCACTATGTTTTAAAAGACAATAACTATAATAATAGGATTTCAATGAAAAACCAAAAAAAAAAAAAAAAACTCAACAAGATATATTAATTCATGTTTAAAATCCCTCAATTTTCTTCAGCTACAGTACAACATAGGAAAAGAAAGCTAGCCAGACAACCAGCATTACAACATGGTATGTGCAACAAAAGGGACGGAATAAACTGACACTTTATCTTTACAGGACAGAGACTTCAAACTAACATATCTATTAAAGTTTTTAATCTTTAGGAAACACAATCAAGTTTTACCATTAAGAACTAGAGCAGTAGAGTACAGAGAAACAGGAACATGGATCTCCTCTTGACTAATGGTGGCTGAGGCTAGGCTTACAACTCCTTCTAAAACTTCTAATATCTTGTCCAGTTCCTGTAACGACATATCTAACAATTAATATTTAACTACTTGTAACTAAAAGTTTCTAGTATAAAATGGTTGCCATGATGGACATGTTAAAATCATAATAATGGGCATTTCATGCTAATGACATGATAAAAAAATACAATTTTTGTGTCTGGCAGCACAAGAACTAAGTGTGAGAATATTCATAAATTCTATGGTGACCTTGGTAACTTCAGTCATGGTCTTAGAATATGACATAAAAAAAGCTGTGAATACCTTTAAATTAATGTAATTTTACCATTTTTGTTGGTCAGGTGCATGAACAAAGTCAGACCAAAATCAAAATTGTAGCTCAACAAGAATTCAGTTTAGTTGAATGAAGATCATAAAATGTATAAACGTAATGAGTTAGAGATTTCTTAATAAGGCTGATTCTTTATTGTCCTACTGCTTCTTCTAAATACATTTGTTGCTTTTTAGTTCAATGTAAAATGCTGTACAAGAAACATACTTTGGTTGAAAGCCAAAAGAGCAAATTTAAGCAAGAAAGCTTTTGGGCAGTCTTTACATGTAAACTTCTTGAACCAGACAGGCCCAACAGGACCCATGTTTTGAACAATTTTTTGTAGATGTTGCTGGGGAGAACACTAACATTCCGTATAATAAGTTCATGTAATACCTCCTGCATCTGTTCATCATCACCTATCTCTAGACTCATGAATGTCGTGGCACATTTTTGTTGTGTATCCTCCCATAAGTTATCTAGCTGAGGTTTACTACAGCAGCTTAAAACTTCCTGTAGATCATGGCCATCTGACTTACTCTGTGACATGAAAATAAGAATATTTCAGATGTACATATAGTTTATCAGTGATTAAAATGTTTTTGAGTTCATGTTGATTTTCTCACATGTACATGTACACATCCTACTTTAAACACATATTTTAACTTCTCTGCTCTCCACAGTGGAGTCACCATTTAAAAAATACCAAATAACAATAATTGGTTCTAGCTGTTAAAGAACACTTCAGTAATGGACAGACAAAAATATTTTAAATTATTGATATGGAGCAATTTTATCTCAGTTTTTACTTTGGTTGAGTCAAAGAGGAGGACATGAGAGATTCCACTGTAAAGAGTGGAGAAATTGAAATTTTGGTTGACGGTTCTTTATATTTTTATCATTAGGCAACTGCACACATTTGTAATCTGTGATATCCATTGACAGTTTCATACTCTATATTACCAATATCAAAGAAAAATGTCAGTGTTACATGGTTGAGAAAGGACTTGACAGTAAATGTCAGTGTTACATGGTTCAGAAAGGACTTGACAGTAAATCTCAGTGTTACATGGTTCAGAAAAGACTTGACAGTCAATCTCAGTGTTACATGGTTCAGAAAGGACTTGACAGTAAATCTCAGTGTTATATGGTTCAGAAAGGACAGTAAATCTCAGTGTTACATGGTTCAGAAAGGACTTGACAGTAAATCTCAGTGTTGGATGGTTCAGAAAAGACTTGACAGTCAATCTCAGTGTTACATGGTTCAGAAAGGACTTGACAGTAAATCTCAGTGTTACATGGTTCAGAAAGGACAGTAAATCTCAGTGTTACATGGTTCAGAAAGGACTTGACAGTAAATCTCAGTGTTGGATGGTTCAGAAAGGACTTGACAGTAAATCTCAGTGTTACATGGTTCAGAAAGAACAGTAAATCTCTATATGGCTAGCTGTACAAAAGTGTTGAAAGATCCACATTGGCCTTTAAAGGGGGGTGCTCATCTATATCTACAGTAGTTTCCACAGAGGAAATTTTTCAGTATTTTGGAAACTTTAATATGGATTTTTCTTCTTCTTTATTTAATTACCCAACATCAAATCTATACTTACTTTCTTTAAAAATGATACAAAACTTTGCAAATCTCCCTGTCCTACAACCTTTAAAAGTTCTTCTCTTGTGTTCTGCATCTGTAAAATGAGAAAACTACAGGTACAATCTTGGAACTGTTGTCCTTGCGGCCTACAAAATGTATATTTCTGCATAATGTCATATCTGCCATTAAGGAAAGAAGAACAAGGCCCAATTCAACAAAAAATTGTTAAAAAACTAAAGAAAAATCAACTGGTAAAGAAGTTTTCCTACAACTTTATTGAATTAAATTTCTAAATTACAATTCATTGTAAAAATACTCGAAATACATTGATCTACAATTTTTGAAAAAATCAACAATTAAAACAATTCAGGACCAAAGGCATTTTTACCAGACATGCCTGTCAGTTCTGTGGCTGTGTTCATTCAAGACCACGCCCATGCGCCATTGGCACTAATATTTTATGTATGGCACACAAAAAGCATGGCATGTTGATTCTACGTGCGCATAGTATTCCGTAGGTCGATCTCTGAATTTCCAGATTTTTTTTTGGTTCCAAGTCTGGACAAATTTTTGTTATTTAAAGCCTTGACAATAACAGGAGAAATGAATGCTTTCTTGGTCAAAATAACTTTGCGAAACTGCAGGGGTGCCCCAGGGGACACCATTGTTTTCCCTGATCCTGCTGGTGGTACCCAATAGATTACAGCTGAGCCGACTAACTAGAAACAAATGGAACGACCAGTGAATTTGGAGAATTTTGAGTAATGTGGAAACCTGAATGTCTGTGGCTCTGGGTAGGATATGATCTTCATAATGGCAGATAGATTTTAAGTGGTGCTGCAACTTAAAAATGAATCAGTGAATGACAATTTGAATCAACAGAATGCCATAATAAATAATCAATACCTACTTAGATAGTGATTTAGCTAGCGTTTGTCATTTTTGCCATTTACGAAAGAATTTCATAAATGACGAAAATGTTTAAGATCGTTTTCATCACCTAAAAATTTGAAAAGTGTATAAAAAATCCATTCAAAAAGTATTTCAGATAAATTTTCATTACCTTAAATAAAAATGTTAAAAACTGTCAATTGAAAGTTACATAATTTCACCTGGCCTTACACTCTGACAAGTTTATGACCCCAAGCTTGGTAATTACCTAGTCAACCAGGTGTGAAATACATTTTATTGTTGTTAGTCTGGCATCCCTGATATGTGCATCAAAAATAATCCTTGAAAATAACAACAATTCATCAATCGTTTGATTATGAGGACCACCAAAGATAATCAGGGTTCTCACTCAACTTCAGCCGATCGTTTTCGACCGCCGAAAAAAGCCTCGAGTTGACGCGAGACATTTCTGCTTTTAAGTATGTTTAAAATATAACTTATATATATCCTTATTTTAAGGATTAGTCGTGTTAAACGATTTCGATCTTTAATGGATACCGACCGATTTTACTCCCATATAAAAAAAACCTTCACAAACCTTGCAACATATATATAGCTATCTATTTTTAGAAATTTAAATGCACACAAAAACAATGTCTCTGATGTGTGACTGGTCATCTCATGGATTTCAATTACGGACAGTTAGAAAGTATTAATCTACATTAAATGTTTATTTTACGATTCTCTTTTCTTCTTGAAATGACATCACAATGATTACGAACGTCTTCAATTCTACTCATGATCTGGGGACAAAGGTCACTAAAAAATTACCACCCAGCAGTAAGATATCAAGCAGCAACCGCTTACAGAGTGCAACATTCTACAGTTTACTATGCCAATGTGGCCAATCTCCTTTCTATCTGACTAGTTTCTGTGTTATCTTCTGGTGACTGAGACGGGATTTAGTAGGTACTATATTATAGGAACAGGCTCAAGGTTTCATCAATCAATTCTCTTCTAAAGATCTGTCTCTATCCTTCTGATTTGAAGAGTTTTAGGTTGAAGAGGGCTTTTGAGGTGCGGTGTTTGGCAAAGGACAGGAGGATTTTTTCTTACTAGTTGAGTGTCATGTCATACCATAATAGTAGCTTATGTCAAATAGTACATATTTTTAGACTGAATGCATCAAAGCTTTGTCAAGATGTAAAAAAAAATGTCATTTTACTATTTTTCTAATAGTAAGTATTTTATTTTATTAAGTAACACGTTTTCTTATAAAAAATAATAGTTATTTTGTAGTAATATTTATTGTATTTATTATTATGCCTGTATCTGTAAACTTAAAATGAATATATTAAGAGTGTTTATGTCTTTAGTTTATGATACTACTGACTATTTACAAAATTCTGCTGCTCATAATATGTTGTTTGTGCTCTATGCGAAAGTGACTAAAGCCCTAAAAATCCTAGCTAAAACCCTGTACTTAGAGGTGTATGCCTCTCACCTCAAAATGAAACTGTAAAGTGTATACATATGAACCTGAGACAACTTATTTGTTGGTTAAATCTCCTGTTATCTAAAAATGACCTCCTGTCATACTGCTATATAGGAGAGTTCGCTAATCTCATTAATGATGTCTCATTCACTAATTTGCATATCATTAAGTGTCAAATAAACAACTAAATAAACAATTAACAATTTCATGATTAGAATCCCAATTTTCAAAACTTTATAGCTTTGTTATTTTACATCTGATTTTGGTTCTGTAAAATGTTTCATTCACATAAAAGAATTCATATTTTGTATGTGAATTTATCATGTTTTACTTGCAGAATAAATTTGAAACGATATTTATATGTAAACCTCTATTTCCATATAAAATTGTCTTTAAAATTTCATGCTCATATAGCCTAATTACTGAATATTTAAAAATACCATGGATAAAAAGAGTTTTATTGGCAGTTTAGGGAACCAAAGGAATTTTTCAATCATCTTAAAAAACAAAAAAGCTATGATGATTTAAAGTCGATGCCCCATGCCACTCAATGGATTTTTTGCCAACTAAATTTAGTCTAAAACCAAATTACAGGTAAATTATGACATCCAGAAGAACTCTCCTATTGGTCCCCCGTTTATTTGAAAATTACCCTGTTTTATTGTCAACACTGCTGTGGTATTCTGTTTTCACTGGTATGGTGACAATAAAAACAGGTCAAACAACACATATAAGAAAAAAATATATTATTTTCATTACCAGGTATGAAATTTTTCTTTTTCCATATCTCATGAAATTTTTAGAACATTTAAAATACTCCATAATATTTAATTATGGAAGGAGCAACAAGGAGCTTAATATCTTATCAATACGTACTGTACTTTCAATGGGAGAAACTCCCAATAATGAATCCGTATTTCAGAGCTTCATACAGTAGTTTGTTTACCTTTTTGAAATGTCAAATCTGGCGCGTTTTACAAAGGTCAAGGCCAAATCACAGTTTTCTATTTCCGGTTGTCAAAAAACGAGGAGTGCTAGATTGCAGACGTTTTTTGAGGAAATAATACAATGTTCTAGCATTTAATTTGGTTGGGCTTTGATAGGTATATAATCTCTTCTTTATTCCATAAATTGCTTCAGTAAACAATTAATCATTTACTCATAAATTAAAGAAAAATGACTGCTCCTGTTATAAATTTTGATCACCGGCGAAGGCACATGTAGGCCGGTTATTTTGTAATATATATGTGAAAGTTATTGATAATTGTCAGGAAAAAGTTCCTGTCACCGGGTGTAAAATAATTGGTAGTTCGCTTGCCCGATATAAGTGAAATCTGCCCAGGGCAAGTCAAGATCACGGGCCATGGCTACTTTGGGATCAATTAACTTGTCTGCCAACATTCAATCATTGGCAACAATCCTTGTATAAAAATCATGTATAGGGATTGTTGAATTTTTCAAAATGCTATAAATATACCGACTAAGAGAGTATTTCTTAATATTATTTTAGGATTGTAACATAAAACTAATATAATTTAATATTTATTTTTCAGACATATATATGAAATGGAAAATTACAATAGCACTGACAAAAAGCAAAACAGTAACATAACAATTTAAGCATATCAAAGTTTTCATAGATAATTAAAACTGTCTGTATACAGGTGATGTAAGAAGGGTCAGTCTTGTCTGGTCTATGGTCTTGGTCTCCTTCGATCCGTGGTCCTTAAATTTGTCAATGGTGTCTCTGTTTTCTGTAATTTCTGTCCGCAGTTGTTGTTTGGTCATGGTAAGAATCGTCTTTATCTGCTGCTGTGTCTGGAATGTCTTCTGTATAGTGGCTGTGTTGTCATGTCTGGTGGTTGTAGTCATTCTTTTTCTGTATGTGTATTGGGTCTCATAGGGGTTGAAAATTCCTAAAGCCCGACGCCCGGGACTAAAAAAATTGCACCTCAAGACTTGCCGTTTTTCAATGAAATAAGTCCGTCTTGCATGGCAAATCTTAAAAAATTAAAAAACTTTTTTTTGAAAGGTTTTGTTGTCATTATTTGGACCATGTTTCTCGATCTATTCCCTGACCTATAAATAGTTATAACTTTATTTTCAGAATGGGTATTCACTAGATCGATCTATTGATTAGTCATTCTCATGTCTGAATCACACCTGCGCTTGATCAGAAGCATTTTTTGACATACTACAAATTTTATTAATCAAGCTCTGGAATGATAAAGATCAAATTTCGTTGATAAACTTTTGAGGAAAATATTATTGCTCAATTACAATTTCATGGTTAAAAAAATGCAGAAATGAAAAGCTGATGACAAGGCATCAGACGTGGAGACGGAATCAATTGACACTGTCTTCTTCCCTGCAAACATAGAATTATACATAAGGATATCAGATAACAAAATTGCATTTATATCGATTGGGACTCGACACAACATTGTTTGGGCTTAGTTTACAAAAGATGAAAAAATCAGGGCTCTGGTTTTCCCAAAAAATGTTCAACCCCTCTCGCAGTAGAAGTCCTTTTTCTGTTGACTGTGTGTCCGGCCCCAGGTTCTGTGAATGGTTTCTGTGTGGCCTGTGTTGGGTTGTAGTCTTTTGAATGTTGTCTCCAAAGTGTTACAGCAAGTGTCTTGGCATTGGTACTTGACGGTATGGTGGAGTTGTTGATGTCTTAGGTAAAGTCTGCTGCCCAGGCTGGTGCTTTAAGTGTCTGTCCGAGTCTGTAAATCTGTGTAAGTTGTTCAATTCATAGTTTTTTTTTAATTAAAGCCAATATGGCATGCATATTAAGATTAAGAATTACAAAGTTCAAAGAGGTTAATTAAGTTTTTATCAAAACACACACCAAGCTTAGACTAATTTCATAATTTGGAAAAAAATGTTCCATATTACCAAAAAAAAATCTTATTTTTTCTCTCAAAAGTGTTCAATATTTGAATAAGTAATATTTATAAAAAAATTGCAACAATCTTTATAAATCATGTTTTACATAATAATACATATAACAATCCTTTTACAATCCTTATATACAATCCGTGTACTAAATTTTTATACAAGGATTGTTGGCAGACAAGTTAATTGATCCCTACTTTGTTTCTTTGGTTTTATTTATTTTTAGATGCCTAACCAAATGTTGACATATTCTTTTCAATCATACTTCCTCAGGGTCAATTTTATTGGTCGAATCATACGAAATAGGCCATACTTTTGAAACCATTTTCAACAATCCAGCGCGTAGATTTCAACATCATGGAAGGCTGATTGATAGAAATACCCAAAAGGGTCAATCAAAATGCTTTTGCAGCGTATTAAAGCTGAAAATTTTTAAACAAGTGAAACTTTCGTCAGATTGAAAGATTACAGAAATAATAGGAACAAAACAATGAGAGCAAATTTGCTTCTGAAGCAGCAGATGCCTACAATCATTTGTGCAAGTTGATAGATCTAAATTATGAAAATTAAAATTATCTAAATTTACTAATAGGCTAAATCTAAATATTTTCTACAGATTACCTTATGTACTTATTTATGCAGTGTACAATTATCTTTAAAAACCTTCATTTTGAACGATACTTGGTACATTGTATGAAAATACATAAAAAAAATATTTAAAAAACAGTGTTAACTGGTTCAGCAAAATGTGATCTTCCTTCTAGACCATGATAATTTCCATACATATTAACAATTTAAAATTAAACTTTCTGTTAAAAAATTGGGTGTTTGAAACTTTGAAATCATCTGCCTGGAGATTTTGCTTCATTTACCTCAGAGTTTATTCAACTTCATTGATATGCAATGTTATGTTGTTATATCGCTGATGTCCCAATCCAAAGAAATATGAGAGACCCCCTATAACCATATATGAAGTTGTGAAACACATGATGCAGTGCTCGCCTTTAGCCACTAGCCAAAAGCCCGGGGTAGTAAAAATTGATTTGGGCTAGTGAAATGATGTGTACCTTTCTTGTTTCGGGCTATATAGTCATTGAGAATTTTGAATGAAAGGATTGATGTTGTGGGTCTGTGTTAAAAGTTCAAACAATCACATCCAAACTACATACGCCACTTCTGAAGTACGTTCTTTTGAGTTACTCCTATTTTGACAGAGGATTTACATATATAGGATGTCACTAACATTCTTTTGTTATACATGTAGAACTCTTATTTTGAGCTACATACAGCATTTTACAGGAGATAGGATTTCAAACTTTTGTGGTTTAGCACACATATGTATGATTTTTACTTGTATATAGCCTTAGAATGATTCATTATAAATATGCACCTTTATCACATTCCAGTCGAAAACATTCCATTGAAATCTGATTTTGTTTACTATAAAGAATGTTAAAGAATGGCCCTCTAAATGCAACTCACAGAATCATTATAAATTGGCTATTATCAAAACTTTAATCCCAAGCAGTAAAGCTGCTAGACCTCAAGATTCATAATGTAGTGTTACAACAAACAGTAACTTCACCCCTGAGAAAATCTCCCTTTGTGAACATTTTAATGCAATCTCTTCCAGGGTTGTGCCAATTCTGAATTTCTAGATGGATCACTGACACTGTACTGTCATGACTGTACCCAGGTGCCCCCCCCCCCCCTAAAATTTGCAAAGCATGGGTTGTCAGGGGTAGATTTAGGCATTTTTAGGTTGAAACTTTAATTTCTTGCTAATTTACCACAAAAGATATCTACATTGCGCCCACTCTGGAAGAAGATTAAAAAATTTAACCTCAAAAATTTGTTCTGTGAAATTTTAACTGTGCGCCCCCCTAATCTAAAATCCTGGATCCACTCCTGGTACTCTTTATATCGTTTCAGAGATTGTTATTTTTCTGGTCAAGTCTACAATATTAGGACAAGTACATCATTAATTCCTTATCTGTCACATTTAAGGACAAGTCATCGTTAATTTTGGTGCAAGACTTACATGTACTGACAATAGAACAAGTAACTTATAAAAAGTAAATATTCATTTCTTGTTTTCTTATTTTCTGTTTAGATATTATAAAGTAACCCTGAGTGACAGTCTAAACATTCAGATGACCATTAGTTTATGCATACCCATTGACATTTATTGAGAGAAATTATAGAAATTGAAAATAAATCTCCAGGCTTATAAACTTGAAACCTATTTGTGATTAAAAGAGACAATCAAAGTTCAATACAGCTTTTTATAAAAGCCAGTTAGGACAGACTTAATATTTAATCTTAAATGAATGTATATCCTCATGATTAAATTTGTGGTGATCTGAGGTCTAGCACTCTTAATTTTTGACATAGGACCTTTAAAGTTTCATTTACCTGGGTCCTGGACCTTTAAAACTTTTCACTAACACTTTATTGAGGTCTTTTGGTTTTCCTGAAATGGACCATTGATTTCAATTTAAACTTGGTAAAGTTCAGGACTACAGGAGAAATTCAGCACTGTTTCTATTTTTTCCCAATACTAACCTTTTCAAAATAACCTCTCTTTTATTACTATTTTTTTTTCTTCCAATTTGGCAAACTTTAGGGGAGGAGTATTTGTCCAAATTAAATACAAAACTACAATCTAATCTGGTTGCTTTAGTGTTTATATGTCTGACAAACTGCATCATAAAACACAATGGAATACCGCCATAAGAATGTTATTGCCTTAAAAAATAAGAAAAAAAGTATTAAAAATTTCAAGTACTTAGATGGGACAAAAAAAAACAAGGTACTGCTGAGTGTTTCGAAAGTTAAACTGTAAAAAAAATGTTCAATATTATAAAATAATTATTTTTATTTTTTCTTATTTTTTCTCTCAAAAGTGTTCAATATTTGAATAAGTAATATTTATAAAAAAAAAATTGCAACAATCCTTATAAATCATGTTTTATATAATAATATAACAATCCTTTTACACAAACTGCCTTCCCATTTCAAGTTGCAATCCACAAATATTCTGAAAAAGTTTTAATCACGTGAATGGAATTTTAAATAGTCAACTTTCACATTTCTTTATTAGATGTCCAGTGTGCAACGCCTATTTTGTTTTTCTATCTGAATGATTTGTAAGGCTTCACCTATCTAGTTTTCTGATAAAAAGGAAGACTTAAGAGAACTTTACAGAAGCTTATACAACATACAGACCTAAGTCATTTTTCTAGGTGTATAAATTTATGCATGATAATTATAATTAGGAACATTTTTGCACTAGTTCATGACTTAGGGAAATCTAGAAAGTCTATTGATTTGTAATACTGTATTTGATGCAGGGATGATAATTTCAGCCCTTAATTGTGGCTTTTATTTTAGATAAAAAGTGAATGGACTTTAAGGGTTTTGCTCAAAGTTTATTTTAAAATCATTATTAGCGGTAACATATATGCCCTTGCCATCATCCTTTTTATTTATGTTGGACATGTTTAATTTTCTTTCGCCATGCTGACTGTTATCTTAGCTGATTGGGGAAAAATGCTTTAGAAGACTCAAGACAATTTGTTTTCTCTTGGGCTGGTTAGTTTGCAGGGTCTGGCTTCATAAAAATTTCATCAAGTTCTCATTATATGTGATTACAGATCAATATGGGATAAAAATAGTGTTCTATAATTTTCATTTACTGTTACCCATGGTAAGTGAACATTTAGTAAGGGAAATATGTTCCTTTTGTTGTTCCACTTTTCTTTTGGCTAGTAGAAAGGGAGCGTTGAAAATTTTCAAAAAATTGCAGAACACTCTTAGAAAACCAAATCCCAGTTTTTTTTTTGTTTTTTTGTTTTTGTTTTTATGAAATGATAAAGTTTTCAGTACAGTAAAGAGTTGCTACTTTATTTTATGGAAGGTTTTCACTATACTATGTAACTTAAAAACAAAACAAACCAAAACTTTATGAACAAAAGATATATAATCACATATACTGATCAATTAAACTACTTAAATATTACCAATAATATAAAAGTAAGCTATTTATCTTGTTATATAGAGGCAATGTTGGTTATTAAACTTTTGTTATTTATAGGTGATGGTTTAAAAATCCCAAAGGCTGTACAAGCCTCCTCCCTGCACAAAGGTAAGTTTATACACATGAAGAAAATATTTTCTTGATATGATCAGGTAGGCATAGATAATATCAGGTATATGTAATCATTATGTAGGTGATACATTTTTAAATATTATTGAAGAAAGTATGAAATGCAGGGAAGATTCAGGCCAGAATCAGGCTTTGAATGGTCATGATACAGTATTAATTTAAGTTCATAAAGAAATTGCAAGATTACAAATGTACTGAAAAATGTTGGTCTTGATAAGTATAGTACATGTATTTGATTTGTTTTAACTGCTATGTGTGTACACTATACCTACCTACCTAGTCTTTGTTGAAATAGAGGCACATAGAGCAAAGACTAGCCTTTTTCCATCTTCTCTATCCCATCTTACTCCAGGTCATTCTCTCATCTTAGTTTCTGCCTAACGGTTCACTTTCAGGTGTTCTGTGGGCCATCCTGTTTCTGTTTACCTTCTGGGGTCCATCTCAGAGGCACTCTGATGATGTTGTTAGTTGGTTTCCTCAGCCCAATCCATCGCCATCCATATTTCTTAAGTAAGGGGCACATGTTTGAGTTGTCATTTTCGCAGGACAGAATATCCTCAAGATCTTTCTTGTGCATCTGTGAAAGTACACTGTACAGTACAGTACTTATTCATTGTGCACTTTCTGATACTTTGCCCCAAATCATATTTTCATATTTTTTTTAAATTAAAAATTACCGTACTAAATTAATCTAGTAATAATCAATTCAGGCAGATGGAAATTCAGTAAAATTTTGCTAACTTCTTGGAAAAAGTTCATTGGATAATAGAATAGAATTTTTTGCCACAGACTTGTTTTTTTTTGTTTTTTTTTGTTTTGTAAAATGTCACACAGACATAATAGTGTTAAAAACTTTAAAGGTAAGTTGACTCACAGGCTTAATGAGTCACTGTCAAGCATAAAATCTGTTATATAAATATAGATATTTGTTTAATGGTTCATTTTTAAAATAATACATGTCACCATATTGATAATGATCTGTTTATTTTATTACTTGCATGTGTTTGTGTTGTTTCATTTCTAAATAAAAACTTTATACAGTTAACCAGTTTGCTGAAATTATAACCAGTATTAATCATTAGTCAAGTATGCATCTTTAAAATGACTTTGGGCTTCCTTGATTTAAATGCTTTAATCTTATTGTTCATACTAAGGCCATTTTATCTGTTTTATCATAAAAAAAATAGATAACTTTAAACTTGAGTCATGTTTGTAGTATCTCTGTTTACATGATTTAAGTACCATTCTGTGTAAGAATCAGGCAATGGGTGGCACATCATAATTCTCAATTTGGTCTTTTTATTCAAGACATTTAGAAAATGACTTAAAGGCTATTCAAATTTGTCCTGAAGCAGCTGTTACATCGATATTTTTTACTGTTATATAGGGAAAAAGTGCTGAAAAATTTTCCCGTCATTTTTCCATAGTGCATTTCAACTGAATATCTGAACACCTTGATAGTTATTTCTGGAGGTTATCAAATGTCTGTGTTTTTATCTTCATGTGTCACACCTTAGTCACATTTTGCCTGATTCTTAGACGAAACTGTACTTAAAATGTTTACAGTTGATAAAACAGTGTCCCAGCTACCCTGTAACATAACATGTGAATATATATTCATCTAACCTTTAGAAGTAAATGATGCAATTCATTATTTCAGTCATAACTGTCTTTTTGTCTAAAACCCTTTGATTTCTGTTTTAGTGACACTTAAGTGTTGACTTTCACCACAAAATAGTCAATTAACAAACATTAAATAATCATACAATTAATTATACCTCCACTCAAAAAAATATTGATATCACCTTGTCTGTTTTTTTGTTTTGCAATTATCTTGTCTCCCAATGCATGAATTAATTTCAAACTTCAAATAGAAAAGGCATACATATACGTTGTATGTGATTTTGAATGCTGTCAAAGGCGTAGCACCCTAGTCTCGATTGGTACGAGGGGTAACAACACATATGCTTGAATTTGTTTCAATTAGTTACAAAGTAAAATACCCTGTTTTTTTTTCTTTTTTTTAAATTTTGACAAGAATTTTAAGTACTGCATTTCATACCAACAAAAATTATTGGCACTGCTCCAGTGGTACCTGCCTTACCAGGCATTATGGCCCCTGATATTAACTTCCAGTTTCATGGGACTTTGCCATTCTATATGGAATAATATTGAAAATTTTTATTACAGAGATCTCAGCTCCCAATGGATGGATTTGTAGGAAATTTGGTTTGATGCCTTATATAGATAGGGCATACTTTTTAAGCAATTTTGACATCAACATCTGGTATGAGCGGGGGTATATCTTGTATTACAACATGTTCGACTTAATGTTTTACCTGTAGTGTACTGTAAAATCTGCCCATGATATTTAATTTTTTTAAGCATGTAAAAAATTTCCCTCTTTTCTGGTATTTATACACTTATCTGTAAAAACATGTCAATATGGTATACCTTAGTATGTGCATTCATCTGTTTGTCATTCACACTTCATACTATGACTCAAAAATGTTGCCACCAATTTTTCTGAAACTTTGATTATTTTTTTCTTATGATTGATGTGAGCTTCCTATCAATTTTGATAAATTTTCAATTTTTGGTTTCTGAATTATGTGACTTTATTTGTACAAAAATGGGGTGATTTTCTGTTTTGTACAATAATTCAAAAACCCTTGCAGTAATTTCAATGAAAATTTGGTGAATTGTTTCTTTGTACTGAAGAAAACTCTCTTTTATTTTTTTGAAAATTTGTGATTTTACAATTTAAGGTTACGGGACTTAATTCATAAAAAGGGGAGATTGCACAGTTTTCAAACTATAACTCAATAATGATTGCACCTATTTTTCTGAAACTTTGGTGAATTGTTTAGTTGAATTTGATGTGAACTCCCATTGATTTTTATACATTTCTGATATTTTATTTTTGAGTTATTGGACTAAAAAGGGGGTGGAGGGATTTCTTATATTTGCACAGTAATTTGAAATTTCATGAAACTTTGTTGAGTAGTTTATTTTTATTTATGTAAACTCCCTTTTGATTTTTTTCTGTATTTCCCAATATGAATATATTACACAAACTGCCTCAAATCATTGTTCAATGATGTTGCCATTTGCCAAAGCAGGCATGTCCTTTATGTTTAACAACAGTCATAATAGTAACCAGAAACAAGCATTTTCCTGATATTCAGATAATAACTTGAGTGGTGAAAGTAAATAGATCTCTATGAAAATGTACCAAAGGTGTCATACCTCCAAAGGAAGGTTGGGATTAACTTTTGTGGTTGTCCTTATTGGAGAATTCTGGTCTAAATATTTTCCTCTGTCAAATATTTAGTTACAAGCAAAATTTATAGCTGTATCAAGCTTGACTTGCCCTAACTGTTCATGGTTTGACCACTGCAGTCATATCAAACTACTCCCTGTGAAGCATTTTATTTTATTTATTTGTCGTAAACTTTCCACTTTTGTGAAAACCTTGTTCCTCATAGTGTACTTATCAAACAAGTTTACAATCTGTTGGTTATACATTTAAGTAGCACTCAAGCTAAAAATCATGCAAAATGTGAATCTAGGTTGGAAAGGCCATGTGAGCTATTGCCATCACTTGGCATCTGTCATTGTCATTGTCGTCGTCATCTGTTAACAATTTTTCAAAAATCTTCTTTGAAATTACTGCGGGGAATTATATGAAACTTTGCACAGATGTTCCATAGGGTATCATGCACAAAAATTGTGTTTAGATTATTAATCTGTCCAAAAAATAGCCACTGTTAGTTCAAATAGAATATAAGAGTCAGACAGTCGTTTTTCGCATATATCTCCAAAACTGTTAGGTTTAGCCAAATTCTGACATAGGGTAAAAGTGTTCAGCATGATGTGATGTATCTTGAAAATTATGTTAGATAGAAAGAAACTTTCAATTGCTGAAATGATCCTGGTGATTAGTCCTACCAAAGTGTTCTTGAGTCAAAATTGTTAGACAACTTCTTGTTAAATTTGTTGCCATTGAAAGACAAACATTAACCATGTGAGTGATTCAGGCTCCTGGCAGCCTCTTGATTTTGATATTTTGTTTAAAATGTTATTTTAAACAGAAATTAACATGTGGCTTTTCAAATAGCCCCTGTTCCTAGGAGATAAAATTATAAAGAATTCAACATTAAGGGAGGTACCTATAAAAATGATACTGAACCACATTATCTCCTGAGAGCAGACAGATTGGGATGAATGATGATACGTTTCGTCATAAAGACCCAAAAAAACCAACTTAATAACAAAAATATATAGCCTTTTTTGGGGGGTGTATGACATATGGATTATATGCATGATTCTTATCTAGAGTTTTACTTAAAAGCTTGTATCATAAGTAATAGTATGTATATGGTGAAGCTATCAATTTTCAATCAAAATGGAAATGACTTGTTAAAATATATATATGTGAACATGTTTTCTAAAGAATTTAAAGACTGCCTTTCAAGGCTTATTGAGTTTAAATTATTATTTTTGTATTACCTTTATACATGGGTATTCTTATTCCTATCCCATGTTATTCTATAGGTGTTTGAACTGTTCAGACTTTGGTTTATTAACTTTGGACAGGTAAAAATGTAAGCTATATTTTCTTTTGATTTGTCTGGTAGTTAATTTTTGTATTTAATTAACATTTTCAATCCCCATATCTGAAATCTAGTTGGGGAGGGGGCAGCTATATATATATAAACTACCATGTCTATATAATGAATTTAAATCTGTATTTGAGAATGAATTCCTTGTATCGGTTGAAAAATTTTGTGAATGTTATTTTGAGTTTGTGATATTGAAAACCCTGATATAGTAATTTCTTGGTTATATATAGATTCATTTCATTAAAATTCGGAACATTGTTACAAATATGAGCAAATCAAACCAATTGTAATATATAACACCATATGATGGTGACAAGGGTCTTTTTTATTCTAGCCATAAATTCTGATTCGTAGCAGTACAGAAAGAGGTCGGCAATAAGTAGTACACAATTGATCTCCATTGGAATTCCAATTAATTGACGGTAAAGGGTTTTGCCAAAGCCTATGAAAATGTTGTCTAACAGGAATTTGAATGCTGTAAGCATATCAAAAGAATTTTAGTTAATGTAGTTTTTTATGTTTTTCATAACTAAAATATGATTTAAAACAATTCGAATGAATGTATTTCCATCCCAATTTATTGAATGACCATTTGATAAGATATGTGAATTTATGAGATTATGTGGAAGTGTAGTGTGTGAAGTAGAAAAAATAGAACTCTGAACAGATTCAAAAGATCCCACATTGGTGTGTAATTTATCTAGGACTTCTAGCGAGTTGTGGAGACTAAAAAAAAAAATTGTTACAAAAATTTATAATTTACATTCTAATTGAAAATTTTGCATATGGGGTAATGGGAAACTTTTTATTTCTACATGAAAGTTTTTGGTAAATGTTTCACAAGTTCGTATGATATGGAAAATGAGTTAGTCAATTTTTTATGGATTTTGGAAAAAATAAGATTTTTAAAGGATAGACCCTTTTTGTGCTAACAGTGGGCTAGAGCATGCCCAGTAAACACTTCTGTGAGGAAAATTTGTTTGTTCTCCCCAAGCCCTTCCTTGTGGTAGTGTATATTGAGCATGCTCACCAACTCACCACAAAAGGGTCTGTTTTCAGTCTAATTAAAATTAGCTCATCAATTGTTCCATTTAGTCACTGCATGTAAGATCTAACTGCACTCCATTCTACTTTCTGTTCAAATGACTTTTTTTTGGATTCCTTAGGGTTTTCCGTTTGAATAATTGAAGGATTTTTTTTCACAATCCTATAGAAGTCAATTGGATTACTTTGAAAGTACTTTAATTCGTGGATACCAGTTTTTGTGGAAGAAACACAATTTTAAGGATTCTTGATTTCATGGTATTGAGGTTTTCAGTCAACACATCTATGGACGTCTCCTTTTTGTTGGGAAGCAAATTATGTGGTTTGGCCTACCCATGAAAACCACGAAAATTGGTACCCCACAAACAAAAGTACTTTCAAGGTATATCTCATTGCCATTGTTTAGTAAAATTTGTTCTTTTGTGCCCTTCAAAACCTGAGTTAAGAAATAAATATGTATGTCGTCCGTTTATTCTAGAAATAAGAAGTTAACTCCATTTCTCTCTTTCTCTGAATATTGGCAATAGAACTGTAGTGTTCTAAAAATAGAAAGAAGTGTCATGCTTTAATGGGCATGTCATGATATTCTATGGCAAATAGCAGTTCCAATGCTTTTAATTAAGTCCATAAAGGTAATCACATCTCTGTGACAATTTGTGGCTATTTCCAGTTTCCAATTATTTATCTGAGCAAAAATCAATAAGAATTCCATTCACAAACTGAATTCATTGATAGAACTTGGAAGTTCGTATTAGATTGGCATGAATAAAACTATGCTGTAAATTGATGAATGAAAATGAGATCAATATTGTTTCATCAATTTAATGCTTGAATCTTAATAAAAAAAGCATTCTTAGCCAATCATAAGAAAATGTTAGCTAATTTTACGTGTTGGCTGTTAGTAATAAGTATGAATTGGGTATATTTGATCATAATATGCCACCATAACCACATAAATGTGATATTAATAGGGTAATTAATTGGAAAGAGTGATATGAAATATGATCACGATGTTTGATGAACACCTAGAGTTAAATCTTAATGCGTCCTTGGCAGGAATGATCATATTTTGGTTATTCATGAATGATCATATTTTGGTTATTCACGAATGATCATATTTTGGTTATTCACGAGTGATCATATTTTGGTTATGGACGAGAACCCGCTGATTATCCTATTTATTGTATATATTTCCTTCATTATTCACTGCTGTTTTCAACATAAATTTAAAAATTTTGTGAACGGCGGATTGATAATCATGTTGTGACATTTTAGCGGGAGAAAGTGTGAGAGCGAAATTACCAAATTTATTTCACAGTGTGAATTATGGAAAATTTTTTCATGGGAACATTCAGCAAAACAATGCTATCTATATAATAAATTATAATTCCTACTGGTAGTGTGCTTCAAATAAAAGTATAGGGAAATACCAAATATCAACTTATTTATTAAACACCAGTAATAATTTTCAGATGATAAAAAGGAGGGTATTGTCTATTGTCTATCAACCAACTTAAACAAAATTTTACAAACAACCCAGGATCAAATGACAGTAAGACATATCCTATCTTAGGTCAGTTTGTTCCATCTTAGTGACAGTGAGTCATAATTCAATGACAAGAGAACAGGTCTTAGGATAGTTTGATTCATCTTAGTGACAGTGAGTCTAAATTCAATGACAATAGGACACATTTTCAGACATTTTGATCCATCTGAATGACAATGAATCTTACCTCAATGACAATAAGACAGATTTTAGGACAGTTTGATCCATCTAAGTGACAGTAAGTCTGAATTCAACGACAATAGGACAGATCTTAGGACAGTTTGATAAATCCAAGTGATAGTGAGTCTAAACTCGATGACAATAGGACTGTTTGATGCATTTTAGTGACAGTGAGTCTAAACTCGATGACAAGAGGACAGTTTGAGCTATCAAAGTGACAGTGAGTTTAAACTCAATGATAATAGGACAAATCTTATGACAGTTTGATCCATCTTATTGACAGTGAGACAGGTCTCAAGGACAGTTTGGTCCACCTTAGTGACAGTGTGACAGGTCTCAAGGACAGTTTGACACATCTGTAAGACAATAAGACAGGTCTCTAGGACAGTTTGACACTTATCAATGACAGTGAGACAGGTCTCAAGGACAGTTTGACACATATCAGTGACAGTGAGACAGGTCTCAAGGTCAGTTTGACACACATCAAAGACAGTGAGAATGGAAAAATGATATGTGTCAAGAAAGCAGAGAAAAGCAAATAAACTTATGTATACACAAACTCTATTTACACATTGAAAAATGTCTTATCTTTCTTATTCTATTACCATTTTAAATGCTGAGAAATATTAATCAGCAAAATTTGTAAGTAATTGTAAAATAATGAAATCCTTTTCAAGATTGAAGGCAGCACAAATGGCTGTTAAAACTGTTAAACTTTCACAAATGATTTACAACTTAAATTGATGATATGCATCAAACAGATGATTAAATGGCTATCTATTATAGACATGAAGCTTTGTAGGGAATGACTTGTGAAGTACCGGAGATAAACATTTTTAAAGTGTATAGATTCTGTGATGAAATCATAACTTCAGTGAGATATTATGATAAAGCTCAACTTAAAGAAATTGATAAATCTTTTCTTTGGCTTCATTGAGAAATATCATTATAAGATATTTTTGTTGAAACTATTTAATATCAATTGAAGTTTATATGCCATTCATTGTTAATGCATTTTAAGTACCCTTCAGTTTTATTTATACTGACCACAAAAATTCTCACATATTGAAGTGCAAGTCTTTGCAAGAATGTGGCAAAAATAAAAATAAAAAAAATAACTATGTCTCAGGGCATTTTGTGGGGTTTAAGGTGTAAAAAAATCTCTATATCTGTGGATATGAATGTATGTAATTAAAGTATTCAGTCAGTGGAAATCATATGTATGACTGGTAAATATTTGGTCAATGCATTTGGACTGCATCAGTATGAGTAGATTCTAATGATTACTACGATTCTTGAATCATTTGATAGTGAAATGATTAATCGATTTTGATTTGTTATTTAATTAACTTCTGGTCAGTGTTTTCCGTCTTAAACACGCAGTACATAAACCAGAACAGTTTTCATCATTTTAAATTGGATTTAGTTTTAATTAGATGTAAGTGAAAGTACAGTGTATCCTCTTTAAACCAAACCCTGAAAAATCTAAAAACCTGTCTAAAGTTTATTTACCTGTCTAAACCAAAACAACAATTAAGTCTAGAAGGGTTTAGATAGATTTCACTGTACACATGGTACCTGCCCTTACGACCAGTGTCTGCTGGTGTACAAAAATGTATAAAAATAAAATGAAATGTTTATACTATTCTTTAACAATGTAATGCTTAATTGTAATCCATTCTTATCCCAGTATACAGTTCGACCATTTACAATCAATAATCAGTTAATTACCAATAACCAATACAAAATGTAGTACATGTACTAGATAAATGGTAATTTTTACTGATTGAACAACTGTAGTTTAATCTTGACTGTGTTTTACCCACTACTTAAGTACTTCCTTGTTTTAAGAAGTACACTTACAACGACTTATTATTGTTATATACACATGTGGTAATTAATTAATATTAACATTTTATATTTGTTCTTTTTTTGTTTTAGGAAGATGGCGTCTTTCAGACTGGGCGGGCCAACTTATAAAGTCCACCAGGTACCCGAACATTTCCATGAACACTTTATCATGAGTGGGTACCGCCATCCAAAGAGCAGTTTTAAACAATGTATACTCTCGGTTTTCGACGCTACAAATGAAACCTTAAATTTTTGGACTCATTTCTTACCATCAATGTATTTCCTTTGGGTAATGAAAGGACTTTCTGACACTTTGGATTTCCGACATGATTCCTACACATGGCCGTTATTGTGCTACATGTTTGCTTGTATCATTTTACCCTTGACATCTGCCATGGCCCATACATTCAATGTTATGTCAGATTATGCCAGGCATGTCTGTTTCTTCATGGACTATGGATCATTATCTTTGTTTAGTACCGGTGTTGCTATTGCATACAGAGCCTATTCCTTCCCACAAGGACTTGTAAATACCTGGTTTGGTGATTATTATGTCTTTGGCGCTGTTATATTTAACCTGCTCTGTACAATTACCTCTTGTCAGACACGCTTCATGAAACTTTCATTTTTTCGACAAGTGTTACGCCTCAGTGCTTTTGCTGTGCCATATATCTATGACATTGTTCCTATTGTGTATCGCCTCATTTTCTGTGAACCTGATGAATGTCAGTTGGAGTCCCAATTTGAACATGCTCGTCAATTCATTTTTGTGATCACTGCAGCATTTTTGTATGCAACCCATCTCCCTGAACGACTTAATCCTGGATGTTTTGATATTGTGGGTCACAGCCATCAGTTATTCCACGTCAGCACCATTCTAGGGACTTTAGACCAAATGCAAGCTACGCTTCACGATATGCGAATACGCCGTGGCATATTACCTGAGGCACCAAAGTTAGGATTCCTTGGAAACAGTCATGGAATATTGGTTGCTGTGATGGTGTTGAATACGGTCATAATATTTGGGTATACTGCCAAACTATCATCATGGTTCCAAAAAAAGAAAAGCTGATATCACTTTATTGTAAACTGTTAAGGCTAGTGTTTTTTTATATTTCTATTTATTTTTGTAGAACTTTTGCCTTCATCTTGTTAGCTTGTACTGCTGAACCATAGTAAATATGGAAATTATTGCAGTGACCAACCACTTATTATTAAATTGGTCAGAAACATTTACATGTTTTCTTTACACTGATCAAGTTGGGATTTTGTTTTTGAAACACTGGTATCTATTTCTTGATTATTTTTTTTTGCACCATTGATATGGTTTTGATACTTATAGTTGTTGTTAAAATAAGAAAATAAGATCTAGTGCTTATTGTGGAAAGATATATGTACATGTATGATGAATGTATTACACTTTAATGAAAATAATGATAAGAAAGTACCATCAAACTATTTAAACATTTATAAATGGCTCACCATTTAATTAATATTGTTAAACCTCTGGTTGTATGGGCAGTATGTAGTGGTCGTGGTGTCTGTCTGTCTGTTCATCTGTCTACAACTTTTCATGACAGTTTTCTCAGCTACTTGATATTTTGACAAAGGTTTTATATACATGTATGTATACCATATCACAGAATTCAGTAAAGCAACATCTAATTCTTTTTTGATGATTCGTTTATATTTGGTTACTTCAGTAGGGAGTGGGAGGGGCTGTGGGTATCTTAAAGTAACCTTTGCTCACTGTTTGTTTCTAGTTGATTCTTGCAGTAATTTCTGAATTTACACCAACATACATATGTTTTTTTCTTGTTGATTTTTTTGTTGCTATTTGTAATTTATGATTTTGCTACATATATATTTCTTTATATTCACTTCGTTTTTGTGCAAATGTACACACGTATACTTTAGTTTTTTTATATATAATAGACAAGCTAGATTATAATCACATCAAATATGATCTCACTTCCTTGTTGTTCACAATGTGGTAGAGCTAACAAGGCTCATTTAGGGGTCTAATATATCACCTTCATAGTGTGTTTCAATATCAATTAAATGATAGATAAATTAAATGTTATTTAAGGCTATGAAAATTATGGGATGCAATTTGGTAAAATTAAGTTTCAACAAACTTACAAATAGATGAGAAAAATCCTATAATGACCATTTTGTATTTAACCGTCTATTTGGAATTTGATAATACTGTATTCAACATATAAAGAGAATTCTTTTGGCTTAGCAAAGTACATGTTATTGGCATTTTCTGTGATTTATCTATTTTTGGCTGATTTTTGTGTCAAGTGTCATTGCTTAAAAAAAAGTTTTGTTTCCAATATACAGCCATGGATTAAAAATCATTTAACCTGTATCTGAATTTGACAAATTCCAAAATTTTCCGGCTCCCACACAAAGTAAAGGTAGGTTAGTCCTGTTCATTAAATACAAGATTTCTCCTTTAATGAAAGACAACTCTTACAAATGGGAGATAACTCTGCATTCCACAAATTAGGATAAATGTCAAGTCACTTCAACTTACCTCTTTTGTGAGTTATGTTAGAGCTTTAAACAATTGCATATCAAGCTTTTTGCATACAACATGACTAAAACTATAAGTTTTGGCCCAGTACTAATGTACTTTGTAACAGATGTGTGTGTAAAGCTATTGATTTGATGTGTAATCGTGTTTGTATTGTTTACCTTTAAGATTTTGACATTATTGTTTAGATTTTGAAGGGCAAAAACTGTACGTAAAATAATTCCATGCTTTTGTAGTATTTGATGATGTTTATTTGTTGAAAGGTCACAAGTTGTTTTTTTTAAGCCAATTTAAAAAATATATATTAAAAGTAGAGTATACAAACTATTTTGTTAAAATGTACCTCAATGTTTAATTGAGTTTTAGGTCAGATATGTTTTTTTACCCAAAGAATCAAAATTTGTAATAGATCTAGTATTAATTGATTGTCAGTCTCCTTATTAGTGAAATTGACATGGAGGAATAATTCTAGATGTGTTTAAAACCATCAACTAGGTATTGATTTTTTTATGATTAGGAAAAAACATCAGTTTCTCTAACCTTAAATGTGTTTTGCAAATCAATATTTTTTATACCCCAACTCAGCTAAAGATGGTTAACTGGAATCATCTTGTCCATCTGCCATTGAGTCTGTTAAGTTGCAGTTGTCCAATAGATGGATTGATTTTAAATTTGCCTGAGGCCTTATATAGATTTATCATACATTTCAAGTGATTTTAGGTGCTCTCCTATATTTAATTTTTGTACAAGGGTATATATTTCAAACTTCATGTTGCTTTTATTTGTAGAAGCTCCATTTACTTGCCCAAATAATAGTCTGACAAAGATCAAAGTCAGTTTAAATAACGGAGTTACTTCTCACTGAATTTTTATTTTAATTTTTAGAACCCTGAAACTGAATACTCTGTATCAGTTTTGGGAAGAATTTCCAGATATAGCTGTTAACCCTGTGACATTGATGTTACACAGGCTTCTTTGAAAATCTTTGATCTATTCATAGTATTGAGAATTGTTATTTGTGTTGAAATCCTTGATGGCTTTCTAAGATTTTTTTCCTAACTAATGAAAACATTCAGCTGCTTTCCTACTGAAGCACTCTGTTATGATCTGTCTGAATAAATACTTTCTATTTTGATACTGACAATATCATATGGAACAACTTGTCAAGCACGTGAGAATCAGTTGAGATGGTCAGTATCAAAATCGAATGTAATTATTTTTTTGTTTATCAGTAATCTGATATTTGCATTTTGGTCATTTTAATGTACTTTGAGCAAAAAATGTAGTAGTGCATGGAACTACAAAATTCTGATGAGTGACTTCATTTTGAATCAAAACTCTAAAGAAGATCTGATCACATCATGATCACTCTCAATGTTTTGATTGATATTTTTTAATGTCATGTAGGAGACATAAATAATATCTGTCAACATGATCAAAGAAAAAAGTACAGATTACTGATAAAAAAACAAAAACCTGTTTTATCAAGTGAGATTACTGTTAAAGAGTAAAATGTTGCTGTTTCTATCCCATCATACAAGTGCTACTCTTTAATATGTGTTAATATCTATGGAGTATATTTTGTATTATTTTATAGAAAATGGTGCAATGTCGATTGTATAAAAAACCGTAATATTTATTTACAGAAGAATTTTATTATGTTACTAATATTATTTGGTGTGTTTAATTGTTATATATATGTACCATTGTTGTTGAAATCCAATGTTTTATATTTAAGGCCAAAAATATTTACATGAGAGTATGATAAAATATTCAGGGGTTAAAGTTTACATGGAATTGTTAGGTACAAAGTCTCGCCTGGTTCCAGATGTTTTAGGTCTGTACACATTTACATGTAGGTGATTATTCAGACTTTTTATTCACGTATGTTCAGGTCTGATATGCTTATTTAGACCAAAAGTTCAATAACATGAGTTGGAAGCACATTACTCAATGTGTTCAAAGATGTTCTTACAAATTTTCATATGCCAATCTTTTAACAAACAGGATATGGTATATTTCTGTCCATTACATTGTAAATTGTACTTTAGCAAAACAAATAAATTGATCAATTTTAACAAAAAAAACAGGTAGTATATTTGTCCTTAGCCAATACGTATAGAGCTCCCTTCTGTTTTCATTTGTTTCCTATTTTTAGCTCACCTGGATCAAAGGTCACAGTGAGCTTATGACTTCACTTCGTGTCCATCGTCTGTTTTCCATTAAGTTTTCACATTTTATTCCACTACATGAAAACCTTGTGTTCAATTTTAACCGAACTTGCCAGAAATATATATGCAAGAACTTCCACAAAACATGCACTTTTGGTTGCATTTAAGCTTCTGAGTGACCAATTTTCTAAGAATATCTTCTCTGAAACCACAGGTGCCAATGTTTTGAAACTTGATAGGTTTGATAACCTTAATGCCCTCTACAAATGATCCACTCTCTGTTTTGCTCAGGTGGCTCCTGTAGGTGACTGCAGTCACTCGAATTTGTGATTAAAACCCTATGGGAAACACATTTTGGCCTATATCTGTTTCAACTCCGACAGTGTTGACCAAACATGGCAGAAATAATGAAAGGGACAACTTAACATGTTAACATATTTGGTTCTGCTTGATTAAACAAGATGGTGACCAGATGCTATTTAAATTTCTGAATGGCCAATTTTCAAAGTTCAACTTCTTTAGATCTGTAACCACAGGTGTCAGTGGTTTTAAACTTGATAGATTTAATGACCTCAATGCCTCCTACAAACAATTCACTTTTTGTGGCTCAGGTGGCTGTGGCCAATTAAAGTTACCATATGGACAAATATTTTGGCCTATATCTCTACCTATAAGTGGCCAATGTGGTTTAGCGGATGACAGGATTGATGTATGTTTAAAGGACTCTGTTTTGTATAAATGATCAAATGATATGACCACATGATTTCAAATTATCCAGGTGAGTGAGTCAGGCACTTTTGAGCCTCTAGTTATTGCTATAGAGTTTCAGGCACAACATGGGGATAGCATATGATATCCTTAGGCAGTAAGTGTTATATAAATGTTTGACCCCATTTAACTGAAGGCCTTAAGTCCTAAGTTATGTCATTACCCCTTATTTGTCTTCATAAGTAAGAACTAGTTGTAGGTGGTAAATTATTTTATCATATAGTTACATTAAAAATAAATTTTTTGTATATGCACTACAAATGATTGTTTAAACCATACATTGTTTATTATATCACATACCCTATATTACACCCCTTCTCAGAGCACACTTGATGTATAGTTAAAATATTTGATATAATGAATATGCCAAAATCTGTATCATATGAGGTATCAATCCATGGGCCAGTAGTCTTGGGGGTGTAATCAGGGTCTTAGGTCGAAATAGCATATGATACAAATTATGCATGTAATGTTCAATATAGTAAATATGATCTCTTGTTTCATAATGTATTATACTGTGATACTGCAATATATGGGTAACTTACAATTTATAAGTTTGTTAAAAAAAATCAGGTTCAATTCATGTACTTTTCATTGTTATGTTTAAGGAGTAGACCTAGGGTAAGGGATATAACTCTTGAAATCAGTGATATGTTAACATCATAGTAATTTCTCCAAAGCCTAACAAGCTTCCATTTGAAACATAATGAAATCAGTCAAGCCACTTTGATGCTTAAATGTGATTGAGTACAAATGTTTCTGTGATTTGTAGGAGTTGCGTTCCTTACCTTAGGTCTACCTCCTTAAGAAAACTGAATGTTTTAAAGTACATGTATCTATTCCCTTATTTACAACAGTGATCATGATCAAAAAGGTTTCATTGTTTTTTATCTTCTATCCAACGATAATGTGTTCAATTGTTTTTCTGTATGTAATTCATACAGGTTTGCTCACAAATTTTATGTTAGAAAATTAAATTTATTGAGGGGCCAAGGTCATGTTTTATTTTCCTTGATCTAGACAGTCTGAGTTTAAATTGACCTTCAAGTATTTAATTTTTGAACAAAGATATGAACAAAGTTGATGATGTATTTTAGCTCATCTGTCATGGTATTGGAACTGTTGTAGTGTTTTAACGTAATGTTTTCCGGTATTCATGTTAATTAATTATGGTCACCAATGGCTTTATTGGGTTAAGGGTTACCAAAGGAATTGTTGTTATAACCCACCTTATTTATATATGTTTTTTTTTTATTTTAAAAATGTTTGTATTGCAATGAATTTGTTAAAGTTGAATATATCTTCATAACTGTCAATGGCTCATAAAATTAATCTGTTGGAATATCTTTTTTTGAAATTTTAGAATTTTATCAGTAATTTGAGTAAATTGAAAGTATTTTGAAAACTTCATACATTGAATTTATACCATTCTTTCAAAATTATACGATTTTGAAAGTTTTTGCTGATATAATGAAAAATGCCATATTTATGGTTTGAATTTGCTAATATTTATCATAACTTTTTTCATGCTGTACCCCGGTGAGGAATCCAGTTTTTGGAACAACTAGCTATTTGCTATATGGATTTTTGTTAATTTGATTATTGCCTAGAGTTCGCCTATAAATCAGTTTGGTAATTTTGTTATAGTTCTTTATTGGTTTGCAATACCACAAATGTTTACCTCAAGGGGGCCATTGTTTGGTGTATAAGTGTAAAAGAAGCAGGTTCTTAAATGGAAAATCGTTATTTTTTTTAACAACTGTCAATTTTTTGTTCAGATAAGAGAATTCCATTTCTTTAGGAAGACTTCTTTTTCAATATTATCTATGTAGACATTATCTTATTTTAGTGTGTGTATTTGTTTTCTGTACTAAAGAGTTATAACTGATTAGTGTTTACAGACATCTTCCAGTCATATCAATGAATTATATGGCTTCTATAAATTACATGCCATGCTTCAGTATTGGTTTGTAGCCTATTTTGACTGTTAAGTGTCATTCTATCTATGAATCAGGCAGTGGTTGAAACATTGTATGAAAAACCCACCATTTAGAAAGTTAGATTTGACTATTTGCACCATCAGAATCAAGGAAATCAAAATAATCCATATCATTTGGATAAATTAAATAATACTTCATTAAAATGCACTAACCATGAATTTATCAAGGGTAGATAACTCTGTCAAAAACCTCATTTTTCTAATATTCTATTGAAATTTTTTTGAGCAAATCCAGAGATGCAGATATCAAATAATGGTCTTTTCAAATAGAGAAAGCATCCTTGACCAAATTTGTGTCGTCAGATTGGTGGGTTTTTGACACGCATGTTTCTGATTTTTTTTTTTCATTTTGCTTGATTCTTACAAAAACTTACACTTAACAACAGAACTCCTCATCTCCCTTCTTTCTATAATTCAATAAGTTTTCTGTTAGCATTGTTATGTGGAATGTTTTTGTCTCTGGAAGCTGTCTATATATAAGCTTAGGCCCTGTACAGGTCCAGGTGTTAAAAGAACAGGCCTGCAGCAGCACTAAGCTTGTTGTTTTTGTCTCTGGAAGCTGTCTATATATAAATCTTAGAATTGTATTAATATCAAACATACTCTGTTAAGCCCTAAATAGTTCATACATACAAAGATTCAATGAAGTACATGTATGTAAATAGTTCATACATACAAAGATTCAATGAAGTACATGTATGTAAATAGTTCATACATACAAAGATTCAATGAAGTACATGTATGTACATTGGCAGAAATTATTGCTTGATTCTGGACCACTTAAATATTCACTTCACATTGACAGCACAAATAATTACATCTTTTGGATAGTTCAGATAGTCAATTTTTATGTTAAAAGCATTGTGTTTGATCATTTATTGCTTGGCTTTTTGTGGATGACTTTCTCATTGCCAAACTTACCACATCTCCTATTTTTATGTGAAATATCTTTCTCTGCAGGACCAAAATATCAAAAGGTGAAAGAATCCAGTTTTGATTTAAGACAATGTTCATTCAGTTTTGCTGTTGTCTTTTGAAATAGGACTCTTAACCACTTTAAATGGGGATACAAGAATTGTCACAGGATGAAGCATTTAATCTGTCACAGGATGAAGCATTTAATCTGTCTTTTTTCATATGGATAAAAAAATGTGACTCAAAAGCTAAAAAAGAAGACTATAATTACATATTTTCTTGTGTATCTGACACAAAAATAGGAGGAAAATGGAAAGGAAAAAAACCAGAAGTTAATTTGTAAAGAACAGCTGGCTCACATAATTGTTTATTTATCCTGTAAAATGTGGGGAGGTAAAACTATCAATCAATAGACAATAGTGGTATATTCATATGTGTCTGGTCTTTGTCTATAGTAGAGAAGCCAAAAATAAACATGCTGCAATACCTATAATTATACATAGAACCTGTTATTTATTGTACTAGGCTTTTTATTTGTTATTTATGTGATAAAAATTGTAGAACTTGTAAAATAAAGCTTTATTTTAATACTGTAAGAGAATTGTCTAGTTATAACTTGCCCATCAACAATAAAACAACACCCTGTCACGGCATTTGAAGCTTTTGATTATGAAACTTTCTATAATTTTATGACATGTAATTTTATATCATATTCACCTAGTTTATCACTTCTTGCTCGAAGTTACCTTTTACTCATCAAACATTTAAGAAAAAAAAAACGATTTCTAGTTGATTCACATAAATTTTTGCGTCAGGGTAGCAGTTAAGACTGCTTAGTTACAAGATTTTTGAACCATGCTAAAGGTTATGTTGCCACACGACAAAGATTATTGTGGTTGAGAATATTGTGTTATTTTGATCATGATATGACCATCTCCACCATGATAATATATTTGTTGTAATTTCCCATTCTTTTATTCTGCATTTTACCCTCTTTGAGCAACTGGTTGGATGTTTTCCAAAAAAAAAGAAAACAAATAAAAACAAAAAACAAAAAACAAAAAAAACTGAGGACTCTTATCGTACTAATGCATGTGGTTCCAGGTATATAGTTCCGTATAGATTGTTAGTGGTTGCTATTTTTTTCTGCAGTTCCTGTGTGTTTGTTTTGGTAAACTGTGTTATTGTAACATCACGTTACATCACTTTATACCACATTTCCTACCTCTTACATTATTTCTATCTTTGAAAGAAAGTTAACAAAAATGTAACAAGTTTTATTCTGTAGGCAATATAAAAGAATCAAATGAAAATGAATAAGTTTATTTTATAAATCATTTCTTGGAAACAAATCTAGAGACATTGAACGTGTAACAGTTTTTAACGCTATACACGTTTTTTTATTTTTAGTAGGGTGAGTAATGAATTCACATGAACGAGACCTTATGATTTTGTATAATTTTGCATATTGGTTTTTTTGCGGATCATTGTGGACCACTGGTGATAATGCATTATAAGTGTTTCCATCATTTCTAAAGCGATTGGCAAGGCATTCGTACGAACTGAGAGAGGTCATTACTTCAGTTTTTAAATTTCCCATTGATGTATCTTTGCTTTCCTTGTATGGAAATGTACCTATGTGCTCCTGGGCATGAACAGCAGGTCGAAGATATCCCGATAAATTGGAGTAATTGCTTTTACTACTGGCAATACTATTTGAACCACTGACAACTTCCATGTATTCATTTCTTGTCCCAGCTGGTACTATTATATCCACCATAGCTCTTTCGTCAACGACATCATAGTCTTGATCATCGATGGCGGATCGTCTGTCCGATTGATTCGTATGATTAATACTGCGCTCTTGCATTATGGCTTTTCTTTTCTTTACTGCATTTCGGTACTTGAAGAAAAGTATTCCCACACAACAAATGAGAACAAATACTGTTACAGTTAATGTGTAATAGATGATTATGTTTCTATCCAACTTAAGCTCTGTTTAAGAATAAAAAAAAAATCATATTCACATTTTTTAGACGAACAAAGTGGTTCAATTTCAACTTAACTCTGAATAATTACGCAACGGCTTTGATTTTCCTACTGTCAAATACATTTTTTCGCTTTTCTTGAAATTTATATCTTTGAAACTATTTCCTATAATTGGCTCAGCGACTTCCGCGAAAGATAGACTGAGACGAGGATATGTTGCCCGGTTTGTACGGTACGGTTGTCATCAGGACCTGATTGAACGATGTGTAGTGTCTGCTCCCAAATATGGCAAATCTTTCTTATGTCACAGATGTTCTTAATCTTAATTTGACTTTTACGAGCAGCACACCGCTGTCCCACAAGGAGCAAAAATGCTCACTATTCCGGTGTTCAACCCTTGGTTCAAAGGTCTCCACGCAGTTCGTTTTATTTACTTTTAAGTTCTCTTGTTGTGTCTTTTTATTCCCCTTTGTGTATATGTGTGGGTATCTTCCCGTTTTTTTTGTTATCTAAGGATTTCTCTTCGTTTTAGTGTCAATGACTTTTCAAAAAGAAAGTCGACTAATGACGAAGGGTATTTCATACCAATTGATAGCAGCAACAAATTATGATTACGGCAACATTTCATGAAGATACTTTATCCCTATATGCACAAAACTACGATAACTTAACTACAGTTCTCGCAGGGAATTTTGTTAAACTTATGGTCATTTGTAACTTCGTTTAAAAGAGGAAAATGCATAGAACTTGGTGAGGAAGGCCACGATATAGTGTTGTTTACAAATTAAGATATGAGTACCTGCATGTTGCACAGTATCAGTCCTACGCGTCGTTATAACATCAGTAAAGATTGGCTGGTCTGTAAAACATTTCAAGACAATAATATTTTCACCAATATACAGAACGTATATGAGTTTATGTATAATGCAGTTCAGTGTTGCTATAATCAATTGATTAATTAATAAACTTTCGGCACCGCCCTTTTTATTAGCGAGGGGAGTCTTTCTGAAAAAAAAATCCAAATGTTCATACTCATTCAAAGTAAATGAAAATAATGATTCTGTATTACAAAGCTGATTTTCAAGTAAAAATAGTGATAGCAGTTGGGGCTGAAATATATGTAAAAAATTTGCCCATGTGCGGAAAATTTTTTATCTAACATCAAATCCCAGGTCCTCCCTCAGGATAAAAATGGGCGGTGCCTTACAAAAGATTAGAAAGTAGACTTTATATAATAACAAGAAATGGACTTCTTAATTATTCCTTACTTGTAGAAAAAATCACTTTGGCTTGGGAACTTTCCAATTCTTTAAGTGTAGTCGCTTCCGTGCATCCATAAATGTGATTACATCTATGTGTAAAGATAATGGGGTTATTTGGATCAACATTTGAAAGAATAAAAATTCAACAAACAGGAAAAACAAACAAACAAAAAAATCTCAGCGCTATTTGGTGGCAATGTTGTTGATTTGGTAGGAAAAGGTTTGAAATTATCTTGTCTATGATATTAAAAAAAAAACAACAGTCCTCATTTCAGTAAATGAATACTAGTATATTCTTTATTTAACGTGTTTGGTAATTTCATGCAATTGACATATTCTACTTTTTGATACTTTTCTTACGTTTGTGTGGGAGAACAATTGCAGTCTTCTGCACAGTTTTGTCCATATGTATCCGAAGCGCACGGTTGACATTTCTCTCCAAATCCTGTTGTATATCCAGGGAAACAACCTTAAAAGTTCTAGGAAACCTTTATAATGACATCGGTGATAGTGCAATTGTTATGGCGGGCCAAGTGGATAGATTAGCACCAAAGAAAAAACGTTTTGAAAAGATCATCACCAACTGTTCGGCAAACATACAACTTCAGAACAATGATTTGAACCCTTTCCCAATGTTCAAATTTACATGCCCCTTTTTAACGATATATACATCAAAACCCTTACTTTTACTATATATATCACCTTGGACAAGAATATAAATGATATTTCATTTCACTAAAATTTTATTTCTATTTTCGACCATTGTTTATTTATACTTTTCGCTTTAATTTGTAAAACAAATATTTCAATAAAAAATATTTTAAAATCTGAAAGAATGAAAGCCATGTTATTCTAAGCTAGGAATTGATCTTTTTTTTCAATTTCGTAAAGCGTCGAATGCAATAGTCTTTAAATGCCATATATATTTGTCTCCATACTTATAATATACATCTGTATATACAACTGACAAATATAGTTACCATTTTTTGTTTACGGTATTGGGGAAATGTTTATAAGTAGCTTCACTATACCCATATTACATTCTTTTTAGCATTTAGGTGGGACAAATGTAATAAACATGATTATGTAAAGATTAATCTTTGAACTCTATTGAATACTGGTTCATCGAAAATGCATAGTTTGATAAATGTAGAGATGAACTACCGCCGATAGTAGAAATTATTACGCACGACTCTCTGGTGACGAGTGCCGAAGAGCGCCTAGATTTAACGATTGTACGGAGCTTATTGCGCGCGGCAAATAAATACGTTCTTGTCATGAGTGATTATATTTTGGTTATCCACTGTTTCCAATTGTATTTTTTATCACAGAAGTACAACATCACAAAAACTAAGAGTGGTTATGTAGTATGTAACTGGTTCTAAATTACAAATAACACTGAACTCGGTGGTTTACTGACATGCATAAATCACCTCCTGTCTGATTTTTTTATTTATACATACTGCTACTTAAGACATAAAATATCTAGCGAATATAATTTATGAATACTGCAGCGCTTCTCGCGCTGTATCTTACGATAACAACCGTTATTCCTTTCCTCGAAGTCAGAACAGCATACAGGAACAACAATACCTCTAAAATAAAACGGGAAACATCTCTTAAAGTATATTTATCCTTTAAGTATATTTTGAAGGTGCTCTAACTATCTTAATCGCATAGAAAGGGAAATCTAGGAAAGAAGGATTAACAAGAAAACAATCCTGGGACAACAATCAGACAAAATATAATGGGCACATGCAAAAAATGAACATGAAATAACGAAAATAACACTCGCATAGAAACAAAAACAACCTTTTACTTATAAATTTCCACCTCATGGGTAGGAGAATAATGAAATGAAAACTAAGACGCTGTGAACAAACTGGTTTCCATGGTGCTAATGGATACACCACGAGTTCATAGTGACTATAAAAAAGTGATTACTTTAATCTTGTAACAAAAAATAACCCTATTCCAGAACTCGATAGTAAGAAGTTGTTTAAGCAAGCTCTGGCATAAAGTATTAGTAGTGAGATGAAAACTCCATACGCGGGTGCTGATAGGATGAAAGGAAAATTTACAATACAAAACAAGAATTTATGGCGATTGTTGTATACTTCAATCGCTAGTTTCCATTTTAAATCGGCCACTTAGAGTAGGTAAAGATATGAGGCTGACGTCATTGTGTCTGTAGCATTGTTCATCTCATGTTCTTTGAGGTAGATGAGATGTATGAAACCCCCCAATCCATCATTGAAGGCACATTTGAAAAGCATATTGTTGATTAAAAGTTCCAACATTTTTTCAACATTTTCAGTAAATGTAAGAAGATTATTTGGAATTTTTTTTAAAACATAAGGCATCTTTGCCAAGTACCGCGTATTTGTGTATCTCCTTAATTTATAAGAAAAAAATCTGCTACAGATATATTACTGATTTTATCTTAGTCTCCCTTGAATGAAGCTCTGTTTCAGACGCTTAGCGAAAATCTTCAGCTATGGCACCACGTCTAAAGAACGAATTGAATGGAAAGCCACGTCATTATTACGAAAGAGGCCAATTTATGCAACTGAAACGATAAACACAAGTGCACACAAAAATGATTTTTTTTATTCAGCCTACCTGTCATTTCTGGCTTCACATGTTTTGTTTTCCTGTCGAGATAAGTCAACTGCCATAATGATTTAGATGGAAAATTAATGATTGCCCTGATCAATGTAGGAGGAAATAAAAAGTCGAATGAACAGGGCGACAGTATGAATATTGAAAATATAGCGGAAAAGATTACTTATCTCAAACAATGTGAATTGATGGTATAAGGACATACGATTTTCCCACAAGTGCACATGTGACTATTATTTTCTTTTCCCATAAAATTTATAGTTCTTTTGTGAAAATAAATTGCGCTATCTATTAGGCAAAATGTTCATCATTGTATATGAATCAACTGAAAACGTTTATATTCAACTAATCTGTACAATCGGAATCATAGCTATTCAGCTAAAAATAGAAAAAAAGACAGCTATATCAGAAATAATATGAAGTACGAGTTGCCCATTAACTTCTTTGTTTGGTTTCATTGTACATATTATTTTGGTTGTTATATTATCTTTGTTGTGTGTGTCTGTTATCTTTGTCTGGTCTTTGTGTTTTGGTTGCGTTCTTTTGATTATTGCTAGAATCTTGGCTACCTGACTTTTTGTATTACACAAATGAGAATCGTATCAAAAGTTTTGATCACTTCCAGATATACAGAGATTTCAATGGCCTTCGTTTTAGGAAGTACATAACTGATGGTATAAAAAAAGGGAATATTATACTTGTTAAACTACGCAAACTTGCTGCACATCTTGTTTTGTGATAGTTATGTCTGCCACTTGTGTGGTTTTTATAAACGCCATTTTTATCCATTCAAACTGTAGTACACTATATATATTATATACTGTACTACCGCTGTGCAGGCGGTGTTGCCATAGATGACACAGCGGTTCGAGGTCGAGTCCCACGGAGGGAACGACCAAAAATTTGCATCGCAAATCTGACAGTTCTAAAATCGCTGGGAATTTTTCAGACCTTTCTAAATATATATATAGTACGAACAGTGTGACTCTTATCCTGTATATTTAGAAGCAAGTGTTATAGTGATAATTTTTGTAACTATGAATATTAGGTGTTTTGCCGTATACCATAACCCTTCAGGCTATGCATAGTTTTAACAGGGTTATGTTGTTACAAGATTGAAGTCATCACTACAGAAGTTTTATGGTCATCATTAACTCGTGGATCGTTATGATGTATCCATCAGCACCATGAAAACTGATTTATTCAACGGGTCATAGTTTACATTTCCTCGTTTGTCTACCCCGAACTTGACTTTTTTATGGGCAACTCGGCGGGTGTTTCTAGAAAAGCAGAGGACGCTTACCCTACCGGTGAACCTGGTCCATGCTCCCGGTTTTTGGTGGAGTCCGGGTTGCTCATTTGCTTTTGTTACTTTGTATGTATGATTTTAGTTACTTTATGTTCTTTGTTGTGTATGTCTGTTTTCCATGTCTGGTCTTTGTCCCTGGATTACATTCTTTTGATTACCGCTATAACCTTGGTTCCCTTGATTACTCTTTAACAGCCTAATGAAACTACATCAGCAAAACTGCTAATAATTCATCATTATTTCAAAGATGCCTAAAAGCGAAAAGAGTGTCTCCGAACAAATTTCTGAAATAAATAATTATTAAGGATACTTTAAGGATTATGATTTTACAAAAAGAAGACACCAGTAAGATATTTCACAACTGCCATATTTATCCCGCCGGTCAGTAGTGTATGACAGCTTATTTTCAAGATCAGTTCCGTAATATAAAAAAAATAGGAGATTGGGTAATTGTAACTATAAAATCAGTTGTAAACGATTACATTTTTTTATTCAATCATTGTAATGAATCATCCCAAAATATGATTACAAGTAATTTGATTTAATCAAATACTTTACCAAATTATGATTACTTTTTTTAATTACATTTTGATTACGAAGGAAATAAATCTCCAATTGTGTCTTTCAACAATTATTTAAGAATTATATATAGAAATGGTCTGTATAAAAGTTTTTTCTTCATCAATTTTATAATACAGTAGATTTCTGTCAATCGCATAATAAACAGAAATTATTTTTAAAGTAAAATACTCAATGTTAACAAAGTTTAACTGTATTTACATCAGATTCATTTTTAGGATTTTCAGGATTTCATAAAGTGTATATTGTTGTTTTAACAATTTAAGTACATTTTTGTGCTGATTTTGATAAAAAAAAATGCAATTTAGAGGAATTTTAATTTTCGGCCTAAGGTTATACAAATATTATTTATCCAAAAAAATATTCAATTAACAGATATGCAATTACGTGAAATCAATTGCATATAAAAAATTAGGAATAAAATACAAAGAATATTTTACTGAAAAAGTTTGTAAAAACTTTTAAAAGCCCATATTGATTTATGAAAGACAACATTCATTGTAATATATGTCATTGTGATTAGTTTACCATCATAATCATCAATTAAACTCAATCAGTCATTACTTGCAATATAAGCCGCCTCTGTCGGAGCAGGACACATTTACTCCCCCGGAGCACTTGCTATCACTCCTGGATTTTTGTGGAAGTTCCTATTGCGTTGGTGTTTTTGCGTGCAACGCATTGTTTTCTTTGGTTTTTGTATGCTATCATTCATATGGTTCGCTACACTTTGTAAGTTGATTGTTTTTTTCGTTTCTTGTTTTCACATTCTGGCCATATATTTGGATTTTGACGTATTTGAAATGTTCCATTGTTCGCGATTCTTTTGTCAATGTATGGAAATTTAAATGTAATTTAATTGATTACTTTAAAAGTAACTGGACCTTCTTGATAGAAAGTAATTTTAGATATAGTGGAAAGATCAATACTATGTTGAAATATCCCCCAAAAGTAAGGTTTGTTTTTGTTTTCTATGGGTTTTTTTTGCCCTACATTATACCAATGTGTCCTACTAAGATAATACTATTACTACTTCAAATCACTGTGATCTTATGGACCAAAGCTTATGTTTGAGTACCTGAAAACAACTATGACCTTAACCTCCAATATTTACATATCAACCAGTGTGCTAGTCTTTAAGGCAATACTAAACCAGCTCAATTCGTAACTTAAAAAAAAAACAATACTAGAATTTCTGTTGTTGTATGACACCTTGTTGTACACGTTTAAAGTGGTTGTTGTCCGGGCATCATGAAAACGCTTGATTCTTACTTTTCATTACTTAAGTTAAAAAAAGTCTACCAAAATCAATCCCGCCATCATTTTGTGTTATGGTGCCTTTTGATATGTATGTCCCGACACAAAATAGCTACGGACGACTGTCGATGGTACAACTTTGGGAACACTTTCTAATTTTTTTACTGATGACCTCGTTGAATAAGTACAAGGATTCATAGAATTCGGGGAAATCTTTGAGAATGAACAGCTGTATATCATCATTTGATACAGAGCAAAATGCGTTGCTATTCATGAAGAAAGATTCTATAATTTTAAAAATAAAATTAACATTAAGGGCATATACAGAAGTAAATACATGAAATATAATTAAATACTGCAATGATGTATTATTTTCATATTGAAAATATATAAACATAAAACATAAAACTGTATCCATCCAAAGAAAATTCGAAAATAACACATCTAATCTGCATATAAACAAGCATAAATATCGACGAATTGAATACCACAAAAATGTGTAATAGTGATATACGATAAAGAGTCGGATTAAATAGGTATATCAGGTAGTAAGCTAAAACAAATAGGTAAAACGAATCTATGCACAGAAAATTGCTACAAAACAAAAATGGAAAACTAGCCACCTACACGATGAAAGAAGGCTAATGCAATGACCTTTGTAATAGACGTGTGATTTCAGATAGCTGGGTCTATAGCCCGTTTTTATTATGGAATTTTCTCTTTGAAAATAGTCATAAAAAGTTTTATGCTGAATTGGTCTGATTTTAAATAAACAATGTGAATATATTTTTAACTTTTTTGCATCATTTATATTGTAATCATATCATAGATAATTCAAAAGATAAAACATGAGAAATGCATTTCTCTGAAATCATATTTAGATATAACAATCATTGTAAGGTCCACTTAATTCAATAGTTTAAAAATAGATAATTCCTAAAAATTATTTCGTCTAGGTCTTCTGGTGGCATGATTTATCTGAAATTAAAATAAAAAAAAAATAACAAGAACAGTTATATGATAATAAAGAAAGTATTTCGAGACTAAGTTTCGTTGACAGAAGATAGATTGAACTTATGCTGTTTTTTTATGTATCGGCTTGCACTGGCTTATTTGCAACTAGTTTTTATTGTGATATGTGTGATGTCCAGCAGACAGAATGCGTCATTTATTTTACCTTTTCGTCACTGTATATATAAATCTATCCTTAAAACTGTTTTACTTTTTAATAATGAACATATACATTTTAATTCTATCGTTCTAGAAGATTACTATTCTCGCTTATTAATAATGAGATGATTATATTCTAAACCAGTTATAGTATTGGTGTACTCAAATAAGTGAAGTTGTAGAGAAAAGAAGGAGAAGTGTATCTTGTTAGAACTATATATCAGTGGTGCTTACAACAGCAATGTGTAAGGCTAATTCATTTTGAAGAAACAAAAAAAAAAAAAGAAAAAAAGAAAGAAACTTTTTGGGGGGTTTCAGGAACCACTTTAAGCAACACATTGTAAAGTTGGCTAACCTAATAAACATCTAACATTTTGAAACCCATATGTCTGAACACCGTCAATACAGGAGTATTGACTTTTTCATCAATCTAACAAATTAAAAAAAATCAATGAACGTTCCCATTTCACCAGAAAATCTTGTAGATATCAGTTTGTATTTTGTAGGTAAATGTCCCTAGACAGATTAAAGATTAAGCGCTTTATTCGGCCATTTTCCTTTAATGGTGAACTTTTAACTTGATCTTTCAGTAGCAATAGCACCATTCTGATCATATTTCCCCCGATTCACATTTGTCAGTATGAACATATCAATTAGATGAATATTGTAAATTTCGGTACAGCCATATGATATACTTATGTGAAAAATAAAATTTGATTTGATCGGTTATGTTTTGCAGTTTTAATTCCTTTATTTTCTATTGGTCAATCAAAATCAGTTGAATACCATATGCTGATAAGTGTTACATTAAAAAAAATTTGCTGAATAAATCTTCCCTTAACTGAAGCAACACACCTAGTATAAAATTTAATTTGATTTAATGAATGCTTAAGCAAAAATTATCTTACCGAACACGTTTTTTATGTCTCTAGTGATTTCAAAATAGTGATTGTAATGATTTCCTTCTAATCCATTCACTGCCTACAATAGAAAATAATGATGATTGGTCAAGTAATTTCAGAGAAGAGATCTTTTAAAGAAATAACATTAAAAACAGGGAAAAAAAACGACGAAAAATGCAGTAACTCCAACATGGCATTACAGATCAAAACACAAATTTGACCAGACATAGATCTCATTATGCTGAACACTTTAACCGATGTCAAAATTTGGCTAAACCTAACGGTTTTGGAGATATATGCAAAAAATCTTCTGTCTGACCTCTACATTCTATTTTTAGTAACGGCGTTCATGTTTTTCCATGGATCAAAATCTCCACATCAGTTCTTTGCACAACACCTTAAGGAACATTCATACCAATAATGGTTCGACCACGACGACGGACGACAACGACGAAGACGACGACGGACGCCTAGTGATGGCAATAACTCAGGACATGGCCTATGGTCAGGTGAGCTAAAATACGATGAATTATTGGACTGATCAAATTTTGTGAATTTTTCGATCGCTTGAGAACATCGCGTAATTCATAAGTATATATAAATTACATGTGTTGTAGGACGCATCTTAATATGACCGCAAATGTTGAATTGTTAACACTTGGGACAAACTGAAAACAACATTCAAATTTGATATACCTCTGAATTTGAATTATAATTAAATGTCTGACCATAATAAAAATAGTGAACGAACTTTAAATTTTCAATAAGATAAAAACGTATACTTAAAATTGAATTGAGAAAAAATGTTTATTTTTTACCCCTTTTGGTTTTTAAGCTACGTAATTAATAATCACAAACAAAACCAACATATTATTGAACTGGCACCATTCAAAATGTTAAATTTATCAATTAATTAACGATCAGAAATATATGTAAGATATAGGATTAAGCAATTGATTCACATTGTGCATAGACATAAACTAGAAAAAATGTGTTTATATGAATCGTGTGCCTCGACTTCCTTTTATGCAACGAAACAATAAACAGAAATGAAAATAAGCATTTAGCCACGATGACAAACAAAATAAACTGAATTATACTGGTGTTCCAAATAGAATTTCAAAGATTTCCCATCAAAACTAAACACAAATAACACCCCAATAATGTCACTGACAATGAGCGAAACCCTCCCAAATATGCAGCAAAATCGTTAAAAGTTAATGTGTGAGAGAGCCTATATACAATACAATCCATCAAAATGAAGCTTGCACACGGTAATACCAAAATAAAGCTTTGAACCTCATATCAAGTTATGCTGAGATTTGCAAAAGTTTACAAAACTCAAAAAATTAGACTCAAAATTCTTCTGATAAACAGGAGGCTGTTAAAAAAAATGACAAAGCAGAAAATATATCACATTCCTAAACCCACTAAGATAAAGACGTATGAATGGTACCTTCGATTGTTTCGCCTAATTAAAAAAAACAAAACACTAGAAATCCTTTCCGGCACACACAAAGTTCATATGCGACCAAATCAAAACGCTTAATCAAGAGTCAACTAATCAAGATAAAGATAACGCGGCATTTTAATTTTCACAACACTCAATTGAAGAGTTGCTGAGAATTTTATGACGAAAAGAAGTAAACTTCGTACGGGAAAAGCAATAACTTTTTACATCAAAACTAAACAACATTTAATTTTTGAAAATGAAGAGAAATTGTATTCAAATAGGAACATTATTAAAACATCCGTGTTTGGGCATTGATACCAAAGAACCTTTGTATGACAGTTAATCCTTTTTTATGAAATTAGAAATGGATATTTTTACCATGTAAAGAATATTGTGCATTTTCAAAAATTCTGTTTTTGCAATGGTGCCACTACTACTCTGTGTCATTCTACTTCTAACAGAATCAATTCGTTTCAAATGCTCCAAAACATGACTGTTCTTTTCAGAGTCTTCTGTCGTTTTATTTTTATCAATAATTCTTCTTAAAATCAAAATCATCAGCTTAAGATCCATATTCTGTGAGGATATTTCACCTGAAATGTAAAAGCGTAAGTAAGACATGACACTTAATGTTCTTTTTTTTTTTTTGGTTTTTGTTTTGCTTCGTTTATAACGTGAACAGGTGGGGCAAATATGGAAAAACCATTCAAGCTAATGCACCTTTGAATTTAGATTTCAATGCAATATCTGACACGGTAGATTTTGACCAGAATGAAAATGGTCAAATAACTAAAGCGGACAAGGATTATCATACGACCATTATCAAGGATAGTGGCCCTATGATCTTTTAAACTAGAATTCACAACCATTTGATATTTTTCCGATCGCCTACAAATATTACATCTGAAAACAAAAGTAGAGAGTATTTCAACTAAAAACAATAATTAATGTTGAATTGCAGCTCTTTACTTAAATACTGTTCAATATTGAATTCATTCCATTAGTTGATTTAGAATTAAATTCTATCAAGTAATAAAATATGAGAGATTTTGATTTTTTGCTTCTGGCATTTTTGCTACCCTATCAGATAAAATGTTTTAAAAACGTTAAGGTACCATCCTTAGAAATCCATTGTAAAATGAGCATATTAAACATCTAAATATATTGAAAACGAGGTCACATGTTTAACGAGTAATAAAGAGAACCAGGATTCTAGCAGAAATCAAAATAACACAACCCAGAGACCAGAAAGGGAAAACAGACACACACACATAACAAAGAACTTAAAAAAAATAATAATAATACGTACAAAAAACCCAAAGTAAATGAGCAACTCCACTAAAAACTGGGAGCATGGACTAGATGTACCGGTAGACTAAGCGTCCTGTGCTTTTCTAGAAACACCGCGAGTTTCTTAGAGTTGATTATGAAAAGTAAAGTCCGGGATAGACGAAAGATGAAAAGAAAACTATGACACTTTGAACACATCGGTTCTCATAGTACAGAGGGATACACCATAACGATCTACGACTTGATAATGAGCATTAAACTTTTCTAGTGATGACCTTAATCTTGTAGCAACATAACTCTGTCCAGATGTCTAATTGTAAGAAGTCTAGCGCGGTAGAAAAAGTCTGCATAGTTTCGGCAAGCTCTGGCATGACGTATGAGTTGCAATATAAAAACTGCATATGCAGGTGTTGGAGGGATGTTGTCACAGATAAAAGACAGTACAGAGTGAAAGTCATCGCGTTTTTTCGTATAGTTTTTGTTAGTAGTTTTTCCTATCGATCGCACTCTAAGTGTAGGTCAAGATATGAGGCTGACTTCAAAGCGTCTTTAGTATCCTTTATTTCAAGTTCTTTGGGGGTAGATGCGGTGTATAAAATCCCCCAAACTAGAATTATTTAACGATAATACGTCATCTATATAGCTGAAACTGAGATCAAAGGACCTGGTTGAACGATGCTCTTTCCTTTGGATCAGATCAGCTATACAGTCAACATCATACGAGTGAAGGAATTTGGCAGCGAGTAGAAAATTCTAATTTGTTCCCATTGGAATGAAGACCGTTTGTTGAAAATGCATCTATTACCCTGGAAAAATATGTTGTCAATAAAAAAATCCAGCCTTTTGATAAAAAAACCCGTCTTTTTCGGTATATTCGAAAATGATTTGGAATCGTACTTCACAAAATATGAGAAATCTTAATATGATGCCCAATCTTCCTCTACAATTTTTATCATCACTCCTGAAGCGGCCTAAGATAATTTTCGCTAACCAAGTTTTTTTAAAACATGTAAAACTCCTACGTTGGACTATCTCCCATAGAGTCCTCCGACATTTATAACATTTTTTCATGACATCTACATTTGATGTCTAAACTTCTAATAAATTTCATCAAAATACCTCTAGCGGTTTAGGAGGAGCTTGTCTGACAGACAAAGAATGGACAGATGGGCATACAGACGGACAGACGGGATGATTCCTGTACATCCCCACAACTGGGTATAACAAAAAATTTGGAAAACAAGCTAAAACAAAATAACGACAACAACGACAACAAAACACCCAAAGCACTAGCAGTATAAACTCCCGTGAATATTAAAATTGGTTCTTGATCAAAACCTTATTTGTATGGTATTGTTTTAATCGACGTTTAAGAGGCTACATTACCAAACTAGGATAAATGAAATAACCTGGTTTGTTCAAAGAGAACCAATCAATCAGGTAGCTAATTAAGTTCTAATACGTGTAATAGAATAAATAATTATTTTCTTCTCACATTTTTTCCTCAATATACATGTATATACAATGATACAGGCGAACTTTTGAAATACCATGACCTTAAAAAGCTCAAAAATCCAAAACACTTCATAAATGTATCTTTTGTCCGGTAGGCGTAAATAAACTTATGACATACACACCCACAGACACAAAAAACATATACAATAACAAAAGAAAAAAAACGTCTCGAAACCTTTAATCTTACACAATGCATAGAGAACTCCTAGAGAGGCTTTAGGCACACAATCAGCAATACGTGGTTTGATATTTCACAATGTGCCATTGCGTTTGCTTTTTAAAAACAAACGTGATCACAAAAGACCTGATTTATCGGTTACAATTGAATATATACATTAAAAATTACGTATTTTAATTAAAAATAATGGGTTTATGCATAAGCAAGTTTAAATTTAAATGTGAATTTAAAACATTAATTTATAAAAAAAAAACACAATTGTATTCATCTTATAGAGTGATTATTAAACGTACCATTATCTGGAAACAACCGATCTCGATGTATTTTTGATAAATACAAAGGCCTTCCTTCTGGTTTGTATTTCATAATCGTTTTTTCACGTTCATTTTCATTAAGGTTCTCCGGTATTTGATTTGTTACCTTCGACCTAGATCTTCTCCTAGCCCTATCATTACCGATTCGAATATAGTTTTTGTGTTCCTCATCCTGTATATCATTTAAAACTTTATTCAGCACATCCGATTTACAGTGTAGATTTAAATGTCTATCAAACTCAGCCCTCACAGCCGGACAGACCACTTGTTGTAGTAAATAAAATATTAATAGGAAATTGTTTTCTTCATATGTAATGTCTAGCAATGGTCTACAAATTAAAGGAAATGATTATTAAAATTCGTTGCAAGATGTCTAGTCTCTTAAGAAGACCGCATAAATCAGATAGTAAATACACAACATTCAAGCTTGATACAAATAAAATTAAAACTGAAGATAAAAATGTTTAACACAGTATAAGATTCGGACCAGTGTGGAAGTAATTATCGGTAGCACTGTTTTGCGAGTGAGAAACCTGAGAATAAAGTTGACGAATATTAAGTGATGCAGGTTGAACGTGAAAAATGCTGTTGAGGATTGTGAATAATTTTACTATTTTGCAACACTATTACACACACACACACACACACAAACAAACAAAAAAACATGCGTGTCCAAACGATTACCATTTGCAAAGAGTACGCAGTAATATGTCATTGATTATTGTGAATTAGTGTTCAGATAAAGCAGGAATCATCTCGTCCACTATACTATAGCATGTTAGTATACATATAGGGGAAAATACAAGAGGTTCGAAGATAAAAGTCAACAAAAACTGAAGGATGAGGGTTCATAAGGCCTTGTTCTGACTACTGAAATAATTGATAAAAAAATGTCATCAATTCGGAAGAAAATTAAATAATAATCTAATACATATTGTAAATTTTAAATTTTATGCATTCAGTTTGTGATTTAAAGAGTAACAATACAGAAACGAATGCACAAAATTCGCCTGGAAGGCTATTCTGTAAATAAAATAGCATTTTTTTTTCACACTTCTGCCACTTATTTTATAGTGAGATCCAGCGTTAACCAAAAAAAATTGAACCTGAAAGTGTGCATTTATATAGTCTTTCTACAGGAAAAAGGATTTGTTGGTTAACGCTGGATCTCTATGTGCATTTAAGAAAAAACCTTCGAAAATCACGCTTAAAATCGCTTCAAAAATGACTGTCCAACTTTACCTGTACATGTGCCATGTGACCTAGCAAACCGTCACATGATTAAGCACCTGGCTATTCTAATTACACTGTAGCAAGTGGAGTAGATATATTAATTAAGAACTGTCATCTTACCTTTATGCCAAAGAATGAAAAAAGTCTAAAATAATCTTTGAGCAGACGTCGATTTTGATATAGCCACTGCTATGAACATGCATGCATGTACGTGAATGCACTTACATGTATATACTTTGAACCGCGTTACTGTCCTTTACGTGCGATTTTATCTATGGATTTAATATTTGATTCCAATAGTTTTGAATATCTTTTTGCTGTAATATCCGTATAAATCTCCTCCATAAAAGATTGTTCTACATTATGATTTACTTTTGCCTGGAACTAAGTACAAAAATGAAATGCTTTAAATAAGCTCATATAAGCATTAGTGTATAGAAACCTGTAACACGCTGTCTAAAGATAATTTTGTTTGTAATAAATACTGCAACGCATTTTATTTCCTCATGCGATCGGGCAAAGTTGGAAACACTGTTGTAATATATAAGCGAATAAAGCTTCTCAATTGCTTCTGTTTATATTTTGAAAGTAGAAAAATTAAAAGCCATTTGCATTGTTTGCCTGTAAAAAATCCAGGCTCTGAGTATTTATCTATTGCAATGATTAATCGCAGTTCTATATAACAAAATTCTCTCAAAACTGCTTTCTTTATCCGGGGAAAATCTTCAATACATATGCAGTTATAATGCACACATATCAAACATGCCCTTACATGTATTCGATATTGCACATTAAATATATGCAAAATGCTGGTCAATTGTACGCAATTTTGTGTGTATAAAATCCTGTTGCTTAAGTTTCATGTATATAAAGTAAATATTCCAAGATTTCTTTCGTATTTAGTGTACACTTACACATACGCCAAAAAACATGTACACTTAAAATACTTGTTTTTATATCAAAGCTGTTACCTGAGGAAGTACTATGATGCTCATGATGCTCCGCTCAGGAGGAGCATGGATGTACATGTAAATTCTTCATGTTTATGTGTAAATACCTGTGCTTAATAGCCGACATGTAGTTTTAGTATTTGTTACAACAGGTCTTATATAATATTTGTGCCAAGCGGTCCTTTCATGCTAATTGTTGTCTGCAGTTCAGCTTTTTGTCGGTTTTTCGAATATTTAATGTAGATTTTAGCGTCTATATTTTATGTGAACGAAGTAGTCTTTTATTTTAGTCAGCTGCATCCTGTGTTACGTTTGTATTTAATCCATGTCTCCAAAATTTCGTTATCAGCCGCTTAAAAAAAACAAACAAACAAAAACAGGCGCGTCCGGGTGGTGGATTTGATGGAGTGCGACAATGCCTTATACATGTACGTTTCAGGTTAAATAAGCATGGTCTGACCGTGAACCATCTGAGGTTTAGTGGTATGAATATCCACATGACATTTATTGAAACAAGTTTTCGAACCTGAATTTTAAGATATGCCAAGCTTTCATGTATTTTAGCGGAGATACAGTTTGCATTGATGTTAATCTTGGGAACCCTACAAAAGGAAACCCCTGTTATTTTTATCCAAAATTGAAGTGCGTCACCTCTGGGCCTCTTACCTTCCAAGTTTCATACCCATTATTTTGACTGATGAATAGCGAAAATCTTGAAAGCGACAGAACTTAAGCTCCCACCAGGAGACGGACAAGAACGTTGAAGAATGTATGATAAAATTTTGAGAGGCTCAAGCCGAGAACGGCCGATAGCGGGAGGTTAATTACCTATATAGATGCATTTTTTTTCAAACTTTCCCACATTAATTTACAATTATTCGTAATCATCAATTCTAATAAAATAATGTTTCATTTTTATTTTCCTCATTTATATATTTTAAAACTTCGCAAATATTATAGAAATTATTGATTTAACTAAAAGTATTGATAAGTTTATCAACAATGATTTGTGCATGTACGTGCTTATAATTTTTTCGCTATTGTACTCAGAAAACTTTTAACACTTTGCTCAGGGATCCGTCTGTCTGTCTGTCTGTCTGTCTGTAGTTAACCACGAGAATCATTATTGACTTTTAAGTGGTTATGAAGAT